>OY764963.1:83516780-84865530 GCA_963668005.1 Melieria crassipennis | reverse complement strand
TGTTGCATAGTTTCAAGGGTGTAGCAAATGCATTTCTGTGTATTTCGTTAGTGTAGAGTAAAAATATACTACACCATTTTGCAAATGCTACAGTGCAAGACCGTTTGCACAAGATTGTGAATAGGGCTTACATAAATAATGCGCTAGAACGTGCTCAACAGTAATCAAAATAATTTCGTTATAGTTGCTCGAAACGTCGACATTGAAGTCCGTTGCTTTCAGTTCACAGCACACTTTACCTATGCTGCGGACAAAAAAATTAACTGTCCCACATATTACATACATATTTCTCAGATCATGCCTTCATTTTTTATATATACTTGTACTGTATCAGCAAACACAAAAATTGCTAGTGCAAAATATGGTTTCAAATGGTAAATATTAAGCTGAAAAGTTGTACGCAAGCTTCGGCCTCGCCAAAATAAAATCCTTTGTGCGCCACTGTACTGAATGTATGCACTAAAGTACGAGTACGTTTCAATCTCTGTGAAGAAACTAAGCCGCAGGCAAATGCTAATTAAAAAATCAAATCTAAAACTAAAGAAACAATTTTGTCATTACTACTTTTATAACACAATATCACATACATAACTATACATATGCACACACACACACACACATACACAATGCAACTAACAACATTGGCATTTGGATGGTGAGTGCGTTTTGTGCGACTTTTTCATCAGGCGGCCGAATATCAAACCATCGACAACATCTCACTTCTGTGTTACACATGATCACTGTTTTTTTATTGTTATTTTGGGCATGATTTCAGTCAAGAGTTAAACTAAAAAAAATATAAATTTTTTTTACGTTAAAACCACAATTTCGAAAGCATTTTTGAACGCTTAACATTCGACGTGTTAATTGGCCAAACTGGCTTTCGGAGCAGTGAGCGCGGGTTGTAGTCGGATGTCAAGCTTGATCGGAGCAACTGAAATTTTGGAGGCTGTTGATTTGATTTTTTTTTGTTCTGTTTGAGGTTTTTCTTTCATCGTTGTGCTGCGTTATCTCACACAATATATTTTTTTTAATATGTATGAGTTAGGCATCGCAATCCCGGAATCCCGGGATTTTCGGGATTACATTTAAGTGAAGTTGCCAACTTGTAATATTTTTCTAAAACCATTTTAGAAAAATCAGATGAAATTAATTTAACCCCAAATAAAACGATTCATTATCTGAGACTTTGATAAAAGAAATTGACCTTTCTTGCAATGGAGGGGATAGTTAGAGGGCGTCTTTTGCAAAAGGGTTATACAGTGAAATTCTTCATTATATACGGATACTATACTATATATATACTATATATGCGGATACTATATTTCAAACCATTTTGCTTAAAAAACCTCTCATAAACGGACAAAAGTAAAAAATATGCCAACCATTTTAAAAAAAATCTATAATACCCTATAATACAAATCGCACTCTTATTTGAAAATTAACATTTGAAATAAAAACAATCAGTTTTCTTTTACTCAAAACGCTTAACTTTTTTTATCGAAATCGAAGTAAAACTAAAAGAACAAACAAATGAATTATTTTACTTTTTTATTAAATATGTATATATATGTTTAAGTGTTAAGGTAAGTATGTTTAAGTGTTATTTTTGGATAAAACGAAATGTTATCAAACTGTTATCAAGTTGAATGTTGAATGACAATTTTTAAATTTCAACAAAATGTGATTTAACTGTGTCCATTTTTATGGAAAATATATGAAACATGTATTTATGCAATTTGGGAAAATTTTTTTATTTTAAATGTTTGTTATATGAATCCCGGGATTCGAATTTTCAATCCCGAAAATCCCGGGATTGCAAAATGGCCAACAGTTGCGATCCCTAGTATGAGTATATACGGTGACCACTGGGTTCATGATGATTTTTAACGAATTATTTTGGAAACAAAACATAGAAATGCATGGCTACACCAGAGTTGTAGCCAACGGGGGGAAGTTGGGTGTCAGAACTCCACAACATAGCTTATAATTATTCAATATTTTCAACCACTATGCAAGATAAGTACGTTGCCGTATTAGCAAAAAGGTCTTTTCACCTTTAAACATAAAAAAAAGAATAAAAAGAAATGTTTTTGGTAAAACCAATATGTTTTTTTAAAGAGCCCACTTCAGGCTCAATAAAGCTATTTGCATGATCTAAAAGCATGTCTAATGACTGTTTTAGACCGGGATGTTCTTCGGGATGTCAGAACAAGCCATTTGAATGGCTTCTACGTCCTCAAAAGACTTTTTTTCATCGGCAAATGCAAATTTTTTTTGAAAAGGTGTAAGTCGCACATTGAAAACGGGGAGTGGTTGATGGCTAAAATGCAACTTTTAATAAAAAATCAGTCACAAGTGTCTATCGAAGAGATGACGTCTTTCGATAGCCAAATTCACTTTCAAGAAATTCAATGAAGACTTTGGCTCGTCTTTGATGAATTACAGCACAGTTCTGATGAATCTGTGGTGATTGCAGATTTCTGTTGGCTAACACGTTGGTCATCATTTATATCCTAACAATCGTTTTTAAATAACGTGTACCACTCATGAACTCTGTCGTGGGATAAACGGTCATCACCATAAACTTGGTTCATCAATTGAAATGTCTCGGTTAAAGTTTTAACAAGTTTAAAACAAAAGTTTATATTGGCTCTTTTTTCGATGACCATTTTTGCATCGATGACTCAAACATACTTTCACTTCATGACATTTCGACTACTTAAAAAAATATCGGCAAAATATGTAAATTTCCAATACAATAAGTCACATATAAGTGGGGCCACAACAAAATGCCCTGTTTGAAAAATGCAGTTTACTTTAAAAATGCACGTAGTACTAAATTGGGGGGCAATTATTTTTTCAAACCCCCTCCCCTCCTCCATGATCAAGTTCTGGCTACTTGTGTAGGTTGAAGACACCAAGAATTTTTTGTTATACACTTATTAAAGTTATTAAAAACATCTGTTTGAGTTATTACAATCGATGGCTTTTAATAAAAAGTAATAAAAAGTTTTAAAATGCATGGTCACCTGTGTCGGTTCTCCAACAACAACCACAATTCGTTCATTCTCAGCTCATGTTCGCCAGAGATCTCCACTGAAGATTCTTTAGTGACTAATGGAAAGAGAAAATAAACACATTGTTGGTTTTGTACCAAGTTAATGAATTTTGTTGTTGCTTTCAAACAATCACTACGAGGTGTCGCACAGTGTCGCGAGTCCATAGTAGCGAGGGACAAAAATTGAAGGAATAGTCGTACGACAATAAAATTTTGTACATATGATTTTGTTATAAAGAGAAATTAATACGCCAAAAATTACTTTAATCGCCCCACGGACACGTCCACCTCCCATACAAACCAAATACTAAGTTGACAGTATCGCAGAAACTATAAAAGATATATTGATGAAATTTGGTACAGCAACTCATATCATCAATATAAAGGTATATACCAAAAATTGTATCGATTTACCTACAATTACGCTTGTCATACTTACTTACTTAACTGGCCATAACAACCCGCTTGTCATAACAAAAGGAAATATTGAAAAAACTACAATTATCTGTTTATACTTATGCGCACCTAAGTAATTTCAAACCCAAATAAAAAATAATAACCTAATAATAAAACCTTTTAATAAACTCAGTAGAGCATATATTTTCATTCAAAAGTACAATTTGTTAATTTTTACTGCTAGGATAATCGGTTTTCGATCATGAATTATTGGAAATTAAACCCTCTACATCTATTTTTGACACAATTTTAAATTAAATTTTTTTATATTGCATTATATCAGAGTTTCGGTTTTCATGTTTAACTTTAATTTTCCTATTAACTGCTGTAATTGGTTCTGAAGCCAGTAACAAGTTTTGCTTCTTTTTGAAAGTTGCCTTGATTCGATGGCAAGCCACTCAGTATTACCGAAGCCTTCCATCGAATCTACTTTTTTTTTGTAATTTTTCTAAATCAAGTGGTGTTTGCATATTATTACATACAAAAATTGATAGTTTAAGCGAAACGCAGCAGTGATCGCTATGTTTTTCTGCCAACTATGCTGCAAAGAGGTCTCTATTTTTGACTGAATACGTCACTGAAAATGTTGAATTTCTTAAAAACGTGCAAGTTTGTGCAGCTAAAGTCCATGGTTTCTATTAATACATACTTTCAGCTATATTATACTGTAAAATCTCGAAGTAGTAAGAAGTAGTTTTTTTTATAAGTTTATCTAAAGTTTGATGATACTGCACTTTTATTCCTACGAATTGACTTTTTTTAAGTAACGATACAAAGAATATGGACAGCAAAACAAAAGAGGGAAAGCTTCCACAGAGTTCCAAAAATAGTATATTTATAGAATATATTTACTCAACATAAGGTTCCATGGGTAATTTTTCAATAAGAGGCCTCGAACTTACATTCAACAAATTGCAATAATTTCTACCCAAGTCACCAACCTTCACAAAGTGCAAGGCTTGCCATCGGTATATAAATTGATATTTTTAAAATTCGTTTTCACATTTTTTAGTAAATTGAGGTATTTACTTCAGTACTACAAACTTATTTTTCTACATTTACGACATTCATTTTTTTGATTTTTGTCCCTACTCACGACACTGTGCGTCGTTGTACCGAAGAGCACACAACTCTAAACGCCACAATAAGACGAAAAAAATCCAAATGAGGATCCACGTTTTGACTGCGATTCGTGGTCACTTGCGAGTTACGCATTTGAGTTGAAATTATGCAAAAATTATGCACTTTTGAAAGTTTGCGCTGCGCAAATCCAATTATGCAACTCTTTAAAAGTGCCAACAATAAAACAAGCGAACAAAACAAATACGAATACCGTCTCACTCCAGCGCGCGCCAGCAGCAGCCACTCATTTCGAATCCTTGAAAATCCACAATAAGCCTGGAAAACGATCCAAATCCAATTTTGTCGCTCGTCGACTGTCAGTTTCTTTGTCTGCAACTGTGGGCGGCATTTCGTTCGGTTTTTGGCGCTGCTCTGTTTTCGGTTGATTTGAAAATTGTTGCTGTGCGGTGTAAATTTTTTGTGCATTCCATACATGAGTTGCGCATAAATCACTTTTGGAAATTCGACAGGATATTGTCTGTTGACATCCCTTGAGCTGCTTCAAAAGGCGCTTTGGCTGCGGTCAGGGTCGGCGTGAGGGCATTCAACGCGCCTTCGTCGACGTTCGACTTCTGCTGCCCGACTGCAAAATTCTTTCGGCGAAAATTTCAGCATCCACAGCCATGCATTTTCAAAGGGAAAATTCGGAAACCAGGGTTTCTGCCCTCCTATCAGAGTGTGATGGCGCCCCTTCTTTCGGCGCCGGCCAGTTTTTGCAAAGATCTGCTTGCGTGTTGCGCGGACTCTGGCTGCCATCGCCGGCAATGGTTAGAATACGAAATAAAAACGCCAAATCGGGCTTTGTACCAACTGAAAGTATGTGCGCACCCATACATACACACACACACACTTACATACACATAGCTCGTACGCCCACAGAAAAATCACCAAAGCCGCAGACGTCATGGAACTTCCCAGCAGCAATAACAACTGCAAACGATAAAGTTTGTCGATGTGCCTCTCAGCATCAACTAGCAGCGTTAAAATTCCTTTGCTTCGCGTTATACTTGGGAAACGCTTCATTTCGAGCGGACTATCAAGTGGCTTAAAAATTGCACAAACTAATAGATAATCCTGTTGCTCGTTGAAGTTTCATTATTGTAGACTCCACAATGAATATCCACTAAACGTTTTTTTGAAGTCCTTCTGACGGTTTCTGTATTTCCACCTCAAACGGTGTCCTGAAAATAGGCTCGCCACAGTCAGGGTTTGCGCCTGAATGCTCCTTTAGATCATTGCTTCAAGCTGCGGTTTCATGAAAAATTGCTCTGAATTTTCCAAAGTATGGTTGATTGGTCAGTTGCAGTGGCAATTTTCCGATATCCAATTGGTGTCTGAGAGTGATGAAGACAAGTAAGGACGCCCTTGTGCCAATCGCTTGCGCTCCCCCCGAGAGAAGCTTGTATATAAAAATTTAAGGTTTTTCAAAACGGAAACTTGTAAAAAACTTTTTGCGCTCCACAATGGTTGTTGAAAGGTTGTTTGTCACTTTTATCAATTGAAAGAGATACAGTATCGACAATTGTCTTTGAAATTGCAAAAACAAATTCAGTTCAATAAAAGCAAGACAACAATTGTTTGCAACAATAAATAACAATTGTTTGCAAATTTTCAAAAAATTGTCCCTCGAAGATTGCAATATTTATTTTTTAGCTTAAAATGTTGTGCAAAGTATGCAAATACCAAATTCTAAGTTAAAAATTAAATATCGCAATCTTAGAGTTTGCTTATAAACTAGTGCGAATTACGCAATTACTTAACCCTCATCCGACGTTCAAAAAAACTTACACATAGGATGTTCGGGTGAAATTTCACCCATATGGTACTTTGTATTGTTTTAATGCATTTTTTTGACCAATTATAATAAAAAATCATTTGTTATCTTTCATCTTTATTATCTTTGTTATCTTACAGATAAATAAGTTAACTAATTTTTCTATATTTATTTGCAATTAGGACAACTACGTTAGGATAGGTTATTGTGGCTGCCTCTGTAAGAGACACACTCGGAGGCCTATTATGAGACCCGTTTTGATATACCACAAATTTCACCCGTTTTTAAATGTGTATGTAACACTGTTTTTTAACATATGTTACAGCACACATTTCAAGCGGATGCGGAAAGGGGGCAAGGAAGGGCAGTAGTTAACTAAAACTTTGTGTTCACCACATGTATATTTTTTTTCAGAAGAATTGCAAGCAGAATATGCCTTGCAATCGTTTTTTATACCAAATTGGCACCGTATTTCAATAGTTTTTTACTTTTTTACGCTCTGATTTTCTGACAAGGTTTGGGAAATTGGCTGTATTGAGATAAGAAGTCAGCATGAAGATTTTCCTTTCGGTAACGTTGCTCTACGCAAAATCTTTAGCTTTACTAAACTCAAATCTAAGTCTTCAAGAAAAATTCACCGCTTGTACTTTTTTGTGATGCCAGCTGGGATCGACAGCGATTAGTTTTTCGTTTGACGGTATAGTTAGTTACTGACCAATTGGTCTTAAGTGTCAACTACTGCTTTTGACTTATTGTAAAACGATATAATTTCGGATAATTTTTTTTCACCCACATTCCCTGGTTATGATGAAAAGTACTCAAAGGGGCATCTTCCGTGAAAATCTAGCAATTGTTTACTTAGTGTGTCCTTTTCATAGGACGTACATAGCAGTTGTCGGTAAACCAACTTTTCTCATAAATCTCTGGGTGTTAACGAGCTTCATTCTTCATTACAATCGTTACGTTCTTGGCGAGTGGTTTTGTCACCGACAGAACGAAAAATTCGTCTGCCTGTTGTGTAACTCTACAGATTATCAAGAGATTATCGATTCGAGTTATAAACACCACTCAAAATTTAAATACCAAAATATGCCTGAATATCACCAACGCTGATCCATGCACTGCCAGAAACTGGCAAACCTTCAACATTAGTTTTGTCAGTTATTATCTCAAACATTAGTCTTTATTGACATCTTTTATTGCTGACACACGACTTCCAGCATAGCGAGTTATACCAACTTTAGTTGAAATAATATAATTGGCTCTTAATTTTCCGTTAAGTTCAGGAGGCCATTCCATAAAATCCATAAAAGATTTTGCCTATAAAAGCAGTTCAAAACTACCAATTTCACCCGAACGTCGCCCACGTAACCCTTTTTATAATCACCGTTATAATGAAATAATCAATATGTTGAAGATAATTTCTAAAACTTATATTGGTTTGCTACAAATACAAGAAACCTTAATCATTTTGATAAATATATATGAAAGTTATAGCATCCCAAAGTTGAAAATGGGTGAAAAATCACCCCAACGACGGATTAGGGTTAACCTCATTAAACTTTGTAGACGTCAAACAAATAATAACGTCAAACAAATAATAACAAATAATAATAATAAAATAACTGTATTCTGTAACTGTCACATCGTCCCGGAAATCTGGTTTTCTTCTTTGACTCCTTTATGAAAGCAATTCTATGCTCCATGTAAGTAAGCTATTGCTACTGGGTTTTATAAAATATTTCTGTACATTTCTAAACTACTCGACACGAAAAATGCACCGAAAAATAAAAGTGTTTTCTAGACTGGAACTTTGAAATAGAATAAAATTTAGATGTATGAATCTACAGACTGAAATCCAAATCATGTATGTTTTCCCTACCTGACATATTTTGGTACTGAAACTTCAAAATTAAAATTCATTTAAAAGGATGTCTTTCATTTGATACCCATATTTCCATCATTGCACAACCGCATATATTTAAACAAATATTTGAAATGTGTATGTCCTTAAAATTTTAAAGTTTTTTAAAAAATACTTTGGGCCAGAAAATGAAAATCTGACTATGCCAGATTACTATAAATGATCTCTAGTTTCACGTCTATATCCAAATTTGGATGAGTCTCGGCAAAAAAAAATTTTTTCGCACAGTGTAATAATCATAACTTTGCAATTTTTCTTTCAATTCTATTGATGTTAGGCTTAATATTTGCTCAAGTAATATATTTGATCAAAAAATATATATATTAATAATAATATATCATTCATCTTAGATTTTCTTTCATAAACGTTGTCCTGACCACTAAGAATACACAAATCCACAAAAAATATGTAGGGGAATTTTTTGTAATGCCATGGGGTGGCATGGCTTTTTTGCGTATAACTCGTTAGAAAATTAACTTATCGCCAATGTTAATATACCGTTGGAAAGAGGGTTTCACCTCATTTGAATTTTTCGTAGATACTAATTTTACAGCTAATTTCCCAAAGTGTTAAAAATCGACACCCTAAAATTTTTTAATGTAAAGTGCCACCCCCTAAAAAATCGCTAAAAACGTAGAAATCTCAAGTAAAAATGCATGATTTAGAGAATTTACAAAACATTATTGAATTTAATTTGAATTGAATAGAAAATCAGCGAAAGCAAAATGCAAATTGAATGGTAACGAATAAAATGATAATTATATGGAAATTAATAAACAAAACTGAACTAATTTATTCCTCAAGATAAGATTAGAGAAAAATTTACTAAGAACACTTTAAATCCATTTTAATGACGATTCCGAGCAATGAAAAGTAATTTTACCGATATAGGATCACAAAACAATTAAAAAAGAGAGGTGGCACTTTACAAAGAAAAAAAGGTGGCACTTTACATTTTCACGCCATTTTGGAAATCATTGAATACATTTTCTCCTCTTACGATATGCTCGGATATCATTTCGGATTATGAAAAAGCATTAAAATTAAGTCCAACACTGATATTTACCTTAGTTTTTTACACGTATTTGATTTCTTTTGCACCGCAAGAAAACCCTTCAGTTTTTATTTTTAACTTTTTTCTTAACCACTTTTTTTCCCCCCACCGTGTTATTGCGTCTGTTCCTTCAAAAACCACATTAAAATTGATGTTGTCATATGTATACCTTAAATGACGGTGGGAATTTTTTTGCTTGGATTGGTGGAACTTCAAAATCGAGCAGGGGTGGCACATTACAAAGAGTGGCACCTTACAAAGAATCCCCCTATTATGTTTACTTAGAAACACCAATTTATTATATTATTATTATATTAGCGGAGTTAGCTCTTTATAGCATTTTAGGTGTAAATTTGTTATCGTAGCAATTTTTGAATTTTCGCAATGTTTTCGAAAGCGGTTGTAGGGACAGATTGCTACGATTGCAACTTTACACTTAAACTGCTACGAAGAGTGAGCATCACTATTACTATATATATAATATTATATATACAAGGTGCAACCCAAAGTAAACAGGACTTTTATAAAATAAAGAAAACGGATGATTATTTTTGTATAATTCTTTTTATTTATTCAAAATACTCTCCTTCTGCTTCGATACAACGTTTTGCACGGTCCAAAAGCATTTGGAATGAGTGTTTTAGGTCATCGGCCGGCATCGCCTTCAGAATGTTGGTACAAGCCTTTTGGATGTCCTCAACGTCCTTATAACGGTTTCCTTTCATCGGCAAATGCAACTGACCGAATAAGTAGAAGTCATATCAGGCGAATACGGTGAATGATTGATGGTAAAAATGCGATTTTTGGTCAAATAATCGGTCGTAACTAGGGCTCTGTGAGCCGGTGCATTATCATGCAATAAACGCCAACTTCCTTCCTCGCGATATTCTGGCCGAATACGACGAATGCGATGCACCAAACGCTTCAAAACTTCAACATAAAACAAAGCGTTAATTGTTTTTCCCGGTGGAACAAACTCTCGATGAATTATTCCCTTTGAATCGTAGAAACAAATGAGATGAGTTTTGATTTTTGACTTCTCACGGCGGGTTTTTTTCGGATTTGGCTCATCTGGGTGCTTCCATTCGGCACTTTGACGCTTTGTTTCGGGATCATATTGAAAGCACCACGTTTCGTCACCGGTTCCGATGTTGAACAAGAAATTTGGATCACGTCTGGCTTCCCGAACGATGTCTTTTGCGTGCTCAATTCTCTGCGCTTTTTGGTCGTAGGTTAAAGTGTGCGGAATGAAGCGAGAACACACTTTACGGAGACCCAAATGTTCGGTTAAAATGCGATCAATTGATGTTTTGGAGATGTTCAATTCCATTTCCATCAATTCCAATGATGATTTTGGCTGCATTTTGATAAAATCACGCACAGTTTTGATGGCATCGTCAGTAATCACAAATTTCGACTGGCCGACGTGTTCGTCGTCATTCAAGTCTTCACGACCATTCTTGAATCGATTCAACCACTCATTAACACGGCCACGGGATAAACAATCATCACCATAAACTTGCTTTAACAATTTGAACGTTTCGGTAAAAGTTTTACCAAGTTTAAAACAGAACTTAATATTAGCTCTTTGTTCGATCGACATTCTCGTACCAAAGTTAAAAACATACTGTCACATTGAGCGGGATATTTCGGCGTCTACTAGACCAAATGTCATGAAATTTAGACAGTATGTGAATGAAAGATGTACCTTTCCAACGCATGTCCTCACACATAGATGGCGCCACCAGAAACGTCCCTATTGCAAAAGTCCTGTTTACTTTGGGACGCACCTTGTATAATATACAGTGGTGTCTGGATATAGTTAACTAATTATTGCAAGGCCTGTTCACAGTATTGAGGTTGTTCACTATATCAAGGTCAACATTTTTGTTCCAAAACTCGTTTTATTTGCTCAAAATACACTTTTTGTGTTTTGCTTGAAAATTTTTTTTTATATTTAGAGGCTCGATGTCAAAATTTGGTCGTTCACTATATCGAGGTGTTCACTATATGGGGGGTTCACTATACCCAGACACGACTGTATATACCCTGTAGGAAATCGGGCTGGTCCAAATGTAGTTTTTCAACTGGTTGCTTGACAGTCATAGCTGACCTCAGAACCGACTCGTTTCCTTGGAGCAAACTCAACCTTTTAACATGGACGTGTCCTAGGCGACAGTCAATTGTCCCCGTCTGCATCCATTTGCAACTAGTCCAAGGTTAGTCCGAAGTAAAACAGTTTATAAACTAGTTGCAAAGCGACTAGTTTGCAAACTAGTTTATTCTGGATTAGTTGTCCAACAAGTTGATTTTTATAACGGCAAATAAATCATTGCAATTTATAAATATTAATTTTATTTTAAAATATTATTAAAACAACAAAAAATCATCGCGAATAAAGAAAAGTATTGGTGCACGTAAAGATGAACTTCGACTTGTTGACACACTTCTGTCGAAACGGTTGGGGGTCTGACGCAATTCAACATCCTGACTTCGCCTGCAATTAATAAAAAAATAAATTAATTAATAAATAATTACATAAGCATAATTACATATCAATACATACCATTCGACTGCTGCTGCAATTCGTTCTTTCACGCAACCACGCAAAATTCTAACTGAAATCATTGAATCATAAAACGTGCAAATCGAGCGAACTTCGAGTCCTAGAAACAGAAAGTTCGAAAAATGCAAACATTTCCACGTTGTTGTTGTAAAGCGGCCTATACACGATACAATTTGGTCGTGCGATCGGTCGTGCAAAAGGTTGGTCGTTAGGACACACACGTTGCGATTTCCGATACAACTCGTTCGCCCAACTTAATTTTTCTCATAAATTTTGTTGAGTGCAGACGCAATGACAAACAAAATAATTGCGCTTCGATCATCAATGAAATTATAGAAGAGGAAGAGAGCAGTGGAAATTCAAAATTGAAACGCAGTGTTTTCTTAAACGCAGTGTCCGGGAATTTTCATTTTGGTGAATTTTTTTCAGCTTATTCACTCAATAGTACCATTGGGATCAATTTTTTTAAGGGCTGTCAAAAGTTTTTCATGTGCGGTATGACGAAAACTTGTATTTTTGTATTTTCCACATTTGCTGTTCCATAGTTCCGGCAAATTTGATAAGCTTCGATAAAATCGCTCCAGTCTATTCGTCTATTTTGTTCGCAACGCACAAAAGCTGAAACACGAATGAACTCAGAAAATTGCACGAAATTGTACAACATACCCATACACGTTGCGACCGCTCACACAACACGACCGAAATATCAAAATATTTTGATTTTCATACAACCGGTTGTGCGACACGTACAACTGCGCTACACACGATGCGATTTTGTGTACAACCTTGTCCAGTTGTACAACGAATCGCAACGTGTATGGGCCGCATAACAAAAGTATCGCAAGATCAGCCGTAACAGAATTTTGTTGATTATTTCACCTCTGTTTCGTCTTTCGTTTCGTTTCATATTTTCATGTCTCATCTCGCCTATGAACGCGCACACAGAACGTGAACGATTAGACGCGAACTGACTGCCTTCTGCATCCGCTGACAGCTGCTTTGACAACTAGTTGTCCAATTGACTTACAAAAAACCAATTGAAAAACCAATGAATTTTGGGAACCAGTTGTCTCAGGTCCGACAGGGTATGTACGGGTATGCATATATTATTACGCGCTATTGTGCGGACGTCACCTGAACATTTTCATACTGACACATGTGAAAATTAGTTAATGTACCAGCGCCATCTAGTGTCAGCAACAACAAACTGTAGTTCACATTCCCACTGTAAGGTGGCGCACTGGGATGACTAAATATATCAAAGGTTCAAACCGGTCGGGAAAACTCCGAAATTAGTACTAACTCATCCCCTATTGAAACTACAGATGGAGCTGTGGCATAGCCAAACAAATGGCTGTGGAATGGTTTTTATTTATTTATTTATTATTGGAAAGATTGGATAAGATTGGAATACAATTATTATACAATTACTATCTTACATTAAAGAGAGGAGCATTAGCTACCAGGGCTTTCGGCTGGAATGGTTTTATCCGGTGTGTACTGTTTGGAAAGACTCAAAAATTATAAATAGACAAGTTTAGACGTTCGAAGTTTGAAGCTGACGGTGTTTTTTAAATATAAAATCCAGTATTATGAAATGTCGATTTTTTAAGGTATGAGGTCAATTAGAAAAAGGAGATTTTAAAGTTTTTATTTCATGAACTCTTTTCAGTTGAAATTTATAGAAGTTCAATTATATTTTTTTTAGAAACAAAATTTCTTACAGTTTTTAAAATATTCAACACCGTTCAGATTCGGCATTAAACTGTAGGTCCGGTCCCCTCTTCTTCCTTGCGTTTGAAATGTGTGTTGTCGCACATGTTTAAAAAGTGTTGTAAACACATTTTAAACGGGCGGAATTTGTGTTATCACAACGGACCCATATCGAGGCCTATGTGTGTCTCGTACAAATTCAGCCACTAAAATTCATGTAGAACCCAATAATAGTAATTAAAATGTTTCTGTTTCATCCTTTATTTAAAAAAAAAAAGATATATTGTATCTTACTCGTACAAATGCTAATACAACAAAGATTTGATCAGCGATACTAGGCTTTAATTCGTTGCATAGTAGAGATGCAAATTGCTATTTCCAATCCCGGGATTTTCGAGACTTAATTCCGGGATTTAGTCTCTTATTTCAATCATATACAGTTTGTCAAGTACATGTTTGCCAACTTAAAAAAGGTAGACAAATTATTTTTAAAAGCTTATAAATATAACAGAAATTGCAATATTTTGACATTTTTTTAAGATATAGATATAGTAATGTCTATTTGATACGTGAAAACCGTGTAAAAAATCAAAAAAGGAAATGAAGCTGTCAAAAAATTCGTCTTCTTTCAAAACCAAGATTGCATTCAAAATTTGGCGCCGTACAGTTCCGAACAGTGACATGAGATACATCAGTTCCGCATTCTATTTTTATATCCAAAGCCATTTCCCTTATTGAGATACGGGGTGTTTCACGAACTTTTCGGATGATATTTCTTTCTTCTCTGTCAGACAGTTTTCTGGGTCGTCCAGAAGATACTTTCAAATCAATTCGCCCTTCAATACGCGAATCAAATAGACATTACTTTGATATCGTATTTTATGAGAGTGAAATATTCAATTAATCTATATTTGTCAAATAATTTCAAAATATTGCAATTCCTGTCATATTATAAGCTTTTCAAAATAATTTTCTACTTTCTTTAAATTTGCAAACATTTACTTGCAAAAAAATAAATAATTAAATTTGCAAACTGTACATACTTTATCGTTTATTTGAACAACTGCAATGTTAACAAAGCTGCAAAAAATACAACAAAACTTAAAAACAGATCATTATCTACAGTAAAATTTGAGCACTGAACTGAAATGTTGGAATTTAATTCAAGATAATCCGTTAAATCAAATGTTTATATTGTTAAGCATCTAAGTTGCCGTTCGGAACCAGCATAAGACAAAATGTTCCTTCCACATACATATTTATAAATTCACATACACAACACCGATGGTTGCGGGATGCTAATCGTAATATTGCGATAAACCGGAATTTCACGATCCGCCATTTCCGGATTGAATGCCCAACTCTAAACTGAACTGCATACAACTGTGTTTTTTAGTTGGAAAATCATTGTACAAGGCTTGAATACGATCAGGCGGGGAATGTCCAAAAAGTGCATCAACACCAGAATCACAGGAAAAAAAAATTTATCACTATAATTATAAATCAAAACGAGAAATCAAAACGAGAACTTAAAGAAAGAACCGAGTGAAGTAAATTCAGGTCCAACGAGGTATGATTGGTGTTCTGACAAGTCGATAGGTAATGATTTATACTGCAGTTGCATGGACAAGAAACAAGAAAAAAATTTGTCTTATCTTTTATGTACTTGTCCTGCACAAGAAGAAGGAGGAACTACTTAGGTAACTGCTTCTTCACCATTTAAATAGGAGATCTAAACGATTGGACTATTTACAGTTGACTTAGTTTCATTAGAAGCTCAAGCAGGTGCTGCTAGTACGAGGAGTTGTAGACATCACAATGGGTCTCGCTGGCTTGAACATTCCCCAATTGACCAGATTTAACTTTTTTGGACTTCAGGCTTTTGCATCATCTCCAGAAAGAAGAGATTAAAACTGCCGTTTAGGACTATTTTACTGACCAATACAGAGGTGGGAAATGCTCTGCAAGAATGGGTTCCATAAATTAGAATATCGCTGAAACAAGTGTACGCTGAACTTCACTAAGAACAAATTGAATAGTTAACCAACCATAAACACAGACTTGTCACACGGACAGAAACTTGTCTTCCTCTTCATATGAAGATGGAAGTCATTGCACGCAAACCATAGTTTGATCTGGCAAAACAGCGCCTAACGGCTTCAAAGCAAGAGAGGAAGGAGAGGAACGCACAAGTTGCACATGCAATGACAGGGCCAGCACAAAGATGCACAGGCGCCCAGACAGAGCAACATTTATGTAAACCGCAAATTCAATCGGGCATTCGCGCAGCCGTGCAGCTCGGACTTAATTAACCGACTTAATTATTTGTAATTATGCAATTGCATTGTTGTTGTGGTTGTTGTCAACTGGAGCAAATCGCATCGGCATCGGATTATCGCTGCGGTTATGCAGCAGCGGCATTAGGCGCACAGCGTGACGCCCACTAGCTGGTGGGGAGGGGACGGCTCGCCGTAGTGTCAGTGTCAGCGAGAAATGTGAACATTTTCACACATTTTCACACGCCGCGAGCGCACACACCAGCAATTACGCTCATATTTAATGAAATATTAGTAAAAGCAAAAGATTAACAACCGAATTACCGCTCGACACATACGAGAGCTCAACAATGGTAACAATGGCGCGCAGTAGCCAACGACAGGGAACTCTCCACACACTCGACAGCAAATCCGCTTACACGGCCGACGCGATTGTTTGGCAGTTGCTCGGCCGCTTCGCCCTCGTTCCGGGTCTGAGACACGCATGTACGAGTACGTCTGTCTGTCTGTCTTTTTATGAAGAGCAAAACTGTTGGCAATGTGCGAAAAGTGCATTTGGATTAGCAGCAGAGCGTTTTTGAGTCAATTGTTAAATGAACAACGCCACGCCGCACCACTCCGAGCCCGGCCACGGCAGCATCGCCGGCTGTTGCTGCGATCGGAAACTGATGTTTCAATTACGGAAAATGGAAACCGCAGCCGCGCTCGCAGGACAGAGCCGTCGGCAGCAGAAAAGGATAATTGCTTGCAGCGCATGCACACACACTCACACACGCACAGACAAAGCACCGGTGCGTGCGTGTGCAGCCGTGGGGAGCCGCCGTGAATGCTCGGCCGAAAAGGTGGTTTCCTCTTTTGCTTTCTTCTCATTTTTTGTTGTTTGCTGTTTGCAGGGAGTAATGAGATCCTTATCGCAGCGGGCGCTCTTTGTGGCCCAGTTTCCAATAGGTACATTGTGCACATTCGGATACAACGCAAGATCGCTGCGGCTACGTATTAGCAGATTATGGGCGTTCCTCGGTTTCCATTCTTGCGGCGCTCACAATGCGCCTTGAAGGCAACTGTCGTCAAATGTATCGTTCGCACATCTAAATTGGTGGATGTGGCGGGAAACAAACAAGAACGCCCACTGAACTCGTCTCGAAGAATTACAAAGCAAAAAACTCACCGGAAACTCTTCGCTATTTTCAATTTACGATTCGTGGCATTGGCCTCATCAATTGAGGGCTTGAGAAGATTGCTCCGAGAGTCGACCCTTTCAAGAGCGCTGAATGAATGAAATAAAACACCTTTTCACATTTCAGTAAATGAGTAAACAAGTAAATTAGCTATTAAGTGTGTTGGTTTTTAAAGACTTATTGCATGAGACCCCATAGATCGGTGTCATCAATAAGAAAGCGCTTTGGTCAAAAGTGAAGGGACATAAATTCCTCTCCAGACATGGCCAGAATCCAATAAAAAAAATACTTCTCAACGGGTAATGTAAAACTTCTGAGAGTTAAATAGTTAGTTGTATATGAAAAGCTCACCGCCCACCATTCGGAAAAACTAAGTATACATATATTTAGTGGACAAGCGTCCACAAAGCTGAATTGCTGCAGGTTTCCTTCATTTATGTACATATTTCAAAAAAACAATGTTTGATTGTGGGGAAACTGGATTCAAGTCCTTCAGAAACTCGTTATAGCTTATTATGCAATATACAAATTTAATAGCATTAAGTGTCAACTCTTTCAAAGCAGGTTCAGTTAAGTTTTAAACATTGAAAAATCTAATATCTGTTTTTAGGAAGACGTCCATGAGATTTTTTATGAGAATATAGCAATGCAAGCTCCGGATGTGCGAATGTAAGCTCCGGAGAACTTGATAACTATGCCTTCGACTTTTATAAACTATCGAAATAATTTATAACATGTAAGTTGCATAAAAAGATTCCAGCTCAAGTATGAAAATACGATTTCGCAATTTTAGTTTTCATATCAATACTGACGACTCAGAGCACTTAGTCCATACCTGTTCCAATAAGTGTCCCCATGGTTAGAGAGCGATTCTGGAAGATCTTCAAAATACTATAGCAGCAAAAAGTTTCACTATATAAATCAGCTAGATTGAAAAACAAACTTTTTCATTGAATTTTTAATTTTTTAAATTTGCATTTTGACTGAAGATTGACAAGTTCAGAGAATTTTACGTCGCAAAACATTTTTTCGAATTATTTATGGTCACTTTGGTCCCAATAAAGTTGCTAAAAAGTCTTCAGAAAAATGCACCTAAATAATAGTTTGAATTAATGGTTTCTTCTCTCTTAAAATAATTCATCCCAAAATTTTTTAATGACCCCAAAATGTGGGTTCTATAACTTATAACACTTATAACTTCATGGTGATAGATTCACGTCTCACTAATAATTATGAAGCGGTGCAAAGTCAGTGTTTTATTCTTTGACAAAATTTGTAAATTTCACTGAAAAGTGTGATTGCAATTCCTGTTTCTGTTGTTTCTGAATCGCTGAAGTACGCGGAAACACTTTTTTAAACAAGTTTTTTATACGGTTCTCTTCTAAAAAAAATATAAAAAAGACTTTACCTCGTTAGAATATGGCAATTATATACATATTGCCAAAGCGCTTCATTGATTTTGTATCTCTTTTTATTATTTAAAATACTGATAGTCAAATAAATTAGAATTTTTGTACTTCAGTAGAATTGCAGCTTCCGCCTTTTTTTTTTAAATATTCGAACTAATAAAGTTAGCGTAATGAAATTTTGACAATTGATCAAGGAGATTTTCGGTTTTAACATACTTACTTTTAAAGAAAATTCTATATAAATTATCAAGGATATAACGGATTAAAATTTTCAAAGGACCTTTTTCATGTCGTTGTTTACAAATAGATACAAAATAAATGTTATTTAAATTCTTGAGCCTTTCCTCTTTCATTTGATATACATATCGCCATATTCTAGCGAGGTTAAGTATTTTTTATATTTTTTTTTATTTTTTATCGCCTTCAAAATTTTGAAGTCCTTTTAAAAAGATAGAGGATGTAGAAATGAAAAACTGAGAACGCAGTATTACTATGTTTGGTCTCTTGTGTTACGCCCATATGGATTTTTTCCGGTGTGAACAAGTTTTTTAATTTTTGTCGCACGGTGTAATCAAAAGCAATACACATTTTTAAATATGGACGAACTAAGAGAAGTGCGGCTTCCTCTTCTTGATCTTTTCGATGAAGACACGGCCTCGAAATACCAAATTGAACACTTTTTGCCTGAGTTTCGTTATCCATTATGGGATCCGTCGTAGTCCATTCGGTGAACATTGTGAAAATTTTGTTATACAGTTGTAAAATAAGACACAAAAGTATTCAAGAGTTAATCTACTTATACAGTTATCATTATTTAATAGTCATGTCCAATAAGAAACTGCCAAGTTTGCTATTAATACAAATGGTGATTTACTTTGTTCGGAGTTTAGTTCGAGCAGAACGGAGAAAAAGTGGAGTTCTGCAATTGAAGATTGTGTATGATTGATTCGAGAGTTGCTCATCGATACGGAAAATTCCATTTCAAAACTCCTTACGCTACACTACAACAACACTCTTAGCCAAGTGACTACCCACAATGTTTTGTCGGCATTTCGCACTGTTTATGTTTTTCTACTTTGTTATTTTGCTGTTGTCGCCCCGGCATTATACTCATTGTTGTGCGCTTCGCATCGCAACTGCGTTCGCTATCATTGACACCTTTTTTGGTAACTGCTGACGGGTATGGAAAAGAAGCCACCGATGTGTAGCGCAGCATTCCACGAAAGCGGATTTGTTGCTTCGCTGCACTTTCGAGTTGTTTCAGGCTGCGACGCGGGCTGTCCGTGAGCGCTTAGGTGCGTACTACTATTGGTGCTCCCAAAAACAACGGCAAATCTCTCAAAATTAGTTTCATTGTGTGTTTAGGTGGCCGCCGGCAGATGACAATCAATTCGTGCGTGAAATTAGGTCGATTAGGTCTAATAATGCGCCACATCGGGCAGCAAGAGGCGACAACCCCGCAGAATGCTTTCAGTTACACTCATACATATACATATGTATGTACTTTATATAATATACAAACTATATATATATGTATGTGCGTGTGTGTGTGTGTATGTGAAGATAAGGATTTGATAGCGCTTTACTCGCCGCCAGGCACTTTCGCTTTGCGTTTAGTAAATACTTTGGCTGCTTTTGCGGTCGACGGACATTAACAAAAAATGTCGCAAAATGCAATCAGTAACTCAATCAGAATAAGTATTTTCGGGCGATTGTCCAAATTGAATCATAACCTCAGAAAATGCAATCAAAGCGCGTCGCAACCCATTGGTTTGCCACTCAAAGCCAGCCACCCCTCCGCGGCACCGAACGCGTTGTTATTTGCATTTATTATGTTTTGCGTTGCCTTTGTGTGGCGCGCACGTGGGCGTTGCCTCATTTCGCTGCACTCGAGGCACTTTCCGTTTAGACTTGGTGTCCAATTGCAGCAACAAAATAACGATTCATTGTTATTAAACTGAGAGAAACGCCCAATCGATATGGCAGCATTTTTCGTTTCTTTCTACTTTGTTTTTGTTCATCTAAATATGAAAAATAGATTTCATTGCCAAATTTCTGCAACTACATTAATGTCTATCAATTTCCTGCGTAATCTGCCTGACGAAATTTTGAAAAGCCATTAATATCCTTCATTATCCGCCGGACGCGACTGCAACAGGATATTTTCGCGAGTAATTTCCAAGTTGCGAAAGTGTTTTGGCGCTTCTAATTAATTTGTTGTATGCAAAATGCAAACTTCAGACTGCGAGATTATTTTGCCAAATAATAATTACATGGGCGTCGAAATGCTGACACGGCACTGCAAGCAGAGACGCTGCCCGCTGGAAATTGCATGGAGTGTAGGACGCGCATTGAGGGGCGGAGATTGCAGGATGCTGGATACTGAGGAAATGCGTTTCGGCCAGACAAGACAATCACAACTTGAAATTGCAATCTTCTATTTTCAAAAGGAAATTAAATCCTTTTCTGCGGAGGTGTGAAACGTTCAAATTGCATTTAAAATATTCTTGCTTATAAATGAATCATTTTCGTGCATTTAGCAGTTTGCTTGAAAAAGTTTATTAACCCTCTAATGTATATTTCCAATATACCTATTTAATGGGCGAAAATTAAACACCGCTGCTTGTGGAACAATTTTAGGTTAGGGAAGATTACATTAAGTTCAGTTTTCCTCTGTCTTTAGAGTCTAACCGACACCTGCGTTTCGAGAAAATTATTAAATTATGAGAAAACAAATACAGTGGTGTCTGGATATAGTGAACTAATTATTGCAAGGCCTGCTCACTGTATTGAGGTGGTTCACTAAATCAAGGTTAACATTTTTGTTCAAAAACTCGTTTTATTTGCTCAAAATACAATTTTTGTATTTTGCTTGAAAATGGTTTTCTATATTTAGAGGCTCGATGTCAAAATTTGGGTGTTCACTATATAGGGGATTCACTATACCCAGACACGACTGTAATTGCTATTACGGAAATGATACTACTTACATACTTATTTACTTAAATGGCCGTTACAATCCGTGACCGGGTTGCGGCCTGCCGCAAAATCTCTCTCCAGGTGCGCTTTAGGAATGCTTTATGGAAGCCATGTTCAGTCCAATCAAACGATATTCCAAACTTTTCCCTGTAGATAGTTGCTTCCATTACTACTAAATTTATCATTCGTCCTAAATATCGTTTGTAATTTTTCTGAATAGTTACAGGACAACTGAGGTACTGACGCGACAAACGAATTTCTGCCTCCCACTTTTCGCAAACACTTAATGAATATTGCATTCCAAATTTTCTCCCCTATTGTCAGCTCTGAAATTAAATTTTAAGCGTCACGTGACTTTTGACCCGCGGCTACGCTGCTCCCGGCCTAAACTTGCAACTACTCACAAAAGCGTAGCGGGCGCGCAACAATTTCCACTACTTTGAATACAAAAGTATACACTCCGAGCCGTCGCACTCGACCACGCAGATGCAGACAGGCCCATAAATGTTCGCTATGCCCTCGTGACGCTGTCAATGTGCCCATTTCCGCTCAGCTCTGTGCTAAATTGTCATTTCGACACATTTTTTCTTACTTGTGTGTGTGTGTTTTTTTTGGCTGATGTTTTCGTTGTTGTTGTTGTTGAATAGCCCGCGGCTAATTCCCCATCCAGTTCTTTCTCTCTTTGTGTGTCGCGTTTGGTTCGATCTGGTTTTGTTTCGCGGCCGCTTTTCCGTTTCTCATGGCACCTTTCGCGCACGGCACACGCTCGCCGTAATAAAGTGCAATCAAATGCAACCTTGTCGGTGTGTGAGTGATGTGCCTCACGCTTTCTCAGTTGACAATAAAAAGTGTTTCTTTCTTTATGCACGCCTCTCCTTTTGACGCGGCGCCAACCTGCAAACGGAAACGGAAATTCATTTCGCAATTGATTGTGAGTTTTCGTTGAATATGCGTTCACGGTAAATGATAACCGAAACAATTTCATTATTTGAAAACGGAAATAATTTTAGTGTGAAGTGAGAGGAGCGACTGTAGACAAATTCACCGAGCCCGATTAGAGGAAACCAAATTAGTAATACTCTCTCAAATATGTTCGTAGTTTTGAAGAATTTTTTAAATTTAATTTTAAGCGAATGACTGGAGTTCCAACTCAAACTTCAGCAATAACATTATGATAATGTTTACTTAAACTCTGCACACAAAATCTATAGAGTAAGCTAGATGCCTATGAAAGCTTCCATTGTTACATTTAACAATTCTCTATATTTCCTAAAGTACTATTCATTATGGTATAATAAGCTCAAAATTTAGCTAAGCCAAAATATTTTAGAGAATATCTAATTGGGGTCGTACTGCTGCTGAAATACAGGTAATTACTTGTAAAAGAACATGATTAAGTCTTGTGTAATCTATTTAACCCATTAAAGCCGGATACCAGTTCCGCCCATACGATTTTGATAAAATTTCATACACGACATCCATTGACCCAAAATTATCAGAAACAAAATTTCAGCACGTTTCTTTCTATCTCTTCACGTTGCTGAGATATTCATTGGGTATTTTTTACCCATAAGGCAGCAATGGTAGCTTTTTTCCATACTTTTTGAAGTGATCAGCTAAACACGTGAACAAAAGTTGTATTGTTTACAGATGAGTTAGGAGGCAGATTTTTGTGAAGTTCTAAGGCCACTACGTTTCGCCACATTTTCCACCTCCGGAAAATTAACAATTTTTGGAGTCTGGTAACTCTAGCTAGATGGCGGAATTTTAGGGTGACCTCCACTAGACTAAGGTAGTTCCATCTTTATCCCAACCATCCCTATCAATGATTTTGAGATATCTCTACCACGAACTTTTCTGTGATTTTTTTAAAAAGTCAATTTTCATGGGTAAATTTTTACCCATTAGGCAGCAATGGGTTAAACTTCTTTTTAATTTTTTATTAAGTTTAATTTTTTAAATGTGTTCTTGTACGCTATACTGAGTTGTTAGAGTATATACACTTTTACCAGGATATTGCAATAATGAGGAAAAGTATTGTATAGTCGTATATATCGGGTGTTTTTTTTAGAGGTTTGTTTTTCGAATAGAGATAAAACTGGCATTTTGTTGTCAAATCTGGCAACTCTAATGTCATTTATGTTTAGTTTGGTTTGCCATTTCATCATGAACAGGTTGACAAAAGAACAACGCTTGCAAATCGTGCAAATTTATTTCGAAAATAATGGTTCAGTTCGCGAAGTTTACCGCAAGCTCCGTCCAATTAATTCGGTTAACCATGGGTCGTTTTCGCACTACGTTTACTCTATGTGATAATACGCATCCGCAGAGACGTCGAACAGTGCGCACCGAAGAAACAATTGCCGCTGTAGAGCAAAATGTTGAAGAGGACCCAATCAGAAGAGGAGTCAGTTACCGTTAATGGAGACAGGTATAGAGCCATGATAACCGACTATATTGTTCCCGAATTGGATGGCATGAATGTGGATGAGTTGTGGTTCCAACAAGACGGCGCTACATGCCACACAGCGCACGTCACAATCGATTTATTGAAGGAAACATTCGATGAGCGCATAATTTCGCGGAATGGACCTGTCAATTGGCCACCAAGATCGTGTGATTTGACACCATTGGATTATTTTCTTTGGGGATATGTGAAGTCGCTCGTCTACGCCAACAAACCAGAAACGTTAGGGGACTTGGAAGCCAACATTCGTGGCGTTATTGCCGACATACGGCCCCAAATGCTCGAAAAAGTGGTTGAAAATTGGACCTGTAGAATTGGCTTTATTCGAGCCAGCCGCGGCGGCCACATGCCCGAAATCATATTTAAACATTAATGGCATAAAATTATCCTTCCAATAAAGCCAAATTGATGGACATTAAAACGATTTTCTTGTGTTTTATTTCAATTCGAAGGTCTATACCTCTAAAAAAAACACCCGATACATATGACCAAGATTACCAGAAGATTCGACTTAGCTACATACCGTCCGTATGTCCGTTTGACCTTTTGACTGTGTACCGGCCGGTTTGGTGTTCCAACTGATGTCCACATCAACCCACTTTTACATTTTGATATTAACTAAAGTAAAAAAAATTTCTTATGACTGGATATGGGTGTGGCACACCACTAACGATCCATTGACCACATTAACCCATATTGTTGTCTCATGAAATGTTTTGGTTAAATTTGTTATACTTACTTATTTGACTTTGAAAAAAAGAAAGTCATATATGTACTAGGTTGATACTAAAAAAACGTAATACGAGGGTTGCCTTTTATATTTCGGGATTAGAGAAGAAAAACAAATATTAATCATCGAAAATCACTTTATTGTTTTTCAAAATATTCCCCATGAAGATCTATACACTTTTGTAATTGTCGAAGCACTTTTGCCACTCTGATTGAGTTATCTCCAAAACATGCATTCTGAATGCAGCAACCGCTTCTTCAGGTGTCGAAAAACGTTGACCTCTCAGTTTTTTTTTTATGTACGGGAATAAAAAGAAGTCATTCGGTGCCAAGTCAGGACTATACGGCGGATGACTCATCAAATCCATGTTTTGGGTGCATAAAAATTCAATTGTTTGAGCCGATGTGTGAGAGCTCGCATTATCGTAGTGAAGAGTGATCCGTCTTCGGCGGTTGGTTTTCCTGATTTCTTGGAAGACAACTGACAAACAAATGGTTGTGTACCACTCAGAATTGACTGTTCTGCGTTGTTCTAGTGGTACGGTTGCGATATGTCCAGTTTTTCCGAAAAAACAGGCGACCATTTGCTTGGAAGTGCTTTGTGCGCGAACAACTTTTGTTGGATTTGGCTCATCTTGAAACACCCATACAGTGGACTGCTGTTTACTTTCGGGCTCATACGCGTAAATCCACGATTCATCACCTGTCACGATGTCAGAGACGTGTTTCGAAGCACCGCGATCGTGTTTTTTGAGCATTTCTGTCGACCAATCGACACGAGTCTTTTTTTGAGCAGTTGACAAAATGTGTGGGATCCAACGCGAACAAATTTTTTTTAGAGTCAAATGTTCATATAATATTGAATGTATGCTGGTCCCACTAATGCGTAAAGTTGTCTCAATCTCACGATAGGTCACATGACGATCTTGCAATATCAGTTCGCGCACAGCATCAATGGTTTTCGGAACAACAACTGATTTTGGACGACCTTCACGAAATTCGTCTTGGAGTGAACTACGACCACGATTGAATTCACCATACCATCGATAAACACTGGTCCTTGATGGAGCTTCATCACCAAAAATTAAATTAAGTTCATCTATGCACTGTTGCTGAGTTAATCCACGTCGAAAGTTGTAAAAAATAATCGCACGAAAATGTTCACGATTTAATTCCATTTTTGGGCCGAGATGAATTTTTCAACTCACTGTAAATAATATAAATAGCGCTCGTATGTCAAAATGTTCTGAGTACTTATAACCTCAAAAATGTCCAACTTTACGGTACAACTGTCAGTTTCCAGATTGCACCACCAGAGTTGCCAAATCCCGAAACATAAAAGGTAACCCTCGTACTCCCAGGATATTTGGTGGTTTTATGGAACCTATAGGATCAGTGTTTTAATAAGTCGGTCGAAACAGTCTTGTACTTGATTGATTAAGGAGTTATTGCTTGTATTTGTGGGAAACATGTTTTAAATATAAATCGATCTGACTAGATATTGATCCCACAACAGATTGTATATAGATAAAAAAGTCGTCATTTGTTATCAATTAATTTTAAAAAATTATTAACTTATGCAGTGGATATTCCAATTAATTGACTAACTTCATGTAAAGGACACAAAATTCGAACAATTTTCTGAACAGTTTTGTGCACAAAGATTTCCACATCCATGCGGTGAGCAATAGTGGAACGTTAGCTAAACTAGCTTCAAATCCATGCCACAGATTAGATCTCAGTAACACGATTCGTTCCAAGCAATTGCACACACTTACCAAGCGCCCAATGCGAGCACCAGCGACAACAGCAACAACAACCGCAATAGGAAGAGTGAGTGCAATAGCATTTAGTTTACAAATAATAATCCGCTAATTTGTTAGTTCAAGTGAAACACCATCCAGATTCGCCGCACACCAGGCCACCAATTCCATTAGCGAAATGCTAAACGCTGCCGAACCGCACCGCGGGAGCGCACAACAGCCCATTGTGCGCTGTGCCAACGCGTCGCAGAGGGCAGTGCGCAACGGAACCGGAAACTGCACTGGACACGTTGCCGTGGAGACCGCCCGCTGCCTTCCACCCCAGCATATGGCCGAGGGCGCAGCGCGACGACCCGCGGACCACATCTGTCAAACTTCATTTCATTTGTAATTATTGGTTTGTTTTTGATTCTGTTTTGATTTTCTGCCACGGAATAACGAATTCTCGTTGATTTTCGTTGCAAGCCTCTGCCCGCACTCGACAGAGATCGGCAGACCCAATGCTGAGTGCTGCTGTTTGGAATTGTTTTGACAGCTCGGAAGCATATGACAGCGCTCCGTGTAAATAATTTCCATTTAATTTGTCATAACTCCGAGTGTGATGCGGGACTTTGTTGTGGGAGGCAGTCGATGGTTTAGTTCTACTGGAGTATTTTGTACACAACCACTGACTATTGGGGTCAACGAATTTTTACGGGACTTTCTTCCTATACTTCTAGGTTAGGTTAGGTAGGGAAGGGTGTGTGCGACCCAGAGGCCGAACATTCAATCGGAGGCCAAAATGGCCCATTGTGAATCCCTTCTTAGAAAGTTCTGGAGCTAACCAATGGCTCTCAGTCCGGGGCCAACCAGTTCGACCTCTTGATGAAGGAGAGTAGATCAGAAATTTCAACTCTTGCCGCGCAAGCCAAGTCTGCCAGGAACCTTGGGTGCGGAGACGGCGTTCCTGCAGAGCCGGGTAGTGGCACAGGTAGAGTTGGATCATTTTCACTTCTTCTTCATCTCCACAGCTTCTGCAGACATCACTGGATGAGAGGCACCATTTAACAAGCATGGTCCAATACTTCTAAGTGCAGCACGCAATAAATATTAAGGAATTTTCCAAACTACGATTATCCAAACATAAATTAAACCTTTCGCTACTGCCATCTAGATGTAAAAAATATAAAACTACTCATGCAATATTAATAAAAATTTGTTGTAAACAGAAAAGTTGTTGCAAACATTGCATATATTGATAGTCCCGCTTTGAACGTGAACCTATGGCAATATTGTTGACAATATTTTGGAATCATATTCAGTCATCAAAACTTTATATAACTAATGGAGTAGGGGTTTTGTTAATGCGAATGCGTGAATTACGGATCCTCAAACAATTCGGACGCTCTACGTGTGCAGTTCCAAGTGTATGACACATCCCTAATAAGAATGGCAAAATTTCCCCTCAAAAAAACCCTCTAAATTACTTAATAGAATGATATGTCTGCATGTCATCCCCAGTCAAATTCGGTTTTAACACCGCGTCACTGTGTTTAATTTGAACACTTATCGCTCCGTTTAATTGCATTTAACGTGCGACAGTGGCAAACACTGATTTGATTGTGTTTCATTAGTGAATTTCTATTTCTGTGCACAAATCGATGCAGATTCACACACACATTTCGCATCACACATACGCTGCGCTATTTTGCGTTTGACATGCGGAAATGTGCGCACTTCCATTAAAAAGTCGAGTACTGGAAGGAGGCAAACCCGCCTGGCCACACACGAACCGACTCAGCAACGCATCGATCAGTATTTTGGCGCCATCATTGTTAATGGAATTATCTAAATAACTGCTGACTGAACTGTCTCGCAGTTCGAACTGAGCTCCAAATTGTATCTCATTAATTTGGCTGATTCGCAATTCGAAATTCGAGGTCCTAAGGAGCAGACCAGACAGTAAGACATTTTCTTTGAAACTGCCTATTGTTGTCAATTTTCTCTTTTATGTAAATTAATTTATTTTATTTGATAGATAGATTTTATTGATAGACTAGCTGGGCCCCGCGGCTTCGCACGCAAGCTATCTTTTTCCTCCGATATAAATTCTGAACGCATTGTTGACCCGGTCAGATTTTTATTTAAAAATAAACATATGTCTATTATCTTTGATGTCAAGTGTTTCCAAAAATTTTGAAGTCAAAAGGCCCTTTACATCATGAGTTTTCACATTTACTCTAAACAAATTCTTAACCCTTAGTTTGCTAGATTTCGATTTTGAAAATAATTAGAAACTCGTGTCCAATTTTTTTATTTCAAGTATTTTTAAAATTTTTGAAGTCAATAGGCCTATCGGTTCAAGTTTTTTTCGAGTCTTCCCGTAAACAAATCTTAACCCATTGTTGGTTCAGTTAAATTTTGATTCTCAAAAAATTATAAAATACGGGTCGAATTATTTTTGATCTACATTATTTGCAGAAGTTCGAAATCAATATGTCTATTAAATCACGTTTCTTCATACAACACCTTAATACATGTTTTGCCCCCTTTAGACCCCGAATTTCAAAAAATACCGTCTTAGCGGAGGTTCATTCTTCAAGAAGTACCCATAGTTCATGATGATGAGTCAATCAATCAATCAGTCAGTCAAGACAAAGAATTTATGTATATAAAAAAGCAGGCGGTACCACGCCCCCTTGCCCAATGCTCACAACTTCCTTTTAGTCGAATTGTGCTACTAAGTGGAAAGTTCGTACCAAGTTTTACTGATGTGTGTGTGTATTTACTGCGTAACTGTTAGGTTATAAAAAATGTGCCACGCCCCTTGTCCAACGCCGATCAAATCTCACCAGTAGAATGACACATCTATGAGACGACGGTACACCAACTTTCAATGCTGTGCGGCTTACAACTCCGAAGCTATTCCATATAAAAGATTTATGTTGTATGGGTGGAGCCACGCCCTCTTGTTAAATACCCGCCCATTCCCTCTGTGGAAAGATATGACTAAACGGTAAATACGTACTAAGTTTCATTGATGGGCGACTAACAGTTCGAAAATTATGCGGATAGTTTGTGCCCAGCAAATGTGCCACGCCCCTTGTCCAACGTCCATTAAATTTTAACAGTAGAATTACACTTCTATGGGAGGATGCCAAACCAAATTTCAATGCTGTGCGGCTTACAATTCCGAAGCTATTCCATATAAAAGATTTGAGTTGTATGGGCGGAGCCACGCCCTCTTGTTAAATACCTGCCCCATTCCCTCTGTCCAAAGATATGACTAAATGGTAGGTTCATACCAAGTTTCATTGATGTACGACTTAGAGTTCTGCTGAAATATTGGATCATAAAATATGTGCCACGCCCCTTGTTCAACGCCCATAAAATTTTAACAGTAGAATGATACATCTATAAAACGACGGTGCACCAAATTTCAATGCTGTGCGACTTACAATTCCGAAGCTATTCCACTTAAAAGATTTGAGTTGTATGGGCGGTGCCACACCCCCTTGTGCAATACCCACCCCATGCCCTCGGTCGAAGGGCATGATTAAATAGAAAGTTTGTACCAAATTTAATTGATGTGTGACTTATGGTTCCAAAGTTATTGTCTAAAAATGTATTCTTGTGGTGCCACGCCCCTTTTCCCGACATTTCTTTTTTTATAAACCTTCACGTAAACATTTTGAACAAACCCGCCGAAGGAAGTATTCAAGTTGGTCCAGTCGTTTTCGAGTTTTAAGCGGCCGAACGAACCACGTTTCATTTTTATATATCTGTGGTCAAAAGCAATAACCGCTTAAGTCGACTTAAGAAGAAATTGATTTATGGATGCCCCCATGTTCCCTTGACTGTGCTCTACGTTTGTGTAAAATCGGGGAGTTTGTAACTTTAAAATAAAAAAAGTTATTAATAAAAACCTATTCGCATTCCCATAATGAACACACTACGCGGTAAAACTTTAAAACGAGATTGCTCGAAACAGCAATTTTCGACTTAGGCGGTTATTGCTTTTGACCACAGATATATAGATTAAGATTTGATGGATTAAGATAGATATTAAAAAAGCAGTGTCCCTGTCCTGAATCCGTGTCTGCTCGCATTAGTTTACAGCTGCAATTCCCAACTAATGAAATTTTACGAATGACAGACAGTCAATACTGCTTTAATTTATACATAAGTATGTATATTTCAGGTTTCATTTAACCCTTTGTTGACACAATCGGATTTTGATGAAAAGTACTCGTTTAATTATTTCTCATTTGAAATCCTTTGCCCATCAAATCAACAGGCCAATTAAATCATGTTTCCTCACACAAAATGTTAACCCATGGGTACGTGAAATTTGATTTTCGGAAAAGTGAAAAACACGTGTCTCATTTGAAGCACTTTCACCAAGATTGAAGTCAATATACATGAATTCATGTGTTTTTACAGTTTCGCTATATACACTTTAACCCGTTGTTGTCCCCGTCAGATTTTGATTAAAAACAAATAAAAATGGAAAACATGTTTTTAATTTTTTATTTCATATGTTGTCACCAATTTTAAAGTCAACTATATATAGTTCATATTTTTTTTCATAGTCTTCCCGTCTACGAATATTAACCCATTGTTGACCCCGTTAAATTTTGATTTTCGAAAAAGTGGAGAATATCTACGTGTCGAATTATTTTTGATTTGAAGAATTTTCTCCAAGTTTGAAATCAATGGACCTATCATTAAATAACGCTTCTTCATACGAAACCTTAATCCGTATTTTACCACTTTAGACCACGAATTTAAAAAAAAAAACCTTTTAGTGGAGTTTATTTTCTAAACTGCATCTATAGTTCAAATTTCATGTTAGTAGTGATGAAATTGAAAAGTGAAATTATATGTACCTACATATATAGACGAAAAAATGTTTATGAAAACGTAATATATTAATTTCTGAACTCATGTCGGATTATTATAAGATATTCAAGCACAATTTTTCATTTATTTTTCATTTCTTTTAATAAAATGTAAGGATGTCCAGCAAGGCCGGGCATTGGTAAAAGATTCCTCATCTCCGCAACATAATTTTTGAGGATCAACTAGTGCCCTGTCCGGTGATAATGCCAACAAGTTGCCGGATGAAAGGTTCGACTCAGTATGGCAGCTGCTATAGCTTGTCGTACTTTACCAATAGGATTCAAAATCCTTGTGTGTACATGGAAGACATTGGAAATAACACAGATTCATTCACTTCAATATCAAACAATGTGATACTTATCTTGCCATCTTGATTGCTGTTTACTGTGGGGACGATTACATTTTGATAAATTTATTCAGGAAATGTGCAGTGAAGGAATTTAAACTTATTGAAATTAATTTTGCTATACTACTGTGTACAAAGAATACCCGGAATTTGTTTATAATTCAAAAAATCTTTATTTATTCTTCCAAATCAATTTCATCGCCTACAAAGTAGTCCCCCCGATGCAATGCACTTATGCCAACGGACTTTCCAATCTTCGAAGCATGCCAAATAGTCACCTTCCGGTATGGCCTCCAATCCGCGCGGCGATTCACGTTGAATCTCTTCAATCGATTCAAAACGGTGTCCTCGAAGTGGTCTTTTGAGTTTGGAGAATAGCCAGAAGTCACAAGGAGCTAAATCAGGCGAATACGGTGGCTGTGGAACGATATGAGTTGGCGAAATGCTCACGAAGAACCAATGCCGTGTGAGATGGTGCATTATCGTTATGCAAAAACCAAGAGTTGTCTCTCCATAAATCCGGCCTCTTTTTGCGAATAGCTTCACGCAAACGACGCATAACGCTCAAGTAATATTCCTTGTTGACAGTTTGGCCCGGCGGAAGGAACTCATAATGCACAACACCACGATAATCGAAGAAATCGAATTCCGGGTATTCTTTGTACACAGTAGTACGTAATCGAAATTGTTTAAGCCTCAAACAATTAACAATTGTTAACAATTGTTAATGGTTGTTATTGTCAAACAAAACAAACAATTACAAATTAAAGTGAAAATTCAATTTAATTTTGGGAAAATATCATTTCGTTTTTATTTAAGCATGCTTGCAAAAAACGTATTGTTAAGTAAAATTTTTTAACCACATTCCTCATATGTAAAATTTCGTTGATATTGATTTGAGCTTTTGGTTCAATCGGCTTTTTAAAAATTATTTTTTGAAAACATTTCGTAGAAATACGTTCAAATTAATGAAATATAAAGGAAAATTTGTAATCCTTCAGTCAACAGAATTTTAGCAAAAATGGTGTTAAATTTGTTGCTCTTTCTTCTTTTATGCTTCCCAATTGTCCATCCGTAAAGTCCGAATGACCTAAATGAAAAGCAATAAGTGACAAACATCAAGTTATCTTACTTCTTATCACTATTAATTGTTCTAAAAGGAGAAAGAATACGATGTCGTTCTTGTTTTCGTTTAATTGATTAATTTAATTATTTGATTTAGTTAATTAATAATTTGTGTAGTTTTAAGTTTAATTTCAAATTAAAAATTAATTTGTGAATGACTTTTATTCACAAATATTTTCCTAGTTTTTTTTTCTTAGGTTTCGCTAGAATGACAAGATTCGTTATTAGTATTTAAAAAAATCGAATTCTAAGGCTAATTCATCATAAGCTAATCCGAAAATGTAAGGAAAAGTTCAGAAACATGGCGAATTTTTTACTGCTGTATTATCGATTTTTCAAGTATATCTGCAATACAGTTCGAAAGGAAAGTACCAGAATTAAAACATCTGATGTGTCGTAGTGCACTTCCCCTGGCATATAAACTTAATATATATTCCGCTGACAATTTCCCAATGCCCATAGGTGGTCGCACAGACACACACACACACACAGCCATTCACATACATACAATAAGTTTATCAAACTAATTTTCGACTAATTGCGACCGCAAGGCGTCGTGTTGCCATTTGGCAAAAACCCACGCACACAAACCCAACTATTCGCACAAATGCCAGCGCACACAAACGCACGCAGCACACATTTAATTATGCAAATTTTCCCTAATCTGCCTAACGATGGCAAATTCTAAATTTTGTATTATTGGATTTGTAGCTGCGTTTCGAAATTGAAACACACACAGTACATGTCAGCTAGCCAAATGCAATCACACACGCGCACACTCACACATACTTATGCACAGCTTGCACAAATTCCGATACGCACATTCGCCAAATCTAATGAATATGTGTTATTTATTATTTGTTGGTATTGTAAACAGACGCACACAAATATGTATCCAATCAGTGTTGTGGTTGTTGTTGTTGTTGGTTTGTGCTGCCATTTCAATTACTTTAATTAAATCCAAATTGCGTCTGCTCCCCACGTTTTCAATGCTCATTTGCTCCAGCAATTATCCTTTTAGTTTGTTTGAATTTCCACCCATTTGTGCAGAAATTTCATTAATTAAGCATCCTTCGCTTGACGACGTTTGGTTGTTGTTGCTCGCGCAGGCGCGCCCAAGTGGCCGCGCCGGTGTGTGTGGGCCACAGTTACATGTGTGTCGTCTGTCGTTCGTACGTAGCCGAATTTAATTAAATTTACAAATTTAGCCGTGCAGACACCCACAGCAAAATATTCAGAACGTTCAATACGCCGACAGGCACAGTGAAAACGCCATTGCAGTCCGCCCACTCGGCGCACATCCTTACCGCCGTTTTGTCGTTTTCCATCAAGCTGAGATTTTCCACAATGTTCTCTCGCCTCTCCGCTGCAGCAACGACGCCAGCGGCTTCATCAGCGCCTTTTGACTTTATTATTCCGTGCAGCATCTTCACTCGTCGCGAGACGTCTGTCGCGCTGACTGCTCCACTGTCTGCTTGGCTGTTATCATACAGAAACCAGGATTTCTAATTGAACGTAATAGGAAAATCCACTTAGCTGTCATTTTCCTTTTTCCCCGATAAGCGCTCTGCAGCCACCAGCGCCTCATGTGACCGCACTTTCAGCTCGAACTGTGCGAATTCTTATTAAATATTTGAGCAGGAATCGAATTAGACGTCTAGGAGACGCCGACTGTACATGGAGACACGCCTGACAGCCACCAACACACGAACGCTTGAGGAACTGGAAGGCAAATTCAAGAAAATTGCATTTAAGTGTTGCTTTTGTGTGTGCGCAGGCGGTCGGCGTTGTGCTGCGTTGGCGGCACCGAATGACAGTCGTCGTCGCAGACGTGAGAGAAGCCTGTGGTAGTCACGACAATGCTGATGACGATGGCGAAGAAAATTATGTGCATAATTGAGAAAATGAGCGCATGATGGAATTAGCAACTTTACGGCACTCAAGTTGGCTGACTGGCTGGTTGTCGTTCCGTTTGCGTAGCGGCACAGCAGTCACATAGGAGCGCCACCAAGTGGGCTGCGCTCTGTGGCGTGTAGGCGCCACAAGGAGACCAGCTGGTCGGAGCGCTGTACGAGAGAGAAAGTTTATTTGTGTTAGGAATTTGTGGCTAATGAAATTTAATTGAATTCATTAAAAAGATGTCGAAGTTGGTGTTGTGTGATGAATGCGATGAATAGCTGCTTGCAATTGTTTCGTTGGGAGCACTCTTTGCTTTTATGTGGTTAGATTTGCTGAGCGTAGACTGTAAGGATTGAAGAAAACGATTTTAAGTGAATTATGCAATATATGTAAGCATATGTACGTTTATGTACATATATCAACATATACGATACTCGAATTCAAGTGTTTTATTGCACAAACAAGCCAAAGACCCTTGGAGCAGACGTACTCCTACAATACTTTTATAATGAAATTTTAATAAATTAGCCGTATTCACGATCTGTGGCTTTTGGTCTTGTATCGTGTATTCTTGGTTTTTGTGGTAAACTTTGTAACTTTACAAAAACAAATACATGCAACTGAAAGTACAACCAATTTAGTAGTAGTAGTATTCTGTATTTTCTTGATAGTGCTCTTACTTTATAGATTCTACTATCGATAAATTCTTCCACGCATGGCAAGTATTTTAATTTAATTTAATTTTCGTCAATTCATACAAAACTTGTTCTAAGGACACTTAAATATAGATTTTCATTCTGAACTGCGTTCGAATTCATGCTTTTTCGGATTTTTTGCTATTCCCAGCATTGTTTATTTGCACATATTAATGAAAATGTCTTTAAATTGAAAGTGTCGCGGAATTTTTTCTGTACCAAAAATTTTCATCTCTAACAAAATGTAAATTGAGCTGTCTATCTCTTCTATTTTAGGAGTAACAGACGTTTAAAGTTAATTTTCTGACTTTTCAATTGTTTTTAAATACGAATTCTAATTGAATTAGATTACAGATAATATTTACAACAGCTATTGCTGGCTGGAGTTGTGCGAAAACTGTGTAAGTCTGATTGTTTAAAAAAATTGTTTCGGTCGTTTCTTGGCTTGTTTTCTTTAAAGTCAACTGCTATGTTTGTTCTTTGCATTTACTTGTTCTTCTCGCGGTGAGGTGGCAGGTGTGCATTATGAGCAAAGAGTTGTGGGCTACCGATATTCATACCTCAAATATTGAATTTTCGTAATTCAACATCAGATATTATTAACATGCTGTGTGCTTCGAGTTTCACTTTGCAGCCTCCCTAGGAATGTCCTTTGTCCATTGTTATGCATTCTGTTGAAAGATGGACGACCACACGATGATTTTATAATAAGGAGAAATTAACGCACAACTAAAAAAGAATCAAAACATTGTTTTATACAATTGAACTGTGATCGGAATTCTCACGTTAAAGCTGCGCTTCCAGTAGGTGTCTGAGGGTCCATGTATGTAAAAAAATTTTGCTGATTAAACTTCAACTGTCTGCTACAATTAAGCCGCATCATTATCTCGCAACGAGCTGCCAGAATTATAAATTTTTCACAAAACAAAATGGTGGCTACCGTTTAATTAACGGCATTTTTAATTAATTGAATTTTAATTGAATCAATTTTATGAAGTTTACGCTGATGCTGCTCGCAATTTAGCTGCTGTTGATATTGTTGTTGTTGTTGTTGTTGTGTTTGTACTTTAGCAATTTACCGTCATGAATGTACGCAAACAAAAAATGACTTTTAATTGGAAAATAATTAAAAGCACGCAAAACCGCACTCACCACCCCATGCAACGTCGCCCCGCCGCCTTTCGCTTGACACATCGTCCAATGGTGCTCGACACTCAGGTACAAAAACTCATTAGCGCAATAACTTCAAATAATACAGAGCACGCATGTGTGTATGTATGTGTGTACACATATTGAAAAGTGTAAGGCACACGAATTTGCAACACATTTCATTGAATTAATTAACTCATTATGAAAAATTAAAATGTTTGTCAATTTGCATGCGCACCGGATTTCACACACTGAGCAGCAGATGCACACACCGACTGAAAGAAATTTGTATGTAAGCGAAAACAATTAAAGTATCACCCAGCCATGCCTATGCAGCGCCAACAACGCAAACCAGCTCACACACACACACCCACACACACATACACATGCATGTATAATGGTACTGTCAGACAGGATATGGGCACTTGTCACTTAGGTATCCTTGCCATGGTCGCTGTCAGCGGCAGTTTTGCTATTAAAGTCGGTTCAACGACTTGCACTCACCTATTGAGATATACAACACATGCATATCTATGTAACAGTGTGTGCATTCGACAAGAGGTAGCAGAGGTGAAAAGTCAACAGCGCTTCCCATCAAAGTAGTGTTTAATTAAAATTCGGCACCAGTCGTCGTGTAGCCGCCATTAAAAGGGACAAATGAGTTAGATATATAAGATAAATGAGAGAGCGGACTTTACCTATGTCTCAGTTCTAAGTATTATATCGAGCCCTTCCCGCGATTTTATCGTATGAGCCATTTTTACCGAAATTCATTTTTTTACCGGTAACGATAGCACTTTAAATTTGTCATCAGTCCCTAAAAGCTCACATCTCTACGATGAACCGTTACGAAGTTTGAGAAAAAACAATTTTATCGTATGTCCATTTCAAAATTTTCCCTTATTTTTTGTGCCTGCGACTAACTATGCGTTACGATAAAATTGCTTTAGTTGCAAAAACGCAATTTTTAACTTTATTAAAAAAGTGGGTTAAATTTTAGAGAGAGAGTTCAAAAACGGTTTTTTCTAAATAAATCGTACAATTGAGAACATTTTAATAGTGAAAAGTGAATCTACATATATGCATATAATTGTTGATCCTGACTGACTGGCTCATCATCGCCCATCTCAAACCGCTAAAGCTACAAACATGAAATTTGAACTGTAGGTACATCTTCAAAAATCAACCTCCGCTAAGACGGGAATTTTTCAAATTCTGGGTCTAAAGGGGCAAATCATGGGTTAAGGGGTTGTATGAAGAAATGCGATTTAATAGGCCTATTGATTTAAAATTTGGTTAAAACGCTTCAACTCAAAAATAATACGACACCTATTTATTTTTTTTCGAATATCAAAATTTAACGCAGTGAGCCGAGGGTTAAGGTTCGTATACGGAAAGACTACGAAAAAACATGACTTGATAGGCCTTTTGACTTCAAAGTTGGTGAAAACACTTGAAATCAAAAATAATTTGACACGCGTTTCTCATCTTTTTCAAAATCAAAACATAAAGGGGTGAACCAAGTGTTAAAAGTTTGAAATATGAAAGAAATATGAAGAAGTATGATTTTTACGCTGTTTGACTTCAAACTTGGTTAAATGCTTATTTCAAATGTGAAATAATTCGATACGTGTTTTTCATTTTTTCGAAAATCGATATCAGACGAGGCCAACAATGGGTTAAGAGTTTTTTTGGGGAAACATGATTTAATGCGCCAATTGACTTCAAATATGGTAAAAGGTGAAATTATTTTTCAAATGAGAAATTATGAAACAAGTATTTTTACATAAAAATCTAACGCGATCAGCAAAGGGTTAAACTTGATTTATTGGCCTCATTGACTTTAAACATGCGTGCAAAGCCACGGGGCCCTGCTAGTCATGAATACTTAGATTTAAAAATTGATGGAATGACAAAAGATGTACTAGTTCAAACAGATGAAGAAGATAGTATTTAATTTTTTCTGAAATAAAACTACACTATATCACCTATGAATTACACTATATCAATCTGAAAGTGACAATATTTTGTATTCAATAAATGAAAATACATTATACCAAGGAAACAATTCTTTTTTACTTAGATTTTATCAACGATTTTATCGTATGTGCCACTGCAATATTTGAATCGCTTATAATAGTGCCCGCACAAATTATCGTATGTCCAAAATAACGCCGTTCCGCTCAGTCACTAAAATGACCTATTCCAAGTGTGTAATCCTAAATAATGTGTGTATACCAAAAATCATGCAACTAGAGAAAACCAAAAAAAACGTCTCCTGTAAAATTTCGTTTTTGGCTCATACGATAAAAACGCGGGAAGGGCTCGATATGTATAAAATATATGTACATATATTATGGAGTATATGGATATGTATGTACAGCTTAAGTATATATTGCAGGTGCTTAAAAACATTGGAAATTTCAAAATACCTCGCTTGCTATATCGAAAAATTTTCGAGGATACTTTCATCGCAACATCACATACCTATGTACATACATACTGGTATATAAGGGCAAACACATATAATTTATTTGCAATACTAACACATTAAAGCTGCACTCGAACCGCTCCTGCTGCGCTCTGCATCCCGCATCCCGCTCACCAAAAACCAATTAAGTCCAATTTATCAAGCAGCCTCCACAAAAATTTCAACTCATAAACTCGAACACCTTGCAACGTTTCCTCTTTCAATTAAACTCCACCATTTTCCATTAATAAATTTGCATATGTATGTGTATACGTGCAAGGCACAGATGCATGTGTGTGTGTGTGAGTGTACGTGAGTATGAGTGCCAGTATTTACCCACACAAATACAACTCCCACACATACGTAAACACAAACACACACACATTCACAACATGTGCGCGCATCACATCAAGTTGTTGTTGTTGTTGTTGTTTCTCCTTCCGTCTGCTTCAGCCGCGCGCTGCGCTTCCACGTGTATTTCAATAATAAAATTAAATTAGAAGACCAGAAAATTAAATCATCAAAGCACGACAAGCTGCAGGGAGCACAAAAAGCAGTAAGAATACGAAGAACTCGGGGGGTGTCGGTGGTAAGCGAGTGAGCGAATAAGCGAGCGAGCGCATTAAAAATGGAATCCTCATTCCAATTTCACCGAAATTTCATTCGATGGCAACGTCCCTTTATTTAATTCTTCGTACCAACTGGCCGGCGCTGCCAAAATCACACCACCCCCTCATCCACTGTCAGACCGCATGCCACCTCACTCTCGCCCACCCCACCCCAGCGACTGGCCCGCACGTGCACTCCACCAAACCCATCCGACCAGCCCGCTTCACGCTGACGTTGTATGCTTCAGCAAACGTTTTTCATTAAACTTGAATGATGGCCGAACAGCATCCTTGTGTCCACCCAGCTGCCACTGCGCTGCACTGACCTGGCCGGGAGAGCGCAGGCAACAGGCGACGGTGAGCGCGACAAGTGCACCAAACCGTGGCGGTGTGAGGCCAAAGTGTTTGAGATTGGTTTGACATTGGGTAGTCGCACAAATTAAATTTCTTCATCAACTCAAACTCATTAGAAACCAATAAAGCGTTGAGAGTCGCTGTGCCTGTGCCTGTGCTGCGCTGTGCGGCGAGCCAAGTGCGCAGAAGCGCTCACTGGACCAGCACCGCGCGCGCCAGCAACTTCGTTCCATCGCCATGTTGACTATCTGCCACACACCACTACAACCACAACCATTGCGTGCGGACTGGTTTTAGGCCACACCTCCTGCCTTGCAACATCCGTGCATGGTATTTCCCACTAATGTTGGCGCTCTCTCAACTCAAATACTGGGATCTTTCGAAACCGGTTTTGCCCAAAGCAAATTTTAAATCGGCTATATTTGACAACAGACACACATGGGTGAGTAACGCAATAAGCAAATGTCTGCAAATTCGGTCGTTTCATATATTTATCGCTCCTAAAATTAGCAAAGAATTAATCACTCGAAAATCATCCATTTCAATGTCATCGTTGGATTGATTTGCCAAATGTAACAACACATTTTAATTTATCATACTTCTTCTGTTTGATAGAAGATAAACCATAAAATTTTATAACAAATTAAAATCAATATTTTTTCAACAAGCCAGGTCTTAGTAGTCAAAACTTCTTTCAAAAAACTCTCGTTTGAAATCCAGATTCAAAACATCTTAGAAAAGTAAACATTACATCGAAGCTAAATGATTTATATAAATTGCAAGTCAATAATTATAATTTGACGTTTCGAACACGTATTGAATTTTGTATAAAAAATAATAACCGATTCATACAAATTATACTTAAATATCAAAGGCTAACTATATTTGTCTGATCTGACCCGTAGGTATTTATTAGAATTCAATGTGCCAAAACGATGTTAGAAAAATGTCAGTTATGTCAGAATTACCAGATACTTTCTAATCAAATTTGAACTAATCTTTTCACCAATTTATTTTATTCAGCTTATTATAGCTGATTTATTGTCGTAAAAGTACAACTGGCTAGCCGACGGGCCAGGGATAGATCTCTATTGAGTTCTTAGCGATAGCAGATGGAGGTTCGTTTATAAATTATCTTGTACCAACTTTGCAATTTTGCATAAAGTGAAAACTGTTTTTCAGAAAAAAATAGAGAAATCCCTCTATAGCCTCAACCTTTTCAATTGTTTGCTTCAAAAAAGTCTTTTCACTTTTAGACTGTTTAAATTTTGTAACATACTTAGGTACTGTAAATATCAGAATTTTCATTCCGTTTCGTTTTCCAAAGTTCATTTTCTGATCAAAGCATCTTAATTTTGTGTCATAAGACTGTATAACGCCAAATAACATTTGTTATGACAAATCTTACGATTTTATTTGATATGTGATGTCCTTCTGGATGTCAGTACAAGCCTTTAAGTTGGTTTCAACGTCTTCAAAACACTTTTCCTTCATCGGCAAAGGCATTTTTCCGAAATGAGAAAAGTCACCAAGTGCCAAACTAGGCGACTACGATGGTTAAAATGCAATTTTTAGTTAAAAAAGTCCTTCGAATGTTGAATTCTAAGCAATTTTTTAGTTGCCAGGAAACTTGTGTGGAACAAATCGTGCACTCACCTTTGGATAGCCCAAATAATCGGTAAAACGAAATAATTTTAAGTTTTTGAGTTGCTCAATGCCATTTTCTTGAATTTCAATGAAGATTTTGGCTAATCTTTGATTAATTCACACACAGTTTTAATGGAATCTGCGGTGTTCGCGGATTTCTGTTGGCTAACACGTTGGTTATCATTTATGTCCTCACAACCAGTTTTAAATCACATATACCACTTATGAACTCTGGTACGCGATAACCAATCATCAACATAAAATTGGTTCATATATACATATTTCTGAAAATGTTTCCAAGTTTAAAACAAAACTTAATATTCAATGATCATTTTTCTACAGATGACACAAATACATTGCCACATCAGACGGAAGACTCCGCTTCCAGCGAACCTGTCATGAAATTTTGACTTGAAATCGAAGAAAGATGTACCTTTGTATCAACGCGATAAGTCATATATAGGTATCTAAATAAGGGGTTCAAAATTTGGAGTGTTAAGGGGGAAAGCCACTGTGACGGGTCAAAAAATTAGTGATTTTAAACATTTTTTTTTACCGAGTAAATATAGGAATTTTTGGATCGGGTTTTTTTTATTTTATTAAGCAGACATCTAATAATATTTCCACAAATTTTTATTAAAAAATATTAAATAGTTTAAACAATAGAGATGATCCCGTAGCGCTTGAAAAAAAATTCCCCCTCCATGGCGGCATCGATTTCTCAAAAACCCGTACTCAGAAAAAAAAAATTAAATTTTATTGTAATCTGTATGAATGTAGCTATCTTTGTACGTAGCCGTTTTTTTTAATTTTGATTTTTCACAAAATGGCGACCGATTGAAAATATTTCCATGTTTTCGACCTTGTTTTTTTGGTTTTGAGACAGTTTAAAAAATAGTAAAAAACAAAATTTTCCAAATCGGCTACGCTTAACCTTAACCACTACTAAGACGAACAAAACAAAAAAAAAAAATTAGAAATCGGTTCATAATTATTCGAGTTATTGATGCCGCCAGTTCAAAAAAAGTCGTTTCGAGAAAAACGCGTTTAAAGTTTTGAGTCCATTTCTCTCGTAATGAAATCATGTATCTTTTAAAATTTTCATACGTGTGTTAAACTATCGAGTCTTTGAAATTTTGACTTGAAATTTTGTACACATATTTTTGAATATATAAGCTTTGATTTAAAACAAAAGCTTTGATTTTTTTTACCCGTCACAGTGGCTTTCCCCCTTAAGCGACATAACATGGATTAAAGTGTTATATGTACAAACGTGATTGATTGGACGTATTTATTTCAAACTTAGTAAAAATACTACAAAATAAACAATATGCGAAACATGTTTTTCAATATTTCAATCGAAATCTGACAGTATCATCAACTGGATAAGGTTTGTAAATAATTACAATAATTAACGAGCCTATTGAGCCTGGTCAAAACAATTCACATAAAAATTAAATAAACTCGTATTCTTCATTTTCTTGAAAATCAAATTATGACGGGTCAACTAAAGGTTAAAAATTCTGTATGGAGAAATATGATTTAATAGGCAATACTAGTTACTAGACAAATAAAACATAGTCCGACACATATTTTCCAATTTTTTTATTAAAATCTGGAGGCATCAACAAAGGGTTTAGAAATTATATGGAGAAACATGATTTAAGACGCCAAAATGATGAATGAAAAGTAATTCGACACGTGTTTATAATTTGTTTGGAAATAAGTATTTAATTAATTGGGAGTAAAGATTGTTTCAACGAAAATCTTACGTGCAGCTGGTAATATTTTATATACATAGTTTACTAGCTGGGCCCTGCGGCTTTGCACGCAAGGTCTCCTGTTTCCCTCGATACGAATTCTTAACCCATTGTTGAGACCATCACATTTTGATTTAAAAAAAAACATGTGTCCATCTTTGATTTCGAGTGTTTTAAAAATTTTGAAGTAAGAAGGCCCTTTAAATCATGTGTTTTCACATTTACTCCAATCAAATTCTTAACCCTTGGTTTACCATGGTAGATTTCGATTTAAAAAAAAAATTAAAAGCACGTTTTTGTTATTTCCCGATTGAACTGCTTTTGATAAGTTTGAAGTCAGAACGCCCAATAAATCTTGTTTCTCCATACAAATTGTTAACCCATTGTTGACCCCGTTAGATTTTGATTTTCAAAAAAGTGAAAAACACGTGTCAAATTATTTCTCACAAAGAGTACTTTCCCCAAGTTTGATGTCAATGGGCCCAATAATTCATATTTTTCATTTCACAGTTTCTCCATACAAACTTTTAACCCGTTTTTTTACGTATCGAGTTATTTTACATTTGAAGTACTTTCACAAAGTTTGAAGTCAAAAGGGCTCAGCAAAATTTCTTTCTCCATACATACTTTTAACCCGTCGTTGATCCAGTTAGATTTCGATTTTGAAAATAATGAAAACACGTGTCTAATTGTATTTATTTCAATTATTTTTACAATTGTTGACGTCAATAGGCCCATCGATTCGTGTTGTTTGTTTCGGAGTCTTTCCGTAAAAACCCTTAACCCATTGTTGGGCCAGCTAAATTTTAATTTTCGAAAAATTATAAAATACGTGTGGAATAAGTTTTGATCCAGAATATTTTCAGGAAGTTCAAATTCAATATGTTTATTAAATCACGTTTCTTCATACAACACTTTAACCCATGTTTTGCCTTTTTAGACCCCGAATTTCAAAAAATCCCTTCTTGGCGAAGGTTCATTCTTCAAGATGTACCTTCAGTCCAAAATTTATGTTTGTAGCTTCAGCGGTTTGGGCTGGGCGATGATAAATCAACCAATCAATCAGTCAGTCAGTCAGGATAAACAATCTATGTATAAAAAAAATGGAGGCGGTGCCACGCCCCTTGTCAAAAACCCACCATATTCTCCCTGTCGAAGGACACGACCAAATCGTTAGTTTGTACCGAGTGTCATTGATGTGAACGCTCTAGTTCAAAAGTTACACCGGAATTTAAAAAGTGCCACACCCCCTGTCCAACGCCTATTAAATTTTACCGGTGGATTGACACGTTCACGCCATGACACTGTACCAAATTTCAATGCTGTACGACTTATAATTCTGAAGATATTCGGTATTAAAGAATTGGGTTGTAAGGGCGGTGCCACGCCCCCTTGTCAAAAACCCACCCCATTCCACCTGTCGAAGGACACGACTAAATAATAAGTTTGTACCAAGTGTCGTTGATGTGAATGCTATAGTTCAAAAGTAACACCGGAATTAAAAAAGTGCCACGCCCCTTGTCCAATGCCCATTAAATTTTACCGGTGGAATGATACGCTTACGCCATGACACTGTACTAAATTTCAATGCTGTGCGACTTATAATTCCGAAGATATACCATATTAAAATTTTAGGTTGTATGGGAGGTGCCACGCCCACCTGTCGTATAAACATCTAATATCGCTATAAACCACCGCATTAACATCTTCTATCACATACGAAAAAAATGTTGCCGAAAGAATGAACCGTTTTCGCAAACACTGGCTACACACAAGAAGTCAAGTTTTTTTTATATACAAGTATAAGATTGTATTATTGGGATTTAGAGAAATTAGAACAAGCTTATACAAAAACCTCTTATGTTTTAAACAGAACTACTTATTTTTTATATAAAGTCCAGAATACAAAACCTTAGTATAGCTAATAACAAAAATAAAAAGGGATATGTAAATTTGTATATATATATAAAGAAAACCGAAATAACAAAAAATTGTTCTAAGTTCTTCATGGTCAGCATGAAAACATGCAATTCATATGGGAGCTCACTCCAAATATTTATCAACAAAAATAATTTCGGTCCTGGTCCCGTTCAAACCCGAAGATCCAATAAAGTATGCATGTGCAATACACAATTAATGCAATGTAATTCCGATCCCTAGCCATAACTTAGATAACTTCAAAATCAGCTATATTTGTATACTTCTATAAGACCCATACAACTCTAGGCTTGATTAAAATACATTCAACATTTTTTAACTTCAGACCTCCAGAACTGAATATGGCAAATTTCCTGCTACATTTTCATGATGATTTCAATGATATCAGGAATGATGCTGACTTGGCTATGTTTGCCGTATGGACAATGAAGCTCCGGCGAAAAAGATGTTCGATGCGGTAGTTGGAGGCGAAGAAAGAGGCCGTGTCTCCGGTGGAAGCACGGCCTCTTTCAGGAGGTCCTATCATCTCTTGGTTGACCAACTGGCGCGCGCAAAACAAATTCGCCTGGAGAGTAACCCGGTAACGAGTTGTTATGGCCAGTTGTAAGTAAGCAAAAAAAAAACAGATGTACATATACAACGTAGATTAAGAACTTATTACCCAATTTCATTGGATTACATTAATTCCATTCACTGTTGCTGGACATGGGAGGAGTGTTTTGGAGTAGACTACAAGAAACTTATATTTAGCGTTCATTCCTATATATAGAACTGATTTCTAGTCCACCGCGTACTTGTTTAAATTTACTGGATGCAGTGACTTTATTGTTGTAATAAATGTTCTTTCTTCAAGTGGTTCTCAACTATCGACAATCCGATATGTTTTAATCAAAGTTTATTTGAAAAATATCAAGTATGTCAAAACAATTTGCAGGAGTAAAATGCATTTAAAAACAAAATCCTCACCACAAAATAATGAAAGCATTCACTCACTCACTCACACGTACGTGTAGGTGGGTGTGTGTACAGTAGTGTACATAAAAGTATTGCAAAAGATAAACATTTGATAAAATTAACCAATATCCTGGCGAGCAAGCCCCGGCCATACCAACGGTACTTCCTCTTAAGTTTCATGCCATCTCTGCCACTCGTCATGCACACAAAGCTCGAATAAAAATAAAAGCACAGAAAACAAGGAACACAACGTCAACAAATTGCTGTGACTGCAAAGAAATCGAATGAAATGTAAAGTCACACAAAAATACTCAAAGTTGCCGGTACAATCATACAAACATAAATGCCATATACATATGTCCATACATATGTATGTATGTGTATAGTGCATACGCACATTTCGATCTGACGTTATAGAATTTCTCGTTGCCCCCAGTGCGCCCATTTCTCCTTTCTGATTCTTCGCCAGCAGATAATAAAATGAACAACAGCGTAAAACCCACAAACATCCCTTCAGTTATTACTGCGGCCATCATCCAATTTATCCAGCTGCACTCGCACACACACATACACACTGTACACACGTCAGTGTGTCTGTGTGTACGTGTGCGCGTTGCTCCAGCCGTCCATATGTCTGTTGCGCCGTCTGCTTGCCTGCCTGCCAATCCGTCGGTCTGATTGTCTGACTGTCTGCTACAATTGTATCTCATCTAAACGGTGTGCAAATATCTCAATTATCTCGTCTCGTCTCTTGGCCAACGTTTCTCGTTGTCGTTTATTGCACAATAACAAAATTAAGTGCCTTTTAAACCGCACATAAACACACACATACACATACGCATGCACATATGTATGTACTGGCATACAGAGACATCATTATTAACTTGAGCATCCTGCCAACGAAATACATTCTCGCCGCTGTCGCTGCCATCGCACTGGAATCAGGGTTCCACCGAGTATGTGTGCGTGTGTGTGTTGGAGCGAGACACACTCAACCAACCACCCAGCGCTTTCAACTCATTTTGCTTATTTCTGTGATTAAGTGCTATGCACCCTTGCAATGCTCTCCTCATGATCTTCATCATCATCATCATCATCATCATCATCATCATTATAATCATTGTCATCGGCATCAGCACTGCCAGTGCCGTCATCATCCGCCCGTGCAATCAGTTTCAATTTGTAACAATAGAAGGACATTAGTGTAATACACCTCGCGCTCACACACACACACATACACATATACTCTCCCTACTGGTGGCTTGGCGGACGGACGAGATAACGATGCATGCAACCGACACTTTGCCTCTCTTTACACTTTAGAGAGAATATTGCTTCTTGAGGAGATTCGATTAAGTGCGAGTGAGCTGCTCAAAAATAGGGGTTCGCAGAGCAGAAACTAAAAATCTTTTTATATTTATTTAGCAGGTGTTTAATTTGTAGACTGTTTTAATTATATAATTAGTGAAACCATCAACCCAAAGTTAACAAAAATTGTTTGATTTTTTTTGTCTGAATCGAAATTTGAACCCTGGGCGCTTCTGATCCGCTATCCAACGCCATTGGTAAGTGCCACGGCGGTCACTTCAACCTGGTTCAACTTAAATCTAAACACATATTACTTGGCGACTGAAAGCAGAAAAATTTAATTTTCAAAGAATAAGACAGAAGAAAAAGAACTCAGTGTCGTAGAACTAATTCAAGTATCAATGTGGGCTGCTTTTAAAATATTTTCCTTTAAGTTTTTTAAACTAAATTGAATTCTTTTTTTGGTTTATCAGAACAAAATTTAATTTTAACACGTAGAATACAAAACTGGAGAGACAGGAGTGACGGTGAGAATACGATTTTTTTACTTTTACCAAATGATTTATAAATATTAAAAATAGTGCATCATTGGTACGGTTCCTGAAATACACACATAATACAAATCACAAATACTTTTGAAGTCTTCCTGCAATCATTTATTTTACCCATTATTGCATGTATTCAATCCCAAAAACATCCGTTACAATTCAAATCTCTTTAAAACTGGCCAACAATTTGTTAGCACTTTCGGGTATTTTCGGCGGCAACCAAAAAAGGCGTCATGCGCTCACATAGAACTCACCCTGCCATCCGTGTGTTTACTTACATTCTCTTCACAATAGGCCTGTTCTCAGTTCAGAGAATTCTCCTGAAAAAGGACATTTCGTAAGGCGCTCAACACTATGTCCTTGCCGCTCCGGCTGTCGAATTTCGGCTGTGATGGTGAGCGACGACAACACTCGAAGCTCCGCCCTGCGCAGCACTACGGAGCAGCATTCCACACCACGCCACACCCCTCCGCGTGCCATGTCGAGCCGCGCGACTCCACTGCACTCCACAGTCCATTCCACCACCGCGCCGCTCCGCGCCGAAACGAGTTTTCCAATTCGAGTCGCGTCTGGCTGCACCGGCCAGCCAGCCTACAGGCCGTGGCAACCTGAGCGACCTCCGCGGTTTGTTCGCTTGTTTATTGCCACCTTTGCGCCGTGGCAGTGTGCTTCGTGTTCTGCGTGCTTTATTGTGGCTTTTACGGGCGTTAGCAGTTCGAGTTTGGCGGCGTGCAGCACTAGACGACGGTTCACCGTAGCGGCGTCAAGTTGGACATTTTACGGTTACGGACACTTTACAACTGATTGCTGCGAAAATTCCGATTGTTCGTCCGGTTGACGAGAACAACTGAAAACGCGTCGGCGTTTTTAAGTAGCGGAATTCGGTTAGCGCGAAGCAGTCAAGTCACTTCCGCTCTAGCACTCAAGAATTTACCAACTGAGTTTGGATTGTATAAAAAATGTATCCATCTAAAACGAGCGAAACGGTTCTGTGATCTATAAAAACAAAAAAATATTTCTAAAAAAATCCAACTAATTTGCTCTCTAAAAGTTTTACAAGTGAATGTCCGATTTTCCATTGAAAGGATTTCAATGCTGTAAACATTTAAAAATTTAATAATAAAAAACCCAAAAATGGATATCAAAGCTACGCCACCACCATCCCTGAGCGGCCCGCGTTCCACCGCCTCTCCCCCGTTGACCAGTGTACCCGCCACTACGCCGCCCCCACCAGCTGCCGTCGCTGTTGTTGCCGGATCGGGCGCCGCCAGCGCTTCTGCCGCCATCGTCGGCATGTCGGATGTACAAAAGCAAACATTTCAAAATATCTTCGAAAAACTGGTCGCCAATAACGGAGACCAGAGCAAATTCCCGCCCAAGCAGCTGGAAAACTTTCGCCATTTACTGGAGAATGTACGCGACACCAAGAATTTGCAGCTGATCGTGGAGAAATTCAAGAATCTGGAACAATTCGAGCAGTGCTACTTGAGCGGCAACAATAATAACTCCGTAATCACAGAAGGTACTCGCCGCAAGCCTATTTTTTTTTTTGGATACACACACCGGGAGACTCACTCGATTCTTCGAATTGGACACACGGCACGCAAGGGAGTTTTCTGGGTTCAAATCTCCCAAATATATGTTTGTTACAAAAAATGTGGCTGGTAAAAATGGTTTCAAATGGAATCGAACTCAAAACTTCTGCACGAAACCCCAAAAATTAAATCATATGTGGGCCACTGTCACGTACACATATACGTCAAACTAACTTTTCAGTTTTTCTCTAGAACGTCAAGAGCATTTTTAAAAGAAAAATTAACCCTTTTGCTACAGGTTTTTACTGGGGAAAGTTAAAATTTTAAATTTTACGTTTTAGGCTTCTATGTGGTTATATTAGCAACATTCCATAAGAAATTTTTTAATTTTTATACTCGGACCCTGTATTTCGGAGTGGTTTTCTACGAGAGCAACCACATCGTTGTGGCTGTAATAATTACTTAAACATACAACTTTTTACGTATAACGAAAATCATTCATTTACTTCAGCCAAAATTAAAAAAAAAAGTATCTAAATTGAAAGATTCTTCATTTATTTCAGCCAAAATTTAAAAAAAAAGTATCTAAATTGAAAGAAAACGTCAAATTAAAAAGTTCTCTAATTTTGTCTGCTTCTTCCTTTGCTATGTCAACATATACCATTAAAAAGTGTATACTTCTGTTCTTTAAACTCCAATATTCAGTTTATTAATTTCTTATTTTTCCTAAGACTTCAAACTATTCTAAAGACCAAAAAAAAAATGTATTCTTCCAACCATAAAGGATGTAGACGTCCACAAAGTATCATGTTGCCATAGGGCAACAAAATAGCGAAAGGGTTAAAACATATCTACACGAAAATTTTACAAACTTCATAACTTTTTTGGGTGGTTTGATGGGCTGTGGCATCGTAATGGATCTAACATGGACTAAGTGTGCTATGGTTCAAGAGCTACCATTCCTAGTAGGAATCTCCTACCTAATTAGTTGAAGCCATCGCAGTCACATTTTGGGTATCAAATAATAAATATGATATGGTTAATTTTTACTATAACGATTAAAAATTTTCACGAGAAAAATGGAAATCGGTCAGTCAGTTGAAATGGTTTAATTGTTCATTACTAATTTCACTTGAAATGTAGACCATTGAAGGGAAACGAATACCTATATAAATGTAAAATCGAATATATAAACGAAAATTTGTACATAGACTGTAGGAGATGAACTGAAAGACCAGAAAATAAAATGGTGAGCACAGCAGAAGTCCTTCGCGGTAAACTAAAGATGAAAGATTTGAACTAAATATGAAGAAGATTCTCTGAAGAGACAGTTCCTCAGCACTCAAGTTGCGTTACCCCATTTGCAATTGTTGAAAATTACTAAATATTGAACTGTTCGTGATCAAAGATCGATTTGTGACATTCATCCTTACAAATTATTATTTTTGATATAATGTGTGGGGCGCTCTCTGCTGGCACAGTTTGCACCCACGTTTCAAGCAAAAGAAATGTGCCCAATGTGACACGGGCTTGCCACACTCTCTTTGGGCATCACAATGGGCCTTTTGAGGTGGCGAGTGTACTTCCTGAGCAACTAGCAAGCTGCCTCTCTTACCTAACCTAACCTATGTTAATGTGCCGAAATTGAAACCTGTTGGTAGGTTGGCAACGTACTGGTATACTTATCATTATATAGTATGTACATATAATTGTTTGTCCTGACTGACTGACTAACTAACTGACTGACTGACTGACTAACTAACTAACTGATTCATCATCGCCAGTCCCTAACCGCTGAAGCTGCTAACATGAAATTTGTGCTATAGGTGCAGTTTAGAAAATGAATCTCTGCTAAGACGGGATTTTTTTAAATTCGGGGTCTAAAGGGGAAAAATATGGATTAAGGTATTGTATGAAGAAGTGCGTTTTAATGGGCCTATTGATTTCAAACTTGGAGAAAATACTCCAAATCGAAAATAATTCGACACGTATTTTTCGATTTTGTTTAAATCGAAACTTAACGGGTCAACAATGGGTTAGCATTCGTAGACGGTATTTGGAAAACATATGGAATACAAAATTATTGAACACATGTTTTTAATTTTTTTTAATCAAAATCTGATGGGGTCAATGACGCGTTAAAAGTGTGTATGGAGAAACATGATTTCATTGGCCTATTGAATTTAAACTTGGTTTCACTCGACGTGAGAAATTAAAATAACATTTATAACTACTAGCAAAAATTAAAAAGGAAGACATTTTATCCAAATGAAATGATAATTGAATTTATATTTAAAAAAATAATATGTTCTAATCGTGATCCGAAGATCGTAATACGAGATACAGTCCCAGCACTGTGCTGAATTTTTCTGGTGGCTCTGTGAAGTCCAAAACAAATACACTGGTCTACACGAAAAATGCACTAACAATGATGAACCCATAAATTGTAGGGTACTGTTAATTAATTGTTATCAATTAAGTAGATATCAATTACAAATGATAGCAAGAGTTAATTAATTAACAAATATCAGTTGGGTTTGGAAGTTTTTCGTAGGTAACATAGTTATTTTATTCTCGGAGGTTTTGTATTACCCGTTGAGGGGGACTTGGACCTATTTATGGTAGACGGTGTTAAGCCTTCATATTAAAGTTGATTTATACTGTCAACCATAGGTAATTTATATCACTGTGTCCGAAATTTTTAAGTTTATTGGACAACAAGTAAAGAAGAAGATATTTGCTAGATGTACACGTGTACATATGTTCTGTGTATAAAGTACGCTTCAATTCTTTTTAGTAATACTCATTGTTTATTTCTGTACTGAGCGATAAAATTGGAAAGCCATCTGGCATGCAGTGTTTTGAGATCAGCTAGTTTGGTTAATTATTCTATGGAGTTGTTAATCCATAATAAGATTTTAACCCTTTCACACTCAACCCAAACCGCTGGGAATCATTACATTTTTCGACATTACAAAGCGACTGTTAGGCGTTTTGATATATGACGAAGACACCAAATTAATCTATTTGGGCACATATGACCCATTGCTTGTAATAGAGTTAATGCATTATTATAAAATCGATCTTGATGAATGGACTATTGATTTGCGATAAAAAAGTTCAAAGAATGCCAAGTACCGTATTAACCTGATATGGAATATATGTATACTTTTTATTGTTTCTAGTGTTCAAATTATTACGTTGAAGAAGGTGTTTTAACACGTTTCTACAAGTGGGTTAAGCGTTGACGTACGTTAATTGAACTAAGTGGAGTCAGCTCTGCAGGCAGTAAATCAGATATCTATGTATATATCTATATGTATATGTATATGTACTATATATGTATAAAATAAATGTCTGTTTGTTCGTTTGTTGGTCACACGACACTAAAACTCAAAAACCAGATGGCCGATTGTCCTGAATCTTACGCGGAATGTTCGTGTTGACTAAATCTAGGTAAACCACATAGTGCGAATACGATCCGACAGGTGGGCGTGGAACCTCCAATACAACCTAAATTTGTAATATGGAATATCTTCAGAAATAGAAGTTGGACAGCATTGAAATTTGGTATAGGGCCACCGTTTAGGTGTTTCATTTGAATAGTAAAATTTCATGAGTGTTGGACAAGGGGCATGGCGCTTTTCAAGCGACTCAAATGTTTTGAATTACTTTGAAACTACATGTAGACCACAAATCAATGACATTTAGCACAAATTAACGATTTAGTGATACCCTTTCTCAAGGGGAATAGGGTGGGCATTGGACCATGAGGCATGGCACCTCCCATACAACCCAAATTTTTAATATCAAACAGCTTGGGAATTATAAGTCGGACAGCATTGAAATTCGATACAGCGTCATGGCTTAGACGTGTCGTTCCAGTCTTCAAATTCAATGGGCGTTGGACAAGGGAAGTAGCACTTTTTGGAACATCAATGCCACTCGGTACAAACTTACGATTTAGTTGGGTCCTTCGACAGGGGTAACGGGGCGGGCCAGCATGGCATCGCCCATACAACCCTCGATTCAATTTCTTTTGTGAGGAAGCGACGCGCACGGGGGCAAAACTAGTAATTTAAAAAAACAATAGAGATATTCAGTAAAAAGAGCAACTGGCCTGGCAAATGGGTAAAGGAGCCGATTTGCTCTAAACAAAAACAAAATACATTTGGGATAAATTAGCTATTGCCCCACCAAACCCCTTGAGTAAATTTTTCTAATCTAATTTGCTACTTTACCACATCAAAAATTTTAAAAACTCTTACATATATTTTTGTTTATTTATAAACTTGTTAAATTTTCAAACTAAATTGTTTTTGAATATTAATGTTTTGAGAAAACAAAAAACTGTTGTTTTGGTAGCTCTTTAGCTCTCTGTTGCTACATTGTTGAAAAGGATGCTCAGTAACTGGTTTGCTATTCAGCTATTTAGCTCATTTGCCAGACCAGCTGCTGAGTACTCCTATTGTTGTGTATCTTATTTAACAATTCATAAAACTTTCTACACAGGATGTGTACAAAAACTATCGTAGCCATGAGGTATTGAAAAGAACGCCAGCTTTAAATAGAATATTGCAGAACCGGACTGTGACCTCGAAATCAAGTTTTCCCAGACCATCTACTTTCAGCTGTTAATTGGCAGATTTGTCGTTAGCACAGTTTACTGTCGCTAAACAGAAAAAAAGAAAATCCAGGCCGCCAAGCAACATTCGTCTCAATATTTTCCTGATTTAATTAAAGCAAATGACTTAAAAACACGCGCCACATAACGTTGCTCAGGCGCACCATGCCGCAACACACGCCCCCTGCCCCAACTCCGTTCCGCCGCCAGCGAGTGCAACGAGCCTGTTCACGGAAATGTGTGCGCCTCGGAGACGACAAAAGCAAAAAATTAATTTGCAAATTAAAACTAATCGTGCGGCACTCACGCGCACGCCCTCACCCCGCACCGCATCGCTCCGCTGCTGACGTTGTGTCCACGCACCAGCCAACGGTCAATGTAAACCTCAATGTAATCAAAGTAATTAAAAACATTTTAATAATTTCCCAAATTGCCACACTAACCCCGCCCCCTCAGCCAGGACGCCGCTTGTCGATATTCGTCGCACACACATGCTAAATGCGCCGCGATACGTGGACGTTGTTTGTTCAGTGTTGTGTTGCTGCCTGCTGCGATAGTTGCGGCGCTTTTATCGCTCCATATTTACCAACAATTTAGGTCAATAATTAACAATTTAAATACGCGCCACGCAAAGCACACAAACCACGCATACACACACACACACACAGGCAAGACTGCAAACGCAGTCAATGTGGCCGCCATTTTACATTTAATTTCATGACATGACAAGCTGTGCCTGTCATGACAAATTGTCATAAAAGTGATTTTCACTTTTAGATAAAACGCCAAAGCGGTGTGGAGGGGGCAGGTAACCAAACTGCAATTTTCACGAATTTCGCCACGTAGCCGGCGCACATTCAACACGTTCGCATGCGTTTCGGCCGCGCATTTGAGCATTGGCCGCAATTGCAGCTCCTGCGTACAGGGTGCACGAAACGCTCGCTAATTGCCATGTTTACCTTGTTAAAAAACAAACATGTCCCATAAATGCTTCCCAGTTAGTGGGCCGGCCGGTGGAAAGGAGGTAGGGGGCGCGGATGTCGACTGCCGCGGACAATTTTTAATGCCATTAAAAAATTGCTTACTAATTTACAATGGCTCGTGCGCTTAATCGCCTTCATTATTTTAATTGTGTAATTCCAAGTTTTTAATTTAATGGAATTGCAATTGGAGTGACTTTCTGCGAATCGACGCAGCGCACGTACGAGTACGAGCCGAACTGGGACATTGGCAGAGTTTAAATTGTGGCCATTTCATTCACTTTATGGCACTTACTTTATCTTTCAGATGCCGATATAACGCTGAAGGACACGGCGCGCAAATTCGGACCAGGCGGCCAGACCTTGACACCGCGGCACACAATCGATGCTATTTTGGGATTGAAAAACCGCACAGAGAACAGAGAGTGTGAGACAGGTGAGTCAGAGCTTAAATGCATATCAGGTTTTTAAATCAATATTAGTAATCAGGGGGAAGACGGGTGTGCACCCAATTGCATGGATTTGGGATAATTTTAAGAACAAAATAGATTAAAATTGTTGAATTACAATTAGACTAGATTCCTATTTTAATGGGTTATATATGGGGTCAATGTAAACGTAGCATTAGTCATATTTTTCATCTTGTATTCAACGTAAACAAAAATTAATAACTTTTATCAAATTTATCAAAGGTTCTACGCGAACCAGCCGGAACTCTTATGGAGCTGAACGGTCTGAATACTGGTTCCCTAGTTTGGCGAACTGCAACTTCTCAACATTTCACTCAGAATTTCTTTTGTCACTTGACAAAATAATAAAGTATTGGCTGCTTCCACGCAGCGAGATTGGGAATCCCCCACAACCCCTTTTGCAGAAGCTGCAGAGAAACCAACGAGAGTGAGACACTCGAACACTTCCTCTGCGGCTGCCCTGCCTTAGCATTTAAAAAATTCTTTGGGGAACAGTCTGATTAGCTCTCTAGCTGATCTGTCTGAAATAAGACTAAAATGCATCAAGTCCTATTTGGACGATGCGGGTTGGCTTTAGAGCCCAGTATTTTCTCCCACGCAGGGAAGACCCAGTCGAGGAGGCGACAACAAAACGGCACATAGTGCTACTTGAGTGTGCTCTGAGAGCACGCAGTCGCTTCTACCTACCTACCTCCACTTTGCTGTCAAATCTTGAAGAACTCCGAATAAAATACATAAATTGATGACATTACCAACCACTTTCCTCCTATCCAATGGCTTGTTATAATTATATCTTTTTTGATTTTCATTTCGTCAAATCTTAACACACAATTTTCCCATAGAATCCAAATGATCTGACACCGATAACATTTTTTAAACTGGCTTTAAAACTCTCGTCGTTACATGCAATTTCTGTGTCCATCTTTGCTGCGTTCCGACTGACGAAAGGGAACAATTTTTCTTCCACAGCAATTTATACGCTTTGGAACTTGTGGAATAAATAGTTGTGTATCACGTTATGTCTTCCTTATCCTACACTTTTCTTTTTTTCAAAAGTTTTTAATTTTGTAATTCAACCCTTTCTAAAAAATTTACACAAAGCTGCTCCCAATTTTTTTTCACTTGCGCCAAATCAGATTGCATTGCCCTTTTTGAATTGACATTTTCTACTACTACTACTAAATTACTATTTTACATACTGAAGTAAAGATTGAAATCAATTTTACAAACTTAGTTATATTTCCGGAGTTTCGGGGAAAGCTTTGGGCATCTGCTCCTGTGCTACTGGTACATGGGGAGTGTTATCTAGTTCCAAAATTGTGAGACCGACTCCTGGTATCAATAAAATTCGTTTCTGTTTCCAAAAGCCTGCTGTAAAGTAACAATTACTTACATATATGTACATACTTATTAAACCAGTTTTCTGTTTCATCATATCCATTTCAAACTGAAGGTCATCTTCAAAATCGTCCTTCTTAACGAGACGCTTGCAAATTGTTTCAGTATTGAATTTTATGATGTCGCACCCCCAAAAAGGCCTTTAGAAACTTCAAGTAATGTACGAAAGCCTGAGAATCTTCGGTTTACACAAATTATGTAACAGTAACAAACATTTAAACTGGCAAATTACTTATGTACATACTTTTTTATATTATTTTGCCGACATTGCGCAGTTCATTGTTTATGTTTTTTTTAATAGAAAAACTCTTAACAATTCGTGTATACTTTTAAATTCAGAAATTCTTATTTTTGCACGGTTTGCATAAATCAAAAATAATAAATAAATCAAAAATAATAAATAAATAAATAATAATAATAATAATAAAAATAATAATAATAATAATAATAATAATAATAATAATAATAATAATAATAATAATAATAATAATAATAATAATAATAATAATAATAATAATAATAATAATAATAATAATAATAATAATAATAATAATAATGATAATAATAATAATAATAATAATAATAATAATAATAAATAAATAACATTTCAAATATGAGAAAATTCAAAAAAGACCATTGGCTTATACATTTTTTTAAAACGAATGAAAATAATTTCAAGGCTCTCAATTGACATGAGATTCAAGTTAAGATGAGGAAATACAAGGAAAAGCTAGAATGTATTTCAATAAAATTCTAAACATATTATTGCTGGATTTACAGATATTAATTTGCATAGAAATGTATTGTCAATCTTAAAAATGAATATACGCACAAATAATCATAATTTAAGTCACCTTCTAAATCTTCACCAATGACGTCATCATCCGGATGTGATCGTAATCTTCAGTTGACACTTAAGCGGAAAAACGCAATAATTTCGTACAAAGTATTAACAATTTATATTTCAGTCCAAAGTACAATTTGTGAGGATAGTAATAGAACGTTTGCCAAATATCAAATTCAACGCATTTCACAAACTGTCATTCTTTGGAAAAAGTATTTCATGACATTTTCAAACAGTGCGTAGTAACAGTTCGAGCGTTGACGAAGACGTAATGTTTTCCTTACGAACTACTTTTAAGATCGAGCTGAGGCAGACATTTAGCATTGTAGAAACCAGCCTTCCTGAAACTGTTTGAGTTTCTATATTCCATTCCTTATATTAAAATATAGTTTGTCCGATGCTCGCATATTCTTCAGACATCACACAACGGCTTATTCAATCACTCGTGGGTTAATTAGGCTTTAGGCAAATTATGTGAACACAAATTAATTACAAACTACTCAACTAATTACAATCGGTGCCCGCTGTACGTCTTTCCAGCTGATTATGCCGGAATCGGTTAAAGTAATTACGGACTCGTGGCTGTCGTAGTTAGCGAACAAACACGGCCAACGACACTGCACTGAAACAACTAAGAATCGCCCCACCCACTGCTTCGATTTATATAATTTCGATATTATCTGGCGCGGCAGTGTCTTGGCGCGCCTGCACTCGAATTATGCAGTTGTCATTTGTGTCATGATAATTAATTGCTCAAACGACAACGCGTTCAATTAAACGCAATGAATGATTTAATTACGGGCTTTCACATTGGCTTTAGTTGGGCAGGACTTAATTGTCCTTCTTCGGCTTAAATTCGAGTCGGCTAATGAGCCTTGATTTCCTTCGGATAGAAGGAATCGCGATGGCAATAACTCAACTATGTAATTGGCAGGTAGTGAAAATGCACGAATTCAAAACCATACAGACTTGAATCGCATGCACACTTGATTGATAGAAATAGCAAATCAAAGTTGCTGGCTCAAAATCAAATGCAGACTTGTTACAATTTACAAATTCTGAGCCATTATTTTCGCATTAAACTGCGCACACCAACTCGTTTATTTCGAAATTGTACATGAGATCGAAAAAAACGCTGGGTTGCGTTGGATTTGCGCGTTGAACTTCGTAAATGAAGAGAGCAGAGCGGAGCCACGAGAACTCGCAAAAGGAACAGCCCCCTTGTGAACGCCCCTAACAAATTACCATAACGTGCTCAAGCGTCAACAACTCGAGCCGGGCACAAGAAAGGGAAGTGCACGTAAGTGAGGCAACCCGCACGATTGTGCCAACTGGTGTAATCATAATCACATAAGTCTCATGTCCACGATAAGTTGATAAGGAAGGTGCAATTTCTTGCAGAGCTATTGGCGCCGTACACGAACGAGTGCGGGTGACATTAGTCGCTCAGATGATGCGTTTTGCTACACGTATTCGAGACAGCAGGTTACCGCAAATCGAGAGTCCGATCGATTTCCACTTTTTGGCCGATGCCGATTAATCGGTCGGAAGGGCGAGAATCGGCCGATGCCGATGAAGAAATAAAACGAATAGATTCAATCAAAAACAGTTTATTTTACAAGGAATAAAAACGAAGGGGCTGAATTGAATATATGTACATTTGTTTGTAACATATTTTACATAAATAACAAAAAAACGAAGAAACAAAAATAACAATTAAATTAAATTAAAAATAAAAATTTGAGTAAAATTTTAAAAAATTGGAAACAAAAATGAAAGCAAGAGAATAGGCCGATGCACAGTGATTCGACTCCATACAACCGCGGGACAAAATTAGAAGGAGTGGTCCGTTGTTCATAAAATTTGGTATACTAGTTAATCATGGTCTGTTGAATTCAAATCTTCATTTTGTTTTTCTTAAACTTTTGTAGTTTGGCACCAAGTGTGTTGGCTAAATTTTTCAGATTTTACATTTAATCGGTAACGTCAACATGGATAATTGCAAAGAGTAAAAGAAATTGTCTTAGGACCCTTTAGTTTTGCAATAAAAATGATAATAATAGAAGTATGTTTTGCATTTGTGCATTTTTTCATTTTTCATGCTTATTGCCTACTTTTAGGGATCAATAAAATCAATTTTGACGAAAAATTGGTGTTTATACCACTTTTGAAATTGGATTATTTTCTGAGATCGGAAGATATCGGAGGATGTAATTATATTATCCGACAAAGAAAGAATGCTTCTTAAAAATTAAAAAATCCAGGAACATACTATCACATACTTTTTAGATATTTTCCTCTAAGTTTAGCCAATTTTCAGATTTTTGATTTAGAAAAATATTTTAAATTAAAAGTGACGTAAAAGCGTCAGATTTGCAAATTTCGAGAAAGAAAACATTAAAAGCGAAAATGGCCACATCATTTTTTAATCTATATTAAACGTTTTAGCTACTTCTTGGTAACCATGTATTTTTAAAATTTTTTTTACTCAATAGACTAAAAAACAGAAAATATGTGTTTAAATTTGTTTGTGAAAAAAGTTTCAACTTTGAGCCGCTTTTGCACACACACTAATTAATTTTTAGCACAGATTTTTTGGGGCTTTCTTAGTTGGCCTTCAAATGACATCAAAATTGTTAAATTCTGAGAATATAAAGTTTTTGAATTTTGTCACTGAAAAAAAAAACTAACCACATTTGTGTCCAATAACTTTATTTAAAGGACCTCGATATCCTTCATTATCTCTTCCATCTGAATGAGAATATAGCGCCGTGTTTAGACTAATTTTTACGAATGAAAATTCAATTAAATTCAAGTGGATTATGTACGATACTGTGGATTAAAAAAGATAATTTTCCAAGCCAGGTGAAAGCCATCAAAGCTGTTGCAGAGCCAGGATTGACGCCAAGGAAAGTGATATTAAATTTTATTACATTACATTTAATTACATTACAGTACATTTGATGTAATTAGAAGAGTCGTGCGCCTTGTGATAGACTTCTGTTAATAGTGACAGGAGCGCTTTAAGAAACGCAATCGGGGTTCGTAAACAGAAAGAGCGTTGAACTCCATCTGGCATTAAATTGATGCCACACAGATCTTAAATGACTTGAGAGATCTTTGTTATGAAGTTTTAATGTTTCCTCCCCTAGATCGAACTCTGAACCACCCGACAATTATTTGCTTCGATCACACCGTAATTCTGTTCATGGGTTACATTTTCCGCAAGAGAGGCTCGTACTTGTCAGCGTCTCTGAGGATGGAAGTTCAATGAGGATGGAATTATATTTACATTACAGACACATACTTGCTTGCATAGAAAGTAAATTAACCATACAACAAACATTCCCTCCAAACATCATTAGCAAAGTGAAACTTACATTTTACCATCAATTTTACTAAACACTCCTACAGTAATCGGGTTTTTAACGCAATTTAATGATGATTAACTTTTTCTTTTAATATTATTACAACCGATTTTCTGGCTACTCAACTCCGTTGCCAACTCAATGGTTGAAGTAAAATGCGAAAGTAGCGCACAGTTTCATCCGTCAAGCCGTGCGATATTCCCCGCCCCTCGCCCGACTGCTTGCAGCACCAATCGATTTCAGCAGCGACTATAGAAAAACCTGAAGCCCAGCCAAACGACGAGTCCAACCAAGTTGGCATGAAAATCGATAGGAAAGTGTGAAGAAAGCAGCAACAGCAGCAGAACAACAACTTCACCGGCAAAGACGTGTGAGCAGCGGCGCAACGAACGCCAGCCAGTCTGCCAGTCAGACTTGTGGCGCACAATCGCGCAATCACATTAGCACTTGTTTTCGTGCGCACAAGCAAATAACTCCAATCTGATGAGTTTTATGATTGTTTCTTGTTGCATTAAGGCAGAAAACTGAATGGCAGGCGTGCGGAACTGACGCGAAAGCCTTCGAATCCGCCAAATATGGCCGGCGCAGCACGTTGGTGGCAATTTAATAGATTTAGATGCACGACAACTGATACGGCCGCGATTTGCGATGGTAAAAATACGAAGGATTAAGCCAAGTTCCTTATCCTTCGCGCGACAACGCTGCTTGGAGTGGGCGATGTTCGGCGTTTGCCAATTTAAAGTTTGCGCGCATTTCTCCCAAGAGTTCTCAACTTGGATTTGGTTTTTTATGGGTTTTGTCTGCGGATTAAAACGGATTTTTAAATGGATTATAGCGCGATTTAGCCGCGGTGCCACGTGGTGATGTCGCGGCTCTAAACGGTTTGAACAGTTTGAAATAATTCAATGCTTGCCTACTGTCAGTCTGCCTTTTGTGTCAGCGCTCTGTCACATCAGTTAATTTCGCACGTGACGAGAAAGGGCGGTTCGGTGCTTTGACGTGGCGGAAACATTGCGGTAAATGTGTAAATTAACAGATGTTCAGTGCTCGGTATGGGAAAATGTAAGAATTGAAATTTGTAAAATTAAAATTTTTACAACAGGAGCTCATACAAACAGTCATTACACATATTTAATCTTTTCAGACCCTGTGTGCAAAATTTGGAAATTTAAAACATCAAATCACTTCAAAATTTTAGAAATTTTGTATAATATGTAATATAAAAATTAAAAAAAATTAAAAAAAAAAGATATAAAAATTAAAAAAATATTTTCAGGCATAACAAGAGTCAATATGCTAAAAATCTAAACAAACTGTCAATAGACTGAGGTTCAGGTCAGAAAGCGATACACACTTGTCTTTCAAAACCCGTAGTCGACCATTTTAGGTCGTAGGGGGGCGTCCCAACAGAAACTTCCATTTTAAAATGGTTGAAAAATAATAATAATTTTCCAATGTGTGCGGCTCTATCTCACCGATGGCTTGTCGAATATTAGCTTTCAAGCCGTCAATCGACGCTGGCGGGTCCACATAACATCTATCCTTCACGGTTCCCCACAAAAACTAGTCTAGGGAGTCAAATCGCAGCTGCGCGTTGGCCAGTGCACATTTCCAAAACGGCTGATTACACGATTTCTGAGTGTACCAGCGACTGAACATTTACTTTGGAAGTAAAATGTCAACACTTTCCAGCGTTCTTCGAGCGAAAAGCGATTCATATTCGTTAACCGCAAATAATAAACTAATTACCTGTCAAAGAATGACAGACATAAGTGCTGCCAAAGTCGATTTACTCGCTAGTTCAAAATGCAACCAACAGATGGGACACCCCATCTGTATATATGTACATATATACTCTCACAATTATCACAATTATCGTACGTATGGCTTTTTAAATAAGTGCAAGGACCTCCAGTTGTATAACAATTACGAGCAACAGGATTGAAACTGTTAATATGCAGACAATTATAACTTATTTTTAGAAAGTTTCTGTTGTGATTCTAGAACCAAATCAAAAAAATTAGAAGCAATTGAAATTTTTTATTTGACATTGAATGGGTCAGCATTTGTACACATCTAAAATATCCTCGGACTTGTAATTAAACATAGAGAGTTTTTCAACAACATATTTTCTTATTTTGATTCAAAATACAAGCTCAATGGGGCACAATATCAGTCAAATATCTGCTTTGGATTTTCGAAAAAAGATAATTTTCAATGAACTTTTCTCAAGCTTTCTCGTAAATGCAATGTCGTCACAATTTTTGTAGCGATTTTTCACTTTCTTATTGCATTTGGCGAATATGCATGTGTCGTTCCATATCTGAAAACCTCCTGTTTTACTTGTCAAATGGCATCGGAATGTCAACTGTATGATGAATTCATAGTATAATAATAAAGTAGTCTAATAAAAAAGCGTACCCCTAATGTACCTTGACAAATATTGTCAAATAATTGACAAATATTGTCAAAAAAGTCATCAGCAGCGTAAACAAAGTTATTTTAAAATATACCTAAGCATTTTCCTTTTGCTTTTAGTACGATTTCATTTGAATGAAGGTACGACTGTGGTTGAACATTTTTTGAACTGACAAATTTCAGACATCAAAATTTACGTTATTTCAAAAAATGTGGTTTTCTTTGAGTGGGAGAGTTTTTATTAGAATACTTTATTATTTTACTATGGATGAATTGTGAAATGTTGTTGAAACCTGTACCAATTACGAGTACTCAATTTGAATTGTGATTATATTCAAATCTTCTGCACAACTACACAAACAAACACAATACATTTAATCTTTAAAATTACGTTTTCCAAGAATTTTTAATACAATATTCCAAGAAAATTGTCGATGATGATCTATATACATGAGAAATATTGTAATAGCGACACACTGTGCTTTATTTTTCTTCGAATTTTGACTTCACGAACTCTTACGAACTACTGAAAATAAAAGCAAGAAAACACATAACGTAACATTTTTAAGAAAATATTTCAGTTTTATGACTAAATTGAGCAAAGACAATTGAATCATGAGGACCCTTAAAAGCATTCATAATGCACTAAAGCGCTGACCTTGTTGTTGCTTCATTAATGAGTTTATTTTTATACACGCACACATACTTTCAAGCACATTAAGTTAATTACTTTTAATTTGGTTGTTAATAAACCTCATCGGTCCCATGGCAAACATCAGCGAAAATTGAATCAATATGTATAATAGAGACATTTTAACTATTTTTCAACAATCCAGTGTTGAACTTCATATACTATATACGTACACATACACATACTCATCTATAATACATAATCCAATACGTGGCTGCGTTATTGCCAACAAGCACTTCATTAACAGCTCATGGACACGTTGTAGGCATTTATTATTATTATGGGGGCCTAAAATCAATTAAGCGCAACGCGGTGCAAAAATAAAAATCAATTAAAAATGGCTACCGTAGGTGTAGATCCAGTCGCACATACACAGAGGGACAGAACTCCAAAAAAAAAAAAAACAGATAATGGCATGGAAACGCGCAAAATTAATCGAATTACTTGCGTTTTTAATGAGTCATAACAACAACACAAATATGAGAAATTGAATTCCAACATGAGCAGATTTTTGCAGAAATTGTCAGTAGTTGGCAGCGGAGTGGCCTAACGGGGCGAGAGGGTTGCCACACGGCATGAAAAGTGCACAATCACAGTAGCCTGCCGAGAAAGGCCGACAAATTGAAATGCTTACCTCTTGCTAATAACCTCATTCAAGTCGGTAATGGCCAGCCACAAGCGGCTGCCAACTGCAAATTAAAGCGCGCACGCTCAAGCTGCCGCTCCGGCCGAGCGGAGCGCGAGGGGACCGCTTTGCCGGTAATGTGTGATTGGGCGCGCGCGTGCACTCCAGACGCAAGCTGTCAAAAAGCATTTAAAATGACAGCTTAAGGAGGTGAAGTGCTGGCGTGAAGCCACTGGCGGTGCGCGTCCATTAGCTGCACTGGAGAGTGGAGAGAGAACTGCGAAAATTGGCAAAGCCACATTGGCACTGCCACATGTTTGCCTAAATTAATTCGCGCACTGAAACTTCCCGCCAACCAATATCGCAGTCGAAGCAAATGTCCATTGCGGCCACCGCAGGGGGACATGGAGACGTGCGAACGTGTGCTGCCGCCAACACTGTCCTAGCGGCTAATTGGCCAGCGGCGGTGCGCGCATCTCTGGCAGCAGCGCATCCTCGCCGACCGACAGCGGACAGCATTGGTCGGCACGGCGCTCGGACGCACAGCAACAAACGATTTTTGGGGCGTCTTCTGCGAGCGTGTCGGCGCGGCGCTGCCCACAAATCGACGGCTACGCAACCGGCGCACAAATGCACTCTAAAGTGGCATTATAAGAGCATCATTAAGATCAAGATAAATGCATTGCATTGATCAGCTGACGCGGCATTAAATTGAGCGCAATAACGTTAATGAATTTGAATGTCCCAGCAGCGACTGCGGCTCTGGGGTTCTGAGTGGAAGTGCGCCGAGAAAATCCTTGTCATGATTGACAGTTCGTTTGAGGCTTGTTTTGACTTTTGATATTGTAAGCAGTTTTGTGTCTGAGCTGGCATTATTCGTTCCCCGCGCCCGCGCCGTGTTCTTCAAGTTGGCGGCGAGTGAAAAGCCGCCAGCAAGCATTGCCCCATTCAGCGAGCCAAAGTGCATTGATCTCCGATGCCGCAACCGCAGTGCCGCTAAAATATGTATTTGTTCGTTTCTTCAGTAATCGAAATTTATACGCCCGGCATGCGGTCGCACAGCCAACTAACTACTGCGCGCTTCCATAATTAACAAATTCGAGAAACACCCAGCTATTTCACCACCTCCGGTCGCGCCGTTGTCTGGCGGCAAATTTGGTAGCTCACCTGGAAGCTTAACCCAGATATTGAAAGCTTCAAACGCGCAGCCGACCTGACCCCTCGCAACTTAATTCAAATTCAAATTCACTGCATTACTACAGCCCCAACAACGGACGATGGACGATGGGTGATGGGCGAAACTAATTGGCAGAAGCCCACACCGATCGTAAAACAATTAACCAGCGATTGGCTAACTCAATTAGTGAGCTGGAAGCCCGATCGGCAGCCAAAGAGAGAACAAAGAGAACGGTAAAAGTCAGCTTGAGCGCGCCGAAAATTAATGAATTGATCGACAGCTCAATTTGTCGAGGCAGCTGGCCAGCGCTGGCATTCGTTGCGGCAATTAAAAGCGTCAGTTACTCACTCCACTTACAATACTTTCGGGAGATGGCGAGCAGAGATCAATGGAATATAACAAATCGTAATTAACATCCATTATTGCTTTCGAGCCAGAAAGTTCAAAAACATCTCAATTGCTTACTTCAAGTGGTACGAGTAGTCAAAAGGCTACTGTCAAGGAAAAATACTCTTCAAGTAATAACTGCAGCCATCTGCCATGCTTTTTTTTGGCCGCAATTACCGCTGGTGCTAACTGTGGTCCGCAGACATTTTTACATTTCTAAAAAGGTTTTCGCCTCACTCACTTTGTGCCTTTCTTCATCTAATCTCGAGAAACGATCTCAAGATCTGTGATCGCCAAACAACTCAGACAATCTAGCAGGTCCTAAAGCAGGCGAATTGCTCCGCTTAACAACAAAGCAGAAAAACAATGTTCGAAACGCCCTCATCCAGCAAATTGACGCTAATCGCGTCAAAATCATGATTTGACGGATTTTCTCATTTCTTCTCGCACCGATGCCCATTTCCACGGCCAGAGTGTTGGCGCAGCGCTTATCGCCGCCGCGTGCAACAAGTGTTGGCTGTGCAAGCAAATCGCTGCGGCCGTATGGGCACTCTGGCTCACGAAAGTGACAGTAAGACAGTAATTCCGTTCGGTCTTGCGATTAGGGTTCACGTTCACTCGTTGGTTCGTGGGTTCGAGCGGCTGCACAAAAGGAAGAAGCATTTCGCTTATGTTCATAATGAATGTGGCGGCGAAGGCGACGGCGACATGCTTAATTGAAATGTTATTAGGGATTAATGTGAAATGTCATGGTCTTTATTGGGATCGGCAATTAGCGAGAAGGAAATGGGAGGAGAAGAAAATATGGGTTTTGACAGCTGATCTGCATTGGAGCACTTCAATTAGTCATTTGATGGCAGAGTGACGCGGATGTTTGCCTTAATTTCCTTCAACAGTGGATATAATGCGTGTTGCGTAGGTAGACCTATTAATTACATACATATTAGGCGTTCACAAGCCAAATCAATAAGTTGATGAATTTCTTGTTGTAAATGACTGAAATATACGTACATATTTTAATGATTACTTTTTAAAGTAAAAAGTAAGTTCGATTGTGTTAAATTTTTAATGTTAACTTCTCGCATTCATGTAATGTTAATATGTATTTTGTTACATATATTTATCTTTCTTTCTTTTTTCTTTTCCTTTTTTTAATCTTAGACATTAAATATGTATTTATGTTTTTCATTGTGTGGATTCACTGTTCTCAACTGTGTCAATCAGTTCATAAAACCGCTCTCAAATGTCATTAATATACATATAAACAGTATCAGTGGCGCACACAGGATTTCATTTGGATTTGCAATTTTGGTGTTTGGGGAGTGCGGCACTGCACAGTATCATCGTGACCTCAGTAATAGAGTTGTTGAAATTGAATGTTTTTCGAAGGTCTTAATTCTGCGCGCGAAAGTCAATGGTCACCAAATTTAAATCTTATCACCGATACAATAGTCGACATAGCGGATTTTTGAACAAACTTTGGAATAATTTTCATCTCTCGAATAATTGACGACGATGAAGGCATGGGAGAACCGTTGTATGACGTAGTGTGAAGGAAGATCCGAATGAAAAAAAATCCTCCACTTTGGGTTATTGGGGAGTTATTGCTCGTGCAATAACTGAAGCAGAATGGCCATTTAACAATGACCAGCCAGCACTTAAGCACGGTTTTTACTGCAAAATTTGGTAGAGCGATAACCAAAATTACCGCACGTAAAAGAAAAGAATCAACTCTTCAGACTTTTAGAAAGCATCGTTGTAGTTTACATTAACATAACTGTGGTTTTTTAATATTTCCTGCAAAAATAAATGTAATTATTCGCATTGAGTTTGTTTGAAATTTATGTTCAAGAATGGATGTTTAACTCACGTTATTTAAATTCAAAATTCAAACATACTGACCGGTCTGAATATATGTAAATCCAAACAGCTTTGGTACAATTACAGCCATTCTGTATCATTCTGTGTTGAAAACTTGTTTGTGGAGTATTCTAGGAAATGATTTTAAGCATCCTTTGAAGTCGCCGGTTTAACGCTTTTTGGTTCCATTGTGTGACACATTTTTTTAACAATTAACTCATTTCCACTCAACACCTCCAACTCCGCATAGCAACTGATTAAAGTCAAAGCATGTCAACCTAGTTGATTTAATGAAATTTCCATCAGCGTCAATCAAACAAAAAAAACAAAACGACAACAGTAATAAATTACATTTGCCACTGTTAATTATGCTTTCAAATGCAACGCTAAAAGCTAAAAGACGACCAAAAAATCAATCAAAAAATTAATTCACATTTCACATTGAATTACCGCAGTCTGGGAGGACACGAAAGCGGCAAAGTCAAAGGCGGCAGCAACTCGAAAACCTCAACCAAATCGTGACTAAAAATTGCATTTAAACACATCAAAACGCAATTACTCACCGCTGCGTAATTACACATTTTTCAACGACTAATTGGGTGCTCTCTCGCCTTCGGCACCTTCCCGTCTTCGTCCGCTTGCTGATTACACAAACCGGCGGCCGGCCATTACACAACGCAGCGCCAGGAAGCAAATCCGTTTTCGAATCGGTTGCAAACTGCAAAAAGTCAATGCAGCGCACTCGGTCTGCTGGAATCCTTCAATGCACTACCCCCACCGTATCATTATCGCCACCCACACGTACTTAGCGCGCTCCCACGGCGCCGGGCCACGTTTTCGCCGGCCCACTCGTTCCACAGCCGGCTCGCGCTCGCTGGCAGCCCGACTAGGCGACTAATGACTTCCTTGCATGTCGCATGATATTTTCCCTCAGCAAACAGCCATGTAGTTATTGTAGTTATTGTTGTTGTTGCTTTGGTAGTTGCCCAACGAGTTAGCAACCCAGTCACGTCTCACGGCCGCGCGTCCACGGCGAGCATTAAAAACACAAGCGGCGTTTAAGAATTTTTATTGCGGCACATTGTAAATATGACGCGGCTAATTGAATGCCGTTTATTGCAATACGCGCAAAGGAGCCGAAGCATGTGTGCACTACGAGTCGGCTGCCAGTGTGCGCCAGTGTTGCCGCGTTGTTTTGGTGGGTGGCGTGGCGTGGCGGGCCGGATCGTTGCTTGGCAGAGTGATTTGTGGGTGGGCCTCCTGCGATGTTAAGTAACATATGATTAGTGGCACATATTGCGCCTTCCGGTCTGTCAACGGCGGTGTGAGTTAGGCAGAGGCCGCCGGTTTGCGGGGAGTCATTTGTGGTGAACACCTAATTAAATTGTAATTACCAGTTCGACGGTAAGTGTTGTCGTAAATTGAAATTCAAAGTTATTTAAATGATTGGTTTTGGGGGTAGGGCCAAGGGGAAAGTTGTGCGGACAGAAACCGGAGAGCGTAAGTGAGGCTAATGAAACTCACTCAAATCAGGCTGGGAATATTTCAGTTAAGCTTTCAAATATATTTAAATTCCATGCCATGCACCGCCTGCACTGGAATGGTAACGTGCCCGAGTATACTTAAAAGCAGGTGCCTCTTGGCACTTGGACTGTCAACATTGGAAACTCGTAGAAAATTGTATGCTATAATGTTTATAAGAGACGTGGTGACATACCACATTAATTGCCATTTTTTGTTACAGTTAATACTTTTCAACTGCCCCTCGCGGGACTTAAGTTAGATTTCGTATTCCCCGTTGCAGAACTAACTACTTCTGGAATGAACCGCTCAACCGCTATTTGAGGCACTTGAATCAGAAGGGATAGTTTTAAGGCTAAATTAATTGCATTGCTGCATAGTCAATATTGCTCAATTACTTCTATTTAAAATAACTTAATTCTAGTAATCTATAAGTGTAAAAACGAATTGATCAATAAATAAATAAATGAATTCAGTCATTTGTATTACATACGTTGTCCACAAAAAACAAAACAAAAAAATTATATAAAAGGTTTCACGATTCATTAAAGCCGTTGAAAATGTGAACTGTTGAGTAATACAACTAAGTCTGACTATGAAATGAATTTTCCATCATCTTAAAATTGTTTTCGTTATTTACATTCTTACTTAGCTTTCGTTTGAAAATGTGCGTAAAACAGTAAAAAAAAAAGCTAGTGTTTCACTAAGAGCTGGTACCCATATGGGCACGATCCAGCCATTTTAAACATATTTTGCCACAAAAGAGTAAATAGGGAAACGTTGGTATTATCCGGTTAGTTGATGCACATTAAAAATTGGAAATGGGCGTGTCACGCCTCTCTAACTTATAATGGACTACTTAAACTTATTTTGTTCTTTTATGAACTTGTTTAAAAAATGTTTCTACATTGCGTAAGGGAATATAAAGTTGGCGGATACCAAAAGAGACGTTTGCCTAACAAATAAATTAACAATTTTTATATATTGGGCCCTATTGTGGCATTAAACGTTATCATTGTCATCTAAAGTGAAATTTTTTTGTTGTTGCGCAGGGTATGAACAAGTATATTTAAAACGCCTGTATAACATAATTTATTTGATAGGTTATCTGATCCCTATACATATTTAGTTCCTTCATCTTCAACTAGAGGTCATCGAAAAAACTTATCACGTTCTTTTCAATTTTTTCTCTCGCAGCGGATGATGACGCCACCGATCTACGGTGCAACATGTCGCTGGCACACCTGCGCAACATGGACAACCACATGGCGTCGATGCTGCAGCAATCACACAAGAGCAGTCCTTTCCCCTGCATCCAGTCGCCAACCGGACACCATCATCATGCCGCCGCACTGCATATGTCCACACCACCCCCGCCGCCCCCACATTCCATCAACCATCATCCGCACCAGCACCAGCACTTAAACTACCATAGCGCCATCATGAATTTCCCACATCAAGGTGCCGCCAGCGGCGCCAGCGTCCATTTAAACTACCCACCACTCGACGCGGCCGATGGCAGCAACGCGCGCACCAGTCCGTCCATGAGCAGCGGCGATTATCTCAATTCGATGCATCAGATGGTGGAGGCGAATCACCTGCCGCATCACGCGCATGCGCATCACCCGTCGCCAGCGCCGCAGCCGCCACCGCAAATTAGCGGCACTCAGCTGCCGCCACAGTACAGCCACCAGCAGCACTTGGCCGCGCTGGCCGCACACGCCCAGGCGCAGGCGCAAGCGCACAATGAACACAAATTCGCAAAGTCATCGGCGTCGCCGCCGTCATCGCTGGCTAATCAGCAGCAAACGGCCGCTTCATACTTTGCGCTCGGCAGCAGCACGAACGGCGCCAATGCGCCGCACGGTCTTTGCAGCGGCGCTGGCAACATGCTCGACTATGACGAGCGTTCAATGTCCTCACTGTCGGCGAACGGCGAGATCGATGCCGGCGACGAGCTGGACGACATGAAGGAGCACGGCGAGGCTTCGACCACAATCGACGTCATATCGCCGCAATCGCCGGCGCCCTCGCCGTCATCGCCTGCGTTCAACAACACTGCGCCAACGGCAGCAGCCCTGCAATTCGGCGGCCTCAAGCGAAAGTCCTCCGTCTCGTATTGTGATGATTTGGACGGCGAGGCGAACGAGCCGAAGGCAGCCAACGGAAGTGCCATAGACAATTATCCGCTAAAGGGTTTCGAAGGAATCCGCGCGCGCACGCTTGAAGAGGTGCAGCAGCAGCAATCAATGAACGGCAATTGCAATAATTTGGAGCAACAACCACAGCAACAGCAGCAACACCAGCATCAGCAGCAACCACAGCAACTTCAACATCAACACCAACACCAGCAATTTCAGCAGCGGCACATGGACGAGTACCGGTTGGTGAGCGGCAGCGGGTCGGCATGCGATCCGCAAGATCGCCTCAACGATAATGACAGTGTCGTGAATGGCAGTTGCGCGTCCAGCGAGGACCTCAATCAGACCAACTCCAGCGAGCAAGGCGAGAAGATCACCTCGGGGAGCGATGATGAAGGTGAGCGATAGCTAACTAAGTTGACATCTCCTAAAACTCTCCCAAAGCTGACTGCTCACAATGCCCCTTCCCATTCATTCACTTGATGAGTTCTCTCCTCTCCGACACTTTTCAGCGCAAGACGACAACTGCTCGAAGAAAAAGCACCGCCGCAATCGCACCACATTCACCACATACCAGCTGCACGAACTGGAGCGCGCCTTCGAGAAGTCACACTACCCGGACGTGTACTCGCGCGAGGAGCTGGCCATGAAAGTGAACCTGCCCGAAGTGCGCGTACAGGTGAGCGACTATCGAAGAATACTTAATGCATGGGTTGCAATCAAGCAGCTGAGGAAAATAGGGTTAATCTTATGCAAATGTTGCTCTCACTCTGTCTCTTTCCTCTACAACACAACTAAATCAGTAAATGCCTCACGAACCAGCGAATCGCCGGGAATTGTTGTAGGAAATTAGGCAATTTCCGTTAGTGATTTATTTTAACCAAATTACAACCACTGTCTGTGCAAAAAGTCCGAAACAATTTCGAATCTGCTGTAACCCTTCAGCGAGCTGTCTACGCAATCACAAACCACACACGTTGCAATGATAGTGATTTACTAAAGGCGCACACTCTGTAGCAGGGAAGGGAAGGGAGTGCTAACCGTTTGAACCCCTATGAACTGCAAAACAATTTTTTTCAAAAGGCCCTGTTTTTCGTTAAAAATTCGAATAGGATGCTTTCAGTTCAATTGCAATTATTATAATGGAACTTGTTTCTTGATCATCAGACTTTTTAGTTTTGTCTACATTCGTAATAACTAACTCAATATTGTTCGGCTTTGAATGGTTTTTAAAATTGAATTTATTGCGTTTCAGAGGCTGACATTTTTGCAAATTTTGAAGGCAATAGAATGGCGTGGCAGATACTCTTTGCCTCTCTTAGCGGTCAGGTTGTACTGAAAGACCGCTTGTTACTTCCAAGCTAGTTTTGTTCTCTTTGTCAACTCTAAAAAATTTGGGACAGCTGTTGACATGGGTCCCTAGGCAGATAGGTGTTGCGAATGAGCATCTGCGACTAAATTTACTGACTCGGAAACTTTCTTTTATCTTTTAATAATAATTGACTGGCACGACAGCCCGCTTACGCGAGACTAAGGCCTAGCTTCCCGCAACTACCCGTGTTGTGCGTGTCAATTTGTACGCGGGTTGGAGGGACCTACAGTTTAATGCCGGTTCCGAACGGCAGGTTGGGAGCTTTTTCATAAGCAATTTTTACTCTCAGAGGTTTGCCATTTCCAGCTGAGAGGACAGCCACCGAAAGAGAAAACGAGTTTTCCCGTTATTTTTTTTAGGTGTTATTACAGGCAGTATTTGAACCTGGGTTGCTGCCTGCGACTCGCGGTCCAACGCACCAACCAACTGAGCCACGGCGGCTGCCTTTTTTCTTTTATCTTTTACTTGCCTCAATTAAGGCTACTAGTCGAAATTAGGTTTTTGTTGTACAAAATCGCGAGTGAATGGCTTAGGCTATGCTACATATCACATCTGGCACAGCAAAAGAAGGGACTGTTTCATCATGACAGGATAAATGACAAATCATTAAAGGTGGGCAATGCATATGAAAAAGATTGGCACAGGTATCAGCATTATCTGTAAGTCCTGTGGGAAAATATTATGAGATGGCTAAACGTTTTGTAGGTTGTCCTCGCATTCTTTGGAATTAGAATTCGAGGTTTTTGGCACTAATGTAGCTCAGAAATAAATAACTCACAAATCCCTATATGTATACTCAGATTTTTTCGCAGATTCCATGAAATTCTCGTCTCTTTTTGTGAAAACCAACACTCACGAGATATCACTATACACGCGAGAGCATTGCGTTGGTTCTAGATCTGTTATAAACATTATTAATTTAATTTCAATTTCATTTCAATTTCATTTTCAAAGAACAGCATAATGGATAAGTAATTAAATAATATTACGTAACAATCGATAACTTAGTTAACCCTTTCGGTTATTCTATGCCATCTCTTTTCAGTGCCTGTTTTAGGTCAAAAACTTGTGGATACTATATTTTTCAATTTTTGTATTTTTCTCTGAAGGTTTTTATACCAAATAATAAAAAAATATTTTGATTAGTGTACCAAGTAAATTGTAAGGGTTCAGAAAGTGCGCAGTCCTATCGAGCTGCGTATTTTACAAAAAGAGGTCACTTCGTACTTTTATTTATTCTATTACAAAAATCAATTTATTTTATAGGTTTATGTAAGTAATCTAGAAGGTATTTATTGCTTTAGTAAGTGTAAAAAAAGTTAGATCCCAAATATAGTTCACTAAGGCTGTACGATTTTTTTTATTTCTTACTATGCCATATTTTATGATGCGCAAAAACTACTTTTTCGAACAATATTTTAAAAAATGACTTTTGATTATTCATTATGTAGGCTTAAACAGTAATAAAATGGAAAAGAATGATTTTTAAAGTTAAAAACAAAAAAGAAGTTCCGAAAGGGTTAAAAACAGAGTTCAACAAGTTCAAAAATATTGCTCCTGTCTACCAAAAAGTTCTTCGAGATCTTATTAAATATTATTAGAGCCCGCATAAGAGGAGAATTTAGAGCATAATTCGTTTTGACGAAACCAACATTAAACAAATCAGAGTGCCGGAGAAGGGATGTTGAAGTGAACCCTCTCTAAAAGAGAGGGGCAGTCAACCAACCCGCCAATAACATCAAAAACAAATGAAAAAGATAGGATGGATCTTCTATCCTGCAAGGTTTTTAAATTTATGAGCTTACAACATGAGAAGTAAGATGGAACAGGATCCTGCCAGTGAAGTGATTTCAGAGCGAAACGTAGGAAAACCTTCGGAATACGTTCCAAGTGATTCACGTGGCAATGGTGATATGGTGATTGACAGTGTAGGGATTGGAGAACTCGGACTATTGCGTCTCACAAAAGCTCACATGGCATAGGACTTGGCAATGGTGGAATTTATATGACTTGAGAAGGAAAAAAGGTGGTGGACAGACAGGTCAGGATGACCGGGGGAGAAGTAGAAGATTGCAGGAACTTGTCATAAGAGTCAAGAAAAGTATCTGCAGGGAGCTTATTCCAAAACCGCGCACTACGACTGAGAAACGCATTTAAAGTTGAATACCGATTTTAAGAATATGATAAACACTTTCAATACATTTGTTTACGAATTGTTAACAATTTGAACCTATTACACTACTCGACAAAAAATGGGTTCATCGCATGCTCCTAAAAACAAAAGTCTTTTTTAGACTAATCTACTGCTGAACACGAAACTGAAAATCGAACATTTTCTAAAGAAGAGTTTTCGAAAAATCTTCGAAAAACACGTTTTCCCCCTCTTATTTCAGTTATGAGCACATATCTCGTAGACTAACCATCCCACTTACGCCCGTCGTTCAGAAGGTAATTAACTAACCTTTTCAACGATATATAGATTGTCCAAATCAGATGAGATTTGGGGAAGTTACTGACGATGAAAGTTGTAAAAAAGTGAATTTTTCGACCAATTTAAAATATCATAAATTTTCGAATACTTTTTTTATAGATAATATAAATGATGTCCTCTGGTTTGAAATCTAAAATAAACGATATATTATTTGAGCAAATATTAAGCCTAACATCAATAGAATTGAAAGAAAAATGACAAAGTTATGATGCACAGAGTGAAAACATCAACTTTTCATTTATTACATCGTGCGAAAATTTTTTTTTTTATTATTTTTCTGAGACCCATCCAAATGTTGATATAGACGTGAAACAAGAGGTAATTTATAGTATCTTGGCATAGTCAGTTTTTCATTTTCTGACCCAAAAACCTTCTTAAAGGACTTTAAAATTTTAAGGATATACACATTTCAAATATTTTTTTAAATATTTGCGATTGTGCAATGATGAAGATATGGGTACCAAATGAAAGAAGAAAATTGTCACCTTTTAACTAAATTTTCTATTTTGAACTTTCAGAACTTTGAAATAGAAAAAAAATTTAGATGTATGAATCTACAGACTGAGATCCAAAACATTTATGCATACCTGACATATGTATTTTGGTCCTGAAAGTTAATTTAGGAGCATTTTTCGTGTCGAGTAGTGTTATTATTATTCTCACGATTCTACTCTAAATTTTCACTTTCGTCGTTGGTATCACGCTTGCCATATATTTTTCAGAGTACAGTATAATCTCGATAATTCGGACACTCGCTAATACGGACAACGCGGTAATCCGGACACTCATTTCTATTGTAGACTCTGTAATCCGGACACTCAATTTCTATTGTAGACTCTGTAATCCGGACACCAGTATCCGGTTTTTAATTGTCCGGATTATCGAAATTATACTGTATTTCGATTTCATTTATCATTAATACATACATTTTTTCCATTTTTTTCGCTTTTATAAATTAATTAATTTGTCTACTCTAAACATTTATATTGAAATGTTGTGAGGTTACGATGCGCAAATGTAATTAAACCATTCAAATTAATTTATCAAGACATTCCCTAGCATTCACTTAATAAGCTGGCCGTACTTTGTGCATAACTTCGCGAGACAAATTTTTCAGTATTTTAACCTTTCATTTTTATTCTGTTTTTCACGTCTGGCTTGCAAAAATATTTTGCAAAAACAGAAAAAAAGAAAAATTTGCCTGAACAACTTCGGCGAACGACACATTTGCAACAAAGCAGTCACCGAAACTTTTTAAGTTCATATTAAAATTTATGTCTCAATTGCTAAAGACACCATCGTAGACAGCGTCGAAGGGACGCTAGCTATCGCCGCAAGGCAGGCAACTGGGGAATGGTGGGAAATCGCTGCGAGAACCTCATAAATTCCACACTGAATGGCGAGCACGAACCGCTTTTCGACGACGAATAACAAATTTATGCCAATTTCATAAACGAATGACAGCAACGAATGCAGACCGCACCACGCGTCCTCTACACACACACATAGTTTCCGTTTGTACATATGTATGGAAATGTGACGTGCACATGCACCCGGTTCGACTCAGGAAAACATTGCATTTTTTGGGGGAAAAAGCTAGAACGAATCGGCAGCGAATTTCGGCCTACAGCGAGGGAATTTCGATATAAATTAAATTATGGCAGATTTTTGGGCTGTAAATGCAATAAATGTTGAGTTTTTGTGCGGCAATTGCTGAACGTAAACAACGCAAGAATGCCCCACCAAACTTACCCACAATTTCGGTTTACTCTGCGGCGTAAAATTCACACCAGCCCAATCTTCAAATGCAATAAACATCAAAGAACGTTAGCAGCCCAAAGCTCCGGCACGCCGCAAATTTAAATAACTCAATAATGTGCGTAAAGTAGAATATATGTACATGTATGTTTGTGTGTGTTTATGTGAGTGCAGCAATTCGCCTCTTCGAACGGCCTTGTTGCAGCAGATCACATGCAGACAAATATTTAAATATATTGAAGTTTTGGCACATACGTACACTATAAAGTAGGTTGAGGCCCAGACAAAGCATAGTCGCGACTTAGTTTGGCTCGTCGGCACTACTTTTAATTACTTCTAGCCCGAGTTGACGAGCCTCACGACCGGCTGCTTTTCTAAAGGACTCGCGAAGCCTTCGGCAACTAATCATAAGTTTATGGTTGTCGGTTTAAATTCAGTGGCACACGTGGAGGGGGTTTCAGGATTTTTAGCTACTAACAATGTTGTGTTCAACACACTTTATTCAAGAGTGTAAGTTACATAGAGTTTTGAATACTCCTGCCGTGCAAGGCCGAAACTGTTAAAGAAATTATTTGGAAGTTATTCAGAAGTTTGCCACTGCCAGCCGCCGAAAGAAAGCTTGGTTTTTGTCTGAACGAGTCATCTTTTGAACCAACAATCATCTAATTCATGATCGTATGGGTAACTTGAACATGATATAAAGTATACTACAAAAAAAGTTGTATAGCTTAAATATCATTGTTTAGGAGACCTTCTTCCAAGGAGGACACACCCTAAAGCGTCTATAAGATTCATTATTTTATAAGAGATTTTAAATAATTTGGTACAGTACAATCTCGATAATTCGGATACTCGCTAATACAGACAACGCGATAATCCGGACACCCAATTGCTTTCTATTGTTGACTCTGTATTTCGGACATCACACATTTTTGTTACCTCAAAAATCCGGGCACTAATTTGTATCTGCTTTTTTACGGGGACTCCCAGTTTTCTATTTCATTCTCATCGGTAAAAAAAGAAATTCTAAACATATTATGTCGCGGAAAGTCACTTCGTCAACTGGCAGTGGAGTATAATGTAGGCAAATCGACAATTTTTACAGAGATGAAAGAAAACTTGCTAAATGAAAATTACAAATTTCTTTCAAAATCATCAAAAATGTTTATAACATAAATATTTAAAAAAAAATTTTGAAGCAAAAGTAATTTTAATTAAAAAAAAATAAGTTTCATTTGTTTTCAGCAGTGTTTTTATATATTTTTTTTGTCATCTTGGTAATCCGGACATTTCCATATTTCGGACAGTGCCTGGTTTTTAATTGTCCGGTTTATCGAGATTATACTGTACTTACATATATTCTAGACTGAGGTTACAGTCTGAGTTGGTCAATTACCCAAAAGAAGATGACGATTACGATATCTCTTCTAAAGGCGATTAACTAAGAGTACTTTGAACGATTCATTTTAAACTTCCACCAAAACATAATTTATATATATATTTATATATTTACCATCTCTAATTGATTCTATGCCTGTAGGCCAGTGGCGCATACAGGATTTCATTTTGTGGTTTTGAGCCCATGCTATTTGAAATCATACTTGCTACCCACAATTTTTGGGGGTTTTGAACTCTACCTCCTTGTGTGCGCTAGTTCTGTTGGCGTAGACTTCTTTAGTGGCGCCTTGCCGGCTCAGCTCATCTACTCTTTTTAGTTGTTTGAAATGTCCCTACGCCCTGTTACCTAAGACAAGAGTATTCGTAGCTGGTTGAAAATCGCACTGAGATCTCTACTACAGCTGACAGCAGTTGTCCCGATTTTTTATATTTTTAATATTTTATGAAAATAACGTATTTTACATGATTTTTCATAAATTATAGAAAATTGCTGTCGAATTATTAAAAATGATTAGTTATTCCAGAATACATGACATATTTTTTATGAGTGGAATAAATCACTAGCACCCCGTCACTTCGCCCACTCCACTTTGTTTCCCCCGACCGCAACATACCGAAAACGAAAAGAAGTATGCAAACAGTTCTTTAACCACCCGCAAAGCGCAATATCAGGTTTCGTGATTTGACAAATCATTTTTATTGACTAAACATTACGAGCGAGTGTATGTATGCGACAAAGCAGCGACAGCGGCAGCGGCCCACTGCCTCCACCACTTCCACGTTGCACAAAAGTCATTTCGGGCACAGAGCGCGCCAGATTGTGAGGTTATGCCGGAGCACCGCAGCAAGTTTGCAACGCCGAGCGCCGGGCAGGAAGTGGTAGGTGGATTTTTGAAAGCCACTTTTGCCAACTAGTTAGTTGGCAACACAACGAACGGCACCGAGTAATGAGGCAAAATTGTGCAAAAATTACACTTGATGTGTACTCGTTCGCTCCATGCCGGTCGGGCCGAGCGTAGGGACCGAAATTTGAAATTTCATCACGTGCACAATTGGTTTATCAGCAGTTATAGATGGCGCTTTATGGCGTACAACCCCTATGTGTCACTTTGTCAAATTGACACGAATTCAAATTATGTCAGATATCAGGATTTTGGCTCTTTGTGCGAGGGTGCAAAGTGCCGTTAGCGACGAGAAGGTGCAGCTCGGACGCGCTAAACACAGTTGAAGGCGTAGAACAAGCGCAATGAAAATCGAAATGATTGCGGTTTGGAGGTGAGTGGGTGTGAGTGTGGGTGAGGGTGAGGGTGAGGGACGTTCAAGCTGGCGCTGCTGCTCGTCTGGTTGGTTTAGATGGAAATTTGGTTTGATTAAGTTTTCCTTTTACTGTTATTATTTTGATTATTTTGTATTTTCAATGTGCAACTGCAGACGCAAAAGTTTTATGTGCACTCAGATGCACGTATATTTATTTATTTGGCTGCAATTGCATTTGGCTTGGTTCGTAATAGAATTGCTAAATGCTAGTTTAAAAAGTTTGATTGAGTTTTTTGTTGCGGTAAATTACATTTGAATGAGTAGTTTTACGTCGCAACAATTTAAAATCATTAAACTAGTGAGTTCGTTTCTCGTTTCGCTGAGCTATAAACAGGAATACATTGTCGTATTTTATTTCAGATCTTGCCATGGATAATAAAAAACACTTTGCCCAAATCGATATCCACCGAAAGGAAGTGAAAGAAGAAGTGAAAGAAGTGTAATTTGAAATTTTACGCCATTTATGACAACTCATTGCACTGATCTCTGCTTATTAAAAGCCAGGTTGGGTCAAAGGCATGAAGTGAAAGTATCACGCAGATGATAACTTATGTTTCATATTACTTCTGTCTGGGTACTGTCGCATCTAGGCGTCCGAAAACCCCACAGAATTAATTAAACAACCTTCCCAATCTATAACTTTACGATTTCGATATAAAAATATAGACAGAATGATTTTTTCGATGAAATAATCATGTTGTTTGTTAATTAAATTAACATAACCCTTTCAATTTGCATTTTCATGAAAACTTATTTGAAGTTTTCCAAAGTTCAGACTACTTGAGATGACACAATATTGTGGTCAAGTTTTTTGAAGCGCCAAAATTAAATTCCGTTCAATCGTTTGAACATTGGTCATAGACCAATGCAATAAGTTTAAAACATTAAAACATGCTGGATTATATAATAATTTTATTCAGGAAAAATTTAAAGCACTGCTAATAGCCTAATTCCACCGGGCCTTAAATGCATTTAACGCTTAAATGTATTTAACATCGCATTTTAATGCAATTGCTTTTGCATACAATTGCTTTTGTGTCAAAGTGCGTAAACTCACTTTCAAAACTGAGTTAACTCAATTTTGCCGTTTACAGACGTCTAACAGAAAATAGGTCTGTTTGGCAGAGAATAATTTGTACGAATTTGTACAAACGAGAGAGAAACTGAGAGCGTAAAGTGACAGTTCATTTCGTGGGAACTTGCAAGTTTTTACTGGAGAAATTTTGTCCAGTAACTTTTAGCCAGTAAGAAGAAGAACAAGAAAAACATATGACTGATAATAAAATAATTTTTGTAAACATTTGGAGGCAAAGGAACCAGCAAAGAATCTGTGCGTTCGCAAGTCTGCTGACCCACAACCGTCTTGCTCAGCTTTACCCGCTGAAGCTGAAAGGGAAGAATCGCAGATTAAGCGCAACGAACTATTTGCCTTTTGCATTAAATGTATGATTAAACTTAATTTTACCTACCGCTTCAAGCCTCAAATGAAACTTTTAGATCAGCTGTTGCTTTCTTTAACCCTCCTGTTTACACCCTTTTTACTGTGTATTGTGGGTGTGCGAAGTACCACTGGTGTAACCAAGAGTTAAAACTTGCAAATTCTTACAAATTGCTGTTTGTTTACTTTTTTGGATAGTTTGATTTTAGGGAGCGTAAGCTGGCTTACTCTCCTGATATTTTTTACTGGATAATTTTTACTGGAAATCTGGCCAAACAGACCTAATGTTATGTTAAAAACGGTAGAAATACTCACAAATGTACAAATTTTGATTTTAATTGAGGCGCTGCAAAAGCCGTACTAACACAAATGAAAGAGGGGATTCGAATAGCGTGTGGTCGATTTTTTGCTAACACAATTACTTTTTCCTGAGTTTTTCGCAAAAATACATATCGTCTATCATAATCAAAGACAAAACTTCTATTATTTGCCAATAATAAATGCTGGAAAAGAAAATAAAAAACGTGGAACTTCTCATGAACACTCTTGACGTTAAAAATTCAGACAGCTCTGGTATCAATCAGCTGACAACTTTCACAAATAAAATAAACATTGACAAATTAAATAAATTTTCACAAATGAAATAAATTTTCACAAATATGAAAACGCAGACATTCCTAGACTGTTGAAAAGGAAAGCGAAGTGGTTTTCATGCAGTAGAAACCATTACAAGAAACCACACAAACGTATACAAGGAGATGGCGGCGATGGGTATAGCTGTGGCTGCCCAGAAATAAATGCAGCATTTGACTTGACCAAATGAAAATGTAAACAAAAACCAGCTGTTGGAGTTAACTCAGTTTCGGTGGAAACGCTTGACAGGTCTCAAGCTTAACAGAGCCCTTAAATGCATTTAAGCGTTCGGTGCAAATACAGTATAAATCTGCTTTCAGGAAAATATAAAAAGAATACTAATCATCCAGTAGAGCACACATTATTTCATTTTAAGGAGGTTCCCTACACAACTTTTGCCATATTTGCCACCCAAAATGTTTGCAAGATAAATTTGGAAGGTATTCGAATTTTTTGGAAGGTATTTGAATCCTCAAAACCTCTTCTTGTGTGCGCCACTACTATCATGCAAAAGTGTTGCTTCATATTGGTCTTTTCGGAGAGTAGTTCACTTAACTTAACATTAAAACCGAATTTAGTCGGATACCAAAACAACGATATTTCCATACAACGATTTATTGATATAGGACTGTATACTACTATCAATCAATAAGTAGTTGTCCTTAGCTTCCACTCTGTAGCTATGCTAACAACCTCCCATTCCCTTGGCTCATATTGAATTACAAAGAATTGTTTATCGCCATCTTTACGATTATTTTCATTTGATTAGTTTTCTAATGCGGAGCCCATAAAGTATCCGAACTAGCAACGCAAAGAAATGAAGACAAATCAGAGCAAATTCCGCGGGTGAAAAAATTCAAATGAGAACGCCGAAGAAAAGCCTGAATGTCGGACAGTATTTTCAGTTCGCTCTGGGCGCTGGAGCGGTGGTAATGGCTTTTTTTGCAGCGCAGGCATGTGTAACACGCCACACATAACCACGCAGGGCGTTAAAGGACGAACGGCAATCAATATCGGCACAAAGCAGCACAGCTACCGCAGCAAAACTGTAGACAAATAAAATAAACAATAACAGCACCGGCAATAGCGAACGTAATAAAAATCTATTTTATTTGTTAGTGAAATGACATTTTTATTTGTTTTACCATTTTGCCGCGCGCAAACAAACCCACTCAGCTCTCCATGCTTTTCCGCCTAATGAAAAAATCTCGCGCACATACACACACAAGCACATAAGGACACAGATACGGCCACGGGTCGTGAGTAGTTTTCAGGAGCGCGTGTTGGTCGGCGGCGTCACTGCCTGCCAGTCCTTTGGGCGCCTCACCTGCCACACGCCGCATGCCACACGAGGCCGCACTGTGCTACGAAATGAATTTGTCCCGGCTCTAGTGTTGGCTGGAGCCGCCGACATACATTGTAGGTATTATTTATTTGACAGGTTTATGACATTAAATCATTTTTGTATGCGCTGTAATTGATCGTTTCATTGAGTTTATTTGTTTGCCTGCGTTTATTTTAAGGGGAACAAGAGGCCACCAAATTTGATCTCTGATTCTTATTATTATCCATAACAACGCACGAAATAAGACATCCAATAATATTAATAAATTCGATTTCGTTTGGCTTTACGCGAATTGCACAACCCGGTGACACCATGTGACATCATGTGTGGCCTTGCAAAGTTCGGTGGAGTCGAAATGCGGTTTATATTGACATGTTCGTGCCATGCGGCACACACCGAAGATTAAAAATCGATTTCATTATAGGTTATAGTTGCCAGAATTAACTACTTGAAAATTACTTAAATCAGAATTTTAATATTTATAACTAGTTGAAAATAAGTGCAGAATAATCCTTTTCACAACACAATGGATAATGGACTTGAATCTTGATAGCAGCCGAAGTTAAAAAGAAACCATATTTCTCTTTTTACGGCTGCCCTCTTGACCTCTTAGCAGGACATGTGGTATACTTTTATATCAGTTTGAAATGCCAGAAGAAAGATATAATGCGTGATTTTTCCCCTTCACGAATAAAACAATTAATGTAAAATTATAACTATGCACTAGTTATATACATACATGAACTGTGATAAAGTGGTTTCCAAATTAAAAAAACATAACCAACGAAAGGACCAACGCGGACATTTTTTGTTTTTAATGCGTCCATGGTGGACAGCATAACAATTTTCGAGACGAACCCGTATAAAGTTTCCAAATGTTGCATGCTTACGCCAAAAATTGTCTTCGAAATTAGAAATTACGTTTAAAACAATTTTTGAAACGCTTTCCCACTTATATTTCCTTCTCCATATGATTCTATAAATTTTAATACGTATTTTATTCTAAATTGATGTGACTACATACTTGCCCACTGCGAACTAATTTTAATCTACTTTGAAATTAGTTCTTTCATTTCTTTCAAAGAACTTTACAATAAGTAGAAGTAAAAACCCACACAAAACTAGTTTAGTTATAAAGCAAATTACATTAAATCTCATTGATCCGATCAACGAAACAGTTGGGACAAATTTTACGCCAATTCGCAACACTCAATCAGTCAATAGTAAAGTCCTCTGCCTCTAATTGTGCTAAATAATATCCGCACATTTGCCCGGCTTTCCAAATGAATTTCTTTTTAATTAACCCTTTCACCAACAGCACGTGCACTACCCCTTTCATGCTCCATTCGCAGAATTCCGCCACCCACACTCACACAATGTCAGTTCCAACCTCACTCTTGACATGCTCGCAATTTTCTGAAATGTTTGTGCTTAATCCAGCATATGATTAGGTCTTTCAAAAACTTTGCGCCCCGTCTCCCCTCGAACATTTACCATTTCACTTGACAGTTTACGCCGTTGTTGGCGTTGCTGTCTCAATTGTCAAATGTGCTTTTAACCCTTATTGCCCTGCCGCATTGTCTGCTTTGTGCCGGACAAAAAGCGAAACGACCGCAATTCTGCACCGCTTCTCATCGAAGCGTAAAACCGAAAACACCAAAACACTTTGCGCTCGTCTTTTTCTTGTCGCCTTTCCAAAGTCCTTTTTCATGACCGCTTATCTTTTTTGTTTCTGGTTGCAGCGTGAAACTCGCTCTCAGTCTAATAGTAATTGTCATTTATTACTTTGTTGTCATCTGCGCGCTGCGACACCCCGCGCACGGGCGGCTGTCAGTGCGACGCGCGAACATATGTCTTGGCTCACATCATAAAGGAGTCTGATTGTGTGTAAAACTAACATTTTCACACTTTTTGTTTCTACGTGTGTATGTGTGAGTGGGTGCCTGCGAAGAATGGGGTCCGGAGCGGCAATTGTGGTGGGTAATTTGAAAGTGTCAGTTAGAGATAATCCGTAGTTTAATTTGAAGATTAATGCTGCGGTGTGTCGTAGGTTGAACATATTAAGCGAGAGTGGAATGGAATAATTTGTGTCCAGTCCAGAAGCAGAATACGCGAAATAATAAAATTGAACGGCTCCATGCATGGCTCAATATTCACAAAAAATTCTACTCCAAAAAGTCTCAAAAATGTTTCATTACAATATTATAAAATGTATCCACTTACACCAAGTTTGTTGCAGTAGGTCTGTTTACTTACTTTTATTAGGCGAAATGACCGCAAATAAGCGCACCGTCTGGGAATTTTGGGCTAATAGAATTGCTCGAGCCGGCGCTGTCGCCCAACTCGGCTTAGTGCTTCGCACAATTAGACCCCTGGGAGTGCGCTTTTCCACAACAATATGCTAAATTATTTATTTCTGTGGGCATTGGGCGCCATCGAGTGGTCGCCGTGGTGATTTAGTAGTCATTTTGTTGGAACGGTGCTGACGTGTCAGTTGGGTGAATCAATTACGGCAAAATTAGTATATTGTTAAGGGAAATATTGTCAAGTGATAACATTATTAGTAAAATTAATTTTTGTTTATTTTCTGGCATTGTAATTCTTGTGCCCAGGTAGTCAAATATGAAAGCTTATTGTAATAAATAAAAATTAATTTGGTATCGAGTTCTAGTTCACATTTGATTAAATGTGAAACTGTTAAAGATCGTTTCCATTGTTTGAGATTTATTAAGCGGGGGAGAAGAATGTGAGCTAAGGTCGAGTAACTAACCTTGTAATGTACTTAGTTACTGAAGCAGTTTGGATCGAAAGAGGAATGTTCTTCTTATTTATTACCGATATACATTTTTAACATCAATTGAAAACTTAAATTTTGAAAATATTTTTTAAAATATTTTTTGCAGAATATAACAAAACCCATTTCATGAAGTTCATCATATTCGTCATATTTTGTTACATCGTATTCGAGGACCTGACGCTTAATAACAGATTAAAGAGTTTTTTAAAACCCAGCTGTTTTAAATTTTCGAACGTGTTGATCTAATTCTGTTTTTAGTATGAGGCGTTTATAACGACAGGGAATCTGTGGAATCTGGAATTTTTTTTCATAACATTTCTCTAAAGCATGTGTTTTCATGAAATATATTTTTTTTAGTTTATACTTAATATCTCAAGTCTCTGGGATGAGTAAGATACAAGATATGATATGTTTTCATAATGTCTTTTATCGAATCCGATAACACTGTGCGACAAAAACCACTTTGTCGAGACCCATCCAAAAGATTATATAGGCGTGAAGCTAGAGGTCATTCATAGTAACATGGCATACTCAGTTTTTCATTTTCTGATCCGATGTCCTTTTAAACGGATTTTAAAATTTTAAGGACGAACATATCTCAACGAATTTATTTCAATATGTATCCTTCGATATTCTTGAAGCTTTTTAGCGAATCCTTTTGAAAATATATGTTTTAGATTTCGGTCTGTAGTATAATACATTAAATTATTATTCTTCTATTTTTATTGCATTAGCCAGAAATTAGTTTGGAATAAGCATTAATTATAAGTATAATTATAATGGTCTCTATAATTAAAATTATAATTATAATTATAATTATAATTATAATCTTATTATAATTATAATAATTATTATAATATAATTATTACTTACTTACTTACTTAACTGGCCATAACAACCCGTTATCGGGTTACGGCCTGCCGCAAAACTTCTCTCCAGGCGCCTCTGCTTTCCGCGCGCCTTCTCCAGTTGGACACACCAAGAGATACCAGGGCCTCTTCCACTTGGTCCTTCCACCGAAGACACGGCCTCCCTCTTCGCCGTCGACCTCCAACCATCGCATCGAACACCTTTTTCGCCGGAGCTTCGTCGTCCATGCGGCACACATGACCGAGCCAGCGTAGCCGCTGGATGTTAATTCGCTGCGCTACGTCCATGTCCTTATACAGCTCATACAGCTCGTTATTGGTTCGTATGCGATAGTTGTCACCAACACGAACAGGGCCGAAGATTTTGCGAAGTTCCTCTCGAACACTCCAAGGGCCGCTATGTCGTTTCGTGTCATTGTCCATGCTTCAGCGCCATAGAGGAGCACGGGCAAGATGAGCGTCCTATAGAGTGCAAGTTTTGTCGCTCGAGAGAGGTCTCTCAATTGCCTACCGAGACCGTAGTAGCACCTGTTGGCAAGAGTAATCCTTCGTTTTATCTCCAGGCTGACATCATTGCTGCTGTTGATGGCGGTGTCAAGGTAGACGAATTCCTTGACAACTTCAAAGGTATACCTGTCGGCCTCGACGTGAGACCCTAGCCGCTGCGAGTCCCTGCGTGTAGACAGCATATACTTCGTCTTGTCCTCATTTACCACCAGACCCATTTTGGCAGATTCTCTTTCGATAGCCGCAAATGCAGCGGTGACATCTCGCTTGTTACGCCCGATGACATCAATGTCATCAGCGTAGGCAAGTAGCTGGACACTTTTGTTGAAGATTGTGCCATTACGATGTACACCGGCCTTGCGCAGAACACTCTCCATGGTGAAGTTGAAGAGGTCGCAGGACAAAGGATCGCCCTGTCTGAAACCTCGAACGGTATCAAAGGGGTCGGAGAGGTCAATTCCAACCTTGAGGATTTGGCGTAGAGTGAATATCTGGTCGATGGTGGACTTACCAGGTCTAAAGCCGCACTGATAAGGTCCAATCAGCGCCTTGGCGAGTGGCTTTAATCTTTCACATAGTACGCTCGTCAGGACCTTGTATGCAATGGGAAGTAGGCTGATACCCCTGTAGTTGGCGCATATTGTTGCGTCGCCTTTCTTCAGCACAGGACAAAGGGCACTGAGGTTCCAATCGTTGGGCATTCGTTCCTCCAGCCATATTTTGCAAATGAGCTGATGCATGCACACAATCAGCTCACTGCCGCCGGCCTTGAACAATTCAGCTGGTAGCCCATCCGGCCCTGCAGCTTTGTTGTTCTTGATATATTATTAATATAATTATTATAATATATTATTATGAAAGTAGATAGAAAAATATAATTTTGAGGTTATATGCTACATTTTACCTACTGACATATTACGGTCCTGAAAGTTCAAAAGAGATAATTTAGTCAAAAAGCGACAAGTTTCCTCTTTCATTTCATACCCATATCTACGTCATTGCACCACCGAAAATATTTAAAAATGTGTCTTGAAATGTGTATGTCCTTTAAACTTTAAAGTCCTTTTAAAAGGAAATCGGTTCAGAAAATTAAAAACTGAGTAAGACAGGTTACTAAGAATGACACGTAGTTTCACGCCTATATAAACATTTGGATGGGTCGAAAGTGCTGTCACACAGTGTAATAAGTGTTGCACAGTGCGTTAATTGATTTGCGGTCAGTGCTAACAGCTTTGTACAAGAAGACATTACCGGTCTCTCTAAAGGAAAAGAGAGAAGGAGAGTGCTCATCTAAGAGGCGCAGAAACTGTCAGCAATCAAATGGAAATGAAAGATTAATGGGTTCATTATAAACGTTTCGTGTGAAGCGCATCGTAGCTTTTAGTATTTCCTGGGGCCACTCACATATCTGCTGTAGAGTCTACGGATCGCCTATCGAAGGCTAACATCATTGCATATGTGATAATACTTGTGGGTATCAAATTACACCAAAACGCTGACGCGCACAAAAATCCAAGGCACGTCAGCTGCATCGCTTGGAAGTGAAACATACAAAAAGCCAGCAAAAATCCCAATATTCGAGCTGTCAATTTAAATCAATCCAAGCTTAAGTTGTCAAAATCGAAACAAAACACAGGAAGATCAATGACAAGCGAACAAATCGAATGGACGGTTGGCGTACGCGCGACAACGCAGACACGGGACGCAGCCAGACACTGCGCGGCCGTGCAAGAACATTTGCATTAATCAGCTTAAATTAAATGCCTGTTATGACACAAATACGCACAAACGTAGGCGCAGGCACAGTCGAACGCGAAATGAGCGCATGAGAACTCGCTAATTGTGACAAGCCAAAGCCGATTAAATTAAAGTTAAATTTCGAGTACTCACGGCTCGTGAAAATCCTCCCGAACGAGGGTCCGAGATAAAAGGTCATACCGTCAAATGCTCGAACGGCCATTGTGTGGAGCGGAGCGACGAGTGCGACGCGCGAAGTGTGTTCAAATGCGAGCTGCGTGGCAGCTGCAATGAAGCCATCACTCCAACGGCACAGGGGGGAAGCGCAATGGCACCGCCAGCCCTCCCAACACTCGGCGCTCTAAAAACAAATCGCGTGCTCGTGGTGACCCCCATGCAGGTGCAGCATTTCCGTTTTCAATTAATTCGCTCTTACGTATTTCATTGAGCCGCCCGGCATCGCTGGGGTGGAGTAAGTGTGTTTCATTTACAAACATTTGTGCTATTATTCGGACAAGTTGTGTGCTCCCTAAATACAACAAATAAAAATACTTACGCCGACGTTGTATAAATCAAATCGCAAGTAATTCCATTCACTGGGAGAATTATGATGTGCTAATTAATCACTTCCCAATTGTTTTACCTCACTTTCCCCCACTTCGAGCACTTGGCTGGGCCCGGCACAACACGGGCCCACACTAAACGCTTGAACGCCACCTTGCGCCGCCACGAATTAACTGCGTGCCTGCCGAATTTTCCGCTTTGCACGCAAAATAATTAAAACATCAACTTGAATGTCAAACGACAGAGACCTAATTTATGCTGGGCCTCCTACGCGCAACGCGACTAATTTATTTTGTCATAACAAATTATGCATAATCGGCGAGCGTACGCGCGCCGGCCCACCCGACGCCACACGGCCTGCCTACGAAAAGTTCTGCTGGTGTTTTTCAAATTCGAAACTACCTTTTTATGCCGTTGCCCGCACCCCGCCAACAAATTCCACTTGACTGTGTGTTATGTAGTTTGGAAAATTTGTGAGAATTTGAAAATTTGCATGTGGCTCGCAAGTGGCGTCGTTTCCGTTTACGTGCTGCCAAGTTTTGTGTGAATACATTAGGACTTAATTACGGATCGGGGTAACTACAAATGGCACAAATTTCAGTTGTAGCTGGGTTGCATAGGAGTTTGTGGAACATTTGCTAAGGCGAGGCTTAATATTTGCTCAAATAATATATCTTTCATCTTAGATTTTAAAACTAGAGGAGATCATTTATTTTATCTATAAAAAAAGTATTCGAAAATTTATGATTTTTGAAATTGGTCGAAAAATTCCCTTTTTTACAACTTTCATCGTCAGTAACTTCCCCAAATCTCATCTGATTTGGACAATCTATATATCGTTGGGAAGGTTAGTTACCTTCTGAACGACGGGTCACTTGTGTTAGTCGGATGGTTGGTTTACGAGATATGTGCTCATAACTGAAATAAGAGGGGAAAAACGTGTTTTTCGAAGATTTTTCCAACACACTTCTTAAGAAAATGTTTTGATTTTCAGTTTCGTGTTCAGCCGAAGATTAGTTTAAAAAATACTTTTGTTTTTAGGAGTACGCGATGAACCCATTTTTTGTCGATCTTGTGGCCTAAACTGAATGATATGAGTACTGAAAACATGTGAAACCAACAGGACAGCGCTCCGTGCCGCTCGGCAAATGCCACGATGAACAATCTGCGCGAGCAATTTGAGAGCATTGGCCACCGATATCGAGCGACTCAGCTCTTTTAGACTTTTCTCTTTGAGACTATCTGGAATCTATAGGAATATACAGTAAAAAATTGACGCCCTCAAAGTTAACATAGCAAACGCCTCTAGAAAATTCTGCCCGATTAATGCGACCAAGTCTCTGCAAATTGGACCTCCCAGTTATGCTCCACTAAGCAAATCCGCCGCAGACATTTGAATAAAGCTATGTATATTCCACTCTTAATGCCATAAAATCGTCTTTCATATGAAAAAAGATATCCACTAAATCTCGCATGCAAATTGTTTTATTTACATTTTAAATTCGAGCAAGACCTCATATAAAATTATGTTTAATAAACTTCTGAAATAAAACCTTTCTCTTTTTTTATACTCCCAATATAAATCTTCAAACTTAGGAATTTTTTCGACCGCCCCGGAATCAGAGTTGAAATAATTGAGAAATTGTTGACACTTGTCGCACTACGTTGTCACAAGCACACACATATACACTCCCAGCACACTCCCTTCTTTTCAAATCACTTTCGAAACCTGCAAAAATCAATTTGCCATTTAATTCGATTTTGAATGTTTTAACAATTTCATCGTTATTCCAACATTAACAACCATTACCAACGGAACAAAATTACTAAAAAGGACCACCCACTTGACATCTGACCCAAAACGGCTCAACCAAAGTCAACAGCAACAACAACAAGTATTACAACAGAAAACGATTCTTATAATGCAATTCCACAAATTCGATATTTGTTGGCAAACAAAACGCGCGCGCGCGCACACACACATTTCTGACTTCTGGCACACTTCAAAACATTTTACGCAGAACAACAACAACAATAACAAAAAAACAGCAGCAATAGCACCCGCTACAACAACAGATGTGCAACTCATTATGACGCATTTAAGCGTTTAAATTGAATAATATCCATAATTTTATAAAGGCAACGCGAGCCGGCAAAAGAATAAAGCACACAAATTGCCGCATAAACACACGAACGCGCGCGTGCGAAACACCCTCCAATTGACACTTGCGACGTGAACGGAAAGCGAACGCACAGCACGAGTGACACTTGACATTTCGACGTCGACGCCGAGTGGCCCAGTGTAGGGTGTACTTGCAGTCCGGATGCCGGATTGCGCGAGGGCTGTTCTCATAAATGCGCCTTTGCGGAGAATATTTTTTTTAATATATTTTTTGTCAATCGGCAACAGTTGCAAAATCTGACAGTGAGGTGAACGGACAGGAATCGCTGAAATTAAATGTAAGAAAATATTATTTTGTTCATATTTTGTATTAGTTATGTTTTCTCAATGGTTAATTAATGATTTGAATTATCATTGAGACTGACTGCAATTGTGCCCAATTGTAATGCTTTCGACTCGATTGGCCGATTCTTTGGTCCTTTTACACATTGTCAACGCTATCGCGAACTGTTACACATTATCCTTGCATAGTAATCTCCACAAACTCATCGGCACTGACTGCACATTGTTTCTTTTTCATGCAGCAGTGAATTCACTTTTATATTCCGTTTCTTTCCATGGTTAATGCTATTGTAAATGTAATTTACCATGAAAATATAATTTTATTGTAATTGCATTTCCATTTCCATTATAATCATAATCACGTCAACATCAACATCAACATCAACATCAACGTCATCATCATCATCATCATCAGTGTCGTGTACCCATATTTGGCTGCAATCGCTCGAGCTGAGCTGAGTATTTGAAGTGCCGCACTTTTATTTTCATGCATAAGTGAAGTTCGGTTCACGCTTCCGCGCGCTGTTCAGCGCCTTCTGCAGGGTTGTTGCGTTCATTATTGCTACAAGCATGCATTTGCTGTTGTTGTACATGTCAAGTGAGGTTATGTTTGCATTATCCCTATGGGGATGAAATGATTTATAATATTATTTCTGATTTGTACGGTGAATTGTGTTGACAGTTCAAGGTGGATTTATGTTGGGCACGCAGAACTGTTATTTACCGCTTTCGCAGTCAGCCTTCGGAATATCTTTGGATGGGGAGAACCATTTCAAATTAAGAAGAGATAGGGGTGAAACGAAATAAATAACTTAATTCTAATCTAATGCAATGAAATTCACCATTTGAAATTTAACATTGGCTAGAAAAACGCATTTTCATTTCATAAACAGCACGTTGATAGTTTGAAGATCTTCCACGAAATTTTTGTTTCCGATTTTTTTCTTTAAAAAATCGATAGATACTCCAAAACACACAATTTCAAGATGTTAGATCAACTGGCTTTCGAATGTAACTAGAAACTCAACGGGTGTGTTTAAGGATAATAGATAATTCTATATAGTGTGGTCAGATGATCCAGCTAAAAAGTGGTCGACGATCAAAGACAACACACATACGGAATCGGATTTCAAATCTTGGACAATCCAAGGCAAGTCTAGAGATGTCATTGGTTAGAGAAAGCAAAGAGTTTTCAGCTTAAATCAAAGAACTCTCGGACGGTTGAATGCATTGATAGTCCAGAGTACAACTAGTACGACCCAACCTTACATTACCTACATTAATGCCGGTAAACCGATGAAAAACCTACACATGTGGTGAAAGCGTAACAATTACCATTTTCATATTGAAAGATTCATAAAAAAGGATGAATAAAATGCCATCATTCACAAAGTTCTACTCAAGATAACACGTGAGATTCTCGTCCAACCCTGCGATAGGTGTTTGGAGCCGAAACATAAATCCATCACAAATCTAGCAAGATTCACATATCCTGTTCCTTGTAACTTAACAAGGATGCAAATGTTTTGTATTCTCTCCCTCTTTTATTAATTTTAATAAATCACAGATCCATACATTTCAATAATCTACAAATCATAATCAACTACAACCACTTTTACCTAACCTATAATATTTGAACACGCATTCAATGCTCATATAATTAGTTGTGCTCCAAGTGCTCAAAAACACAAAAAAGTCGCAGATAGTCAATATTGACTAAACCATTCTCTCGTGGCCCGTCCAAATAAGTCTACAAGAAATGTTCCCTTAGTTTGCATCAAAACGCTAAAGGTGACATTCAATCCAAATGTGCACATCCAGATCACGTGTCGCGTCTCAATTCCGCTTAACATCATTTCATTAGGCAAACAAAACGCAATAAACAAAAAAAACGCTCTGGGACGCAAGCTGTCAAATGAACATCAAGCAAGCCGAAGACACACGCTTGCGCGCGTACTTAGTCCTTAGTCCTGTCCACGTTTCGCAACTTCAATTACGCACATACAATCGACCGTTTGCGCGCAGGCCCTAAGCCGCTGCGCCGCAGAGAGTGAGCCCCAGCAGCAGCTTTCCGCCGTCGGAGGAAACCACCCCGTCGCGCTCGCGCTCGCGCTGTTTATAAAAGAAGTTCCCGCCTCGCAAAAGGACGAGCGCAACGCAATAACCAGGAGCAGCACCGCGGACAGCAGACAAACGAAAGATGTAATTGGATGCCATTGCGGCATGCCGACAAAACAGACCAACGCACCAACGCTGCCACAAAGCCGCAGTTGCCGCACGGCTTCAATTCGGCGTTTAATTCCCAAGCTTTTATCCCGATTATTGCGCTTTAATTAATTGCGACACGCATTCGACCTTCGATTGCGTTGGCGGCGTCGCTAGTTGGGGACGGCTGTGGCGGAGAGACCGGAGGTACTTTACGCCAGTTTAAAGCGCAATAATGGGGGATAATTGTAGTGAATCTTTCTCCACGCTGGCTTGGAATTTTGACGGCATAATCAAAGGCAACGAGCGCTGCACACAAGGCGAATTGCTTGTCCTTTGTTTTGGAATGGAGTCACGATGTGTGAGTTATATAGCACAAGTTGCTCAAATTTCATGTATCTATGTGCAATATATGGGGTCTGCTATATAACTATATATGTATATATGTAGTTTATAGTGCCGTACTCATTTCTAGTTGTTTTGTTAAGTTTTCGGTGCAAACTTAGCAACTAACATATTTAGCTTAATACCACAAATATACTAAACCCATTCTAATTGGCCTGCTCGTCTCTCATTCCTCAATGTACTTCAAATTTATTTACACACAATTTGACAGCTCATAACTTCTTTATTAGCTATTCCTAACAGATGTTCAAAAGGTTTTTATATGAATTTATGTTCCTTTATTAATAAAACTGTTTCGACCGACATCATATATGAATAAACATTTCGGCTTTGCCCACACAGTTATACTTAGTAATTGGCCTGGCAGCATTACAACAATGAACCACAATATTTGAACAAACAATAACCCCTAACATACCCACACTTGTGCGCACATTTGTTTTGACTTTTCTGTGTAAATCTCCTTCGTGAATTCGTGTGTATTTGCGTCCGTGAATTGGGTGTAGAGCGTTGATGGAAAAGGTGCAAAGCGTGTTAATTGTTCTACACCCTCAACAAACTCCCATTTCCACCGCATAACCGTAATTCATTATAATGGCCACTTCTGTCGAATGTGTGGTGTGCAGTGGACAAATTATGAAAAGGGTCCTGGCAGTTGTTTCGGAGAGAAAAAAGTTCTAATATTCAATGTGGAGGGAGTACAGAAATAAAATATTAGTGCATTAAACAAACTACTGTGAAATGCATAATTGAGAATGTCCTTAAAAGATGACACTGCCTAGCCAAGAAAACCAAGTAACGAATTAAAGCTGTTTTATAAGTAATATAATAATTTTTAAGTAATAATAAATATAATAATTTGTAGCAAACTTCTAAATGGATTTCCTTTCTCACGTTGAAGTCTGTTCAAGTCCCAAGGCAAGCCATGTTTTAGGATGAATTGGGTCTACGAATGGTTCTACAAACCCATTAACGTACCTCTTTAACTGGTTCTATATAAGATCTCAGGATTACGAAATTGTATGCAATTACAATTTTTTTTCAAAATCATTGCATTTAAAATTCTGGAACGTCTGCGACAAAAGTAATTTCTTAAACGTCACAGACGATCCAGGAACATTCTACTTTATAATTAGAATCCCAAAATATATTAAAGAGAGGTTTTCATAAGGGACACTTTTATATCGAAATAAATTACTTCAAATGGGCAGAGTTTTGTGTTTTTGAGGCAACTTTTTTCAGTACGTTTTCTTTCTACACTACAAAATTATGATTTTTGTCGATGGACTTTTTATAAAGCACAAAGTACTATCATTACATAGTATAAAGCAAAGTCGCTGCCGCTGTCTGTCCCTATGTATGCTTAAATCTTTAAAACTACGCAACGGTTTCTTAAGCGGTTTTTTTAATGGATAGAGTGATTCAAGAGGAAGGTTTATATGTATAAAACATGCACAATATAGTAGAGAAACACTGATAAATTTAGAGGTAAACATTATAAGGAACAAACATTAGAGTGTATGTATAGCAAATTACATTCAAACGTTAGGGTGTGTCTATAGCAATTTACATTTCAAACGTTATCGTGCATTCGGTGACCGAACATCCCGCCCCCATGGAAAGGTCTCTTTCAAGAAGGCAAAATAGCGAGTTTCTGTATAGGTCGACGAATGATTCCTTTGGTTGTCCGTATATTGGAAAAATAATTTTTTTCATCATTGCAAAAATGCTTAAAATTTCAGAGAAAAAGAATTGGCTGGCAATGCTGTTCGCCGAATGTAAACAAAACAGACAAAAGGCAAAGAAAAAACAGACAGAAAACAGCTTCTCAACTCGAGTGTTGAATTTTAGAGCTTTTTTTCTTTTTCTTTCGGCGAACAGCATTGCCAGCCAACAATTTTTCTCTGAAATTTTAAGCATTTTTGCAATGATGAAAGAAAATTATTTTTCCAATTTTCGTTATGTATGCTTAAAACTTGGAAACGACTGGACCAACTTGGATACTTCCTTCGGAGGGTTTGTTTGAAATTGTTACGTGAAGGTTTAGGAAAAAATAAAAGTCGGGAAAACGGGGCGTGGCACCACAAGAATACATTTTTAGACAATAACTTGGGAACCATAAGTCACACATCAATTAAATTTGGTACAAACTTACTATTCAATCATGTCCTTCGATAGAGGGAATGGGGTGGGTATTGAACAAGGGGGTGTGGCACCGCCCATACAACTAAATTCTTTTAAATGGAATAGCTTCGGAATTTTAAGCCGCACAGCATTGAAAATTGGTGTACCGTCGTCTCATAGATGTGTCATTCTATTGTTAAAATTGTATGGGCGTTGGATAAGGGGAGTGGCACATTTTTTATGACCCAATATTTCAGCAAAACTGTAAGTCGTATATCAAAGAAACTTGGTTTGAACCTACCATTTAGTCATATCTTTGGGCAGAGGGAATGAGGCGGGTATTTAACAAGAAGGCGTGGCTTCGCCCATACAACTCAAATCTTTTATATGGAATAGCTTCGGAATTGTAAGTTGCACAGCATTGAAATTTAGTATGACATCCTCCCACAGAAGTGTCATTCTACTGTTAAATTTTGATAGGCGTTGGACAAGGGGCGTGGTACAATTTGTGTGACCCAAATATTTCGCTGAACTATAAGTCGCACAGCAATGAAACTAAGTACGAACCTACCATTTATTTATATCTTTCGACAAAGGGAATGGTGCCGGTATTGAACAAGGGGGCGTGGCACCACCGATACAAGCCAAATCTTTAATAGAGAATATCTTTGAAACTGTTAGTCGTACAACACTGAAATTTAGTATAGTGTCGTTCCATAGATGAGTCATTCTACTGGTAATATTTGATGGGCGTTGGACAAGGGGCGTGGCACATTTTTTGTGACCCAAACATTTTGCTGAATTATAGGTAAGTCGCACAACAATGAAACTAAGTACGAACCTACCATTTTCTCTTTCGACAGAGGGAATGATGAAGGTATTAAACAAGGGGGCGTGGCACTGCCCATACAAGCCAAATTTTTTAATAGAGAATATCTTTGAAGTTGTAAGTCGTACAACACTGAAATTTAGTGCCCCGTCGTCCCATAGATGGGTCATTCTACTGGTAAGTTTTTATAAGCGTTGGACAAGGGGCGTGGCACATTTGTTGTGACCCAAATATTTCGCTGAACTATAAGTCGCTCAGTAATGACACTTAGTACGAACCTACCATTTTCTCCTTCGACAGAGGGCATTGTGCGGGTATTGAATAAGGGATCGTGGCCCTGCCAATATAACTTAAACATGGTTCAAGCGCTATCCATTGCTTTACTGAAACTTAGCAGCACCATTGCTTATTTACGGGCCTCGATTGCGTTAATCAGTAGCTCCCTCCTCTTCCTTTAGTTGGTTTTCTTCGTCAATTTGCCATTTGCCACATCGCCATTGATTCGCCATCTCGCGTATTTCATTATAAAAAAACAACAAATGTCGTGCGGGACGAAGTTCGCCGGGTCAGCTAGTAAAGTATATGTAAAATAATTGGTGTCGTATTGTTTCAGAGTTTTGTAAATTGTTTGTTAATATTACCATCATTTAAGTTTAGTAGAAGAAACGAATATAAAATGAGTAATTTTTTAAAAGATTTTCATGCGATGTTTTGTATCCCAATATCGATTTATTTATTGAATAAGCCAATGAACATATAGAAAAAAGATCACACAATATCCCTTTAATGTAATGTAATGATAATGGGTAGGGACAATGCCCTTGCGCACTGCAACCTAGTAGGTTTATTGTGCCCCTTGAATCATCTGGTGTTTTATGTGCTCAGGTATTGAATCAGACCTTTCTGCGATATTTGCATCAGGTCCTCATCACCGAGAATATGTTTCCCTAGAAACTTTGCACGTCTGTGTGCCAGAGCTGGACAGTTTATGATAACGTGTTCCATTGTTTCATCGACCTCATTGCAGTATCTGCATGTTTTGTCGACGACCAAGCCAAGTTTGTGGAGGTGGTAGTTACAAGAATAGTGGCCGGTTAGAGCGCCACATAGGATTTTGAGTTGTCTTCTGCTAAGAAGTATAGCAGATTTAGCTCGTTTTGTGTTAAAGTTTAGGAATCTTTTCGAGTGCCGTAGTCCCTCAATATTATTCCAGTATTTTTGTTTTTGTTTCTGGATCCATTTGTGGATGTCCTGTTTTAGGTCGGTTTTACCGAATCCAAACATCGGGCCCGGCCCTATGAATGGGCTTTCTGCACCATTTTTAGCTTGTGTGTCTGCCCTTTCGTTGCCATCATGGCCCTCATGCCCAGGAATCCAGACGAGCACAACCCTGTTCTGGGTCCCTAGGGCGTTGAGTTCCTTGTGGCATTCAAGCAGGATTTTTGATGTGTAGGAGTAGCTGTCAAGTGCTTTTAGAACTGACAGACTATCCGAAAGTATGGTGAACGTTGTTCCTTGAGGGTGCATTTTAGCAATTGTTCGAACTGCCTCATATATTGCATAGAGTTCAGCTTGAAATATTGAGGTATTGTAGCTCATCGGAAGGGCTAAGTTGACCCCAGGGCCCACTACTCCAGCTCCTACACCACAAGGTGTTTTAGAGCCATCGGTGTACCACTTTTGAGCGTCCTCTTTTAACCTTTTCGGGTTGTTGTCCCACTGTTCCCTAGTCGGAAAGTCAACTATAAGAAGCGATACATAGAGGCCGGTGACACTATACAGTTCCGCAAGGGCTCTAGCCAGAGGCGCATTCCTAGCATAGTTTGACCTGAAAAAGCTGATGTGGAAAGTCTCTAAGTGCAATTTTTGTGGAGGAAAGCTTCTGAGTTATCTAACCATTCTTTATTACTCTATTTATTTTTTCTTTTCTTTATTTCTAAGATTACTTTAAATGCATAGGTCATAAGTCTGATATATTCTAATATTTTCAATTTAAAATATAAGGAATTTAAGTATTTCAAGCTATTTTTCCAAAGTTACTTGAGTGCATGGAACTAACAGTTCATTCAAAAATTTTGTCATCTGAAGTTACAGTAAAATTTGTTCTTACTTTTCCTTTTTAAGAAACAATTATTTTTTATTACAAGTATTTAGGAACATTTTTCTCGTAAAATATGTGAAAAAATTGTGTGTATAAATGTAACCATCGAAAAAGACATATCTGCCGTGCACTGACTTCATAAATATTTCTCTATGAATTTAATTAGAGCATTGCAAACTGTCTTTGTCACACTCCTCCCGCACCCCCCAATCCACTACGCCATTTCCATTCCCCGCCATGCAAACGGATTGTGCGTAATAATGTGTTGTGGGTCTTGTTTACATTCGGGTTCATTTGTTGCTAATTCACAGCGCTGTGAGGATTTGTTGTTGCCGATTTAACTGCTTATTAAGTAGGCTCAAATAGTACGCCCAATCCGCCCATTCGCCCGCCACCAGCACACTCTCGCGCGCCGCCAGTCTGTCAAGCGGCACAACGCCACCAGCGCAGCACCAAGAAGCTAATTAAATACATGACGACACGTGCCACACGCCTGCCACCCTCGCGTCTTCACCCGCGCTTTGACGTTCCGGAGTAAAAGACGCACTGGAAGTGATTGCAGCAAAATGTCATTGGCAAAGTTAAATGTCAAATAGTAACCTTAAACAATGCGCGCAGCGCGGGGAAGGCACAATTAGCAGAGGTCTCCGGAAATTTGAACTACCGTCGAGATTTCGGCCTACATGTGAATATTGTTTCACTTTTATTGTTGCCATCAGCTGCTGGTGTGGCAGACGCAACTGTTATGACTTTTGTTGTTGTGCCGCAACTGAAGTGTCGAACGCACAACAGCAACAGCAAACGCAGCAGTAGACGCGTGTGCGGTGTTGCATTACACCATAATTCTGCAGCAGGAAAACCAACCCCGAACTCCGGATTTTTATTGTGAAACTTTGTTTACATTTTGTATTTGTATAATACACAGTTTTTATTTGGATAAGGTTCATTCTGCAAAAATGGAAAACTAAGTAAAAGTGTTTCAGTCGGTTTTACACTCTGCCCTAAAAACAAAAAAAATTCAGTTCAGATGAAGTGAAGTGTTAACAGCATTTTCATATATTTCCTCACACAATCTTATATGACACAATCTTGCCTAAAAGTAGGCGGATCAATCCGTCCGTTCAATTTCTATTTACTCTAATCGAAGTAAGTCAAACAGAAACAAAACCATTGCAAGGTTTAAAGTGGTCCATATTCTGCTTAGGGGCGTACCCATATTATTTCGTTTAATAACACAATTTTATTATTTCGTAAATAACAGTAGACGATCCAGACCCATAAAGGTATCAGTTCTCAGTTGGAACACCAGCAGTGTCTGTTCCAAAAATGCCGATATCTTCATTCGTTCACGGTTTAGTCTTCGTTCGTCTGCTTGCCAACGTGTGTAAAAAAATAGTTTACCAACGCCCAGGCGAAATAACATTGCACCAACGAATATTCTAATTGTTAACGGCGAGTGATATTTTTCTGTCGAAAAAATCTTTAAATATTTGCCGCAAAAACATTCCGCTTCACTCAGAAGGGCTCCCGTTTTCGGCTCCTGCTTCATTCGTGTCAGCTCTGCTTTGAAAATGAATATCCTTGTCGGCTTTCAAACTAATTAAACCATTTCCCTTGTTTCTTTGTCTTCTGTAATTGCTTCTTTATTCCAACCACAACTCAACCACGAAGAACGAAAGCTCCAAAGAATGGCAAAACAAAAACACGCACAGGATGTTTCAGCATGCAGCACAATGGAGTCGCTCGCTTTCGGCGCAATGACGCCGCCATAGCGGAACTAAAAATTAACCCTACACATACACACACAGACTCACGGCACTGTCAAACAAAGCCTGTCATAATTTTTTGAGCTGGCTTTGTTTGCAATTATGATGACATCCCTCTGTACAGTGCGATGTGCCTCTAATCGGGCTCGGCGCGCACTGGCAAAGCAACGATTATAAAATTGTTCATAAAACCAAAAAAAAACGTACGAGTACCCATAACCAGTCGCACCGTCGTCCGGGCCACGGCCGTATCTGTCCGCGCTTGCAACTCCTGCAATTATAACTGCGGGAGACGGCGCTGCGCGCCAAACACCTCACCGCCCGTGGTCTCGGCGCCGTCGCAGCGCCATATGAATTTATAATTTAAAAAACTGAAAACTATATATTAAATCATGAACATAATTGAATTAAGCCCTTCGTCTGCGGTCCCCTTTCGTTTCGCCGAATTAGGCGCCCGTATCAATGTCCTCGAACGCTGCAGGATGTCACTCGGCGATTTGCTCAAACTCCGAGCGTCGCTCGACGCTTTCGCGGCTGCCAATGCAATTTGGCAAAAGTGTTGCAGCCAATTATTCGGCTTTGCGCGCCACCTATGGCGACTAGAGATTGATTTGCCTTGTAATTAATTTCTTGAAAACATTCTCGCATTCGCATTTACTCGACAGTTTGTGTCTGCATTTTGAGATCATGCAACGCAACACCAATCACACTGATTGAGTTGCATGTTCCCACGAGAAGACTACAACTCGCCATCACTGGCATGCATGCAGCTAAAGCAATTCGTAGTGCAATTCATTAATGCTACTCCTTTTCCAACTTGAAAGCTGATGTAGTATTTAATATATGCAAATACTATAATATTTCAGAGTAATTATTAATTATATCTACATTTTGTTGCTAGATATGACAGGTGGGTTGTAGTTAATACTTCAGTTAGTAAGGATCCGAAATTGTATTCTTAATTAATGCATTTGTTCATGAAATGTAACTATTTTTAATGCACTCATTTTAATTTTTTTTCAATTGTCTATAACTTTAACCAAAACTATAACTTAAAAAAAGCAATAACTCTTTATCTATGCTGGCAATGCCACATTTCATCTATGCTTTCCTTGTTCGTATGTGCAGTTATATTAAAAACAATAGCTCTGTTTGGGAACTTTTTCAGTGAAACTTATCCAGTAGAAAATATCTGGAGAGCAAACGATTGGTTCACAGTTAAAAAAATAAGTTTCCATTTATACGCAGGAATTTTGTATGGAATACGCAATAATTTTTTGACTACGAAATTTGATAGAAATATAAAATTTTCAGGTATTAAACAACATACGTGGGTGGTCCGATATGTACTTAGCCTACAAAAGAAAAACGAAAATTTTGGAAAAGTGGCGATTTATTTCTCAACGTAGTCTCCTTTCAACTCGATACACTTGACCCAGCGATGCTCCAACTTCTTTAACCCGTCTGAAAAATACGTTTTCTGGAGGCCTCCGTGGCGGCGATAACCTCCTCATTCGACTCAAATTTCTGCCCGACGAGTGACTTTTTCAAGTTTGGAAACAAAAAGAAGTCACACGGGGCCAAATCTGGAGAATACGGTGGATGGGGCAGCTGTTCGTAGCCTAATGCGACCAATTTGGCGAATCACCGACCGATATTGCTCTTTTTCCATTTTTCTAAAATCCGCGGACACGTTCGTTTCCACACGCTGTCAAAACAAAACTACAAACCCAATATGGCTGAAATTTTGACAGTAGCCGTCTACGAGGATGTACTACACGATAGTAAATGTCTCTTACGATAGTGGCACCATCGGGCGGTGGGGCTAAGTACTTATCGGACTGCCCACGTACATATTACGTACTGACATATTTTGTTCCTGAAAGTTCAAAATAGAAAATTTAGTCACAAAGCGACAAGTTTTTTTTATTTCACCAATATTTCCTCATTGCAACCGCAAATATTATATATTATAATATATATTCTTTGAATTGTGTATGTCCTTCAACTTTAAAGTCCTTTTAAAAGGACAACGGATCAGAAAATGAAAAACTGAGTATGCCATGTTACTATGAAAGACCTGTAGTTTCACGCCTATATAATCTTTTGGATGGGTCAAAAGTACTGTCGCACGGTGTAATAGAACAATTAGAGTAAGTTCGGGTAATGTGATATACCTGTTTTACGGCCGACACACTTTGTCTTAAAATACACTTTTTTTGGTCTCAAACTGCTCACTGACACATTATTTAGTATATATAAGATTATTAACTCTTTAAGATAAACTGTTGACGAGTTTTTTAATTACAAATCAAAATATCCAAACATTGGCGTCTGATAAAAGTGGCGAGTAATGTTATATACCCGAAAAAACGTTATTTAACAGACCTATTAGTCTCAAACTTGGTGAAAATACTCTAAATCAAAAATAATTAGAGATGTGTTTCTTATTTTTTTTGGAAAATCATAATCTGACGGGGTAAACCAAGGGTTAACAATTTTTATCGAGAAACATGATTTCATGGATTCTTTAACACAGATAACAAATAACAGATTTTTGAGAATATTCCACTTCAAATATTATAAAATAAAGTTTATATACATTTCTGTATACAAATAGTACTACTGTCATAAGTTTGGGTACTGTGATGTACTATATCACATTACCCGAACTTTGATATATCACATTACCCGAAATTGACTTTTTGCGAAAAAAATATTATAAAAAACAATAATAATTTTTTTAAGAAGAGCGTTCTTCGCAAACCTCGAACTTTCCAATAATATTTTTTTGTACTTTTTATGCTTTTAAAGTTCATGACCAAAAACTTATGCAAGCACTACTCAAAGCACTTCATCACACTGACTGTAAACTATTAAAGCAATCACATCCAAAATCATGCAGGACGAATTTTTTAACTGTTATGATGTTTTAAAAAGGTTAATTTTGAAAAAGGTCAACGCACTTGTGAAATAAGCACCTATATCCATTACCCGACCATATCACATTACCCCAACTTACTCTAAATAACAAACTTCTTAACTTTTCTGTTAAAGTTTTAATTCTAAAATTTGGGACACTTTGTTTATTATTGTATTTTCTCTTAAGTAGTTCAAATAGTTCTTTACAAACAAATCATTCGTTAAATTATAATTCAAAATTATAAAATATAAAATTATGATTTTTTTTTTTTAATCATTTAAAAAACGGTATACTGATTGACGCAATTGACCCTCAAGACTGTTATGTATTGAACACGCCTGCAATTCTAGTATTTGCAAACGTGGTTGAAAATATTTAATGTTTTAAACAAATCTCGTTTTCAATTTGGACACTAATTAACCAATTGAAATTAATCAATTTCACAACCATAGAGTCCCATTCAATTAGGGCTGATTCAAAATCGATAAATTGATTTCACGGCTTCTCAATGGCAATGTAAATCGCCGGGAAAAGTTTATACCTGCCTAATTGTACAGTATTGTGCGTCAGATAAGTGCCCTCCCGTCCGCCCAGCGGGCACCTGCAGGAATCACAGCGACCATCTTGGAGCTTATTCGCCTAATTTAGCGCTCTTGGGATTTACCAACAAATGCAATTTGCCATTTTCCCATTTCTTTTTTCATATTCAAAGCGAAATTCAAGCCAACAGTCACACATACATACATACGAACAAGTGAAATGAGCCCCCAATAGGGCGAAGTAGTCGCCACCCGCCTGACGGTGTGTGCGGCGTATAACGCAAGCAGCACCAACAACAACGCGCACATTGTGCACAACGCAAGCACCACGAAGCGTTTTTATTAAGCTGGAACTCTTGTGTGTTAAAAGTCAATTTTCCAATTTGCAAACTGTCAGGAACATTCGAAAAGCAATTTGTGTGCTCTTCTGTTCGCTCTGGCTCCGGCTCCAACTTCAGCTTCGACCGTGGCCGTGTTCAGAGCTCGACAGCATCGCCTCGGCACTGTGCGGCACTGCAGAGTTGTGGGCTGCATCGCCCACACACCGGCGCCCGGACGATGAATTCACCCCCGCCGCACGTCCCCAAAGGTTTACTATTGAATCACAATAACAAAAACAGCAGCTGGGCCAACAACACGAACAACAATAACATCACCCAAAACATCAAATAACGCAACAGAGCGACGCAAGTGCGTAGCGCGCTGCCACTTCGATGTTACTGCTGGCTGCCTGCCGGGCTGGCTGGCTGACTCGCCAGTCGGCGCCCCTGGCAAAGAAGTTTTCCAATAAAATTGCAAACTTTGAAACGTGTTGAGTGTTCGGGGATGAAAAGCCGGCCCACCCGCCCATCTTTCCCCCACACAACGCACCAGGAAAAATAACAAAAACAGAAACAAAAACAAAAACAAAACACAACAACAAAATACGACCTAAATTGTTTGCTGCCGAGCGAAGTTTATGAAAAAGATTAAAGTTGAAAAGTGGTTGACGTGGCCATCGTGGAGAGGGCGCGGGCGATAGTGAGGTGGAGTGCAGAGAAGTGAGCAGCAGCGAGAGCGAGGAGAGGAGAGGAGACAGAACGCTGATGTTAATGACTCAGTGCCCAGACGCAGTACCCAAACGCCCATTTTGTGGCGACCAACCCCGAAACGACTGAAGGTGGGTGCTGCTGTGGTGGTGTAACGGGGGCGCAGGATGAGCAGAGGTTAACTTGAGCAAACATGTTGCGCTGGTGGTTGTGGCAGCATCCCCGATGTGGACGATGCAGGCGTCATAACAACAACAATGAGCAATGGGCACTGGGTGGCATTGGGCGGAATTTCGGGTTTCTCTCTTCGTGTGTACATGTGATGTAACTGTTAACGAATTTGTGTCTGTATGCAGCAGTAGAGTGTGTATGTGTGTGTGTGTGTGTGTGTGTGTGTGTGTGTGTGTGTGGAGACGTGTGTTTGCGCCTGTGCGGGTTGTGTTTATTTTCATTATGGCGCGCCATGAATGGAAATTACAAAATTGATTTTGATGATTTAATTAAAATGAAGAAGCACAAACGCAAATTATAACAGGCAGGCGACGCGGCGCCGCTGAGCGGTGAACCCCACAAGCCCGCAAACGGAATGTGTCAATATTCATTTGAGCAGTAGCAATGGGCGCCCGACGCGACTACAGGGTGACGCAGACATTACTTGCGAGCTTGGCACTCGCATTTTTCACTTGAGTGGGTACCTAAATTTATACAAAAGACTTTTTGTTTAACTAAACTTTAATCTTCATGGCCACTCTTTTACCGTTCTTAACTTTATTAAAAACCAGCTTTTGCTCGCGGCTTTGCTCGCAAGAAAATCACAATTTTATTGAAATAATCGTTACCACATTGTATTATTTTCTCTTAATATCTTAAGAAAACTTTCTTTCAAAACTCCGAAAACAAATTTCACTACCTCTGCACTTCCTTATGAACCACGTTTGGTATTGGCTTTTCGGGGAACAATCACCAGACCACTTAGAGGGACAACATCGGCACAAGCCACTGAACTAACTAAAAAGTAGAGTACTTTTACCAAGTTGAAAGTCAATTGAACCATTGAAACATGTAACTCCATACGAAGTTTTAAATAATTGTTGACCCATTAACTCTCTAGTTCCCAAGAAGGCCTGTAGACATCCTAAGCTTAAAAAAATTTTGTAAATTACACCTTATGATTTTTTTAGCTGATTTTACTGGAATGGGGAATCTCCATTTTATAAAATAAATGTTGTCAGATAACGCTGGCACATGCACAACGGCAGTAATTGTAAGACAAAGTTAAAGTTTCGTGAGAAAGTAAGCAAATAATTATTTGTGAAATTGTGTGAGAAACAAAAATTGTTTTAAATAAATTGTGAGCCTCAATAAAATAAAAAAATTTTTGGTGAGTAGCTGTTAATGTGTTCTTTGAGAAAATAAAAAAAAAATATAAAAAAAGTTGTTACACTCCTCCTATCTAACCCAAACCCTCGAGTGTCTGTAGGCCTGCTTGGGATGAAAAACGTAAATAATTAACGGTCATTGATGATATTTTTTCGCTATTTAAGCATTATTTTTCTATTTGAACCGACATTTTAATACACCGCAATGTATAAAAGATAATATCACTGCAATAATTTATACTAAGGCGTAGTCCGCGGGGGTAGACGAGAGAACTAGTCTCCCCTAGTCCTTTATTTCATGGAGTAGATTTATCGACATCTGTGTGTAAAGATAAGAAGGCATTAAAAAATAATAAGAACCGCCATATATATATACCTATACCGATTTTTTTAGTTTTCCTAGTTTCTACAACCCCCAAAAGCAGTGTATAAACTACCCCACGACACACTACCCCTCGCCTTACCCCCACCCCTTTTAATTTATTGTCTATTGCACGCAGAACTGAAACTGTTACCCGTTATTTATGTTTACATATATTAAAAAACAATTTAAAATTTAAATTCATTTTTAAAAAAATCTTCATATGGAATTTTTTTTTGGCTTTGTTTCCCAAGCAGGCCTATAGACCTGCTACTTTCTACACCCTCTATCACGCCTCCTATTCACATGAAATTTTTTTCCCCGAACAAACATTGCTTCTTCACCACAAAACTATCACTGGTAATTTTTTCAACAAGATTAAAAACTTGGGAGCTAGAGGGTTAAATCATGATAACCAGTTTTTATTCAAATATTAATTTAAAATAAAAATTTAAAATACATTCCAAAGACCTTCCTTGAGTACTTTCATAATCTCAAAATATACATAAATTCATTTCTATTCATTCATCCATTTTTGACACTGTCTCAAAAAACTGGAAAAAAAATTACACATTAAAGATGGATTATGCATGACTTAGAATATATCACCAAGTTTTAAATCAATAAATCTATTAAATCTATTAAATCATGTTTCTCCATAAAACACTTCTAAAAGATATTCTATTCTAGAAGAGTTATTGTTGACTATTTTCATAATTTTTTTTATCAAGAAACTATAAACTTTATTGTATCTTAATGGTAATTTGATGCAATACCTACGATTGAAAATTTTCTATTCGGTGGAAAGTAATGAACCAAATTTTTTTATGATTAGTATGAGTGTGGCTATCGCTGAGAACAGAATTAAAAAAATTATTGAAGCTTAGAAAAATGGCGGCCATTTAAAACCTGCTATTCGATTTTCATCTTTTTTGTCAACTTTCATGCTCCAACAAAATTGAAATAATTTTGAATTAACTGTTATTTTTCAACATTTTTGGAGTAAAATGATATTTTATGGAAAATCCTAAACTCTTAACCCATATTTGTTTCTTCTGAGTTTGAATTTCGGAAAACCTCATCTTGGTGGATATCTGTGTTCCTAAATAAATTGCTAAAATTTTTCGGTTAGACTTTATCTTCAGCAGCTTGGACTTTGAGATGATGAATCAGTCAATCAGTGCAAACCGTTATACAAACAAATACAAGAAGGCATATCAATTAAAAAAAATTTTCAAATGTTTCCTTTACTCCTAAGAACTACTTCCAAAAATTTCTTAACCAAATATTAAAAAAAAATCAACCAAACCTCTCAGTATTACTCCCACCACTATGCAAACAGACAATCTCAATAAAATGTCTTCATTTCGATAATTTGACCTTTCCGTCGCGAACATTAAAAAATGTTCCAATTTCAAGGGAAAAAGAAAGAAGACATCTTAATCGAGTTTAAAAGCAATTTAAAATGCGCCTTTGCATTAACAACTCATCCACTTTGCACCCGACCCGGCTTCACAGAGCGGAAAATATGACTAAGTGTTCTGCGTGATTTTCGTAGGTATAAAAAGCCTCAAAATAATTTCCTCGTTATTTATAATTCATTATGCACTTTCCTTGAAGACCAACAAGCCTGCTCTTCCTCCTCCCACCTCCCACCTCCCACACCGCCCCGCACATCTCACATCACATCTCGTTGCGCACATCTTCAACGTTGTTTGCCAAACGGCGTTGAAATTAAATTTCCCTCATAATAATTTCTTATTAATTCGCGCAAATTGCATTTAATTACTTTGTGCGACAATCAGAACTGACGCGTCGGTCGAGTTGTGCTGCAGCGACTTTGCCCAAGTTTACCCAAGCAGCGCAATTCGCCGAAGTGGAGCACCGAGGACGAGGACACCCACAAGTCGACACTGTCAGCCGCCATTAAGCTCCAAATGCGCACAGCAAACAGTTCTCAAATGCTCTCCACAGCTGGCTCGCTCTTACCGTTGCCATCTCTTTCTCACACCCACCCACTGGATCTTACACCGAGTGAATTAATGTGTGTGTGTGTGTGTATTTGCCCCATTGCTCCAATTAGTCGCTCATTTTGTGCGTCTGTCACTCTCAGCGGTTTCAGTTGATGAGCTCACGAACGCATGTATCTGTCAATGTGTGTGTGTGTGTGTGTGTGTGTGTAAATGTAACGTAGCCCAGACCGCTGCGACCACCCAACGCATCCGCTCGGTTCCATCCACCCGTCCGGTGCGCCACAACCGCCCACTTGTTAAGTCGCTCCATAAATCATTCGCGCTCATTGTTGCGATAATTCTAATTAGTGCCGAGGCACTAATTGAATTTCATCTCTCGTCTCTTTTCTTTGCTTTCCGCCTCCTTGCTTTCGTTCTTGCGTACACTAAATTTTCTTCTAATTAAGCGGGTTGTTGTTCGTCGTCGTCGTTGTCATCGTCGTCATCATCATCATCGTCGTGGCGTTTTATTTATTTCATCATTAATTTCTGTTGGCGGCCAATGCCGCCATTTTGCTTTTCATACGACTCTAACTGCTTCTGTTGTTGTTGTTATTGTTGTTGTTTTTGCTGTAATTAAGCTCATTCAACTGTAATTACATTTTTTGGCCTCGCTTCGGCTCTCGTTCATTTAGCGTTGATGCTGTCTTCTTCTTTTCGTAAGTTTCCTCTGCACACAAAGTTGCGCCGTTGGGATGCCGCCTGATGTCAGTGTTGGCAGTTATATTTAGCAAGACTGTTTTCATGTTGGAGCTTTAATTAATAATTTTTTACTTCGTTAGCCTAATTACACCAGTTCTGAGATAGAGAGAGACACAGAGAGAGAGAGAGCGAATCGAAGCAGACATACTTATGTCCGAATTAATTTGTTGACTCGTAAACATTAACATTATGTCACCCTACACGTTAATCACATTTTCCCATTTTTGTGTTCCCTTCGCAGGTCTGGTTCCAGAATCGACGTGCCAAATGGCGCCGCCAGGAGAAGTCAGAGAGTTTGCGCCTCGGCCTTTCCCACTTCACGCAGCTGCCGCACCGTTTAGGCTGCGGCAGCACCGGTCTGCCCGTCGATCCGTGGCTCTCGCCGCCCCTGCTCTCCGCTCTGCCAGGTAACTATCCATCCACCGCTCCCATTTATGCATTTCATTTGGCAATTTCCTGTTTTATGACTCACTTTTTAGTTTTTCTCTATTCTCACACAACTCCGTCATTCGGCAGGTTTCCTCTCGCACCCGCAGACCGTCTATCCCAGCTATTTGACGCCCCCACTTAGCTTGGCCCCGTCCAGTCTCACTATGAGTAGTCTGGCCGCCATGGGCCACGGACCACACGGACCACCGATGCACGTTGCACACCCTCCACCACCACCGCCCTCCCAAATGGGCGGCGGCGGTCATCACGTGCCATTGTCGCACTTGTCACCGCATCTGTCACGCATGTCACCACAAAGTCTGGCCACAATGCCACCACAGCTGAGTTCATCAACGTCGGCCTCCTTGGCGTCCAGTGCAACAGCAACACCTGCAACAACAACCAGCGCCGCAACAGCATCTGCATCTCTGTCTGCACTCTCGCCGCATGGGCCGCCATCCGCACTGCCACTGCCACCGCCGACCACGCTCAACTCACCACAGACCCCACAAGTAGCAAATGCCGAATTGTCACCGCAAAATCTCACCACCAGCAACGAAGCGGACGAGTCGCTGGTCGGAAAGTGCACAGTGAGCAGCGTCGAAATGGTCGATGTGGGGCGCGAGAGCCCGGTGGGGTTGCTGCCCAATGCGTCCACCAATCCCATCGGCCGCAACTCACCAATTTCAACAAATCAGCCGCAGACAGCGGATATGCGCTCCAACTCCATAGCGACGCTGCGCATCAAGGCGAAGGAGCATCTCGAAAGCATCAACAAGGGGTTGACGATGGTCTAATTGAATGGTTAACCAGAGATTACTCTTAATTGGAATTTTTGTTCATTTGGCATTTCACCGGCGGAGGCACGGTGGCGCGGCCTGCTGCGACGAGTGCGCCCGGACGACTCCAGAATCGATACGGGAATCATGTGCGACTTTGAGCGCCTTCTCGCAACCACAACTCGCATTTGTAATGTACATTCAGCTGTAATTCAAGTATTGTTGAAGTGATAAATACTACATATATCGGAGATAGACTAAGGTGGTAGTTAACCTTGGACGCGCTCGCAGACTTGAAATCCACAAAAATATTACTGTACTTTATTTAAACACCCCACTACACGACTGTGCTAAGAATAGAAATACATATGTATGTATAGTATCTGTGCAAAGTCAATATGAATATACAAATGCTATATGTAATACTTCTTATAAATCGGTAATGCTCGGATCAAAATGTACACATTTCTGAACTGCACACTTTAGTTTAATTCAGTGTTTGTAGATCTACACAAAACAAAATGCTCGTAAATAAATGAATCAATATTGAAACACACCAACAACATGTACATAACACAAAAAGATGTGTAATGAAAGAATTAATAGAATTGATGTGTCTGTAAACGCCCGAAAAGCATTGCGATACCAACTTTAATTAGCCGATAAATAAATAAATCAATACCTACTTAGATACAAAAAACATGTCGACAATTATTTACTTTCAAATTGGATATATATAAGGAATTCGTTACTACTATTTTCGTGTGGAATGAGTTGGGGTCGAGATTACTTAAAGTTTGAACCCACGAAGTAGAATGCTTAATCGTTTCACGATCAATGGACCATGGTATGTGTACAGAATGCACTCTTAACTTGTTTATGCATATTTTCAAAATCAGCAAAATCCAAGGGCCAAAACCGGAAGAATTTAATTCAAATTTACTTGGAACTTGAACCGGAAGTTTGCATGTTAACCCTTTCGGTTATTCTATACCATATGGCATAGTCTCTTTTCAGTGCCTGTTTTAGGTAAAAAAACTTGTGGATACTATACTTTTGTTGTTCCTTAGAATAGTTTGAAGTTTTAGGAAAAATACGAAATTAATAAACTGAATAATTAAGTTGAGAGAAGAGAAGTATACACGTTTTTTTAATGGTATATCTTGACATAGTAAAGGAAGAAGAAGCAGACAAAATTAGAGAATTTTTTAATTTTACATTTTCTTTCAATTTAGATACTTTTTTAAAAAAATTTTGGCTGAAGTATATGAAGAAATATTCAAATTTTCGTTATGCATAAAAAGTTTTATGTTTAAGTAATTATTACAGCCACAACGATGTGGTTGCTCTCATAGAAAAACACTCCAAAATACAGGGTCCGAGTATAAAAATTTCAAAATTTCTTTTGGAATGTTGCTAACATAACCACACAGAAGCCTAAAACGTAAAATTTAAAATTTTAACTTTCCCCAGTAAAAAGCTGTACCGAAAGGGTTAACTAACCCTGAATAATGGAATCGGCTTTAAATATCTCACAGTTAATTGTTTAAATATAAGAAGCTGCAGATTTTCCAAACAAATTAGGGGAAAACCAATTAGGAAGGAAGGAACAAGTTAGGAAGAAAGGCACACAGTTTGGAGTTGTTTCGGTCTCTGCAAAAGACCTCATTGACGAAAGACACAACTGAGAGGACTTTCGGAGTGTTAATGCCACGCATTATACCGTATGATCAAAAAAGAACGGGAATTAAAAAAAACGCAAATTTTCAATTTTAATACATTTTTTTATTATCCCCTTCAAAATACTCTCCTCCTGCGTCAACAACTGTATGCCAACGTTTGATCCAATTTTCCTCTATGGTCTCAAAACGGGTTCCCCGCAATGGCAATTTGAGTTTGGGAAATAGAAAAAAGTCACTCGGGGCCATGTCTGGACTGTATGGTGCTTGGCTGATGACATTGGTCGAATTTTTGGCCAAAAATTCTGATATAATGAAGACCGTATGATATGGCGCATTATCTTAGTGTAATATCCATAAATTGTTCTTCCACAAATCGAGCCTTTTTTTGCGAATGGCTTCACGGAAACGACGCATAATGGCTAAATAGTATTCTTTATTGACCGTTTGGCCCTCCGGAAGGAATTCGTAGTGCACCACACCACGACTATCGAAGAAAACCGTCAGCAAAACTTTGATTTTGGACCGACTTTAGCGCTCGCTCTTCGGTTTTGGCTCATTTTCGAAGCACCATCCGGACGATTGTTATTTGGTCGGCATATCAAATTCATAAACCCATGTTTCGTCACCAGTAATGATGCGTTCGATGAATTTTGGGTCGCTGTCTGCGTTGGAAATCATTTCTTTGGCCACATCAACACGACGCACAGCCACATCAAAAATCGCCACACAACAATTTTTCGACTTCTTCGTATAGACGCCAATCGAATACTAATCTTGCGATATGCGTCAAAATTTGACAGAACACCAATAAAACTATTGCTAACGTTGAGAAAATAAAAATGTACCGATTGGATAAGCACGGCAATTCAAAATTCAAATTTTTTTATCATAAGGTTGGTTACCTTATGATAAAACAGGATGAGAACATTATATACGAATTGCACAATTTCGCGAAGAACCCGAACATCGGTGACGATTCTAAAAATGGATATTAAAGGGAAGTTATAAAGTTTATAAAGTTATAAAGTTTATAAAGTCACACCATCTTCAGATTAAATCGTGCTTTGATTTGTCATCTGACCACTCGCCGCTGATACTTGACTACACAGCTGAAATTGTACCCAAGGACGTAAAACCTCAAATATTCAATGACAAGACCAACTGGGATATGTTTCGACAACATACTGAACAGCACCTGTTACAAAGACTTTCATTGAAATCGCAACTTGATATCGAGCGTGCCATCATCTTTTTTAATGACATCATTTTAGACGCAGGAATGAAAGCCACACCGCTGCAGCAACCAAATTCATATAGATCTCATTCGGACAAAGCAATCAAGAGGCTAATTTTAGAAAAAAGGAGGCTGAGAAAACAATGGCAAGTAACCAGATCACCTGACGACAAACGAAAATTAAATGCAGCAACAAAAAACCTAAAGGCTAGTCTTAAATGAGAAACCAGGAAATAGCGAACTATTTAATGTACTTGACACCCACTCAGACCACAAATTATTCGCTTTGGAAATGTACTAAAAAGCTGAAAAAGCAAATCAGACACCAGCCACCGCTAAGGAAAAGTGACAACTCGTGGGCTATCACCAATGACGAAAAAGCAAAAACACTAGCAAAATACTTTGAAAAGGTCCTTTCAAATGATGACGACAGGGAAATTAAGCCATGTAATGACAACATAAATATTGACTTATCCACTAAAATACGGAAAACAACGACGCATGAAATAGAATATTGCATTAAAAAGAGGATTAAGCATAAAAAGGCTCCAGGTTACGACATGCTAACAGGCAAAGCATTAGCCGAACTACCACTCAAAGGATATATGTTCATAAGAAACATAATTAATGCTATGTTTCGAATGCAATATTTCCCAAAAGTATGGAAAGTGGCGGAAATCATCGCGCTTTCGAAACCAGGAAAGGATCCCACTGACGTAGCATCTTATAGACCAATAAGCCTACTACCGACAATATCCAAGATTGCAGAAATGCTACTACATGATAGACTCAGCGAAATACTTGACAAAAAACATGTAATACCTGACCACCAATTTGGATTCAGAAAAGAGCATTCTACAATACAGCAGATTCATCGCATAACAAATAAGATCATGACTGATTTCGAAAATAAACGTTACTGTGTCGCTGTGTTCCTAGACGTAGCAAAAGCATTTGACAAAGTATGGCATAAAGGACTATTATACAAACTGAGCATGATCTTACCACTTGACTATTACCTCATCATCAAAAGCTATATCAGTGACCGTACCTTCTACATCAAATACAATGACAAGTACTCGCATATTCACTCGATAACAGCAGGAGTCCCACAAGGTAGCGTCCTAGGACCACTGTTATATGTTTTGTTCACTTCAGACATACCAAAACCAGACAACGTAAATTCGGCTATTGCTACTTTTGCTGACGACACAATTTTATTGGCTTCCGACAAGAACCTAGCAGTTGCTACGGAAAAACTACAAAAGTACACCGACGCAGTTAAGAACTGGTTTGACAAATGGAGTTTGAAAATAAATGAGGACAAGACTGTTCAAGTGATATTTACAACAAAAACAAAATACACAGGCGCTCCAATAAAAATCAATGACAAAAATATAACCATAGAACAAACAGCAAAATATCTTGGTATACATTTGGACTCAAAACTGCACTGGCACTACCATATTAAACAAAAAATCAAACAGATAAAAGAGAAATGCAGACAACTTCACTGGCTTTTGGCTAAGAGATCTAAACTCAGTATTGACAATAAACTGCTGCTATATAAAACAGTTATTAAACCAATTTGGCTATATGGACTGCAAATATGGGGAACTGCTAAGAAGACGCACTTAACAAAAATACAACGACAACAATCAAAAATCCTACGTATAATAACACTATCAGACCGTTACACTACAAACGCCAACATTCATGAAATGCTAAAAATATCAACAGTTGATGACGAGGTGAAAAAAGTAACAACAAGGCATTTTGACGTACTTAAAAAACACAAGAACACAGAAATCAACTCACTCTTGCAACGCGAAAACCAGACAAGACGACGGCTAAAAAGGAATCGACCATGTGACCTATTGTCCCTAAACTAAAAATCTGTTACCTAAATATTAAGAAACAATTGTAAATTCCAATCCTGACTGTATCTCTCTTGGCACTGGCCTTATTGTGATGTTTTTATTGATCTTCCTACCTAAATGTTTAACCAAATACTTGATGTCAACGACAGTTGTATAAATAAATGGGGAATGAAAAAAAAAAAAAAAAAAAAAAAAAAAAGGGAAGGTCGAAGAATAATTTAAAATTAAAAAAAAGCCTATTTATTAAGCGAGTGGTAATATTTTTAATGCATTGTAAAGTAAACATGGTTTGATGAAGTACGAAATAAAATATCCGGCAAATGGCTGTCCCGGTTTTCAACTATTGCTCTAAATATAAATAAATAATTGCTCTAAATAAATAAAAATGTGGCTCTATCTCAGAAATTGTTTGTGGTTTATTCGCACAGACTAGATATTTAAATCACACGATCTAATTAATCGATTGTTTTTACAATAATAACGCGTGCTTCTTTTGTGTAGCCGCACATTTTTAATAATCCGACAGCTGTCAAATTTCAGAGCTGCCATTTGCGCAAAATGTATATCGTGCTCTTTTATTGGCACAACCGAGTTGCGCACTTTATTAATATTTATGTAACATAGATATAAATATTTATGGTATTTTTACATCATTATTTAAATCCTTTCAAAGCAAAGAAGCGAATATTTTATATTTTAGTTGGCAAACTTCGAATGCTTCGAATGCTTTAAAATGCGTTTTGAATGTTTGGAATACATTTGGAAATCACTTGCAAATGAAAGTTTGCGAAACGTTTTTTAACTCATTTACATGCAATTGGTTTCCAAGGTTTTAAATAGATTTTGACAATACTTGCGTAAGTTTTGAAAATGTTTATTATGAGTAATTCGTTGGAAATGCGTTTGCAAAACACTTTTATATGTAAACTTAAAAAACCTTTAGTAACTACTAGTGTCCGACCGAAACCACTTTTTTGGGCCGAAACCGAATATTCGGTTTTTTTTTAATATTCGGCCGAAACCGAAACCGAAACTTTCTAGTTGAAATAAAAAGCACCATATCAAGCACTTTTTTCAACAAACGAATTTTACATTAAGTAAATAAAGAACAAACAAACAAACATAGCATAAATAAATAAATACTTATTAATAAAAACAATTTATTCATTTTTTAAAAACGTAAACAAGAAGAAATCACCCTTTCGTACCTTACTCGATAATATTCAAAATTAAATAATTTAATATTATATGCTAAAAAAAGTTTGTTTACATTGCTGGCATCTAAATTACTCCTCCTTTTATTATATATCTGCTACACAATAAAATGTAAAAAATATTCCAGAAAGTTTCGGTTTCGGCTATTCGGCCATTTTTGGCCGAAACTGAAACCGAAACCGAAACCACTTATTTGGGCCGAAACCGAAACCGAATATTCGGTCGGACACTAGTAACTACCTTGCAAGCGAGTTGTTTTCAAACATGTTTGCTCACTTGTTCGCAGTTGCACTCGTGCAGGCGCGCGACTGTGTCTGTGTGTGTGCATCTCTTCACACTATCAAATGCAAGTGTTGATCGACTCACAGATTACTGTGTAAGTACCCACCCGGCCAACTACTTTTATAAAAGTTTCACAATTGAATCACCCGAAAAGGTGCAATTAAGTGTGGACAATATGCAATTAAATACAATTATGAGTCATCAACGCAATCAAGTGCAATCGCCCGATGCAGTGAGAGATCCGCGGCTGAAAACCTACCCGCACTCGACGATTGCGGAACAGTACTCGAACTAATAATTGATTTGTGACAAACACAACGCTGCAGCAATTAAAATGCCACACACGTCGACACACGCACAACTAACAAGCAGATCAACAAGCATAGCCGTAGCCACAAAATTGCCAAGAGGATTTAGGAAAAAAATTATTCAATTATACAAAATTACAAGTTAACTAAATTCAAATAGCGATTCATTTTTATAGAAATTAAGAGTATTTAAGGTTAATGAAATCACGATTTTGTGTCAAATTTGGAAACGTTTTTATAAAAAATGCTCACAAGATTTCGAGTTTACGTACGATTTCAAAAAGTTTTGTCGTAGGAAATTCGATTTTTTATATTAATATAAAAATTTTCAAGAAAATAAACGCAAAAATATTAGTTTCTCCTTTAATTGTTGAAACATTTTTCTGGGAAAAAATGTGTCTAAGACATTTCTAGCAATTTTTTATCATATTTTTATCATATTTTTTAGCACAGTTTTACAATTGAAATAAATATATTTTTAAATATTTATTACATGTCAAACAAAAAGTGGCATTCTTTTCAATAGTAAAACAATATAAGATTAATGTCTTGAAATTTTCGTTTGCTATATTTACCATATTTGTAAGTTTTTAGGTAAAAATGTTCTTTTTTATTTGTTGAAATATGTTTAGTACATTTATGTTAAGTTCTTAATTAGTCCACCGGAACTTCATAAACAAAAACTAATGAAAAATTCTACTTATAAATTTATTGTATTTTTGATAATCTTTATTGAAACTCAAAGTTGTCAGCAAAAAGACGAGTGTTTGAAATTTTTTTTTTAATTCGAGGTTATGGTAGTTTTAAGCTCTAAATTGTCAAAGATACGAAAATAATTTACAACATTTTGCAATTCAACAGTTTAGCAAACAAAAAAATACGAAAGCTCTAAAATCAACACTGAATTTTTCTTTTTTGTTCTCTGGCTCTGATCTTAACAAAATTTGATTCATTTTTTATTGAATTTTAGTTGACGTTAAGTTTTGTCTGTGCAATCTAAACGATTGTGTATTCAATTAAAAATATGTAAAAAATGCAATTCAATCTCAATAAGTTTTCATCAACAAATTTGAAGTAAATGAGCCCTAAAATCAACACTGAATTTTTATTTTTTGTTCTCTGGCTCTGATCTTAACACCATTTGATTCATTTTTTATTGAATTTTAGTTGACCTTAAGTTTTGTCTGTCCAACCTAAACGATTGTGTATTCAATTAAAAATATTTAAAAAAAATGCAATTCAATCAAACACAAAAACAATAAGTTTTCATCAACAAATTTGATGTAAATGGTGTTTGGTGACTGGTTTTATTTCCTCACATGACCGTTAAATAAGCACCAATATGTCTGCCTGTCTCTATGTATGTACCACACTCGCATTAGTTACCGTGTTGAGGCCTATAATTTAAGACAATTACTGCCTGCCGCTTATCACATGCGCCGCATCGCTGTATTGCCGAGCAAGGCGCAGCGGTCGGGTTACTGTGCGTTATGCAAGCAGGACATGTGAGTTCGCAGCCACTGGCCCTGTCTATAATGTTGAACTATTTTATAATTTTTTTAAATTTATGAGAATTGCACTTTGAGTGAGCTGGCCACCGACTGTGAAAATTACTACGCAAACATTTTCATTTTGTTTTTGCATCAATCTCGGTGATATGACACTCCTCGCTGTGTCGCGTTGGCACTTGAAACTGCGCGACATTGCAGCGAATTAGCCGTCATCGACGACTCCCTCCTGCCTGCTTCACGCCCTGCTCCTGCGTTTGAGTTGCGTTTCACCTCACACATCCCCTGACTGCCTGGTTTTCCTTTCCATTTGGCCTTTATTTACTGTTTTGCTTTCGTTTCCTTCCGCTGCGCCGTGCTGCGTCGGGAGATGTTTATCTACCCTGTTAACACAAATGCGTACAAATTGCAATTGTTGTGGTGTGGTGCGGCGCGGCGTCGCACGGCATCTGAGTGGCGTTGGTCCTGCGGCACATGTCCCGAGTATTAAGCAGTCATTATGACTATTTCATGTTTAATAATTGATTCAATATAAGTTTATCAAGTTTAGTTTAGTAGAATTTGATTGTTTGAAATCGCATACAACATTCGCTCTCTCATTCCTACGAAATAAATATTCATGTGCTAAAATCTTTCCTAAATACTTCAAATTCTTATCAAAAATCTAAAAATTTTCAATTCTTACGAGGGTTGCCTTTTATGTTTCGGGATTTGGCAACTCTTGTGGTGCAATCTGGAAACTGACAGCTGTATCGTAAAGTTGGACATTTTTGAGGTTATAAGTACTCAGAACATTTTAACATACGAGCGCTATTTATATTATTTACAGTGAGTTGAAAAATTCATCTCGGCCCAAAAATGGAATTAAATCGTGAACATTTTCGTGCGATTATTTTTTACAACTTTCGACGTGGATTAACTCAGCAACAGTGCATAGATGAACTTAATTTAATTTTTGGTGATGAAGCTCCATCAAGGACCAGTGTTTATCGATGGTATGGTGAATTCAATCGTGGTCGTAGTTCAGTCCAAGACGAATTTCGTGAAGGTCGTCCAAAATCAGTTGTTGTTCCGAAAACCATTGATGCTGTGCGCGAACTGATATTGCAAGATCGTCATGTGACCTATCGTGAGATTGAGACAACTTTAGGCATTAGTGGGACCAGCATACATTCAATATTGCATGAACATTTGACTGTAAAAAAAATTTGTTCGCGTTGGATCCCACACAATTTGTCAACTGCTCAAAAAAGACTTGTGTCGATTGGTCGACAGAAATGAAACACGTCTATGACATCGTGACAGGTGATGAATCGTGGATTTACGCGTATGAGCCCGAAAGTAAACAGCAGTCGACTGTATGGGTGTTTCAAGATGAGCCAAATCCAACAAAAGTTGTTCGCGCACGAAGCACTTCCAAGCAAATGGTCGCCTGTTTTTTCGGCAAAACTGGACATATCGCAACCGTACCACTAGAACAACGCAGAACAGTCAATTCTGAGAAATCAGGAAAACCAACCGCCGAAGACGGATCACTCTTCACCACGATAATGCGAGCTCTCACACATCGGCTCAAACAACTGAATTTTTATGCACCCAAAACATGGATTTGATGAGTCATCCGCCGTATAGTCCTGACTTGGCACCGAATGACTTCTTTTTATTCCCGTACATAAAAAAAAAACTGAGAGGTCAACGTTTTTCGACACCTGAAGAAGCGGTTGCTGCATTCAGAATGCATGTTGTGGAGATAACTCAATCAGAGTGGCAAAAGTGCTTCGACAATTGGTTCAAACGCATGCAAAAGTGTATAGATCTTCATGGGGAATATTTTGAAAAACAATAAAGTTATTTTCGATGATTAATATTTGTTTTTCTTCTCTAATCCCGAAATATAAAAGGCAACCCTCGTATTATGATTTTTCCAATTGTTATAAAATGTATCTAAGATTTTAATAGAATTTCGATCTTAATAAGCCGTAAGCTGCTCATTTTTTTTATGATTTTATAAGGAACAATGTTTGAAGCCACAGGTCGATGGGTTCCAAGCTGTCAGTTGCTTTGTCAGCTTTCAAGTTGTCAGAACATTTTTGCAAAAGCGGCTAGATTACCAAAAAATGCCTAGAAAAGGGTTAGCTAAAATTTTATATATATATTTTTATTAAAACATTTTTATGAACTTACATGTTGTACTAAAAAAATAACCCTGTCTTTACGATAGTCTTCTACAATAGATATCGTTTTTCCACAACGTTTTGATGATGTTTTTCTTAAGAACTCAACGAACGAAAAAAGAACAAATAGTGCTCATTTGAGGAAGAAAGGGTCAAAGTTATGAAACTAAATATTTTTTCTAATTTGTATTATAATATATACGTGGGTGGTCCGATAAGTACTTAGCCTACAAAAGAAAAACGAAAATTTTGGAAAAGTGGCGATTTATTTCTCAACGTAGTCTCCTTTCAACTCGATACACTTGACCCAGCGATGCTCCAACTTCTTTAACCCGTCTGAAAAATACGTTTTCTGGAGGCCTCCGTGGCGGCGATAACCTCCTCATTCGACTCAAATTTCTGCCCGGCGAGTGACTTTTTCAAGTTTGGAAACAAAAAGAAGTCACACGGGGCCAAATCTGGAGAATACGGTGGATGGGGCAGCTGTTCGTAGCCTAATGCGACCAATTTGGCGATTCATCGACCGATATTGCTCTTTTTCCATTTTTCTAAAATCCGCGGACACTTTCGTTTCCACACGCGGTCAAAACAAAACTACAAATCCAATATGGCTGAAATTTTGACAGTAGCTGTCTACGAGGATGTACTACAAGATAGTAAATTTCTCTTACGATAGTGGCACCATCGGGCGGTGGGGCTAAGTACTTATCGGACTGCAAACGTATATATGTACATATATAATAGTTTCGCTTACTTACTACTACTACGCTTCAGATAATATTACATTGATTAAAATGCAATGCTAAACAACGTTTTAATCACCATTGGAATTCTAGACAGAATTTAAAGAAAATCAAATGCTTTGCAAGAAAAATCCTTTCATGAATTGACAGATTTGATTTTATTTTTGGTCGCATTTTGGTTAAAAAAGTCAGTGTACCTTATATTATAAATTCTGTGTTCAAAATCGCTCAAGTCAAAAATTTCTGTTTCAAGTAATATCGTATTAAAGTTTTAAGCGCATATTTGATAAAAGTAGTAACGTATACTGAAATAAAATTTCTCAATAATAATAGAGTTTTATGTGAGTAATTAGAATGTGCTAAGTATTTGTGGAATTACCTTTTATTTAAATTTAAACCTTTAAAAAAAAACCAATAATGGCGATTATTGCACGTTGACTAACGTATATTTATTGCACTTAAGTATATCCACTTAAGCTTCTGTTGCTATTCAAAATGTGGTATTTTCTGAACATACTTAGGCTAACTTAGGTTAGGGTTAGGAATTTTTACTAAATTTACAATAGTCGCTTAAGTCAAAATTAGCGATGGTTGAAATGTTGGCAAACTTAAGTCGATGTTAGCTTTTAAAGAAAAAACAATAAAGTAAGAAGCAGATCTCTTAATCAAACTTAGCGATTATTTATACATATTTATTATTATTTATAACATAAGCGAATAGGTTGTTATTTATTATTTTTTTTGTTTTAAAGTTACTAGCTCCCCGATTAGACACAAATGCACGGCACAGTCAAAGGAACGTGGTGGCATCTGTAACTCCATACTGTCTTAAGTCGACTTAGACCACAATTGTCAATTACTTCAGAGCTGCTCAAAAATTGCTCCCTAACAATTGCGTTAGCTACACATTTTTTGCGAACTTACGCGTTATTTTCAACCTTTTTGAAAGCCCCCCGCCCCCCCCTCCAAAAAATCAAAGCTTTTATAAAATAAGCTCCCAACCGCTCCTAGATTCCGTTATAAGGGTCAAGTATAAGACCCAGCTTTTACCTATTTTACCTACCAACCCTCTTTCCCTAAACATACTTAATTTTAATGTACATATTTCTGTCCAAAAAGTCGTTAATTATCTGCAAAAAAAGTCGTGAAGGAAATCTCTTTCTCAATTAGTGATGGAATTTGGGCCCAAGAGTATCGTATCAAGCATCAGCATAGGAGTGTACCATATTCAAGCAAATTGTATCAATTTTTTTCCAAGCTCCCAACTAAGTGAAAGGCCAATTTAATAACATTTTTATTAATAAACAGTTTAAAAGTTGTATTCGAAACTAAAATGTATGTTTAACAACACATGAAATTCAATTATAATTTAAACAAGAATCATATATATGTAGTTTATTCTAAATAGGAATCATTCTCATTATCTTCAAGTACATTTGCATAGAATAAGTCAGTAGGAAGCTTAAAATCATAACCACATTTATTACTGGCTTTTAAGAAATCTTTCGTTTGTATTAAGGACGAATCAGTGCTTAATTGTATTTCGGTTTGCTTTTGATTAAATGCTTTACAGGGAATACGCGCCCTTCACTGGCTGAAGAGTGGGGAATAGATAAAATACCTTATTTATGTCGTACATATCTTTACCAATTACTTCTTTTTTCAAAAAATAAAATGTTTCTTTTCGTTACTCGACCAGTGTGTACCAAAAGCGACGCCTGTGTACCAACGTACTATTTAAACTGTGATTGTATCAAAAAAGTACAATAGTATCAAGAATTCCATCACTGTTCTCAATCCTCTGCTTTTTTAGGATTTATTGCTTATTTTACTTGAAACCTTTTATATAAAATAAGAATACTTTTTAAAACATGTTTGCACACAGTTTTGCTACTGTGGCAATGTTATCTCGTGTTATCTGGTGCTCGTCTTTGCTAATAGCGGCCGGCGACATCTAGCGGCTACCAGCTACACTGCTGAGTCAGCTACTTCTCCACAGAGACATGTCGAATAACAGTGAAGGTGACAGAGAAAAATATTTAATGTGCAAAATCAAAGCATTGATTACACGTAACGAGTAGAGTGGCGAGACATCAAAATGGTACTAGACCGAGAGAATTGGGATGGCGAGCAAAAGCGACGAGTTGTTTTAACACGTGGCGAGTCAGTTCGGGTTTACAATGCACAAAATGAACTAAGCAACTCTCGCAATTAAATGGTATAATCAGAACCAAATCGGCGGCCGAATTTGTACGCACCGAAAAATGACGCAGCGCGTCAGTCGCATCAGCTGTTCAATTATTCCTGCAAACACGGCAAACACACTTCCTCAATGAGCAGCTCCGTCCTGTCCATTTTCTAAAACATACGAAAGGGAAAGACAAAATTCATTATTTGGCACAATTTTTCATTGAAATTTGAAGCACTTACAACTTTGCAACCTTACAGTAGCACGAATCACAAAATTTTTGCAGAATTTTCCTTTGTTTATATTTTCGATTTTCACCTCTGACAGCTGCACAGCTGATTGGTTCGCACGACGACTGCGACAAAATTAGAATTTGTTCTATCGTCGGCCGACCGGTCGTCGGCCGACTATCGCAGTCGTCGTCGTTGTGGGCAATCACATGCACTGCTGTGTGTTTTAATTTTGACAGCGTACGTTCGGTGCGTAAAAATCGGCCGACGATTTGATTCTGTTTATACTAAAACTCGACGAGCATGTGACGAGCGATTCCGCGAATCGCTGCAAAAATGAGAAAAATATAACGGTAAAGTAGCACTCGGCCTAGTAAACAAAATGTGATTCTAGTGACTCTCTCGCCATTATACTCGGTCACTGACTCAATCAACAACTCGCCTTACTGTTTAGACGAAACGAGTACTCGTTCGAGTTGCTGTCTCGTCACTCTACTCGTTACGTCTAATCAAGCCTTTACGTACGTCAGAGTCAAGTACTCAACTGACAACTAATTTTAAACATGATGAAATAAACAAGGTGAAGCAAGTAACTAGATGACAGATCTCACACCCCATACCCTTATTTTGAAACAAAGCAATTGACAACCAACTTTGTTTCGACATTGAGAGAATATTTTTAACCCCACTCAAAACGTAAAAGCGAAAATATTCTTGTGTTTTAAAATTTTGATCGCGGAAAAAATGCCGAGTACATGCTGTTTGTGCAAGACAGCACATGGCAACGAAGTGCCCAAGTTTTCCGTACCAATGGATGAGGAGCGGAGGAAGAAATAGACAGGTGTATGCGAAGTAAAGTTCACGTCTTCGTCGAAAGTGTGCGCGCTCCATTTCAATTCAACAGAACTGAAATCATCTGCAGACCAGTGATGTTAACTTTTTTTTTTAAATCCCTACGCGACTTGAAAAAATCCCTACTTTTCCCTACGCTGTCCAGCAATTTTCAATACGAAATTCCCTACACTTATTTTCCAAGTATGTTGTAATATTAAAGTTTTTTTAATTTTTTGTGAATAAAGGTCGCAAAAGTAAGAACCATAACATTTATTAATTCTTCTTTTAATTCATTTGGAACATGAAAACAACAAAACAAAGTTGTGCTTTGTACTGAGATACCATTTAAAACATGGAAACATAACAACATAAAAAATTGTGCTTTGCACTGAGATACCATTTCATCACATTAAAAAAATCAGTACAAAAATTGAACTAAGACTAATTATTTATGGTTAGGGTTCTTAAAGTGTTGTTCTTTACATTGAAAATTTACACAGGTGATATCTTCGTCTTGTAAGTAAGAGCGAATTATACAAATTGAAGTCAAATTTGCATGGCTTAATTTTTTCCTTTTTTTTGTTCGAACGTCTGTCACTATTGAAAATATTCTTTCAGAGTCTGCATTGGAATGTGGTAGTGCCAAAACATATTTGGCCAACTTTGACAAATTGGGAAACAATATTTTATCATTAAAATTCTTAGGTTGACTAATTTGACTACAAAATTTTTGCACATCTAGTTTACATAAATCTTCTTTATCTTTGTCAGAAAAATATAATTCAAAAGTTCTCAGGACTCAAACTCACTTTACATACAAGTATGTTATTAAATGAAATGCTATTTTTATCCCCCTTTTTCCCCAACGCAACTTCTGGGGTCAAAAAAGCCATTTCTTTAAATATTTCACTTTTTAATGGTATCCTGCGCTGTATCTCCTCCAAAGCAGTTATATAAAATTGCAGACAATCCGTTCTGATTTTTGTTGCCATGGCTCTCGGAAGGGTACCTAGGAGTTCATCGCACTCTGGACCAAGATATATTTCCTCGACGGTTCAAGTTAGAGCTGCGACATCGACATCGATGTTTTTGAATCATCGATGTTTTATATGAACATTGATTGATTTTTTCATCGATGTTGCGCAGCCGATATTTTTACAACATCGGTGTTATTTCGTCGATATTTCGATTTTTTTAATGGGTAACTAGAATTTAGAATTTCACCTAATCTGGCAAACACATTTTCAAATCTACAAATTTTCAGGAGTCTCCTCTTCTGAAACTGGTGAAAAAATATTTGTACGTTATGGCTACTTCGGTTCGCTGTGAAAGGATGTTTTCATACACCGGAAACATTGCCACCTGTAAAAGAAGCTGCTTGGTTGGAGAAAAATTGCACAACTTGATGTTCCTGCAAACCATTGACAAAACTCTTTGGGGGCATTGAACAGTTGGAAACCAATGCAGACAATTCTAGGCTTAAAACGTATTTCGTAACATGAGATTTTATAACAAGTCCTGAATTTACTCTCAATTATATTTACGTTAGGCGTCTAATGTCGTCATGTTGGAACAATCAATATAAGCACTTTATTCTTTCCTTTTTTAATTGCTGTCTATTTGCGACTTTTATTACTATACGATTGAAAAACACACTAAAATAACAACTATGTCCATTATTTTAGTTATTCCGAAGATCTTGATATGTTTCCTTATATTTATAACAGAAAATCATTACATTCCGATTTAAATTCCACTTGTTTTTCAAAATGTTTAATTAAAAGGCTAATAAACAAAAACATCGATGTTTGAAAAAATCGATGTTTTCGTCCCGATGTTTCTTTAACATTGCAAACATTTTCTTAACGTTGCAAAAAAATAAACATCGATATTGGAAACATCGATGTTTCTCGTCTTTGTCGCAGCTCTAGTTCAAGTGCGAATGGGGCCAACGGTCGAATGCTATCTTTATAGTGGTGCCAAACTATCGATAACAAGAAGCCAAGCCATATTTTGTAAGCTGTCACATCTTAAAAATAAATTATTTTTTTTGTAACCTTGTAACCAGGGTTGTTTGAAAATTCCCTACATTTAGTGAATTTGAAAAAATCTGTCCTTTTTTCCCCTACGCACACAATTTTCGCTAAAATTCCCTACATGTAGGGAAAATCGCTGAAAAAATGGTCATCGATAGAAGCTTTTCTTTAACAAAGAATTTTCAGTAAAGCACTACAATAATAATGAAATTGATTTTTTGATACACCAGGTATAAGTGGGTTAATGCAAACAAAGAAGAAGACTTTCATGTTTTGAGAAAATTTTTTTTGGAAATGTAAGTTTTTCAAAAGCTCTCCTGTCAAAATAAGGGTATGTCATCTACTTGCTTCACCTTGTTTATTTCATCATGATTTTAAACATGGTACATGGCACGGTCCACTTTCAACTTTCAACTGATAATATTGGGAAACATGTGATGCTTACAGCCTTCCAACATTAAAGAAATGACAACTTAATTTATCTAAAACATGCCCTACAAATTTCATTAAAAAAATGAAAATTTATGTGGACTTTTCTAGGTTTTTGTGGACCGTGCCTTAAGGCCGTATGGGCAGTAGAGGGTTAATAGGGTAGAGTCAGTGAAACAGCTACATAATTCACGTGTATTTTGTTAGTGTTTTCGTTCGCTTCATTGTCAAAATTGGCAGATTGCATTTTGATTGCATTTGCCAACAGCATTGCCAGCATCAAATAACCGTCTACATAATAAGAATTAAATATGTAGTTATTTTTTTTATTACTTTTATTACTATTATTATAGAAAAAGAGAAGCCGGGTAGGCCGAGAATTTGTATAACAATTGGTAACAGAAATACTTACGTAAACCCTTTCGTTATTTTGTTGCCATATGGCAACATGCTACTTTGTGGATGTCTGCATCCTCTATCGTTGCAGAATACATTTTTTGTTGGTCTTTAGAATAGTTTGAAGTTTTAGGAAAATACGAAATTAATAAACTGAATATTTAAGTTTAAAGAAGAGAAGTATACACGTTTTTTTAATGGTATATCTTGACATAGTAAAGGAAGAAGAAGCAGACAAAATTAGAGAACTTTTTAATTTTTTTTAATTTGTCTGAAGTAAATGAAGAAATATTCAAATTTTCGTTATGCGTAAACAATTTTATGTTTAAGTAATTATTACAGCCACAGCGATGTGGTTGCTCTCATAGAAAAACACTCTAAAATACAGGGTCCGAGTATAAAAATTAAAAAAAAATAAAAAATTTCTTAACCACATAGAAGCCTAAGACGTTAAATTTAAAATTTTAACTTTCCCCAATAAAAACCTGTAGCGAAAGGGTTAAGCAATCGTTAAGGCTTTTATTTATGTCAATAATTGGAAAAAGTAGCCGCTGCTCCATGTCTGCTCCGATGTCTCCATACAAAATATGGGCAAAAATAATGATTTTGATGAAAATAGGTTTCGAAATGAATAGATATACGCTGATCTCAAAAATGCAATCGGTTTGTTCCTACATATCATAGTTTTGTTTAAATCGTTTGCAAATGCATAAAAATAGAACAAAATATTTAATACATTTTACACTGTTAGATGTGGAATGCTTGAGAAATTCCGAAATTTTGAACAATTTTTAGTTGAAACAAATCAAAGGCAAATAAATTGCAATTGTTGTTATTTCGCTCTATTTATTATTTCGCTCGCTATTTTGTATAATGTGTTGTGTTGAATCTGCTATGATGGCATTTGATAAAGTCTTGGATATATATGTTTTCGTTGACTCCACCTAACAAGTGGGTCTTGACTTTTTCCCTTCGCTGTCTTTTCTTGGCAGCATAGGCTCCGCTAAGTATTTATCTACTTCAACTATTGCAGATGTTAATTGGTTCTGTAGCCTTGTATATTCCTGAATTTCCGCATCAAAATCTTTCCATATTTCCTCCAACCTATTCCTCTCTGTTTCACTTATTCGATTTGCCTTTTCATTATTTTCAACTGCGAAAATTTGAACATGCGGAAGCACAGTATTTCCAACTTTTGAGTAAAGCTTTTCCACAGCAGATTTATCTTACTTTCGCTAATAAAACCAAACCTTTAAAATCTTGGCTCCAATATACTTGCCTGCGCTATCAACTCGTTCGTTTCAATGTTTTTGAAACGCTCATTTAAATAATTTTACTTTATTATCAATCGTTGTGAGATTGGTGTCAAATCATTTGGATCAAAGGAATTTAAATGTTTATTTAATTGCTTTATATCAGGGTTTGAATTGCTGACTACAAAATAGTAAACTACACGAGTTTCTGCTCTGCTCTGGGTCTAGGGTTTCGTTATAAACCGATGGACTGAGAAATGACGACACTGTTTTCCTTATTGGTATTTTGTAGTTCGGATTAAGTTAAAAAATCAGCTTTTTGAACTCCGCTTCCTCCACAATGCTGAAGGGATAGTATTCCCTTGCGATCATTTTTACTAATTGCAAGTCAATCTCTTTTTGCTTTTTTGTTGATTGAGGAATTGCTGACTGTGATGTGTTGCATCGGAGAATATACTTTTTGGTTGCATATTTGAAAAACAAGCAAAGATGCAAAGCAAAGCAAAGGTGGCCCGGAACTGATGTTGTTAAATGTCGGCAGCGCTTGTTGGTGGGCAATTCGTTGAGTCGGATGTTTTTTTTCTAAATGCCAAATTAGGCTGCACGTTGATTTGTTCGACACCAAAAGCTGCTGGCCACACAATAAACACTTTAATAATTTTTTTTAATTGACTGGCACGACAGCCCGCTTACGCGAGACTAAGGCCTAGCTTCCCGCAACCACCCGTGTTGTGCGTGTGAATTTGTACGCGGGTGGAAGGGACCTACAGTTTTTATGCCGGTTCCGAACGGCAGGTTTGGAGCTCTTTCATAAGCAATTTTTGCTCTCAGAGGTTTGCCATTTCCACCGAAAGAGAAAACGAGTTTTCCCGTTATTTTTTTAGGTGTTATTACAGGCAGTACTTGAACCTGGGTCGCTGCCTTCGACTCGCGGTCCAACGCACTAACCAACTGAGCCACGGCGGCTGCCAATAAACACTTTACTTTCCCATCTTTTTCTTCGGAAAAGTGCAGCCACACATCGCTCTTCTTCCTTGCAGACATATTACCCTAAAATACTAATAGAAGTAAGTTAATTTCCATTTTTATTTATTAAATTAACGGGTGTTTATTTGGATTTGATTTAATAAAAATAAAAATACAATTTAGAGCAATGTATGAAATCTTTATTTGAGGCGATAGAACGATCTATATAATTCAATTTTTAAAGATGTTTTCATGTAAATGTTGACCGCGGCTGCGCCTCAAATGGTTCATACGCTGGATCCAATTTTGGCATACTCTCTCCAACATATCGGCCGGTATCTTACGAATAAATTCTTCAATATTGGCTTCCAGTGCGTTGGTTCCTGGTTCCTGGTCCTTGGTTCCTGCCAAATTTAATTTTTCGACTCAAAAAATCTCTTTATCTTCCTTGCTTCTTTCCACGTTTTTGATAAAATGTGCACGAAATTTCTTACAAGTTGCTTGATTTTCTTAAATTTTTGCTAGTATCGTTTTCGAGATCTTATTTATTCAAAACTTAGCTTACAACCGCAACTGTCTTTCGGTTTGTTCGGCTTTTCTTTAGACAAGCATCGAACATATTTCTGTTGCAAATAAAATTAAAACTTTTTAAGCAAAACCTTGCAGCTGATTTTTACTTGTCTGCTGTTGATATCAACCATCATCCAGAATTTTATTTGACGAGTTACTCGTCAATTACACAATCATGTGGGTTGTAGAATATGTTCAATGTCTCGGACAACCGATCCGAAATCTTTCGAATTGGTGAGAACTTGTAAGTTGAGCGACGTTGGCATTTGCTTTGGTAATTGTCAATACAGATGGCAGACGTACAATAGCAGAGCACTAAAAAATTACCCAACATTATTATTATTTAAAAATAAATGTTTAACAAAAACAACATTTCATTAAAAATACTGTGAAATGATAAAAAAAACATTCAAATTCATTACTGACTTATAAATGCTCGCTTACAAGTCAGTAGTGCAGTGAAATATGCATCAAGACCGTCCATCTACATCGGCTTCCAATTGATATTGTTGGCAACATAAATGTGTGCTTTACTATAATCTCACATATAATTTTAGATAGCAGAAAACCAAAAGATGGCGTCAGATGGCAGCGGAATAATTGTTGCGGAATAATTTGATTTGATAAATGCAGATCAACTTCACTGAAAACTTCATCCGCAAATTACTCATCATTGGTTAGTTCATATTCACTTTCAATTTCGTTGAAATCATCTCCCACTTGCAATTTGTCATCGGACTGCTCCGTCAACTCCTCTATTACTTCATTACTTACTTGTTAGAAGACTACTAATCATTGCGCACTTTTCATAAATTTTTCACTCTGAATTTTACAGAACGTTTACGCAAACGCCTTAAAACTTGATTTAATGTTTCGGACTAACAAATATTCAGCAAAATTATGTACTCTCATTTCTGTTGCGGTGTACATACATAACATACACACACAGATACGTAAACGCACTGTTCGTTTATGTTTGTCACTCTGTGTAAAACGAATAAACAATGAAGAGGTGAACATTACAAAAATTTACCAATGCGATCGTCAAAGTGTGCATTTTATTCTCTTCGCACAGTTCAGATACTTTGCCTTCTTGCCCTGCATTCGTCCGGCACTGTCAGCCAGCACAACATTCACCAGCCTGGCACCGCGAAGACTGGCAACCTAAAAATACCACCAACTCAAAGTGCAAAGCGTCATAATTGCGACGAAGATGAACATTCCTGCCGCATGACTGATGTCTTCAATTGAGACCACATTCACATTTCTATTCGTTTACAGTTCGAAAATACTGACTCATCCGCTTCGACGATGGCGTCGGCGGCCGAGTGCAGCCGCAGCATATAAATAAATTGCGCCGATTATCGCCATATAAGGAGAAAAACTTGCAGGGACTGCGGACTGCGGCCCCCACTCGGCCGCCGCGTCCTACACTCGACTTGGCGCAGACACGGATTCGTTGCTATTTTCGAGACAACCTCAAGACGCAAGCTCCCAGTACAGGCGGCTGAGTTTTCTGCATCGTGGGGTGAAAAACGGAAGCCCCAAGCAGCAAAACAAACGAGTCGCGCTGAACTTGAAAACTAACAGCGACGTGATCCCACAACGGCCGCAGCCAAATAAACGAAAGTGAAAGCTGCAAAAAACGACACAGGAATGCAAAACACGAAATACTTGAGGCGTTCCTCAGCAGCTGCTGTCGCTGCAACATCGCGCGCTGGCCAACGGCGGTAGAGTCAACAGTCAGCGGCAACGATGACGCTGTCCCCATCCGACATCCAAAGCACCGCTCGGACACAGACTAAAAATACAGCTGCCGAGAACCACCGAGCGCTGTGACCAGCCGCAGCTGGCTGTGGGCGGCAGCTACAGGCACCGCTGGCCGGCGTCGGTGGTTGATGATGGTTGCTGATCGGCGGCGGTGGCGGTTTTTCCGAGTGTTGGCCGCATCGCGCACCAAAATTAGTAGAAATATTTCCCGCATGAGAAATTGCGAAACAATAATTTCAGCGCTGGCCAACAACGCGGAGCGCATAGAGCAGGAGCGCAATAGCGCCGCGTTCGCGACCACGGCGCGCGGCAGAACCGAGAACAGCACCACTCCTGTTCGTGCACTCTGCGCGACGCGGACATTCGGCTTGTTGCCGCGTTCCGCGATTCTCGTTGTGATTGCTGCTCCCAGCGAGATCGCTCGAGACTTTCCCGCGCACCATACAAGTCCGCGTCATCGTAAAAGATACGAATACAGCTTGCCGTGGGGCCGTTGTTGTTGGAGAATATTTTTAAATAATTTTGTTGAATAAAGAGTGAGGCAACAGCAGCAGCACACTTTTATTCAAAACGAAGAAGGCACATTTTCCGCATAAGCGTTCTGTGTTATTTTAGATGCCGCCTGGTCAAAAATATCCAATCCAACTTAAATACGAAATTGACAGCGCCAATGGCAGCAACAACTCGCCCAGCGCCGTTCGCCTTGAATGTGTGCCATTTTTTATTAATAATTCATGTTGTCTTTGGCTGATTTATATCTAGCAACTGCTTGTAAAAACCTATTGAATGTACAATAAATTTTTGCAACAAACAACAAACGATCGCTCTGTAATCAGAGGTGCTGAAAATCTGCTGCACGAGCGTCGACTTGAATAGCGATATTTTCGCATGGCTACATTGAAAAGCCTCTGAACGATACAACAAGTATATACCTGAGCGAAATACTATGTATATCGGCCAGATACGAAATCAGGCCGAAGCAGATATGAAAATATTGTGCACACACACACGTGAAGCACTGAAATTGTGAGCTAATACGACGCCAATATTTGCTTGCTTCCACTCGGTTTTGCATGCTATAATTTTTTCGCACAAACACTGCACTATAATCACATTCATCGGAAGCTATACACAAAAATGTTCTTAAAATATCCACGAAGGAAGTTCATGTTCATGTCATCGATACTCAATTCTCCTATGACGTAAGACGACATACATACATATGTATGAATGTAAATTGAAGAGAAATCAACAGCTGCATAGACTTTTCTACTTGATTATGCTATATCTTGACACTCAAATAACAAACAAGTGTCAAAAATAGGTCCATTAGAACCATTTCCCAAATCTGAGTGCTATAAAAAGTTAAGTGAGTCATGCATTTGCCTGAGGCTCTTAACGGTAAACAACATAAGAGTCATGGATGCAATTGTTTGCTACCTAACCCAATAGTTATTACAAGAATCAAGATAATCAAAATACTGGAAAGATATCCATTATATACTTATTTAGTTATTGCTAGACAGCTTGTATAGCCAAAGGCAGTAGCCAAAAATATTGATGAGGAGTAAATGTGATGTTTTTATACCTGTGGCCATATGGAAAAGTAGCTTAAGTGGACATAAGAGATTTGAGTTATTGTTGATATGAGTGCTTTAAGTCAAGGCACTTATTTCGCAACTAGAGCTCGCGCTCCCTAAAGCGATAGTTTTAAAAAGTTTATTTGAATTTTTTAAATTAATTTATATCCTAATATTTTCGTAGCCTGTAAGAACTTTATATCCTTAGACTGAAATAAGTAAAAAATAAATAAGAAATGTACTTCATCCGTTTTAACCAATCCTGTTTTTTAACAATGTTATGTGCGTTTACTTTTTAGCTTAAGTCTTTTGAAACAACAATGCATTGTGCACATGATTTTACAAACTTCAATTTTTAACATAAGCTACTCTAAGGTATCACCTGGTTATTTTATAAATAGTGTGTTTTTGTTTTGTTGTTCAGTAAATAATAGTAAGCCACTGTGTTGTTGTTGAGTCAGGTTGATTTCGACCAACATTGAACACAGAATGACAGGAAGCTTGTCACATTCTTCAGGCATCGCATTGAGCCGCGCATATAGTAGTCGAATAAATGGCAATCTGTCGGTCTTGACTAACCTAAGTTATTAGTTTGTTATTGCCATACTGTGTAACCTGTTGAACATTTTCGTCTTAAGAATTTTAAATGACGAGTTTTTCTTTGAAAGTATGTACCCAACTTTATTCAGATATTCGTTTCAAAGTAATGATCTGAGAACTTCACAACTTTATCTTTACGAATAAAATAAAAACCAAAGAATACGAGCGGAACCACAGTCGCAGTCTATGAACTATTTACTTGGAACTTTGAATTGCCTACCACAGTCGACGGATGTAAATTCCATAGGGGCCCTGTTGAAGTCTAATATATCCAAAGAGGTAATAAAATCATCAAAACATTTTGTTCAATTCAAGGGATTGGACCACTTATAAAACATTCTGTCGAAAACTATTGCAACATTCTCGCAAATATTCCCAAAAATAAAAAAAAACAAGAAAGAATTTCAAATGCATTCTGTGAACACACTGTCAAATGTAATAAAAAAGTTAAAGTAATGTAAAATGTAAGCTTTTTATGTCTCCTTTTTTTTGCAAAGCAACAACAAAGAACACCACCAGAATGGTAGCAGACGCAGATGGTTGCGTTAAGCTGGTCGTAGTCTTGTAATCGGGCTGTATGTAACGGGGACTTAACTATTATATGTTTCTTAAGAAAATAATTGCAAAGTAACTACTACAATGCAACATAAATTTTATTTGTTGATTATAATTATTATTTGCGAGAATTAATTTTTACATTGCGTAATAACTTTTATTAGAAACGACTTTTTTTCGTTCTCGGTAATTATAATTTTGGAATTTTTTTTTGTTTACGTTGCTTCATAACTTTTATTTATGACTTTTTTCTTTACGTTACCGATAATTATTATTTTTAAACAATTTTTTTTAAGTTGCTTCATAACATTTACATATAGGTATATGATTTTTTTTATTTACGTTGCCGATAACTATTATTTGAAAACATTTTTTTTCCAGTGCTTCATAACTTTTATGAAAGAATTTTTTTTAACGTTGCCTTACCACATTTTGAGTATGAAATGATTTTTAATTGTTTAGTTTTTGGTGGAAATTAGGTTCTTGCAGTTGATTTGCGTTTGTCAATTTAAAACAATTAAAAATCAATTCATGTCCAAAATGTGGGCAATTCAACGTAAAAATTTTGTTTTCAAAATAATAAATATCGGCAATGTAAATGAAAAAAAAATCATAAATAAAAGTTATGAAGCAATGTAAAAAATAAAAATCCCAAAATAATAATTATCGACAACGAAATATATACTTGTTACTTATAAGAGTTATTATGCAACTCAAAAAATATTTATTACATGATAATAGTTATAGGCGACGTAAAAAATGTCTTATTGCGAATAATTATTATAAAGAAATAATTATAGAAATTTCTTAAATTAGGATAATAATTATTTTAGGTCTCTGGTATGTAATCTTATGATATAGACCCATTAGTCTCACAATATTGAAACTTGGTAAGTATGAACTAGTTATTTGGTCATATTCCTCTATTGGAAAAGTGCAGGGGGCATTGGTTCCTTATTTTAAATCTCAACAGCGCTGCGTGCTCTATAAGTTTTCAATAAACTCCTTTGACCAATCGTTTTTCGCTTCGTTCCACATTCAAACCAACTAAAATCTTCTAACATAAATGCAGTGAATGATTGATTTCTGAAATATGTACATTGGAGAGCCGCAGAATTTTCTCAGACTCGAATACACATACATATAGACATCGAAACGTAGGCAGACACTAATGTAACGAGGATAATTTTTCCCTACTTTGCCGCCAAATTCAATACCTACTTATGTACTCGTATGTCTCGGTTTTAATTTAACTGCGTACAAATTGTTCGAGTCAGCGTAATTGTGGCAAACGCCGAAAGTAAACAAGGCCGGAGGCCATTTAGCCATTGGTAAGCCACCGAACATCCGCTCGATTGACAAACTGAACCATGTATGTGTGGCAACCCAACAACAACAACAACAACAACACACTCTACATGTACTAATGTTGACTTTGTCGTTTAATATAAAAATAACGCACTAACCTCTGCTTGCCGTATCGAGAAAATTGACAAAATTGCTAAATCAGAATTTAATAAAATCACAAGCATAAACTTAAATCCCATACGCACATACACACACGCGCTTGCACTAGCCAAGCATTTGACAGACTTTTAATAAGCCGGCAGCTAAGGGCACAGGATATTTTGCTACAACACGTGCTGCGATCGGGCAACGCGCAGAGACTCCATCGCACTCCTGCGTATGCGCACCAATTTCAAAGGCTGCGTTGTACGTACTTTTGTACATACTCATATATAGATATGTATGTATGTATGTGTGTGAGTGTATTTGGCGTATTGCTTTATTAACTGCCACCAAAAATAAAGTGCACTGAAACCGTAGGCGAGCGGCGCATCGGAAAGGACATTAGCACGCGTCCTTAAGCAAACAAAATAAAATGGATCACATTAACCCGAACGGCAGAAGCATTGCACGGCAGTTCAGACAGCTAAACGGAGCACTGACGTGCTGGCTGGCTGGCTGGCGGAGCGAATGTGTGCCTTGCGCTTTTGCCAGTTGACTTGCCATTTGTTGTTATTGTTGGGTCGCCGGCTTGTTGCAACAAGGATATAAACACCCACAAACACACAGACGATTGTGTTTTATCCACTTTTGCCTAATTTCTGCTGCCAGCATTCAGCCGGAACCACCCCTGTCGGTGTTGGCAACGACGGCGACAACGATTCCCATCTCGTTGCCCAGTGAATCTGAGGAATTTTTGATTAAGTTGGCATTTGACGCCGTCGAACATTTTGTGGGTAACGATGCGTTTATCGGTGGAATTCAACACCCCGCACATGCCAGATTAACGTCCTCGTTTACTACTAATTGGCGGTGAGAAGAAAACCGTCATTCCAGTCTGTTAATAAACAGAAATGTACGCGGAAAATTTAAAAAATAAAATTTTTTTTTTTAATTTAAAACAAAATACAAATAAAAAAATTAATTTAACATTATGAAATTTTTACATACTTAGTATAGATTATTGCTTAACAATTCACGAATCAACGTGATAGTAAAAAGGACATCTGTCCTTGTAGATATGTATAAAAAAGATTTTAAGTAAAAGTATTTTAAAATCACTATTCATTTGATGTCGTTAAGGAGGAAGGTTGGATGGACTTGGGCCATATCAGATGCGCTAGAAACAAAAGCCGTATAGCAACGCTGAAATTTCTTTCAGCTCTAACTAAATTTTTGGAAGTTTCCATTAGTACTGCTTTTGTGATTTTCAACTTTGAACAAAAACAATGGATACTTATTTACATAAAAAACTTTGGAAAAGAAGAAACATGTCCTTTTTTCTATATTTTTGAGTTTGCCACGGCAGGATACTGAAATCAGTCGCAGTAGATTCGCAGTCTTACACACTAATCAGCTGAGAAAGGGCCACCGTATACAATTAGTTCAGATTAAGCACAAACTTTAACCCTTTGCCAGCCTTTCACACATTTCTTAATCTTTCTTTTGATCAACCACATAATGGCAAATGGCATTTTCAACCACTAAATCTTCAATTTTTCGCAACCAAACTACAGACGGTAGACATTTCTTATGGAGCCAGTCCATTAAAATCAAATTTAGGAAATTTATTGGATTTTCCTATTATCACCACCCCACACACATGCACAAACATTCTCGCACTCCTGAAGGATATTAACACGTTGTACGAAATTCCCTTCTCACGCCCACACTATTCCCCCGGCCGCGCACCAAGCTTGGCACGTTCCTGTTTCCGCGTGCGTCTGAACTGCAGGCAACACCATCAACAATGCATTATTTGAGCAAAGCGAAAATTCAATTAAAACATCACAATACGTTCAGTCTGTCCCTTCCAGTCTCCCCTCCAATGGGAACACGCATTTGTTTTCATTTTCACGCGAGGGGGAACTGCGTAGGTGCCACACGCACCAACAAAAAAAACAACAATGCACTGCAGACGAAACCATTTCACCCTTTGCATGTGTGTGTGTCGTGCAAATTGCCAGTTTCCATTTAGTGGTAAATAAGCCCACTTACAATTAGTGAGATTTATCGAAGGATCATCATTGACCGGCGGTCAATTTATTGGCCAATTTCGGTAGTCGATGAATCGAGCCTTTTCCATTCGACCCCTGAAATGAGCTGAACTGGCGACGATGCGAAGGCACTTTGGCTCAATCTAGTTGTTAAATACCTTAACCCTTTCAGACCCTGTGCGCACAAATGCATATTTCGCTTTGCCAAGTAGTTTGTAACGCCCATAAGTAGGCGTAGATTGGTATAAAATAATATAAGTTAATAATAATAACTTAGAATATAACGACTCAGCCAGTATTAAATTATATAATTTGAGATCGAAATAAAATCTTGACAATTGTTCTTATCTTTTAGCAGAGAACTAAAATAATTATTATCCATATTTTTGGAAATAAAAAAATTGCCCTAATTTAAGAAATTTCTATAATTATTGCTTTATAATATTTATTCCCATTAAGAAATTTTTTACGTCGCCTATAACTATTATCATGTAATAAATATTTTTTAATTTCATTGCATAACAACTCTTATAAGAAACAAGCATATTTTTCGTTGTCGATAATTATTATTTTGGGATTTTTATTTTTTACATTGCTTCATAACTTTTATTTATGACTTTTTTAATTTACGTTACCGATAACTATTATTTTGAGAATTTTTTTTACGGAGCAACGTAAAAAAACGTTATTTATGATTTTTTGTTCATTTACGTTGCCGATAACTATTATTTTGAAAACAAAATTTTACGTGAGTGATTGTGATTGTGAATGTGATTGAATAATAACAATTTTAAACAAAGTCAGTTGTGTTACCAATCATAACATAATTATGTGTTCAAAACTATCTTTCTAACTTGTTGCTTACTAAACTGACTGTCGTTGGATGCAGCGGTAATAAATTTTCGAAACTGAAAACTTTTGTCATACTCGTATAAATAACATACCAGCAGCAAATACTATTTGTATTTCTGTATAGTAGTTTGCAATCATTGAAAATTTAGCTAAAAGTTACCTAAAAATCTGTTTTACAACCATTTCAATTACTCTGAAGCTAAAAAACCACTTCAACCACTGACCACAAATTTTCTACTTTAATAATTTAATTCTCACTTTCTCAATCGGGCTCACATTGAAGCAGACAATAAATAAATTTTCCATAAATTTGACTTTGAACAGATGCGAATATTTGTGTTTATGTGTCTTTGAATTTGAAATTGAGACAACAAACTGCAATCATTCTCGGGGAGCACAGTGTAAAACTGCAATTGCGTGTAGGCGCACGTAGCATACAAGTATGTTAACGCGTCTAAATATGTACAGACATACATACATATGTATGTATGCGTGCATCTGTATGTAGGCAGATGTTGTGGGCGTCGAACGCTCACGATGTAAAGGAGGTCAAATGATAAACAGTAGCCACTGAAAATGCATATTCAGAAAAAAAAATTCTCCCACTTTACACACACTACCATATGTCTATGCATAGGTATGTATGTAATTGCATAAATTTGACTAAATCTCTATACATATAATTGTTTGTCCTGACTGACTGACTGGCTGATTCATCATCGCCCAGCCCAAACCGCTGAAGCTACAAACATGAAATTTGAACTGGAAGTACTTCTTGAAAAATGAACCTCCGCTTAACCCATTTTCGGCCGCTGGTCGATTTTTCGACCAGCCACTTTGAAGGAGATTAGCTCTGCACTTAGACATTATATCTTTGAACTTTTGATGCAGAAAATAGCTTTGGTCTTTTGGTAACCCCTCGAAATAATAATGTTTTTTAAAAACGATAAATTTAGATATGTTGGCGAAGGCACGAAAAAACCATTTTTTTAGTCATATTTTGAATATTCTGAAAAATATATAACCTTTTCAAATTATTGATTTATTATTGAATATTTACGAAGCCTAAAGACTGCAGCCGCCGTGGCTCAGTTGGTTAGTGCGTTTGACCGCGAGTCGAAGGCAGCAACCTCAGGTTCAAATACTGCCTGTAATAACACCTAAAAAAAATAACGGGAAAACTCGTTTTCTCTTTCGGTGGCTGTCCTCTCAGCTGGAAATGGCAAACCTCTGAGAGTAAAAATTGCTTATGAAAAAAAGCTCCCAACCTGCCGTTCGGAACCGGCATAAAACTGTAGGTCCCTCCACCCGCGTACAAATTCGCACGCACAACACGGGTGGTTGCGGGAAGCTAGGCCTTAGTCTCGCGTAAGCGGGCTGTCGTGCCAGTCAATTATTAATTATTATTAAAGACCAAATTACCACAATCAATTGATATCCATCAGATTATGAAAATATTTTTACCTCTCAGCACCGCGTACTTTTCAGTGGTCGAAAAATCGGCCATTGGCCAGAAGTCGTCATGTATGTACATATATAAGCCAACAATTGTTTGTTTTCATGCTTGATTATTATTTGACTAAAACTATGTACATATATATTTGTTTTTATTTGAAATTGAATTTTTATTAATTTATAAAAAAAATTTGTAAAAAAAAAACACAAAAAAAATCCAAAAATATTCTTGATTAAGGTCCTAAATGTAAGTCCTTAAAAGGAATTAAAAAAATATAGGCTATTTCTGGTAGCGGCCGAAAATGGGTTAAATAGGATTTTTTTTTTTAAAATTCGGGGTCTATAAGCGCAAAATATGCGTTGAGGTGTTGTATGAAAAAGTTGATTTAATGGGCCTATTGATTTCAAAGTTGGTGAAAATGCTTCAAATCAAAAATATGTTAATTCAAAACGTATTTTTTATTTTTTCGAAAATCAAAATTTAACGGGGACAGCAATGGGTTAAGGTGCGTATACGAGAAGACTACGAAAAAACCATGAACCAATGGGCCTATTGGGTTCAAAGTTGGTGAAATCAAAAATAATTTGACACGTGTTTCTCATTTTTTTGAAAATCAAAACATAAAGGGGTAAACCAAGGGTGAAAGTACTTTAACCACCAACCTTTCACCAACTTGGTGAAAGTACTTCAAATGTGAAATAATTTTATACGTGTTTTTATTTTTCGAAAATCAAAATCTGAAAGGGTCAACGACGGGTTAAGAGTTTGTATGAAAAAAACTTAAAAAAACATGAGTTAATGGACTTATTGACTTTAAACTTGCTGAAAGTACTTCAAATGTGAAACATTCTACACGTGTTTTTCACTTTTTACGAGGTAAACCAAGGGTTAAAAGTTTGTATGGAGAAACAAGATTTTTTTTGGCCTTCAAATGGGAAATAATTAAACATGTGTTTCTCAGTTTTTTTAAATTCGAAATCAAACAGGGTAAACTAAGGGTTAAAAGTTTGTATGAAGAAACTGTGAAAAAGCATGAATTAATGGGCCTATTGAGTTCAAACGTGGGGAAAGTACTCTTAGTGAGAAATAATTCGGACGTGTTTTTCACTTTTTTGAAAATCAAAATCTAACAAGGGTACATCAAGGGTTAAAAGTTTGTATGGAGAAACATGATTTAATGAGAATAAGCCGTTTTTTTCTGATAGCTAATGCATAAGTCCTCACTGTTTTTATATTAACATATAAAATACAAAGTGTCCAAGTATATATTCGGGTTTTCTACGCCTCAGACAGCCACTATACTCGCTCTGATACCCGGATATCCGATTCTTTTGATATCCGCACAACTTCGATTACAATTTTAATTAATTGCCTAAAATTTCAGATCAAGTTAACGAAAATAAATCAACTAAGCATAAATAATGTTGAAGTTATGCTGATTATCGAAGGTCAGTTGTCAGTCTCTCATTGCAATTATGGATTTAATACTGTTGTTTAAAATGCTCTCTTTCAGAGCCATGAATTGAAAACCCGGTCAGCAAGGGCTTTTCCTCCCAATGCCCTCGTCTTAAAAAATACGTACAGCAATACCATTCGGGCTCCAAAAATACCGAACCCAGTTTAAATGGTTTCCGAGAGGGGGTTTTTTTAATCGAAATTAATGTTAGTTGTCATTTACAAAACAATCGAATACTTAAACCTTAGTTTGCTTCAAACTACATTTATTTTCTTGAAAACATAAATGCTTGATACCATCTTCAAGTGTATAACCGTTTTCCATATACTTACGCATTTAATTGTTGAAATAATTAATTTGTTATACAACAAAAGAACTCTTAACACAGTACCATAGGAAAACGTAAATTGTTGCTCTAATATTTACTCGTATATATGTACATACAAGTATACTAATACTTGTATATATTCTTCTATATACTCGTTTCATTTGACGCTGCCTTGGACAATAAAAGGTCAGAGCTGCCACCCCAATCGATGTCAATCGCTACATTTTTGCATACATATTTTCCATCTGAACTAGGCCCACTTCACACGCCCCATGCCCAGTGAGTAATTTATGTATAAGACTCTAAACACTATTTTGTCGACTACACAATTAAAATCGTAAACGAAAATGCATAAACAGCAGCAAACTATACATAAACATGCCCCACTTAGCAATCCAAAAATATTCCAACTCTCGCTTCATTCCAAATGAAACCCTGCAAAGACGCTGCACCAGCGCCGACAAAACAACTCCAAAAAATCCCAACGCAGCGGACGCACGGAGTCGTCGATAGGAAATTATGAAATGCGCCGGGCGCGGGAGTGGCCGTCCGACCGCAAGTGCTGTGGAAGTTTGCTGGTGCAACACCGCGCGGCCGGCTAAACAAGCGTCGCGAGCAGCATAAAAATGTAGCAGCAAATGGAAATCAAAAATAAACAAATTACGGCAACGGCAACGGCAGCTGCGGCCACTCATAAATGCAGTGGATGTGGCAACATACAAATGACCAAAAATAGCAATTTTCAAACACAAAACGACGGGAACGAGTGCCTTCAAACAATTTGGCCAAAGGTGCCGGCAACGGCGGGTGGCGGTGGGCGCGGCGGCGCCCAGCGAGAGCGCATTCCGAGAGAGGGAGAGCGATTATGGGCGAGTCGAACTTTTCGAAAATAGAAAACGGAAAATATTTGTTTAAGAAAAATGACAAGATCGGCACGATCGATGCCAGGCCGATGCGTGCACGGAAGAGAGAACGAAATAGAGAAACCTCAATTTCCAAACCCCCACAAACTAAATACAAAATCGCATACCGTACGGCCGAAGTGAATTGAACATTTGAACATTTTCAAAAATTCTCTATCACGAACAATTCTCGGCGCCCAACAGCAACAGCAACAACAGCGCGCGTCGTCGCGACCACAGCACCACCACCAGCGCCACCAGCACACCGGCAGCATCGGCAGCACCAGCGCAGAGAGGCAGGCAGGCAGACAGACAGCCTTGCCTTATACGGCGCTTTTGGACCCCATTCTGCAGGGAGCCGACCGGATCGCAATGGAACACAAGCAGCACGCTTGATGGTGCTGAACGCCGCGATCTCCAACGCGATGTTTGCCGCTGCGGCGATCATCCTGGCCCGAGTGAGGCTGCGCGAATGGTGCCCTCTCGCTCTGGCGCGCGCTGCCTTCTCCAAACACGAGCGCGCGCAGCACTTGCCGACGAGCGGGTCTATTTTTAGCGACGTCGGCGCGAACGGGAAAATGCTTGTGTTGGTGGCGAGGGCGGCGCTGGGGGCGCAGCGGGCGGCCAAAGGTGGAGGTGGTGGCGCTGCTGCTAATGCTGTGGAGAGTGTTTTTTTGGACAGCGCAAGAAGAAATGTGAAATATTTGGGTTTTAGTTGGTCGGTATAAAATCGGTGCATCGGCGCTAGGTCACTTTAGTCAGTCAGTTGTGTTCCAAAGCGTCAGAACACATTTGCCGCATTCTTTGATTAATTTCTTTTGCTCGTGGTACCGTTAAAACACAAAACTCAGACAAAATGTGTGACGATGAGGTTGCTGCTTTGGTCGTTGATAATGGTGCGTTACACTCTGGAGGACCCACACACACACACACAGATCCGGCAGCGAAATACACAAATTGGATTAATAACCAAAGGATTAAGCGCAGCGTCCCCGAAACGGATGGCAACAGTGCAGTGAAAAGTGGAATTCAATTTCGAAGGAACATTCAAAATCGAACAACAATTTGAGTTTTCCTTTCGAATTGTGAATAGTTCAAAATTTAATTTTCAAGAAAAACATCTTAGAATGATTGCGAAAATCAATCCAAATAGCAAAAACATTTAGCATCTCCAAAAGGAGCTTCTGGCATTAACCAATGTCTCAACATTTGCTGTAGTTCCAGCTGTAATTTGGGGAAATTATTGTACTTGACTGTACCAGTTCAATTCAGCACATGCCCCCTGTGCTATAAATAGCATATTCCATAAAGGAATTTGAATACAAAAAATTTGAGGAGCAAAAGATTTCATGCGTTTCATGTGCCACAAAGTTAAAAGAATATAAAGATTTTTCGAACAATTAACGGTTCACAATATGTAGCAGAGACTTAACTAAAGCGATTTTCTCTAATCTTGCGAAAAGTCAAACACTCAAATATCAAAAACTTATTACTTCATAATATGTAGAAAAAACTAAACTATAACGTTTTCCTAAAAATTATTAAAAGAGGCAAAAAATCGCATATTCTCGAAAGATTGAGGCTCATTAGTAGTAAAATAATATTCAGGTTTTTCTCAAAACTGTTGCAGAGATCTCAAAATATCTCAAAAATATCTCTTAAAATATCTCAAAACAAAAATATGAGAATAGCAAAAAAACGTATTTCAGACAAGAAATAATATAAACCAAAATTTCTGCAAATATCCAAAACAAAATGTTCCACTTTTCGTCGTCTGTTCGGTTATTTATCCAATGTGCAATTTGCCAAACAAAACACAATACAACAATATCAGCAAATTGTGTTCCACATAACTTACGTTCGCTACGTTTCCTGTTTTCGCCTCGTTTCAGGCTCCGGCATGTGCAAGGCCGGTTTCGCCGGTGATGATGCGCCCCGTGCCGTCTTCCCCTCAATTGTAGGCCGTCCCCGCCATCAAGGTGTGATGGTTGGTATGGGTCAGAAGGACTCGTACGTCGGTGATGAAGCCCAATCCAAGAGAGGTATCTTGACCCTCAAGTACCCCATTGAGCACGGTATCATTACCAACTGGGATGATATGGAGAAGATCTGGCATCACACCTTCTACAATGAGTTGCGTGTGGCCCCCGAGGAGCACCCAGTCTTGCTGACTGAAGCCCCATTGAACCCCAAGGCTAACCGTGAGAAGATGACCCAGATCATGTTTGAGACCTTCAACTCGCCAGCCATGTACGTCGCCATCCAGGCTGTGCTCTCCCTGTACGCTTCCGGTCGTACCACCGGTATCGTCTTGGACTCCGGTGATGGTGTCTCTCACACTGTCCCCATCTATGAAGGTTATGCCTTGCCCCATGCCATCCTTCGTCTGGATTTGGCCGGTCGCGATTTGACCGACTACCTGATGAAGATCTTGACTGAGCGCGGCTACTCGTTCACCACCACCGCTGAGCGTGAAATTGTTCGTGATATCAAGGAGAAATTGTGCTATGTTGCTTTGGACTTCGAACAGGAAATGGCTACCGCTGCTGCCTCCACCTCTCTGGAAAAGTCTTATGAACTTCCTGACGGTCAGGTGATCACCATCGGCAATGAGCGCTTCCGTTGCCCAGAATCCCTCTTCCAGCCCTCATTCTTGGGTATGGAATCGTGCGGTATCCACGAAACCGTCTACAACTCCATCATGAAGTGCGACGTGGATATCCGTAAGGACTTGTACGCCAACATCGTCATGTCCGGTGGCACCACCATGTACCCAGGTATTGCCGATCGTATGCAGAAGGAAATCACCGCCCTGGCCCCATCCACCATCAAGATCAAGATCATTGCCCCACCAGAGCGCAAATACTCCGTCTGGATCGGTGGCTCCATCTTGGCTTCCCTCTCCACCTTCCAACAGATGTGGATCTCCAAGGAGGAATACGACGAATCCGGCCCAGGCATTGTCCACCGCAAGTGCTTCTAAGCTGTTACCATCTACTTGTACGCTTCTACGTGTTCGTGCTGGCGTGGCCGCTGTCTGGCTGGCCATCGCCCTGGCGATGGTCCTCGGGCAACACCGCGCCAACCACTACATGCCTTCAGAGATGCCCGCCCATTCGTTTTTTATTTCTTTGAATGTCCACGAACGTCAATGATCCTTGGTTCCAGATTGTTTTCATAACGACTGAACAACTTACTGTAAATCCCCTCAAGTCTTTTTATTTCGCAACACCTTTTCGGTTCTTCAATGTTCATTTCTATTCAATTTGTGTTTAGTTTTTATAGTTTTATAACGCATAATTAATGCATTATTATTTTAAGGGGTTTATTGCCACATGTAAAATAATCTAATGATTTCTTATGTAATTAAAACAATTTATAATTATTTATAAATAAAAACGACTTTTTAGATTTAATTTTGTATAAAGTGAGTCGTTTAAGATAACACGAAGGTGTGCGCAGCGATAGGCGCTGCCGGATGCCGGATGTATCTTTTCGTAGTCAGTGAAGTCGACACAAGTCGAAGCGGGACCATGGGGAGGGATTTGAAGGAGCGTTTCACAACGTCTACATTGCAGACAAAGCAACGATTGTTTTGCTAAGATTGAACATACATATACTCGAAAGTATCGAATTTCAGTTGCCTATTATATCGTAGGAACCCGTACCTGGAGACCGCATTGCATACATGGCGCCCAATTACGCAACTTCCACGCTCTCGCGCCACATTGCTTAGTTCGTGGCTGGCGCGTGTGTGGGTGTTGGTATGTCTACTCGGGCCATATTTTTAGATTTCATATTTCCTGAATTTTTCGGAGCATCTTGCTCGGTGAGTAAACCCAACCGAGCAAAGTCGAACAAAATCGATGCATGCTTTTCCGAAAAAGCTTTCTGCGGTCGTAGCTGCTGCTTATCAATGAAACTGTGTAGTATCGACCTGCCCGTTCGCCACTGAGTAGTGTGCGTTGCAGGTATTTATGGACATGACAAGATATTTTATTTTTACTCCCACCAATTGTTTGCGTCCAGCGCAATGCCTGAAAAACGGTTGGCTTTGAACCAAATCGGATGGGGCTAGTTCATGATGTTCTCAGATTTCCACTACACAGTACACTAACACTCACAAACTATGTGCACGATTTTGGATGGATACATAATTTTGTTGCTTGATTTTCAGCCAACTGCCTAATTGTATTTAATAGTCAGTGTGCGCGGGTCGAAGCAGCGAAGTCGATGTTTACAACTAAGCAGAATTTATATTCTTAGTAGAATTTTGCGAGCGTCTAATGGGTAGACTTTTGCCGTGATTGCCGTTCTCAAGAAGAAGCCGAAACCTTTTAACACTTCATGTGTCATCAATCTTCTTTACTCTCCGCCCCTACTAGCCGTACTGGGCTCAACTCTACACGCTGTGCATATATGTAGCCATGTAAAAAAGAGAGTGACCCCATCCCAATGTGAGCTTTAAAGCCAATGCAATTCTAAACTCAACTAACCCAACCGAACTTAAAATTAATTTCCTGACGAATTAAGCCACTTTCGCGGCTGACCTATTAATTCCAATGCTTAGAACAGTCACCAAAAATTCGTTCGATTAGAAATTGCCGAGCATAAAACTTAAATCAATTTTCATACCGTAATGAATGTAATTTGTTATAGGTCTTTGCTGTTTTTATTACAAGTGTTTTCCGTCCAATTAGTCAACAGTTTCATAAATCGCCATCACATGAAGACCCAACAAATTGCTGGCGGGCGCATCTGTTGGATGCAAATTATCGCATGCTGACGGCCACGGTTGGCGCTCGGCCAGCTCGGTATGACGCTTGTAATTTGTAAGAATGCCGCTGACCGCCGACGTGCCAAGTGATCGCTGCATATGCAAATAACTTGTTGCTATTTATTTTCTTCTGGCCATTTTCTCTGCTTCGAACTGCAATACTTTCGTTCGATTTGCATTCGTTCTCAAGCAAATCGCATTTTGAACTGTCATGCACGTTACGTGTTTGCATTGATGGCAACACGAACAACAACAACAACAACAACAACAACAACTGCAAGCAATCTAAATAAATAAAGTCAGCCCGGACCAGAACAGCCCAACCCCGCCCAACACTATTCGGCTCGGCACAAAACCCCAGCACAGCCCACTAATCAATCGCACAAAAATAAAAATAAACACGCACAATAAACAATTTAATGCAATTTCAATTCAATTTCAAGCTCAAAAATCACACTCACACACATGCATGGCACATGGCGTGAACGTGAACGTGAACGCGAACTTAAGCGGCTCTCTCACACACACGCCGCACTCACACAGCCGCGCACGAACGTCGCCGCGCACAAGCGACATATGGTCAATTAGCGTCGCCGCCGAACAAAGCCGCTGCCGCGAATCCTTCCCCTGCGCTGACGCGGCGGCAGACTCGAAATCAACGCCATTGTTTTCACATCAATTACTATCGATGAAGTGATTGTCGCTCGAGTGCTCGAGTACCGGCCGGAGAGCGAGCACGTTGCACGCTGCCGACGCTGACAGCCCCCTGTCGCCGCATTCCGCTCAAGTTACGGCTCGTTGCTGTTTGAAATTGTTTGCAGCGCAACACAACAAAAACGAGTTGAACTGCATTCGCGCTTTTTAATTGTCTTTAATTGATCACCGAAATGCAGCGAAGTAGAAATCTGGGCAAAATTAATGTGAAGCCGATTTTTGAATTTCTTTTCATAATTGTATGAATAGTAAAGGAAATCAAATAAAATCACATCAAAAACTGATTATTGTATAAGCTTACTTATATGTTTTGTAGCAGAAACTCCCAACTACTTACAAATTTATATATCAACAAAAAGAAAGATGATGAGTTGGCTGATAGATGAAAAGTTGGCTTTAGAGCACAACGTATAGAAAGTCTTCTGGCTTTTTTCTCAACTTTTAATAGGTAACTTTATAATAAGTAACCCTATTTTAGGCTGACTCCAACTTTTGTACCTGTTTTAGGAAGATTGCACGATTAAGGATTGTAAAACAGAAATGAATTTATCATCAATACTAAAACTAAAGCAAAAAAAAACAAGTTCATTTGCGAGAAATAATCAAACATTTTCTAACTTTAACTTTTAACTTCAGTGGTATAAAGGAACAAATTTTACAAAACATTTGAACCAAAAATTTAACTCAGAACATTTTCCTTGTAGAATTAAATTTAGATTTTCAAGATAACCCTGCTACTTTTATTCACCGGTTTTCAATAAATTATTTCCATTACATAGCTTAAAATTTGGTACTAAGTAGTTATCGGTCAAAAGTTGCGTACGAGTATAATAATTATTTATTCAGAATTGTTTTAAAACTGATTTTTAAAACAATAAAATTTAGTGCAATACCATCCATGTGTGATATAAAAACATGTTCTAAACCAGGACATTTGTCCTGACTTTTCTACATTTTTATTTAATAATTAACCAAAAAAGTTTTAAACATTTTGGCTTTTCATTTTTTGTTTATAAATAATTCTGAAATGTTTACAATCCCCGATGGAATAGGCAAATTTTACAAATAGTGTAAATGTGTTATTGAAGATCCTCCGATATTCAGGTACCCGCACAACTCACAGTCACATGAAAATGTTATTGAATATTTCTTTTGTGGTTTATTTTAACCAGCAAATAATGAAATGTGTGATTCTTACAAGGGCCATAAAGGCTTGTAACAACAACTCTTTGCAGTTTTATATTATAAATATATCCTTAAACTGGGAGTTTAACTTGCTTCCCTTCCGTGAAATGCTATTATATGGCAACCCTACTTTGAATATCGCTCAGTCTAGCATACTAAGTAGTTAGTATATTACGCACCAAACTTAGTTTTGTTATCTCACACCGTCGAGGAAAGTACCCACATGATTGGCTACTTTCCTGTTGACGTACGGAAGAACAGATCGATTACATGGCTTTCGCGCCAGTCTGAGCTTTTCGCAGCGATCGGGCCACATCCACATTTTTGTGCCAATCCCAAGCGGCGGTTTCGGAGTATTTCAAGGATCTTTTTTTGGGCATTTTTTGGCATAACTCATAATCAATCGCACGTATCGTATCGAATAAATCAATACGTACAGGTATAGTAACACTGCTGCAGAATTATCCTTGTCGGATTCAACTGAAAAAGTGCCATAATTTGATTGATCTAAATTTTTGAGGGGCGTAGCAAAAGTGTTTGTAATTTTTATATGAAATCACTCACACAAGTACACAAACCTGCATGCATCCATATACATAAATGTATTGCATGCATGATGGAGCGTGCAAATGCGTTGGAACATGAGTACTTGAATAATCCGCGCTCGAAAGGGTTCAAAGCAATTGCGGCGGAAAAGCAAATGACCGCCGCAGAGGGTGGATGGCGCGACTGGTGTTGGGCAAAAATAAATCGCAATTTATGTGCAAATTTTTATGCCTAAAATGAAAATTGAAAGTATAATCAAGCTAATCGCACGCTAATTGATTCAAATCGATACGCTGCGTCGGGTTGTCAGGGTGTCAAAACTAAGTGATGTGAAATGGGGTGAGTGGTTGCCCGGTGTTCAAGTTAGGATTATATGGCAAAGCAATTTTCTGGACTGATACATTAAACATGAAATATCGCTAATATCAAAGGATGAATTAGAGAGTTTCAAACAGCAAACAAGTTTGTTTTTAAAAAATAAAATTGAATGAACTTCACAACAACGCTTCGCAACGCATTTTCCAGGTATTCATTACAAATTTTACCAAATAAGAGTAACAATAACACAACGAGCAAATTGCTGAGTCCTTCAGTTGTCATATTTTCTTTGACTAGCATTTCGCCGCAAAGGATTTCACAAATCATTGGGACGGCAACCACACAAAAGCACTCAACTGAGAAGCCAAAACTCATTTGCCGCAAAATTAGTGGCATAATGCGGCTATTTAAAGGCTATTTAAGTGCTCATTAATAGGGTCCTTCACATACAATGGCACAATCGCGCCAGTACTTGCGGCGGCAATAGCAACAGACACTGACGCAGGCAAGGTGTTGCTCCAGGTGACAAATGTAGCGCTTGCAGCCGTTTCCCAGGCCCGTCACAAGTACCACGAAATGAGTATTTTCAAAGCCGAATTGTTTGCACGGACCTTATTTATTTCCCATTGTGCTTTCGCTCTCGCATACCAAATTACGCGCCTGATTTAACTTTAAATGCCGTCTAATTTGCCAGCATTTTGCTCGTTCACTTTCAACTGCGCCGCACTCACTCAAACAACTTGTGGACGGTGTGTTGCTGTTTCACTTTTGCCGCTAAAAATGTGGCCAAACTTATTTGTGAAATGTTTCGTTGTAATGTGTTTTCAAGTGCAACACACTTGAATATTTGTGTTTATTGTAATGAAATTATTTTCCAATAAGGACGCTCGAAGCCGTTTTCCGCTCTTTCGCTCTCACAAGCGAACACCTACTCACAATGTCCTTGTGTGCCGTGGCTGTGCTGCTCATGAATTGAATGAATTGAAGCCTCTTAAGCGCGTGTTTAACACTTCATCGACCCAAGTCATGCGGCCCTTTCATAAGGCAGAGCGAGTGCAAGCAGCAATTGTATTGGTGTGTTTTGATAGCAATGCAAATTGCTGACATTGATGGGATCATCTGGAATGCAGCTGCACCGTCGAAGAATACGCTTTTCGGTCTTTTAAAGGCCGATAATCGATCCTTTCAAGCTTCAATTCAAACTTTTATGCATTTTGTTTGTTTTAAATTTTTTTGTACATATGTATAAAAAATAGGAACAATTGAAGTTTTAGTTTGGTTTTCAGGTTGACCACTTTTTGTTTTTTACTTAGATTAAGCGATTGCCTTCATACATAAAACATTAATAAGGGCTTCGTGGTCCAGCCACATAAAACATAAACATAAATAAACGAGGAAGTATGGACTGATATTTCAGCTGTCTCTTTGCAAAAGCGGCATAAATATTACATATGGTCTCAACAACTCTTGTTAGCATCATCCAGTTGTTTGCAATAAGGTTCAGTGCCGTCCTGCTGGACGGATTTTCATTCAGGTTGAGTTGTCCATTGACTAAAGGTATTTTACAAAATACTAATATAAATCTTTTCAACATGTTCAAGTCCTGGCAAATTCATGCGAATTGAGTGTGAAATTAATTTTCCGTGTGTGAAAATAACGTCGCACGTTTGCTATTAGAGAGAACCAGAGACCTAAAATATTTCCATTCATATTTTTGGAAAGGAAAAAATTGCCCTTATTTAAGAAATTTCTAAAAATATTGCTTTATAATAATTATTCCCAATAAGAAATTTTTTATGAGACCTGTAACTTTTCATAAAAATACAATTACTAACTTTTATTTATGATTTTTTTATTTACATTACCGATAATTATTTTTTTTTACGTTGCTTAGTAACTTTTATTTATGATTTTGTTTTAATTTATGTTGCCGATAATTATTATTTTGAAAAACATTTTTTGTACGTTGAATTACCACATTTTGGGTATGAATTGATTTTTAATTGTTTTAAATTGACAAACGCAAATTAACTGCAGAAAACCAATTTCCACCAACACAAAAAATCAATTCATAATCAAAATGTGATAAGGCAACGTCAACAAATTCTTTCATAAAAGTTATGAAGCAACTTTTTTACGTTTTTTAATTTCTTTTATGTTTTTCAAAATAATAATTATCGGCAACGTAAATAACAAAAAATCAGAAATAAAAGTTATGAAGCAACGCAAAAAAAAAATTTTCAAAAACATTGTTATCGGTAATGTTAATAAAAATGTCATAAATAAAAGTTATGAAGCAACGTAAACAAAAAAATCCGTCAAAATAAAAATTATCGAGAACGAAAAAAAAATTCCAAAATAAAAATTATCAAGAACGAAAAACAAATGTGTTTCTCATAACAGTTATTACGCAACGTAAAAATTAATTGTTGCAAATAATAACTATAATCAACAAAACAATTGCATTGTAATAGTTATATTGCAATTATTTTCTTAAAAAACTTATATAGTTAATCCTTTCGACCCCAAAGTTGCCTGAGATTAACTTCACTTTTTTGTCATCTTATAGCAAAAGCTACGATTGATTTATGGGTTTAATTTAAGTAGGAACAAACAAATTAATAGTTTTAGAAGTGAGTTCAATGCAAATTACAAAAATTTTACTGTTATCCCCAAAATAATTTCCAATAATTTGCAGCGATATCAGGGAAAATTTGTGTTCTAATTGAAGTCTACGAATTGGGCGCGTTTGATCAAAACCCTGTTTCTTTAATAATGGTTAAATAAAATCAAAAAATGATAATTTTGTATTTTTCCATGAATATTAAATAATTTTTCTGTAATTAAAAAATATTGATATAACATTTATTTAACCCGTTTTAAGCTAAAATTGTTCAAAAGTAAACTAGCTGTAGAACTCTATCAAAGAGGCGTGGCGACTTCAAATGTCGTGTGCACACTTCTCCGGCAAGTATTTCATGATTTAAATACCAAAAAGTAATATCGAGGCACATGGTAAATTTCGGGGTCGAAAGGGTGAAGTCCCTGGAGAGAACTTTCCATCAATTTGAATAAGACAAAAGAGATGTTGGCCAATTGATTGGCAACTAACTTGCTTACCTGATCATGTTTCTTGGGACCACCAGCTAAAGAAATTTAAGCTTCGATCCAGAAAACAGCTTCAACTTAATCATTAGCCCAGCAAATACAAACTAAACATCCAGCGCGGTCAAATCGACTCAGCAGTTCTTCCAACGGAGTGTAGTCAAAATACTAAACACATTTCAGAATCAAATTACTGCCATCAAAAGCATATGATATATTATTGAGTAACTGATTAAGCAGATAGCACAAATTAGGACACATTGGAAGAATCAAAACATTTTGTGCCTTTATTTTGGCGCATCGAAAAACCAACAGAAACTGACGTCTATCCGCTTATGGTTACATTTGTAAGACGCAACCGCACCATTACATTAAAGCAATTAAATTCGAAGCTCTACTTCTCTACCCATCATCAGGACACTACCTAACAATCCACGTAAGTAGTTAGTGATAATAATGTATTCATTTCTTCCGTACCTGCCACCCCACAGAAGAGTCGTTTTCAGAATGCGGCAAATTAAGTATTAAATTACCAGAAGCAGTAGCGGCTCTCTGATACCGCGATAAACACTGCAAACGGCAACAAAATTGCCCGCTGTCCCTAATCACAATCCCTTTCAGGCGCGCAGTACGCGACAAAGCCGAGAATTACCACACTAATCCAAATGCAAAGCCCGAAATGAATGGCATGATTTGCATATGAATTCCACTGACAGAAACTATGGCACAACGGCACAGCCACGACTTGGTGCCGCAGCGTGTTGCAATAACTTGAAAACGCACAAAGATAATGAACTGACGCTGTGTGCAGTTGGCGCGACTGTGGAACGCATTTCGCGTTAATTACGCGCGCTAATTACGCGGCTTGCGTTGATTGGCCAGGCGAGTGGGAAGGAAGGCAGCGTGAGTGCATGCTTGAGAAATGGGCTGAAAAGAAATGCAAATTGGTGGTGTACTTAATTTTCTGCTCAAGCTTGTCTACAGTGCAAGCTTGCTCTGAGAAACAATCAATCGCACATCATTTACTATGCATCGCATGTGCATGTTTACACCTATGAGACATTTAACTTGTTTCTACAGCTGCTTCGGTTTCGTGTTCATACTGTCTTCTTACCGATACAGCTCAACAACTCACGCCCTACATATATCCAATGCATATACATACTTTTAGTATATGCAATTGAAATTGAAGATAACTGACTGAAATCTGTCATTAATGGTCGGACTAAAGTCGATGGTCCATGTTACATTATTTTTTTTATTTCATAAAAATTAGTTAGGTAAAATTTATTTAGAAAACTAAAGAAAAATTTGTAATAGGAATAGGCAATGTCCCAAGCCTAATTCTTGTTTGGAAATTGAGAGATCAAGATTAAATGAAACTGAGATTTAGTTGAATTCGGAATGAGCTCTCACCGCGAAAGCATTTAAAGCACAGTTGGATCCATGAAGGCTTGTAGCGAACAAGTCGCAGTGACAAAGTACCCAAGAGGCAACAGGCAAGAGAATTAAACTTAGAGGGTACGGACAATCAACAGACTAACAGAATAACATAATAGACATGTGTATATATAGTTTTTATATTTTAATGACTAGGCATCTGCTGAACTTTTGATAATTTTCTAGTTTCCATCGGTACATCATTAACCCTGAAAATACTCACTTCGTCGACGACACATGTTTGTATCCTGTGAAATATGTAAGTCAAATAAAAAATTAAATTCATTGTTATTTTTCTCTACGCCGAATAAACGAAAGTATTCAAAACAATCGACATCCAAAGTTACATTTGCGAATGTTTTCAGTTTGACCACATTGAAAGCATGACGAAAAAAATATTCATACAATTGAAGAATGTCGTAAGAAACGTTAAGTCATCTTCACTCTCGCATCAACTATTTTGGCCGACATATTCATCATACACACAAGTAATTACAAGCCATACTTCTGTTTTCGTTGGCAATTCGATAATCTTGAAAATTGGACCCTAATAATGTTTGCTTCTCGCATGCTGCGACCTAATAAATAACATTCAAGCAATGCAAACAGGTATCCAACGTGCATTAAATGCACTACGAAAGCTATTAAATTAAATTTATCGCACCGCCTGGCACTCGTGAAAGTCGGCAGCTGTTTGTGCGCAATAAACGCATTAAATTGCATTAACTCGAGGGTGTCGCTCACGTTTATTTGCATTTAGTTATTTATTAAACTACTTGGGGAACTATGGCATGCGAATTGCTAAGAGCGAGCAAACAGGCCTGTCTGCTGGATGGATGGATACGGGTTCGTTTCACCTGACTGCCGCCAGTCAGTGCGACACCTACACCAACGCACGTCCCGGCTCGTATTTGATTTTAATTAAATTTCCGTAACTTTGTCTCAATTCGCTTGCGCTCGCTTACAAGCAGCCACTAGTTGTGTCATTTTGTCATTTTTGGTTTGTTGTTAGTTTCGGGTGCCGTCGGAGCACGCTTTAACCCTTGTTTAGCATTGCGCTTTTGCGATATCTCTGCGACATTGCGTGTTCTCGACTTCGGTGTGTGTGTTTGTGTGTGTGTTGTGCATGATTTAATTACCAAACACACACGTTGGCAGGTGTTGCGAGACTCAAGTTGGTAAAATAAATTAATTGTTGTTATTCGCTCTGTTGCCGTTGTCGTTCGCGTTGTTATGGACATAAATAACACAACGACAGACTAACGGGAGTTAATAGCAATAGAGAGGAGCAAAGCACACTTCATGCACGGCGTCGGCGACCGTGAATCGAGTCGATAAAACCACCCTCGGGATATACTCGTATGTACGCTCGAGGCCCGAGCCAACCCAAATCCAAATGTTCCGTTTTGTCGACCAAGTCGACGAAAAACAAGTGAACAACAACAATTTGTCAAGCAGTGACAAATCTTCTGAACATTACTACTGCAAAGACATTGAGTCTTTACCGACTTGAAATCGATTTAAAGGTAATAGGACCCATTAGTGAATGCTCCGTGTGCTTTGATTGTTAGTACGGGTTGTCAATGCATTTGAATGAAGGCATGCACTCATTCAGTGGTACATACAGGGGGGTTTCGGGGTTCAACCCCCCAAACACAAAAGTTACTGGTACAAAATATGGTTTCAAATGGTATTCAGCTCAAAAGTTGTACCCAAAACCCCCTTCCATTTTTTTCCTATATTGTTTTTGTGTGATTTGATTGTCATCCTACCAAGGATTTGAATAACTAGTACTTAATTTAACTTATTCTTTGAGATTTCAAAGCCTTTTAAACAAAATACTGTCGGTATGTGGAAGGGCCAGGAAAACATTAAACATTAATTTAATTATATTTTATAGAAAACAATTTCCTTGGCATCTTTCGTTCACTTCTCTCCACCTTGCGTGAGCCACTTGTTCCTGCCAGACCACTACTAAAACTATATATAACTTTTACGAGATGGATTCAATTTTACATAAGAAGGATATTTAAGGCTGCCTTATATTTTGTGTTAAAGTCTAAAAGGACTACCAGACTGGTACTTAATAATAATATTATTTATTTACAAGATCGCTTTATACAAGATTAAAAAGAAAAGTGAAATTTTTTTTTAATAACTCTTTTCACTCCGAAATGTAATCTTTGTTTTGTAAGTATTCATTTTCCAAATTTTGTAAAACCTTAAAATTTTTTAAAGTCATATTTTCAGGGTATTTCTTATGAAGTCTTCATTTGACCAGTACGCCCCGGTCAATGACTAAAGATATGAGACTCTATTCTAATGGCATTACAAGAAGTAAGTATTTTAATTAAACAAATAATTAAGCACCATCAGTCAAGGTAAGTTTAGTTAAACGCATTTAAAACTTGGGTAAACCAAATGTCGATGATTGTTTATAAACCTAATGTTTGAATAACTCACAATACTTAAAATTTATAAAATTTGACAACTGATATATACTTACATCCATTGCTTTAAAACTCAGTGCTGAAATGTCCAATTAAGTCCTGCGAAATCGAATCAATTCAATAGCCAAAATCAATTTCAGACTTCATAATCAATTCAATCACAGCAATGTCATAAATATATCCATCCATCTGCATTCTGCTACTAAATTTCGTCACCAATTTTCTTTCCCCCTCGTTTTCCACACTTAAGTACCCTCGACAAATTCTTCTCTCACTCTAACTGTGAAATGTTTCTCCCAGTTTGTCCCGCACTTCGACAATTATTTCGCTTGATTTAATAAACTCAATGGTCCTCTTAACCGAAATAAGTGCCAGCTAATCGTTCACTCCGCACTCGAATTACTTTTTGCCACAAAAGACACCATTAACAGCAGCGTGTCGTCTCGCTTGCTCGCTGACTGGCTGGCTGGCTGACGACAGTTACTTCCGTTCAGAACTTTTGTCATGATGTGAAAAGAAGAAAGCAAAAAATGTTACAAAAATCAAAGTGAAGATGAAAATTGAAGAAAATCAAACGAAAACGCCAATTCAACTGTCGGGAACGTCACTCGCCATCACCTCACCGCACATTCTTTCCACCAGGACACTGCCGCTTGCGGAAGCAGGAAACGCGCTGAAAATTGCAAAGTTTGAGCAATGAATTTCATTTCAAATTCCGTTTCCATTCGTTTCAGATAATGTGGCAAATTAATTTCATTTCATTGAGTACTGGCTGGATGCTGGAGCAGGAGCCACGGACTGGTAATACACTGGAGAGAAAGTTCAACAGATACAGAACATATGATCGAGATGTTTTAGTTTGCTTGGGTCACCAAATTTTTATAACTTTAAATCATCGTACATTTAGAAGTATACGTGTCGGTTCATCAGACAGAAATGCTGTCAGGTTTAATAGTCCGACAGCTAGGCAGCTATCTGAACTGTTTTCTAAAGTGGTTCTTAGATGCGTGAAAAATCAGTGGCATACTTCTAAACCGCCGTGGCTCAGTTGGTTAGTGCGTTGGACCGCGAGTCGCAGGCAGCAACCTCAGGTTCAAATACTTCCTGTAATAACACCTAAAAAAATAACGGGAAAACTCGTTTTCTCTTCCGGTGGCTGTCCTCTCAGCTGGAAATGGCAAACCTCTGAGAGTAAAAATTGCTTATGAAAAAGCTCCCAACCTGCCGTTCGGAACCGGCATAAAACTGTAGGTCCCTTCAACCCGCGTACAAATTCACACGCACAACACGGGTGGTTGCGGGAAGCTAGGCCTTAGTCTCGCGTAAGCGGGCTGTCGTGCCAGTCAATTATTATTATTATTATTATACTTCTAAACTTAGTACGTCTAGTAACCTTCGACTTCACCTAAATATGCCACTTTAATAGAAGAATTATATATGCTTCTAGAGACTCTCATGAACACCCACTTTCCTGAATGAACGAGTGTTGTTGAGGCGACCACGCCTCATAGACAGCACTCGTCACGACCGGATGTTTTAGTTCAGGGGATTATCGATGAGGTCAAAGTGGCATGGGCGATAGACACCTTCAACCCGTATAAGTCCCCGGGTTCCGATGGTGTCATTCCGGCTTTGCTGCAATGGTCTAAGGTCGAAAGAAGTCGAACCACATCACTTCTAAAGACTACAGACCGATCAGCCTGTCATCGTTCTTTCTTAAGACTTTGGATAGGCTGGTTGATGTCTATGTCAGGGGAGTTGCACAGTTTCAGGCAGAAGTTGAAATTTTTCAGGGCCTGCACCACAAAGATTGACCCCTAAAAGCATGCAACAATAATATTAGTGCAATTAAACGTGTCCAAATATTTTCATTACGCACTCTGAATACATTAAAATAGGAAAAAAGTTGTATTGAAAACTCAGAATACTCCGTTCTCAGACGATTACTTCAGAACTTGAACTTCTATTTTTAAAAATAAAATAAATAAAAAATAATAATTTCTCTAGAAAAATATAACTTTTCTCTTTCAATATTATAAAATCAATTGAAGGGGCCAAATTAAAAATAACTTACGAACTTATGGACGCAGTTGTGATAATTCAAAAATTATTTTTAACATTTCAAAAGTTGTTTGACGGTTGGCCATTGTTACCGATATTCCGATAGGCCCACTGAAAAGAGCCCACCGCCACCGCACAGCGCCCAGCAACATTCACAAATTGCTCATTAACATTTGTACATAATTTCGCATACGCACTCGTATTGAATGATGAATATAATGTAATGCATTAATGTTTTTCAATTGACAACATTTTCCACTCATTGACTCCTCGCTTTGATGGCTTTGTCATGCGGCAATTGTTGATTTGCACCATTGCCAGCAGAAAACCATGCAAGGTGTCAGCGATACCGACAACGACTTACGCGAAAAGGTGAAAAACAACAATGCCGCCACACTTCAAAGGCGAAGGTGAATGACAGAACGAAAAGCCGGTGCCGAGATCCAGGAAAATAAATACACACGTTGCTTCATGGCTGGCTTTCGTCTTTCCCCGATTGGTTCCATTGAACGAAGGACTGATTCGCATTTGAGTGCTGCCGAACTTCTTTGAATTCTGTGCACAATTGTACCTTCGTGCGTGCGCTTAAGTCGGCATTAATTGCTGAACTGCAGTCCACGGAAATCACATAATTGGCGACGAATTTCTGCGCAACGTAGCTGTGTGAAATACCGAACGACAATTGACGGCGCAATTCAAACTGAACACATGAAAAATTAAATCAAGCATAAAAACCATTTTCTGAGCTACTGGCGAGCCAGTGAGCGGTCAGCGCCGCTGCTCCTTCTTTAATCACATGTCCAGCTTAACCGAAGGAAAACAAGGATTACCGCCTCTCTCCAATGCGACTGCTCGGAGCGCAGTCAGCTGCTGTGCCGCGGCGACAATCTCGAGTGCAGCCAATCCGCCGTCGCAAAGGCACCCAACGACAAGATTATCCCGGAGAGCGTACATTTTCCAAGCGATCACGCACGACCGCCGATCGCTACCTTCAGCAGCCATCAGCCGCTTGTTGATTTTACGCCGCCGTACCGAAAACATCGGTGCCTTTTGATATCGCTTCGGAATTGATACGCGTTGCACGTTGCCAAAGTATCGCGTTACCCAACCGAGCGCCGACCGCCTCAAGGCGGCGGAAATCAGAGTTTGTTTCACTTTTGTAGCGGATCTTGTCGATCGCAGCCACTCAAATGGACGTTTTGCGGCCTGATGACAGATTTCAGCATTGTTGCTGTGACTGTATGTTGAAAAACCTATCTTTGCTCGACATGTTAATTTCATTTTTCATCCCATCACTGCATGTCATTTGATATTTGTGTAATTTCTTGAAAAGTATTGTGGTTGTTGTTGCAGTCTGATGCTGTTTAAGCGCCAGTTTCCTTGCATTATTATTGTAAATGTGATACTTAATCTATAGTAAGTAAAGTGACATTTTTTCTAAGATTGTTGAAAAAGCGAGTTTGAGAAGAAACGTTAAGACTTCGAGTTAAAATGTTTGAGTTTATCATAAGGTCTTTCAGTGTGCAAAATCAGTGAATCAATCAATAGATCCCTTCAAAACTTTGTCATCACTTTAGAACCAAGTTGATATAAATAATTCTAACACTGAAATATTGCAATATTGAAATTACAGATATCAACTTATTCAAAATCCTAGAGTAATGTTGCTCCTTTAATTATCTTAACAAAACTTTGCGCGAGTTGTTGGCACAATTTAATTACTATTTCGGTCAAGTTATCGCAAAGGTTGTTTTTCAAATACGCAATATACAATTCGCCATCTTTCTTGGCGAAATCGCCTGATTTTTGAGGTCATTCAAGCCCAGAAACTAATTCCGGAAACTTCTCTGGCAATAGGACCAAATCTTAAACTTCAGACCATAATGCGCTTTAGGACGAGTCTAAGAGATACTTGAAAATATTAATTTTAGGTCGCCACACTTTCACTCACTGCAGGAATGTTTTCATGGGTTGGTCATCATTGGTTTCACTTGGCGCGCGAAACTGACGATGACCCTTTCCAAAATGTTTTAAGCAAAGGACTCACAAGTTGCTTTTACAATTTTTTGATTGAAACTTTCTAACCTATCGATCTATCATCCAAGGCAATGTTCATGCATTTGCAAAAATATCTGTTGAGCGGTGGATCAAACGAAAAGAAAGGGAGAAAGACAGAAATGAAGGATGTTGGACGAATTGCAACTCACTATATCCGAATCGGTGATATATTGTAAATTATACTTTAGCTGCAGATATGTTTTCTTTTATTTAATTCCAGGATGTGCTTCACATTTTCATTCAATCGTCTCTGCTCAGCTTTAATCCTCTTCTTTTTTCGTTTGCAGCACATTAATTGTCACAACGTATCCTTGCACATTGAATAGATTTCAAATGATGAGACAAGCAACGTAATTATTGCGTTGGCAACATTTGATGAAATAAATAATTTTTAAGTGACTCGCAGTCGTGCGGAAAATATTTCTCGACGAGGCAAAAGGCGCCAAAATGAAATCTGGTTTGAGCACCTTTTGAGCGGATTTAACTTGTTTAATTACCGCAGTATTCAGCAGATATTAACAAGTGCGCTGAGGCACTGAGAGCTTTCTGTGACATTCTGAGCAACTGTCGCGGCCAGCGTGAGGGTCCTTAAGGCCGCCGCAAATGAACTGGCAGATTGCGAAAATAATTTAAAAGCCCAAATGAATGCCAAGTGAATGTGTGATTGTGCTGTAATCGCACGACAAATCTTCTCCACCCTAAACTATGCGAAACCACGGCCGCAGCCACAACATATCGTCACCGCCAGTCTTTCAATTCGATACGACACGATACCAGGAACTCGCTGCTGCTGCCCGCTCGAGACAATTTCGTTGTTGTGCTGCTCTGATTCGATTTTAATACGTTCAAGTGTCCTTTGCGCAAATGATTTCCATTCCGAACGCTGCCGCCGCTGTCGCCCCGCAGAGCGACTCGATGGTAGGCCGGCATCGTCGGAAATGAGCGAATCGAATCAGCGGAAAGACAAATCCCGACCGAACTACTTGACGCAATTTTCAATGTTGGTTACACATTTTAATAAAAAAATAAAAGGAATTGCGAAAAAGATGCGAATGTATTAAAAAGGCACTCGAGTGGCGCATTCATTCACCTTCTGTGCGTTTGTGAGCTGGTCGCGCAACGTGCATCGAACGAAAATTACGTGCACCACTTGCAAGTGCTCACCACTCACAACTCACCACTTGCCACTTACCCCTAACCCGTGCGCCGCCCAACCCTCTCCCGTGGAAAGCTTGTGACCGCGAACGGCAGCCGGAGTGTGAGTTCGGCGTGAGCGCCTCTAAGGCCACTTGATAAATTTCATATATTTGTAGCCCGCAGAGTGCATTACGGATTCTACGCACTCCGGCGCTGGGGTGCACGACACCGGAGCTGCGCCCGCCGCACGCTGCACAAATATTACACAAAATATTCTGTTGCCAAATGGCCCCCCGCGGCGCCGGTGCCAGCGACTGGTGCAGCATGTGGGGAAGAAACGCTCAGCGGCGGCAACGGAAGCCGGAGCGGCTGTGGCTGAGTTCGCCGGGCCATTTGAGTGGCACTGCTTCAAATAAAGCACTCATACTTGAACTTATTGAATTTTCGCTGCATTACCTTCCGTACGTCGGGCTTTTTTGACAGCGTATTCAACGTCTTCCCGCCTCACCCAGGGGATATTTGAATACGGTCCTGGGCGACTCGCAAGGACAGCCATCGAAAAGATCCTCCAAGTCGCTGTCGGTTGATTATTTGCACATGGAATTTAATTTTGTCATCTTAGCGAAAATAACAAAATTCTGCCGAAAACCGCATTGAAATGAAGTGCAATTCGCACAAAGCGTCAATAGACCGACGACTACACACATACACACAGACGCATACTATGCATATGTAGGTATTGTCCACATGCCAACCATGCACGCCGGAACTGCCATATTGGGAAAAGAGTGTTAATATTTGAATTATTCGCAATAAGGCGTCACGGCAAATATGGACACGTGATCATATGACACTTGAATTCTCTGCTGCGTGGACGATGCGCTGAAAATTAATGATAAATTTTGGTGGTATTATAAGCGCATATTTGTTATTGTGTACCCAACATTAAAAGGGGTGGAAAAATTAATTACATCTTCTTCGCTTTCAAATTATTGAAAATTATAACAATTTCAACATTTAAGGATACAGAGCCAACTCCGGTTAAATGTGAAGATAGCTGATTCAAAATACCCAAAACATTATTTCTGTGAATATTCGATATAGGACTGTGGCATTAATTAAATGCAGTATTCTAGTATCAAAGCGGAAGGTCGTGGCACTTTAATTATTATTTCATACAAAAACGTTTCCTTTCAACAAGGACACGATCTCCAACTACCGCATCGAACATTTATTTCGCTGGAGTTTAATCGTCTGTCCGGATGTTTTTTTTTGTTTTGTCGGTTTTCTTACACTAACCTAACTAACATAATACTTATAAGCAAGAGTGATCCTTTGCTTCATCTCCTGATTGACATCGTTACTGCTGTTAATGACGGTTTCAAGGTGTACGACCTCTCGATCTTGACCTGAGACTCTATAAACCAACTATAATTTATCTTGGCCTTGCTCTTTATATTATATTTTTTCGATGCTATAGTCGGAACTGCCATCACTCAGAGGCTACAAACTTTCGTCAACAAATGCCTGCGAATCATCTGCAGGATATTCTGGCCCAGCATAATTACTAACGACGCGCTGTGGAAGATCACCAATGAGGATCCCATTCTGGGGCAAATGAAACGCAGAAAATGGAAATGGATACGCAAACTAGCCGCTGTCAACACCACATGGGACGGCGCGAAAGTGTCTTGTAGAGGCCCTATGCTCCATAGAGGAGTGAACAAGGAAAAAAATTATAATCGGAACTGCGCGAGTAAAAAAATATATATTTCTTTATACCCCTGACAGACATAGGATTTTTGAACTACGGAGGATACTATGGAGGATACTATGATACTAGCATAGTGACAGACTTATGGTTTTTGTACAACGTAGCATGAATGAACCTTGCTGCATGGTGATACATTTCGATAAATGTGAAAACGAATTTTGAAAAAATCTGAAATATTTGTTTGCTTTTTCTTCATTCCTGCAGTGCGATTGTCAAAGTGAGTCTGGTAAGTTTGATGTCTGTCACGGGTATTAAATTCATACAGCAATTCTTAGTTATTTCTGCAGTAAATTTTTCAATTTTGACTTAATTTTAACATTGACGATACGGTTGTTATAACTATTTCAGATGCTCTGTTCACATACATTAAGTATATGCAAATCAAAAGAATATGTACAAGGATGCCTTTGTCTATTTGGTCTAATTGGTAACCCTTTCAAGACCATGGGATACATGTGACCCATAGATATGTATGTAAAAACCGCTTCCCAATTCAAATTTATTTCATTTAAGTTTTCCATTATTCACACTTTAAATGTCTTAATTCATTTTTCTTGTAAATAAAATCATTCAATTTTATTGAAGAGTTTCCAATACAATAACATAAAATTCACCGTGTGTCCTTCAACTCAGACCCTTTCAACGCACCTCCTGCCGCGCACTTGAGTCGATACACATGGCAACATAATCCGAAATTATTTAATAATTCCACACACAATTGCAGAGTATCAAAACTGCATCGGCACCACACGATCGAGCCCTTACTTCCTTACATTATGTCTGTCCGCGCAGCGAGCTCTCCTTCGTTTTCACTACTTGTGCCGCCGGAACAGGATAATCAACACGACTTACGGGCATAAGATGTGACGGCTCTATAGACGCCACGTTGCAGCCTTCAATTTCGCTTCACTTCTCATCTCTCGGCGTGCACTTACGAACTGCGAAGACGGAAGGACAATCAAAAATCGTTTTTGAAACTGCAGCAGCAACCGTTGAATTCCGTTGTGTTTTGCGTTTTTCTTGTGCTACAGCTGCTTTCACTCATTTAGGCTTTGAGAAAGAAATTTGTGCCTTGCTTCGTTCCAACTTGAAGATTACTTTCATTATTCGAAAATTTCATTGATTGAATGCTTTTTGATTGCTGGTGCAATAATCGTAAATATGAAGTGATCATGTACACAACACCAAAGAACTGCAGATCTGACAATGTAGGCAACAATGAATGCCTAAGAGCCGGTATTCAAGTGGTCCTTGATTGCTTGTGCAACGATTACGTGTTGTTCCTTGGATTCACACCGACTGGAACTGCTGCCCAATTGTTAATTTGATGACAATTCTAAGGACCACATCAATTATATTATTTGACAAACACTTTGATGAGGGGTTTGCTCTGCGGGTGTGATCAATGTTCAACAGTTAGAAGTCCTTAATACAGGGACATAGTTCGAAGTCTACTAAGAGTGGTTTAGGAGAGAAGAAAATTGACGCTTTCACGACCATGGAACATGTGTGTCCTCTACGAGATTTTGATTTATTCAACATAACGATCAAAGCTAGATCAGAAAACATCATGAATATCAAGTAGTTTCTAATTTTTGTAAAACTGTAAGTATTCAAGCGAAAAGAAATCACAATTACTGTTAGAAATAAAGGGCGATTATTGTATTAGCTACTATGAAGCGCTACTACTTAGTGCATTACTTTCTCATACGCTTTTACCTTAGTTTATAGCGCCTTATTAACCCTTTCGCTATTTTGTTGCCATATGGCAACATGCTACTTTGTGGACGTCTGCATCCTCTATGGTTGCAAGAATACATTTTTTTTTTGGTCTTTAGAATAGTTTGAAGTTTTAGGAAAAATACGAAATTAATAAACTGAATATTTAAGTTTAAAGAAGAGAAGTATACACTTTTTTTAAAGGTATATCTTAACATAGTAAAGGAAGAAGAAGCAGACAAAATTAGAGAACTTTTTAATTTGACGTTTTCTTTCAATTTAGATACTTTTTTTTTAATTTTGAATGATGTAAATTAAGAAATATTCAAATTTTTGTTATGCGTAAAAAGTTGTATGTTTAAGTCATTATTACAGCCACAACGATGTGGTTGCTCTCATAGAAAAACACTCTAAAATACAGGGTCCGAGTATAAAAATTAAAAAATGTCTTATAGAATGTTGCTAATATAACCACATAGAAGCCTAATTTAAAATTTTAACTTTCCCCAGTAAAAACCTGTACCGAAAGAGTTAAGTAAGAACAATATGTCATATTTTTATAGTCAGTAACAACTTTTGTTCATAGAATTAAGTAAATTAATTAATTGAATAAATTATATAAATAATTAATAAAGCCATATTAAATAAATAGAGCAATCAAATAAATGTATGTCATAGTTTAAACACAAAATCCGGCGCGCCAAGTTATTTTAAACAATCGTAGGAAAATTTATACTTTTGTGTGTAAAATTTCTTCAAAATTTCAATCACATTCGGTGTCATGCATGAGAATTTTTTTGTAATATATCAGCAGAACATAGATTCATTTGAAATATTTATTGTTCAAGAAATTTTGAATCTGTCGCTTTGTGTTAATTCGCAATAAATATGAAAAACACTTCGCTGATCGCTAAACATATTTGCTGAGACATAACTTAACAAATGCGGGATTCCTCCTTTGGATACATCTCAACTTGAAGTATTTTATGATACAGTTTTAGTTGCACCTGTTTCGTCAGCCAATGGTGTCTCCTTTCGTGTGATAATAAACACAACAAAATCGTTTAACTTCCAGTTGGTTGAATAAATAAAGACGCAATCGCTCTCAAGTGTAAATTTTAATTTTATTTATTTTGTATTTGTAATTCGTTTACTCTCTCATTCAAATTCTTTTCATGCCTCAATTTTACATGTTTTCTAAACGTACTCGTACAATTAATGTTCATCATTTGAATACTCATATTTGGCAATCGGTTACTTAAATTATATAAAATTCGTTTTTATTATCAAAGCATCAACTTGACTCAATAAATTATTTGTTTATTACTTGCAATTATTTACATAAAGAGTGGCGCTATTCTATGTCAAACGTAAACTTTATTTATTGTGAATATTAGATCGAAACTTGGAAAGTTCGCAATTCAAAAACGTTATCACTTTTCATTGTGTTGTCGGGGTTAGTTAAACGTCTGCTACTAAAGTGCTACTCGCTACTGTAGTTGCTATAAACATTCAGAAGCCCTATGCATGTATGTACAACTCACTCTGCCCCCTCCTCAACACATATGTATCCATAACTGAAGCTTGTCCTTCGACCTTCAACAAAACTATCCTAATTAATCCTTGCATGCGTCCAGGCAGCACGAATGCCAGTCTCATTCCTCGCTCTTGGCCACCACCGAAACGGGCGTCGAGGCGTTGCTGCCCGCGCTCGCGGTCAGCGGGCTGTGCGGCGAGGCGGCGGCTGAGGCGACGCCGCCGGAGACAACCGTGCCGGCAGCGGACCCAATGGTCGGCGGCGAACTGTCGCGCGGGCTGTTGCTGCAGGGCGGACTCACTTGCGCCGCCGAGTGCAGCGACAGGTTCTGCGGGTAGCCGGCGAAGATGCCGTTCAAGTTACTCAGACCCATGTACTGCGACAGGAGCGTGTGGAAGTTGGGCAGCTTGTAGTGTGGCACCAGGCTCGGTGGCAGCAGCGCGGGGTTGAAGTGCTGGTGTAAGGCAAAGTGTGGCGGCCAGAATTCGGGCGGCAACGTGGCCGGATGGCCGGCCATGGCGTGCGGAATGGGAATGCCTAACGGAAACTCGGGCAAACCTGCAAAAGGTAGAAACAACAGTCGAAATTAATTATATTTGGCAATATACGTAAATGTGTTGGTCAATAAAAAGTTCAAAGCGGATTGGTCACGCTTGCCATCACGTGACGATAACTAATGCGAAAATTACAAACTAATTACTATTTCATAAAATAATCAAGCGAGAAATGATTTATGACATAAACAAAATTAAAATAAAAACGCCTCCTCCTCCTCCGAGTTAATGAGGGTTTTAGCCAAAGGACAAACCGTGCCCTTTGTTAATTAAAATTACATTAACGACAAACTGTATTAATTCTTCTAATTCAGTATGCGGCGATCGTAAAAATAAATAGGCATTCTTAAACTAAATTACTGCCAAAACCAGCAAAACTGCAGATTAAGTAATTAAATATGGAAATGCAGTGCCAGTCTATAAAAGGTTGAAATATTTAAGACCATTTGAAAAAATAAATCGTTTTTTTTAAAAACAAATATTAGAAAATATGTACAACAAATAATACAAAAAATATATTCATAAAAAATCAGATTAAGTAATTAACTTTGGAAATGCTGTGCCAGCCTATACGATGTTGAAATATTTAGATATTAATTTTTAAATATTCGAAAATATTTACAACAAATAATAAAAATAATATATTCATAAAAAAAAATCAGATTAAGTAATAAAATTTAGAAATGCTGTGCCAGCCTATACGAGGTTGAAATATTTAAGACCAGCTGTAAAAATAGGCAAATAAATAGTTTTTCTAAAAACAAATATTAGAAAATATGCACAACAAATAATACAAAAAATATATTCATAAAAAAATCAGATTAAGTAATTAACTTTGGAAATGCTGTGCCAGCCTATACGATGTTGAAATATTTAAATATTAATTTTTAAATATTAGAAAATATTTACAACAAATAATAAAAATAATATATTCATAAAAAAAATCAGATTAAGTAATAAAATTTAGAAATGCTGTGCCAGCCTATACGATGTTGAAATATTTAAGACCAGCTGTAAAAATACGCAAATAAATAGTTTTTCTAAAAACAAATATTAGAAAATATGTACAACAAATAATACAAAAAATATATTCATAAAAAAATCAGATTAAGTAATTAACTTTGGAAATGCTGTGCCAGCCTATACGATGTTAAAATATTTAAATATTAATTTTTAAATATTCGAAAATATTTACAACAAATAATAAAAATAATATATTCATAAAAAAAATCAGATTAAGTAATAAAATTTAGAAATGCTGAAATATTTAAGACCAGCTGTAAAAATAGGCAAATAAATAGTTTTTCTAAAAACAAATATTAGAAAATATGTACAACAAATAATACAAAAAATATATTCATAAAAAAATTGTTTTGTAATAGCAGCAGACATTGTGCCATTAGTCACAGAAAGCCACAATTCTCCACCTACTTTTGTACCAACCTTGTTCGGGCAGCAAGTATCCGTTTTTGTCCTGATTCATGAATTTTTCTCTTTTGCGCCATTTGGCACGCCGATTTTGGAACCAAACCTAAAAAATAAAAAGAAAATCCACAATTATAGCGCATTATGAAATGTCCTTAAGGCACTTAATCTCGAATTAGCCACTGCCCAAATCCCTAATTGCCTTGACGAATTGCTCTGCTTAACAGCATCAACAGCAACAACAATAACAACCATACAATCCCAACGGAGCGCGTCTGCCTCGTGACGGTCGCTCGACATCACCATCCAGTTCCATACCAGGAACGCACCAAATTTCCCTGACTGACGGCAATTGCACAGCCGGGCAATCGCCCGACCCCGTTACACCTTGACGGACAATAGAACCCAATCGGAAGTGAGTTTCTCTGATTTGCTGCCAGCGCCCACACGGCTAACACACATTAACCCTCCGTCGACCGCGCACCGCCCACTCCGAAAGCCAAGAAAATGCACTTTTGACACCACCCTGCACAGGGCGATTTCACACGAAATGCGCCGACCCTGCTGGGCCACACTCACACTCTGGCACGACTCACACACACACACACACACGCGGGCAATTATTAAATGCAATTTGCAATTGGATTTAAGTCGAGTGCACCCAATTTGCCGTCGAATTGTCTCAACACAGCAGCATCGATTTTTGGGGTCGTCCGTTCGGCCGAACTCAGATTGGCTGGCGCTGGCTGGGGAGCAGCGAGAAATTGGCTGCGCCCCATTCAATTGTTTACCTTGGGAACGAGTGTCAATTTGTGCGGCATTTGTCTGTTGCCAATTGCAAGCCGCCTAAGGAAGCTAAACGGCGGCACACAGGTGTGGTGCAATTTTGCGGGGAACAGAAGTGCACAGAGTTGCCAGAAATTGGCGAAAAGGCCATCGAAAAGAAATTTGTTTTCTATGAAATTGATCAATAAATATAAATAAAAAAAATAAATATAATAAAAATTAAATAAAATAAAATAAAATTAAAAAAAAATAAAATAAAATTAAATTAAATTAAATTAGATAAAAAAAAATAAAATTAAATAAAATAAAATATGTAAAATTAAATTAAATTAAATTAAATTAAATTAAATAAAACAAAATAAACTAAAATTAAATTAAATTAAATTAAATTAAATAAATAAAAATAAAAAAATAAATAAAACAAAAATTAAATAAAGTAAAACACATCTTAAAAAATGCTTCTTCTCAGCCCCCATGTTGCGCATCTGACACCAAATGGTTTTTTGGCGTTCTCCTTTGAAAATGTGCTACCGTACTGTTGTCAAAAAATCCCTTGAAAATTTTTGTAATACTGGAATGTATTATCTGCTGTTGAATTCGAATTAACATTTTTATACTTTTACCCAAAATAAATTAGTCACAGTGAAATGTCTATTCCGTGTTTATTTTAAAAAAGATATTAAAATCCTTAGAATCTTAAATAACACTAATTTAATATTATATCGAAGTCGCATCACGACTCAAGCTTTTTACGAATACGAAGAATGTCAATTAGCACGTTTAGAGTGAAAAATTTTGACAGCGGTTCTACCTTTATTTTTTGTATCATGGGTGAAGCGTTCAAATTTGAAAATGGTTTTCTAAACTTTGTCTTTCCAATTGTCTTTTCTACATTTATTTTTTAGAATTTTATCTGTTCCATAGTCAAATATAAAAGTCATCCCGGTAATGACATTTTCTATCACAATAAAAATACGTAAACAAATAAACGTCGCCTATCGCGATGACTTTATTATTTGACTGCGATCTGTTCATGCTTTGTACGAACCCAATTATATACGAGTACCTATTAAAATACCCCCTATCCGTCGGGTTTCATCTGGTAGCTGGGCCTATTCAAATTGTTTATAACCATTTCAGTTTTCGGATTTTAAAGCGGACACCAAGTATGTAAAAATTTAAAATTGTTTGAGACAAGCGGAGTAAGAGAAAAGATAAAAGATAAATATTTCATCTATAAACAATTTGAAATATTATGTTTAATATGTCAAACTGGCAACCCTCTCTTGTGCAACCTAAATAGTCCGAAGAAAGTTTTGAAAACTTCGCCGTTTTGGGCCAGCACCGGGTGCGTGTCGGGCATGAGGTTTGTTAGTTGGGCAATTTTGACATTTGCCACAACAGTGTCGATGTTGTTGTGCGTATGTTCTGATGAAGTGGGCGTAACACAAAACATTTCCGTTTACATGCTGCGTGGACTTTTATGCTCGCAGGACCAGAGCAGCAGCCAGTCATGCATAATGCATGCGGGTGGATGGGCTCCGGTGTCCTTTTGATGATGTGCTCTGCTTGTGGCTGCGGTCTCTTGTGGTGGGGTATTAAGAAAATTAATTGTTTGTAAGCAAATTTGTGCAAAGAGTAGCAATACGACAGCGGAGGTTTAGCGGGACGAGGCGGCACTTAGTGACAGAAAGTTCACAAAATTTAATTGCTTAAAAAATTACTGCACGAAATGTGCTGAAGCAGATTGATAGCAATTCAAGATTGGCACGCCTCAAAGTCAATTCGGTGTCATTGAAGATTCGCTGCGCTTTGAACCGGCTGCATGGGCTGGTTGCAAATGACAATGAAAGCAACAGTGCGAGCATGAAATTAGTAATGATTTCCTGGCAATAATTGCCCGAACGCCGTCAACAGCTCGCGCAGCGTTGCGTCGCTGATGCAAATAATGATGATGAAGAGCCTGAGGACGCAGTTGATGCGGGGAAGGAGTGGCGTTGGTGTTGCCGATGTTCGCTCGTTCGCAACGCTCGCACACACGCAACCGTCTGACACCTTCGTCACCCATCCACTGCATGCTGTGCATTATATGACAATTTTAATTGCTACAAGGACAATTACAATGCCGAACAATTACGCCCGCACACTTACTGGGCTGCGCCAAATGAAGAGCTGTGGCAGGATAATGGAAATTGCAAGCCCGATGGTTATTTTGTTCTGCCACCCCCACACAACTCGCCACTTGAGCGACAACAAGACAAAGTCAAAAATACTTTTTCTAATTTATTCGCTAAAAAGAAGGAAAAAAATTGTAAACTCTTGGCCGAGATGAAAAGAAAATGAGGAGGAAATGGCAAAAAAGCAGATCCTGCGTTTTTCAGCATGGACAAGCCTGGGCGCATTTATCGCACATGTGCGATCAAATAAAGTTTGCACAATTAACTCTAATAATGATGGCAAATTATGCAACAAAAGGTGGGTAGAATGTGTTGGGCGGTAGAGGGTGTGCAGCTGCTAGGGTCTTCGGAATTTGATTTTGATACAATAATCCTGTAAGCGCTGCAAAGTGTTCTCGTTTGACGAATTTTTGACTTGTTAATATTTCAGAAAGAGCAGCTAATGTTACGTGCAGTGTTTATTTCTTAAACACAACGTATAATCTGAGGAGGTTTAGTATCTTTCTTTTACATGTAGTGGTAACAACTATAAGTTTTCAAGTTTCAAGTTAGAAAAATTCCTTTACAAAATTATTAAAAGAAAAATGTTTTCAATGCAAAAACATCATGTTTTTTCAAAATAATACTCCACCATAACTCTTTAAAGTTGCATTTGTTATGAAATTGTAATTATAGCTTTTGAAAGTTAATCCAATTTCACCTCGCAATATATTTGTTTAAGGTACTTTGTTACTGAGTGGAGTGGCCGGAAAAGTTAAGATACAAATGAGATGAGTTGATGAGCTGTATAAATTTGTTTTGAACTTATCGCTAACATAAATCACGGTTTAAGTCAATGTTTAGACCCCTGTTTTGTTATAATAACAAAATTGTAGTGTCCGACCGAATATTTGGTTTTGGCCCAAATAAGTGGTTTCGGTTTTAGTTTCGGCCAAAAAATGCCCGAACGGCCGAAACCGAGACTTTGTAGAATATTTTTTACATTTTATTGTGTAGCGAGTGAACAATTAGTATGTGCAGCCGATCAGATATGTAGTGAAAGGATGAGAAGGAGAATTTAGATGTAGCCAATGTAAATACGCTTCTTTTTTTAGAATATAATATTAAATTATTTAATTTTGAATATTAGCGAGTAAGGTACGAAAGGGTGATTTTTTTATGTTTATGTTTTAAAAAAATGAATGAATTGTTTTTATTAATAAGTATTTATTTATTTAGGTTATGTTTGTTTGTTTATTCTTTATTTTTTACTTTTCTTTGAAGTAGAAAGGTTCGGTTTCGGCCCAAAAAAGTGGTTTCGGTCGGACACTACAAAATTGTGCCAAGACAGTATAGCATAGATTTTTGATATCTCGACCTCTTCATTCTTCGATTTCTCAATATTTTTATACTGGTAAATAGTTTGAAACGGTTGTTAGGAACGCTTCGTATGGGACCACATTTTTTTTTTTATTGAAAAACACAACGCCAAAAATACTACGCAAATCCTTTCCTCAAATCACGACATTTTCCACAAGTTAGCATCACTGATGTCGTTATTTCACAAAATACATAAACCAAACTTGAAAAGGCCAGTGCAGATTTGATTCTTGCAGAAAAAGGGTAAATCAACGTTTACACTTCAGTACGGCAAATTGCAGATAATCTCCAATTGTGACAAATGTAATAAAACCGGCCAAACACATTGCAGCGGGTTCATGTTGTTTCGACTTGGCCGTTAACAACGCACAGTACTCGAGTAACAATAAAAAACATTTCGAAAAAAAAGCATTGATATGCGTCGAACAAATCGGCGAACTCGAACGATATTGTGAGTGTTGTTGTTTTGCACATTTTCACATAATACATTCATAGAGCAGCAATGCTAAATAAACAAGCGGCATGTTGCTCGTTCTATAGCAGCAGCCATCAAAAACAACAACAACAACAATTGCAATAGGAAGAACCAATGCCACTAATGCTAAACCAGTTACCAGTCCGTTACGCTGTAGCACAAACACACATACACACTCACACATATACACATACGTACATACGCAGCCAAGTTCAGCGAAAATCGATGCATTGTGACGACAGCGAAAAGTGTGTTTTTTTCTGGCTTGTGTCCTTCCAAGTGCATCAAATCCGAAAATAATTGCCTTCTTCATGCCATCACCATCGTCTGTCGCCGTCGTCGTTGTTGTGGTTGTTGTTGCCGTTGCCATATTATCAGCAAACGCTCACATATGCACACACGCTCGCGCAAACGGACACACACGCCAGCTAATGCGCAAGCAAAAAATTCAATTGAATCAGGAGAGAAAATTCGAATCGACATTTTCCAAAAAAAATCAAACCGAATCAGCGCATCCCGCCACTTGCCCGCGATTTTTCAAACTAAACGCCGCTTTGAAAAGTGTTACACATCACTCGACTCTCGCCGCTCGTCGACGGGTCCTGCGCGCGTTCGCCTAGTCCCATGCGATTTTTTCAATCAGATATCATCAACGACCAATTAAGCTACAAAAACCCGCTTCCATTTTCGTATTAAATACGAGATGACAGGGAACAGCACCAAGTGGACGGATGCGAATTTGCATGGAGTGAAGTGTTGTTTGGGTAAATCCGTTTCTGTTAAATTTGTTTTTAATGCCAAATTGCCATTATAGCTATTGTTTCTATTGTCAGTGTTGTTGATGCCACTTAAAAGAGGGATTTTTTTTTACTATACTAAAACATACATGCAACACAACAAATGGGATGAGCAAAACAAGGGTAACGGCAGTCCATATGGTTTCGCTGATCGCGCCGATACAATGCGAGCTGATGTGATGTTAGGTCAAGTTTACGCTGTCAACAAGCAAACAACACCGTTGCCCCCTTGCATGCCCTCGACACTAAGGGTAGGAATACCATTCGCGAAAGTAACCACACTGCAACGGGCAAGAGCTGAAAATGCTGAAAACGTACATAAATACATTTACAATTCCGTTCGACAAAATTCGACTTTTGTGTGCACAAAAATTCTTGACGAGTATATTCAAAATCAATCTGCACTCAAACAATCTTTTCGTTGAATGTTTTTTTAAATGCATTTTAACGTTCAATTAAAATTACTCACACCAACTGTTAAATGCATTTGTTATTAAAGATTCTTTTTTTTACTGTCAGGCTAAATCTTCTTAACTAAGTTGTTATTATGACCCCATAGGGAACTTAATGGATGGATTTGGAAATATAACATTCCTCAGTAAAAAGCTGTAGCGAAGGTGCTAAGAATACAGTCGTGTCTGGATATAGTGAACTAATTATTGCAAGGACAGTATTGAGGTTGTTCACTATATCAAGGTTAACATTTTTGTTCAAAAACTCGTTTTATTTGCTAAAAAAACACTTTTCGTTTTTTTATTAAAATTTGTTTCAATATTTAGAGGCTCCATATCAAAATTTGGGCGTTCACTATATCGGGTGTTCACTATATCGGGTGTTCACTATACCCAGACACGACTGTATAATCATCTGATTGGTATTGGTTGTCAGTTTATATTTCTGCTGTACTAGACTTTTTAAAAATTGGCACTAAAATTGAAATTCGGTTGGTCTCTGATCCCATACATATTGAATCGTTTATATTTAATGAGCGCGATATTCTAGAGAAAACATTAAATAACCGGAAATCGTTCTGTGCAATAGCAATGCTAGTAACCAACAACAAAATCCCAACCGAACACAAACTATTTAAAAATCAACCCTAACAAGATTTTTCCAACAAACGTGAACATCCCTAACAGAGATTCGTCCTCATGCACACATCGCACAGAGTTGAGTGCGCTTCACAGTAGAGTTAATAAAAATGCGAACAGTGACACCAGCCGCTAATACCCCAATTAAATCAATTGGAAAATCGTCATTTAGTGTTCATTGCCCCGTTCCCACTTGCACTCTGCCCAACATACCGGAAACGAACGGTACAAAGCGGTGAGGGAAAATGTATGTAGGTGCGTGTGCGCATCCAAATCCCCTTCGATTTTTCCCACCCCTACCCTCTGCGCGCGTGTGTTTTGTACACAAAACGATTTAAAGTGTTTTAACGCCATTTACAAATTAAGCACTTCGTGTTTTATCCTCGTTCCTTGTTGTGATTGTAACTTATGCTGTCCTACATACATTACAAAAACAACAACGATACATGAAACAACAACAACCGCACGCAGTGAAAGACCGACGTTATCAACGTGGCAGCAAATTAAATTCCCATCATTTGGCCATTTGGACAAAGCGCCCGACACAGTCGCAGCGGAAAGAGGCAGAATGGAAACGCGAAAGACGCGGCAGCGAAACGTACGTACGAGTAATGCGGAATTACGCCGCTGCTCGGACGATTCTTATGCAAATGCGACTGCGCTCATGGCCCATCTCCAGCCGGCCCACCTCACAGGCACAGCCAGAGTTGCCAATTGTGCATTCGTTCCAGTTCAGTTCCTGCACGCTGCTGCCGATTGTTGTAATTATAATTTGCATAATAAGGACAATAATTGGCTGCTGCTACTGCGGCGCATGCAAATTCGCCGCTGCATCACTGCGTTCCTGCAACTCGTCACTGCGGTGCCGCCACCCACCAGGCCCCCGCACATGCGACGTGCATAATTGCCGTTAATTTGCTCACATTAATGCCGGCAATTGTAATGCAACAGTATCAAACTCGCGCGCGATTCCCTCGAGTGCGCAATTAAACTGAATTTCATTTTTTTATGTTAAGCTGTTAATTAACGCAATAACCGCTGCTAATTTTTTTCTACGAAAACAATCACAGCCAATAATTTCCACTCATTAATTTAAATCTATTCCCATAAATTTAAAAATTATTGGAATTCATTTCAATTGCGAATATTTGTAAAATATTTTCGCTTAAGAGTAAAAGAAACTCTTTCATCTTAGCTTAAATTCCCACCTTTTTTTTATTGTAAAACAGCAAAGACTTTGATGTATTGAGCTGAAAACATTGCTGAAAGACATTTCGTGGAAGCTGTCGTTATTCTTGCAATCTAACAAAATTGAAACAAATTGAAAATTGAATTGAAATTTCTAGTTGCTCTAAAATTCAATAGTGGAGTTCACTCTTCATAGCATTTTAGGTGCAATCTGTCCCTACAACAGCTTTCCAAAACATTGCGAAAATTCAAAAATTGCTACTATAGCAACTTTACACCTAAAAGCTATGAAGAGTGAACTCCACTAATGAGTTTTTTTCTTTTCGACATCACTACCTTGGAGAGTGCACCTGATTAAGTGTTCACCATTACTACAGCTAAAGTTTACTTCTTTCCGGAGGAGCTGTCACTCCTACCTAATGTAATCTACTTTTCAGTTTTTTTTTTGTATTTTTTAGGTGCATGATTTTTTCGTAATACGAGTAGTTTCATAAAAAGAAAACCAAGCCAAAATAGGTCTGTTTGGGTACGGATAATTTGCACGAATTTATAAAAATGTTTACTGGATCCGGTTTGTGTACGCCAAATCCCTTGCAACGAGAGAGAAACTGAGAGCGTAAAGTGACAGTTCATTTCGTAAGAACTTGGAAGTTTTTACTGCAGAAATTTTGTCCAGTAACTTTTAGCCAATAAGAAGAAGAACAAGAAAAAAATATGATCGACTGCAAAGATAAATCATTTTTGCAAACATTTGGAGGCAAATGGAACCAGCAAAGAATTTGTGCGTTCGCGAATCTGCTGACCCACAACCGTCGTGCTCAGCTTTACCTGCTGCAGCTGAAAGGGAAGAATCACAGATTGAGCCCAACGAACTATTACCTTTTGCATTAAATGTCTGATTGAACTCAAGTTTCCCTACCAATTCAAACCTCAAATAAAACTTTTAGATCAGCTGTTTCTTTCTTTAACCCTCCACCTCCACCATATTTTCCGGGTATTGTGAATGTGCCAAGTCCCACTGGTGTAACCAAGAGTTAAAACTTGCAAATTCTTACAAATTTCTGTTTTTTTACTTTTTTGGATAGTTTCATTTTGTACGCTCCCATTGGCTTACTCTCCTGATATATTTTACTGGATCATTTTTACTAAAAAAGTTCCCAAACAGATCTAATGGCTTGTCCCAACTTAAAAATTTAAGTTTCCTTTATGTAAAACTATCATAAAGTTCGCCGTCCTCGGTTGTCCAGCGATACAAAATTTTTAGATTAGCTAGAAACACAATGAGTGCCGCACCGTTTAAAGGAATAAAAGGGATTTTGTACATCGATTGACGACGAATGAGACTTTTGTATATTGCTATGATACTAAATTAAAGTCCTGCATGAATATATTCATTTTGGCAGCTACACTACTGTACATACTGTACGGGTACTTGGTATTCGAAGAATGAGTACAACGAAACGAATAGAAACGAGTACCAGCGAGCGTCGCTTCTCGTTTCTATTCATATTCGGTGAATAGCGAACACTACAGTGCTCGTATTCGGTGAGAAGCGAATGCTGCAGTGCTCGTATCCGGTAATCGAGAACTTTGCGAAGTATTCGAAGATCAACAGTTTCATCGAATATTTTTATGCGCAGTATGTCACTTTTCCATGTGTATACTTATGCTGCGGTTGAAGTGGCTTATTAGTTAATACGCAAAATGGAAATTATTGAAGAAAGTAGCATAACAAATAAATAAATATTTCTAAATAATCTAAGGAATAATAAAACGAGTATATTCGAATATATTCGAAGCAATGTGTACTATTATTGGAATGCTTTTGTCCTCGTTTTCCCGCTTCGAGCGAATATGAATAAATAGTGTACGTCTACTCGTTTATGTTCGGAGCTTACTCGTACTCGAAGAGAGCTGTACTCGTATTCATTCGGACCGGTCCGCAGAGATGAAGTGAAGTATTCGATTAAAAAGCATTTGAATGTTTTCGAATAGAAAAAATGCATACTCGTGCAGGACTCTATACTAAATCATAGTTACTTCGGTTTCAAGGCGAATTAGCATCCACAAATCGGCTATTACAGAATCATATTCAAAAGCGGACAACCTTAGGGGAAAATGTAATAGAATATTTTATTGAAATATTTTTTGCCGAAACTTTAATCATTTAAGTACTTTAAGCCCTCTACGCCGAAAAAGACATGGTTAAATAAAAATGTGGTTGAAGATTTTGAAAATTAAACACTTCATCATCCTGAAAGGAACCGTAGGACATGAGGTGAACAAATTGGGATTTCATTATTATCTCAACCGTTTCTATCAACAACTATGAGGTTGTTGTGTCATGGCCAATATAACCAACTGCAATGTTCTTATGGCCTTGATTCATCCTTCCTCCTTCGTGGATTCATGCTTCGAAATTAATTGCGATATCTTGCGCACTTCTCACTTATTTAATAAAATCAGATTTACGGGCATGTAATGAAAAACGAATATTGTTCGTTAGATCACAGATCGCGGCCTTGGGAGCGTTTCGCCAGCAACGTTTGTGGATAGGAAGTTCACATGCCGCGAATGACGCTTTATTTTTGAGTTCAGCGCTAAGCCGTAAATAATTACACAATCAGATAACGATTTTGGACAACTGCACTCAATTACCTGCACGCGTGCTTCGCTCAAATCCAAACGCATCGCCAGATCCTCCCTTGTGAAGACGTCCGGGTACTGTGTCTTCTCGAAGGCGCGCTCCAATTGATGCAATTGAAACGTTGTGAACGTAGTGCGCGACCTGCAAAGAAGCCCAAAGCATGCAGCGGTGAAAAGAGGAAATACAACAGGCCGCCGATTCGTTGCCGACTAATGCGATTGCGATTTATTGTTTGGGCAATATAGACGCTAAGCGGATTGCGAAAAGTGATTCTTTGTAGCGGTGCGTGACGCGTACCTTCTGACTTTGCGCGGCCGCTCCATATCGCCCAAATCGTGTCCGTTGTTGAGGCTGTTCGAGAGCTCGTCGTCGTTGTCGACGTCGAGTCCATTGTCCGTGTTGGTGGGGGACTCTTCTCGGTGCGGCAAGTGATGGCTGTGGTGCAGTAGCGCGCTGCCGCCGTTGTTGTTGTTGCTGTTGCTGCTGCTACCGAAGCTACTACTGTGATGATTACTGTTGTTATTGGCGGTGGTACTGTTGTTGTTATTGTTGCTGCTGTGCATGTTGTGCAGATGATGATTGTTGTGCGGCTCGTTGGCATCTATGAGAAGAAACCGAGGAGAACAATAAAAAACGCTCATTTAATAGTGCAAACTTGGATAATCGCTAAATTAAAATCGGAGCCACTCGAATTCGAACTCGCGTCGCGCAAGCACTCACAGGGACCAGAGCGCTGCCACCCCGTTTGCTGCCCCAATTCGCAAATGTTCAAGTTACTCAACTTGATTCACAAGAACAATTGAACTTTTTCCAAATTCGAGCATAATAATTTGCACACACAATGCAAACGCCAGCAGCAGAAGCGGCGCGAATGTTTCGCCAAGTGCGCCGCCCCTATTTCGCCGCTTGCCGACTTGCCAGACGAGCCAGCGAGTCTGCGGTGTGTGCGCGCTCGTTCGCCCGGTGCAAAAATGCGAAATCAATAAATCAAAAGGAATTCTTTCGGTAAACACACAGACCTAAGTGGGCAAACAATGGGTTAAAAATTGCAAATTCAATTCAATTTGAATCGCTTCGCCTCAATTGAAATTGATTTGAAAGAAAAAGTTCAGCCAAGAGTGTTCATTGAAATGCCGCTCGCCAAGTGCACATGTCTGCACGCGAGTGCATATCCGTGCGTGTGTGCGTGTGCGTATATGTGTCGCATCGCAATGAAGCTCGAGTGGTGATTTCCCGAATAAAATGGGCGCGGATTGCAAATGCGTTTGAGTGTGACTCCCATTTCGGTACTTATTTATTTATTTATTTGTTTGTTTGTTAAAGTGAACTAAATAGAACCAATGCCACTCCATGAGCATTCAGAACCCAAAAGCTTAAATTTGCAATGAAGTTTTTTCTTTAATTTCTTTATATTTATATTTTGTGCTACGATAAAATAAATTTGCGGAAATTATTAGCCAATCAGTTGTTGTTCATCTTTTAATGGCTACCAACAATATTAAGCCGTTTGTTGTCGATCGTCAACAAACTAAAAATACCAAAAAAACAAATTCTATATCCGACATAAATCAACAAGTGCCTTCTCAATTTACAACATGTGTCCATTGTTGAACAGATTTTAGTAAATTCTTTGAAAACGAAGAATAATTACTTTCATAAAATCACATTAAACTGTATTTCAAATATATCATTTTAAAAGAAGAGCTTTTTTTTCAATCGAATGTAGTAAGAAGAAGAAGCTCTTAAATTAAAAACAAAAAAATATTCAAATACTTGTTTACTAACTGAACCGATATTTGGTTATTTCAGGCCGTAAAATGGAAAAAATAATTCTCAATGCTACATTTAGAATCTTTAGAATATCCATCATAAAAACACAGGTCAAACTTCAAATCAATCTTACAATTTCTTCTATATGCACCGATATAAGAAGTTGTAAGCTCGCATTAATTTAAAAAAAATATAATATTTCTTTAATAATAATATTTCAGTTAGATAATTATTGAGGTATAGGTTTGGGTAGAAAATTCATACTGAATGGGCAAGCGGTAAAAAAATGGATTAAAAAAGGTCGAATGAGCGTAAAAGACGACAATTGTAGTTGACAACCAAACTGGATAATATTATAAAAAACTGTTTGTTAATAGAAAAAGTATTAAACGGTTAGATCAAAGTATTCGTGCATCATTTTAAATCAATTGGATATACAAAGTCGAGCAGACTTCCCATAAAAAAACAATTGTATCTTCTGCGAAATCCCAAACCATTCCATCGTGGATACCGCTTCTCATCGGACAGACAAATACTATGAATCAAGATATTCGTACAGATGCGACATTCACTTATTTGAATCGGTTAAGAAAAGTGCGTCGTCAAAAGATTATACTCATTCAAAACTCAATTCATTAACCAAAAAACTGAGTTTCATAAATAAGGAAAATAATAATTTTTCACTCAATCTGTAATTTTTCGCAAGATAACCTATCGGAAATTTTTCTGACAACTTGTTAGAAATAAGTATGAAAATGGCTGCTGCTTTTAAAAATTATGAAAAATTATTTGAATTTTTTAATTTGCGACGATTAAAGTTTTCTGATTGAAGTTTCCTCTCCTGTCTCCTTCTTTCATTCTTTTCATTTTCCCCAAGTTGCCCACCTCCACATTTAGTATTGAAATAATTTATAACAAAAATTCCTATTTCTTCTTTCACGTTTTCTATTTCTGATTAGAAATTCATAAAAACTGAAATTCATTAGATCACCTGCCTGTCATCGTTACGCATCATTCGATTTATTAAATTTAAACAAAATTTGCTTTATAGGCACTCACATTGTATAGGTAGAGATTTGCAATTAAAATGAAATGGAAAATGTAAGCAATTGAAATGTTTTCAATAATTCCTTTAATCCTTCAATCATTTCGAATCAAATGGCATTCAATATTTGTATCGATCGGCAGCATTCAATGTAAGCATGCACCAAACAAAGTCCCTCAAAGCTTTTTATTCATTTATTTATCGTATTTTTTTTATTGCAATTGTGACGACTCACGTAATCGCATGTGCGCAGGCCAAATTATATTTATGTATGCTGCACGCAGGATACGGCGACATTTCGCCTGAATCCGCTGCTCACTCACACACGCACAATTCGTTTTTTTTTCCAAATCACTTCTAAACGTGTAATCAAATTTTAATGAGCCTCAAATTAATAATTTTCACAATGCAGAGCGATATGTCTGCACCGCCTCAACCGGACCAACGCAGCAGGACAGCGAATTTGAAAAGGACGTGTTTCGCTTTTTTATTGAATTTCGAAATTTTAGTTTGCGCTCGCTGCTAAATATTGCGGCACAGTGTAAAATTGTTGATGTTGTTGTAGTTGCAGCCGCAGCGGCAAAAGGTAATTTTGAAAGCATCGAATTACTTGTTGGCAAAAGAGGTTATGTGCTGTTGACGATCCAACCAGGACGATGGCGCGGAAAGTAGTGCAGAGGGCGAATATGAATATGAGTGATTTGTAGTTGTTGTACGTTGCAACAGTGGTGTCGCTAATATTTTGTCAGCGTTGTTACATTTCTTGTTCGCGCTGTCATTGTTGTTGCGCTGCTCAGCGCTCGCTGCTGCCGGTGCTGGTGCTATTAATATTGACGTTGATGATACGATTGTGTTGCATCGATGAGAAGGACGACGCCCTGTGGTGCTTTTGTGCGCAATTTCATTTAGCATTAGTTGTTGCCATAATGTGCGACGGTGTCGATGGGACGTGGCGTCTGCATATTGCTTGCAATGGGCGCAATTCAAAAACGGCAACCGAAGTGAATAATCTTGCAACTCCTGTGAAACTGAGAACCGAGATACAGAGAACGAATACGCCTTAAGGTATACATTGCAAGGTATAATTAGGTAACGCAGTTAAGGGTGGCGGGGCGACTGCCAAAACCATAAGGAACGCCCATCAAAATCTATTGCAATTCCTAATGCTGACATGTTTGTTATCAACGCTGGCATCTTCCAACTTTGAAAATTATGCATCTGTCAATAGTCACGTGTGCTTCAAGTCTCGAATGTGGTAGTGTTAATAGAAAGCCTATGGTCACTCTAATCGTCCTACGAAGACTTTTTAATTGTCTTGAAATAAATAAACTTGAAATAAAACAAATGGAAAGCTTTGGCGATAAATGAGTATGTATGTATATGCATGTGTACAGTGGCGCACACAGGATTTCATTTTAAGGGGGGCTGGGGGTTGCGTACAACTTTTCAGCCCAATTCCATTTGAAACCCCTCAGCAGACCGCACATTCTGAGCTATAAGACTTGTGCGACGAAAAAAATTGTATCAATAGTTTTTTAGTCGGTCAAACGGCCAAACGAAAAAATTCAAATTGCCTGATATATTTGAATGAATAAATAAAAGTCACAAAATAACTATTATTTTTGACCGATAAAATAAAAGTCAAAAGCAACAGTTATTTTTGCCTGAAATGATAAAAGGCATAAAATAACTTTTATTTTTGTTGGGAAGAATAAAAGTTAAAAGATAACAGTTAAAATCTGATTTTTTTGATTACAACCATAACCGGTACGGTCCCTGAAAGAAAGAACTTCACAGCGAATGTTGCTCTAGCAACTACATTATAAAATTTTCTACATATCGCACACCCACTTCAGAAGTGACACAACTCAAAATTTGTTTGCCAAAATACAGCTAAGTCTCTCTTCATGTCGAGAAGTTTGATGCTATTTGATCGCTACAGCTCAATGCAAAAGAGTCCTAATTCAAATTGTTACACTTTTGGGGAAATAAATTTTTGTTGAAGTTAATTTTAAGTAAAGTTGTTACAATTTTAGTATATACATATTTTCAAATAAAAAAATTAATTTCGAATTTTCAAAATTTTCCTTTCAACTTTTTAACTGCCATTTATAATTATTAAATTCAGCAAAAGTGACATAACTTATAATAATTTGGTAATTATTGAATTAAAATATCATGAAAAAAGTTACAACTCAAAATTTTGGATTTTCTAGTGTAAAATAAAAAAAATCTTTGTAACCTATCCTAAAGCATAATGTGTTGGCATTTTCTACTAAACGGTTTATATGTTATTTTAAAAAATTTTTATTCAGCTCAAAAACAATGTTGTGCGTTTCCTGAAAAATTAAAAATTTTGAGTTGTGTCACTTTTGTAGTGGTTGTGCGATATGTTCTTCAAAGTCTTCAAAGTTTATAGTTTATTATAAGTTAATTGCTGTTTATTTGATTTAACTTTTTTATAATTAAAGCAATTTCGAAATAATTTGAGCAGTGAAAAGTTATTCAAACTAAAGATTAAACTAAATTAAATTATACTAAATGAAAACCAACTTCTATAATAATTCAGTAAATGAATATAAAACAACAACTGCAATGACTAATTATATGGTTACCAGATTTTCCATGCGACTTTGATTGAAACTACTTTTCAATGGCCTATTTGTTTTCCTTAAAACCAAAATTTACCCATCTCTTGCTCGGTTTCAACCATATTTAAAAGTTGTTCCATTCATTAAACTTGCATTTATAAATCACGAAGCCCCATCTGTCGCCATAATACCGCTCAAACGGCTCCTCTGCAACACCCGCTATGACCGCAACATTTGCCGTTTGCCCCACAGCGACATCGTTATCCCTTACATAACTGCACTATACGGTTACTGAAATTGCACGGCTCTATACGTTCCATGCAAATAAGCCCGACATAATACCGCCACTACATCGACATCTACACACATATCGCAGCACGCCCCCCCTCCCCCCCCCCCCCATTCCGACCGGCAGTGGCCCCATGATTTGCATAAAATCAACAGGATCCCAACACGCCGGTCGCTGGCACGTTCGAAGCCGCCTCCCCGCAACACATGCCCACGATTTTTAATATTAGGAAATTGCCCGAGCAATGGCATGTTTGAGGCCTTAACCCAAAGGTGCCAAAATATTTGCACACTGTGCGGTTTTCGGTGGAGTGTGATAAATGCCGTGTCAGGCACTCGATATTGGGACGCTGGCCCAGCCCTGCCCACCGACGCGTGTTCGTGCACAGTTGCGTCGATTAGCGTTGATATGTGCAGTGCACTACATGCATACATACGAGTATGCTCATACAAGTATGTGTGACTGTGCAGCGCATGTTTCTCTGCTCCATTTCATTGGCCAATAATTGAGTTAATGAGGTAAAGCTAATAAAATTTCAATCTGTTCGTACACGGAATTTCGATGCATTTGCATACCAAAGCAATCTATAGTGTGTGTGTGTGTATGTGGGTGGGTGTTATATGTTTATACATATAAACCGAGATAAGTATATGTACGAATTTGTAATTTTCAACAAATTGAAAATCATTTCGAAAATATTGCCATTTTCACCATTTTTCACAACTTGTTAAAAAAAATTAGATATCAATTTCCTTTTTTGTTATTGTATTTACATATTTTCACTTGGTAGTGCTTTTGAATAATTTGATCAATTAAAATTATAGCTTGTACATGTGCTTATCATGCCCTATCCTGATCCGTAAATTTTATAAAAAACCAATATATGACTGAACAAAAATAAACATTAATTCACTTTAAAGATAAGAACATCTCATAAAAGACTTTTATAATATTATATGAGTTGAAGTTACAACAATCACACACAACTTTCACAAATACAAATTCCTTTCTTCTTTAAGTAAGACTGACCTAGTATACCCGAAAGTATGATTGCCGAACATTGTACAAAATGCCCATAAAGCCACATAAAAATGAAGCAACCCTCTCCTTGACTGAAAGTTTACTATTACCATATTTATACGACGGTCCCAGTCGATTCGATTGACTCGATACGTTTTCAAGCCAGGTTTTTATATAACTATTGATTTCTGAATTGAATTGACTGAAAACGATTTGAAAGGTATGCTTTTTCTCTTTCTTTTTTAATACTTTTGTGATCGTCTAATGAATGTCAGCTGTTAGTGTTTCTTGCTTTTTACTTGAAAATGAAAAAAACAAAACTAACTGTACTTCATCAGACAAGGATGACGAACTTGGGCGATTGCAAATAGAAAAACATAAAAAACAGAAAAGCCAATTAATCGGGATTACAGAGTTAACCATTTTTCGATATAATGTAAGAGTTAGACTTATTTGCTCTGAGATCGTTCTTTCATGAACATCAAGCGCCTCAAATTGAAAATATTTTCCAAACCGAAAAATGATTAAAGTCAAATGTTCATGAAGTGAATTTTGAATAAAATAAAAAGCCATTTAAAAAGTTATGAAAAGTTCCATATACAATGAAATAAGCTTCTGTTCGAAACTAACTTTCAGCACTTAAAATATTAATATAATTCTTTTTGAATATTATTCAAGAGCACTCCCAAAAATCGACATGTACATCTCAGAGGCGTAGCCAAGGGGGGTTTTGGGTGGCAGAACCCCCCATGGCCTATAATTATTTAACATTTTTAATCACTATGCATATTATGTACCTTCCCACATTGGCCAAAAGGTCTTTTCACCTGTAAGAATTTAAAAGAATAATAACAAAATTGTTTGTTTGGTAAAACCGATATTTTTTTTAAATTGTCCCCTTCAGGCTCAATATATCAATTTGCATGATTAAAAAGCATGTCTAATGAGTGTTTTAGATCGTCGGCTGTCCTTCAAGATGTCGGTACAAGCTTTTTGGATGGCTTCTACGTCCTCAAAACGCCTTTGTTTAATCGGTAAATGCATTTTTTTTTTAAGGTGAAAGTCGAAAAATCAGTCACAAGTGTCTATCGATGAGATGGCGTCTTTCGATAGCCAAAAGTTTAGTTAAAAAGCGATAAATTTTTGTTATTGAGATACTTAACCTTCGCCTTATCAAAGATTTTTGTATTCGTTCTTGACCAATACCCACCCGGATGACCACAGGCGCTTCCGTTCTCAATAAATAATAGTCGTGTCTGGGTATAGTGAACACCCTATATAGTGAACACCCAAATTTTGGCATGGAGCGTCTAAATACACTGATCAACAGCAAAATGGCTTTTCTGGTTCTGACATCAGTTTTAGGGTAATTAGGGACCGCTGATTTCGAATCCGCAAACCGTTTTGAAAACTTAGTTTCCGTTTTCGCAAAAAATGGGCGTGTCACTTTTTCGGATTTTCCCTGACTTTTATCACGTTTGGGATTGTAATTTCAAACCCAATAAACCGGTTGACATGATTTTCACTTTGTGTCATTTAAAACACCTCACGGCTTCTTTTCCAATGTAATTTATTTATATAAGTTTTAAAAATCCGCTGCAATTGGACCTCAAAGTCGGAAAATATGGAATTTCAAGGCGTTTTCTTTGATCTTAAAAAACAAACACATTTTTTGTAAATCAATTATCAAGTTATGTATAACACGAAAGCGGAAACATGAAATTATACAACACAGCCAAATTTTTTGGCGTGAGTCTCATTCTCATCGAAGTAATAGCAAAAATGTACCATAGTCATTTTCATAATTTATGATACTATTTCCTTAAAAAATTAAGGGCCTCAAAATATGCTCTTTTATATATTCCATTCACTGTCTGGAATACAAGCGAAAAACAAAAAAATTTTGAATTGCTTCAAACAAAACAAAATTAAAAACTTTGCATATTTGGAGGCTCTTACTTTTTAAAGGAAAAAAACTGAAATCTGTTGAAAATGACTTTGGTACATTTTTGCTATTATTTCGATGAGAATGGGACTCACGCCAAAAAATGTGGCTGTATTGCATTACTTGATGTTTCCGCTTTCTTGTTATACATAACTCGATAATTGATTTACGAAAAATGTGTTTGTTTTTTAACATCAAAGAAAACGCCTTGAAATCCCATATTTTCCGACTTTGAGGTCCAATTGCCGCGGAATTTTAAAACCTATAAAAATAAATTGCTTCGGAAATGAAACCGTGCGGTGTTGATAATGCAACGAGGTGAAAATGATGTCAACCGGTTTATTGGTCTAGAAATTACAATCCCAAACGTGAAAAAAGTCAGGGAAAATCCGAAAAAGTGACACGCCCATTTTTTGCGAAAACGGAAACTAAGTTTTCAAAACGGTTTGCGGATTCGAAATCAGCGGTCCCTAATTACCCTAGAACTGATGTCAAACCCAGAAAAGCCGACCAAAAGTCGAAATTTGTTGCCCTGTGATATTGAACAAAATTGTGAAAGCTATTTCAAGCAAAAAGCAAAAAGTGTATTTTGAGTAAATAAAACGAATTTTGAACAAAAATGTTAACCTTGATATAGTGAACAACCTCAATACTGTGAACAGGCCTTGCAATAATTAGTTCACTATATCCAGACACGACTGTAATAATAAATTTTTTTTTCTATACCTCAGTATTTAGTATCTTCCTCTGTTGATAGTCCGTTTTTCGAAAAAAGGCCTAACTTTAACGATTTATTTTGCGAATATGGAAAATATTAGGAGATTTATTTCCAAAGGGTTTATTGAACACATCATGAAGTACGTAAACAAACATTTTGCGTGAGTTCTATTCAAAATGGTGGCGGAAGCGCCTGGGATCACCCGTGTGGGTATTTGGTATACAAAATAGCAAAAATAACAAAAAAAAACATGAACAAAATTTCTAAAAATATATTTGCTTAAGCTATTGAAAACTTCTTTCGAATTTGTTCAGTAAGTCGAAATCATGACTACATTAGATAAATACTCCGGCAGATTTAGAACCCAAATAGTAAAAAGATCTCCCGTTTGGGTATAAGAAAAGCGAAGGTTAAATCCAATTTCAAGTCGATTTTCGCTAATCTATGATGAATTACCGCCAAGTTTTAATGGGATTTGCGGTGATCGCGGATTTCAGTTGGCTAACACGTTGGTGTTCATTTATGTCCTGACAATCCACGGGATAAACAAAAATCACCATAAACTTGATTCATCAATTGCAATGTTTCAGTTAATGTTTTACCAACTTTAAAACCTAATTCGTATTTGCTCTTTGCAAATTAGCAACGAACTTTTTTTACCAGTGACAAAAACATACTTTTACTTCGGACGCAATAACTTCGCTTACTGTGAGCCTAATTTCATGAAATTTCCATTGCACTAAGTCACATATGGGTGCACTATCACAAAATGCCCTCTTTGAAAAATGCCCCCATGACCAAGTTCTGGCGACGTCCCTGGTACATCACATATATATTTGTAAAACATATCAAAATTGGGATACACTCAAAAGGGTCTTTATAAACATTTAAAAATGGACTTAGATCATTAAGGTTAACTTAGAGTGGAGCAGACGTGAACTTAGACCATTTACAACTTTTTTAATTACGATACGAATACTATGTATATTATTATCACCTACATATGTACACGTCTTTAATTCTCCAATCAGTAAGTATATAATTTTCTCAACTGCCGTCGGAATCTTTTACTTTTCCTTAGTTATCCAACAAAATTTAATTTCTCACAAGTCTCACTACTTTTGTACAAAGAAGGAAACCCTGAGACTTACTTATCGCTACTCTATTCGCTAGTAGAAAACTCCCTGCAGCAACCAGGATAATCTTAAATTGTGCAAGTTTAACCTTATCAGACCGAGGACAAATGTTTTAATACCGCAAAGTCCTTAGAATATTTTAGACCATCTAATCAATTTGCCAAATAAATCGTTTTTTAATATAAAAGATAGGAAAAATATGACCAAAGTACTTTTCCCCCCCGGGAGATATATTGTATTATTTACAATAATAACAACAGTCATTCTGTCGATAAAGTGTAGCTCAGTTCAGAGAAAATTAGAGTATTCTTTTGGTTCCTCAATCTTTTGACCGAATTAAGGATTTCCACCGTTATTATTTTTCGTTGGTACTATAAATGCATATATGTATATTATATATATACGCTGATAGGTAGATTAAGGATGGGTATATAGTATTACTACACTCTTATTTATAATCCTTACTGTGTTAGTTAGTGCTACTTCGAGCACTCACTCGAGAACTCATCTATGCACTCCAAAATGTTCTATTCTCAAAACATACATATGTCAGTTATTATGAATTTACAAATACATAGGTATATGACAAGCGCAGAATCCACGTACTTTGGAAATTTGTACCGTTAGACAACTAAAGTCAGAAAAATGTGGGGGGGAAACTGGTAGTTTTAGTAAATAAGATGTTTAACGAAACTGAATTCAACAAAATTTAGACAGTGAAACAATTTTAGACAGTAAAGAGTTTTGCTTGTCTGTAAAATAAACTTGCAACGCCATAACTTTGTTCATTTTAGACTGATGACCATTGTTGCGTGTGTCGCTTATAGGAACAAGATTTTGGAAAATCAAAAATCACAAGTAATCTGTGGGTAATCGCAACTTGATTGCACATCTTTAGACTTGAAAAAATGTCGAAGGAATTATAACGAAGAACGAGGAAAAATAATTTTTAAGTGCAGTTCTTAGATAATTACTTTTTTCAAACCGAGCGCCCCGGGTTCGATTCCTGGCTTGGGCTGGAAAAAACACTCATCTACTTCTGTCGCTATCCACATGAAGGGAATGAGAATTACAAGAATCGCACAAGTGCGCTCTTGGCAGGCAATGGCAAAACCTCCAAGTGTGAAAGAAAAACTGCCAATCGCCGTTCGGATTCGGCGTTAAACTGTAGGTCCGCTCCCCTCCCTTTCCCCATCCGTTTGTGTGGTGTGTGGTGTATCACATGTTGAAAAAACAATGTTGCATACGCATTTCAAACGGGTGGAATCTGTGGTATCACAACGGGCCCATTAAGAGGCCTAAGTGTGTCTCATGCAGAGGCAGCCACCTCAACCTAACCTAACCTAGATAATTACTTTGAGAAATTGACTCCAATCCATCGGTCTAGTCACGAGTATTGAACTTAATATATATTCTCTGGTTCAAGATTCAATGCTCGAGTTACTGGTAACTCTTGCAAAATGTATTCCACTTCAAATGGTCCAGCAATCCCATAAACTTACCACTTCTCTTCGATTGAGTGCCGAGAATCTGATCGATGCTGTAGACGGCGCGTGGTCGCGAAACCGGACTATCCTGCACGGAGCGCATAACTGGAGCCATGATGGGATGCGTGGTTGTTGTTGTCATCATTTTAAACAAATCCCAATTCGATTATTGCATTAGCACCAACACTTTGATTGAAAATAAAACTCCGTATTCCAAAATGAGTTATGCCCAGCAGTTCCACTGTGTTTGCCGCAAAGGATCTTCGAGTTAATTGCACTTTTGAGTCGAATCGAATTAAATTTGTTTGGTAGTTTTTCCGTTTTGATAATTTTCGAAAATTATTCTAATCAATTCGATTTGACACTTTGCCGTTGAGTGTGTAGTAGTTCGCCTGCGAATTGCACGTCGAGTGTCATTTACCGCGGCCAATGCACGTTACAACCAACAACCACCGACTGAGCCGACAGCATTAGAGACGTTTGCATTAAATATGACGTTGGCGCTTTGCCAGCAAGTGTCTGAATGAAATGGAAAAGAGCCGCCAGCAGCGGCAGAGTATCCTTTGAACGTGTGCGCGGCTATCCTGCAGCGCGTTATCTCTTTCGCTCCTGCGCTCGCTAGGAGGGTAGTTTTTTCTTGGGTTCTGCAGGTATTCGCACGCACACTCACACACGCGCACACGAATCAAGGGGTGTTGCTAGCAAACACTCACACACACGTACATTGCCGTGGAGGGAAGGGTGGTCACTCACACAATCACACACAGGCACACAGCCACGCAGGCGACCACTCACACGCCGATACGCGCCATTATATTCTCATCTACAAAAGCAAAACAAATTGTTGAATTGGCATTTTATTGCCCAGTGATAAAATAGACACGTTATCAGCCAACACTCCCCTCGCATACTCCACAAAAAAGTACGCAGTTTTTCGATTTGTTCTTTGTTCGCTCTGATTAGCTGCATTAAAATTACATTATTTTTGTTCAGGCGAGCGGGTGAGTATCACGTGGTGTTGTGATCAAATAGCAAGAACGTGAGCGGTGGTGTCACCCACATTGGCAGTTCTCAATATTCTCATAGTGACGGCTGTTAAACTGACAGCTCGAAAGTGTAAAATTTCCTCAAAGAACTCAGAAACTGACTAGTGTCTGCTGAAAACGATCTGATCGAAATGGTTTTAAATGGTTCACATGGTTAAATGGTTAATGGTTTAAAATTATATGAATTTCAAGAATTCTTTATAAAAGCCAATGATCAATAGTCAATGAATCTTGTTCGAAACTACGTAGTCCGCAGTCACCAGTGTGACCGGTAACAGAAACCAAAATAGATCTAAAATCGGTCTAAGATAAACTAGGAAAAGATTGATGTCGAAGAAAGGTTAAAAAAACAAGAAGTTTGGCAACTAATTTATTTTGAACACTATACATAGTCATATACATATTCGAAACAAAACATAGAAATATATGAGAAATTTAATTAATTAGATAAATCACCTTAATTGATTACGATTGCGTAAAGTTTATAAGATCAGATTCAGATTCATGAAGTTCATAGGATCATCCGTTCTTTTAAAATGTAAACAACGTTTGTTTCGTTTCTTTAGGGCAAATCGTTCATTATTATTTACACTAAAAATTATCTTATAATTAATATACACCAATACCTCACTTTGCGTCGTGGTTACGTTTCAAAAAAACACGACGCAAATTGAAACGACGCAAAGTGAATTATGATTTTTCTATAGCAAACCATGTAAAGATCGAAGATAGGTTCCAGGGTTACAAAAATACTACTTTTTAAAAAGAAAATTGAACAAAGTAAACATTTAAAAAACAAAAATAATATAACTCTGCCAATAAATAAATTGCAAAAATATTTACCTTTTTTGTAACCAGGAATAACCCGTAAAAATGTATAAAAATTAATTGTTCTGTTTTAAAAAAAGCACAACACACTAATTGAAACTGAATTCTAAAAATTGAAAAACACGGTGAAAATAAAACTGAATTAAAATTGCGTTGATTTTCAGTTAGAAAGGGAATCCCCGAGTTTTGATGGCATGGCGCAATTAGAAACATAAGTCGTGCCGAAAAAAAAGAAAATTTAAAAAAAAAATTATAGACTCGAACCCAAAACAACGCAACTTCGAAAATCTAACGACGCACAGTAAAAATTAGTAGGTACTAATTCAACAACTTCGACGCAACTTCGAAAAAACGCAAAACGAAACGACGCAAAGCAAGGTATTGGTGTAATATAATGTAATTATATAAATAATAATTACTCCATCATTATTAACCCATTAAAACCTGACCCCAGAAAAGCCATAAAATTTCCATAAAATTTTACACAATTGACTTAATCAAGAAAAAAAATCAAGCAAAAAATTCATACCATGTTTTTTTTTTGTCATGTTTTTCGCAAACATTACACAAATAAACAAAATCAAACATTTACGGAAAACAAAATGTGCCAAACAAATATCAGCTGCTTGGATTTTGACATTTTCACGCGTTGCGTTGTATGAAAATTGGCAGTGTTTAGGCCCAACATTGCATTCGCGCAACACAAAACTTAAAGAATATTTTTGTTTAAAAAATCAAAAAAAAAAATTTTCAAAACTTATTTTTAAATAGTTTAGCATTGCAAAATGCAGCCCACTAAGGGATTTTGATAGGTTTGAAGAATAAGTATTTTTGATTGAATTTCAAAAATTCCGGAAAAAAAACCTTTGACTTTGGATCGAAAAAAACGTATGAATATTTAAATCATTTTGAAATTTGAGTATGGCAGAATCTAAAACGATCAATTCTAATCCAATTCTACCCATTTTCAAGTCTTATGTCTTTATGAATTACTTAATATAGCGAAATTCCCAAACGTTGCGCAAACGCAACGCTCAGGGCTTAATTAACTTATTAACTAACTCTGGAAATGTTATTTTTTCAGGTGATGTATTTTTGAATTTTTTCACTTTCAAAAATCGTTTTCTCACTTTCAAATATAAATTGTTGAGAAAAGATTTCTTCCATCTTTAAAGCTTTCTCCGTTGAAAACCCTCATTGTGATCTATTCCGATTTATATTTAGACTTTGCATTTTATTAGGCTACTCTAGACGCTTTTCAACGGAAAATAAATTAATGGTAAAAAACAAGTAGTAAACGACTTGAAAAGTAACGAAGCCAAACTCTCAATTTCGAGGATAAATGATAAAAAAAGAATCGAAAAAGCGAAAACGCCACAATGTTGGTCACGTATTCAGCTGAAAACGTGCTGAGCTTAAAACTATTTGTTTACAAAATTAATTTTTAAATTTCTAAAATCAAACTATGGAAAAACCAGACATACTTAGTTATGTATGTAGGTAGACTAAAAACTGAAATAATTTCGCACTCTATACATCTTAGAATAAGTTCCCGTCAGTCTGAATACAGAATCTATTTTGCATCTTCCATTTTAACCATTAAATGCCAACTGTATATTTTAAGACCATTATTCAATCCACAGTATACAGTAGACTGGATATAATTCATAATTCTTAATAAATAGAAAAAACTTGACAAATATTTTGTCAAAAAGTTTCTCTATTGCATTAACCCAACACCATTAAAATGCAGTCCACACATTAGAACAGTTTTTCTTGTTGACGATTGCACGTTACCACGCTGGACGCTTTGTCATTAGATGTGTCGCCTCCAATATAGCAACGAATTCTTAGAATTTCACGATTTTACAAATTTTCAATTTTAAGATCGCACCAACTTCCAAACGCTTGCATGTTATTCAGGGTTAATTTTTGTGAGCATTACATGACAAGTATCTCTTTTTTTCAATCTCTCTTCATACAGAAAGGAGGCCGTCATTATACCTGGTTCACCTGGTAAAATTTTACTACATCAATCCTTTCGCAGAGATTAAAAGTCAAAAATTTAAATAAAAAAAAACCCAAATGTCGATATTTTTTGGTTACATTTTATTGTATTGAAATTAACTAACAACATCTTTGTTAGACATGACTTTAAATCCATTAAAATACGCATTAAATTTTATTTCTAAAATCTCTTTAGATATTAAAAACTATCATTACTCACTTTATTTAATTAATGCAAAATACTTTTCCCATCGAAATCAATGCTCATGGATGTCAAAATATTAGTTCTTAAATCATGTATTAAGGTTGATTTCGCATTTCCGCGCATGCACTCTTCACACAGGGCCACTATTTAAGGAGGGAGAACTAGTAGCAACTACGGCCACAACAAAGTACGAGTATTGACTAGTTTGTCGGCGCACCAGACAAAGACCGAACGACGCCTGCGATTACGCAGACAAGGGCACTTTGCCCTTGTCTGCGGCTCTGCGGGGCCCTCCGAGACCCCGGACAGAGCGACCACACAAAGGATGTTGCGGTTGCCGCTAATATGAGCGCTCTACAAAACGGCTTTAGATGCCTAAAACAACACGTAGTAGCTCTACAAAAGTAGCTTTACTGCTATTAGTGTATTCAGGGAATTTGCGGATCAACTCTTTGCATGGACACCGGTAAGAATTATTAGAACAAAACAGTTTTTAGTTATTTAAATTTTACTATTATCAGTCACTTTAAAATTTAGTGTGTGTCAGGTGATCACTTTTATAAATTGTTGGATGTAGTTATTAAAATTAATTTAATAAAAAAAATTTATGTATATGTATATATCCATATATCATATGAACAGTGGCGCACGCAGGATTTTGTTTCGGCGAGGGTTCTGTGCAACTTTTTTGAGACCCAGTAAAATTTCAAATCGCTCTCTTCACCTACAATGTTTTTTTGCAATGCACTAGAATTTATTTACATAGTGGTGGGCAAAGTCAGCTGATCAATAGGGATGGTACACTAATCAAATTGTTTAATTGGTTCAATGGAGATGGTCAATGCCACCTGCTCAATAATTGATTACACAGGAGAACAAAATCGCACTTTTTTTCTGTTGCATGAAGTTTTTCTGCTGTTTTTTACTAATTTGGGTACGCTGATTTCGAATCTACCCTCAGAATTTTTGTAGCAGCTCTAGTTAGTGAGATACAGGTACTGTGTCACTTTTTCAGATTTTCTCTACTTTTTCCATATTTTTTATTTCTAAACCAATAACCAATCACCTTGTTGCATTAACAACACTGCACGGCTTCTTTTTCGATGCAATTTATTTTTATAAATTTAAAAATTTCGCGATAATTGGACCTCAAAGTCGGAAAATAGGGAATTTTAAGGCGTTTTGTTTGATTAAAAAGATACACATTTTTCGTAAATCAACTAACGAGTTAGATGTAAAATGAAAGCCGACACTTAAAGCAATACAACACAGCCAAATTATTTGTCGGAAAACACCGAAAGCATCGAAGTAGTACCAAATATGTGCTCGTGTTAATTTCAAAATTTTTCAGCTATTTGTCATGATTTATTAAGAAACAAAGGGCTTCCTGATATGCAGTTTTTTTTAATATATATGTGACGATTATAAATTAAATTTCTGTACTAATTTTTAATTTAATAATTGACTGGCACGACAGCCCACTTACGCGAGACTAAGGCCTAGCTTCCCGCAACTACCCGTGTTGTGCGTGTGAATTTGTACGCGGGTGGAAGGGACCTACAGTTTTATGCCGGTTCCGAACAGCAGGTTGGGAGCTTTTTCATAAGCAATTTTTAATCTTAGAGGTTTGCCATTTCCAGCTGAGAGGACAGCCACCGAAAGAGAAAACGAGTTTTCCCGTTATTTGTTTTAGGTGTTATTACAGGCAGTATTGAACCTGGGGCTGCTGCCTTCGACTCGCGGTCCAACGCACTAACCAACTGAGCCACGGCGACTGCTTTCTGTACTAACGTAAGATATTTCGGGGGTTTAAACCCCCGAAAACCCCTGTGTGCGCCACTGCATATGAAAGAGTAGCTTAAGTTGAAAATTGATGTTATGAAATATCTTCCATTTTGTGTAATTTGTATTCTACTTGAATCTTGCGAAAAATCTGTAACTTAACATATTGGAGTTAAGTTTATTAGAGAAGAAAGGTGCAAGTTTTGAAAAAAGTATTGGTAAATAGGGAAGATTTGACACATTTATACTTTTCAGCTTTTTCGATACTGAAATTTGCGTTTTACAGGTTCCTAAGTAACTTAAGCACTTCTGTTGAAATAAAACCTATGTGTTGTGTAATATTGCTTAGTAAACCTAAAACTTTGTAAACATAAGACGAAATTTTGTCAAGGTGAACATTTATACAGCTTATGTCGGTTTAAGTGATGTAGTTATAAGAAGAACGGAAGATCAGAATATATACATAAGATGTTCTGACCAATGCATTGTTGTTAAAAAAACAGGATTTTCCAAAACCCATGAAATACATTTAAGTGCATTTACTTCTTATCCCGAGCTCCCAACGCAATAACTTAATTCTCTCTTATGTTCATTCTTGTTCTTAATTCTCTTCCATATGACTACTGATATAAAAGATTAAAAATACTCACGATCATCTATTTTATCTTGTTTTCCAACTTTAGACCCTTTAATCAGAATAAAGAAATTGATTGAGTAATTGTATCCGTTACAATGATCATATGATACGATGATAACTTCTTTCTTAAGAAATACGTAAGTATATGAATCAACGGTTACGTTCCATTCGGGAGCATTCTTCAGCTTTAGGAGATATCCAGGCTCCAGTGATTTAATTTTAATTGACTTTATTTCTATTCTCTTGCAGAGTGGATTTAAATTAGTAGATAAATTAAGCTCAATATTCGCTATTATGTTAAAATTTGTCATAATTGTATTTATTTATAATATACGTGGAATATCGTCAACTCATCAGTTTACAACTGTTATAATATCTCCAAAACCAAATGAATACTTTGAATTGTCAACTCACAATTTCATACAAGACTTCTAAGCCGAAGCCAAAAACGAGTATAGATTTAAATCCGGCCTGTCAAATCGACAGACTATGTAATGATGCAACGCTCGCATAGACAGACTACAAATGACTGCGGACATAAATCGTATTGTCCGCATTGGTACCAATGGACTTTAGGAAATCATTTGCAGTCGAATCTTGAAGAGCCACACGGCGGCACTGCTTACTTGTACTCAAATTTCACTTCAGTCTATTTCAAAACGGCCAATTACAAACCTTCACTATCTTGATCGAAATTTGATACAATTTTAATACAATTCTTGAATTTCCCAAGCAGTGTCGGCATCCAAAACAAGAGCTCAACGAAATCGTCTAACTCACCTGCAATCTTCATCAGCCCTTCGAGCCAATTAAACCGCCTTGAAATGGCGGAAAAGCGCAAATCACGTTCGAACATCAGCTACAAATCGGAGCATTTAGCAAATCAATTACAGAACCCAGAACCGAGGCACACGGGCCGCGCCGCCGACCGTCTGTCTCCATGCAGTTTAGCGAACAAGAAGATTAGCTTAAACCCGCCAGCGAAAGTGATGATTTTGCGTAAAATGTGGAAAACAAGTGAAAAACAAAAGATACCCACATTAGATTTAAGATCATTAGCAGCTATTAGCTGCATAATAACAGGTACGGGGCCGGTGCCGTAACGACCCACAGGCGCAAAAAGGCATAGTCCATGCCAGCTGCACTACGACCCGCAATCCAGACCACAACTAAGCCACTACCCACACTACCTGGCACTGTAACCGCACAGCTCTAAATTTAACTAACACTAAAGGGGATTTTCGATTGAAATTCTGTCGCAACTCGGTCCTATGAAAATATGATTAGTGAGTGTCTGAGCGCGGGATTACGCGGCCCTTGGCGGACCGTTGCTGGTCGTGTAGTTGGAGTGATTAACGGTTGGTGTTGTCAGTGTGTGGCGTCACATCTGCGAAAAGAATACTAATCGATCCTTTTTATAGATTTAGCCTATTATACCACATGCTGCCAGGTTGCACTATGCGCTTCAAGATTCTCTCCTTCTGCCATCTACGACGAGTTCTGAAACCCTTGGATTACCGCAGGTTTCGCAGAGGAAACTGCGCAAGATTAAAACAGGTCATAATTGCCGCAATATATAGAGAGTAATGAAACTGTTTAAATTGAACTTTTTCCGTCCATGACATCCGAATCTCCTTGAGATTTCGTAATTAAATATAGGTAACTATAGCCCGTTCCTAATGGACAGTACGCAATCTTATAAAAATAAAGCTATGCCCAATTTCAAGAATTTCTAAGACGTACTTAATTTCTAAATAATCTAGTTCCTATTTTAGAATTTTCTATTTTTAGAGCTGACCTTCTCATATTATAAAATAATCAGAGAGCCTTCCTTCCAACAGATGACCCAAACTCTTCAAGCATACCTAAAGATTCACCACCCGCCAACCTACTTCAACCTAGTCCGTATTTTATATTTGTTTTGCAATTTGTATTTAGCATTAACAGACAGCCACTCTGGGAAACGTTTGGACGCAATAGAGACGCAATTGACAATCAGAAACTGGCCGAAGGACACACGCCTGACGTACGGTCACCTCTTACTACGCTCAACAGCTGGAGGCACAGGCCCCGAATGAGCGCCGCTGACTCTCATCATGCTGCTTGTATTCGAATTGCACTCTGCAGCAACAACTCTCAGTACCTGATATTCGCAATAAAAATTTCAACGCACTTTTATCCACCGAAATGGCGGGCATTGTTGAAATTTTTATCAAAAAGTACACACTTTATTTCAAATCAACGCGCCAAAACATAAATAAATAAAGCCGCAGCTCTCCTCGATGCAGAACGTCGCCAATGCGTTCCCATCTCTTTTAGTGGTCCTGACGTCACGTAGGGCCGCTCACGACGCGTGCGCTGTCCATGCTCCAACCCCATTGGATACCACAACTACACGCAAAACGACGCACATAACACAAAACACACATCCGGATAGGTCATTGTCGCCGCCAACGGCTCCCACCTGCGCCCAACACACCACTTGCCATTCGAAGAAGTTCATCCGACACTGTCTCGGCCCGCCGCCCCGCGCGCTGTGCGAAGATGCGCGCACACCCCCGCCAATTTTATTAGCGTGTATTAGTAAACAGATTGCTCTAATTTCACTTCGTAATTGTACAAGGAGCGTGACACGCCGTGTTCTTGCTGTTCTCAATTGTGCTGCGATCTGTGTGCGTATGTCCGCGTATGTCACACTGTAGAAATTTGCGCGCGACTGCGCTGGTCAGCAGTAAAGTCAACCGGACACGTGGAACGGCTTCTCTCAGTAGCGCCGAATTCACGCTTATTTTAACTCCATCCATAATTTCCACGGATTTGTGGCCTTCGGCGCTTAAATAGACATTATCGGGTACACAACCTCGCTACGTACATACATCACTTGGTTACACCGGACAACACAAATTTTGTGTTGTAATGGATGCCGGTCTCGATAGTTCATACCAAAGGCCCTAGGTTCGATTCCTAGCTCGGGCTGGTGAAACACTCGTCTGTTTCTATCGCTATCCACATGAAGCAGATGAGAATTGCAAGAATCGTACAAGCCCGCTCTTGGCAGGCAATGGCAAAACCTCCAAGTGTAAAAAAAACCGCCTTTACAATTCGACGTAAAACTGTAGGTCCCCTCTCCCCTTCCCCCAACCGTTTGAAATGTGTGTTGTAACTAGGTTTCCCAACCGTCCTCCTTTGAAGAGGACAGTCCTCCTTGAACAGAAAATGTCCTCCGTCCTCCTCAAAGGCCAAAAACTCCTCCTCAAGCTCAAATTAAATTTAAATTTTTTTTATTTTTTTATTCAAATGTGGCAACTTAATCAATTAACCCTTTCGCTACAGGTTTTTACTGGGGAAAGTTAAAATTTTCTTAGGCTTCCATGTTGTTATATTAGCAACATTCCATAAGAAATTCTTAATTTTTATACTCGGACCCTGTATTTGAGAGAGTTTTGCTATGAGAGCAACCACATCGCTGTGGTAATTACTTAAAAATAAAATTGTTTACGCGTAACGAAAATTTGAATATTTCTTCATTTACTTCAGCCAAATTAAAAAAAATTAAAAAGTTCTCTAATTTTGTCTGCTTCTTCTTCCTTTACTATGTCAAGATATACCATTACAAAAACCTGTATACTTCTCTTCTTTAAACTTAAATATTCAGTTTATTAATTTCGTATTTTTCCTAAAACTTCAAACTATTCTAAAGACCACCAAGAAAATCCGGATGAGTCAGCTGCTGGAATGTTCAACATGATTAAGGCCGCATTGGAAAAATTAGACTTAAAAATAAAAAATGTTGTGTGCCTAAGTGCTGATAATACGAATGCAAACTTTGGTAAAAATGGTTAATCTTAAGAATTCAAACCAAAACATATTAAAAGGCATTTGTCACGCGCACATAATACACAATGCATTAAAAAAGCATTGTGTGATCTCGATGTTGATATTGAAAATATTGTTTGATATTGTTGATTACAGTCGCACAAATATGCGTTTTGTTTTATTTTTTAAAGTGGTTAAAAAGTTCAAATTTACATGTGCTTTTAGGTTTTCTCTTTTTACAATTGTATTTTCGAAAAACATGGTGAAATATTGAAGGAATGTGACGTCCTCCAGAGACAAAGTAGTTCCCATATAAAGTCCTCCTCAAGCCAAATTTTGTCCTCCCTAAACCGTTTTAATACATAGTTGGGAAGCCTAGTTGTACACATGTTGAAAAAAAATGGAATTTGTGGTATGACAATGGGCCCATATAGGGGCCTAAGCCAGTACAACCTACCTACGTAATGGATTGAAGGTGCTTTGTCACACTCATTTTTAGTTGAACACATTCATAAATTAAATTCGACGCTGCTTAAGAATGGGCCTATAATTTCTATATGGATATCAGTAAAATACTGTACCATACTGTACCAATTTTTTGAGAACTTTTGAAAAAAGTCAATGCATTTTTTAGCAAAAACATAAGCTGTAAATTTTTATAAAATACCTTTGCCATGCCATAAAAAAAGACATTCCAAAGTAGGGTATGCGGCTGTAAAGCTACTGTCAAAATTTGCATGCAATGAAGTTCACCGAGTTGCACAAAGAGTTACGAGCACATCTCATGTGATTCTGGAAACTTTTGAGCCCAATACCATTCGAAATCATATTTTCCACCCAAATTTTTTTAAACAAACAGTTGTTTGGGTGTCTAACCCTCCAATACCTTCCTTGCATGTGCCAGTGACATTAGCCTTTAAGCGTTCAAAATCAATGGAATGAACCTTTCGGAGGACAGACGAATGAACGGACATACCTCATTCGGAATACCAAGTCAGAGCAATGGAGAAAAAATTCATTCCTCTCTCTGAAGCATTAAAAAATTAAATTCAACAAGTTCGGGCTTCGAAAGACCTCCTTCGTAAAAACCTTTCCGATTTCTCCTCTCTAATTAGAATTGCTCCAAGTGATTCCAATCATGTGTACTCGTATGTATAGTTTTCAACACCGACAACGCCTCTTTTTTCACGTTACACATTCTAGGTCAAAATGTATATTTCCCAGGTCCTCAATGCACGACATAATTATGACACAAGTTTTGTGCTGATCTAACATTTAAAATGTCCCCATTTAAATGTTTCCATTACGGTAAATCTAGCAATGCCAATTGAAAAGGTGCCACGAATTGCGTTTTTAATTAATTCTCTCAATCTACAGAATTAGGGTTTTTTACAGAGCAATTAATTAAAAATTTACAAATTAAAAATTTACAAAGTTTTAAAGTTTAACTTCATTTCAAATCGGAAATATTTTTATAAGTATTGCTTAATAAAAGCAACTTGTGATTGGCTCATTGAACATTTCAAACAGTGGTTGCTGTATTCTTTGTCTTCATGGCCAATTGCGGTATTGACCACTTTTACTCGTTTCAATAAAGCTATGCTTGCACAAATAAGTATTTTCTATGAATTTTTGAAGTCGTTAGCATTATTCACACATATGAATGCGAATAATAAACCCTAACCCGAGCCATGAAAATCACTCAATCACTCGACTCAATTGAAAATTTTCGGGAAAATTGTCGGCACGCTTCAACCACAAACTCCCTGATTAGTCGCCCTGAACTACAGTGCCGAATGTTTTTCTGGGGCTGTGCCAACGGACAGCCCACACGAAAAGATTCGTCTGCACCTTGGCCGCCCAGCCGTCCGCAACTCAAAAAACTCCACGCCCAGTAAGTGGCGATAATTCCGCATACGTGGAAGCGCCGAAGGAGGGCAACGGTGAATCGAAGCCGCACTCCATGGAAGCCGACGCAAACAATCAGACAAACAACAAACAAATGCCGGACAACACCTCAGCCTCAGCCATTGTTGTGCCGCTGCTCAGGAGCGGCAACTGGCTGCGACTCGTCTTTGCCACTGTTGTTATTGCTGTTACTGCTGTTGTTATTGCGCTGCTCACACTCACTTATGTTAGGTGCCGCTTTTCACTTTCGCTCTGTATTACTTTCATGCAAACCCTGACGGCAATTCGGCTGCCACTTGGCTGCTTATTTGTTTATTCAGCCAACTTCTGCTGTTCTCCTTTGTATTATCACTTTTTTCTTGCGGTGCGTGTTTTTTATTGTTGCAGTGCTTTGTTGGCCTTTTGCGAAGCCGGCGTTCGCCGCAGAGTTGTCTTTGTCGTCCGTGGAATGGCTGCCATTGTGTGCTCTGGACACGTTTTGTGTAATTCAAGTGGCATTTTGCCGGCCAGGGCAGTGCGTGCGAAGGTGGCAAATGTGCCCACGCCCAGCGTGTGAGCTGCCAAGTGCGAAAGACCGCTCATTATTGGAACATGTGCTACGCCCACCGTTTCGTGTTTTGGCCATCTCGGAGCAAATTTGTTCATTCTTCACACGCCACTGCGCAGCCACAAAAACATTACCAGGGAATTTTGTCGGCTGTTTCCTTTCTTCCCGCCAATTTGCGATGCAAATCTGCCAAATCCAAATCTCCAAATACTCGCACTCGCTGTGAATATGTATGAGTGAGCGAGCGTGGACTCGCTAACATATGAAGAAAGCAGTGCGCTCTGTGCCAATTTTCCAATAAACTCGCTCGCCCGGATTGCCAACCACAGATGGGTGTCAATTTGCTCTAGATTAGCTGGGGATTTCTCCGATCGCTTTTGTCGACGCATGTCTTCGCGCACATATCCTGCTATGCAAATGCAAATATGTGTGCGTTTGCTGGTTCGTGGAAACGACGATAGCATCACACGCTCATGTCCAAGCAGCCTTTACAATTGGTCAACGAATGTGAAGAGATTAAACTTTATGTGGCGACAACAGCTGCCGCTCTGCACTGAGCCTGGGTCCGATTTGGGTTGCGAATGTGAAGCGATGATTGGATGGGCATTTGCCTTTATTGAAATGTCCTTACAGATAACGCGACAGAAGACACCACGCGTTGTGCACATGATTTGGCATTTATGTCCACCATTTCCTCACATAAGAACTATCTAGTTTTGGAACATGTGTGGAGAGTTCTTCGAATTTTCTTCTGGGCACAATCCGGTATGTTTACTTCAACTTTTTTGTTTTTCAACAGAATACAAAAGAAAAGACTTGTAAAAAGTCTGTGCGAGGGCTATAAACCTTCTCGGCCGATGAACTTGCCTAACCAGAACTCCACCTTTCACTTTTCGTGAAAAGTTTCATTGAACTATTTTACGACATTTTAAACACATGTCTTATGGTCACTTTCCAATTTAAATTCTTGCATTTAAATATTTACAATGAATTTCATTTCGACTTCACTGTTAGCAAGTATTTAAAACGTTCGTGCGTTCCTCGACAACTAAACATACATACATACATACATTCGTCTCTGGGGTTAAGTAGCGAGGCACAAAGTTGTCAGTCGAACTTTCTGCACCTCATTTTTAATTGCTCGCAGCACATCCAGCCACAGTCCTGCATCAAAACTAACCAACTTCATCCAATGTGAACTTTGCTGTGCCACATAATCCAATATCAACGAATGCCATTGCCACGTAACCAGCCTTCAACTGCATCAAAGGCGTTCAATGAAATTCATTACAACTCCACGCTTTCATCATCTCTCATCCTGCTGAATTTTCCATTTCATAATTTAATATTGCAGCCACTGCTATCCAACGCAGAACCACATAGTTTCGCCGGCCGCACCACAGCTTCCGGCGACTATTCACCGACGCAGCGGGTGCGCCTTTTCGCAATCCGCAACCGCACAAATATCCTAGGAAAGTTGTGTCTTGAATTTTTGGTTTCTATATTGGAGCGTTTATTATGCCCGCCGGATGCCAACTCACCGCCACACGCATCGCCCCTCTCCAACACCGATTGCCGGCGAGAGCAGTGCGCAGGCAGTGCGGCCGTTGTCCTGTTGCTGCTGCTTGCAAGTTGCGGAATCGGCGCAGAGTTGGACGCGCCTCAACATAGTTTGGCCAATAAATTGCATTTGTGTTATTTGGCTTTTAAGTACTTTACTGCAAATATCGAAATGAACATCTTTAGACTCTAAGAATGGGCAGGGAGGTGTCGGTGCAAGTGGTAGAAAGTTTACTATTAAATGAGCGAAAATCATCGGAAAAGCGAGAATCAAGCATTTTAAAAGAGAACTTGCAAATTATTGTATTTATTGGAAAATTTACAAATTGCACTTTTTCTGCTCACCATAAATTATTTTGCGCAATTGGGTCTGGACTTAGGGCTCTTGAAATGCCTCAAGTGAATGGAATAATGCAACGAAAAACAAAATAAGGCAATTTATGTTTAGGTTCGAATTTAAAGGGTATTCTCGTATTTTAAGGCTGAGATAAGGGCCATCTGGTGATAATAGTGGCGTATTAATAGACAAATTAAGTGAAATACTTTTGTATTTAATTAATAAATAGTTTAATTACTACTCAAAGAACACCAATACAAATCTTTCCAGGGCGCGAAATGTTAGCAAAATGTGGGTATCGCATGTATATATAAATCTGCATATTGCAACAGAAAATCGAATCTTGCAGCATAAAAATCGTTTAATTAAGATTCGCATTTCTCTGCAGACCGCATAATTTCAAGTACATTTGTAAATGTACATTTGTTTGTGCTTTCTTAGGTTTTCTAGGATCATAAGGGAAGTAAGCATCGTATAAAATAATTGGTAATCCATACTGGCTGAAATACTCAATGTGCTGTATGTATTATTTCAATTTCATGCTCTAATTGTTTCCACTTTGAAAGAAAGGTAAACATTTGTTAAGCTCAAATGAAATATTCTAGAATATAAAAGGAAAAAGGCGGGTGGTATAAGGAAAAGAAGGTGGACATTTCCAGTCGAATATTTTATGTTCTTCACTCTCACAGAGTAAAGATAAATGTAACGTTAGTGAAATCTAACATTGGACAATTCGCATTAAACTGGACATCAAGCATTTTATTTATGAAATTAAAACAAAAGTCAATAAATACTATAAATAAAGCGAAAGCGAAAGTCATACTGAAACACAAAATAGTAATTTATTCAAATACTTAGTGGAAATGCATTTTGGAATGAAAAACTAACATACAATTCACATTTTACAATAACATATGTCCACTAAATATTGAGACTAATTTCAGCCGTTTATTTGACTGCATAACACATAACACATGTCCATTCCATTCAAAATGTCGTAAAAGCTGGGTTTAAGAAAATCTGTTGCCAATCTGTTTGGACGACTCACTACATGAGAAATTCTGGATGTGTTTAAAGAGAAGCCCATCTCCTGGGCGACTATTTTTCGTGTTTTGAAAGATTGCCGTAATGGGAAAGTACCGGAAAACGAAGTCATACCTGGTCGTCTGCTGAAGTTAAGTGCCACAAGGACGAAAAACTGCCGACAAGTGCAAAAAACAAAGTTGATCAATCAACACGCAAATTAGCACGAAAATTTGGCATTTCAAAGTCTGGTGTTCACATTTTGAAGAGGAACAATGTAATCTATCGCAAACGTAAACCAGCACCAAAGTATTCCGCGAAACAACTCGAAAAAATACCAAAATGCTGCCTGCACTTCGTTGTGAACACTTCGCTAATGAAAAATTCATAATTTTGGATGTTGAATCGTACTTCACATTTTTGCACCAGAATTAAGCGGCAACGACGGTTTTTACACTGACAACATCGAAACAACACCAAACGGAGTTAAATACGCCAGCAAATCAAAATTGGAACCAAAGGTGCTAGTGTGGGGGGCCATTTCTTCGAAGGGTGTCTCAGCGCTATTGATTCGCACAAACAAAGCCAAAGAGGTCAATGCTGACATTTATATCGGCCAATGCTTACCAAAATTGAAGCAATTCACTGGCAAATATCACACTGGCGGCGAAATCATGTTTTGGGCGGATCTTGCAAGCTGTCACTATGCGAAAACAAGTTTGATTGGCTGACCGAGTATAAAATAAAATTTTTTGCCGAAGAAGGACAATATTACCAACTAACAACTAACAAATTAACAGCCTCGGTGTGAAAACCGCTAATATGAACGCTACAAATGAAAGTAAAAACGTAAAAGTCTCAAGCATAAAGTAAGTAATTAATACATAATATTATAAATATTTATTCATAAACTGTATATCCCCCTTTGTTTTTAATGACAGCGCGGAGACGGCTAGATATACTGCTGACTAAATTCTTGAACGTCTCGTCAGGCATCTTGGCCCATTGATCCTCCATCTCTTATCGAAGTTTGTTCTACTTTGTGTAGTCATTTTAGCATCGAGAATTGCCCACAAGTATGCTATGGTATTCAAGTTGGGTGACTGGGCCGGCCACTCCAACTTTTTCGAGAAAAATGTCTTGACAACTCGCGAGGTATGCTTAGGGTAATTGCCCTGTTGGAAAACAAACGCCCCAACCCCATTTTTGCTCCGGATTTTTTTAAATTGCGCTGCAAAATGTATTATGTAAACACCTCCTATCATTATGTTATAGATTTTTACTAAGTTGCCGACACCGCTTGCTGAGAAACAACCCCCTACCATGATGCACCCTCCACCATTCTTTACAGTGTGCTGAATAAAATTTGGTTTGAAGCGATCAGACTGCTCACACCAAACATGTTTTCGTTTCTTTGAATTTATTAATTTAAATCTAGACTCGTCCGACCAAATAATGGTGTCCCAGAACGAGCTTGACATGCCAACAAATTTTCTTGCAAACGCAAGACTTTTTTCGGTTGGTCCTTGAAATCATAGATCTTTTTTTTGCAACCAAGTTCTTTAAACCTCTGGATCGTAGCTTCTTTTGAATTTTCCTTTCAGAAACGTTAAAATCAAACTGTTCTTTCAGCTCTCGGTCGGACGAATCTGGTTTCGTGACCACTTTTCGTCCTAGTAATTTCGTACTTCTTAATTTTTAATCATTTCTATGGGCAAAGTTGCCATTTAATTAGTTGTTGAAGTGAAATGCCAACACAAAATTAAAGAACCTTTACTTACAACAAAAACTAACTACTGGCCTCAAATTATTACACGGTATGCCACATATAGTAGACCTGAAAGTCGGCGGCCACAGAAAATCTGTACGCAAAAGTAAAGCGTTTACAGTACGGCTTAAATTTACTCATAAAAAGGGATTATTGCACTGTACCTATTGTGCGAAATTCATGTGCGCCCTGTAAAGTGTTGAGGTTATATTGTGAAGTGTGTGGTTCAGAGTGCTGTGAGCAGGCAAATGAATGAGTTATTTCCGAATCGAACAGGTGATGCGGTGCGAAAGCTAATACAAACCTCTTAAAGGTGGCAGATGTCAAAAATTCATGAATCAAAACAATTTCTGTTTCTGGACTTGAAACTGGCAAGTTTAATAGAGTCTTGAACAATCGTTATCTTGTCTTTTTTTATATAAAGTTTGCATTTTTAAAACAGTTACTGCACGACCTAAGACATACTTACATTATATCAAAATATGTATTTCGTTAATTCTGTCAAAATGTTTCTAATTTCGTGAAAAATTCCGTTCAAATTTTTAAGCTCAGTCAAAAAATCACATTTCATGAAATTCATGCCAAAACTTAATAAAAAATTTTAGTTTAAAGAGTTCTACGTAATATTGGTTAATTTCATTTTAATTTCGATAAAAATTTACTGAACGAAAAAACGATAGGCTGAAAATCAAGACAAGGATTAGTTCTTTTCGCTGAAAATGTTCAGAGTAAAAGTTTTGGATAATTTTTGATAATAAATTGCAGTCTAATACGAACAGAAGCCAACTCAACCAAAAATCTTAAAACCTATGAGAAGCGCAGTTAGTAGGACAGAAACGGAAAAATTAAGAACACATTTGTATTGAGCCGTAAGACGGAAAATTCGCAACATGTTTCGGAAAGCAAATGTACCTTTGAAAGTTGTTGTACCTCAAAGGTTGACTTTTAAATCGTGCGTTTACAGAAAGTTAACTATACATCTGTTGTGTTAAGAGGTTGTTCTAGTTCCAAATTTCTAAAAAGGTAGTTACATATGTACAGTATTTTCTTCATACAATATTATTTTGAAAAATCGCTTACAAATAAAAAGTTAAAATTCGAAAAATTTACAGAGATTTTTGAATAAATGGTATTCCGAAATTCGGCAACGTTTTTTTTTCGAAACTACTTATATATTTTTATAGCAGACTTCCCTCGATAAAAACATAATTTATAAATTTAAGGTTCATGGAAGTAAATATAAAAAATCAATCAATCTGCTTCCAAAAAGCAAAGCTTCCAATTTTAGTTTATTTCATTGTTCATTCAGTATTTTACTACAGGCAAAAGTCATACTAATCATAATAAATTTTGGTTCAATAATAATCACAGAAGACGACACGCATGAACTTATAGCTCCGTGGACTTTCTGTTACAATTACAACAAGTATTCTTCTCTATATTAGAAAATATCCAAAGTGTCGCAGAGTATGGAGTAGATTAGTAGAAACACGTTGCATAGTCAACTAAATAATTAGTTATGCAATCTCAACATCCTACAGGCAGTTTCAACAACAAGGATCTTCAACGCAGGACTGTACTTAGTTATTTTCTTGTAAATAGAAATACTGGCATTCGAAACATGATTTTCAAATTCAGTGCCGAGCATGCCCAATCATTTCGATTTTTTATATGCCCCACAGATTTGAGCAGCACAGTTGAATTTGATGCTTCTTCAATTCGTCAGCCCTCCGTTTGTTACACTGCTCCACCGCATACACACAATTACTGGCAATTTGTGCAAAATGAAATTTTCATTTTTCGTTCTCGTCGCTGTGCTCCTTTTTTGGCAATTTGTGCTCGCCTCAAACAAAAAATTTCATTATGTTCCATTTTGTATGCGGTTTATGCACCACAGTACGTACGCATGCATGTATGTGCAAGCCAACCGAACACAAGGCGAAAGCGCCTACAAATATGCAGTACTGCACACAAAACAGAAAGCACCGACAGCAGACAAAGTTTTAATTCTCGCGTAAGCCCAAAAAAGTCCACGACCAATGCAGAAAGTCGAAAAAGTCACTCACACGAACTGGCACACTCACACCCTCATTCACATACACACACTATTACGCATACATACGAACAGTCATACATGCACGGCTACGCGTGTAGCACTAACGAGTGCCGCATGCATATGGCGCGCATAGCGTGGGTGTAGCGCGCTTTTAGGCGCACACGCTTATTGCATTTATTACAAATACAAAGCGCTGTACGGTCCGTTCGAGCGAGCAAATGCCAACGCAAAGAAAACAACGCCCAGCCTACACAACACACAAGCACGAGACTATAAAAAAAAATCAAAATTCGCGAAAAAAACATCGACTGCAAAATGCCAAAGTCAAATAAAAATTGCACTCGCCACAAAACTGCGTTCTAAATGCCAGCCACATATAAACTCCCCACACACACACACACACACACACACACCCAAACACGCATACCGGTATGCGCGTGCCAGCGCAGCAAAGCACAATTGCAATTGTCTACTTTTAGGGGTTTTAATTTGTTCACTTTAGCCAAACGCCCACAGCTCAAAAAACGAACGCAACTGCGAAATCGGCTAAAAGGGGCGCAATAAAAAGTAACAAATTTCATTTTTCGCACACAGGACGAATGCACTTTTTTTGGCAGTTCATTTCGTTGGCAAATAAAGAAAATTTTGCATATACCTGCACCCACTCACACACGCTCAGACGCACACAAGCACCGAATCGCTTGCAATTTGAATGCAATTTTCCTCGCTATATTAAATTTTTCCGTATTCACTCTGTGACGCTGTTGTTGTTGTCGTTATTATTATTTTTGTTGTAATATTTCCATTCAGCCGCCACACCCGCAGAGCATGAGGAGGACTACTGCCGTCTCCGGTACTGCGACGGCAGTGCAGCACAGCCACACATCATCGCGCATGGCGCATCGCGGACCCGGCGAAAACGGCTGGGTGTGAAGTGGGCACTCATTACATTTTATTACTACGGCATTATGCAGTTTTTATTTTTGTAATTTTTTCGGGTTAAAAAATCAACAATGCCAGCCGATTTTAATGAAATTTTTGAACAAGTTTCATAATGAACACTCACACACACACACCCACAACACTCGTGCACACACACACACACACACCCGCAGAACCCAAAGTGAAAGTTCATATGTGAAGTGGGGTTGTGGATGTGTGTGTGTGTGTGTGTGTGAAAGGTGCATTCAACTCGCTGTGTGATGAAATGGCGGGCTGCGCTGTGACCTGTGGTTTTCGTAGGCTCCTTCCTGCCCCCTTTCGACACTTATGTATAAATGGATGTGTGTAGGTGTGACTATGTGCCTGCATTCGTACGAATTGTATGAACGGTGGAGATGTGTGATCGGTTTCGAAGCTTCTTTTTATTGCCCACCCACCCGACGCTCGCAATATTCACAGCGTTTTACAACCTACACTTGAAGGTGCCAATCGTTTTGGTTTTGATTTGTTGCGTGGTAAAAACCAATACTTTCAATAATCAGTAATAACACGGCATAATAACTGTCAGCTTCTCAAAAGCGCATCGGGCTTCTTCACTCCTTCGAAATATCCGATCAAAAACATGCTTAGAATTCAATTTTACAATTTCTTGATACGTGCTTCAGTTTTAAAATAAAAACTTTCAATTTTTGTATCCTCTTTCATTTAAGGGGTTACGCCACTGTAACCGCTCAAAAAATAGGGTTTTTTTGTGATTTTTTTCCTCGCTTTAAAAAAGTTTGTAGAAGAAGTTATTCACAGGTGTTATTGGACACATATTAGACTTTATTTTGGACTTTTTTGACACAGCAATATCAACATATAGGTGGCTCCACTGCATCCTCCTAGGCTATATTTTCCCTGCAGGGCTTCACGGCACGCAGCACTGAAGGTGCAATTTTGAATCTGCGACAAAATAAAAAATTCCTGTTAATCTAGAGGCTTTTTGCTAGAGAAGATCGGGTGGATTTTTAAAAATATTGATTTTTAAAATTTTGGCGGGAGTTTCAAAAAATGTTTTGATTTTTGAGGTAAAAAATGACATGTCTTTTGTTAATTAAAAATCAACAAATCGAGTTGTCAAAAATTCCACACGATCTTCTCTAGATAATGTTATTGTTAAGATCCAGTCAAAATTTTAAGTCAAAATATTGAAAATTGTTCGAGTTGTGCCGCGTGCCATTTTGAAAAATCGTGTTTCGAGAAAAACGCGTTCAAAGTTTTGGGAATGGTTTTCTATGGGCATAACTGAAAAATTCGCTTGGCGGTAACCTTGTATTTCGCATAAAAATTTTTTATTTTATGCATAAAACGTTTTGTTTCTTATTCTATAGGGTTCAAACTATTTTTTAAGCCAATCAAAAAAAAATCGATTTTTTTTTATTTTACAGTGGCGTAACCCCTTAATACCTTAACTTGTAAATGTTTCTCTACCATCAGTTTGATTATAATTCAATAATTTAGCTAATTACAAATACAAAAAATTTATAAAATCCTTATGTAAATCTTTATGTAAATCAATTGCCGTGCATTTGTCTCGCTTAAACTTGAAAATGGCTCGACCGATTTCAATATTTTTTTAGGTTTTGTTCGCCTTGAAACAGGATGGTTTAAAAACATAAAAAATTGGAATTTGACTAGCGTTGAACAAGGGGCGGGGCACTATTTTGACGACCCAAATTTTCCAAATAATTTTGGAACCGCTTACCACTTAGTCGCGCAATTCAACCGAAGGAATAGGTCGTATACATAGTGTCGTCCCATAAATGTGTCCTTCTACTGGAAAAATTGTATGGGCATTCGATTTGCAACCTAAATTTTTTTGTATAACTTTAATTAATTGTTATTACATTTAACATTATTTTGTCTTAAATTGGTAGTTCGACGGTTTCGAGTGCTTGGGAAAACAATTGCGTGCCGTTTTACAGTGTCCATTGCAATGATAATGAAAATATGGTGAGGCAGAAATAATAATACATAATAAATAATTGCTGATGAAGAGTTACAATGAAGTAAATGTTAGATGGTAAAAAATTCACCGGGTCATCTAGTTTTAAATAAAAAGCTGTAAAATCGGACTTCAATCACACTCACCTCATATGTCTTGCTGAACAAATCACATTATTGGCTCGTCGCGTGTCGCGACTCGCGACCAGTGTTGCCACTAAGAATTTTTTTTCCCTACCAAAATTGGACCCAAATCAATCTCAGCATACCAAAATATATTTGCTAAACAAAAATTTAGTTTCACTGCGTTATAATTTTATCTAGATCGCAGTCCACTAAATTTGAAATTTTAAAATCAAAGGAAGAAGAGTCAAATTTTATTCAGAAAGGACTATATGTGGCGTTATAATCTCCAATAGCTTTAGATCTTCCCTGCAGAGATGTTTGAACTTTTGCATGTAAAATTTTTTCACAAGCACAGAGTACATTTAAAATCATAAAAAAATTAATAGAAAATGTATTAATGCAGTGTGTTGCCTACCAAAATTCCTTGAAAATCACAACAAACCAACCAACCTACCAAATCCTTAATTCATGAATCGAAGCTACCAATTTTGGTCCAATTGGACCAAAACGGCAACACTGCTCGCGACGTAGGGTGTTCTATGTTCGGCTGGCTCGAGCATAACGTGTCATTGTTATTATTTCGTTTTGGGTTTGTGCCCGCAAATCTGCGCGATTTGTTGGTGCTGATGAGCTTCAAATTATTCTCTGAATTGCTACACTTTTTCTACTTTGCTTTCATTCTGCCACTTCAACACTTCGACGCTCTGAAATCATTGCATAATCACTGCATTTTTCGCCTCATATGCAAAACAAAAATGTATATTGTTCTCAGCGGCGAAAGAGGATACAAAATTTATTTATTTCAAGATACTTCAATTGTAACGATATTTCATCTACTATGTATGTGGCGTTACAGTGATTTTCCGATAGAATATGAAACCGGAAATATATAACCAATTATTTCCATTCATAACATATTTTGTAGGTTATAATTTTTATTGATATTTTTAACAGAAACTTTTTATAACCATTAAATTCCTACGTCTTGCATTCCTATGTACCACATAAATATTTGCACTCAGTTTTGAAAAGTACTCAGTATTAAATCGAATTTTTTAGTAAATAGCATTTTAATTATTGTCTTATATACAATAATTGAATGAAGTTTGTATTTCTTCAGCCACACAACGAATTCTGAAGGCACACAACTTCAGTTGAGTAAAAATTTTAATAGTCAAAATCCAGGTTTTTGGTCCCACCTACTCTTAAATCTGGCTACTCGAGGAATTCCATTTCATTTACGCTTCTGCTTCAAGTTCGAGCTGAACGTCTGACAATGGCATCGCATTGCTTTGCTCCATCGAGAAGTGACTCTCATTTCCATGAAATTTTGGGACGCAACTTTTCGCGTCAAATTCATGTTCTTAATTACAATGAAATTTGCGTTTATTAAAACGAATCTGCAGGCTGCGCCGAAAACGAGAACTGCAATAAGAACAAACACAGCCTGTCAACAGCACGCAACGACAGAAGGGCAAAATGTTTATGATGATATCATTAACTTGTGTTGACAACAATGAAAATTGCACAAGTAATTACCCTAAATAAGGATATGCTAAATGTGGTTAAATATCGAGACCCCCTGGGGCGGCGCCAGCTTCCGAGCTGGCAGCTTAGCTCGGGCTGGTGCTCGCGTGCGGTGTGGCGAGGAACATTTCACATTTAATAAAATAAAACTTGCCAACAGTTTCTCAAGTGGAGCTGAGCTCAACACAACAAAAGCCAAAGCGAAGACGACTACGATGCGGTGAGGTGAGGTGTGATGGGATGGGGGTAAAATGGCAGCAGCAGCAGTTGACATTTTCCGGACGTTTTGGTTGCTGTTTTTGGATTTGTTTGTCTATTTTTGTGCTTTGTGCGAGTGCGCCGAACAACTGCAGAAGACGACATTGTTGCCGGTTGGGAATAAATTAAATACGATATTATATTTCATTAGGGGAATTCGTTTGGCCGGTTAACAATCGCTCGCGCAATGTATTCAAACCATCACTTGCAGGCGATCTGCTGACTGCGCGAGCGGCCTTCGTAATTGCGAATTTGCATTTGCATTCATTGTTTCAGGCGCACTGCAAGCGCGCCTATTAAACTTCAGTTCTGCCTCGCACTCGCGGCTCATGTAACACGAGTGCACCGGCAAAAAGCGTCTCGGCCCCCGCTCGTTGGCAAGTCATAAGCAGCGCGGAAATGCATTAAATTTTCATTGAGATTGTTGACATTTTTTGCGGCGCTGCAGGCTGCAGCCTGCGGGTTGCGGGTTGCTGGAAGCAGGTGCAAACGTTAAAAGGTTAAGAAGGTGAAGCGCGGTAATGTACGCAGACCTGTTCTTGTGCTTTCTCATTAATACTCCGCGCGGGGCCGATGCATTAACTTGAATGGGCTAAGTAAGATCCTTGTGCCTTTTGGTTTTATATTATTCTATTTGCTTTTGCCGTGCAGCGTCTGAGTGCAGCAGCGAATGAGTGAGCGAAATGAATTTCCATAAGCTGCGAATTTAAAAAAAATGACATTTACAATATGGGTAACAACAACAACAAACATAAAGAAACAAGCATTGAAAAACGCATTAATGCATTATGAGCCACAAATACTATTTAAGAGCGTCGAAACTAAGGCACACATGTAACCATATATATGATATATACCATATTTAACCATATAGTACTATAAACCTGAATCGGTTCAGTCATAAAAACATATGTTTTTTAAACGATTCATATATTCGGGGACAAGGTTTTCATGAGTTGCAATTTTCACGCTTCACGCAATTTTCGTTAGAGCTTTCATTAGATTCAAGAGTCCATTTGAGTAGCGAAGATGCCTCACGACCCGATAAACCTGTACTCTATACAACGCTTACTAAATAGTATTCAGTCACCGCCCCTTGGTGTTTCCGAGTCAAGATCTTCGGCCCTGTTCGTATTGGCGGCAACTATTAAACAAACATTAAACTCAAGCTACATACATATTTGAGCTGTTAATTGCCAAGGATGTAGCACAGTAAATCTAGATCGATGCTATGCTATGCTAACTTGTACATCAATGCTACTGCGAAAAAGATCTCGATGTGGAAGATGGAAGTCGAACTTGGGCCTTCCATCGAAAGTAAATTTTCATAAGTAATTACGGTTTGAAAGCCTCAATAATTTCTCTAAACAAGCTTAGAGATTTCTCCATTTTTTTTTAAATTATTTTATACGCTAAAATGTCACTCTAAAACATACATTCTTATATAGAGAACCATGTATGAGTAGTTTTCAAAAGAATTATATTTAAAAGTTAAATTGAAAATCGTATGCATTTCTACATAAATTTTACGGTTAAATATAAGTAAACACGGCAGCCGCCGTGGCTCAGTTGGTTAGTGCGTTGGACCGCGAGTCGCAGGCAGCAACCTCAGGTTGAAATACTGCCTGTAATAACACCTAAAAAAAATAACGGGAAAACTCGTTTTCTTTTTCGGTGGCTGTCCTCTCAGCTAGAAACGGCAAACCTCTGAGAGTAAAAATTGCTTATGAAAAAGCTGCCGTTCGGACCCGGCATAAAACTGTAGGTCCCTTCCACCCGCGTACAAATTCACACGCATAACACGGGTAGTTGCGGGAAGCTAGGCCTTAGTCTCGCGTAAGCGGGCTGTCGTGCCAGTCAATTATTATTATTATTAATTATTAAACATTTTAAAATGTACGTTAGAGTTTAAACTTTATTTGGAAAAAATTTTGAAACATGTTTTTAACATTTTATATATGTATCTGTCGATTTACATTTCATCGTCAACCTTACTTGTTGTATGTTTGATTAAAAAATATGAAATAATATTTCAAAAACTTTATGTTTTTAATATGCGTTAGAACATCGAAAACAATTTTGTTTTAAATATGTATATATTCAATAGAAGAGACGACCTCTGTATTTATTTATTTTGACTAAACAAGATGCTATACTCGAGTTCAAAGAACGAAACAAACTCAATAAAAAAACTCAACTACATCAAAGATATTAAAAAACATACAGAGTCCTTGGTTAAATGCATTTTATTCAAACACACACACACACACACACACGTGCACTCTCGCACTCTACTCAACCGTGAACCATTCCACTCGAAAGCTTTGGCGCAAACAATTAGTTGCACAAAAGCCGTGTAATGGACTTTTCCATAAAATATAATGGAATTCGATAATAGCGATTAGGCGGCTGCTACCAACAATCCGTTGCTCCTTACATCGCTGAGCACTGTTGTGTCGCAGCCAAGTACACACAACCACATGTGCACTCATTGCGTATTATTAGCGAACATTCTTTCGAATACGAGGAAGCATTTAATGCCTTAAGGGGGTCTTCTGCTTACGCGGATTGAAAAAATCGATTTTTTTTTTTTTTGCATTTTTTGAATATAGAGGATATAAGGAATACGTCTTATAAACGGTTTCGTGAAAAACACATTCCTTCTTGGGTTTTCGAAGCCGGAAACATAGCCACCTCCAGCCGTTTCGAGCATTTCTTTATCTTTAAACGCATTTTCCCGAAAATCACCTTTTTTATACTTTGTGGTATGACTTCTACAAGTAATTTTCATCGGATTTGACTAATTTTTTTTTCTCTTCTTCATAAAACACTTCTCTATGCTTCTCCGAGTACGATTTTTGAAATTTTGTTTTGTTCAATTTTTATGGCCCTCAACAGGTCAAAAAACGTGGTTGAAAATACAACTTTTCACAAAAAACCGTATAATTTGAAAAATTTTAAAAATAAAAAAAATCGTACTCGGAGAAGCACAGCCAACGTAAAACTGAAAATAAATTTATTTTACTTTTCACATTTCCGACAACTGTGGGGGTGGATGTCATACCACAAAGTTGACTCGGACACTTTCGTCAGTACTAATTTGACCACTTCTCAAAGGCGCAGGATTCACCACACACATAAGGCATTTGTTATTTTTCAAGTTTAAACATGTACAAAAATAATAAAAAAAAAATTTTTCAATTATCTTGTATAGTTTCCTTACAATTAATTTCCAAAAATAGACTAAAATTCCGGGCGCGTAAGCAGAAGACCCCCTTAAGTCAACTTGCGTAGAAAATAATCGAACTAAAGCTTTTATGAAACTTAACCTTTTGCGCTGTTTTAAAAGTTTTGAATTCCTACATACGTGTATGTACATAGTTACTATATGTAGATATGTATATTTCGTGCATGATTGTGATAATATTTGGTTCTCACAGTTTCTACATTTCGCAATTTAAAATTCTACTGAACATCGTCTGACGAAAGAATATTACAGGAAATTTTAATAAAAGTTGCCCCGCACCTTTGCCAGCCCAGACAAAAGCCACAAGTCAAAAGCCAAAGCAAATAATCAAATTTCAATAAAAGTGAATGTTTTTCAAATTAATTCCATACCGTCGTCATTTTATCATTTCCTATTTTGCTTGTTTTTACTCGGCTCACTCAACATTGTGTCCTCGCAGACAGCTCGGCGCGCATTTTTCCTCTCCAATTCACTTGATTACAAAGTAATTTATTGAAAAAACAGTCAAAGCAGAATATCCAAACCGAAATCGTCAAAAAACACACCAAGCCAAACCGAAGCAAAGCGAAATAAGCAGATCTGTTTCAGGATTCAGCCGTCGGCCTCGTCTCCTGCGAATACTAATCGAGCCAAATCCAAAAAATCAACAAACAAATGAAAAGAAAATTCAATAAAGACGAAAATCCAACAATCCGGCAGCGAGAAAATAAAGAATACGAAGGCGACAACAAAAATGCGAACGAAAATGGAAGCGGAATCGAAGAAGCGGGGACGAGTGGTGGCGGCACAGGAGCTTGGCAAAACTAATTACATCATTCGTTGCTGCTAAGCGGGCGTGCCCGTCGCAAACGTGCACACGCACACGCCCACACCCCCTCTCCACCCCTCCCCTATGCCCTAGCGCCATTATCAGGTTGCGCATTTCGCACTTTTATTTTATTGCATTTTATTTGCGGAGCATTTTGTGGAGAGGAATTAATTGCGAATTCTGTGCGAGTATTTCCACCCATAAAAAGCAACTAAAGAAAAAGTCCAGGACACACCACCCACAAGACCCGCTGCCGCACCACGCACTACGCGCCACGCACACACAGTCAGCGCGCTACGACTGTGTCAACATTTAACTCGAAACTCGAATAAAATTAATTATTTTGTCAGTCAAATGGCGCTATCCGGAATTGGAGGATTACTTTTTATTTTCTGCTACCACATCTTTCGCGCCCTTTTTGCACCAGCAGAGAATTTGCGGCAGCGCCCACTCAACGGATGCCGGGCTTACATGCGACACCCCCACCTCCCACCTACAGCTTATGCACACCCACAAGGTCACCTGCTGTCGATTGCCTCGCCTCACTGCGGCGCCGTGTCAACACAGACGCTTGCTGCCCTGCCAGCCGCGCGCCCGTCGATCCTCGCCCAACCACTGGTTGCCGGGGGTTAAGTTATTTTTCGCAATTTAAGCGTCATTTGTCGAAAAAATGAAAGAAGTTGCCGTCGAAAAAAAGTTCGCACAAAGGCACGACTGCGCTCAATTTTGGGCTCCATGTTCTCTCAGTCGCTTTCGGTTGGCCACGCCGTTGCCGGTGACACGGCCGTGTCGCTGGCGCTGCTGTTGGCGGCGTTTGAAGTTCACCATTTGACAGCGCGCACCTTCCTCTACACAGGTTTGGTTCTGCTAAGTGCGTTGCGTTAAAATGAAAGACCAAAACAAGCAACACGGTCTGCTGAGCTTTGCTACCGCCAACAGCGTCGCTTCAGATTTTGTATCTGTTTTTGTTGTTATAATTCAGTACCAGCGCATATCCTTTGGTTCTTTACCAAAATTAGAATACGAATGTTTCATTAGTAAGCTTTCGAACGCTTTAAACTTTAACGCTCAGAACGCATGCAGCACCCTGTTTGCTGCATTTCAACATTTCCACGGGTAAAAATACTGAAAATGTTTAGCTTCTTCTCTTAACATCGCCACTGCCACCAGGGCAGTTTGTGGTGTGAGTCCAGTTGAAGCTTTTACATGTCCGACAGAGTGATAATACGCTGTTATGTCAAATGCAAATTTGGAAATTTGTAATATTTCGCTTGTTTACCGTCAAAAAAACCTGTCATGAAGTTTAACTAAATATACAAAGTTACTATCAAATACACGACAAGAGGCTACACAAAGAAGAAAGACTGAAATAAGACCTTATCCGCTGTATTCTACTTACATCGCTTCTTTCGTCGCATAATAAAATAGTTGAGTTGTATAAAAAACAGTAACCAGTTTAACCCTCTAGCAGGCTAGTCCGCCTGTAGGCGGGGTGTACTATTTTAGCTTTAAAATTCCAAACAAACCTATTTGTGTTTTAAATCGCCAAGAAGGCTTTAAAAAACAGTTCAATGCATGCACGGGAGAAATTTTTTTTATCATTGTGGTAATATTTTCGGCGCCATGATCATTTAAAGCGTAAAATTTGTGTCAAACAGGTGTAAAACTAATTTGTGAAACGTTGTGATTTTCAAAAATTAATTTAAAATATCTAGAGATTTTTGATAAAGCTCAAAAAATTACTGGTAAGTAGATAAAAGTGTTCTTAATCCAAAGGCGTTTTTAAAAAAAGTGTTATAAAAGTGAAAGGTTACAAAAAACCCTTTTAATCATTGCCCGCCTACAGGCGGACCTGCCAGGCTACGCAACATTTTACGATCTTTGTTGCTCATATTGGCCTTTCATTTGTTTAGATATGCCGCGACGAGGAAGTAATAAACTCTCAAATTTATCTGATGGAGAAATTGTGGAATTCATGGAAGGCATGCATTCTGAGCTCGAGTCTAATGAAGAGTCAAATGGAGAATTAGCGACGATGATAACGATGATAGGGATAATAGTCCCTTGGCCCCAAATATTGAATATGAAATTGATCAATGTATTGCGGTAGACAGCATTCCATCTGTTGGTTTGCTCTGTAATGTGGTAGACAAAGGTTTGAATGACAGTAACCTAAGCAATATATCTTCAGTAGCTACTTCACCATAAGTCATTTATCAGCAATTACAACCAACTGTGCTGAAAAACCACACACTGATGAACAAAATTAAAAAATTTTATATTTGATAACTAAACCGGCAAAACGGCCCCGATCGCCATTGCCATCGTAAGAAGAAAGCCCATTTTTTTAATCTCATTATGTTGGTTTTGTCGGAAATATAGCTGAAATTTATCCAAAGTCCAAAGTTTATTGATATGGCATTGGTGAATACGTATCTACTGCTTCGACGTATTCATGGGGCGACCATGTTCTAACTTCCTAAATTTCGCAGAGAACTAGCGTCTGTCCTTTGTCAGAAACTGCAATGACAATGTAAACTATCAGGTAGCCCGTCCAAAAATATTTCAAATGACCGGTCACCGCCACCAAAGAGGACTTACATACCGCCTTCGGATGTACGCTTTGACGGATATAACCATTTATCTGATTTTTTGGATCGCAAAGATAAACGAATGTGCAAAAACCAGAAAATTTAGCAGAAAATAACATTTCAACGGCTGACTTTTCTCTTTAAACTTTTTAATTCGTTGTCTCATAATAAACCAAATTTAAATCACTCCTTTATTTTTGTTGGTTTAATACCGATGTTCTTGGATGAAGAAATTAAACTCTGTTTTGTTGGCACTTCCTTTATTTCACACGGTTGGGATGAGACAGAGGCAGGGTTTTGTCATTCCCCATTGGCGTTGCCAGTTATGTACATAAAAAGGGAGTGATGCCACATCTCAACACCCCTACTTATTGAAGCATTAAAAACTTTAGTTACAATTGTATTATAAATTCATATTCAGACTTTCAAGTTAATTACATTAATATTACAAATTCTTATTCAAACAAAAATTCTTTACAAAATAGGAGTTTTCCTTTTTTTAATCTTCAATATCAATTAAACCCATTTCTGTAGCGCAAAATATATTTTTGGATTTTGGTACCGCTTTGGTTAAGCTATCAGCGATCATTTCTTCAGTAGCGACGTGATACATCTTTACGGTCTGGTCAGCAATTCGTTCCCGAATGAAGTGATGACGAACATCTATGTGTTTGGATCGAGCTCTGAAGCACTCTGTCTCAGCTACAGCTATTGCACTTTGGCTGTCACATGCAATCTCCACCACTTGCTGCTTAAGATCTGGCTCCAAGTCTTGACCAAATTGCTTCAGCCAAATCGCCTCTTGGACAGCAGCTGCCATGGCCATATACTCCGCCTCCATGCTAGACAAGGCTACTGTGGTTTGCCTTTTGCTGGCCCAGGAGATAGCTCCGCCACATAGAGTGAAAACGAAGCCGGTGCAGGACCGCCGCTTGTCAATATCTGATGCCCAGTCCGCATCGCAGAAACCTTGTAGACTGTCGTCACTACCATAAAAGAGTTTGTAATTAGTTGTACCCTTTAAGTACCTGAAGATACGTTTGACTGCCACCCAATGCGCTTTTCCATGGTTATTGTTGAAACGGCTAACATCGTTCACAGCAAATGCTATATCAGGTCTAGTCCCTTGGGCGAGATATAAGAGACTGCCAACAGCTTCCTGATAGGGCACGCTCTGTGTTGGAACTGCTTCGCTGCACATATTCACCGACAATTTTTGGTTCGGGTCACTAGGAGTTGAGACTGGTTTCGAATCGCCCATGCCAAACTTTTCAAGGATGTCACGAGTATATTTTGCCTGATCTAACCAGATACCATTTGTCTTTGTATCGTAGGTAATACGAAGCCCAACACAATTCTTTGCAACACCAAGGTCCTTCATTTTAAATGCATCACACAAACCCCTTTTCAACTGATTCCGCAACTCTGGGTCTTTCCAAAATACCAGTATGTCATCCACGTATATTGCTACTATAAGCGACGACTCACGATTGTAGAATACACAAGGATCAGCTTTTGATTTCAGTAAACCGAAGGACTTCAACGTTTTTTCCAGCTTCAAGTTCCATTCTCGGCCGCTTTGTTTTAATCCGTAAATGGCTTTATTCAGTTTGCATATTTTCCCACTCTCATTTCCACAGCCATCTGGAAGCTCCATGAAAATGTCCTCTGTCAAATCACTTTGCAAAAAGGCTGTTACTGCATCCATTTGATCAATTTTTAATTTTAACTTTACCGACAAGGCTACTAGATATCTAATCGATGTATAACGCACCACCGGAGAATAAACTTCGTCGTAATCTACGCCATATCTCTGCGAACATCCTTTAGCGACTAAACGAGCTTTATATCGAATTATTTCTCCGTTGTCATTTCGTTTGGTAGTGAAAACCCATTTCGATTTGATGGCTTTACGGCCCTCAGGCAATGAAGACAGCGTCCAAGTTTTGTTTTCGGTGTGCGATTCTAGTTCATCCTGCATAGCGGTTACCCAGTAGTCTCGGTCCGTCCGACAGATCACATCTTTAAATGTAATTGGATCAATTTCCGGGGTATCAATCTCTGCCAGATGAGACACGTAACCTTGGCTAGCAAAATCACGAGGTATCGGAATACGTCGAGTCTTTCGAACCACATTCGACGGAGGAGTTACATCCATGGGACTATCCTCATCGTTCATAGCGTTGTGGAGTTCTTCATCCGCATCCTCGTCAGATACAGGAGTTTTTATTTGTATTTTATTAGCATCAGGAAAAACCACTTGATTATCCCCTACTGAATCGTTTTCGTCGATGATCTCCGTTGGAATTTGTTCAACCATCCTCCCAGGTGTCTCCATAAACACCACATTTCTACTTGTTATAACCTTTCGTGTTGTTGGATTGATGCATCGGTATCCTTTAATCGTATCACTGTAGCCGACGAATATCAGTTTAATTGATTTCGGATCCCACTTTCGTCGTCGTTGCTTCGGTATATGGACCATAACCGGTGATCCAAAGATGCGAATATCACTTATATCGATATCGGTACCAGTCCAAATTCCTTCTGGCACCCCTTTAGCCAATGACGAACAAGCAGAACGATTGATGATATAAACCGCCGTGTGAACAGCCTCTCCCCAATATGACTTGCTTAGACTCGCATCGAAAATCATGCATTTAGCTCTTTCCACTATGGTGCGGTTCATTCTTTCAGCAACTCCATTTTGCTCCGGAGTATACGGATTTGAGGTCTGATGGACGATGCCGGCTTTCCGGCAAAAAACACTGAAATGTTCGTTAATGTATTCCCTCCCATTATCTGTGCGAATAGTTTTGATTTTTCTGCCGGTCTGGTTTTCGACCAGATTTTTAAATTCCCGGAACCGAGCAACTACTTCGTCCTTTGCCTTTAGAAGAAACACAAAAACTTTTCTCGAGTAGTCATCTACGAGCGTGAGGAAGTACCTAGCGCCTCCAATGGATTTATTTTCCATGGGGCCGCATAAGTCGGAATGAATCAAGTCTAGCAAACCGTTCGCGCGCGTTCCACTATGTTTAAACGGAGCTCTAGCGTGCTTTCCTTTATAACACACTTCACACTTCTGTATGTCTGAATGATTGCCACTAAAAGTTATGCCCTTTACCGCACCATCTTTCATTTTACACAAGTCTAAATAATTCATGTGCCCGAGGCGCCGATGCCAAATCATAACGTCTGTTTCCTGCTTGGATAGCAAACACGATACTTTTAAATTTCCGAATTTATACACACCTAGGGTACATGTTGTTTTTGCAAGGAGTTCACCATTTTCATTTTTTATTTGACACCCGCTTTTATCAAATATTACGCTATTCCCTTTTTCGACTATTTGCGCCACCGACAGTAAGTTCGTTGTCAACTCAGGGACTAGCAAAATCTTTTTTACCTCAATGTCCTTCTCACATATATGAAGTTTGGCATCGCCTTCACCTCTTACAGTCATACGCTCATTATTGGCAACCACTATATCTTTAATTGAGGAACTTTTTACTTTATTCAACCAGTTTTGGTTAGGTGTCATATGTCGCGAGGCACCGCTGTCGATATACCACTCTGTAGGACTTTCACAAGATGAACTACAACGAGCACTAAACGCGTTTTGATTTCTGTTTTGTGATTTTTTCTTTTCTTTACAGTCTCTACTAAAATGGCCTTTGCGCCCGCAATTGTAGCATTTATATTTGAATTTGTTCGTTGCCTTTTCCGATTTCTTTAATGCGAGAAATGCTGCACTATCGCCTACTTTGCCATAATCGCCATCGAGCAATTTCATTTTTATATTTTCACCAGTGATAGACACGCCACTGCTTTCGATGCCCATGATGAAAGGTTTAAAATCCTCCCCCAGTCCTGCGAGCATAATTGCGCCTATCCACTCACTACTTATGGCAAATCCGATTCCACTTAATTTATTCGCGGCACTTATCAATTGGTTGACATAGTCAGCCATCGAGTCACAGGAATCTAGGCGAACTGTGATCAGCTTACGCAAAAGCCCGATTTTTCGCGTTAAGCCAGTGTCATCGTACAATAGTTTTAAAGTTTTCCAAATACCCGACGCGGTTGTTTCGTTCTGGATGTGCACAAATATCGATTCGTCAATACACAAAACCAGCTTCGCTCTTGCTTTTCTTAATTTTACCGGGTCCTTTTCTTTTACCGGCTCACATATGCATTCTTGCAAGTCACTGAGTTCGAGCACACTTTCCATGGCAAACTTCCATGTGTGATAGTTTTCACTCCCATGGAGTTTTTCTATACCCAAATTCGATTCTTTCAGCGCCATTTTTTTTTTGTTTAGTTTATTTGCCGGTTACAAGGCAGGCAACGCATGCGCTAACCTCACTTCACAACGAATGTAAGTTCGACCAAATTTCTAATAAACAAAACGCAAGAACCCGAAACATTTATCCCGATACTAAATCGCGAGTTAGGCCGGATCAAGTTAGTGGGGTTCTGGGCCCATAACCTGTTGGTTTAATACCGATGTTCTTGGATGAAGAAATTAAACTCTGTTTTGTTGGCACTTCCTTTATTTCACACGGTTGGGATGAGACAGAGGCAGGGTTTTGTCATTCCCCATTGGCGTTGCCAGTTATGTACATAAAAAGGGAGTGATGCCACATCTCAACAATTTTTTCACTCCTAAGCCGACAGGTCCGCCTACAGGCGGGGTACCTTTTTTCTCATCTGGAAGCTAAACTACTCATCAATTAGAAAAAATAACTTCATTTTCGACTTTTCTGATCCAAAATTAGCCCGTCTATAATTTTTTCATCGAAAAAAAAAATTGGCCTGCTAGAGGGTTAACTAATCGCCATATTGTTTACCCAGCTTTAAATCGCTCGAAAAAACCTAACCTAATCTAAAACTCGGTCCCAAGAAATCAAACAAGTAATTACTGACTATTTCTGCTTATCTTAATGGATTTATTTGTACCTTGTATCGTGGAAGAAGAAGAGTATTTTTACGTTAATTGAAGCCTAGACTCCTTTGGAAGTTATCATGCGTTCCTGCCCGTCCAAACGGACGGTAATCGTTTGTAACGCATTGGTATGAATTTTAATTTAATTGAAAATAATAATTCCAAAATGACTGATAGGTTAGGTTAGGTGAAAATGGCTGGATAGCAATAATCCTACACTTAGGCCAAGATACTGGCCCATTCAGTTTCTGCCCGGTTTGAAAGAACGGTTGTCCTACGATGCGTAACCTACTTCTGCAAAGTGCTGGGCAATGACAGAGGAGATGCTGCACGCTTTCTTCCTCTTCAGCGCAATCGTAGCTTCCACAAAAGTCTCAAGTCTCTTGCGTTGGCACCCAGTCTGATGGCGTGTGCTCCGATTAACCAGTGTCCTGTGAGGGTCCTTGTTAGAATGCATATCTCGGTCCTTTTGAGGCCTAGGATACTCGCAGTCCGCTTCCTGTCGTATGCCGGCCATGTGAGCCTGGCTGTTGCGCATGAGCAGAGATTGTGCCAACGCTCCTGAGCTGTTCGGATTGCATACGTTCTGGCGCGAAGTTTGAAAGTGGCCAGAGGCATACCTACCGTCTCCTTGTCGGGAAGGATATGGGTGGTCGTGCCTTTCCTGGCCAGCTCATCCGCTTTGCAGTTACCTTCAATGTTGCGGTGTCCAGGCACCCAGATGAGGTAAATACTGTAGCGCTTGCCCATCACGTTTAGAGATCTGCGGCACTCAGTGAAAGACTTTGTGTTGTCCACGCATGAGTCCAAAGCTTTAAGCGCAGCTTGACTATCAGAGAAGATGAAGACTTGCTTCCTTCTGTTAGGCGTTGGGTTCAGGTTCAAAGTGGCCTCCTGGATGGCGCTCATCTCCGCCTGATATACACTGCAGTGATCTGGGAGTCGGAAAGAGACTTCAATTCCAGGTGTGGGGAGAATACGCCACCTCCAACCTTCCCGTCCAGCCTAGATATGCCAGTGAAAAAGTTGATCGCATCTCGTATCTGCCGAGGTCGATCGAGCCACTCCTGTCTGCTTGGTATGGAGACATCATATTCTTTGGCGAAAGCCAAAGCAGGTATACAGTAGTAAGTATGTTGGGATATTGATATAGGAGGCTGCGTTCCCAGGATGAGGGAGTGTCCAAAACTTCTCATGCGCCAAGACCTAGACTCCCTGAGCCTTAGCGCGCAAGCTAATGCGATCTCTTGAGCTACAATGTCAAGAGGAGGCAAGTGAGAGATCGTGTTTAGAGCATTAGCTGGGGTAGAACAAAGTGCTCCGCTGATGCATATCTCCGCACTTCTTTGCATTCATATAAACAATATCTTATCAAAGACAAAAAACTACTAAAACTGTATGTTTAATGAGTAAAGAAAAGGCCCGACAATCCACCTAAAAGAACCATATATGGATAATACAAGGTGCGTTCCAAAGTAAACAGGACTTTTATAAAATAAAGAAAACGGATGATTATTTTTGTATAATTCTTTTTATTTATTCAAAATACTCCCCTTCTGCTTCGATACAACGTTTTGCACGGTCCAAAAGCATTTGGAATGAGTGTTTTAGGCCATCGGCCGGCATCGCCTTCAGAATGTTGGTACAATCCTTTTGGATGTCTTCAACGTCCTTATAACGTTTTCCTTTCATCGGCAAATGCAACTGACCGAATAAGTAGAAGTCACAGGGAGCCATATCAGGCGAATACGGTGAATGATTGATGGTTAAAATGCGATTTTTGGTCAAATAATCGGTCGTAACTACGGCTCTGTGAGCCGGTGCAGAGTGCCGGTATCGGTGCGGAGTTCGTACCAAAGTTAAAAACATACTGTCACATTGAGCGGGATATTTCGGCTTCTACTAGACCAAATGTCATGAAATTTTGACAGGATGTGAATGAAAGATGTACCTTTCCAACGCATGTCCTCACACATAGATGGCGCCACCAGAAACGTCCCTATTGTAAAAGTCCTGTTTACTTTGGAACGCACCTCGTATGTATGTATGTATGCATGCTCGTTTGTATGATTGCTCAAGTTTCGTTGCGCTGGTCAAATTAAGTCAATTGCAGTTTTATTTATTACGCTCTCGAATATCGCCTGCAAGCATTACCCAATTAATTGTCCCTATTCATTGCGCAGGTACGATTACAAATTCTATTTACCCAACGCTACATACACTCATTAACATATTGATTACTTTATCAATTTGCTGAATATTTATAACATTATCACTCCACTCGACGACAGTAAACAAACAAACAAGCAAGCACACCCAGTGCGACTATCACCCCGCCCAGCGTGCCTTTTGTATGTACATACATACCTAGTAAGTACGAGTAGTTAGTACACACGCTCACCTCGCCACACACATTTATTGCTGATAATCCTCTTTCACAGCAATTCATGTCAAGCCACAAGCACACCCACACACGCACATTCGTAAACACACACACATGTAACATTTCACTATGGATTTATTATGGAAGCGCATAAATGTCATGTCATATTGGCAGCATACGACTGACTGCAATAAATTTTAATGGCAAATAATATGTCGAAAATTGATGCGTGATTGCTCATTTACGTAGATCAACAACAGCTACACTTACGCACACGGTGACAAATTGAGCGCGCCGCGCTACAAACCGTCCGGCAACCAGCCAACCAGTCAGTCGATGAGGCAGTCACTTCGTCGGGCAGTGAGTATATTTGGTTTAACAAAGCGATAATGAACTAACGCTGCATTAACACCAACGCAATCAGCAGCCGCCCCCAGCCGAGCGAGCGCACTCGAACACTCGTCCTGCTCCGCCGCTATGTATGCACGTTCGGCGTGTTTATCAATATCGGTTGGAAGGCGGTTATATTAAATTAGTGCCATAAACCACAACAGCTTTCGCTGGCGTCGAAAATTCCCACAGTACGTACGCGAAACGGCCCCCGACCGCCCGGCCCCCGTCACCGAGCAGCCACCAGCTCAGCTCTTCCGCGCGCAATGTGCTTAAGCGCACTCACTTTATTATTTACGTCGTTATATTAACAATTTATTAAACAATTTTATGGTGTTATCGCATATTGGCGCACCACCCCACAGTCCGATAATGTCGCACAACAATAATTGTAGCACGTATTGTCCGCCGCACATTGTCGCCTGCCTGCCTGTCACAATGAACTCGCACAGGCACAGGCCGCACTACATAATGAAATTTCCTGTGCTGCTGCTCTCGCGTCCGATTTCCGATACGGTACAGCAGGTATTTAATATTGAACTCTACGCAGACTGAAGGTTCACATATCGCTGTCAGTGCTGGGCTTTTGTTAATTTTTATGTTAACGCACATAATGTCGCACGATTGCAACATGTAGCGATAATGAGCAAGATTACTATACAATAATGCGAACGCTCGCACTCGCAGGACATTCGCGTGCGCGTCGGACTTTTGTTGAGGCATTATTATATAGCATTATGAAATTTATTATTTAAATATTTAATGCAAATAAATTATATTGAACACATGTAGAGTTGTAGCCAGAAAAAGGCGGATTAAATATTTTTTATATATGTATATTAATGCAAACATAAAAACGAATTAATGGCAAATAAAATAATTTCTAAGACCGACGGCTTTTCAAGGTGTATGAAGTCAACACTTCTTAAAGAAATATAAGTACAAATACATAAGTAGACATAAATATGTAGATAGATACATATAATAAAATAAATATAATAATAAATATCTATATATATAAAAGAGAGTGGCAGTATGTGTGTAATCGCATCACGCTCAAACGGAACGGCCGATTTTCATGGAGTTTATTTTGTTCGATTCGTATTAAGTCAGTTCAGGTTCGTGCGAAAAGAAAATTCCAGTCAGAAAATCCATGCCATATTTGACCGTGAATTTTGCACATTTTCAGATAATAACTTTGGACCCATAAGTCACACATCAATTAAATTCACTACGAACTTACTATTTAGTCATGTTCTGCGACAGAGAGAATATGGCGGGTATTGGACGAGGGGGTGTGGCACCACCCATACAAGCCAAATCTTAATAATGGAATATCTTTGAAATCGTAAGGCGCACAGCATTAAAATTTGGTATAGTGTCGTCCCATAGATGAGTCATTTTTTACTGGTAAGATTTTATAAGCGTAGGGACAAGGGGCGTGGCACATTTGTTGTGACCCAAATATTTCGCTGAACTATAAGTCGCTCAGCAATGACACTTAGTACGAACATACCATTTTCTCCTTCGACAGAGGACATTGTGCGGGTATTGAATAAGGGGGCGTGGCTCTGCCAATATAATTTAAATCTGGTTCAAGCGCAATTCATTTCATTACTGAAGCTTAGTAGCAACATTTGCTTATTTGAGGGCCTCGATTGCGTTTATCAGTCAAAAAATGTCGTGCGGGACGAAGTTCGCCGGGTCAGCTAGTAAATATATATAAAACAAATTGAAAGTAAGTAGCATACAAACTTCTAAGCCCATCGTTATCCCCGCAAGATTGTGGATTTTCAATCGTTTCACTTCTTGTTTTACTAAATTTAAGAGAAAAAAATCCACTAAATCAAGTTTCTCCATACAAATTTTTTACCCTTGGTTTACCCGTCAGATTGTGATTTTCCAGACTCCAGTATTTGAATATTTTGATTTTTAATTAAAAAACTCGTCAACAGTTTATCTTAAAGAATAAATAATCTTAGCAGTTTGAGACCACAAAAGTGTCCTTCATGGCAAAGTGTGTCGGGAATGGCCGTATGACAAATATTGCTTAGAGCAAAATACGCTGAAACCATTGAAAAACAAATTAATATGATTTGTATACAATATTTTTTTCGTCGCATTTAGCATTTCCTCATAACCGGACACTTTGTTTGTCCGGTTATGGGAGAGGTCCACTTATGGGGGAGGGGGGTACAAAAAACTTAGTTTAAATTGTATCCAAGAGTTTCTCGTTTATTTATTTAATATTTTGTACGAATTTATGAAAATTGAATATTTAATTAATATTTATTACATGTATAGGCAAAGTACATACATATATTGTACAAGTCGTTTAATTTTAGTACTGCTTTGGTTGAACAAATTTTGTAATGGTTGATTGTTTTAACTTCAAATTTTCATTTTCAAATAAAAGAGAGATTTGTATTATAGTAGCACAGATTTTCAAAAACTCGGTGGGCATATTTTTGAATTTTGGCCGATTATGATAGATTTTTTAATCAAAATGGTTTGAAATATAGTGTCCGCGTCCGGTTATTAGAGCGTCTGGTTATTGAAATGATATTCGTATGGAAAACTTAATGAAATTGCTGTGTCTGTGAAATTTGTCCTACTATTGAAGCTGTCCGGTTGTATGGACTGTCCGTAATAAGGAATTTTACTGTATTTGTATGGCATTTCCAGTCTAACAAAGATTTGCGATAATATTTCAAATTATACAAATTTTTCGGTGAAACATAAACAATATGTAAGCTTTTTTAGAAATATTTTCATTTGTAAAGTTTTTGACTTGCTACAAATCAATGAAACTTCAAAAATGCTTCAATGCTTCGCCCACTATAGTGGAGATTTGCTTCAGCGTTTATAAGATTCGTTTTTAGCGACGTTAAATACATAAAGGTTCATATTCTTTTAACCCTTTATTGGACTACAGCCCATACAAGTCATACACGAACGGGTTTATTTTCATGTCGGAAAGGGTTAAGACGATTAAAACGCTGTTTTGTAATACGCTAAAGTCTAACAGGTAACAGCATTGGTATAAATTGTTAATTAGCCCCTAAAAGTATGCTGCAAGGTTAGGTTAGGTTGAAGTGGCAGCCTCCTACGTGAAAAGCTCACTTAAGCACATCTTATGGCTCATTGTGATACCACAGTGGATGGCGCGACTCCCCCTTACAGCGCTGAGAACCAAGAAGATTCCGTTATGAACCTAGCTACGTGTATATCCCTGATATTCAGAGGCGATAGTTCGGTTAGACTAGTAAAGAAAGCTGAGCCGAGAGACAGGCTGAACAGGTGGAGAACGGCTGCAAGTAACATAGCGAAAACAGATCAGCTCATAAATATGCAATCACTTTTCAACAATATTGGCATTCACTGACAAAGTCCTGTGATGCTAATATTCTCGAAAAGATCCTCGTTATATAAGTCTGACAAAATAAACAAAAATTTATTTTAAACTTTTAATTACAATCAAAAGATTCCTCAACGAATTTCCCATTACTTCAGCCATCTATAAGCACAAACAAAATGATCATTCCGCAAGCAAATCTGCATTCTATACTCGCAGGATTAGCATTCAGTTCCATTGTCATTCCAGCAACGTCGCACACACAGCCGACTGTCCTGATTACGTAAGTAGAAAATTGGCTCAAATTACGCTCGGCATTATGAAATTATGAAGTACATTGTTTACAGCGAATTGTAATTACAGCAATTTGTTGCGCTGCAACAGCCAGAAACATGGTTGCCATCAACGGCATCGTCAACGTCCCCGGCCCTGTCTCGGTCGGCGCCGTCGACGTTCAGCACCAACAGCAGAGCAAATAATGCAACTACTCGCGAAGGTATTTACTGCAATGCGGCCGCCGCACTGGCAAGTAGGCTCAACGAAACGCTAATAATGTTTATTAAATCTCTATGCGATTTCTCCCCCATTACGCCCCGCCAATGGCAAATTATGCAAATCCTTGTGAAGCACATTATGTGTAATGCCAACAACAAGAAATTAATCGCTGCAAATTAAAACGACGACAATGTTCCACAAATTGGCCCCAGCGCCGCAATACGAACTGCGGACCAGGGCGGCAGTGCATCATCGCCGTCGACTAGTCGAGTGCCACTTGGACTTGTTTCAATCATTTACGCATTCGCTCGGTTTTATTTGCACTTCTGATTATTTTATGGTAGGGTTTAATGAGCGCCGCGGCTCTGGTGGCCGCGCACGTTACGCTGGGGGCGGATAGTTAATGTTGTGCTCGCCATTGAGCCGGCCCACGTCGCGCTCGCGCTGCTCGGCGCGCCGCTCGTCTTCGCGGCCGTCCTGGCCAAGGCCGATTCGTTCGATGTACTTGTCCGCTCGAAAGCCGTGCGTCTGTAAATGAGATGTCTCAATCAACCTACCGACATTGCACACAAATGCACTTCGCCCTACCTCGTAGAACAGCGCTCTGCGCTTTTGGCTCACTTCCGGATCGAAGTCCCAGTTGGTGCGGGCGTGCGTTATCGGCTCGCCGGCCACGTTATTCTGCAGCGTTTCTGTGATCAGCCGCACAATGAATCCATCCACACGCGGCGGTGTCGTCTGAAGGATTGCCAGCAGTAGCTGCGAAATTGAACGAAAATTCAGTTTCCTTAACGACTTTCATGCAATTCACAACAATACACTTACGACAACAAATGCAAACTGGCTTATCTGCATATTGCTACTTATTTTTTATTATAATTTGTTTTTGTTGCTGTTGTATTTCTAATGGTCAATCGAATTGTGCCGCTCGAATGATGCCGTCTTCGATCGGTTCTCCACTTATGCGCCAACGAACGTCAACTAAACCGCAAAGATTGTGCCAGCCAGCGTCCGGATCTGAGCACAAAAGCACAAAAACGCTTCTCGCTCGTGCAAAAATCAACGAGCCAAACGAGAGTTGGCTCGTTGTTATGCACACAACAACCGCCAAACGACGTGCACAGAGGAAGCCAGGCAGCCTCAAGTCGATCAATGCGCCGCGGAGCACCCACTGCGCGTGCGCAACTGCTGCGCTCAGCCCCTGTCGTTGCACTGCAAACTGGTTTTCGTTTTCCGCTCTTTTTCACAAAAGCCGCGGGAAATGTGTTACAAGTACTGCCCCCCGCCCCCATGAGTGGCGTATCTTTTGTTGAGAAAGGTATAGTTGCGAGGTGATGTTATTGAGTTACTTTGCACAAATATCGGTCACTAAGGTCGTTCAGATTTGAGCTGTTGAACTTTGACGAAACTCAAGTGCAGCAACCCGAAAGCCACAGTGCCGGCTACAAACATTGACTGCTGGCCCTTACAGTGTCAAACGATGCGCTATTAAAAAGCAAACGGTAACCCTGAAATATTAACAAAGTTATTTACATATTTATGTACGTGTTGGTTGTGTGCTTATGAAGATATTGTGTGCACTGAAACACTGCGTGTGAAGGCCAAACTTCAAATTGTATCTGGTAGATATGTATGTATGTAAAAATTCCGAGCTATGTAGTTATAATGTATGCCTTTCAAGATTTGTCATTTCAAAATAATTGTATGACTTCTAACTACTCTAAAGAGCAACAAAGTTTATTATAAATGAAAACCCAGAAGCTGAAACCATAGAGAGCTCAGGCGTATGGCAATAACATTGCGAAAGGATTAATGTTGCGAGCTATTTTCAGCAAAACAAACTTATTTGTATGGCCAAGATATATAATAAACCAGGTAACCTACGTGTAAGTACGGACCCCTTTCTCCAATACGGTACGCCAATTTTAAAGAATTTGCGTCTCCCAACGAGTATAGTTGCATTTTGCAAGTAGGAGTTGTGTTTCAGCCTCTTCGTTAGCATTCAAAATAAAAATATGTAAATTGAAACAAAAAGAAATGTTGTGAGCGATGTTCTATTTAAAATATAAATTTTAAATACGAAATATAAAAACAGGCATATACCTGCAACTATTTTGTTAGCAAGCTTTCGATTTCAAAAATGAACTTTTTGATACTTGTGACACCCTGGCGATCTACTTCCTGTTCCTAGATTTAAACTGCAGCATACCACTCTGTTCCATGTACGTCAATTTTCGTGGCTCTCCGTACTTAGTCTACCTTGTTAATTGTATCATAGGTGTGCATACCAATGTATGTTCATAAGTGCTATTTACTTTTTGCTTTGTCTCAAAGTTTCAGTTTATGGTCGAAGTGTTCGTCATGCGAAATAAACTAACGTTTTGCAGAGACAACTTTTTGTAGTGACACCAAGCATGCATTTCCTCAAAATTTAATGTTTTCAGTCAGTGCAAAAAATCTCAAACACATATCCACATACACAAACAAACATATTCCGCTATTCGCCTAGGAAGTGGCCAATTGTGGATTTGTTGACTCTGTCGCACAAACATTACTTGTTCGCCAACCGAAACTAAACCCCTACTACGGGTATGTTTAGGTACGTATTGCGGCATTGCCACAGACCGCGGCCCCGTCGACCGAATCTGGATAGCGTGCGCTGAGCTGGTTACATAATGCCGCTTCGTTGTAATTCCACTTGCTGTTTGTTTTGGTTTGATGTTTGCGCCTTTCTTGCTGTTGCCGCTTCGCGCTGGCCCCATTACGCTGCGCAAAAACGGGTCTGCCACTGATCTTCGCTGAATTGTGCTCTTCGCGTGATCGGCACGCAACTAGTGGCGGAATGGGCCCAGCCTGGCGGCTATTCCGCCAACAGTGATCGATTCCACCGGCTGTGCAGTATGACGTGCCGGCAATCATGTCCATACCTTCATCAAATTGCCAAATGTTGTTGACAAATGCGAAGTCATTATGAAACCGCTGCCGACAAAACAGCTCAACTTTAAATAAGAAGAGCGGCGGCTGTAAATGTCGTTGCGGAGTTTACGGTTCCGCGGCTTTTGTGATTGCAACAAGTAGTCGCAACAGCTGTTGGCAGAGAGCCTCGCTTTCACTTTCATCGCCTCAACATCCGATGAGCGTTAACGAAGAGAGTTATTCGTTTGCTTGCATCTTTCACTTCCTGGCCGTTAATGCTTGCGTTAAAAGCTCCAACTTATGTGAAACTTTTGTAAGAGGTTCATAAGAAACAGTTAGTGGCATTATAAGCAGTGTTGCGACATTTTACTTTAGAATGCAACTTAGTTATGTATATTACATACTACTGGAAAACCAAAGTAACATATCAGAACCAAGTTTTGTTACTTCCAAAAATGTTGGTAATAATATTACTGTATTTATTTACATAATTCATTTGAATTAACAAAAAAGTATTCCCCTTAACGATTACCACCCCCTTTAATAAAGAAAAATAGAAGAAAAGTAATATACTTGTAGTAATAAGTAACTTGAGAGAAAGTAATATAATTACGGATGGTTATTATTTGCGGGGAAAGTAGTAAGTTATATTACTGTTTTTAGTGAAAGAATGTACTACTTGAATCGTCAGAAAAAGTTGATGATTAAGCATGAAGTATAGTCTGATCAATTGGTGCCTTCTCAGATTGGGTGGCATAGAATACTTTTATATCAAACAAAAATCTTTATGAAGAATAAATAACCTTCGAGCAGGTAAACATAAATAGCGCACTTACGCCCCAACCATCATTCCAATTAATTCCATTTATTATGGAGCTTACCTATTTTCTTTACTTCTATTCTTTGATATTTATGACAAGCCAGGTTAAGTCAAGCCACGAAAGGTCGATCAAGCGCTACTGACTCAGATGAAACGATTGGCGGCACTCCCCTTATCCTCCCCTTATTATTAGGTTTTTATCCCAAGAATACTGCAAATTCAGTCAGGTTACGTTAAGTTAGATTGGTGAACTGCCTTTCAATACAAGCTCACGTAAGCGCATTTATCCCGCTAGCAACCACAAGGATTCCAATATCTATCTTTCTGATGCTGTTTTACAGTTAAAAAATTAGTTAGACCAATAAAGTATACCGAACGTGGATTTTTAATATTTTTCAATGACACATAAAGTGCAAAACAGTATCTTCTATTTGTGTAGCACGACAACAGCCATTGAAGTCGTTCCCTTCTAACCCAAATTTTTCCACATTAAACAATGACTCGCAAGCACCAAATTCCCCATGGTTTTGGAGTTCTGGCCAAGTTTTAGTAAGTATCTATTCTTTATGTTTATTGAGCCATGTTGCAGATGTATTCTTCCAAACACTTCGAAAACCATAACCAGCTTCGAAAACGCTGCAGTGGTCGGGTAGACGAGGGAATAGTCTTAGACTCAACTTAGTAGATAATATTCCGCAACCAGCTGACGGGTGCTAAAACGCTAAAAATTGGGCTTAAAGTCAACCAATGAACACGAAGAAGTATGGTACACAGTACGTGTTAAGACAATGATGGCTGCCTTCCTGGGTTTATGGTCGTACGTCGCACGTTCCAGAGTGATCTTTGCCTTTCTTAGACCGACATGGTGATACCACAAGCGTAGCAACTCGAAGGCGCTAAGGCGAAGGCGTTTAGGTGAGTTTTACATTTTCAGAAATTTCAGACGCTCTCGTGTAACTGCTAGTGTCAAGGTGTATTAATAAGGTGATAGCACTTCGGCAACAACAAAAACCCCATGTATTTTGTTTGTGATTTGGGCATGCTCATTGTCAAAATCAAATCAGAATCCATTGGAAGTAGGCGACCATTTTGAGCATTTTGACAATCAGCATGCCCATTCGGGAATAATCAAAAGAAAATGTAAAGAAAAAAGTTAAATCAGCTGTGGTGCTGCCACTATCTTATAATTTTGCCTTGGCTAGTGAGATATAAATTAAATTTCGTTTTTTGCAGAACTGCAACTCTTACGTATTCATTATTTACCAAGCAGCAGCTATAATTTTTGCCAGGTAGCGTCATAGCAAATCTTGCTGTCTTTCACTGGTATATTATGAGCACTACCACAAGTCGAGCTTAAAAGCCAAACCGACTTTTATCTTGCGTCACTCTCTTACTGCGGTTGACTTTTACTCTCATCTCTCGCTTTACCCAAGTCTCAACTGGGCTCAAACAGCTAGCCAGCTGCCAACGAATTTAGTCGTAGAGTCAGCGTGCAGGAAGCCACTTCCAAGTGTTCCGCTGGTGCAGCGCGAAAGCAAGTACGATCGCAAACGCATAGTAAAAGTACCATCGAATTTCCCTACAGAGGCGGAAGTTTTGACAATAATCATTGGATAGTCGGTCTTTGAAAAGTCCCGAAATCATGGCAAATTTGCGTATGCTTTTCATACCAGTAAGTGTCGCTGTGCTGTGTGAAGAGAGTACAAACACTTTTTTGAAGTTGAGCGAGCGCTTACCCGTCTACGGATTCACAAGCAAAGTAGTGCACTGAAGTGGGTCAACTAGAGGCGCTTGGATGTTGCGGTTTTCCGCAGCTCGTCCGTTGAGGGTTTTCAATTAACAAGTGTCCAAGCAAAATGTCACGATTCACGTCTAATTTGACACAATTTCTAAAGTGCTGGCTGTCCAAAAGCAACACAAGAAAATTACGTAAAAGAAAAGCCAAGTCGTGCTTTTTAAGCCAAAGAGAAGTTTCAAATGCCGCTTTCGAATTTGCCTGCTCGGAAGTGACTTGAATTTCAATTGTGCAGCTGTAATGTGAGACGGCGCGGAGGCGCGAAATTGTGGTTTCTTCCAATTTCTCGCACCTCAATCGACCGATGGCATGCAGCAAAGGCGGCAGAATGTCGAAATACTCACCACAGGGGACTGACAATTTTTCGGACCAACGAGGCGAGTCAGCGGTGCAAACAGTTTTGTATTGCAACACTAACGGAAACCTTGAAATCGAGCGTTAAAATTTTGAATTCGCACTTAAATAAAAATCAAAACAAAATTACAAACAGCGACTGCGATCAGTGGATTCAGCTCTGCTTGGCTGTAAACATGGAGCTTGCTGGCATTTGCATTTCACTCTGCGCTCTGCATTTATCGACCGCCGCCTTCTGTCATTTGTGCTCAAGCCCGCCCGGCCGCCTTGTTGCTTCAAGTCATTTGCGTGTCGTCTTGCATTTAACGCATTTTGAGCGAATGTGGCCGTAAGCCGAACAAGTTTTAACCGATGCCCTATCATAAATTAAAGCTGCATAATTGGTCTCATTACCTACTCGCAATTCGTTGGTGATATTCAAGAAGAAGTCCAATTAAATGGAATATTGTTTCAGTGAAAACCATTAAAATCATTGCAAAATCGCGTAATATTACATAGCATAGCATAGTTTCTGTTTGCGATTATAACATTTAATTACTATTTTCACAGCTTCTTCTAATTGTGGCCGGAGCCTTGCAGATAGCCCACGCCGCGGTTCAACCGAGGGCGCCAAATTTTCAGTATTTCGAAAGGTACGTATTTGAATAATTATGATTAGATGCATTTATTCAAATGTCTTTAGTTTTATAGGCCAAAATATCGGTATCCCTACTATGATGAGAACGGGCGTGGCAAATTGCTTTATGGCTACGGCGGGCCAGATTTATATCAATACAAAACGTACACACCTCTTGAAGGCATTCATTAAATATTGCTAAATATTATCGGTATTATATAATATAGTTTTAACTAATTCATTCATTCATTCAGTCATTTACATGTACTTTAGTCGAAAAATAAAATCTGTTTGTATATAGTGATCGGCTTTTCCTGATATCTTGTGTATATATCAAACACCGAATTGCTTTTTGAAGGCTACGTCTTTATATAGTTAAATTAAATTCGATTAAATACCACATAACCGAAACTCAAAATATTTATTATACTTAGAAGAAAAATAATATTGCGTCAATCACTGAGTTCAATATTTTCGATTATTGTACTAAATTATTACTTAGAGGATGAACAAGAGTTAAGGTTCAGATTGGATTAAAATATCCAACGATTTCCTTCATAGTCAACTCAAGTGCTGCCAAGCCGCGCAGATTAAAATAAAACTGGCAGCACTTGCACGCAGCCGAACTCACCTCTGAGAATTGTTTTACTCAATAGCATTGCCAGATACGCCGGGCTTCCTGTTCTCCTTCCCGTGAAAATCACTAAACCAAATCAATTTAAACTTTACTACGACGTATATATATGATATATATAATTTATTGATGGTTTACTTACCTATTACCTTTGCGTAAAACCTGCAGTTTATTTAATAATTTTTAATTTGCATATGTATATGCTGTTATGTTGAAAAATTGCCAAATTCTTGCGAACTGGTTTTACAGAGCAATGTAAATCTTAAAAGTTTCCGTCACACAAATTACAATTTTTAAATGCTAAGTACATTTATATAAGCATAAAGGTTAGGTTAGGTTGGAGTGAAAGGGTTTTCCTGAAAAGTTAACTTTAACACAAAATGATGGCTCGTTACCATCACCAATGTAGGATGGAAGTGAAAAAGAATTTTGCTTTCCAAATGATATCGGCGAATCGACAAAATGTTAAGCAATCGTTACCAAATTAACAAAGCTATGGAATGCTTATAAACAAAGTTTTATTTGTTTTGAAAAAAAAACAGCAACGCAGTAAAGTTCTAAACTGATCCACCGAAATTCTCAAGTTTCTGTTTAAATTGAATTTTTTTTTAGGGGAAATTTGTCTCTCGCCTCTGGCAACCTCTGAATAAGCAGTCGACAAATCTTCTCGCATGAATGTAAATTGTTCCTTCAAAAGTCATAATAATCCAGGAAATCGCCCAAATGTCGCGCAAAGAAGCACTTTCACAATTCATCAATCAAATCCACGGACGTCCAGTAGTAGTGAAGTTGAATAGTGGCGTCGATTACCGAGGTAAGCGCATCCTTATTGCAAATGTCTAACTTAGAACTCGACACTCTCGTCTTCGATAGGTGTGCTCGCCTGTTTGGACGGTTATATGAACATTGCGTTAGACCAAACAGAGGAATATGTCAACGGCCAGTTGAAGAACAAGTACGGCGATGCCTTCATACGCGGCAATAATGTGCTCTACATCTCCACGCAAAAGCGGAGAGTGTAAGTCGGCTGCCGCTCAGTGCCACTTCTTCCACCCTTTAAAATACATTCAACTTTGTACTTTAGCGCTTAGTTTAATATAAATATAAAACAGGATACACAAACTAACCACAACAGCACATTTACAGTGGACTCTGCCGTGCTTGGGCGGCGAACTATCTGGTGGGATAGTAGGCAGTGCCAAACTCGCTGGGAATGGCGCCATATCTGCGTAAGTCCTGCAACGAATAGCCCTGGCCCAGCATGGCCACCAGCCGTTCGCCGTGCTTGCCGTACTTGCGCTGATAGTAGGGTCGCCAGGCGCGGCCGAAGTGCGGGTTGAAGACAATCTCGCTTTTTTGCGTGAACGGTGAAATGCCAAAGAACAAATGCTCCACGTAGTCCAATACGGCCTTCTTTTTTTGAAAATGCTCAATAAAGAGATTCGCCTGCGGAGCTGTTTTCGGATTTTGCGAGGGCAGGTTTCTGAAGTACTCGTAATTGGCCAAGTCCAAATTTTGGAGATCAACAACGTCGGCAATGTCATAAAGCAACGCGGTCACATTTTGCAAGAGCAACAAACACTATGAGCAAGTAGAAATTTAGTTCTTTGCACTTAGAAGTTCGCTAATTTTCTGTTATTATTACCACAATTAAAGTAGCACGGAGGGTACGAATGATTCTGGCCATAGTAATGAAGTTGAGCGCTTAGATGCCCGCAATCCGGTCCGTTCGATTTAAAAATTATAACTAAATTTAATAAAATTGCTTTACAGCACGTAAGGTCGGCTGTAATTCACGCGAAATTACGAATTTTCAAACACTACCCGAAATCATTGCCCAATGCATTATGACACCGTTGAAGCCGGGTGCAAGCGCGCAATTAATACGCACTGCACGTTCTTCTGCAGCGACGCACGTTTTTTCATTGCTTCGCACTTACGCAGTGGGCCACAGCGGTTACAGCTACTCGCTTTCTGCGAACCCAGTCGAGCATTGTTTGAACGTAACCAATTCGAAGCAATCGATTTTATATATGCACTCCCTCCCACGTGACAATAGCACAGCTGCAGAAATCAGTTCAGCTATCACACTGAAGACAGTTTAAGAGAATGGTTACATTAACCAACATACACGAATTTCAAAGAACTGTAGCGAGGGCGACGGTGTAGTACAATATTATAAATATTTATTGTATGTAAAAGTTAATGATATTTCTTCCAAAATTTCGGTTTAGATTATTTAACTTGAATCCAGTGTGGTGCCCCACAAATAAATACAGAATTTGACACTTTCCATATAAATAGAAATATATTAGGTAAGTGTAGTAAGTCTAGTAAGCCAAGTCTAAATTTTTTAACTTAAAAAACACTTAAAACTAAGAATTGTAAATCAATTAGACGTGTATAAATATCACACTAGTCAGACCCACTTCAGTTGGCGTTCGCCAGTAAAATTCGACAGAAGCTGCACCAGTCACTTTGTGCCATAGTTTTGTCAAAATCCCAGTAATACTGCCTTCAGGCCGCATATCCACCTAACAAGCATTCATTTTGACCACCTCTTCCGGTGTGGACTGCGGCACAGCTGCAACTGCCACCTTTCGGTAGCGATAATAAATTTCCGGTGTCCACACCAGTATGACAAGCAGCAACAGAACGTTTTGTGCGTGCAGACACAGTGTATAGGAACTGGTGTAGTCTCGTATCCAACCCAGCAGCTGGCCCACACTGATAACCAGCACACCTTTGGCTATCATGTTCAAGCCCAGGCCGCCGGCCAATTTCTCCGGGCTGCAGTAATCCGAAATGGTGAGATTATTGTTCAAGACAGTCGCCGACTTGGTCATGCCGGTAAAGACGGACATAACGATAATGGTGGTCATGTCCATTGATTCGGCCAATGCTACGAAAGAGAGATGCATTTAATTTATTTTGCCTCAATAAATCAAAATTATTACCTACCAGCACGTGCGACTAGCAAGCCGACAGTACCCAGCAGAAATACAACCCGATAAGGAATCTTTAGCTTGTCGGTGATGCAGGGCAACAGCAAACGGCAAACGATATCGGCACCAGCCACCGCCGACATGCATGTGGCAGTATGAATGCTGGACAGGCCAACAGAGTACTGCAAAACACAAACATCACCGTCATTTGACTTTTACTAAAACGCGGAGAACTACTGTTTGACACTCACCCTGAGAAAATTTGGGAACAACATGGTGAAGTTGATGGTAGATGTGTAGACCAGAGCCATACCGACAATGATACTCCAAAAAATCGGGTCCTTTAACAGCTCCAAGTCCATAGCTTGTACCAGACGATGGCAAATTTTGCTGCACAACTTTTGTCGTGTGCTTACGGCGTCGTTCCTTACGTCTGTAGCAACGGCCGCGGCACGCTGTACGACTTTCACCTCAAACTGCGCTGCCTTTGCCTTGCTTTTCTCATCGTCGATACATAGCAATGGACTAATATGTTGGCAATTATTGTGCTTTCGGGAAGGTGACAAGGGTTTCAACAGCGCCGCACCAATTAGCTAAAGAACGGAGGGACAAGTTTGAATTAGAAGCTGTGCTGCCTCTTTCTTACTTGAGTGTCACTTACACCTAACAGCGACAGTGCCGACATCGCCAACACGGCGACGCGAAAGCCATAATTATCCAAGCAAACGCGCACCAGATGCGGTATGAGCACTTGGCCCAAGCCGGCACCCGCCAAGGAGAAGCCCACAGCTCGTCCACGTTTTGTACTGAAGTACGAGCTGATCGCCATAAAAGTCGAAGGCGAAATCAGGCCCAATCCCAAACCGACCTGTTACAAGAGCACAAATCAGTTAATGACAAATCCTTTCAATCAGGCAATTTGTAACTTACCGAAAAACTGTAGCCCAAAATGAAATGCCAGCTCTCCGTAGCAAAGGCGCAGATAAGTAGCCCGAACGAGACCAGCAAGCAACCAGTGGCGGCTACATTGCGTGGCTTAAAACTTTTTATTGCCGGCCCAATCAACAGGCCTGAGAAATTCAACGCCAGACTATTTAGATTTATGATTAAGGCTGCAGTGAACGTCTCCTGCTGCGAGCTCTTCAGCTGATCGCCAAACAGCAGCCCAAACACAGACAGTATCGACTGATTTGTCATCTGTAGCGAATTTCCACGTAGTAGGGAAAAGTTTGCAATCAACATTCAAAGGCCACTTACGTTGATCAAGGCGACGGCAGCCACCACAACCCAGCCCCAGCCGCCATCTGGCACACCACTTGCTACGGCATCCATGCCAGCGTGCGATTATCTGTGGATAGGTATTCGTTTTCCAGTTTTTTGCGCAATGCGAAGCGTTACTACACACGCTGCTGAGGGCGGCAATTCTACAACTGATGATGGCAGCGTTAACTGAAATTAGTGTAAGAAAGCACGCTCGAATTAAGGCAAATACAATAAAGAGACAAATATTTGTTCTTGTGCTTTGCGTCGCTTATGGCAGCGTAAAGCTTTGTGTGAAAATCTTATCGCGTCCAAGTACACAGTCGCGAGAATAAAATTTGATAAGCGCTCTGTCCAATTATGTGGGCGATGTGGCGAAATAAAGCACCCAAAACCCGACCCCCTATACTAGAAAGCATAGCCTTGACGATGCTAAAATGATATTTAAATTGTTTTTTCAACCTTAACTTAAACTTATTCAAATTGAACACTGTGATGTAAAAGTACTTTCAAAGTAGACCAAACATTGCGTGTACTAAAGTGTCGCTAATGGTAATATTGCAATGACGACCTGAATTCAAATACTATGAAGTAGATTAAATAACTAATAACTTTTATGGCGCTACAAAACACACTCACATACGCACGTGTACTACAAACAATTGTATAATGGATAGAATTATACATATATGCATTAAGTAAACAACATATGTGCATATGTATATGTATATGAAACGTGACTGCAAGTATGTGCGATCACTCTACCATTGCACATTTACTAAATTGATGTAAACAAATTATGGGGTGCGTCGCAGCCAACAATACCAAACAAAACTAACGAAGTAACGCTTATGGAGAAAGTCGGATTTTTTCTAACCACTTGAATGTCACCATGCCATGGTCATCGTGGCCGATTTTTAATTGTGTCTCAGGTGTCCCTCACTAAGCTCCGTTCATACTGAAACAGAGAAATAAAAACTTAAAACACAAGAAATTGTTTCCTAAACCATGCCTCTGATCTCCACAAACTATGTTTTAACTTACTGGAGCTATTTTGCATACAAAAGATGAATGAACTTAATTGTTTCTTTTTTTGTTCCTGATATACATATTAATACGAATTTCACACATTTATTGTTAAAAAAAGTAGTTTATATAAAATACTGTTTTGTTTCATAAAAACGACAGCTTTACAGAAAAAGTATGTGTTTATATAAAACATTTGAATAGGTTTTATACTTTTTCGACTGAAAAAGTTACACAGAACGAAATGTTTAAAATTTCCGGGATCCCTGGAATGTCATTTTTGAGTCCCGAAATTCCGTCGCATCCAAAATGCTTCGGGATTGAACGTCTTAATTGGTACCGTATGTATGCGAAATATCGAACTGATGAATTTAAATTATAATTCTTTTTACTTATTTTTCCAAAAATGCATAGTCAGGTGGAAAATTTAGATGCGGTAGTTTCTGCGTTTACTCAAACATTAATTGTTTTTTTGCAAAATATTGAACACCTTGAAAACAAGTTGTGACCTTTGGACCACGATGCAAAAATTAAAGTTCGTCTTTTAACAAGTAACTCCATTGCAGCTTTTAAGGACCTAACTCACGTTCACCAGACAAGCATGCGGCACATCCTGCTGGTAGATTAAAGAACACGGGGAGGCCACTCTCCTGCCACCAAACAGCTTACATAAAAAACTATTGGCTGACCTGAAACTAGTTATTTTTTGACATATCCCTGAGAGTTCACACACTCTTTTCAGGACTAGACTTTGGGTCTTAAAACATTCTGAAGCTACAATAATATATATTTTTGCCACACCAATGAGAGCTATAACACACCTGCTCCACTGCCGATTCGATCAGCAACTGCGACACTGTGGTGCAGTGAAGTTCCAGTCTAAAGTACAAACAACAAACCACGAAGCAACATTTAGTACACAATCATCCTATCTCCAATGGAAATTCGTTAACAGCGTTTACCTTCAAGTCAAATACTTGTTTTATTGGACAGGATACAGTTTGATTCAGTTGAGTTTGGCCAAAGAAAACAACTTTCGTATGGCCTTTTTGAGCCGAGAAGCAAATTGCGGTCATCACTGGCGCTCCTTACAGCTGCGAAGGGCTGAATGCACATTAGCGACGGTGCTGCCACATCGCCCTTTGGAATGAACCAACCGTTTTCGCAAAGATTAATTTAAATCAACAGAATTTTAACATTTTACCTAACTGGCAATCGACACGCTACAACTGCTTTCGAAATGTGCATACGAACAATTATTCTTTAATGTTCCACAAATTGTGCGAAAACCCAGCAACAAATCTGTTATTGCCCCACAACGAACTGCAATAAATTCGGCCTGCGCTGAGTGGGTTGTTTTGATTTTTGTATATATATAAATATATGTATATATATGTGTAGCTGTGAGCACGGGCGTACCCAGGAACAAATTTAGGGTGCCAGACATAACTACATCTCAAAATTCAAAATATAGAATTCGAATATAATAGAATATAGATTTCTTTACATATATAGAATTTTAAATTTTAGGGGGCCAAATTCTCTCTGCTGTCCATACCTGGGTACGGCCATGGTTGCGAGTATAGTCTACGACGTTATTCTGATAACGGTCACAAAATTCTGGCAACTCTAGATATTGGAAACAGCTGCGGGCATTCAACACACTGCGACACCTGCCGGCAACGGCGCGTCTCAACACCTGCCGCACGTTTCGCAAATGGTACCGTATTTTTTGAGCGTAAACAATTTAACCCCAAGTCACCTTAACTATTTTTGAACCACGTAAACAAACTAATTTCACTGAAAACGCTTAGCGTTAATTTGCAGTGTTTAGTTCAAATTCTTATTATGTCACTCAGATAATGATTTCATTAAAATGAAAAAATATGTGAATATTCAAGGAAAACAAAGTATGTGCTAGCATGTCTAATCAGCTCGAAGTAGTCCATATGTCAATCCATATATTCAATTGAAAAATTCAGTCTGCTTCGATGCTGAAACCAGTTCGAACTGGTTAGACTTAAATATTGAACTATAAATGTTAAGTCCATAATTTGTAAAATTAAAATAAAAAACCGACCGAAGCTGGCGTGCTTTTGCCTATACGAGTGTGTGCATGCACCGCGCCGCCACCCTTAACGCTCACTTACCGTTTGTCTTCAAAAGAGTGACCGTTATCAGTGGCTAAGGTCCTCTTAATATGTTATATATAGCACGGTTCAGCATCAAAAAAGATGATTAAAAATGTATTATTTTGACGAATGAGGCGGTTTGTGCGAATGTAAGTCGACCGATCGATCAGTCCAAGTCGAAGGAGCGATCTATCGCGAAACCAGTTCGAACCGGATTCATAGTGGTTTTGCCGACGACTCCTCTTATCAGTTATCAGCGAAACAATATTTGTTTTTTCCTAATTTCTATATTTTCGACACATTACATCTGTATACGAGACTCTGTGTACGTGCTGTATGTGTTGGGGTGCCTTAATTTCGAATCACATTTTGCCGTATCATACTTATGATGACTGGCATTATTGTAGCAAAAATTCAAATTTAATTTTTAAAAAAGTACAAAATACTAGAAAAATCGGGTATTTTTCTGAAAATACCTCAGATCCCACACGTTCAGTAGGCTAATTGGTAAACATATAAATATATTAAAAATGTGCTGCTCGTTTTCAAAACAATGTCTTAATTTGAGGTCATTCAGATAGACATGGTTCCAGACACTTTACGGACGCCCAGTTTCACATCATCGGGGAAGTTCCATGTGAAATTGCACAACACAGAAAATTCAATATTCGCTTAAGAAAATATCGAACTTGTTGAAACATATTAAAATTACAACGTCATCGAATCATGCTGCAAAAGGGAGTTTACTTTGTTCATCTTCTTAGATAAATTCCAAAGCACAGATTTGATTATTGTAATCATAATGACCAAACAAAAAAGCACGGGGAAACTCAAACTACCAAACCAAAATTTTTTTACGCGATTTTTTGTTTATCATTACCCTTACATATGTGTGTACTGGACAGAATAAGAAATTATATTATGATTTTGTATGATAAAATTATAAAAAGAAACCGCTTTGCCAAATTTAGTAAAATGCAAATTGTGCCCCTAGCTTAACCCTTTCCGGACAAAATATTGACGAAATATTGAATTTAGGTTGATAATTACAGCTTAATCAATTGTGTACGATATATCGTACAATGGTCCGCAAGGGAGTAAAAACTTATGCATTTTTTGTTCCGTTTTTTTTAGTTTTATGAACAATTCATTAGTTTTATTGGAAAGAAACATAAATTATAACAACAAAAAATCAAAACGTAATTTCATTTTGATCCAAACTTATATAAATGATATATTTATAAACAATTGATTCACATTTATTCGGCCTTATATAACCGTTGTTGTTGTTGCAAAGCCCTTTTCCCCTCAATAAAACACAGAATCAATTAAAATTCATATAGTTTTACAGAAAGATACTGAATGTAGCCGATTCTTATTATCGTAGTGGGAGTGGCAAGTACGCATGTCTAACCTTACATAAAAATCGAAAATCGCCGAATAGTCGAATTTTATTAGCCACGGGGTTTACAGATGGGCGTGGCAGGTATACAAACGCAAAATTTCTAAAAATATTTAAACGTAAAAAATGTTTAAGTTATTAAGTTTTTTAAATCAACTGAGATTCAAACTTTTTGCTACCAAAAAGTATTATATATTTAAAAATTCTTCCGCAGAAGCATCGTCATTTGCTGGTTTTTCAAATTCTTGTAAAGAGCTATTTACAAAATGCACTCATACTGTGTAGCTACGGCTATAATGATTTATACAACACAGCCTACTTAATAAGAATTAAAAAGACGTTCCATAAAAAATGCGTTCGCTGTCAAATAAAAAATCTTGGAAAAAATTGTACGATATATTGAACAAATTTCCGGAAAGGGTTAAATGCCTTTTATCTAAAATTGTATCAACCGAAAACATTGCGCAAGCAAAGAGTTTTATGAACTTAACTGATCTCATTGAATGGATACTATATTCTGTAAATAAATGAAAAGGGAGTGCCTCTCAGCCCCTTGTCTCTTTGTGCAATTACATTTTCTTGTACTAGTAACTTTCGAGAAAACAAAAATTTTCTGGGGATTCATTTAAATCAATTTGGCAATGGAACCCACTACTCTCCACTTCAACCCATATTACATTACATAATGCACATTTTTTTTGAAAAATGTCCGTAACAGTATTTGCTGCCGGTTTTTACTGAATCGTGGTATTTTCAAACAACTGTCTAAATAAATGTATATGCGTTTCTTGCATAGAGTCGAGCAAAGAATTAAAAAGAACAACATCAGACGGATAACACATCAAAGGGACACTACGTTCCCTTTGTGAAGTGTGTCAGATTTTTCGGTAGCACTTACATATATATCTTTGTTTTCAATTAATTTCATCAAGTATTTCACAGTTTACTTAATTTCAATAACTTTATGTTAAATCACTTTCTGTTGTCTCACTGTCTCAGATGTGAATTGATTGACGAATACTAAATGTCTGAGCTTTTCTAAGAACAACAGAGCGACTTTATATGGAGGGAAAAGCGCTTCTTCGTGTTGCGTATTATAAGTACTAATGTGTAAACTTCTTGATGTTTCGCTTTTGTTCAACACCAAAGTTAATAATTCACCTATATACAACGGAGGCATAACAGCTTAAGTGGACAAATGAACCAGGAAATATCTACATCTAGTATACAACTAAAAATCTCGCACTCATTACATTACTAAGTTCATGAAAATTAGTATCAAAAATGGTTTAGAGATTGTCGTTTGACAGTCCTTCAAATATAATATTACTAGGCATTGCTTCTTCGCTATGTTAAAATATGTAACAGATATAAATCTTGTTTTTTTAGTTTTAAACATCGCATGTACCCAAAAATGGTTTTCATGGATTTTATCTATAAAAAAAAACAAAAAAACCATTGGGAAGATATCCGCTTATTAATAAATTAGGTTCGTTAATAATTAGCCAATAAGTAGACCCATATATCGATTCATTTGCGCAAAGTTCGATCTCTTGGTACGAAAATTACAACCTTGTTTCATTCCCAGGCAATTAAACAATTGCAGCAGCGTTGTATTCGTACGGCAAAAAATTACGTATTTCCAAATATGTATATCAAAAATAATTGTATTAATTTCACAATTTTTCGAAACACTTTCCATTTGTATTAGCAAAATTGGTTTAAATTCATAATAGCCAACCCTCGTGAAAAAATTAAATAAATACATACATTCGAAAAAATATGTTAATATATAACGTTGTAATACGTTTTATACCGTATTATAGCTTGTGGAATTTCCTTTAGTTCATCGATGCAGGCAAATTTTCGGTTTGATCCGCAAAATTGATTTATAATTTTGTTGGAATTTCTGACCAGAAACATTCGCGTCAACCGAATGCAACCCTGTTGGTAACTTTTAAGTATGGCAACATTGCTGGAACCCGCACCTTGTCGTGGCGGCGCTGTAATCGTTTTTGTAGTTCTTCTTCATCTTCATTGCGCTTTCAGCAGTGCACGATTGACGAGAACGTTGGGTTAGAGAAAAGCAAAAGAAAATCGGTGTGTATCGAATTGGGGACAGCAGTGCAGCGCAGAAATATTCGGATAATTGTGAAAATTTGTGTTGGCTAAAACGATACGCGCTAGTCGACTTGTGTGCAATTAAAAATACGCTGCGAACGCAACAAACGTGTGCAAACGCAAAGTGTTCTACGCGGACGAGTGTTCGCCGCTTTAACTGGGTGGAAGAGGTGAAAATCGCGAAGCGGAAAATTTTTGAGTGCTGGGCGGAAGGGTGGAAGAAAACACAAAGCGAAAGGAAGTAGTAGTAAAATTCGAAATCAGATAAGCGAGCTCAAGTTGTCAAGGAAATAAATACGAAAATTGATCAGCAATTTTGTCAAAGCGATTATTTAATGTAAAGAAATAGAAAGTTTGGTAAAAATAAAATGGGCACAAAAGAGCAGACGCCAACGCAAAACGCCAACACAACAGTGGCAGTGCAGCAACTCCAACAGCAGCAACAACATGCACACCTCCCAAAATCTTCACCAGCGCCGCAAATCATCATCGTACCCGCCACGCAGGCCTCGACCGTGGCCACAAATGCTGCCAAGAAGATACGTCGTGCTTTCTCGATGCCGCGGAATCCCTTCCGCTGGTCGCGCAAGTTCAAGACCTCGACTGACAATACGAGCAGCGCTGGCGGCAGCAATTCTGCCATATCGTCGTGCGTGGGAGGGGGACGCGGCCGTGCAGGCAGCATAGTCTCCCTCAGCAGCTACGAAGCCATTTGCAAGGATACCAATGGCAGCGGGAATAAGAAGCAGGAGGGCAGCGCTGGCGTGGGAGAGAGCGCCGCAGCCGGAACGACTGCAGACACCACCGACAAAGTGGAGCGCAAAAATGGCAAACCAGTTTCTTCTGGCAACAGCAACAGCGGTGGTATTGGCCAATCCAGTCGCATTCTCAGGCGGTCATCGTTCAGGAAATTTCTAAATCGCATCGCACAGCATGTCACCACGTCAATTAATGTTGGGGTAAGCAAATCTAATAAATATTTCGTATGACCGGAAGACAAACTCAGAGGGGTTCAGTGTTAGTTTGAAGATGAAATGAAAAACATTGAAAGCTTTAACAGTTTTCTTATTTTATGAAAATTTGTAAGCGCGTAATTTGTAATAGATTCACTGGCGTTATAACCAACCAACCAGTTTTAGAAACACGAATTCGTCCATGAATTTGAGTCCATGTCGGTTATCGCTTTTTCAAGAAACCAAAAAAATGTGCAAGTCCTTTAAAAGAGAATAGCAAAAGCTGTAACCCAAACATTTAGTTTTAATCAAACCTCATCAATTTCTTTTGCAAAACCTAATTATGACACTCCCAGGGTCCGCCACGTGGTCTAAATCCATTTTTTTTAGTTGTTACCAATTTTGCACTTCTTTAATTTACCTGCCGCTTTGCCATTCATAACTGTTGGTCTTGTGTTGTAGATTGTTTTTGCAAGCGCGCCAATGTCGGTTTTACGCTTCTGTGGCCGTATGATGAGGGAGAGCAGCACGATGGTATTTATTTTATTTTCTCATGTTTGTTTTCTGTTTTGCCATGCCGCGAAGTGTGTCAAGCTGGTTTTTCAAGCATCTAAATGAGCTCAATGGGCGAAAATGAGCACCCGATTCGCGAGCAATCAAATTGAGAGTGAAAATTGCAGCCGAAATTGCTGCAGCGAAAACCATGTTGCGCATGGGTTCAGAATCGGGAGTGCAAAAGGGAACCAGAAACTGAAAGACCCGTTGTTGTTATTAATACAGTTGCGGACAATTACTGTGACAAACATGCTCCAGGTGGTAAACAATTGGAACTACTCGCGAGCAAACATTAATAAACTGGAGAAATCAGCTACTGGAAAAGCCGAACGCAGCGTTGAAAGAAGTGTCCGCTAAGGACACGTGTCGTACAACGGCTGAGATGATCCAATTTGTATGAAAATGTGTTTGTCAACAATAACAAACCCTACCACCGCCCAGGCCGTCGGTTTTGAGCAAAAATCATAGGGTCGTGGATGCGAATCTCGCTTTATCCAACATAAAAACCACTTTACTTTCTTCGGTAAATTTTCAAGAATATTTTTAAGTTCACATTAGATTAAAAATACAGTACTATTATTATACAACACAAGCACATGTTCGTATGTAAGCCATTCGACGACTTTTAACTTGAATTTAGTACATTGAAGTGAAGCGTATCGTATAAAGTCTTATATAAAGCACAACGTTATTTTAAGGAAATAAATTATCTATCCTGCCATTGCAGGATGCAAATGTTCGATTTTTCAAAGCGTTAGGAGAAATCGTTACTCAACGGTTGTCCTCATATATTTAGTAAACATTGGGCATCTGTAACGACTGTCGGTGCAATAGCTAAAGCTAAGGACCTTGCTCTGCGTACGCTCAAAGGTAGCCGCATATAGCCTCCAAGCAAGTTGAAACGACCGAAACCACTCACTTGTCGCACCTAGAAGTTGAACCGAGCACTTCGCGTGACGGTCACTTGTCCTCCATTTCGTACTCGCGTACGCATGTTTTCAATGTGTCGCATAATGTTGTACATGCAATACATTTATGGGCGCGTATCTAAGCGCACCCACTGGCGGCCCCGCGTTAGCACTGCGAGGTCCGCTGGTGCGCGGCAGCACGCGTAAGCCGGCTCGTTACCGTACTTGAAGTGTCAGCGACAAGTTTCTTCCCCGCACTCACACACACCGACTTATGTAAAAATGCGCGCTTGTACTTGCTGCTGTGTGCGCGTGCACTGCACTGTGATGCGCCGCCCACCCGTCCACCCCATGGGACGTGAATTTAGTTTGATATTTCATACATATCGGTTAGCCGATTCGCGGCCGGCTGATGATTCATGTGCAAAGCACTTGTGTTGTTTTCCTCTTTTGCTTTCGTTTTCGTTTCCTTCTCGCTGCCGTGTTGATGACCCCCTCCGCCGCCGTATGCTTTGACATTTCGTATCAACAACAGCAGCAACTAAAGCAATGACAACAAGACAAGTTGGCAATTGTATACGATACGAATTCGGACTTGATTTTCATTGCTACTACATACTCAGTGTTGTTGTTATTGGTGTTGTGAGGAATGTATATTGTAGCGCGCGCTAGCCAATTGTTTGCCACAGCAATGTGACTCTGGCACCGCTTCTACATTACAATTATACTCATTATCAGTACGAAAAAAGGACGGACGGATGGACGAGCGTACTCATCACCATAATTCCAATGTTGCTGTTTTTTATTTTTGTCGCCGACACTTGAAGCCGGCACTAGTGCACTGGCTGTTATTTGTTATTGGTGTTGATTTATCATCAATGCAGCGGTTGCTGCTACGCGTCATATCAAATTCGCAAACGCACCACATCACACTCCGAACGACGAGTGGGGCCGCGAAATGATCACTGAGCGGTGAATATATGGCAAAAAATCGCATGTTGGCTTTTGCATTTTGTATGATTGCCGTTTCTTTTGGTTCCTTCGTGTTTGTCGTGTTCATGTTTTCGTTCGCTTTTTAATTTTACTTTAGTTTTACTGACAATTATTTGCGAATGTGTGTTAATCAATTCACTGCATTTAAAAGTACAATTTTTGTCGTTTGTCTTTTCTGCAATCAATCAACGTAAGGTACGAGGGAAAAAATCACGAATTTACAGTCCTCAAAATGTGTGTTTGCGGTGTTTTTTCACTTGTCCATTTTTTACGCATTGCTTTTCTGTCTTTTGTTTTGCTAATTTACAGCACATTTTCAATTGTACCTTTGTGTGTGCGTGTGTGTTCACAAATTTTTTGAATTGCTAATCTGAGATCATCGTTTTCGTACCCTACAACCGGAATAACCTGACTGAAGTCAATTTGTGACGATCATGACGTACAGTAGATGTGACTTCATGCTGTATGGGGATTCTCAATAATGAGCTTCGAATACACTGGAACCTGTTATTTTGAGAGGTTTGATGACCGAAAGCAAGAGCCAAAAGTTGGGGATCTACTTCGGGGGCTACATGGCGTTGCAGCTATCTGGATTAAAACATTGGACTGACCCCTAATTTCTCTTTCCAAATATTTTCCAAAACTTCCAGGAGTCAAATATAAGATCGATCTCAATTGATTTCCTCAAGCAATTTTTCTTCAACCATCAATTTTTACAGTCTAGACACAAACTGTGTAGTTGAGAGTGTAAATAAGTCGGCTAAGAGCACATTCGTGCATGTTTATATTTATTTTCGGTTTAGAGTCTCTCCACTTCGTAGTCGCTTGAAGATATTGACGATGACGGCAATTATAATGCTGCCATTGCTGCGGTGGCTGCTGCTGACGATGATTGCGGCTATTGCGAATGCTGCCGATCATGATATTTTTTTTTTCGTTTCACCGCAAAAGCGGAGCCAGCACGTCACAGCCGCCTCATTACGTAATTCATATTTTTATTGCCGCAGTGGGCCATGAGCGTTGCGTGTAAAATGCACAAAAGTTGTTCGCTGCGTTGGCCGCATTAACCTTTGCACACTTTACTCGCATCCCTATTGCTACAGCAGCTGCGTAAAAAACAAACAGCACACGTTGCGGTCATAACCGAATGGACAAAGCCTGATAGTCGGGCAACTCACTGATAGCAACAACTCTCAGTTTAGCGATAAGAAACGCGCCGCACATGCTCGCTCAACAAGCCTGCTTGAATGTGTGCAGTTGCACTTTGGAATTCCACATTTCAAACAATGAGCGCGGAAATAGAGTGTAACTTTCAACTTACAGTTGAAAATCGACGAAACAATTTTAGTGACTCTGTAGGAATCAAGTAATGATGACTGATGAAAATTTGAGACAAACATCATTGGTAACAAAACTCAAATTAGTGAATGACCGCTTTATAACTGCCTGCAGGTTCTATAGCAGATCGGACAAAACTTTCGACTTCGTAATCGTCCACTGTGGTGTTGTGCCTTGCAGCAGATGGCGAAAAGAGACCCAAACATAAAACTTTTAAACTCTTAAATAAATTTATTGGACTGTGGTGCTTGCTTTTGAAATGCATCGTCGAAACTAAGATCGCTGCGACGTTTACAATGTATGTTGTAAATTCTATTGTAGTCGAAAAAACGAACCCTGTCGGACCTGAGACAACTGGTTCCCAAAATTCATTGGTTTTTCAACTGGTTTTTTGTAAGTAAATTGGACAACTAGTTGTCAAAGTAGCTCTTAGCGAATGCAGAAGTCAGTCAGTTCGTGTCTTATCGTTCACGTTCTGTGTGCGCGTTCGAGAAGAGACATTAAAATACGAAAGACGAAACAGAGGTGAAACAATCAACAAAATGCTGTTAAGTCTGATCTTACGATACAAACATTTTCTGCAGAAGTCCAAGCTCATCTTTTTGTAGAATTGCAATTTTTTGGTGCACGTATGTTTGTATATTTTGTTTTTCATTTCCGATGAATTGTTGTTATTTTAGAAATATTTTTAAAATAATATGAATATTTAAAAATTTAATTGTTTTATTTTCTTTTATAAAATTCAATTGGTTAGAAAACTTACCCAGAATAAACTAGTTCTCAAATTACTCGCTTTGCAACTGGTTTAGGCACTGTTTTACTTAGGTCTGACTTTGGACTAGTTGCAAACGGAAGCAGACGGGGACAATTGACTGTCGCCTAGGACATCGCCATGTTAAAAGGGTGAGTTTGCTCCAAGGAAACGAATCGGTTCTGAAGTCAGCTATGGTTGACAAGTAATCAGTTGATAAATTACATTCGGACCAGTCCGAATTCCTACAAGGAAGTATGCATTCGATTAACTGAAGCGATAATTATATCTAAACATCGGTCATACTAGATCCATACGTGTTTGTCGAATATTAATTATAAAGTACGATTTCCTTCAACGTTTATATCCACGAGCATTTAAACTTATTGCAAGCATTTTGCGCGACTGGCGGCGAATTAAAGAAATGCTAATGAATTCCACAAATGTTGTACAATGTTGTCATTCGCTAATTCGCAAGTGCCCATGATTAAAAAATGCGATGTGTTAGTTTTGTATGTGGCGCTTAAGTACATTAACAGTTGCTACTACAAATTTGTGGGCCCCGTAGGTGAAACACACTTGACAGGCAAAGACTCATCCAACACATAATTGAGCAAAATAGTCTAACAAGTTCGTACTGTTCGGTTTTTGATGGTAGTCATCACGTTGCTCTGCGCTTTGATAACGCCAGCTGACAATTGTTGATTCCCGCTTTTATTTGTTGTTCTTTAAGTATTGTTGCTACCAAAGCCACAAAGCGCGATTGGAAGTTGATCAACGAGTAAACAATAAACTGTAGCTATGTATATAGTGGAAAACGATAAATAGACTCAGGCTCACCGACAGATACTGATGTCAATGATAGCAATATTGATTTTGTTGCTGAGAAGCGTCATTTGGCATCACTGCATCATAAATGTGACTTGTTGCTTTTAACACGGAGGTTCATTATGATGGCAGTGATGATGCTTCTGATGACACTATTCCTTGCTGTTTTTTTAGCGCTTAGTGACTTTCATTCGTTTTGTTTGTAGTATTACATTTGTTTCGCTTGTTTCTGCGCTGTACTATTCGCTTCTTTGCATCTGAATGAAAGTATGAGCCTGTGTATGTGTGTAAGAATGAGGGTGGGGCGGGGTATAGTTGCGGCAATGCTGACAGGCTGAGATGCACTTGTCAAGATTAGCAGCGCGTTTAGTACTCGCATCTGGCCGCGTTGCATATTGCTATTGCAAATACTTACAGACAGACGCACACGCAGCCACTCGCCTTTTCGTATGCTTTTTCCCGTATTTTCTCTATATATCATTTTGTGTTCTATTGCAAATTGTGGCTGACCGACAGCCAGCCGCTGGCGGGCGAGCTGAGCGGGTTTTGTCTATTTGAGTGGAAAGCGCTTGGGCTGTTCGCGCCAATGTGCGAATTATTGTGTATTGTGTGGAATTCACTCTCAAGGTAAAATCAATTGAGATCAAACTAATTGAAAAGAATGAATTCCAACAAATGGACGACCAAGCCGCGAACGGTTTGTGGCGTGTTACGTCCGCGCCACAATTTCATAGCAAACACACGAATGGACAAACGGTTTAGACACTCGTATTTGCTGGCAGTGCGGAAGTTGCAAAAAATGTAACAGAGTAGCTGCCCAGTGGGAAATGACCAACTGAAGTTTAAACAATTTTATGAAAGTGAGTTTTTATTAATAAACTGCTTCTAAAATGGTAACAAACCATAATTAGCTACCCAAAGGGAAATGATCAACTGAAGTTGATGAAATTCTATAAAATTATGTACATACATACATACATACAGTCTGTCCAGTAGAAGCGTGATCGACCAAATTTTAACTTAGAGTACCGTTATCAAAAAAATTTTAATGCACCTTAGTAGCCTCATCATTTTTGTAATACGCACTGCAAAAATTGTCAGTCTCGTGAAACAATTACAAAGTACACGGTGTTTTAACAAGATGACTTCCGCGTGAGAGAAGCGACTTGAAGCCGTATTCCTTTGTCTACACCCTAGAAGGCCGTAAATGTCACGTTTAGCTGCAGCAAAATTTATGAAGAAGTCAAAGTAATTCGTAACGAGGTGGACGAATCGGTATATGGAAGCAAAAAATTTAGACGATGTGGCTGGGCGGGACCTTGAAAAAAAGACCTCCCCAAAACAGGACAAGAAAGTCATTGATTTGTTTGCGACGAAGCCGGGCTTATCTTTGCGTAAAGTTAAAGCAGTTTTAGAGAAAAGTGGTGTTCAAATATCAAAAGACACGATTCGAGAACGTTTAAGATCTAAAGACGTTAAATACCGGAGCTCTTTGAAAAAACTGTTGCTCTCATCATCACACGTTCAAAAACGACTTGCCTGGGCTTATGCAAATTAGGATCGGAATTGAAATGATGTAATATTCACGGATGAATCCTAATTTTGGGCAAGTAGTAGCTTAAATCGATCTTGGTGTACCGCTAACAACCGATTGCTCCAAGGAACTGTTAAAGACCCAGTAAAGGTCCATGTTTGGGGCTGTTCCTCAAAAAAAGGATTTGGGCGCCTGTTCGTTATTACCAACTTGAACGCGGTTTTGATGAACAAAATTTATGAAAAAGCTTTATTACGTTTAGCTGCGAAGATGTTCGGGAGAAGAGGACTCTCTTGGATTTTGCAAGAAGACAACGACCCAAACATCGCAGCCGAATGTGTGCTGAGTAGAAACAGCAAAATGGGGTAGAGGTGTTAGATTGGCCCTCACAGTCGCCTGATGCCAACCTGATAGAAAATGTGTGCTCAATAGTAAAGCAGAAACTGAGAGGAAAAACTATATGAACAGCAAAACAGTTATTGAGACAAATTCGGCTGATTTGGAGTCAATTGCCTCGGCAACTTGCTCAGAACTTAACGCAAAGTATGGGTCGGAGGTGTGAGGCCATAATAGCGTATGGCGGCGACTAAACCTGTAATTAAAAATATTGCGTACAATAAATATTATAAACGCATTAAATGCTGTTTGTTTGAAACGAATCGGGCAAATAGTTTCCAAGTTACGACGATCACGCTTCTACTGGACAGACTGTATGTATGTATATTTTTTTCATAAAATGTTTTTAAAATGTTTGTAGCAACAGACAATGCTGTCCGGTTGTTTGGACTAACCAACCGTTCAAAGTGCTTTCACTTTGGAGCACAAAATTCCAATCTTGATATTATTATATTATATCTTGATTCAGCTCAATCAGCGTGTTAACATTCGTGCAAAATATAATAAAAGTGAAATAAGAATATTTGTTCTGACAGAAAAATGTCATAGATTTTCAATAATTTACTGCTAATAAACTGCTGCGTACTTTTAAGAGCATTTGTATGCTCAGAAACATACACATCACAAACAAAAAACATCTCAAAGTTAAACAATTCAAGAATGCTGCTTTATGCTATTTTATAGCAAATGATAGCAGAAAAGTTGACATACACAAATTGAAGTCCACACATTGCAATCACTTTTCCAGTGAAATTCGTCTATTCCAAAAATTACACACTCTTTTTTAACTTCTAGCCCTAAATTATATATTCAACATTCATATGCGACAATTTGTCCGTCATACTCGTTATAATGTTATAATTACATCTACAAAATTATGGTTTCAGAAAATTACATATCCTATGAACCCGTATGAAAATATTTTCATCAGAATTATTCACGCTTCTCTGCGTCGCATAATTTGGCGGAGAGAAAAATTATAATTATATCTGATCGTTTGGAAATGCGAGTTTGTAGGGGGCAAAGGAATTGATACCCATTACCACAATATAATTTTCGAAAAACTTTTTACGCGATTGATCTGCCTAATTTTGCACTAAACATTTGTAGGCTCCTTGGCCGCCTTCTGTGTTTTCATTCGAACGTTGCATTTGTAAATAATTAGGGGTATTCTCGATGTCTTGCACGGAGGAAGAATTCGTAAAAATGCAACCGTGCAAGACTGGAAAATGCTACACATCGAGAACGCACAAAAAAGCACACATTGCAAATATTGCAAAAATGCCGCAAACAGCCACAAACTTTCTCCATTTCTTTTTAATTTGGTTTTCGGTTGATCCATTTCTACCTGCAAGCAAGACATATATGCAAATTATATAAAAAGGTTGAAATAAAACCAAATATGAAGAAAATACGCTTGCGCACACGAAGAAAATTAAATGGCTGTCGCACAATCGCGATGTCACACACAAAACAAGGGTTTTTGCGTAGCATGACATGCAAAAAATGCAAACTTTTTTTGCTTGTATTTTGTTGTTGTGCCGTTGCTCGAAATGCATGGCCATGTCAATTATGCATTTCGTGCACGATGTCAGGGTTATGCAAGACATCGAGAATACCCCTATTGTGAAATTAGCTTTGGGAACAATAGTTTAGAACACTTGCCTGTACACATTTTCGGGTTGGCGCAATGTATCGGAACTAAATTATTTCCATTCCAGAAAGCAAAACTTGCAAGTGTGACCACAAATAAGTACTTTTTGAAAATGCTTTCCGACTTTTTGGAATGTAATTTCGAAAGCAAAACTTGCATAGTGTGACTGCTATTTTCTGAAATTTCTAAACCCTTACTATCCTCATAAGGATAATAACAGTTGTTTTCCCATTTCTGATGGATTAAAAATGTCAGTAAAATTCTCAACTGCGTCGCAACAAACTCATTCGCAAATTACTTTAAAAAAGTCAAGTCAAAATGTATTTCCGGAAAGTAGACGTGAAAGTCACTTTTTGGAAAGTAAAAAGTACTTACGAATATTACTTTCCATGCTTAGTGTAACTGCTCGTGAATGAACTTTCAGTATTTTTAGGCTTTCAATCGCATTCCGAAAGTACTTTATTTACATAGTCTGACAGCCCCTTAAATATGGCACACTCAATATATGTAGTTATGTATGTCAGGGGCGTATTCAGAAAAGTAATTCTTTAATATTTATAAAATGCCTTTTAATTTTTATGTAGTTTCAATGTCGATCCTAATGTTTCGGAGGGGGGGCGGAGGTTCAACCCCCAAACACGCTCCCCCTGAATCCGCCACTGAGTTACGTCGAACTGAAGTTGCCGATGAAACCCAAATATACAAAAATTGAAAGCTGGAGTAGTGAGAGAGCGGGCGAGATTTCAATTACATTGTTCGGTACAGTTGACTGCGATATTTCGAAGCAGATTCCGTAATTAATTGTCGACAGATATTTGGCGGCGTGCGCAAGACACCCTGTGTACCTAGCAGTAATTAACTCATGCTTGAACAGTGTCTGCCTCGTCTGTGAATGTTTACTTTTAGATAATCGCAAATTGTTTTGCTACTCAAGGTTGTGCAAATTATTACTTCATACGGATATAACCTTTATTTCGGTTTAATCAACTGAGGCCACTGTGTTAGCGTTGAGGGCAGTATTTACTTAAAATCCGTTTTGTGTGCGTATGTGCTGATAGGCGAAGAAAGTGTTAAGTTAAGTTAAGCGATTAGCTGAAGCGCGATGGTGCTTGCACTAAGTTGTGCGAGTTGCGAGTCTCAATGTCACGTTCGTGCTTATCTAACAATCCACCATTATGGGTGAATTATATAGATCGCTACATACTCGCACATGAATTATATAATCATACTTCGCTGCACACACTTCAAACCCGGAATGGTAAAACTCTTTTGTAGGCGGATTTTCAGAACGTAAAATGTGTTTACGCAATGAAGGCTTTTGAAATGTTGACCTTTGGATAAGTGTTTGTGATACAAAATACCCTTCGCTACCCTTTTCACCATCCTTTGCTTCTGTAAATAAAACTATTTAATAAAACGATTTTGTCTCCACCCAGCAGTTTTTATTATAAAGACTTCAATTTGTTGAATTCCAAAATGTTGATTTTATTTCATTTGGTATTAATTGATATTCATTTAATATCGATCCAAATGAACAAAAACAAGGAACTAAAATTGTATAGCCAATTTCCTTCTTTATGCCTTGACTGCCATAATCTCTTCAAAAAATGTGTCCCCATCTGAAGCTTTAGTAACTTTTATAAAATAGGCTTTCTTTATGATATTTTGTACAATGTCTGAGTTTACTTTTATTAAAGAAAATGTATCCGACCTACTTTTTAACCGCGGCTTTTGGGCATTTGTGATAAGCCTGAATTTTCTTATACTTTCTCACAATGATTCTTAGCCATTATTCAATAAAGACTTTGCAAATGATCTTTTGTGGACAAGTTAGCTGTTATCGAACGGTTGAATGGGGCGGGAGAAGCAAATTTGTTTATTTCACCAGCCGAGACATGTGACGTTGTTCGTGTTTATACGCTAATTATGTCGAACGGCGGTTCTTGGTTAAAATATTGTAAATAATATCGGTTTTTATTGTTGTCAGCAAAGTAAAATATTCAACGGTCCTACAATGCGATCATATTGTGCGTACTGTTTCTTCAAATCAATTTACATAAACAATTTATGGTATCATATTAAATAAATTCCATTAAATGTACGAGTGTGTCCGTGCCTATAGAAGAACCGCGAAACTTGTGAGATGTCTGTCAAAAATATTCGAAAAATTCCATTCCACTCCGCTTGCTTTCCGTTCGGTTATGTACGAGTGCTTGAACGTTGTGTGTGTGTGTGTGCGCGTAAATTGTTTTTGTGGTGCTTCTTTATCTTTATTTTCCCTTTAGTAATTCTAGTTAATAATTCAACAATTTATTTACTGTTATTATTGTTGTTGTAGTGGCTGTAGATAGAGTATATGTGGCTGTGGATGCAGCAGCCATTACTGTCGACGTTTTGTTGTTATTGCACACAAAAATATTTCATTCATAAATATTGTCGTCAGTACTTGGAAAGTATGGCTTGGTCTGCATCGCCGCAGACATCTCGTGTCCGTTCACTTAATTGTATCTTTTTACACAAATACATATGTACATGGAAGCAGTGTCACGCTATACTATATATTCAATCATTCATGCAATCAGCTAGGCAGTCACTCATTCGTTCATTCCATTCATTCATATTTCGACCAATTTGTCATGTTTAGGAGCGGTACTACGGAGCATAGTGTACGAACAACAGCAGCGGTAGCAATAATAACCGCAAGCCACAATTATGAACAATTATTTTCAAATCCGCACATGTATAGCCGCATGTAAGTACATATTTCACGCGAGCGTTGTAAAAACCGAGAACCGGTTATGGTAATTTGCCATAGATTACTTTTACGTAATTTCGTCAGAGCTTTGTTTGAAGCTTCAACATTTATTTGTTCAATTGATAATGTGACAACGAAAAATAATCATTCTCCGCGATAACGAATATGAAAGCGAGAAAAAGAGTCTCGAGGTTTACAGGGTGGCCCAGAATAAGTTTACTTTTTTATTGCAAACTAGCAGGGCCCCGCGGCTTTGCACGGAAGTTTGAAGTCAATGGGCCCAATAAATCAAGTTTCTCTTAACCCTTTCTTGACCCCGTTAAATTTTTGTAAAACAGATACTTGTCTATTAATTTCTCATTTGCAGTGCTTTCACCATATTTTAAGTCAATAGACCTTTTGAGTCATGTTACTCCATACAAGCTTTTAACTCATCAGATCACATCCCGATTTTCAAAAAATTAAAATAAAAACATGTGTCTAAATATTTCTGATTGGTGTATGGAGAAACTTGAAACCCATTGAAAAAATGGGACGGGCGATGATGAATCAGTCAATCAGTCAGTCAGGACAAACAATCAAGTGTATACGTATAGATAAAATGAGTCAAGGTGTCGCACAATTGTCCAATTATGAGACTGAGGCGTAGCTCAACGCAACCATTCGTGTTGTGTCTGTGATATACAGATGGCAAAATCGAAACGGCGAGAAGATGGTATTTTTTTCATAAGTTATACTTTTATTCTATTAGCTTTACGATTTAACTCAAATCTCGATTTAACTTTAAATCATCTTTAACTCATTTAACTCAAGAAATCTTGCTGCAGAGCATATTTTCAGCCGAAGTGAATAAGGTTTGCGCACGATGAAATTAGTGCACAAAAAAATTCAAATTACTTCTGAACTAGTTAACATATTAAAATGAAAACAACGTTATATTAACAGAAATTTTATTCATGTTTTGATTCATCAACAAACAATTTTTTTAAATTAAGTTTTGACAAAAATTTCGATTTTTTCCGAAATGCCTCGCATTGAGCTTTTTATAGGGGTTTCAGAAATTTGTTTACTTGATGGCAGCTACTTTTTGGAAAAACTAGTAATGGGGTGAGCAACCTGTTTTGTGCCTTTTATGGTCCTTTTTACCAGAGCTCAATATCTTTCTACTGGTCTGAGCTCTTGGCAGTTAAGTGGATTCGCATATCTGGGTACAAGTGTTACATTATTCTTTTAGTATCACTTAACTGCTGCTTTACTGTATGGCACGCAGCCAAATCAGGCCAAAAGAAAGTAGAAACTCCGTGCTGCTTTGTGAATGGCAAACGTTTTTTTGCAGATACTCCTGGATATATATATCGGTGTTGATTGTCCCAGTTGTTACAAATGAACTGCTTCCTATACCACAGCTACAGATTTCCTGCCACACCAAGAACTTCTTATTGAATTTAGACTTCTTATGAGTCTTATACTCCTCCCGTACATTTCCTCTATGATTTACAACATAAAAATCCACACCTGGAAGCTGTAAAAAGTCACCCAGACTTAGGTTTCATCGTCCATAATGAAGTACTTCAATACTTACGAAAGCATCGCTGCTCCATTTTCGTTTTTTTTCGTTTGAATTATTCGAATTTTTGCTTTCCATATTGGTAGGTCGAATTTCGCGACGTGGCGACTCATTGGAGCAGTCGTTAATCTGTCTGCATTTAAATCTAATAAGCAAAAGGCAGATTACGTTCATTATTCAATTAATATTGTCTGCCGCAAATCCTGCGAAACAAATGCCGCTCAAATTTCCACCGAAGCTGCACCGGCGGCCGTGCAAGTCTTGCAATCAATATACGAATTCGAAATGTGCCCTGAAGTGTTTTGGATGCAGATTTCACATTTCGATTCTAACGCACAAATTAAATGCCCACACCGAATTCTTTCGTGAGTTTCGTCAAACGAAAGCAGCACAAATAAATATTATGCATCCCAGTGGCGGATTCAGGGGCGGGTTTGGGGGTGCACACCCCCCCCCACCCCCCCGACTTAGGGTCGACTTTAAAACTGTATACAAATTAAAAGGCATTTTTGTTTTTTGAATGGTTTTTCGACACATTTATATATCTACGTCTGTACCCGGCGACATCGCTCGTCGATTTCATAGTTAATTTTTTTCATAAATATTTTTGCTATGACAAAAAATGTCAGCGCACAATTGCAGGAATAGAATTGTGATCTCAGCCGATGTTTAGACTTTGCAAAATCAGTTTATGAAGAGTTACAAGAGTTGCGTGGAAACGCTCAAAATGAGTTTCTGAATATCTTTGAACAAGCTAAAGAAAAGGCAAATAATGTTGGATTTATGATAGAAGTACCTCGACGAGTTGGACGTCAAATTAATCGAGACAATTATGTCGGAGAGCCAGAGGACTATTTTCGTTGCTCCATATATATCCCCTTTCTAGATCATTATTCAGATCAAATAAATGTGAGGTTTATAAGGCATAGAAATTTACTGTCCAAAATGCAGAATATTTTACCCAGCAAGGCATTTGTTTTGCAAAGCAATGATATCCAGAAAACGGGTCAATTGTTCGAAAAATATTGGCCAGACGATTTTTCAACGTCTGTTGATGACTTCGTGCCAGAGCTGATTATGTGGCGCCGGTACTTTTTTGTAATAATCTTTGTAGTAATTGTTAAACAATTAAATAATTCTTTCAGATATTGGGCCAATGTATCAAAAATGAATTTGCCGGAAAATTTTATTGACGCTTTAAACCAGTGCACTGCAGTGCGATGAAAAGCTCTATCCACTAATTTTCCATTTTTTGAAGATTGGTGCAACACTGCCAGTGTCTGTTGCAACAAGCGAACGGTCATTTTCAACACTACGTCGATTGAAATCAAATTTTCGGAGCAGCATTGGGCAAGACAGATTACTTGGTTTGGCACTTCTTAGGGCCAATTTTTCAGTGCGAGTTTAACTCAGTTTCTAGTTTAAACTTAGTTTAAACGCAAAATCGAATTTTTCAGTCATATTTGACTGAAGTTTAAACGCCCAACCCTGAACGCTTAAACTAAGTTTAAACTGTCAACTGCCAGTTGACAGTCTGACAGTTCATTTATTTTGGAAATTTGAAAAGCGCAATTACAATTTTCGATATAAAATAAATATAATTCGACCAAAAATAGCAATGAAAGGGCAAATTCGGGACGAGGAAGATGATAGCGATGCAGAAATGTTTGATGTGTTAAATAATACGGTGATGAGAAGATTAGAAATCGTGAGAATGCGGCCGGACCATTTCCATTTATTTGGGCGACAGGGACTTTTACGGTCGCTTGCGCATGAGCAAAGCTTCTGCTTATAATATTTTACAGCTCATCGGTCCTCATATAAAGCATCCTACACTTGTGTATTCCCCCCTTACAAGTACAAGAAGCCTTTCATATTCCCGAGGCGGAAAATTTGCGCTACGCTTGCTTATTTTGAATTTTTTGATGAAGTACATTTTTTTAACGCAAAGAATTTATTTACAAATGACAATCAAAACAAAGAAAAATTATTATATAGATAAAAATATTGCCAGTATTGCCACACTCAAACGACTAAAATTTGATCCAGTTAAACTACTACTGAAAAACTGCTTTGTCGTTTAAACTAAGTTTAAATGTCAACGAAGTTCAAGCAAACTACGTTTGAACTGGGTTTAAACTCGTACTGAAAAATTGGCCCTTAACCCTTTCCGACATGAAAATAAACCCGTTCTGTATGAATTGTATGGGCTGTAGCCCAATATATTGGACATTGTGACTGAAAGGGTTAATCAGTTTATGAAGAGTTACAAGAGTTGCGTGGAAACGCTCAAAATGAGTTTCTGAATATCTTTGAACAAGCTAAAGAAAAGGCAAATAATGTTGGATTTATGATAGAAGTACCTCGACGAGTTGGACGTCAAATTAATCGAGATAATTATGTCGGAATCAAGACATAGAAGTTGATCCTACCAACATTTTAGACGAGCTTGCAATAAAGCGTAAACTGTCTTTCGTGTTATAAGCAAAATACATGTATATGTATATCTTTTCAATTAATACAGTACTTTTCGCTTAAAGCGAACTTCGAGGGACTGGGCAAAATTGTTCGTTTTAACCGAAAATTCGCTTTAAAAGGGGTCCGTAATAAGCGAAAACATACAGCGCGTACTTTTGAAATTGGTTCGTTTTAGGCGGAAAATCGTTTTAAACGGGTTCGTTATAAGCGAAAAGTACTGTATCTTTATAATAAATACATACACATAAACATTTATGAATATTAAAAAATTACTTACTAAAAACCCCCTCTGAAATATTTTTCTGGATCCGTCCCTGTTGCATCCACTTGGTTGTCATGTTGTGTGTATGCTACTATTTTCAACCCCTTTTCGCTTCACTACTGGTCCTTAACGTGCAAAAGTGTTTGCTGCGACTGTTTGTTCGCTACACTCGACTCTAAGATAAATTATGCTAATTTGCAAAACGATTCACCCAGTTGGAGTACGTGTTTGCGCCCTGTACCGCTCCGCGTGCGCTTTCGCCTTGGTCCCGGCAGTGTGCGACCTGGTGTTTGGTTGTTTACTCTCTAAACCATATAGCGACTGGTCTATTCTTTCCGGTTGTATGCGGTTTCATGCCGTTTTACTAGAATTTTATTATATCCTTTTCTTGGATTTTCAGCTTTCTATTATTTACTCTTTCAATATTGGGCTTTTAATTTCAAATTTAAATATTTGCGTCGCTCTTGCTGGGATCTGCTACAAACTTGTCGTTTGTTAACGTTTTTTTCGTTATAATGTTAAACTAAACTGTTGCAAATTTGGTTGCAATAATAAGTTTAAGAGAAATCTAATCCATCTAATCAAACTCCTGACATGACAACTTTTGTCAAACCATTTAGAACCATTTTTAATTCCAGCTTGTAAGTTATAACAGTAAAATTGGAAACGAATATCTTTGCGATGGCTTGTACTGCAGATCGGTAGCAAGACATGTAATTTGACAAAATAAAACTGTACAAGCGATGATCTAAACCAGCACATTGTTTCTCTTGGACTTATCTGTTGCTCGTTTATTGTTGGTGGGCTGGATTCAATAAATAAGTATGTAAATAATTAACACAGCGGTGACGCAACACGGCAAATGTGTATGGCGACACTGGTGAGCAGCCACGCAGCTTGAATTTCGATTTTTGCGAAAACGCAGTGAATTGTTGGGATAAACAAACAGCAAACAATCGCACATCAGTCGAGGGGCGTATTCGCGTTCGGAGTGATTAGGGACAATTAACGGCAGAATCAAATCGGCTCAATGTTTTTTGTTCATTTGGTCATTATTAAGTGAATTCTAAAAAACCATTTTCAATTACCACTTTTTGTATATGTTATGAAAATATTGTTTTTGTTTGTTACCGTATATATTGTTTAACCAAACTTTTAATGACACTATTGCCCACTATGTATTAGTAGCAACAGCCAGCAATAAATAATGCGAATAAATGTATGTATAATATATACATACATAATTACAAATGCAACAACTATCATTGCAAAAACAATAACAATCGAAATTGGAATAGCAATAACACCATTCTTACAATAGTATATTAGAAAAACACTCGGCAATTTCTGTGATTACGTCGCTAGCGTTACGCCCATTTTTCACTGTCGAAGCACATCGCCCTAACTTGGCGACTGCGGTCGTGGCCCAATGTGTCTCGAAGCTAAAATACTGCGTTAACATGACAGATGGGCTTGAAGTACCCAGATTTAGGGTACTAGACCGCATTTTCGTCACTTCAACCAAGGTTTTTTCAAAGAAAAGAGGACTTTCTGTTTTTACTAGAAAACTATTTACTTATTCATCAACAGTGTTGCCGTTGTGCGACTAAAGTGTCAAATTGACCCTTTCTGGACACCGATGCCACCTGACACCGACTTTTTAAAAATAGCCTTATTTTTACACTTTTTTTCAAAATCATGCGACTTTTGCCCCTTTTTCTTGATCAAAAAGTTTACATTTGTGTACATTTGTTTCGTAAAGTTAATTTTTTTTATTTTTGCGTGTTTAAATATACTCAAAATATGCCTTCCTTTTAGTATTCACTTTTCAAAGGTAACACTTAAGTACTTAAAAATTACACCTCTGGCAACATTCAAACTACTTGCAACCCTTTTATTATGTCAAAGTTTTTCCGCAAAAATGTACAAAATTAATCTGAATTAACGCGCTTTTTTGTGGCACTGCCTAAGTTATTTGTGCGAAATTAATTTTGATGGCTCCCAATGGATAAGTAAGTATATCACGCATATGCTTTCAAATGCAAATGTTTTCATAATAAATACAAAACTTGCATATTGGGACTTAATTTAAGGGGGAAACAGTTTTTTTCCACAGAAAATTATCTCCTTTAGAAATTTAATAAAAATAATGAGTTTCGAAAGATAAAATAATGAAAGTATATATGTATATACATGGTATAAAAAAATTGGATCACTTGATCACACTTGTTTTTCGGCTGTGACACTTTTTTTGCGACGTTTTAAAATTTAGCAGCGGCAACACTGTTCATCAATATCGACTTTGTTTCCTTCAAAGTAGCCAGCCACCGTTTTTTCCCATCAAAACACGTATAGCATTTACGTTATGGTTCCTTATGTTACCCGGGTTACCTACGGGTCCTGTACGAATCGATAACTCCGCGTCTCAGCCACATTATCGCTCATCGAGGGTAACGAGATCTCCGACTCCTTAGCTAAAATAGGCTCTTAGGCTGCATTTATCGGCCAGTATCAGAGCCACAGTTAACAAATTGGTAATTTCAACCCACGAGCAAGCATCGTGAGCTGAGAGCGGCTACAGATGGGCGAAACTAATGCTTTCTGTCATCTCAGATTAATGCTTACAGCTTCATCTGTCTCTATGCAGGAGTACTGCGGGCAGTTGGTCGACCTGATGAGTGGCCGTTTTCTGTAGGCAAATCACATGGAAAATGTAGGCATATCTGTCATTGTGAGAAGGATGATGAGACGGCGGACAAGTTTCTTTGTTTCTGTCCCGCGTACGTCCAAATCTAGTTTCATGCATATGGTCACTAGAAGCGACCATTTTAGCTCTTTGGCACCATAAGATCTACTTAGATTTCTCCGGGGTAGATTTGAAACAAATTAACATTGAACCTCATGTAGCAGTACAATGTTCCAAAAGAAGTAATAATCACTCATCACAATTTCCCATCCTGTTCCTTCAAGTTTTTTAACTACATAGAGAATTTTTCGCGCGGTAAGACGACCAGATAAACAATAATCGGTTAAATTTAAATGGTATTAGTTAAATAAATTATATAATTAATTTAACTACAGTTCATGTTAATTTATTTTTAACACGTTAAGCGGTGGTAGTCATTCATTTCGCAAATGTTCTGTAGACATTTCCTAACAGTTGACTGCTTTATTAATAGAGTCTTCAACTTGAAAATTCGAATTGGATAACCCTTAAGAAAGGAACGGGTGCATTTCGCACGAATTACACGATAATCACTTTGACGGTCGATGTAATTTTGTGTAATTAGTTACCTTAACCATAGATCAGTGCAGCCTTTATATAATCGATTGGCAATTACTCCTGTTGCCAATGTAACAGATTGTGTGTGGTATTAATCGTAATGAAGGCACACTTAAAAGCGACCTGTTGATTGTTTATAAATTCAATAATCAACGCTTTTATGGATAGGTACCACTTGCGGAGATACCAGCGTATTGGGATGCGAGCGTAAAGATACTAAAGCGTAAAGATATTAAAATGCACTCGTGCAATAATAAAACAATGGCCTCGCCATTGCTGCAGTTGCACCTAGTTGTGTTGGTTTCATAAAAAAATATGCAGCGCTCTAGAATCGGATGTGTTGGGATGCTTGTAAATTTATTTATATTTGTATGTAGGTATGTATATTTAGATTATTGAATAGACGCTGTAAAAACATGTATAAAGTTAGATGAGTAAAATGATCAAAGTGGCAGCATGCAACTTTTAGGTATAGTAAAATATTGTTAATACCTGAAACTGTTCAATGTAAGATGTACGATATCTTTTAATCCCCAAAAACTAATGTGCAGTCTGCGTCGCTTGGCACAGCCGGAACATCATCTGCTGACTTCTCGCCCTTCTACACTGGATGTTGGCGTAGGAAAAAGGTACCGGCAATGCTGCATGGTTTATTTTCGAGCTTCTGGCCGTTCGGAGTTTATGTGCTTAACAAAACAAGTGATATGTTAACGCTTTGCGAGAGTTTTTAATTTTTGTTAGCCGTATTTAAAAAAGTTTCTGTTTCCATTTGGCGCCCGCCCACATGCAACTGCTGCCACCTACATGCAACTTCGCGCACGCTTTTCACCGCTCTGACGCTTGCTCTTGCTGCCATTGTTGAACATTGTAGAAAGTAGAAAGAAGATACTGTCATTTGATGTCACTGGTGGTTGCGCGACGCCAACGTTTTTCCAATTCTCTACGCTTCCTCCGGCATTGGCTGCGCCAGCGTGCGTGGTCGTGCGGGGGTCGGGGCCGCGTAGCCAGTGCCAGTGGCAGTGCGCCTATGAATCGGATCCATGTTGGCGTCGATAGTGCTAACGTGCGGCGCAGTGCCAGTGTCGGGGTCGCTGTGGCCGCGACAACGGGCGCACGCTGCATCGTTGTCGTCGCCGCCGCTCTTTTGTAGGTAATTGGCGCGTTTCTTTTAATTTCAATTTTAAAAATGACATCTTCGGAATATGGGTCTGCGCATTGGGTGCTGGTAGGCGCGCATATTGAGTTTTAGTTATGTGCAAATGTTTATTGATTTCCACTTTATTAGCAACTATTGATTGGTAGCACGTAGTGGTTTGCTTTGGTTTGGCTTTTTTTGCTCGTTGGTTATGTTGGCAATCACAGTGGCGGCGCACACATTTACATATATATGTTCCCTTGCATTAAACGTTTTCCTTCTCTTGCCGCGTTTTATTTATATTAAATCACTTGTTATTATTATTTTTAATAAGTACCTATAAGGTCCGTTGTATTTTCAAGCTCTTTATGAACTTCTTCGCTTGATTTGTTCAACGGACAATGATTTATATACTCATTTTATTGTGTTAAAAAACTGCAGAATCTTTTAAATGCTCCACTCTCGAAAATGCATTATCAATCCTTAAAAAACGTGCATGTTGTCGGGCAGAACAGCGAAAAATGTGAGATTGCTTTTTCTCGTTATCAAGCCTGCAGCTCCACAATATACATTGCATCTCCAGCAAGTAATATACAAGTTGCCTTCATCCTAGACACTACTCCCAATCCAATACCAATCAATTAGCCTGAAAGCAGAAAAGTCTCATGTTTTCTTTTGCATATGTATGTAAATACGAAATATATACTCATACGTGTTCCATAAGTGCTAAACTAAGCAAAGTCTTCTAACTATCTATTGCTCAAAACAGGTACGGTGATAATGTGCACCTACTAAGTTGTCAACGCGTTTTTAAGCTGCTTTCAGGAACATAAGTCACTACGTCAATATTCAAATGTTTTTATTTTCAAATGGGTTTGATTTATTTATATTTTTTATTTATATTTATTTATTCTTTGTAATTTATCAATGCATTCAAGCACAATAGATCCAAATTAGCTTGAATTTACCAATTCCATTTGTTTCGAATTTTAATGAGAACCGAGAACCAATTAAACGCTCCCAATGCATCAACACTGACGTTTTCCTTTCTGCTTAACTTGCAGGCAAACAAACATGCCGTTACCGCCTCCTCGCAAGCCCACTCGTCGCTGTCTACTATGGACCGTGTACCACCGATCGGCAGTTACCAGTGGCCTGCTGATCAGACACCTGGTGTCATGGGACTTAAGAACCACGGTAACACCTGCTTCATGAATGCGGTGCTGCAATGTCTCAGCCACACTGACATTCTGGCCGAATACTTCGTACTCGATCAATATAAGGTGAGTTGTCCTATTCAACCAAATGTAGCGACCTGTTGTTACGAATGCAATTCCACAAAATGTAATGTTTTAAATTTTTGTTTATTTAAAAGGCCGATTTGAAACGACGCAACAAAATTAACTCGCGCAAGTTTGGCACCAAAGGTGAGTTGACCGAACAATTGGCGAATGTGCTGAAAGCGTTGTGGACATGCAAAAATGAAAGTGATCACAGCACCAGTTTTAAGGCAAGTAAAATCACATTTTTCATGTATGATCAAGAAGTAATATTTTTATCGCTCGCCACAGGCTGTTGTCGACCGGTACGGCACGCAGTTCCGCAGTTCAACGCAACAAGATGCTCAAGAGTTTCTATTCTGGCTACTAGACAAAGTGCACGAAGATTTAAATACAGCGACGAAACGACGCTACAAAAGTGTAAAGGTGCATATTTATTATTAAATCTACCCTGTCCTTGCTTGCTTGATAAAAAAACCTAACAAAATCCCAGTACATAAATAACAGGGGTTTATTAATGTTATTCGGATCTGTATGACTGTGGGACTTTGGTTGCGATGCAGTAACAAAAAGCCGAGCCCCAAAAATGTTAATGCTTATTTTTGTTTACTTGTTAATCTTGTGGTGCGGTAACAGTAAGTCGAATACTACCAGCTAAAAACATGTTTGATATATAGAACGTCATACAATCACAGTCCAGAGTCTCCAGTTACTTGTGCTTTTTTGGTATATTCAATGAGTCGAGTATGTTTTCTTCCTTTTGCATTTGGCGAAACGATAAACTTGAGAAAATATTAGATAATGTCAATATTAAAATTAAATTGTATTGTAAACAATATTGAAACTAAACGCATTGATGCGTTTCACAAATATTGGTGGCATTCTGAATGATCGGGACAATGTGTTTGTATTTTTGCTGTTATGTTCTATTCAGCAGACAATTTTAAACAATCAACTTACAACACAAAAATACCGTAATAGAAAAAAGAGCAAGGATTTCAGCTTCCAGGCGGCTTTTTGTGATTTAGTGTATATACCGAACGACGTCGTAGTTGCGCAGTGCAAAACGCCAGAATGCGATGATTTAATTTGAATTTTGCTTCGCCAGTTGGCTATACATTTCTTGTGTAAACTAAATTTTTTATTGAAACTTGTAAATGGCTGGCGCGTGTTGCTGTTTTCCACCAATACCCAGTCGTAAGTGGCTTTGCTCTTTAAAAATTGCAAAGCGGAAAATTTCATTTGGTTGTGAAGCAGATAAGATAAGAATGCGAAGAGTTGTGCAATGTTCTTATGAGTGCTTTTTGTTAAAATCTACCTAAGGTGCTAAGGTGTTAAAGCATATTTATATTAAAGTTGACATTTCTAATACTTAGGTGAATGCTACAGATTATTTATATTCATTTATTATGTTACTTGTGTAATTAAAAACATTTATGTAGAATCTTTCACCAGAGTAAGCAGTCTAATATTATTATTGATGGGGATAATGCACTGCGACCTGTAGATCTATTGTGCCCCCTTCTTGGACTTCAAAGACTGTCAGTGAGTCCAGTATCCAAGAGGAATATACTTCCTAAACCTCTGGATACCCTGTCTGCACCTGGTATAAGATGATCCCCCAGGTGTTTCTTTCTTTTATGCATGAGAAGAGGGCATTCTCCTAGTATATGTATTGTAGTCTATATAAAGCTCAAAATTCCAAATGCGCCGATCTGGTCGGGCATTGACTACGCAGAAATTGTCAATCATGAAGCCAGACAAACAATTAAAAATTGAGCCGAATTTTGTCGGCAACTCGAGCACCAACCATAGGGGCCGACAATTTTGTCGGTGCTTTGAAATTTTTTGAGGATTGATTTCAATTTTTTTTTTTTCGATTCGGGCAATCGTGTGACCCATGATACAATTATAATTGTATCATGGTCTGGCTTCAACTGTTCACACGATTGACGATTGATACATTACCGATTTCGTTCGGCGCAACAGGAGACAGATCGAATATTTTTGAAAATTGCGCCGAAACGAATCGAGTTCACACGATTGGCATTTGAGTTTTTAAAAAATGCGTTAAATTTCCACGCATTGCGGCAATCGTGGGACCTTACCTTTAAAGCGCAATTGCAAAAAAAATTGTCCCATGCACATTTGGTTAGTTTTTTCAGTTCCCAGAAACTGAATGGTCAATCTGTAGCCATTTGATTCAAACCTTTATTTGTTTTCTATTTTAGAATACGTATGGCCGTCCAGATGAGGTTATCGCCGCCGAGACGCTAGCAAATCACATCCGCTGCAACAATTCTTTTGTGCAAGCGGTATTTCAGGCGCAGTTTCGTTCATCGCTCACATGTCCACGCTGCAGGAAGCAATCCAACACGTTCGATCCGTTCCACTGCATTTCGGTACAGCTGCCGCAATTGACGCAACAGACAATCTTCGTGACGGTAGTCTATCTGAAGCGACATCCGCGGCAAGTTAAATTGGGGCTCACCGTTCCCGCAGGCTCACCAATAGTGGCTTTACGCGAACAGCTGCATTCGGATACCGGCATTGCGTGCAATCGCATGGTGCTGGTCGATATCAGTAAGGAGGGATTCACCCGCGTTTTCTACGATACTCAACCAGTGGCCACTTTGATTGGCATCGAAACCATTTACTGCATTGAAGTGCCGGAAATGAAAATAATGCCACAGTCGGCTGTTCCGAATACAGCGGCAGCCACGACCACTGCAATACCGCGGCCCACATCGAAGGCACATGAAACTGCGACCGCAGCCTCTGCCAGCGGGGCCGATGACTGCGTAAAGAAAACAAACCCCGTAAATGCTGCGACCGATCTGTTGTTGCTGGTAGCGAACGTGCGCAAAAAGAAAATCAGTAAAGCTGAAGAGGGCGGCGATGATGGCAGTGGCAGTGCAGAAGCCGCAGAGGTGTTGGAACGTTTTGGGTCACCGTTTAGCGTGCAGGTGCCCCGAGATTGTTCTTATACGGAGCTGCAAAAGAAGCTGCTGCGTGAAATGTCGCCACTTCTTAGACCGGAAGTGTTCTCGTACGCCACACCATTGAGTGATATGTTCCAAATACGGCTGCAAGATCCATCTGCTGATCCGGATACTTATTTGCAGAATGTTGAGCACCCGTTGCTCACTGAAATGATCGATTTGGCGTTGTCAGTATTATCGGCAGAGGCGGGACCCGCACACATTAAACTGTTGCTGGAGTGGTCTGAACCGGAACAGCATTTTGTTGATCTCACGGATACTGTAGTTGAAGATGAAAGCGTTTCACGTCTGCTGGAAAACAGACCAAGCGACACGGCAACACTTACTTTGGAGCAATGTCTGGAACACTACACAAAAGCGGAAACCCTTAGTGCGGAAGATGCGTGGCGCTGTCCACATTGCCAGCAGTACCTGCCGGTGGTGAAGACACTGGGACTGTGGTCGCTGCCCGACATACTGGTCGTGCATTTCAAACGCTTCCGCCAACATCAGGAGAAGGGTGCAAATGCAGCGAAGCTGACTACGATGGTGAGGTTCCCCCTGAACGCTTTTGACATGTCGCCGCATCTGGCTCGCGGCGTTAATGATGACAATCGCAACTCACTGACAGCATCTGCCATGGCAGACATTAATTCGCAAGCTTACCGGCCGAGTCCGTGGAAGAAGACTCGCTCCGGTGACTCTCGCTCCTCGACCCTGAGTTCACGTGATAACAAAGAAACGCGTTATGATTTGTATGCTGTTTGCTATCACCAGGGTGATACGCTGGAGACAGGGCATTACACCGCTGCCTGCAAGAATCCCTATGACCGGCAGTGGTACAAATTTGATGATCAGCGCGTCTCCAAAGTACCCAATGAATCCATCGAGAACGAAATCATCAACAATGAGGCTTATATGCTCTTCTATCAGAGACGCAGCGGCGATGTTGCAGAGTGTTCAGGATCTAGCTCCAATTCCGGCGATCATTGGGTATCGCGAATAGCGCCGCCCCAACCACCATTACCGCAAGCAGACAAATTGAGCGTAGCGAACGAGAAAGTTGAAGAACAGGAAGTCGACGCAATGATGGATGCTGTTGCCGTCGCGACAACGGTGGAAATAATACCCGAGAAAATCGAAACGAAACCAGTGGAAATACCAAAAGTCAAAGAGTCAATATGTCAAGAAGTTGTAGAAGGTAAAGTATTGAGCTTAGCCCGTTGCAAATTAATATTACAAATTTTATTTATATTTCTATTGGCAGAAATGACGGCAAGCTGTGGGATACTAAAGCAGGAGACGCTCACTCAAGCGGTTGTGATTAGACAGACAGACGAGAAAGGTTTGGTCGACATTGAGGAGTTGAGTTTAACCAACGACGGTGGCAAGGACAATGAAGACGATGACGAGTTACAGGTTCTTGAGGATATGTCGAGAAAGGAGCCGCCCGCCAATGATAATGATGCCAATCAAATCTTCGTTATGGACGAAGATTGCCAAATCAATGAAACTCAACAAATCGCACATGCTGCAGTTAACGGTCGAAAAGCAGTTGAACCAAAGCCAGAAGCTGCCACCAATACTGCGGCTTCTGCAGCGAAACCAAAGTCCTCACCTTTACTAAAGTCTGCAACCACTCCTGCAGCAAATACTCCAACCGCAGAAGAAATAACTATAAAAACAGTATTAATGAACGGTTATGCAACTGCGGAGAGAAACAAAACACCGAATGGCTCAACAGCAATATACGCTATGAAGAATCAGGCAGCCACATCTTCCAAGGCATCTTCTTCGACGTCCTCTTCCAATTCGTCATTGTCATCGCGCTCCTCGCCACACTCACTTGCCGTCTCCGTGCATGGCGCTTCGACGCTGCAGTCCAAATTCAACGGCTTTTCAACATCGGCAGCAGCGTCCGCATCGGTCAATGGCTACAAGGAGGTGCTATTATCGAGCAGTCTGAAGAGCAATAGTAGCAGTATTATCAGTGCTGCTGTGGCAGCGCATTCTCATGAGTTTCAATTATCCCGTCAGCAACATCAGCACTGGAACGGCAGCCGTTCAAGTGTGTCAGCCGTAGAAAGTAACACGCAGCAGACGCAACAGCACACACATTGCCTAAACTTGCGGCATTCGTTCTCGACCAGCTCCAACTGCAAATTACGTGAGTGCAGCGAAACGTTGTCGATGTTACGTAACTCGGCGAACACTTGCAGCAAGGATACGTTGATATTTATTGACCAACAGAGCCACCATCATCATCACAGCCTAATAGAGGACGACGATGACACATTCATGGGTAGTCGTTCACTCTGGGTAAGGCAACTAATCTAGTCGGAACTCAGGGGAGCTATTATGTAATTTAAATTTATTATTATTATTTTTTTGTTTTATATACATATATACTAGGGCGGGTCAAATTGTATGGAACGATTTTTTTTTTATGAAGCGTATAGCAAACACGTAATCTATAGGTGATTCTGAGAAATTTTACTCAAGAGACCATAGCTCTAAGTCGGATTTGGAGCCCCCAAAATTTCAAAATAGATATTTTTCAATATATACATAGAATAATTTAATTAAATTCGTCATAAAATCGGATAGAGTTATCTGGGCTTGTTTGAAAGGTATTTTTATCACCTTTCAGAATCTGTATTGATACCAATATTTTTTTTAATTTTTAGTAGACATAGGGGGAAAAAAAAAAAATTGATCGTAATAAAAGTTGTTGGAAATTAACTGAACTTTCATAATCTGCAAAAAAAAAAATTATCGAAAAAAATCGAAGAAAATTCGGAATTTATTAGTTAAAAGTTAATTTTAGGCTATTTTTCGACAAAAAATTCCAAGTATGTCTACTAAAAATAAAAAAAAATATTGGTATCAATACAGATTCTGAAAGGTGATAAAAATACCTTTCAAACAAGCCCAGATTGAGAAATCTACTATAACTCTATCCGATTTTATGACGAATTTAATTAAATTATTCTATGTATAAGTATGTAGGTATGTATATTGAAAAATATCTATTTTGAAATTTTTGGGGGCTCCAAATCCGACTTAGAGCTATGGTCTCTTGAGCAAAATTTCTCAGAATCACCTATAGATTACGTTTTTGCTATACGCTTCATCAAAAAAAAATTAACCCGCCCTAATATATACATATATGTATGTATATAGAAAATCGAGAAGAATTCCATATTCACCTTAAACTTGTATGTTTTAACACGTTGACAATTCGGTTTGAGTAATCAGTACTCTCATTACTCATTACTCATTCAGTTGATTTTAAAATAGCCCCCATAGCGGTTATCTTTAAATTGATGACAAAATTCACATTGTCTTACAGATATCACCAGTAACACCTCACAAACTCATCACAGTATCGCCCAAAAATTAAAGTGCCCAGTTAACGTGCGTAGTGTTGTTGCTCGAAGGTCTTAACTTCCGTTTTTGCGAGTTGTGACTACAGCTTTGCTGCATATTCCGAACGCGCCAATAGTATACAGCTCCTCAGTTCGGCTGCTCGTGGTCACAAGGACACTGGAATAAAACAAACAACCGATATTTGGTTTTATTTACTAGTTGATGAAATGCAATTATACGATTTAAATATTTTAAGTATAAAACTATAATGATCATGAACTATCTGTATAGCCTTATGTACCATTACATACATATGACTAAATGTATATACATACAAAAAATACGATGCGATATATCTCTAGATTGTAGTAGAGTAAAAATCACGGCCAAGGAAGAGTTTACAAATTGAAATTACTTTACTATATATCCGCCATTGACATTTTACGTAAATAATTGCATAGTGACATGCATTTAAGTCGTTATCATTGTCGTATTCACTTATGTTTATGCATAAAAGGACATAAACTTTTACGAAGCAAACAGCTAGTAGCTGATAGGTTGATCATGTCACATTATCAAACATGGATAACTTATGGAAAATGTGAAACGTTTTGTCATAATGATGCGGATGTATTCGCGAGGTAAATAGGCGAATATTGAAAGAAACCTGCACGTGACCAAGTTAACTGCTTAAATGTATATTTCAATATAGCATGTTTGAAATTGGAAGCAAAAAAAGTATCATAATCGAGTAGAAACAAAATAAATCAATAGCGTAATTCAATTTCAACGTATACCATTTAACGTAATCACTAGAGAAGTAAATATATTGGATTTGGTTAATTTGTGAAAGCAGCTTACGCTGTCTCTTCTGTGGTAAATGTTTGGTTAACGAACACTTAACGATAAATCGCAAAAAAAAAACAAAACGAATAAGTACAATTTTACTTTATATGTATGTAAGAACGTAAATCCCATAGTAACACCTGCAAACGATTCTATTCACCCATCTCGCATACCATAATATGGAAGACATGAGTAGTTCAAAAGGGAATGTGCTAATAATTTAAGCACCAGGTTAAAAGATGACAACGATGCAAACATTTATTTATACTCTATCCAATGTTGTCAACTTCCTGCCCAAGTTAACGTACGTTGAAGTTTTTCTGTATCCGTATTTTTGCACTATGCATAACGCTGTATTTTTTGACCTACCTATAGGCAATATGAAGCATCCTCAGCTAATTTAAGGTTTTACTTTAAATTATGCAAAATGTATGAGTGTAACGAATCACTTTGATAAGAAAATATATACAAGTAACTAGCACGTTGCATTAAGCAGTAAACCAAAATAACATTTAAAGTGAATAGAAATGAAAGCAGATTCAAACCATTTAAAGACTTTGAGTAAATGAAACTTTGTTTATAACAAATACTACTGTATTCATAAAAATATATCTTTATTGATGAGAGATATGTAAAACTTGTTGAAAATGATATAATCTATTGGAGATGAGAATAATTCGAAATAAAAACTAATAAAAAAAATGTTGAGACTTTCATTAGGACTAAGCGGAGGAGCGACAAGCATTTGCCGAAAACGACAGATAAATAGCTCAGTTCGTCGGTTCACCAGAAAGCAGCTCATGTATAGACACGCTTCAGCAGAGTGAAATAAGTGTAAGAGGCATTTAAAAGCGATTGAGAGAGTTCCAGCGTCATTGGTTGAATGTTTCCCACCATTATCTGTCAACGAAAGAACGTAAATTGTTATAACTACCGGCGTAAATGTTCATTTTACACGCTTACCGACGATGGCTTCTGACCGCGCAGTATTATGAGCAAAACGTGCTTTTGAACAGGAACAGGAAACGTGAACCACTCTGTCTCGTAGGCGGCAGCTGCAATTGCTAAGCTCTAATTGCGAGAACAAAAATATTTGATGAATTTTTTGCGTCGCTGAATCTTCAATGTTGGCGCTTGCCTGCTCTCGCAGCTCATTGGCGTACCAGTAGAGTGCCAAAATTTGGGCGAATATCATTGTAATGTACGCGCAAATGATGATGGCCTGGGCTGAAGAGTCGACCTGCAGATGCAGTACATACTTACGTAGGAATATGTATTTAAATACGCATATAATATACTGTGAGTGTAAGCCTAGTTCGTGCCTGAATTTGTTTGGAAATTGGTTTCTTGTGAATGTCCGATAAATGTATAAATATGAAGTGTGTACTGTTTGAAAATTGTGAAATTTAAAAAGTGGAAGTCCCCTATTCAATATTCTTATAAGTATACATCAATACCATTTAGTATGAAGAACTATACATAGTCAAATCTATAATAATTAGTTTTATGTGCTTTTCCTTTGAATCCAAACCTTATTATTATTATTGTTGACGGGGAATAGTGCACTGCGACCTAAAAGATCTATTGTGCCCCTTCATGGACCTACAGTTCGTCCGTAAGTCCAGCATCCAAGAGGAATTCGAGTATATTGCCTAAACCTCTGGAAACCCAGTCCGTACCTGGTATAATAAAGTCCAAATCCAAACCTAACACATTGTACAATACTCGTATTAATACATTCGACTTACAATTATGAGCAAAAAAAGCAAAGCACAGAGCAGTGTGCCGAATGCAAGAAACTCCAATAGGAAAATGTACGTTGTTAAGCGATTCACCGTAGCAATGTAACTGGAAAGTACAAAACACAAAATCACAAATGAAATGAACGTCGAGCGTCAACAGCTCACTTGATGATGCGATTCTGGTACGCAATGCATGCGTTGACTTTTGTGGAAATCGTGCCGTCGAAGGGGTTACCACGCGTCAGCGTTCGCAACCGGTGTTGCAGCGCCTTGCACATGACCATGCCGAACATGATGAACGCCACAATGAGGCTGGTGAACGGTATGTACATGCAGCAGCCCATAGGCGTGATGACCATCTGGTAAACGTACCAGATTTGGTAGAATGGCGTTTTGTACTCGTCGATGCCGGGTATGATGCTGCCGAAGGGCAGTACTGCAAAGCAGACCCGCCGGTGAAAAAGAGCTCGCGAGGAGACAGTGTCGCAAGCACATTACCTCTTTCGGTGACAAAGAGCGGATAGAACGCAAAGCCGATGCAGGTAAGCAGGCCGAGGAACAGATTGCCGCGTGCCATAATTTGGCCAGTGCTGTTGGCCTCCGCTAGCAGACCCTCTATGTAATGTTCGTTCAATTGCTAAAGTTGGAGTAGACGGAGGAGTCAATTTGTGGCCCTCGCAAACGATTGCGCAGTGAACAGTTGAACAGTGTTCGAACACCCACCTTTAGCTCATAGTAGAAGCGCTCCAGATCGCTCAATAGCCGTTCGTACTTCTCACGATCGGACAACAAGATGTAGGCGCGCAGTATGGTGTTGAACCACAAGACCAGCATGTACGAGTTTCGGATTATGGCATCCATGCCTTCACTGGTGCGGAACATGTACACGAACTGCGTGAATACGAGGAACGTGGTGGTGGACAAGCAGACGTAGCGTCGCCAGGTGTGCTCGTAGATCAGCGACCAGAACCGCAGGATGCGGACACTCATATAGATTAGCTGTACGTCTTCGAACATGGCTCCCTCGAATGAGCGCTGGACTTTATGTAGAGCAGGCAATACCTGTGGGTTGCTGTATTGATTCTTGGACTTTTATTGTAACTTCGACGTCCGCAATAGTCCACTCGAAATTGCACATATTACGCAATTAAATGATATTGCAATATTGCTCCTCATCCCCGTCACGAGCTAATGCGCGCAATGTCCTTACATTAACTTAATAGGCATATTAGCAGATTGATTGCTTCCTGACGCCAATTGTAATATACAAATGTTTGCCATGAATGAGAATGGCGAAAGAGTATTGTTGAAGTTGAATTATTTAGGGCATGATGTGTCTTTATATTGAACTAGCAATAGCCGGCGGCTTTGCACGCGCGAATTTTATGATTTCATTGAAATAATCTTTACTCACTTTAAAATACCATCTTAAGTTAAATTATGTTTCTTCACATAAACTTCGCACAAATTGTTTACCTCGTCAGAGGTTTTTATTTTAGCTTATAACGCCTTAGTATGTAAGGGCACTCTGTTATTGTTATAGTCTTTAGGAACTGTTGTTCATAGACCGAATAAAGAAATAATAATAATTATAAATATATATAGAAACGTTAATGCCTATACATATGTTTTTGAGGATTTTTACGCAATAGAATTGGTATAGTGGGCATTGAAAAAACGTTGTCGTCTACATAGTTTGTGCAAGTGTTGCAATACCAAAAGTTTATTTCCCCCTCCTCGCTATGACCAACAATCTGAGGATACCCCTTTTCATTCACGAATATTGTGTTGGTGGTAGAATCGGAGCGGACAGATAGGCTACGGCGCGATTGAAAATTATAGAAGCGCCTTGCTTGAATTTATCAAGATTATAATTTTCACGAGGAAGTATCTTGAGGGGCCAAGAAACTAAGAAACGAACACTCCCTGTGCAGCAGTGACAGCAGCAGCAACAGTGAAGAGGCAGTATGGCTATGGGTAAGTCCGGACAAGACGGTTGAGCAATTGACAATTGAGCAGAAATGCTCCTTACGACACAATACCTAGGTGACCCAGGGGACCTTTACCATAAAAAGAATATGTTCGGTAGACTATGTTCACTGATTAATATTTGTCCGATTCATCTTTTCCAGTACTTTCTCAACTTCAGAATAACTTGCTCAGGCAAAAGAACACGGTTAAAATAAAATAAAATCAATACTTATACAGTACAAATACTTATTTGCCTAAATGGATTCGCAATTACAATAACAAATTGTTTAATATACTAACGACAACAATGAACTCTTAGGTTGTACATACTTAAGCAGCTGCAATAGCATTAAGAAAGACCAGCAGCAGAAAATATGTGAGTTCACACACACTTTGTATATTTATTTATTTATTTAATTACAGAAAACATCAGCATTTAAGAATCACTTCTTTTGCATGCCACAAGTTAATAATAAATTTATAATAATAATAATAATTCAATTTAATATTAAATATTTAGAAGAGAAGAAAGAAAAGGGAACAAAAGGAATGCGAAAAGGAGGGAAGGGCAGAGTTAAGAAAAGTGTTTGAAGATAGAATGCTTAAAGTGGCGTCTATTGACAATTGATTTAATATCAGCCAAAAAATAAAAGTAGTAAACAATTGATTGGTGAAATATCCAAGCTAACAAAGTTCAAATTCAAACGTCACCGGAGCGATGGATGGACAAAGATTTGACTTGACAAAAATGTCTATGTCAAATATCTCTGAAAAGCAATCAAATAAAAATTCAGAGCTCATCGGCACTTCGGTGCTTTGCCGATCATTTACAAAATCAAGGTTAGTGGATATTCTGTAAAACAGCGTTCACACTATATTTGAATTTAGCCCAGAGGGATGCCTGCCCCGATATATGTACATATGTATAAATACACATATGTACATGTATTGCGTATAGATCTGGCGTAAATACTTTATGTGTTGTTACCACACCATTTCGTTGTTACCACATCACTTTTGGGCACACATCGCATTTTGGTATTTTTCTTTACTATTTTCGGTGTAATAATAATAACCATAATAAATAAATATGGTTTTTAATTGCACAACTACATACGTACATACGATGCACCTCAAACTCAAAGCCTGAACTATCTATCTATATACATATATAAAAGTAAGTGCATGTATGTGTGTAAGCGCATCACGCTCAAACGGACCGGCCGATTTCCATGGGGTTTTCTTTGTTGGATTCGTCTTGAGTCAGTTCAGGTTTAAGCGAAAAGAAAATTCCGGAAAATCTATTGGAAAAGTCGAAAAATCCCTGCCATGTGTGACTGTGAATTTTGAAAATTTTCAGACGATAACTTTGGAATCATAAGTGAAACATCAATTAAATTCACCTCGAACTTACTATTTAGCAATGTCCTTCGACAGAGGGAATGGGGCGAGTATTGGACGAGGGGGCGTGGCACCACCCATACAAGCCAAATCTTAGTAATGGAATATCCTAGAAATTGTAAGGTGCACAGATGTGTCATTCTACTGCTAAGATTTGATGGGCGTTGAACGAGGGGCGTGGCACATTTTTTGTGACCCAAATATTCCGCTGAACAATAAGTCGCACAGCAATGAAACTAAGTACGAACCTACCATTTATTTATATCTTTCGACAGAGGAAATGGTGGGGGTATTGAACAAGGGAGCGTGGCACCGCCCAGTTAACTCAAATCGGGTTCAAGCGCAGTCCATTTCTTTACTGAAACTTAGCAGCAACATTGCTGATTTGTGGGCCCCGATTGCGTTAATCAGTAGCTCTTCCGCTTCCTTTTGTTGGTTTTCTTCGTCCATTTGTATCGCCATAGATTCGCCCCCCCCGCGTATTTCATTATTTAAAAAAACAAATGTTGTGCAAGACGAAGTCCGCCGGGTCAGCTAGTAAATACAATTTTTAAACACTTCTGCTTTAATAAATACTACTAAAAATGAATATAGATCAAAACTTGTGAATATATGAAAATAGTTTCTGACAAAAACAAGAACTTGGCAAATATTCACTCATGCCAGGGGCGTAGCCAAGGGAGGGGTTTAGGGTGTCAGAACCCCCCCCATAGCCTATAATTTGTCAACATTTTCAATCACTATGCATCGTATGTACGTTCCCACATTAGCAAAAAGGTCTTTTCATCTTTAAATATTTAAAAGAATATTAACAAAACCCTTTTTTTCACCGAAACTAATTTGTTTTTATAATAGTCACGTTTAGGCTTAATACAGCGATTTGCATGTTCTAAAAACATGTCTAAAGAGTAGTTTAGTTCGTCGACCGGAATGTCCTTTAGGATGTCGGTACAAGCCTTTTGGATGGTTTCTACGTTCTCAAAACGCTTTTTTCATCGGCAAATACATTCTTTGAAAAGGTGAAATTTGCACGGTGCCACATCATGTGAAAACGAGGAGTGGTTGATGGTTAAAATTCGACTTTTAGTAAACAAAAAAACAGTCAAAACAAGTGTCAATAGTTAGATGGGATGGCATCCTTCGATAGCCAAATGTTCAGTTAAAATGCGATAAATTTATGTTATGCTTAACCTTCGCCTTACTAAAGATGATCCCAGGCACTTCCGCCGCTATTTTGAGTAAAACTCACAATAAATATATAAATATTTATTAATTTATAAATTGTTTTCATACTTCAGTATTTAGTATCTTCCTCTGGCGATAGTTCGTATTTCGAAAAAAGGCCTAACTTTAATGATTTATTTTGGGATCACTCAGGTACATTTGTATAAAAAATGACAAAATTCAAGTTTAAATATGAACAAAATTTAAAAAAATTTTTTTTTCATGTTATTGAAAATTACCTTAAAATTTGTGCAGATATTAAACATGAATATTAAAAATATCGCCCGGGTGGGTATAAGTAAAGCGAAGGTTAAATCCAATTTCAAGAATTTCAATGAAGATTTTGGCTAATCTTTTATGAATTACCGCCCAATTTTGATCTACGGTGATCGCGGATTCAGTTGGCTAACACGTTGGTCATCATTTATGTTCTGACAATCGTTTTTAAATCGCTTTTACCACTTATGAACTCTGCCACGGCATAAACGATAATCACCATAAACTTAAAATGCTTCGGTTAAAGTTTAAACATTTTTAAAACAATAGTTAATATTGGATCTTTGTTCGATGCACATTTTTGTACCATGACACAAACATACTTCCACTTCAAATGCAATAACTTCGCTTTCAGTCCACCAAATTTCATGAAATTTTTACTAAAAATCAGGGACAAAATTTAAGTTTTAATGCATTAAGTCACATAAGCCACAACAAAATGCCCTATTTGGAAAGTGCACTTTACTTTAAAAAACATGTAATACTAAACTGGCAAACACATTTTTTAAAACCCCCCCCATGACCAAGTTCTGGCTACGCCCCTGACTCATGCAGTGATATAAATATGTATAAAATACATCAAATGAAAGTGGAAAATATTGGCCTTTCAAATTGTTTCATATTTTCAACTATGTTGTCTAAACTTTCGAGTTCAATGTAAGATAAATAGGAATAAACATTTAATGCATTTTTATGAACTATTTTTCCGGGAAAATGTTCAATTTAAATATTTCTTAAATTAAATTAAAAATTTGTGTTTACAAACGCATACGCTTCCTACGGTTACCGTTTACATTCAAAATCTGTAAATCGGTAATCGGTAAACGTGTTTACTAATACAACACTTTTGAATGCAATTGAATGCAACTGAAAAATGTCTTCTTTACTAAATGAATATCAACATATATATATGTAATTACAAAAATTTCAACTAAGTTGAAGTTGTCCCTTTAAAATCAGTCCAGCTTATTTTTGCCACTGTGCTGTTGCCCAAACGAATATCTCACTCAAAAGTTAACTTAAAGAAAGTATAGAGAGAATGGAAGAGTTCTCTCCGCCTATTAGCACTTCAAGCAAGTCACCACGCACAGCGCCGCAAACTCCAACTTGAGCACAAATCAAACTTAAAGAACGGCGGACAACGTGAAATGGCACTGGCACTCACATTGCGGATGACGCCCGTTGCCAAACATTAACGGTGGAGTGTCTGTTCCAGAGGTTCAACGCTTGGAGCATTAGTGCTTGGTAGTCAGTTGAGTTGCAACATTTGACGGGACTTGTTCTACTTGGAGGCGAAGACGTTCAACTGTTTAACGTAAAGCATTGTTTAAGTGTAAATCGAGTGAACTGCACGAAAAAGGGAAATTCTTCGGCCTGAAAGTGTGTCGAGAATCGATTTGTGGAACAACTTTTGGAGTGATTTAAGTGATTGCACAATGAACTATCGCTTGCTGTTGGTAGGTTCCGAAACAAACGGACATTGTTGGTACCATATAGGAAAATGTTTCATACTACATAAAAAGCGTATGTAATGTACATGAAATCGGAATGTACTAGAAAATTTGACTGAGGAAGCAGTTCGCCGTACTGACAGACACCGTAAATTGCCCACCCATGCTCAAGACAAGCTCCACATCTAATCGTAGTGAAATTCCGTTGCAATTATTGGTGCATTCTTGACAGTACGTGCGTGCACTTCCAAGTCCGTGTGTGCGAGTGTGCGTGTGTTTGTGCAAGTATGTGCGTAATCACACATTTCTAAACAACAAGTTTGTTGCTTAATTCTTTCGTTCTTCCCAACGGACGTTTAGTATAACCAGACTTTCTGCTTTTCTTTCCACACTCAGGCGCTTGCCTCTCTTGTTTTCTTGAGATTTTGCATTTTTTCCACCTGTAATTTCCAGCTGAATTGTCCGAAGCGGTTATTAAAATTTACAAAAACAACAAGCGCAACCGGACTAATGTGCTTGTGGAAATATGCGTGCAGTGTTACTGTTGGTAGCGGCAACTGATGTTATGTATGCTAATGTATTCAACATTGCGGAAAAATATAAGAGATGTACAAAAAAATTAATGTTGCCACAGTTGCTTCATACTGCAACGTGAAATGCGAACAAAACTTTCCCGTTATCTAAAAATGTATTTAGAACATTCTATCACACATTCTCGTGGTCGACTGGCCGATGGTGTGACGTCTATATGCATACTCATATGTGCGTGCATGTGTATGAATGGCGGCTGTTTATGCGGGCTTGTTGCTGGACTCAGATGACCAACACATTTCTTGTGTGTGCGCCGAAAAGTCGGTCAACATTTTTTTCTTTCGACCATTTTGCGTTGAATCGAAGTAAACAAAAGTAATTGTAAGGTAAACAAAGGAAATCATTGACAAAGTTTTGGCGAATACTTGCATATTTTTGCTTTGGTCATGTGATACACTTATGTATCATATGTGCATTTGTGCAAATAATGAAAAGAAGTTAAAAACGCATTTATATAGTTTTAACAAGTAAATATAACTGCTACTCATAATTCTAAGTAATTTAAACATTCACGAAAAAACTAACTACTGATGAATTTCGGCCAAAGCTCTTATCCAGAGATGCTTGGAGTGCTTACCTAATACTGGCAATCCTCCACAACTATACAGCGAATGACTCTGCGACGCTCCGCACATGCCGCGTCACCGCATAGATCACACAACCAAATGCCCAAAAACGAACGACAACGAATTTACGTTTGACCCAATTCCGTTGTTTTGGTATGCAAACCAAGAATGAATCGGTGGCAAAATGGCACAAAACGGGGCTGTAGCGCACCCATTTAACGAGCCATCATAAATTTCAAACGCTCGTCGTCTGTTGTCATCAAGTAACAGCATGAACCATTTACACACACACACACGCACACTCTTCCGTATCGTGCACATACCAACAAAACAAAAAGAAAGCAAAGCCACTTGACCGTCGCGCAAAAGGTCAAAGAAATCTTTAAATTATTGTGCAGGAGATGAAAAAGACAGATATACAGATACAGATATACAGATACAGATGCAGATGTATACAGATTCAAACAGATTCTGCAGCCACTTTTCATTTCAATTCAAAGTGGTCTTTCAACAACGATTATAGAATGATGAAAATTTCTCTTCTGACCTTCCTTACTTCAAATTCATAAACACAATTTTGCGAGTTATTTTGAGTTTTATATGGACAATAAATATAAAATTGTGAGAACTTAACGCAAACAATTTTTCGAATTAACCCGGTTTTGTTTCTTATAATTATTTTTACCGCAAAGAAAAATTTCATCGCCTGTGCAACTCACCTTTACACAATAGTCTTTCATATTTTACTTTCATTGTCCCCACCATATTTAAACTTAAGCCAAAGTGGGAGAAATTTATAAAATGGCACTGTTATTATTTCAACATTATTGTGAAATGTATTCACATCCGCAACAGAATTCCGTGATAAACTTATCCTGTTAAACAAACAAGTTCGAATCTAATCTCTTCGAATCATAAACTTACATTTACATCTTAAATTTCAACGGAAGTCATAATGTATAGATAATATTAAAATCCAGTTAGTGGGTAATGATCTTAATAATTAACGAACTCCGAATAAATTTCATTTTTGACATAAATTACGTAAGCCATGACAGAATAAGCCATTACAGAAAAAATGCCCAGTTTACTCCTAAATATTCACTTATATATACAGTTAAATCATATATTGAGTAAGTAACTTTTGGATTTGTGCTGAAAAAGAGTAAAAAAGCATAAGTGAATACAATCAGAGCTCAGAACTTGAACGTTTAACGCTGTTACTTCCTCCTGACAACGGACAGTAAGCAGCTGAATATTTCTGGCTATAGAATAGCTCAGCAGATTTGGCCAAGCTACAACTCTCTCTGAATTCATGTAGAAACATCTCCTGGCTGTCATAAATACAGTGCAATTGGGAATATTTTTTGTAAAAGCAGAAGGGAAGACAACTAGTACGGAACACTCGAGTAGGTCCAAAGCAGGACGCGTGCTTTATTCGAAAGAGGATATTTTTAAGAGGCTACTTTTCTAAGGGTCTAGTCTAATTGGTTCTCAAGCCAACTTGTTGGAAGCTATGATGAATAGCATCAACTCTTACCTACGTAAATGATGCCGGTTTGCTGTAATGTCTCTCCCCAGTAGGGAAGATCAATTCGAGAAATCGACTTCAAAACTGTATGTCGACTTTTTAACTCTTTTTAAGAAACTGCAGACAACTATGAAACAACTATTGAACTTTTTGAAAATTCTCCGTCATTTTGCTATGCATAGAGTATTGATTGAATAACTAACTCGCGTCAATCATTGCTGCTCGGTATTAAACATTTCCATTTCCTTCGCAATTAATCGTTTTTAATTATTTACACATATGTATTTACACATTTATCTCTGCAAACCTGCTAATATTTAACTCGATGTGGAAGCGATTTGCATATTCGATCGGCGCTCAGTCTCATGCTATTTATTGCAATGCCCCAAATTCATACTATAGAACGTTCATTTCCAACATACATAATCTCACTTCTCACAGATGGAGTAACACATTAGGTTGACACTAAAATAGTGGCCAACTCGTGAAAGTAAAAATTTCTAATAAATTGTCGCACACAGAAAACATGGAAAAGAAAACCGTCAAAACTCAAAAACATCAAGCAAATGAAAATAATAATACAGCATAACAAACCGAAAATGAACGTTGCTAAGAGGTGTGAAAAGCATAATGCAAAAAAAATAATTGTCCAAAATCATCTGTCACCATTAAAGCAACCCAAATATTTGAAGCAATCTTTGCAGCAGAATACCCAGACAAGTCACTACAATTAGTTGCAGCGAATCAATAACTCTGTACGGATACTTGTGACATATATTATTTAGAAAATAGCAAATCACAAAACTGTGGAAACACAATAGCCACGAGAATTCAATGGAAACAATGTTGCGAAGGATGGTAGAATTTCAAAATGAAATGAAAACCACCGAAGATTTGTTTATGGCGAAAGTTGAAGTTGATTACCAAAAACGAAAAGACTCAAAACAGCAGACCAGCAAAAACGCGGCAAAAGACTTCGCATTGTTAGTCAGGCAGCCATCGCCGGCTAACAGCAGCAGCAGCACAAACCCTAGCACTAGCCAATTTAGCTACCAGCGTCTTTGTGATGCTTGTTGTTGTTTGTTGTTTGTAGCGACCAACCGTCACTGCAATTACTAAGTAAAACGTACGACGTACGACGAATGCCTTTCGATTGGCGCAGCAATGTATTGAAGTTGCGTCCGTACTTTTCTTCTGGGAGTCGCAATCGCAGCCACTTTCTGAGCTTTCACTCTCTTGGGGGGAGGGGGGGGTTGAAACCCCCCCGAAATATGTGGATCGACTATAAAACTACATACAAATTAAAATACATGTTATAAATATTAAAGAATTACATTTTAAAACCCCCCGAAATATTTTTCTGGATCCGCGCCTGCTCGCCGTCGTACGAGTATTGGAACCACATCTACGAGTCAACAAATAACTTACGCTCCCGTGCTGATGTGTGATGGTTAAGAGGCAAGCGCACACTTAGCCACAATGCGCTCATTGTCTTGCTCGACAGTACAATGCCAGCTCGTGTAGGAGCTTGAAGAAGGTATTTACTGGCCGGCACAGTTTTCGCCACAGTTACAGTGTTGCACAATAGATAGTACGTGGACCCCAGTACCTTAATTTCACTTTTTCAATTGACATTCTGAAAACATTTTGTAAGAGGCAAACTTTTCATTTTCAGAAAATTGTGTGCTTCCTGCTGCTATCCGTCGCAGTTACGCCCCAAGTGCAACCTGACTACGGCGAAGAGCCACCAGAGGGGTACTACGCCTTCGTCGAGTCACCCAACGCCGTACCGCCCAAAGTGAGGCCGCCACCCTACACGCACGTCAATGTCGACTGCAAGAACGTTGCTGGCGGCAAGAAGGCGGCCGTGTCGGTTAACAACATTTGCGGCGATTTGAACAAGGGACAGATTCCGAAGAATCCCATGCAACAGAGCGTACTCGGCGAGCCGTACCCATTGTAATTTCCCCGCTCAGTGGCAAATTTTCGCCTATAGGCTCTTTCGTCAAACGTTCAAACTTTACTTTTTTATTTTATTAAAGCGAACTGATACGCAATCAAACCCTGAAGTTCCTTTCCAAGACACTGCCCGTGCTCAAGGCCGATGACACTTTGCCGAAGGTAACGCAAATCATACGCGACGATCCGGTTGACCAGCTGGACAACAACAACATCGACCACCACTACACCTCCAGAGCGAAACGCGCGGCACCACAACCGCAACCACGGCAGCGGCCGCAAGTCCAGCCCCCAAATCAGCCACACAACGAGCGCCACGAATTCAGTTATTTCGATCCGGCGCTCGACGAGGAGGAGCGCGTGAAAAATGAGCAGCGAGCGGCAGAAGAGCGCAAGCCACGAAAATTCTGCGACGGCGGTGGAGTGTAAGTGTTTGAGATGCAATCCGCTTATGGAAATAATACATTAGCCAATTTTGCTTTGTACACGTTCAGATTTTGCACACTGTATCGCGCCATTCAGGGCGACACAACGGCCGCTATTGCGCCCGCCACCGCCGAGCGCCGCGAAGAAATCGGTCCCATACGCTACGAGGGCCCGCCCACACCCTGCCCCGCCAAGGTCGAGTACGCGACCCCAGTTTTCGCCAAAAACTATCAGGGCTCATGGCGCTATGTGGTCCAAATTCCATACGAGGGCTACTTCACCCAGACCGTGGAAGTGACGCGCTGCATTCAAGCACGATGCCACTACTTGGACGGTGGCTGTCTGTCGTCACCGCGTTGGGTGAGTCTGCTCGTCGCTGAGATATTCTATCCCAATGCTGAGGACAGCGTGCCCACCACGTCAACCACCACGCCAGCACCCTCCGTGCAGGACTTCCAAGCCTACCAGCAGTATCTACAGAAACGCGCCGGCGTGGCCACCGCCTCGGACGGCACCACTCACACTAACGGCAACGGCCACGACTACAATCAGCACTGTGATGGTCACGACGAGATTGGTTGCTTCCAGGTGCGCCTCTACTACGATTGGTTCCTGATCCCCGGCTCATGCAAGTGCTGGCGCCCAGACTATTTCGCCAAGTACGTGCGAAGAAAGTCCGTGGCGGATTTGTAAAGTGGCAATGTTTGCCCTGCGTCCCTTACTCTTGCAAGCATTCCATTACTTTAGGTGCAAACAGACCGCAACGTGTGAAGATCGCATTCTCAAAATCCAACCGAGATCGGAATTGGCCGTCCATCATATTGACAAGGAGGAATTTTGAGAGTCTGACTTTCGTATTTACTAACCACTTAATATAATATTAGTTTATAAACACACACACACACACTCATGCGAGATCGATAAGAATTTCCGGTGGCATTATGTAGTACTTTTTCAGCAAGTTCGATCGGTTCGTATCGATTATTTTGCAGACATTTAAGGAGAATGACTGATTTTATTAACTGACAAGTTTAGTTCCATTTTCGATGACCCCTAATTGCACTGGTAATAAATGCGATAGCATTCAACTAAAATACAAATGACTAAATTGTGTTAAAATATAATTATTTATTTTAAATTAAAAAAAAATAAAGTCTAACTTTATAAAATCAGCTTCAAAAGTATTTTTGTTGGACGTAGTATTTAATTTCTTCTATACTTTCAAAGAAAATATGAATACAGCAAAGAACAACGTGTCAGGTTAAAAGAATATGCGATGATGAAAAATAAAATATTCAAACTATATAAAAGGAATTTTAAAAGATATTTAGTTGAACCTGGTGCTGAACATAGTACTTGATTTATTTAATTGAATCCATTTGGCATTTTCATTTATATTTATGCAGCTAGCGGGCTGATCTTTTTAAATAATCCAATGCAATCTCTTATACGTCGAGTGTTTTTCTTTACCAGTTTTTTTTAAATTCCGTGTTTAATTTCATAAATTTACTGTGGTGACTCACAGAGAAGCTCCTTCCTAGGCATACGCCTGATCTATAATAACATATTTTTTGAAGGGCTAAGGTGTGTGCGCCCCTGATCTACACATACATATGTATGTATGTGTGTATGTGCGAGCAGAGATTAGGTTGGATTCCACTCGTTTGAAATACATAAATATGCACGCTGCATACTGTACACTGTTTTCCAACATGTGTTAACAATCATTTCAAATTGGGGATTGGGGAAACGGGAGGGATCTGCAGTTTACCGGCGAATCCAAACGGCAGTTGGCTGTTGGCAGTTTTTCACGCTTGGAGGTTTGGCCATTCGAATTCTCCTCTGCTTCTTGTGGTAGCGATAGAAGCAGACGAGTGAAAAGCCAGCGCGCTATTTGCTGGACTATTTAGACATTTTCTACACCATCATTAGACCAGTATCAAAGTTAAATATTGTTTGCCTTATTTAACCCAATGTAACCGGAAAAACGTACATCGGATGGAAACAATCTACTAAACTAGCAGGTGTACGAGACACGCACAAAAACAGCGATGGGTGCACCAACGCAGCACATGATTTGCCGTAGAAGAAGAGAATTACAGCAGCGACCGCAACTAGGAAGCTGGAAAAAACTAGCGTCAAATACGAGCGCGCGTTCAGGCCATAAACACAACTACAAGAAGCACGCAAACGTAAGCCGCAAACACGAGCCGCGAAGGAGAAGGAGACTGAAACGCAGGTGTATGCTACACGACTGTGTAGCGGGCTGACGATGGGCGCGCATTCGTTGCGTGCCGTGGCGTGTCGCTTCGTCCATTCTGTGCCGTGTTGTGACGCTTGTGCTGTGCTGCGCTGCATTGAGCTGATCAGATTTTTTCTCGTTTTTGTTTTGCTGACTGCTTCTGCGGTGGTGAATTATTTAAAAATAGATTTTTGAGCACTGAAAGAACGCAACAAAATCTTTAAGCAGCAGTTCGAGCGACTCTGGTCGAACCAGCCAACGCTCAGTCGGTGTTCAGGTGTTGTTGTTTATGGTGGCAGCTATGAGGTTGATCGAAATTAAACTTTGATTAAAACAAAACAATAAGCACAGGATCATATATCCACGAAAGACGGCCCTCAACCAATTGGATCGATTAGTTAAGAAAAAGTGCACACGTGGAGTCCGGCGCGGTGCTTTATGTACAATTATGAAATTGTCGCAGTAAACAAACCAGAAAAAGAAGCATAGACAAACAACTTGCAACAGTAGGGCTTGGACGAAAAAAGTGGTTTGGCAAGGCAAGTTTTGTGCTCGAAGTCTTTTGATTGTAAAATGTTGTTGCTGATATATTTGTGCCAGTGTCGACCTGAGCGGCCTGATTTAAATACATAAGTGTGAATGCAGTAAACACTTCGTTCAAGAACTTGAGAAAATCATATTTAAAAAAATTGCTGAAATATTATTAATTATACAATAGTCTTTATTAAAGTGCTGGGTGGATATGGCAAATACAACAGGTCTGCCGCTTTTGCAATATTTAGCCCTCAATTTGGTAAACAGAGTTGCATAAAAATATGCAATACATATGTATGTATATGTACATACATATGTAACAACATATGTATGTTGCTGGCTTTGCGTACGAAGATCTGTTGATTCATCGACCTATGCCGTCGAATTCCCATCGAAAATAGAGCGTTGAGTTTCTTTAGTTAATTAAATGCAAATTTCGTGCGTGGCTCTGATTATGGCTTGAGAATGGGACACAACGACTTGTCTTTGCCATAAATTGTTTACGCAAACAATACAAATGTCATATGCAGACTTGGTGCACATGAAAATAACGCTGGTGTGTCCATTTTTGGTACTCGAATTATTGAAAAAATTTCGAATTTCGAATTATTATTTAAAACGTCAAAATGTTGCATATTTAAGGTAGAGCGATCGCCGAGGGCTATAAGGGCGCCGCAGATTGAAATGCTTGTCCTCCCAATCGCGCTTCGTATTAACAATATAACTATTACAATGCGAAATTTCGTCACTGACTTCTCTCATTTCTTGGGCGCCTTCAGCGTACTGTGCCAGCTTAACGATATGATGAGGATACATAGACTTCTGGTGCTCGATCACGCTATCTAATCACTCAATATTTTATTGGCTTTTTCAGAATTGCCTACCTACAGAAAAATTAAATTTGTTAATTGATACGTTAGGAATAAAAACATACACCAGAATCTTCACATTTTTCAAACAACACACAAAGACATTGTAAAATTGCAAGATTACTTGTTGTTTGCAAAACTTATAGTTTAATGATACAAAATTAAATGTTTTCAAAGATGTCTCTTTTCTTTTAGTTGAGGAATGTTACGTCACACTACTGATAACACTTTGGGAATGTCCCACTGCATCACTAACAAGTCACAAATGAACAAGAACGTCCTTACCAACACGAACCTTACCAACACCGGCAGTGGTAGCAGCAATTCTGGCAGCCCGTTGGATGCGCTTCCAAAACAATTTGTCGTCTCCATGAAAACTCTCTTCGACATACTGGATGACCAGCGCAACGGCCTTGTCAAGTTTTCAGACATAGAGAAGGGCTGGCAGGACGACGGCTGCAAGGGCTTGCCACATGGCGTTATGGACTCATTGCGCAAAGTGACACCCGCTAGTGGCCTATTGTCGTTCGATAGATTTTGTGCGGGATTAAAATTGTGCCTTTTGCGTAATCAAAACGCGGCTTCTAACTCTGCTGGCAGTATCGGTGCTCCTACTGGTGGCACCATAAAAGTGAGCAAATCACCAATAAAGCCACCACGACCGCCCTCGGCACCGCTACTGGATATGGACACTCAATTAGCCAATGCCACGCCGTGGAGCTCAAATGCTAGCACAGCAACTGTGCGACCACACAATATTGCAGCCTCACACAGAGCGCTAAGCATGCCACAGCTTAGTCCGGACTCTGAGCTGGAAGCCGAATTAGCAACAGCCGATGTAGGTGTGTACAATTCACCACCACCACCGCCAAAACCTCCCAGAGCTGCTGCCAGTGCCACAGCACCTGGCTGCAGCATCTTGTCCACCACCGTTAACAATGCAAATTCCGCTACAGTGACTCCCCTGGACAAGGTAGAGATACGACATGCACTGCAAAATTGGCAAATGGGCGTCCTACTAAACGAGATGGATACCAAGGAGAAGCGACACCCTTCTTATCTGTACAACCAGTTTCAGTACCGAGGCTGCGCGGACGGTGGCTCTTCGTCCGCCACCGACAGCGTAGCTGGTGCAGTTGCGGGTTTACACGCAAAGAAGAACGGCAGTAAACGCCGAGAACCGCGTCGACACACGCTGCAGAATGGCATTGATTACAACATGCTAAAACGGCTCAAGCAATTCGAGGAAGAACGCGAGGTGCTGTTGCTAGGGTTAGAGGCTGTGGAAAAGGCCCGTGACTGGTACTTGCAGCAAGTGGCTAATGTCCAAGACAAAATTAAATACTTAGGTCGCATAGGTCATGTGGTAAGCGGACTATTGTTTTTTTTCCAGAGGAAAACAGTTAATCATTCGTCTGTATTTATCCCTAGGAGCAATGGTCCGAAGTGCAGCAGGAACGCCTAAATTTCCAGCGAGCTCGCGTTTGTGAGGTAAATCGTAACTTGGCAATTTTGGCCGATTCCTGGGAACGTGGCGGCTTCCCATTGCACTTCAATCTTGCCATACGAGCTCCCAGCAAAACTGTTGGTCAACGCAACATTGCTGCCGGCGGTGGAGGACTGCTACAACCTGTTGACCGCCTGCGCCAACAAAACCACCACCTAACCAACGAAGTCATTTTGAAAAGTGATCGTATTGCACTTTTGGAGCGCGAGAAACAATCGTTACTCCGAGAACTATTCGAAATACAGCAGCGCGCTGGTCTTGTTCGGCGCGGTTCAACCTTCGTCAGTGTAATGAGCCAATCATCGCCATCCTCATCTGGTGGCCTGGGTGAGGCTGATGTGGTTTACTAAAATATATGGTGGTAATGTGAAACCAAATCAAAGATAGCAATAAAATTGCGTCAGGTTTTAATTGCAAGGCATTAACTTGAGTTTATTATCTGAACTACAACTACTTGGGGTTTGGGAACCGTCTCATGTACTTGTTCAGTTGTTTATAATTGAGGTTTTTACCCGGTACAATAATGCCCTGGTTGACTGTCTTCTTGGCCTCGAATTTTTTGTCCATATAAACATTATAGCACTTCTGAAATTGTTTGATTTCCTTGTTGCAGAACTGCTCCACGAATTCGTTATCTTTGAGGCAGGCAAACAGCACGCTCATCTCTTGCAGGCATGCCACATCTGACCCGGAATCTGCCTTGCCGCTCACTGTGTTCTTCAGGCGGAGTGGTAGGATTTCCTGAAAAGGTACCGTGTGTTCCGTCTGAGGTGCTCGGGCATCTCGATTTTTGTATGATAAGACAGCAGTTGGTACACGCATTTTCTGAAACTATAGTTAAAAAATATTAACGTTCGTAACCTAGGCACGGACTAAAGTATATTTCCCGCATTCAACGTAGTATTCTTTAATAATAAAATACCTATTCTTAAATTACCAGTCAGCAACACCCAGAGATCTCTTCGGTTACATCAAGGACCAGCTGATCCGGCAGCTCAGCGTTGCCAGATAAACAATGCCACTGATAAATGATTTTAGGTCTGTTTGGCAGGGAATAGGTCTGTTTGGCCAGATTTCCAGTAAAAATTATCCAGTAAAAAATATCAGGAGAGTAAGCCAGCTTACGCTCCCTAAAATCAAACTATCCAAAAAGTAAACAAACAGCAATTTGTAAGAATTTGCAAGTTTTAACTCTTGGTTACACCAGTGGTACTTCGCACACCCACAATACACAGTAAAAAGGGTGTAAGCAGGAGGGTTAAAGAAAGCAACAGCTGATCTAAAAGTTTCATTTGAGGCTTGAAGCGGTAGGGAAAATTAAGTTTAATCATACATTTAATCAAATAGTTTGTTGCGCTCAATCTGCGATTCTTCCCTTTCAGCTTCAGCGGGTAAAGCTGAGCAAGACGGTTGTGGGTCAGCAGACTTGCAAACGCACAAATTCTTTGCAGGTTCCATTTGCCTCCAAAAGTTTGCAAAAATTATTTTAAATGTGTACAAATTATTAGGTCTGTTTGGCAGAGAATAATTTGTCCGAATTTGTACAAATTTGTACAAATTTTTACTGGATCCTGTTTGTTCACGCCAAATCTTCAGTAACGAGAGAGAAACTGAGAGCGTAAAGTGACAGTTCATTTCGTGAGAACTTGCAAGTTTTTACTGGAGAAATTGTGTCCAGTAACTTTTAGCCAGTAAGAAGAAGAACAAGAAAAACATATGACTGGCTGCCATATGATCGACTGCAAAGACAAATAATTTTTGCAAAAATTTGGAGGCAAATGGAACCAGCAAGGAATTTGTGCGTTCGCAAGTCTGCTGACCTACAACCGTCTTGCTCAGCTTTTCCTGCTGCAGCTGAAAGGGCAAAATCACAGATTGAGCGCAACGAACCATTTGCCTTTTGCATTAAATGTCTGATTTCTCATGTGAAATTTTGTAAAAATTAAATTTTTTTTTGTTTAACATATTTGGAATGTATCATCCTTGAAGAAGGTGCTGTCTATTGGAAAATTTCAAGTATTTCGGCTTCTACAGACATTTATATAACGAGCGGTCAAGGTTTCTAGCAAGGATTCAATCAGTTAGTCAAAACTTTAAACGTGTTTTTCTCGGAACGCCTTTTTTTGAAATGGCGGGGATGATTAAAAAAAACCATTCATCCGATCTCTCTGCGATTTTGTCACGTCATTCTACATACAGTTAGCTATCGCCCCTAGTAAATTCACGCTGATATGTTAAAAATGTCATATTTTTTTTCATTGATAAAATCTTCAAAAACAACCATTTTTTACTGCTCTAACTTCCAATGCCTGCCATTTTGTGAGATTCTTATGAAAAAATTCAAATTTACTACGGGCGAGAGGTACGTTCATACTGATTAAGAATTTCTTTGAAATTTATGTTTCAGATAATCCTGTGACTCAAACCAATCCCCGCCAGCTGACCATGACGCGGCAGAAGCCGTGTCTTTAATCGAAAAAAAGTGTTTGAAAAAATTAAAAAAAATTTTTTATTTTTTTTATTTTTGTACCATAACAATGAATAAATTAAAGTGGAATATCTTTTTTGATAATTCCTCGTATTCACAAAGGAAATATTTTCTGAAAAATGTCCATTTTTCCTGTCCGCGCATGAGAATGACCCCTTAAGTTTCCCTACAGCTTCAAATCTGAAACGAAACTTTTAAATCAGCTGTTTCGTCCTTTAACCCTCCTGTTTACACCCTTTTTCCTGTGTATTATGAATGTGCGAAGTCTCACTGGTGTACCCAAGAGTTAAAACTTGCAAATTCTTACAAATTGCTGTTTGTTCACATTTTTGGATAGTTTCATTTTTGGGAGTGTAAGCTCGCTTACTCCTGATATTTTCTACTGGATAATTTTTACTGGAAATCTGGCCAAACAGACCTTTTATCAAAATTACCATAAGGTGATAGTTCCGAGTTTCATATGTATACTTATGCTGCCGGTCAAATGATCACGTCACTTTTTACGCTCTCGTTTTAATTTCTCTACTCCGTGCCGAAAGCATGTTATGCTGACGGTCATTTGATCGCCGGTCACCACTACGATTTTCGCTTACTTTTACTACTTTTTCCGCACTTTTTATTGGGACTTTACTTTTTCAAATACAATTTTCAATTAAAATGTAAAATTCTTTTTCGCGCTTGCATCGGTCTGAATAGCACACATTTCTAAAGGGATTCCTGCTCCTGGAACATTGTTATCAGCGCTTCAGTATTTGATTGGGCCGAAATTTCTGGCATTCTGAACTAATAATTTATACATGAAATTAATATAATACGTGTGTGAAAGTATCACAATATTTGTTTACCATTTAAATGTCCATTTTTCTTTCTTCTTTTTCACCGAAAACACAAACATAAACACACGCTAGTGATGAGGGTTGCTACCAACCCTTTTTTTGCTTATTGCATACAGATTTTCACCAAAAGGGAACAAATTTGTTCCCAAAACACAACTATTGTGAATAATCTCACGACGCAACACTGATTTGATTGTTTGATTTGGCATCGAAAGCCTCATCATCCGGTGATCGGTGCGGTCAAATTTTATCCGCTCGCTCGCTCTCCCAATTTTCTCTTTTACATTGAAACAACAACAACTTTATCCGTGATTGTGATCCGTGGCCGGCAGCATAACATCGCCATAACGGGTAATTGCAAATGATAGGCAGATGTATTGTTAAAAGAAAAAGATAATAGTAAATTTGGAAAGTTATTCGAAGTGATTTTGCGTGCGCGCAAAGTATGACAAGAGCTTGACACAAATAAAAAATAATTATAAAATATTTGTCACAGATCAAACTTGCTAAAGTAAATAAAATGTTAAATAGCAAGGGTAAGTTATACTATTTATATTTTTAGTCAGAAAAAACGTTATATTTAGGGTGATACAATTTCTTGAATATCAAAGGTGCTTTTAAACAGCTTTGGTCCGTAGTGGACATGCGCTTCGCATACTTCAACCCATGGATGTCAATCTCATTGGGTTTGTCCAAATTTAAAAATTCACTACAGATTTTTTGGTATCACTGCGCTTTTTGTCATCTGCCAGTACAATTTTGAATTTGTCAGGTCACACCATGATCGTTTTTGATCACAGTTTTATAAGTGCCCAACTCAAATAGCGGCCGGCATCTCTCCATCATACTGCCCTATCGACCATATCATATCAATGTATGCAGGAACACTGACGTCAGCAGCGTTGCCAAATATTTACCGATGTGTATTTCCGACCAATACGCAGCTGTGGTTTAATTTGTTGGCTCTTTAATATGGACCATGACTTTCATTCACCTATTCAGCCAAACCAAATTGTAAAGAACTTTACGACATCAATTAACAATTTTGTGCACTTACAATCAATATTACAAATAAAATGTTAAACCTTGCTTTGCCCTAACACTTGAAACAAAAAGGTCTGGCAACATGAACTGCATTCGCACCAGCTAACTGGTGTTGTTTTCATTTCAGTTGCATGAGAATATGTAAAAACAGGTGAATTAATTGGAGGGATTAAACGGATTCAAATCGTACGCGGAAGAACAATAAAATGACTAGTGAATATTCTACGTCGCCGGAGTCGATATCAGTTGTTGCACCCGCAACATCTGCAAACAGCTTTGGCCCTTCCACATCCAACGCATGCTCGAGCGCGAATCCTACAAACAATACAGTGAGCAAGCGGCAACTGGCCCGCTTCCATCCCTATCATGGAGCTAACATAATCCTATGCGAAGACAACACAGTAGCATTCCGGAAGGCGAGCTTCGCGGATGCTGTAATTTTTTCTGAAAAGCCACTACAGCCGGGCGAAATATTCTTGGTGGAGATAGAAAAAAACGAACGCGGCTGGTCCGGGCACATGCGGCTGGGGCTGACCCAACTGCTGCCAGACGTGATTGGATCCATGTCAGAAGGTCTGCCACAATTCGCGTTACCCGATTTAGCTAATTTGGGCACAAGCTGGATTTTCCCGATCTCCAAATTTGAGTCTCACTCATTGCCGCCCCCGCAAATGGCAGCACTCCGCGGCGGGATCGATACCGGTGGCTTCAGTCAAACACTGCGTAATGGCGGAACGGCACCATACAGGCATTCATCGAATGGTAACCAAGAAGCTGATGAAGCTGAAAGTGCTAGTTCAACCGCTAAAAGTAAGTTCGTCTTCACTATCGTAATTATTTGACGTTTATAAATTCATTATCGTAAATTTTGAATAGGCAACATACTAGGCGATTCTATTTACGTGCGTACTCCGCGTGGTATGATACCAAAGCGGCTGTTACGGCCCATCGTAGCTGACTGCAACAACGGCGATTGCAACTCTGGCATCTTACTGACGGATAAGGGCTCACGCATTGGTGTGGTGTTTGTCCCTACGGAGGACGACAAAGACAAGGGTGAAATGCACTTCATCATAAACGGAGTCGACCAAGGGCCATGCACCAAAGACATCCCGATGGACAAGTCTCCGTTGCATGTTGTGATTGATGTGTACGGGACGACGAAGCAGATACGTATAATTCAGCTCTATGGAAGTAAGTTTATAGAGATTTATCGCTATCCATATGGATTATTGTGACTTTTCTTTCATAGTTGTATCTCTGCAAAACGCTTGCCGCGATGCTATTCTACTAAACATCAAGAAACAAAACATTGACTTGCTCCCTTTGCCTGAGCGTTTGAAGAATTTTTTGCGTCGTAATGATTAGACCGACCGACGGATACACATGCCTGCAACAACTATACACTCTCCCAGACAAACATCTACAGGCAAAACAGCAAACAAATGTAAAACACAAAAGCACACAAGTAAAAATTAATGCTAAATGCAATAGGCGAGTATGGAAGCGTGATGTGATGATATTTACAAGTACACTTGAAATGCACTTTAGATGATTTTGATAAGTAAACGGTAGATAGCAGGTGTCGGATATGAGAGGATGGGTGACATGGAGTGGTGATATTAGCGATGCGCTAATATTCACGGCCTTTGAAAATTGTGAAAGCCCCGAAGTCGACCAATGCTGGTGTCTGTTCGCAATTGTTGAACGTGTTAAAACTCCTGATTGTAGTAAGCTTGCATTGGAGGTTGAGGAGTTAGATTTTGTGGCAAATATAAATCTAAATTAACAAAACAAAAAAACAAATGATAATAACTATGAATATAGTGGCATTACTAAGTATAATTTACTATAGCTATCATACATTCTACAGAATTTATAACAATGTTTTTTACATTTATTTAACTCTGCATATGCTTTATATATACAAAAACATCTGAATATGTATTCGACTAAGAATTGCACCATTTTTTATTATTAACTTTGCGAAAGAAACGACAATAGATTCGTTACCTTTTATTAGACCCGATATTTCCAAATGTACTTCCGGTATTTGTGAATTAAAACCAATCTCTGCAGATTCTTGCAGTTTTACTGAACACTTAAGTTCGTTCATATTTTGCAAGCCGGTTTTAATTATATTTCAATTCTTACGTAGACTTAATGAGAACTAAAGTATGAAAACGTTTAATTATATAAGAGATTTGCTAGAAGAAGAACTCTGTATTCTGTCTGTGTACGAACTACACCTTTTCAACCTCAAAATGAGAATGTGTAAGTTCATAATGAGAAATATAAATTCGTAATGGGAATACGTTAATTCAAAATGAGAAATATAAATTCGTAATGAGAATGTGTAAGTTCATAATGTGAGATATAAATACATAATGGGAATACGTAATTCAAAATGAGAAAAGGAAAATTCAAATTGAGAATGCGTAAGTTCATAATGAGAAATATAAATACATAATGGGAATACGTAATTCAAAATAGGAAAAGGAAAATTCAAATTGAGAATGCGTAAATTCAAAATGAGAAAATTAAAAATGAAGTGAAGTGTAATTTGCGCATTCCTAATGTCCACGCTCCTGCAGTATGCGAACAACGTTTACAGTATCTTGAGGGAATAATAGATAATGCAAAGCACACCATTACTGGTGGAGATTGTGCCAGAGCTGTACAGCACACCCCAACTTTCCATGCAAATGGCCTTGCTTTACAGGATATGAACGTAGGGATGTAAATATTTTTAAGCACTTTTTGTTTGCATTATGTTTTGAAATCATTATGTTTTGAAATCATTATTTTTGAAATCATATAATAAAAGTTACTAAAAATAAACCTTATACTACATAGTTCTCATTTCAAATTTTCCTTTTCCCAATTTGAATTTACGCATTCTCATTTTGAATTTTCCTTTTCTCATTTTGAATTACGTATTCCCATTATGTATTTATATTTCTCATTATGAACTTACGCATTCTCAATTTGAATTTTCCTTTTCTCATTTTGAATTACGTATTCCCATTATGTATTTATATTTCACATTATGAACTTACACATTCTCATTATGAATTTATATTTCTCATTTTGAACTAACGCATTCCCATTACGAATTTATATTTGACATTATGAACTTACACATTCTCATTACGGATTAACATATTCTCATTTTGAGGTTGAAAAGGTGTAGAAAGGCCAAACCCGAGATTCTGGACTTGTTTTCTTTCTTGCTGCATGGTTTGTTGCGCTTAAATCACGAAATATTATGTTAAACTGGAAGCTTGATTTTTACCCCTGGAATGTACACTTTCTAAAACAGTAACTAAATTTAGGAACAAGCGCTTGTTATTGTTTCTCTATACCTACATAAAATGTAATTGTTCTGAAAATATAGCAAATATCTACAATTAAAATATAAAAAATTAACTAAATTTAGTAAAATTTCATTTTTAAAGTAAAATTAGAGGATCAAAAATTACAAATGGGGTCTACTATCTGTTATAAATATCGCACAAGTCAGTCAGAATCAATAGATGACTTTGCAATAGTGGGCTATTGCAATTATTAAAGCTATTAAAGCCAGAACTAAAGTGTAATAGGTTAAAACAACCGAGCAATATTTGATTGCAAGTTTCCAAATGCAAACATCTAATACTTTGTTAATCTCAAACTGCATCCAACAATCACTCTTAAAAATCAACAAATACCTACGAATCATACTTTTAATATACCGAACACGATAGAGGGCAATCTAGTACGAACTTCTGAAAGTACTTATGTCGGAACAACGCAGCAATATCAAGCGATGCCAACTTAGTTAAATAGGTTCGTCTTCGATGCACAACTAATTAGAATCCGCGAGGAGCACTGCCGGTAAGTGTTGATGTTGAGATGCAAGTTCCTGTGAACTAAACTGTATTTTATAATTACATCAACACATTCTTTATACATACATGATACAATTTCTCTTTATTGTATAATTATAACTGAAGCGTTTCATTAAATAATTCAATGTCAAAATGTCAACAATAATCAAATAGTAGCATTGCGCTGCGTACATATATGTGCAGCTTCACTTTGACTTGGAACGATTCTGTGCCAATATTTCCTTAAAAAGCTTTTTTAACTCCTCAGCGCCCTCCTCATTGGAATCTTTGTAGTAAGGCAGTTCGCCAATGAGTTTCAGCCAAGCTAATAGTTTGGGGAATTTAAACTCGTCAATGGGCGCAACTTCATTAACTGACGTTATGGTAGCCACACAGCAGAAATCCGCAATAGTTAGGTCTTCGCCGCAAACATAGGGGTGCTCCTTAAGGAACTCCTCCATGATTTCATAGGTTTTTTGGATATATGCTATTTTGTCTACTGAACAGTCTGTCGAGCCGTAATACAATATTGGCTCATAGAGGAAACGGAGACGAGCAAAAAGGTGACCGGAATCGAAGTGCAGGCGCGCATTGACCTGGGCCCGTTTTACCAAATCTTTGGGGTATAACTTATCTTCCTTTCCGTACTTATCCACCAGATAACCGCAAATTGCATGTGAATCGTAGACGACCACTCCATCGTCATCCACAAGCGTTGGGATAGTGTGTTGAGGGTTGATTTTGATGAATTCAGGAGTGAGATGATCTCCCTTCAGCAGATTGATTGGTCTAGAAGCAAAGCGGTATGAAAAGATATTTCTAACAGCAACAAAAGTCGATAGCCGGCAACTTACTTAAGGTCCAACTCAAGTCCAAGCGCCTTAGCCGTAAGCATGACCGCTCGCGAGGGAGGACTCAACGTGGCATAATATACAGCTGGTTTACCCATTTTTAACTCTGACAATAAATGTAAATAAAAAGCGTTTAATCACAAAATTTGAACGAGTACACAAAGCAAGTTCGGTTGATAGAATGGAGGAAACAAATGTGTGGAATGAGTGTCTTGCGAACCGTAAGCAACCGCATCATGATTTTGTTTTGGTACCACTTTGTGTCAGTATGTGTTTACAATATAATTTAACGGCGCACTGACCAACACCACTTGTGAAGTCATAAATATATTATGTTTGCTAAACTCGTGTTTCAAGTGAGTTGTAAAACTATTCCGAAACATTTTACACATGCGCTGCACTCACCTCTAACCCATATTTACAGCTTTGTGAGTCAAGATTTGAACACAAAACTTTATTTGTTAAACCCAATAACATCACAATCTTACAATGCTCAATTTGGATCACAACAATCAAGCAACAAATAAGATTCCTTAAGCACATTAAAACCCTATTACCCCATAATACTATATACCCGATATTCCCATTAGCTCATAAGTCTATAAACCATAACCCCGTAATTCCATAAGCTATAATTCAATGTAAGTAGGAGCCTGCGATTGCTTTCTTTCTTCGTAATAATTTCTGGTTGCTTGGTTATTCAGGTATAGGTTATACGGCTTTGGAGTTTAACTGATTGGGCTTTGTGTTTAAATCTTGAGTCACAAGGTTGTAGGGTAGCTATAGTAGATGGGATAGATGAGCTAAGCTAGATGAGATTTTGAGGGTTCAAACACTACCCGTTTAGTGTTGCTGTTATTGTTATTATACCATATATGTTGCATTAAGACGATAAACAGAGAATGGAAATGCAGCACAATAAATAAACAATATTTGGATACCTACATATTTGCACATATGTACATACATATATACCATACACTTAAAATTTGCATGTATGTAGGTATGAATGTTTGACAGTGCGCCCGCTACGGTAAATGCCCAAAACACTCTGAACAAAACGCCTAGAGATTTAATTGACTTAATGGGTTCGGGCATGTTTCAGCCGAACAAGCAACTGATCTACAGGTTATTGCGAATGCTTTTATACTGCGAGCTTTAACAATGTTCACACATGCATAGCGTATATGTTTATGTACATATTCATATGAATGTTTGTGTATACAACATCTTGTGTGTGTTTATATGCATACGTCAATGTATGTATATATGGGGCGTTCTCTTCAACGGTTAGATGTCTTATCTCAAAATTATCAGCCGCGATATAGCCACTTATATATATATATAGTTGTTATTGTATATTTGAGCATGACAGCTTTGTGTGGATGTGATGTGTTCAACGGGCCCCTAATTAAATTCTTCCTACTCACATTACCCTGTGCACCACTCGGAAAATGAGGAATGGAAAATTTTAATGACTTCAGCACTTCAACACACACTGCGCTACGAGACAGGGTAATGTGGGGCAAAAACGTTCTTGGCACAACGAGAACACCGAAGAGACTAAACCCTAGCGCTTGACGGCAGCCACTCGCCCGCCGATTACAGACCAACTATAAGCATTAGGCCGCTCAAAAATCTCGACGAAATGAACGTAAGCAACAACGAGCCGGCTCTGAACTCAAATAAGCATTTCACGTTCATCGTCCCATGGACTTTCGGCTATCCCCTAGCTGTGTGTGTGGATAAACGTTTCATACATCGCCTACGAATATTGCTGGTATGCGAATGTGTACTGTTGGCGTAACAGCGGCTATGGCGCTGCGCTTGACCGCATAAATGATGCAATATGCACGCTAACTTATCCCCGCCGATTCTTTAGCAAGTCAATTCAACATTTATGTAAAACGAGCAACATTCTCTGTGTCTCAACATCTGTCCAACAGTCTTTGTTGCCTACTAATAGCCGCTGGAATTGAAAATATAGAACAATGGACTGAACTGTGGTCTGAATGCTTCATTTGCCTTGTTGATTTCGGCAAAACAAATATTAAAACGAGAGCCCTAAGCAACGCTATTTTCGGAATCTAGTTGGTTTTTGCCTATTTTAAGTAAATTTATTCTAGCTACATAGATAATACAATGGTTAATAACTATGTCCAATGCCAGAGGAACAAATCTTCGATCCACAACTCCGGCCAGCGGGAATTCTTACTTATATTGTATGCACATCTTAAATTACAAATTTCGATTTCAACTCACAAACCTCATTTACACTAAACAGAAATCGATTCTGACAGCTCCTCAACCGAGGTCTGTCGATCTGCACAGCGGTTACTGCGGTTACATATATGGCAAAATGGATCGACATGATAAAAGATTAGAATTGCTACACAAACGAAATGCTTAAATGCTTCCCACTCGATCATTCGATTAGATTAGATTTAGCCATACCCCTTGGTATTTGCACTAAGACCAGAGATGATCTATTGTGCCCCCTACAACTCTAGAGAACGTCACCCAATCCTAATGAAGCTTAGTAACTCACGGGGGAGAAGGTGTTTGACATTCTCTTCTGCAAGCCAGTGTTGGTCCAGGTGTTGCCTCCTGGTGCGACATACCGCATCGTAGTGCAGTTTGATGTGTTCAGGGTCTCCTCCGCTGTTCCGCAGAGTCTACAGACGCCCCACACTCGATCATGATCGTGCAGCTCAGTGGCGGATCCAGGGGGTTTTGGGGGTTGAAACCACCCCCAAAATATGAGGATCGGCTTTAAAACTACATACAAATTAAAAGGAATTTTATAAATAATAAAGAATCACTTTTTGAAACCCCCCCGAAATATTTTTCTGAATCCGCCCCTGGTGCAGCTAATTCCTTACACGATCATGAAAGTGATTTGCTATTTTTGTGAACCGATAATGAAGATTTCAAAAAGAGCGAAATGATTGGCACATGAGTGACTAAATACGAACATTGCATATCACCTTACCCTTTCGGACCTAAATGGCCCGTTGGGTTAGAAATATAAGTTTTTGATATAAAATATATCTTGTTTAGCTTTATTTCTTTTTATAAGTTTTTTATATGCGTACTTTTATTTAAATTCTAAAATTATTAAAGATTTTCTATGGCCTAAAATTAATAAATCAATTATTTGTACGTATATCTATATAAATTATCTACACATACATACGATCCCAACTTTCGACAACTATTTAAAATCGAACTTCCCCGAAGCCGATTGAAGCCCTTCCATAGCACCCAAAAATAAGGCATCAAAATTCAGGTAAGTAAATAAGGTAGCTAAATAATTTAAGATCGTTTTCAATGTGGTGCAAGCTTTATATGAAGAAATAAATTGTAGACGAAAAAACGCAATAAATCTGGAAACACCCGCTAGGATTATAATGCTAGGATTATTATTCAGTATTTATTGATTTTAATCAACTGAATGTTTTTTTTCTTTTGCCTAGTTGCCACATTCTAACTGCCTTTCAAGGGAAATTTGATTCGATTCTCCGCAAGTTTGTCACTGAACAGTTTCTTTAGCTCCTCGGCACCTTCAGTATTTAGCTGCTCGTAATTCGGAAATTCAGCTACACGCTTCAGCCATGCTGTTAGTTTGGGATATTGCTCGCTATCGATTGGCACCGCTTCATCCACAGACGTTATAGTGGCCACACAGCAGAAATCCGCAATGGTTAAATCGTCGCCGCAAACATAGGAGTGATCTTTTAAGAATTTCTCCATAGGGTCATATGTCTTCTGGAAATACGCTACTTTATCGGCCGAGCAATCTGCTGAACCGAAATAAATTACTGGCTCGTACAGGAAGCGCAGTCGAGCAAACAGATGGCCGGAATCGAAGTGGAGGCGCGCATCGACCTGGGCTCGTTTTACCAAGTCCTTGGGGTACAGTTTGTCGTCCTTGCCATACTTATCTACCAGATATCCACAAATTGCATGCGAATCGTAGATGACCACACCGTCATCCAGTAGTGTGGGAATCGTATGCTGAGGATTAATTTTTACGAATTCGGGCGTAAGATGTTCGCCCTTAAGCAAATTGATTGGCCTAAAAGCAGAGCGGTTCGAGATCTCCAACACCAACAGCAATCAATATCAGATTACTTACTTAAGCTCCAGCTCAAGTCCAAGCGCCTTAGCCGTTAGCATGACAGCTCGAGAGGGCGGACTCAACTTGGCATAGTACAGGACTAGCTTACCCATTTGTTCTATAAAGTAAAATACATAAATTTCATTTCATTATAATAATATAAGTGTGATAATATAAGCGTAAAGGACGAAGGAAACAGTTAAAATTCTAAGCTGCAGATGGTTGATGGACCAAAAATATAAATTTTGTTTCGCCAATAATTTGAAATGTGTGTGGTCCCCGTTGTTATCACGCAGGTTAGTAAACATTAATTATTCCTCTATATTTAGCTGTTTGTGCTTACCTCTGATTGTGCTTAGAAATACGACGGTACGTTCCTTGCACAGCGAACGTGCTTAATAGACTAACTGTAAGAGACAATGAGCATTGTTCGAGGGCAAGTCGAGAATCCAATCAAATTGTGATATATTTCCATACATCAATTTACTGTGATAACAACTGAAGTATGGATAATTGATGCATATATTAAAACCCGTATATATGTATAAGATGAGTGTAGATATATGTATGAACTGAGAATAAAAATAATAACCAGTGCGGAAATTGTTAAGTTTTTTTTCGATGCTGGCTAAATCGGGACGAGCTACGGCAATTTAAGATCTTATAAATGGCTGAAAAATTGTCCGAGGAAAGGGACAAACAGATGTGAAAGGTTAACTTTAGGGCTTCAAAACATGCCCGAGTTAAAGCGACAGATTCCAGTAAAAACGCAATCTTATTCACTCCAAATATTGTTGTTTTTTATTTATTTATGCAGGTATGTATGGATGTTATTATATATTGTTCTTCTGTAAGTTTATTATATATTAAATAAATTATAAGGTAAATAATACGTGTTCACATTCCGGTAGACCACCAAAGTATCCGCACCGTGGCATCTTTCTTACACTCTTTAGAATTTTCGTTGAGTAAACTTTAATTAACAATAAAATGGAATAAATATGTTGTATATCTATTTGAGTTACATGAGCATATAATAATTAATTTTGTGTGAGATAACACGAAACTAAAAATTCAGAAATATAAAAGCAATAAACACATTTTATACAAGCAATTGATTTCGGTATTATGGCCCGATTGTTCTGAACGCTACGGATGAATTATAAATTCTTCGATATTCTTATTTAGTTGTTTGCCATAAAGCAATGTAAAAAGTCTGATGAGCAAATGAGTAAGCGCGAAACGATCACATTCCAAAAATTCTGTCTAAAATTCCTATTTGGACTTTATAAGACGCGTAGGCCCAACTTGCTGATTTTATTGGTTTCGCCAGATTTTGCTTAACTTATCGTTAATGAAAATATCATCATCGTTAATGAAAATGTTTGACATAAGTTACGCAAAGTATTATAAACTTTTAGTCACTAATCGTTGCATAGATGACTTTTTGAATGCCGTAACAATGCAGCTAAGCACAACCCATCATAATAAAAGTCACTGACACTTTCCACTACTGTGTTTAGCAAGACACCCATCGAGTATGAGTAAAATAAACTAAAACACGATCATAACGAAATGAAAATTATGAATATTCGGATAAACTTCAAACTGGTTATTCATGACTCTCCCAGGGCCGCAGTTTTATTAGTGCAAAATGCAATGGCGACTATGTCAGGCAGCTACAACTACCGTCTACTAATTATTTATCTAACATGCTCCGCTTTAACGCCTCCTGCAGGTCGGCGTCAAAGGTATCCGGTTTTGAGTAGTCGGCTGCGAATTTCTCCGCCAGCTTAGCACCATTTTCACTGTTTCCGAAAGCACTCGCAGCCACCGAATTCGAAACCTTGCTGAGTGATGTGAGATTTTGCACTTTAGTCAACTTTTTGTCCAATGTGGCAGCTACTGTCGAGGTCGTCGCAGCAATGGATTCTTTATTCGACGAAATTATGGCGTTGTTTAGTGTAGCTGCAAAGTCGATGCTGTCATTAAACGCATCAAACTGTGCAAAGTTGTCAGTGTTCAATTGGTTTTTATCGCTTTTCGAGTTAGTGTTGAAATTAAAATTCTTGTCTTGCGTGCTTGTTGCCGTGGGTGTTGTTTTGGTTCTGAAAAAGTCATCTTCGAAATTGTTGTCATTGAAATCTTCAAACACTTTGGATGACGTAGTGACCGCGGCGGAGGCGGTGGTGTTGTTCGTGGTAGTTGTGGCAAAGGCATCGAAAGCTTCTCCCACCTTGTTGTCGCTGAACGCATCAAAGATGTTCTTCACTTCCAAATTGGAATTTGTGTCAAAGTTATCATTAAAGGCATCAAAGAATGAATCATTTGTTTTGGTTGTGTTTTCGCTGCGAAATGCTCCGCTCCCGCTTCCCAGTGTCGATGACGTCGATTTTGTCGAGAACGCGTCAAAATTGGCAAAATCATCAAACAGTCCGCCGCTGGTCAGTACTGGGGTGTTGCTCTTTGACTTACTGTTGACGCCCGTAACGCTGCTACTATCACCACCGCTACCCACCGCAGCGACACCCGATGACGACGACTGATGCGACGGCGCTGGGCTGGGGTTCATATTAAATGCATCAAACTGATCCAGAAATTCATTGCTGACCGGGGTTTGTTTGGTGGTGCTGAATGTTTGCGAAGCGCTTACCGCGCTAAAGACCTTTAAAGAGTCATTAGTGTCCTTGAATTTGTCATCATCTGCAACAAGAGGCTACCGTTAAACGACTTAAGGAATCATATGTTCAAGTAATTGTTTTTTTTTGCATCTTTCCCACTTACCATCGGAGCACAGATCGTCCTTGAATACCTTCTCTGGATCTGCATCAAACTCATCATCGGCGAACGGATCCTTGATGTTGAATGGATCCTCATAGCGATAGTCCTTGAAGGGATCGTCTGAGAAATCCGTTGGTCTACTAACGACGGGCGTTTTTCTGCTAGTGCTACTGCCAGCCCCCTTGCTATCGCCTGCGAGAGTGGTACCGAAAACCGTCACAGCCTGCTGCAGCGGTGTGATGGAACGCGTTAAGTGATTATTTATTTGCGATGTGGTGGCAATGCTCGCAGTCGTCGCTGATGTAGCGGATGGCGTTGACGATGGGGTGTCGAATGTGTTGCTGTTAAGCGAGTGCGACGGCGATGCAGTCAATGTGGCTAGAACTAGCGCCGGTTGTGGTGGTGGTGGAATGTGTGATAACTGACGTTGTTTCATTTTATGTGTAGTGTAGTGTATTGTATGGGACGAAATAATAAAGAAATTAAAGTAAACTATTAAATTAAACCGGGGGAAATAATAAGACTTTGTAATTTTTTCAATTTCACGAAGTTCAACTGAAGTTTGTTACAAAAAATAGCATTTGCAGCAGCTAGCGCTGTTTGGGTTAGATGTTAGACGTTTTATATACACACACAGGACAACTTTACAATTTGCTCAAAACGTGCATCCACGTGGGTTTCAAGCGTTGCAAGAGAGCGAGAGTGGACAACCTTAGAGTACGGAACTATACTTACTGAAGTTTAGCATAAATGTGAGTCATACTCGTAGATGTGTTGTATGCTAGAAAACTGTGCAAATGCAGAAAAGACCTAAAACCCGTCAGGAAATTCCAATATGTAGTGCCCAAAACTAACCGGAACAATTGCATCTACTTTACGCATAAAATTAACGGACTAGTCGTTGCTATTCCGCTGTCTTTGTTCACGACCTCAACTTTCCTTTAACAACTTCTGAGAATGTAACGTTATGCATATTCATTCGTTGATATTGAAAGAACAGCGCATGTGCTTGTAATGCTTGTCACTTTTCACTTGTTTTAATTGTTTTTATTTGCATTAGTTTTCATTTCTATACATCATAAAGTCAGTTTTTGTAAAGTTTTATTTTCATTTTCTTATTTTTTTGTTTATGTTTTTATTGAAAAGTATGCGGCTATATTTCGTTAATGTACTGAACGCTTTTTGGTAAAGTTGTTTTTTTATTGCATACACCCATGAGTAAGTGGTTCGTACTTGCATGTGTGCTCCTGTGTTGGTACGCGTGGGATATGAAGTTCGTTGGAATGGGCACTGAAGCATGTCATGCAGGACCACGCTGCCTCGACTTAACACTCGAGCAGACAGCGCGACATTTCATGTGTGGGTGTGGTGCCTTTGCACGCGTAGTTGGTTCATAAGCGATGATAATTACAATTTCATATTCGAAATTAATGTATATTCACATGCAAATGTACGATGAAAGAGTGAGAGTATTGATAGCTTTCATATACCTAAAAAGCAATACTGGCGTGAATTTTCTGAAAACCAGCTGCAGTGCAGTGTGCATTCGTGTTTGCAATAACATTCAAAAACTAACATTCAATGGCCCCGAGCTGCCGGCAGTTGCCAGTAACTGGTTTTTCTCCTATATCGTTATGATGTACAAGGCGACTCTCATCTCACACATTCGCGCAACTGAGAAGTCGAGCCTATTTAATGTAATGACATCAAACCAAGAAATAACCAACTCAAACCTCAACGAAGCAACAGAACGTGAGATTCGGCTCAAACCATCAAACTAAAAATAAGAAGCACAAAGCGGCAGTAATCAACGTCCGCGAACTCTAGAAATCTATTCATTACTGGATTCCGTATGTTGATTTCAGTTTGATCTGATAGCTAATATTCGAGTTTGTTTTGATAAAACTTACACCTCCCAAACAAAAACAAATAAAAATGGTGTTGAAGTTATTGTTAGAGCTGCAGCTCGGCATTCACTAATAAAGAGCAGAAGCATGCTATTCGTCGATACGGTGTCATAAAGGCTTTACGGTTTTGTTTGCTTTTACTTTTTGTTTTTATAATAATGCGGCGTAAGTTTGGCTTGCACATTCAATGCCGTACGATAATTTTAAATGTTGCATAGTCCACAATCTTTCTTTCTTGAATATGGTTATTGCAATGTGAACTTCTACATCAATATCCATAGCAAAATTGTTAAGTAGGGTAGATCGCATTATGGCATCACACTGAGAGCAACCCAAGTCCGGTTCAAAACTCAACTTTGAATTATTGCATTTGTTTTTAAAACCATTTTAAAGAGTGGAAGCCGTGCGAAACCACAGGCCGACCAAACAACTCTAGCAAATTGGCGCGAATGTATTCAGGAAACTCAATAAATTCAAATTTTAACGCGCATATTTATTGTAATAGAGATCTGAGAAGCGTAACATATCATACGCATAACTTTGAGTACTGATTCAACTATCTCTAACCCTCCAATGTCCACAATCGTCTGTAGGCAGTTACCCAATTACGGGTAGGGGTGGGCACTTTCCTTTAGAATCGCTTTTCAGTATCTCTTTTTGTTGGGGATTACAACACAGGGAGGGCGAGAGTTAACGTTTATAATGCACTTGATTAAATCCGTTTAAACTAGTAATTACTTGCAGAGCTTCAAACCGCTCTTGTCATCTCAATATGCAACTCTGATCTACTGTGTTGGAGGAGTAGATCGCGGGTGTTATATATAGGTAGTATAATCATCATAGATGTCGATAAATTTAAACAATACAAACGATTTCTGTAACACTTTCGAACACTTTCACTTTGAATACTTAAGGTACTAGAACGAGCATAAATATGTATAGCATGTAAATGTTTAATTTCAGTAATAATAATTTATAATTTACCTAATTATGTGTTGGAATGCTTTTGCTTCTTTCTTTGCTTTAACTATCAACGCTTTGCTAATTTTTTAATTTTTTGCTTTTAGAAATTGGGTTAATATGCGTGTATATGCAAGATTCATTCCTTTCATTTCATTTGATATTATTCTTTGATAAGAAAAAACACTTATAGATAAATAATTGTTACTAAATATTTATATAAACGTGATTGATTAAATGATGTTCACTGAAAATAGAATAGAATTCCAAGAAATGAAAGCACTCTGTTAGTCTCATCGATCAGTTATCAGCGATAAAGTACCAGCCGAAAAGAAAAATGCTCTAAAAGTGAAACTGTTAACGGGAAAAACAAAAAATTTAAAACGAAAAAATGTTGCAGAAAACTTGAACGTAATGAATCCAGGTGCAATAGTTGCGCTAGCAACTGAAATGTATACATCTTGAGAAAAATTAACAGACACTTTAGGATTTCATTGGCCCTGCGTTTGCGGAGGTGTGCGTGTACGTGTGGAAGCGTCAAATAAAAAGCATTTCAAATTCGCTCATAAGGTTGTACTATTTTGACCAAACGAATTTTATTGGTTAGTAAATATTTAATAAAAACCACAAAAATTAACAACTAAGAACTACATCAACTCAAGTAAGTTAAACTTAAGAACAAAAACAAAACTATAAAGCATGTCATACTCGTTTGTTAGGATGTTAAAGCTAAAGGCGTGTTAGCACTAATTGAAATGATAGTGCGGTGTGCATGCTTTACCACCGATCCCAACGTACTGTAAAACTACTACCAACCTTATTGTCGAAGTCGGCGAAATCGGCAAAGCCGCCGCCGCCGCTGCTGCTTGTCGATGTGGGGCCAAACGCATCCATGGCTGGCTGCGTGGGGCGTGCTGGTCCCTACAAGAAGAGCGCAATCAACGACTGATACTCATGCCTGATTTGTACAAATCCGCGGGAACTTACCTGTAATGGACGTGGCGGTGCTGGTCTCGGCGGTGGCACCTTCGACTTCTTTGGCGGCAACGCTGGACTGGGTGACTCAGGCCTAGGCGGTGGTCCCGATCTTTGTGTGTTCGGACTGAGCACTTGTCCCTGACCAGTCGGCGCATGTAATGACGCAAACGGATCGCTGCCAAAATCATCCTTGCCCGGCTGCAAGGGAAAGTACAAGACATCAGCTATGTCGCGCTGCTTAAGATATTGCCACTATCGAACCTCTGGCGTTACTGCGCTGCTTGGTCTACTGCCTCCAAACACATCACCGCCAAATGGATCCTTCTGTTGATTAAAAGCAGTACTGTTGCCAAAGGCATCAAATCCACTGTCAAAACCGCTGGCCGTGTTGAAGCTGTCGTCAAAGCCACTACGCCCAGTCGTATTGGCACTCTGCGACGCAAACGGGTCGCTGCCAAAGCCATTAGTAGCGAAGCCGTTAGTTTTCGTTGCGATGGAACTGTTGTCATCAAAGGGATCATCTGCTTTGGGCTCTTCGACCTTCTTCTCCAACGTTATGCGTGCCTCATCCAGGTCGGGCTCGATCTTTAGTTGGTATTCCGAAACCAACTCAGCATCTTGATTCGAAATGGCAGCGCGACACATGAGCAGCGCGTCAGTCATTTGTCGCTGTGTTTCCATCAATTGCGTCACCATAGAACGAACCTTATAAAGTAAACGAAATGCGGTCAAAAGCCATCAAAACACCGCTCAACATAGCCGCTACATACCGAACTGATTTGCAGTTGTGTGTTTTGCAAATGCTGAGTAAGTTTTTGCAATTCGCGATTGTTTTGATCATATTCCTTTTGTAGCGCTGCCTCTTCGTCTTTCAACTTCTGCAGCTCAGACCGTTTCGCATTTAGCTCTCCCTCCTGTTCATTGATGGTTTCCTCTTGCTTGTGGCATTGCTCACGTATTTTGTTTACCTGCAAGTGGACCCATATTTCACTGACTTTTAAACAGTATGTGACAAAAGTGCGCACTGCATTGTAATGCCACGACATATGACATTTCATAAACCCTTGTACATACAAAAAATATTCAATTACAACAAACATTTTGGCTTTTCTGCAACTGTATTAATTGAAAGTACGTATGTTTATCTTAAATGACAAAACAGTTAATAAAATATTGTCATGGATGTGACATTTAAATGATTAAAATCGGACTAGTAAAAAACGAAGGATGCCATAAACCATAGTAATTATTTGACTATGCCATAAACAAATCCGCTTTTAACCAATTTGTATATATTCATTCGTTATACTTGGAAAAATATTTTCAAGCACATTTCGAGGTCCTCATTTAATAATTCAAACGTGTGTACATACATATATGATTATTCGCAAGACTTATTAAAAATCAGCTGCCCACAACCATTCATTCAATACGTTAGATTGTGTGCATGTGTACATGCACATAAACATTCGAATGAATTTGGAAATTCTTCTTTGTATGCAATTATTTTGTTCTCAGAGAATTGCTACTGCATATTCTCAACCTAAAACCAACTGACACAAATGTAAGACTCCCCAATGAATTCTTCACAAATTCAAGGAAGTTCTAATTCAAGAGATGATAAGGTCAATTTAAAGGACTGCGCCTTCACATGAAACATGCAATCCACACTTTCACAGGCCACAGTTGCAATCAGCCATAGCTTGACATAAAAACAAGAAGATTAAAGTACTTAGTCATCGTGAAACTCACAGGAACAAAGACAAAACGGACTACACATTCAACACATTCAATTCAAAAACCAATTTTCCTCGCTGTCGCAGTAACCGTTAATCAAGCAAAACGCATCTATTTAAGTTGTAACTTACTTTTATTTCGAATTTTCTAATGCTCGAAAAGAGCGGAGCATCAAATTATGTAAAGTAACAAACATAATTTGATGATACATTTTATATTACTGCAATTTGCGCGGAAACGTGATTCATAAATATTCACAAATTTCATAAATTATTCACAAACATATTACTTGCATTATTACGCAGCACGAGGATCACACAAACTACAAATCAAAACAACAGAAAGTCGATGAAATAATTTAATAAAACCAACAAACCTGATTTCTTATTTGAGATATATCTAAGGTCAGATTTGCAAGCACAGCCTGGAATTCAGTGCTCTAACGCATTAAATAATTTGTTGGCCCGATATAAAAAGCAATGGCGATGATTTAGTTGCGGGGTAAAAAATGTGGGAGAAAATTATACGTGGAACGTGGAGAAAATTGTGGTAAAAATGTGTTCCGTTTAAAACAAACCCATTGGTAGAGAAACATAATAAAATAATAAACATTTTGAAATTAATATAAAAGACTGTGCAATTAACATAAAGGAGGAAACCTTCAGTATAAAATATGCAAAAATGCAATGGAAAACATCAACATTTTAAGCTTAACTACATTCGTCCACAGTGCTTAAACTGTACGACGCTCACCTGTGCCTTGAGATCGTCCAAACGCTTTTGGGCCTCGCCCCGTTGGTTTTCCAACTGCTTCAGTGTAGCTGACAAGGTATCCAATTCACTCTGAATTTAAACAAAAATACGGGAATGTTCGTTTTTTACCCGATTTCCTATAAACCGTCCCTAGACAAACCTGCAAGCTGCGCACTTCGCCCGACTTGATGCGTATGTCCGCCTCCTTCTGGGCAATCTCTGTCTCCAATGCCCGACGCTCCTTGGCGAGTTCTTCGATTTCTTTAGAAATCATTTCAAGTTCGGGATTGGTGTATGTTGGTTTTGGTTCCTTTGTGCACAACATGCATTTTAAAGTAAAAACTAAAATATGACAAATTTTGCACATAACAACATACCACTTGTGGTTGCACGTCAACGCCAGTGACCACGCTACGCATGGAGGGTGGCACCATGTTGGTCGTCAGCACTTGCGGTGGCTCAATACCTTTCTGCTTGCGCTCCACCATCCACATGGCCAAGGCAAACTGTTCCAGTGTTAATTTTCCCGACTGATTAGTGTCGCAAAGTGCCCTACAAACGAAACAGTTTGTCGGTGGTCTTGAGCATTTTTTCGCAATTGAATAGCCCCAATTCTCACCAGATATGTGCTAAGCAATTCTGCGGCACACCCGACTGCAAAAATACGTTTTTCACCTCCAAGCCAGAGACAAGCCCATCCTTATCGCGATCCGAATCACGGAACATCACTTCGAACCGTTTCATTTCGGCCGGAGTCACCACCCAGTCCGCGTTGGCGGTCACCGAGGGTGGCGCTCCGATCGGAATTAGTGGATCTGTCGGAATCAACGGCTGGGGGCCAGTTACCGGCGGAACACGTGTCATCGATGGTATCGTAACAGGTAACGGTGGAATGGCAGGTGGCGGAGCTATGTCCTTGGGAAAATTCGCCACGAAGCCACCGTCCCCGAACCCGTCGCCACTAGGCGCACGTGGCATGGAAGGAACTGCGGTGCTGGCTGCCACCATAGGTGGCGCTGGTTTCGGTGGTGGTCCGCCGACGCTTCCGACGCCGCCGGGTTTACGCAACTCAGCGGGCAACACGTCCGGCACGGTGCGTTTTTCAAGCGTTTGGTAGACTAGATGCATGGCTACTATAAACTCATGCTTATCTAAATTGCCATCTTTATCCTGATCGGCCAGATCCCAGATCTTGCCCAACGTCTCCATAGGCAGTTTGGAGTCCATAAGCACGCCTTTAACTTTGTTACCGGGCAACATGCCACTGACGGGTTTAAGTGACTCGAAGAGCTGTTCGTACTTAAGGCGATCGATGACGCTGATGGACCAATCAACATTCGCAACGCCACCACTGGAAACGGGCACAGTTTGTATGCGAGGCGGCATAATTTTTGGAAGATCGCCCTGTAATGAAAGTCAAGCAATTAGTATATTTTAATTGGCCTAGCCGTATTAGAAATTGAAGCAAGCAGCGCTGATTGACTACGCAATCAATGAATTCTTTCTGTCCTCGTGCAACGAGCACGCAAAATGGAATACACACACACGCCAAACTGCCATACACAATGACGTCAAATCTTCTTGAAGTAAAATATACACACTCGACGCTGTCCGCCCCAATAGGGCGACTAGAAATGGGCCAATGACCATAATTTGCCAGCGACAAAGGACAACGCCGTTCGACGCCAAGAGGCAGTTAGAATCAGCGATTGTGTAATCAGATGACGTGCGTTCACTGCAAATGCTACCAGATACAAATTTCCACAAACTTTGTACTTGCCACTTTCGGTGGATTCGCCGTCTCCGTGTAGATGTTGCTCATGTTAATCACCTGACCGGCCTGTGCCAGCGAAACCAACTTCAGAGCCACAAAGAAACCCGGTTTGTCGAGGAAACCCTTCCCGTTAGGATCGGAAAGATCCCATACTCGACTCAGGACCACGTCGCTAAGACCAGACTTTTTCAGGAACTTCGCCGCAGTCATCGCCTCAATAGCACCAGCTCCTTTTGGATCGATCTACACAAAACACAAATTGAATGTGGCATTATACGTTCGTCCATGTTTTTCGTCAGTTTATGTGACCAGAAAATCAGTGCGCGTGGAGCCAGGTCAACACTATTCAACACTGTCGTGTGTTGTATTTCAATATCAAATACGCCACACGAAAACCCAACCCGGCGCACTTACTTTCTAGCCAAAAAATTCAGGAATACTCCATTGCACACTTGGTATTCATGCAGAAAAATCAATAGGCGTATCCAGTGAAGGGTCATTACCTGTTTGTAGTATGCCTCGTAGACGGCGCTGTGCTTGCCGCACACCTTCGCAAAATCCAAATTCATTTTATTCAATGCGCTGCACTTTTCCCTCACTCGACCACTTTTCCAGTAATTTTCTTCTCATTCAAGACGAAAAATTTCCAAAATTCTCTTATCACAAAATCGATAAACAGAAAAATTCTGACAGTCCAATCGATTTTCCCCCACACGAGCTGTCAGATCTCACACCGGTGTTGCCTGCGTTCAAACATTTAATTGGTGAAATAAACCACAGAAAGGTTAATATATTTTTACAAAGTTCATTTTCCACAGTAACTACTATCTTGCACAACTGTCAGTTTAAAAAATCATTGGAATTTATATTCTTGCCGAGTATAAATAATTCTGTATTTAAATCCGCAAAGCATTTCCAGTATTTTTTAAAACTTATTCACGCAAATAAATTAAAAATGATATACAATTCGTGTGAACAATAAACTACTCTTTACAGAAAAATACAACACTGCGGCGACACCCTTATGACTTTGTTGTACAATTTTCGCATCCTATGCTTCGGTTTAATTTCTACGTGCTATTGCAGCATTTTCTTCAATATATTTACACTCTCGCACACATGGTTGAGGTAATTCACCTTTCAGCGCAACTTCGAATATTATCGCGTATTATTTGCTCCTTAATATTTGAATTTCTGACCGAGCGAATTCCACACCAGCATTATGGAGCCATTTCAGAAATCAAACTAACATGTCATCAGCAAGATGTGCTGACTTGAGTGTACGGATCGATACGCTGTTCCTGCGTGCACTCTACAGTCTAGGTGTAAGGACTTTGAGATCGCTATTTTCGCTGCCATGTTCCACTTTTGGGCAAACATGAGTGAAGTGAGCCAAATACCGATAAAAAATATTTGCCTTTTGCATAACTTATTATATTTGATACATGATCATGTTTTTCAGAGACCGCATAGGTTACGAAGCAAGGGGTGTCGCAACAAAAAGTTATTGTCTAAATGCACGAAGATTTGCGTAACTACTTCAAAAGAGAATTGGCAAAAGAACGCGGGGCAAAAGTTATCGTGTAAATCGAGTCATGCTCTTTTAAAATTGATTTATTTTGACTGACCTCTTGTAAACTTTGCATGTAACTGCACGTAAATATGACAAAAACAAAAGTTAGTTCCGTCATTTATATAAATCTGGTTAATTGGTTTAAAAAAAACCTTAAAATAGTTTTATTATTATAGTTAGGAAAAGTGCACTGCAACCTTAAGGATCTATTGTGCCCCATCCAGACTTGCAGTTCGTCTGTGATTCCAGCAGCCGAAAGGATTTTTAGTATATTTCCTAAACCTCTGGGATCCCAATTCGCACCTGAAATGAGGAAATCCCCAGGTGCTTCTTTCGATCTTGCATAGGTATGTGTATTGCAGAGTCTTTTTAATGCAACCAGAACCTGCAACATTTGTTTTCACGAATCCCTAGTTTAGCTAGGCGATAGTTCAATCCACAATCCTAAGTCAGGATGCCAGTAATTAATATTTTTCGATTATTCTTTGAAAGTCGCATACATGCCTCGAATCTATTCTTGTTATAACTATGACCCGATATCCGCCTTGGAATGTTCTAAGCCTGGTTGGTTTTCCTTGATTTCTGCTGATTATCTTGTCTTTTCTGGTTAGGATGAATAAAGCTCTTTTTCCAACACCACAAAAAGGTTCTGGACCGACAAGGGGAGTAAAAACGCCCCTCCTTGCAAGCCTGTCGGCCTGATATGATCTTAACGTTTTGATTGCCGTTTAGCTATCGGAAAGGATCGTTATTTTCCAGTTCCGGTACTTCCTAGCTAAATTGAATAAATACGCCTTTCAATTGCATCTATCTTTGCCTAAATTATAGTTGTGTGATTGCCCATAGGCTTATCCTCGGCCCGTATACGCCCACCCCGGTACTTTTCTCCGTTAATAACCAGTCCGTGTACCAGGTTAACATGTAACGTTAATCACGCGGAGGCTGTGTACCAACTTGAATTGGACAGGGACAGGTCTGTTCACAACCGAAATATATTTACTTGAATATTTTTTGGTAAGAGTCATAAGATTTCCTTATCTTATGCCACAAAAGCTTAAGCGTTGCTACAATATTCTCGCCATAAGTTTTAATTTTGAATTTTAGTTGTTTGTTTTGTTCACTTTCAAATTGAACTTTGATACTGAAATTTTATATACTTGCGGATAACCTAGAAATTTGAAACTTCATTACAACTCCCAAAATGGTATTATGTCTTTATTTTCGAGTGTTTGATTCCATTTAGTTGCTGGGACATCCGGGTAACCCAACACATTTTTTATGGAGTTGCATGGATTTCTTAGATATTTCTTGTAAGTAAAACTTTCTAAAGCAAATCATTTGTAATAGAACAATTTTATCAACAAAAAATGGCAGCCGCTTTATTTGTTTGGGCTCGTAAAGGTCGGCTAGCATCGTTATGGAAACCTATAAAACGTAAACATTTTTTGAACCTGTCGAAAGACAGCTTTAAAACTTAGCAAAAACGGCAAAATGTCTTACAGTGCCATATATGTAATACTTCTATATTGGCACTAAGCTCAAGGTACATTCGCCAACATCACAGTACAGCAATAGTGAAATATGAGCGAGAAAGCGTATAAACGAATGTACCTTGACAGCTGTAAAAAGTCAGGTGCGTTCGGGCGGGAAAAAAATTGACTGGGAAAAAATAAAAATTTGTCGAAATTAACTGAAATTTCTTCAACCGCCCCTGGAGCAGTTTGACAGTTGTTCATGTGTAGAAGTGCACATGTATACATGCTTAGAAACACATTCGCAAAATTTCGTGTTTTCTGTCTCATCGCTTGTCTCCCTTTGATTTCGGAATGAAAACACATTGTGAAGATACGTTAGTGCCAATATAGAAGTATTACATATATGTACAGTGCAAACAAAAAGTGAAAAATTTGCATTCAATTTGTACTGGGGTACCCCATCACATGAGTGAGAGTGTTCTTTTTTAACCACACACTAGGGTTAACACTATCTTTTTGTATCATGAACTATACTATACTTTTATGTATTATACATAATTATGTCGAGCTACTTCTAGAATGTCAAATAATTAGAAAGGCATTTTTGTTATTTTTTTTTATTTTTTTATTTATTGAGTCTATGGTATAACAACCTTACAGACTAGATAAAAATTAAAATGTACTTATTAGTAGGTGCACATAAATTAATTAAAAATAAGAGAGTAATTCATTTTTAAACGAAAATTGGCTTAGAGAGAAATCTATACAAGGAAACTTATTTAAAGCTAACTTATTGAATTCAACTAAAGCCCGTGTGATTGGATCATTCAAAGCATAATTCGACTTATGGGCATTAAGGGGTTATATACCTTTTTGTGGCTCAAAAATCGAAAAAAAATTGTATGACTTATTTTTGAAGTACATACTTTTAACAATTATTCTGCAATTGCATCGAGATCGGGGCACTAGAACCTAAGATACGGCCGTTCATAGCGCGCAGTTTCATGACTACTTAATGTCCACCTAAAACTTTAAACTTGATTATCTCGGAATCGTATTTTTGAAAAAATGCTATTGCGGTGAGCACGATATCCCGCTAACCACTACATCGATCAATTTGAAATTTTAAGGGTTGTTTGTACATACAATAGCTAGTTCGTGAACGAAGGATTTTTTTTTTCGACAAATTCTTCTATTTTTTTTTTGGCAAAAAACTCAATTTTTCGACCTTAAAAAATCGACATTTTTGGAAGAAATAGCACTGTAACTGTAAAAAATTTTTTTTTGTAAAATCCTTCGTTCACGAACTAGGTAACACTATGTACTAACGTAGTTTTTTTTTTTTTTTTTTTCGCCGAGCCGTTACCTCGATTTCATGCTCACCGTCAACCACTCCTAACAAAAGGAGTTCTGCGGCAAGGACTGTAACTTCCCCAATTTTTCGAATTTTCGCTTGAAATTTTATACAAATTCACATAAGGACATGTACTTTTATAAACTTTGTATTCCATTTGAATAAAACTATGGTAACATGCTTAAAAAAAAAATTAAAACCCTGTATTTCCCTACAGAAAAAGGTATATAACCCCTTAACATAAAAGGTGTAGTGCCGTCTAAGATTTCTGGTAGGAACATTAAACCTTACCAACTCCAACAGTTGCGGGCAATCAATATTACCATTGAGGGTATTGCTAAAAAGTCATGCATTGAAAGGTTAAATCTGATTCGCATATGTTGTTTTTCAACGTGGCAACGTTACTTTTTCCTTTTTGTGGCTGTGGCAACCACACCCGGATTTTAATCAAATCGAGTGTTTGTTTTTTTACTTTGGCAAAATATTGGATTTTCCGGTGAAGTACGTAAAATTACAAACAAAAACATATAGAAATGGATAAACGTGCTGCAGAAGAGCAAAAAGCATCAGAAGGCGATTCAACAACCGTAAAAGCGTTGGTGGAGTGTGAGAAAGTGGACGATGTCGTTGCGTCCATTACTGAACCGGTAACGGAGGCCGGCGTGAAGGACGTAGGTTTTATTATACCACAGGAACTGTGTGCAGAAAGCGCCTTGAAATTCATCAAAGAAGTACCGCCAAATGAAATAAAAGCGGAAGAGATAGCCTTTGTTGAGAAGAGTCAGCCGGAAGGAGTGGGGTGCGATGCTTCAGCCAGCATTGAAACAGCGGTGACAACCGATGTGCTGGAGGGAGATGCTATAAGAAAGGAATTGGAGTCAATTGGTGATAAAGCAACAGCAAAAATGAGCCAAGTAACAGAGACAACTGAAGAATCATTAACTGAACACATAAAAAGTGAGAAACAGGAGGAGGGTGTGGAGAACATAGCTGTGTCTTTGGAGGAACAGTTGGAGCAAGACATTGCTGAAAATAAAGAGGCAAATTTATTTCAAAAACGCGGTGGCGATAGTAACAGGTTATATGAAAACCTCAAAGAGAAGACTGCGGAAGAGTTTGTGGGCGGTGATGATGGAACCGAAAGCCAGGAGTCGATGGGTCTAGTGATTGACGAAAAAATGGATATACAGGAAGATCAACAATCGGACAGTGTGTTGACCGACATAGCGGTCGAAAATATTAACGAAACCGCACGAAAGGATAGGAACTCGAAGGACAATGAACGAAACTCATGTGAGGACACAAGTGAAGCTTCAGTAGCTACACAAATTGATGCAAATGAGTTGAGTAATAAGTTAAAGCAGCATCTAAAAGAAGATAAAGGGGGTAATACGGACAGAGCCAAAAGCGCCACAGTAAATGTTATTGAAATTGACGACGATGCAGACGAAAAAGCCGAACAGGCCACAGAAAGAGAAGGCGAAGAAGTTGTAATAGTTGCTGAAAAGGAGATACCAGTAATAGAAATCGATGACGATGAAGAGGAAGATGAAGTCAAGCCAGAATCCATTTTTGCGGCACAAGGAATCACGGAAAAGCAAAGCACTTCAAATGAAAGCCTGAAGCAAGTTGAAGATGTCAAAATGGGTGTGAACTTGGCAACAAATGATCAGGAAAAAATAGAAAAAGATGTGGAAATGAAAGACTTAACGACGAAGCAAGAAGAACTGCCCACCGTTCAAGCTGGTGTGGAGGAGACAGCCGCTACCATTTTCGGTGCCGATGAATCGAACTCACTGTTAAAAGCGGCTTTATCTAGAAGACCAGAGTCACCAGCAGCTGCTACCGATGACAACATGCCAGAGGATACGAGAGACGAGGTCTTCTATAAGAAGGAGTGCATCAACTACGAATGCTCGCGGACCCATAAACAGTATTTTCGGGTGCCGCAGTTTGCGCTAAGTTATTTTAAGGTGGCCAAAAAGCGTTTTAAACTGCAGTACATCTGTGCCGATTGCTACGACAAAGCGCTGGACATGTACGAGGTGTGTGCGGATTTGTGCATTGTTAGATTTATCTGATTTGTAACTCCTGTATAAATGGCTTTTGCAGGAATTTTGTGGCTTGTTGACCGCGAAGCAGCCACTTCTCCTGAAGGATATTGCAGGTGGTCGGCAAGAATTTGTAGAGATTATCGATAGCAGCGATGAGGAGGAGGCTGGTGCTCCAGTGGAGAAAGAAAAAGGTAAATTATAGTGGCGCTCATATTATCATTTGTAATATTTCTTCGACTTCGTATATGTTCCAGGTGGCCCGTCATTTTCGCAGACCGATCTTGATTTAATCGAACAAGAGCTCGAAAAATCTATAAAGCAAGTGTTGGCAAACGTAGAAATACAAAATCAATTGACTTGGTCTAAGGAACTGTTGGCTACGCGCGCTAAACGGTTGGAGGAAGAATCTAATTACATAGATGCTGAGTTGCGCTCGCTGCAAAAGAAAGCGGACAACATGCACGTGTCGCTCTATCAGTGTCCCAAAATTAAAATACGACAACTGCAACCTTTCGACCTAAACAGTGGCCGACCCTATCTGCCACTCGACTCCGAAATATCAGTAAAGAAAAACGAAAACACCTAGTCGGATTAAAGTTCTAACGTATTCACTTAAACTTTCAGCAACTACCGCCAATCGGAGAGATACAACGATTTCCGGTGCAGATTAATGAAATGTATTATGCAGTGAAAAATAAAGCTATCGCCAGCTGGGTTCCTTGCAAGGTAATCGAGCAAGTGGAGGGTACCTCAGGTGCTCAGAAGAACTTGACACACTATAAAGTGAAATTCCTAAAGTCGCAATATCAAATGCTGAAAACCGTGTCGGTAAAGCACTTAGCTTACTATGATCCACCGCCAATTCGGCTTCCAATTGGCAAGTATAGAACGAGTTACGAAAGTGCACTTTTGCTAAGGTTTCGCACGGTCTACAGGATCTCGTGTGATTGCGTATTTCGATGCTTCGTCGCTGTCTCGTGGCAAGGAAAAGATGTTGATTCAGAGTGCTTTTTATCCTGGCATTATAGCAGAACCTCTGAAACCCAACAACAAGTACAGGTAAATATTGCAGTTGGTTGTCAACTAACTTTTTCGTTCTTATATTTGAGATATGAGCTTTGCAGATACTTGATATTCTACGATGATGGCTACACACAGTACGTTTCGCATAAAGATGTGCGACTGGTCTGCTCGGTTGCAGAGAATGTTTGGGAGGATGTGCATCCTGGTTCACGTGACTTCATACAAAAGTATCTCACGCAATACTCTATCAACCGACCCATGGTACAGACGCAAAAGGGTCAGAGCATGACCACAGAGTCAAATGGCAAGTGGATCTATGCGCGTGTGGTAGACATTGATTGCAGTCTGATTCAGATGCAATTTGAGGGTCCAAAAAGTCATACCGAGTGGATCTATCGGGGTTCCTTACGCCTGGGTCCCGTTTTCAAGGAGTACCAAAAAACATTGCAAAAAGATAACATGCCCATATCACGACTACCGCGGGTGAGTTTTTGGCGAGTAAAATGCAATCACAACTTTTGACACATAGTTTGCAGCGCACCGAGCCCTTCATACGCTATACGGCTGACGAAGAGGCCAGTGTTACGCCACAGCAGCCTGAACGCTCCGCGTCCACCGAAGCGCGCGCAGTTGCGAAAAAAAGTGTCAGCCGACAAGAATCAACGTTGAGTAATGCAGCGCAGCTACCGGTGCCCACAGTTCGACACTTGAACAACTCAACAATTTATCTGGAAGACGAGAACAAACCGAAAGGGAAGGTGAGACACTCAAAGGCCATGCGAAAGCCAACAAAACTGTTTGTTTTTTTCCCGTAGGTTGTTTACTACACTGCCAAGCGCAATTTGCCGCCACTTACCTACAAGCCGCATAGATGTTCGCCCAGCTGTCTCTTCAAAATTACACACAATCTGAATGCTTACAGTCCACTGTCAAAGCCACTTTTGTCAGGCTGGGAGCGTTTGGTTATGCGACAGAAGATCAAAAAAGTCGTGGCATACCGCGGCCCATGTGGCAAGATAATGCGCAATATGAAGGAGCTGCACCATTATCTACGTGTGACACAGAACATGCTGAATGTGGACAACTTCGACTTCAACCACGACACCAACTGTCTGGCCGAGTATGTCATAGAGAGTGCGATAGTGCAGAAGCGCGACATATCTGGGGGACAGGAAAAGATGGCCATACCACTAGTCAATTACTACGATAGTACGATGCCACCGGAGTGCAAGTACGCAGCTCAACGCATTCCCACCGAGGGTGTAAATTTAAATCTTGACGAAGAGTTTTTGGTGGGCTGCGATTGCGAGGACGATTGCTCGGTAAAGTGTTAATATAGCATGCCACTCCTTACCGCCGAGCTAAAAGTTCTGCTAATTTATTTTTAGGACAAAGAAAAATGTTCGTGCTGGCAACTGACCTACGCTGGCGCCAAATATGGTAACCCAAATACACCGATGGACGAAATTGGCTATCAATACAAGCGCCTGTACGAGCACGTGCCCACCGGAGTATATGAGTGCAATTCGAGGTGACGTATACAGAGCATTGTGTCAACGCTTAAACTTTAAACATTCTTGTGTTAAATATTTCAGATGCAAATGCAAATCCAGTTGTTTGAACCGCGTGGTGCAGCATTCCCTACAGATGAAATTGCAAGTTTTTAAAACATCAAATCGAGGTTGGGGCCTGCGTTGCATAAACGATGTCCCCAAAGGCAGTTTTATATGCATCTATGCCGGCCACCTTCTTACCGAAGCCAAAGCGAATGAGGTAAATGTCCATTGGCGACTCCAAGCTGCCTTTCATTTCTTACAAATTATTGTTCGATTGTAGGGCGGTCTTGATGCTGGCGATGAATACTTTGCCGAGCTAGATTACATCGAAGTTGCCGAGCAAATAAAAGAGGGCTATGAGTCGGACGTGGAGCCACCAGAACCAGAGGAAGATGAGGTAACATGCTTTGAGAATCGCTGTGAAATGTTATTTGAACATTTTTGTTTTCCAGGATGTGTATGCACCGGATCAGGATGATGACGATGAGTTTACACCCAGCAAATCATTTCTAACGCGTTCTAAAAATAAAGCGCAAAAGCTTACACGCAATAATGCAGGTCAAATAGTTGACGAAGACTCACAGGAACGTCAAGTTATAAATTTTAATCCAAACGCCGATATGAATGAAAATTCTGTGCGCGAATCGTAAGTACACACTGAGCTTTCCCAGCACAATTTCAACTGAGATTATTCTAGGTCCATACGAAAACTGTTTGGCAAAGACGAAGCATGCTATGTAATGGATGCAAAAACTATTGGAAATCTGGGCCGCTACTTCAACGTAAGTGTTCTCTCATATCTATCTCACACTTCCCCAACTAGTTGCATTGTTCTCTACTATTGCAGCATTCTTGCTCGCCCAACCTTTTTGTGCAAAACGTCTTCGTCGATACACACGATTTGCGGTTCCCCTGGGTGGCTTTCTTTGCTCTAACTCATATACGTGCCGGCACTGAATTGACTTGGAACTACAACTACGAAGTTGGAGTTGTGCCTGGCAAGGTGCTCTATTGCCAGTGTGGCGCGCCCAACTGCCGTTTACGTCTACTTTAAAAATTTTATTATTTACTCATATTGCTTTTTTATTCAGGAGACCAATTCATAAAGTAGTTAAAAGTGTTCTTTGTTTCGTTCTGAGTATACTAAATGGGTATGCAAATAAAATAAACTGCAATGCCGTAATCTGTTTTTCTTAATTGGATAAGACGTAGTAAAAGAAACACACTTCACTCAATCATATCCGCTCTGTTCTTGATCCGCCAATTCCTTAAGATATACTTTAAGAACGTTGTCCGGGAGGAGGTCAGCTTCCTGGATGTACTTATTATTTCCACAGCCAGCCACAGGGCATCTGAAATCAAAAAAGTAAAATTTAAGTTCCATAGGTAGAAAAAGTTTATTTTGCGCAATTATACCGCAGATTCCGGGTCATCTTAATAGCCTCTAATATGCTACTTTTCTCGTAAGTATGGCTACAAATTTTGTTACGCATCGGGTCGGTCATAAGCCGCTTCGTCAACGGATCGTATGGATTAACCTGACTAGCCATTACAAGCAAGTCGCCGTCCTTGCGGCCGGCCGATGAGCTGGCCTGTTGGCCATCTTCACAAGGATCATTGTGTATCTGCTGTAAACGATCTCGGAACGCTTTGTACTCTACCGTTTTTTGAGGGTTGAATTTTTTTGAGCTTCGTTTTAATTCTTTGTCGTAAGTGGCTTCAAACTCTGATTTTGTGTTTCTTTTTTCCGCAATTGTCAGTGCGCGTTCACTGCGCTCCAAGTCGTTTCGAATCTTGCACAGCTTCTCCATCAACATCAGGTAAGTTGAAGTGTCTTTGAATTCTATGGATAAAGGACAATCAGATGCATATCAGCCAGGAATTGCTTTTTCAGTTTACCATCGCCAGCAAGTTCAAATGTCTCCAAGAGGCAATGTTGGGCGTTATCCAACTCGGTCTTTAACATTTCGCTGGTGCTGTAACGATGACTCCAAAGTAAAGGATTTATTTTTTTTTTTGGGATTTGAAAGGGTTGGCGTCGCCGAAAGCGAACAAAATGCCAGTTTCTTCGTCGATTTTACGCTATACGATGGGTATCGTTATATTTGCTGCATTTACTTGTTAGTCAAATTTATGAACATGAAAACTGTAAAGAACTAGAAGTGTGTTGAAATTAATTTGTTCGTTCTAGGGTTACCATTTAATGTCAATTTCATCATAGAATTGAATAAGTTGAGATACTTTACTATGGTCATAAGACCGAAAAATGTCACCGAAGCTAGAAGCAGCTTGGAATATGCTAAATTTGCGTCTTATGCTATCACGAAGCCTACAGAAAAAGGTTTGATGTGTATATGTGTCAATCTCACCACATTCGCATAAGTTTGAATTTACTGCTCTGAAACGAAAAAGATAAGCGTTATCATAGGTGTGGCCGGTAAGAATCCTATTGATGATTTTGATGTGTTTCGCACTAAGTGTAGAGTTATGAAACCAAGGTCTTGATTGTTTCATTGGAAAGATCTCTGCAAAGAGATTTGGCTTGTCATGGGAAAAAAGCTGGAACTCATCATACCAATGTTTATAGATTTGGTGCTTAATAACCTTTAGAGCCTCATCAGTGGTGAGCTTAGGATTTATTATAGTACTACCATTGTTGGCATTTTTCGCCACTCTGTCTGCCCATTCATTGGCTGAGATACCTACATGACTCGGTGTCCAGACTAGGTGTACCGCAGAAAGACTGGAGCAATTTAATTTGTTGTGCACTTGGGCTACTATGTAATTCTTGGTCGTGCTTTTCGCCAGTAATTTGCACGCAATTAGGCTGTCTGTGAAAATGACAATTTTGTCATACTGTTCTTGCATAGCGAGGTCTATAGCTATATTTATTGCACAGAGCTCTCCAAAGCTGGAAGATGTAGAGCACTCAATTTTGAAGGAATGTTCTGAATTGTTATGCAGGTTCACTATTCCACAGCCTGTTGATTCTTCGCAGACCGAAGCATCTGTGGCAAATATTGAGAAACCCTGGCTTTTGTAGTCATTAATGATGCAAGCATAAGTTGCCTTGATGGCTGCTGCAGAGATATTTGTTTTCCTCTCGGGAAGTGTGTTAACTTTGACTATCAGCCTTAAGAACGGTTCAAATTGGTGATCAGTGTTCAGTTTTAAAAATACATCTTTAAATGTGTTGTATGTAACACTATAACTTGATTTAATATTGCTGTTTAACATAACTGAATTGAAAAGGCCAGGGTTTGATGCTTTGATCTTGGTAAGCTCTTTGGCTGTAAGCCATTGAGCTCTTTCGTGAGGGGGGAGTTCGTTTGCTACAGCATAGATTAATGGCACTGGCGTGGAGGGTGAGAGCCCTAAGCCTCTTCGTAGGAAAATATTCTGAAAGGCCCTTATTTTTTTATCAACAGTTTTAGTACTATTTGCAGCAGAGGTTCTGCAGTATTCGATTTTCGATCTGACTAGTGCTTTATACAAGTTAAGAGCCACCTTAGGATGCAGCCCAGCTTTAACAGAAGTGATCATTTTGAACAAATTGATATTTTTGTCGGAGTCCCTGATAGCGGTTGAATAATGCTCCTGCAGCGACAGAGAGGCACTGATGTGCCGCCCCAGAAATTTGATAGAAAAAACCTGCTGGATGGCTTGGGCGTTGAAACTTAGGTTGATCACCCTTGATTTGTTTTTGTTTATGCACATGATCTTGGTTTTCTCTACATTGAAGCTCAGATTTAGTTCACAACACTGTTGGCCAAACTTGTTTATCTTATTTTGGAGATTGTCCTTTGCTACATCTATGTCTGGATGGTGCGAGACGATTATAAAATCATCAGCAAATTGATACAAAGTGGTGCTTGAGTCATTAATTTCATGTAATTTGGCAGTGTATATGTTGAATAGAGTTGGTGACAGACAGCTGCCCTGTGGGAGCCCGTCCCTTATTTCTACTGTTTCATTGTTCAATTTTAGGTATCTTAGGGCAAGAACGTTTACCATCCATTCAATGTAATTGACATCCACCTGAAGCTGTTCAAGCTGAGATTTCAATTTTACCAGACTGACGCAATTGTATGCGTTGCTGATATCGATGCTACAGATAATAATTTTGCATCCTGTTTGCTTCTGGACTGCGACCTCGTGCAGAAACTGATTTATGCACATTGCCGCTGATTTTGATTTTCTATATGCAAAAGACCTTCCTGGGAGAAGTTGATTGGATTCAAGAAAGGACGTCAACCTGCTTTTTATGCAAAGGTTTATGCATTTCAGCAGCACCGAGATCAAGGAAATTGGTCTGAAGTTTTGATAATCGTTAAGATTCTTATCTTTTTTGGGAATCGGAACTACTTTCACTATCCTCCAACTATCAGGGATTTGGTTTGAAATAAAAATGTCATTTAGAGCAGTAAGTAGCTTGCTGAGAGACAGGTCAGGAAGTGCTTTAATTAGTTTGTAAGTTATCCCATCATGCCCACCCGCAGAGTCTTTCGTTTTGTAGTTTAGGATACCTATCATTTCCTCATAGGAGATGGTGAGTTCCGTATTGGGGTGGATCTGTCTGTTAATGGTTAGACTGTGAGCAGACGCGGGTACTTGATTTTTAAGCATTTGGAGATATCTGCCATTGTTGTCATTATTCCATGCTGAGCATTGACCCTCCCTATAGTCACCTCTCAGAGCCCTGACAAAGTTCCATGCATCCCTGGTACCTGGATTCCTATTCAATTCATTTATGCGTTCATCAAAGGATTGTTTTTTTGCTTCCTTTACCAGCTTTTTCCATTCCTTTTGTAGATCATCGAGAGCCTTCATATTTTCTGGTGAGGGTGCATAATTGCATTTTTTAAAAGCACATCTGAGTAGCCGATATGGTTTTGATAGTGAGTTATCCCACCAAACTTTTGGCTTCCTTTTGTCGCTCAGTGTGTATGTAGCTGCTTTAATCTCATCCTGTATTTTTTCTTCGATGTTACTTATTGATGGCTCGAAATCTAGGTTTTGTACAGCTGCATACAGTTTCTTTTTAGCTAAAAATGTAATTGCTTTTGCCAGAACCATTCCAGCCTCAATGATAATGGGAAAATGGTGACTACCTCCGAGTCTAATAGTTTCTACCTTCCACGTAAGGGATATGTTGCTGTTTGTAAAAGAGAGATCAAGGACAGAGCCCATACTTGAATTAAGATCCTTTTTGAATGTGATGGAACCAGTATTTAAATGCCAGAAATTTGAGTTTTGTGTTAGAAGTCTGAGCTTCTTGCCTCTCGCAGACTCCACTGTGTCACCCCAGAGAGTCGAGCGAGCATTAAAATCGCCAAGAATCAAAACATTCTTGTGCCTGTCAAGAAAGTTGAAGACTTTTTCTATTTCATATTGGAAGTCGGCACTTGCCATGCTTGGTTGGAAATACGCTGAGCAGATGACTAAGTTTGGTTTTAGGTTGATGGTTTCAGCAATAATGATATCATGGTCAGTTATGAGATTGAGTTTTTTGAACTTTATGGATTTGTTCAGGGCTATGGCCACTCCGCCATAGCCATCACTTCTGTTCTTGGTGATAGTGTTATAATTAATTAGTTTCCTGTGATTTTTTCCATTTCCGTCAAAGGTTTCACTAAAACAGCAAATATCAACACTGTTGGTGTGAAGAAAGTATTCTATCGAATCAATATTGGCTTTTAATGATTGGCAGTTATATTGTAAGATTTTCATTATGCAGAGGAGAAGGATTCATCAACAATAAATTGACAGTCCTTGTTTATTAAATATCTATCAAATTCATCTTTTAGTTTACTTATGTCTTTAATAACAACGCTATTGCTACTTCCCGACAGATTGTGGGTTATTTTGAAAAGATGGGACAATATTTTTTCGAGTTGAGAAACCAACCCTTTTTGATATTCCGGCTTGTTAAATACCGGCTCGGCTCTTGGGGATACCCTAGGACTATCTGTGTGAGGTTTGAAAGCCTTTACTGGTTCTCGACTCTTTGGAGTGCTTCGGAGTACCTTGCTAAAAGGTTTCCTTGTCAATCTCCTGTTGACTATAGTGTCAGTATTCACGTCGGCTGTAGTTTCTTTGGTAAGTGGAGGGAAATTGGTGTCGTCGCACTCTAAAATATCGAATCTGTTGCTACTGACTGGATAATAAACTTCCATGACCTCTTTCCTGGACAGTTTTTTTACCGTCTTAATGTGATTGATATCATTCTCTCTTTTCCAAATCGGACAGCTGTCTCTGCAAGTTGAATCGTGCGCTGTATCGCCACATAAGATACACTTTTTCCTCTGGCATTTCCCTTCTCTACATTCTTGATCGCCACAATAAATGCAGCGCTTCTTGGATTTACAGCCTAGTTGCGTGTGGCCAAGTCGTCTACAATTTCTGCATTGCCTTAGACTAGGTATAAAGTATTCGACCTTCAGTCTTGTGTAGTCTATAACCATGGCATTAGGAATATCTTTCCCTTGAAACCCTATCTTTACTGTTGTGGTTGGTACATATGAATTCGTTTCAGAGTCTTTGCGTGTGAAACGCTTCACATACGTTATTGGACAATTTGCTTCAGCATTATTTTTAATGTACTCTTCGGTATAGAATGTTGGTATCCCACGAACTACTCCATAGGTTTCCATGGAGGATCTGGGGATGAAGGCACGTAGGTTCTTATTTTGCAGTCTTTTATCGCCTACAAAGAGGTTAGCCGCCAGGGCATTTTTAAATGTCACTTTGTAAAGAGTTTTCCCCACTGCTTTGATAGAGTCCACACTTTTTAGATTCATATCTTTAATTTGTCTGTATAGGGTAAGTCCGTTACTGATTTTTTCGTTTTGTAAGGCAGTGCACTTAGATGCATCTACCAGGACAAAAATGTTGCCGTTAAAATCCGGTGGGTAAGTCACTAAATCATCTGTCTTGGTGACAGGTGCTGGGGAGGAATTTCCTACACTACCATCAAAATCATCGGTAATCATCTGGTCTTGAGGACACTGAACATCCTCATCAACCGTCCTTTTATTTTGCACCACTTTCCCTACATGATGGGCCACACCTTTGGTAACACTTACCAATTCCGAATCTTCCATAGACTTGAGCAGCTCCACATCATCAACCCTTTTGAGTCTCTTCGGCTTCCTGACGCTAGATGCGCTAATGTTGGTCACGAATTCCTCGAACCGGTCCGCCGATGACGCCGCCGCCGTACCCGACGTCGGCTGCGCCATAGCGGCTGTACTTTTTGCTTTTGTTATGGGGGCCAAATCCGCGGTTGAAGCACAATTAGAAAAAACCCAGGAAATTCCTAAGTAGGTAGTCAGGCAGGCACAGAGTCTAACAGCTTAGTTGAACACTAGTTTTAGTAACGCTAAAGATTTACGCAGAGCACACAGGCAAGAACGTCCGCACAGCTCGGAGGATAAATCGCGATAGGGATTTATTTTGATGCTTCTCTAATAAATTTGAGAATTGCGCTGAACTGTAATACACGATTCCAAACTGATCGGCAGCAAGGCAAATTAATACGTCTTCATCAGCGTTGCCACCAGAAAATAATTTATAACCAGGAACAAAAATAAAAATAACCAAAATGTAACAAAAATAACCAAAATGTTTATTCCACATAAACAAAAATAAAATAACTCATACATAAACTTCAAGATTTAATGAACACTTAAAAGGCTTCGACACATATGTATGTATGTGTAACATAAAATAAATAATTAACACGTTCACGCACAGTAAAAGTTTCAGTGAGCTGCAAAAATAGACAGGCGATATTCTTTTTTGATACTACTTAAGGTGCTTGTACACTAGGAAACATTTCACATGGAAACATGCTATTGGAAACACATCGGAAACATACAAGTTTCTTGTTGTCCGGAAACATGTTTTCAGTACCTTGTATACTAGAAATGAAAATCGTCGGAAACACGTTGCCGGAAACAATTTGAAATGTTTCTAAGTCCTTCCCTACGATGTTTCCGATGTTTCCAACCCGGTATGTTTCTGGTCTTTGTACACTACGGCATTGTACAATGTTGTTGGAAACATGTGGTGCTTGATTTCAACGTTTGAAATTTATTATTGTATGTCGGTGAGTGAAATAATATTGGCAAATACGTAAATAAAAACTAAAAATACAAAAATTAACAAATTATTTTCAAGACAAGACAAGACCTTGAACTCAACGTTGTGACGCTGAAGGATTATGCGCCAAATTACTACGAGAACTATCCAAAGAATATCCGATCCAGTTTTCGAATTTTTTTAGAATGTCGACTCGTCGAAAGTCGAGTGTAAGCTTCAATCGAATTAATAACACTGGACAACAGCATGTCTGTTGCATAGAGATTCTTACATGAATCTGAATAGTTTTTCCGCGCTGTTTTCAAAACCATATTCCGTTTGTATGTAACAGCTCTAGTTTTCGTAAAAAATGGGAGTGTAATGTTTTCGAATTTTCCTCGACTTTTTCACGTTTTCAACTGTAATTCCGAACCAATAATCCTATCGACATGATTTTTATATCGTTGCACTTGCAACATCTTATACCTTCTTTTCTGACATTAATCAATTTTATGCATTCCGAATTGGCGTGGTAATAAGGTTTCAAAATAGGGAAATATGGAATTTCAAGGCGTTTCTTCTGATGGCGAAAATTGTACAGATGTTTCATAAATCAAGTTACGATGTATATGAATGTCATTAGCATCGAAATAATACCAAAAATGTGCTTATGCCAATTTCAACACTTTTCAGCGATTTGTCAATGATTTACTTAAAAACAAAGGCCTTCAAAATTTGCAAAGTGGTTTGTTTTTATTTGCCACCGCTTGCCAAACCGAGAGCTTATTTCCGCATGACTTGTGGTCAGGGCTGGAAACGTCCCAAAGGGAACGGTGTTTTTCCACCGCAGAAATAAGTTCGGATTGGTATCCATCGCTCCAATCAAACAATTCGCTCGCAACTCGTTGACTCTTGCTAAAGTCGGGGAGGATTTCTTCATCAAAACTATTCACCATTGACATAATGCGACGCGAAATTGAAAAATTTTTCTCAAACACTCAAACATAATTTTCGGGAAACTCGAAATGTTTCCCATGCGTGTTTCCATTGACACCGGAAACACGGAAACATCTGGAAACTTGAGAAAATGTTTCCCTCATGATGTTTTCAAGTATTGTACACTATGGAAACATTTTGAAATTTTCGTTGCCCAGGAACAAGGAAACAATGCCGGAAACTGTTTCCATTTTCAAAGAAACAAGTTTTCATGACCTTATACACTAGGGAAACGTGTTTCTTGCCTGTTTCCGACATGTTTCCTTGTGAAATGTTTCCTAGTGTACACGTAGCTTTACTATTACTACTATTAGTTGCCACTATCAATCAATGTCAATATTATTGCCACTCCCAATAATATTGTGCTCGTTGACATTTTGATCAGTGTGCAACATTCTAAAAGATGCATTTCAGTGTATAGGTCGGTACGCAGCTCTCAAGAAAAGCGAAAACTTCATATAAAAAAAAGCTAAGGAAATGCTCCTGGAAATTTCCTTGAGTCAAATTTACTGAAGGTGTACGCACCTCACAAGAAAACTGATTCGGTTTTTTAATACTTTTTTTCATTGAAAAGTGAAATGACAACACTGATTTCGGCAAGAAACATATGTGTCCAATTTAATGTTTTTTATGTATTTCTAATGTAATTTTACTAATTTCAGAATGGAAAACACTATGACCCAAGCGACCAGCTCAAAACGTCAAATTTACTTGACTACTACTTTTTCACGCTCAAGAAACATATGCTCGTTTTTTCTTGAGTGTTTTCTTGAGAGCTGCATACCTACCTTATCAGTGTGCAATATTCTAATAAAAATAAAATAACCAAATCAAAAATCACCAAGTAACCAAAACCCATTTTCAAAGATAAAAATAACCATTTTTGGTTAAAAATAACCAAAACGGCAACGCTGGTCTTCATCGGCAGTACGCTAAACATCGTCAATAAAAATATATGTATTAATGTTTCACCGCAGTGTTGTATTTGTATGTAAATGTGTACAAAATATGTTTGGTCAAATATGGTTTAAAATGGTTTTGACCAGTGTATCTATACATAAGTTTCTTTTTAACTGACTAGTATTATAGGTGTTAAATATTAAGAGCTCAACGTGTACGTTCCCGAAATAGCCGATTTTTGGGGTTAACACTAATCATAATTTCACATAGGTGAACTTGTTTTTTAGGTACTATTTTATAAAAGATGCCTTGAGATCTTGGCTTAAAAATGATTTGATATAACCTTATAGCAGTGGGATAACGCTACTCGGTTTTTGTTTTTTACTTATATTCACTTTTAATTGTATTTGTCCCAGAAAACATCAAATCAATCTGTTGTCGCTTATTCATTATTATTTAGTAAAAGGTGGTGTTGTTGCTGCTGGTTTTAAATATAACTTCAAATTCAATAATAGTCGGGTTTAAGTGAAATCGTTTTATTTTAAGCATGTGATTGCCTGATATATCTAGTTTCAGACGAAGTATATCCAAAATACACAAAAAAAGACTTGGGATTTGGAGTTCTATTCTATCTCCGAAGCAACCCTGTTTTATGAAACTTTGCAAATTGACATTTTAATAATTCGCTGCAGAGATCTGGTTCGCTGTCAGTTAGAAGTGTTTATATTTGTACAATTGTGCGAAATACGATTTTTATTGGACTATAGTTAACGCGGGCTGGCTTTTCTGTATTGAGAGAAACAATGAATCCAAATATGAATATGCACGGCATGCCACAAATGAATATATCCGGCGTTGGCGGCCCGAATCCAATGATGCAGCCCGGTGTTTCACCTGTCTCTATGATGCAGGCTTCTCCGCAGCAGCAAATGCAGGGTCAGATGCCACCTCAGGTACCGAACCCTGCACAGCAGCAGCAACAGGCTGAGAAAATTGACAACATATTAAAAGTGAAGAGCCTGCTGTCGCCCTTGCGCGAGTCTCTCTTCCTAACATTGCGGACGGGTGCATTTGCTTTGCAAGAGAATAACCTGGCAGATAATCTAAAGCGCGATCCCGGTGCACACTCAGCACGCTTCGAAAAGCATTTGGAGGAGTTCTACGCATACTGTGACCAAATCGAGTTGCATCTGAAGACGGCAATCCAGTGCATGCAACAACTGTCGTCGGCACAGCATTACCTGCCCAGTCCAGTGACAGCTGTCCGCATGGAGCCATACATGCAAGAGAATCCTGCCGGACCAATGCCGTATTCGACTTACTTGAACACGGTGCGGGTGCATGTGCAGTCGGCCAAAGATATACATGACACTTTGATCAGTGCTGCGCAGAACATATCACAGGCTGATTGATGAATGCTTTAAGGGAACGATGGAAGTAACACTAGTGGACGATCCACGATGCCCACTTTCGCACCAAATAGACAACTACTGAAGTTCACTCTATAACTACTAGGTTTTCCTTTATAATTATAAGTTTTAATACACAAAGGCGTACTCAATATACGGAGATGTTAAAAGATAATGCCTGTTCTTAATTCTTTTTTGATATGCATATTTACGTTAAATCAGTAAATTGGCTTTTATTTAAATTTCCATTCCATGTGAAATTGAATGTGTAAAATTATAAGAATTGTATGTAAGAATTTGAATGTGTCAAAATTGCCATGGGATAATTTATGGTCACATTCGGTTAGTGACATGACGGCCTGTTGGGACCAGTGGCAATTCGGCGCTCCTATTTCTGTTACTACGGCGACAACTGGTTGTAGCTTTTTTATAAAACGCATAGCAATAAATTTGTTTCTCAAGCGCGTTGTCTGTTAGTTTAACTGTAGTCTACGAAATTGATTTGATTAAAATGAGATTATTCCTAAGGATAAAATGAAAATTGTTTACTATGATTCAATTTTCATGTCGTCGTACTATTTGTTACTGATCACTGCTATTTGTGCCGAACATGCTAATGATGCCTCGTCTTTGCTTTTGAAAAACATTAAAATAGGGAAGAAAAAGAAAACAAACTGAGTATAAAAAGTAACCGAAATCCAAGATATAACTGCTAGAAGTTATATTTTCTGTATTTAGGAATTATTCGACTTTTGCTCTCAATTTAGCGCATTATGTATATATTTCTCTGGTCATATGGAAGAGTAGCTTATGTCGAAAATTTATGTTTGAAAACTATGTGCACATAAGATGTTCTGACCAAGGCATTGTTGTTGTAAAAGTCTTAAGCGAAAAAGTAAAAGCGCATATTGTTAAAAAAAAAAATATTTTTCATTCGCATTGACTTCTATAACGTTCCCAACGCAATAATTAAATTCGATTTAAGCCATGACCACAGGATTGTATATGGCCATCTGTTGGTTACCTAAACGCGTTTTAATCAAATTAATTTCGTAGTCTAAATCTAGTAGTTCTGAGAGACATTCATTGTTGTGGTTACTTTATATTTGTTATAGTTATATTTGAAGATGGAATAATTTGTATATGCAATTCACAATATAGGCATAATTAGTAAACTCCCACATTCTCCTAACAAAATCCAAGGCAATACTTGAACATTACCGTTCATAAAACTAGGCATAGAACTAAAAATAATGTATATATAATTGTTTTAGAAATAATAGAAAAACCTAAAACCATATAAAATTTTAACTGCTCTGCATTTATAATGATCTTTGGTAACTCGAAACGAAAAATATATATGGAAATCACATCAGACTAATAAGCTTATAGCGTCCCTGGGTTTCAACACATTATGAAATACAGGGTACCATCTATAATACTTCTGAATTGCCTGTGTCATTGAATCTATTTTGTCACTGCTGTGCTCTGAGTTATTATTAGTATACGCAAAAACTCATTAACTTACGATCAAACCTCCAGTATTATCTAAATCAAGATTAACTGATTTTTTTTAAGAGTCATAGAGGAGTCATATTCACGGGTATTCTTTCATTCTTTCGTCATTCGCATTGATAAAATTGCACCCTTGTTCATATTCGCTGTATAATTTAACACACTCTACGAAATCGCCGTACCGCCATTTTCTTTGTCAGCAAGCCACTCTGCCGTTATCTCGCTCTTTCGTATGCACTGTCGGGCGACAACTGCTGTCGTACCATCTCACTTGACGCATGGAAATTGACGCACTTCGTGCTGAACATCGGTCCAAGTCTCGTCACTTATTTTAAAGGCGTTGTTCTTGTTCATCATCATTTTCGGGAGACTTGCATGAGAAGAAAATTTTGTTCGGAGAAGAAATTTCGGATTTTTTAATTTGCAAAACGTTTTATACGAATTAGAAAACGATATTGGAGAGGAACCCATATTCGCTTGTGCCATTTTTTTGTACCCAAAGAAACGAATTTGTGTTGAGTGGCAAAAAATCATTGAATTTTGTAAGTGGAAAAATGTGAACACGAACCTAGAGCAGAGACAGGCGGATGAAAAAGTTTGAACAAACGAAAGAAAGACAAAAAATGAAATGAGGAGAAAAAGTTCCACACAAAAGCTGGGAATGTTGGATGAAGGACGGGTGGGAATCGGTGGCGACGATAGCGGAGATGATGGCGGTAGTGGTGTGGTGTGATGATGGAATGGAGCAGCATTGTCGGTGGAAAACGACAAGGGTGCTGTAACAGCAACAGCGAGCGGTGTCGACGTCGCTTGGCCGGATGATCAAACGGCTGGTTAGTCGGTCGGTCGTTTCAACGGACGGACGGAGGAAGTGAAAAGCTACGACAATGACGACGATGACGACTGCGGCGAAGAAACACGAAAAGAAGAAAAATACTTTGCAATTTTTTGCTCAGTATTTGGAATTTTGAATCGTTGGTGCGATCGGAGTAATTGAAAATTGGAATATTATTAAACTGCAGCTGTGGTCGCAATCGCTTCCACTGCCCTCCGCCACCAGCATCACACATAGAACTTACCTTCGTCAAGTCGCCGCCCAGCGATTCGTTTCGGTCCCGGTACTACTCTGTCAGAGGATGTTTGCCGATTGTTTTAAATCACGTAGATTTGTTCGAATTTTGTGAAATTTCTGCTCGATGGCCGATTTTAAATTTACGTACTAGTGACTACAAACCAGTTACACATCTTTTACAACCTTTTGCAGAACCAATGACGACGATTCGCAAGAAATTGGTGATTGTCGGCGATGGTGCCTGCGGCAAAACTTGCCTTCTGATTGTCTTCAGTAAAGACCAATTCCCAGAAGTGTACGTTCCAACCGTATTTGAGAATTATGTCGCGGACATCGAAGTCGACGGCAAACAGGTAAGCGCCAATAATGCTGTGATCCTCTAGGCAACCTTCAACCTGACCTTTTAGTCCGCGCTGACCATCACATTCAAATTGCCAACGGTGGCTAGGCGTTGCTATTTGCAATTCTCCAACAGCCAGATCCGCCTTAAGCTCCTACACCCACCTTTCGCGGGTTCTGCATTGTTTTATTTCTGTATTTCGATTTTGCTTCAGTTTCTCTTTGACGGGCTTTCGTTTGCGCAAAGTGGAAGATTTCTTGATTCGGTTTTGCCAATCGTTTGACGTATGCACTTCCTTGCGGAATTTCCGCTGTCGCTGTAGTAGTTTGCTTTCGCTTTTCGCGTTGCTTTGCACCGTCTTGAACCACGCAAATCTTCTGCATTGCGGTTGTGCTGCGATTAAGCGCGATGGGGGTGAAGCAAAGCGGCATGTGTCCACTGAAGTTAGATGTCACATGTTGCTTGGCTGCCGAAATGGTCTGAAATGATGACGAAGCCAAGCGTCAAATGTTGAAGATGAATACCGCCAACCATTCTCACGGCAGTAAGCGTGAAATAGTGGCTTTAATGATTTGCAAATAGCAATTCTGCCGTAAAGTATTATGATTCATACTCGCCTGATCTTAAATTCCACGGCGGCTTACTTCACGTACGAGTACCTACAGTTCACACTCACTGTACGCCACACGTGTGTGTTGCGTGTATTTAAAAGTACTGTGCAACGTCCGGGAAACGGGTGCGGAAGGCCTTGCCGCAGGCGTAGATAGTCTCTTCCGTCAAAAATAAAAATTTGAAAAATAAATGTAAATATAGGGAAAATTACCAGCTCTTGCTGAAAATACTTAATGTTTTCTTTACGAAGAAATCTTCAGTACTTGCTCTAAATGCGTAGTTTTATAAGAACGCTGGTGTCATGACATCAAAGCAGTGGGTTAAATAAAATGTTGTCCACGGTAAATACTATACTCACTGCTTCATTTGAAACCATTATACCATGTTTTACACTATTTGACTTCGTGTTCAGAAAACTTTTTCGTGTTTTGGCATCGAGTTTGCTTTCTTGTGGAGTGCGTCACCAGCAACACCAATCTAGACCCATCTTGAAGTTCGAAATGCCAAAACATGCAGTACTTAGGTAGTTTGTCCGTTATATGGGGAAATGTTGGTTTCAAAATATGAATGTTAAGTACTAATTTTTATCTGTGTCCTTCAAGCTTTTTTGTGCTTCCTGACGAGTTTGAAACGAAGCTCTCCCCCAGGCTCGATTTTCCGTCATAGCTCACACGAGAATATATTTAAAAACATAATTGTTACATATTGGCTGCTCTTAACAGGAAATAGCAAATCTCTGAGAGTAAAGTCACCTATGAAAAAGCCGTTTGATGAATTGAATTGGCTCGCTCAAACGAGATGGCTGCACAAAGCTAACCCTTTGTCTTGTTAGGTGGGCTGTCGTTCCAGTTTTGTATGTATGTATGGTATAAACGCCATAGGAGCTTAGATAAATCTCCTCCTCCTAACTGGACACTGCAGACTAAGAAAACATATGCATACAATCGGTCTAGAACAGGTTAACGCCTGTAGACTCTGCGGGATAGCAAAGGAGACCCCTGAACAAATCATACTGCACTGTGATGCGGCATGTCGTAGCAGGATGCGTTACCTGGGCCAGTTCTGGGTTGCAGAAGAGAACATCAAGCACCTAAACTCTCGTGAGTTACTAAGCTTCATTAGGTCTGTCGGTACAGGAGATGTTATCTAACAACCTGTAGGGGCACATTAGATCACTTAGGGTCTCAGTGCAACAAACCCCCATTAAATTCTATTCTCTTCTATGTATGGTGCAGTACTGGCTTGCAGAAGAGAACGTCAAACCCCTTCTCCCACGTGAGTTCCTAAGCTTCATTAGATCGGTGGGATTGGGGGACGTTCTCTAAAGCTGTAGGGGCACAATAGATTAACTGTGGTCTCAGTGCACATTTCCTCTTTCAAATCTATCTATCTATCTAAGTATGGTGCTTCGTGATATGTACTTATTATATGTGTTCTAATGTTTATGCCGCCGAAAATCTTCGGCACATTGAGTAGCTTTGTATTAATTGACACATGACTTAGAACCAACACTGAACCAGGGCCATTCTAATGAAACACTTGTCGAATTAAAATATGTTACATTTCACTAAAATCATAATTTGGACGATTAATAAACAGACAGTTGCCTCTTCAAACAGTAACGCGTACGTAAAGATTGAATATTTGCAATAAAAGCTTAAAAAGTAGACTGCAATATTTGAATGAAAAGATCGGGTTTCCCTTTTTAGTGAATCATACTGCAAGTCTATGAGGACCGCAACGTCAATGTTTTTTGCTGCCAAATTCTGCGCCCCGGTCTTTTCACAGTTCTCAAGGTGCCCAAAAATTGTTTTGAAGATTCAATGACTCGAATTGATTCGTGTGTGCATTGATCATCATTGTAATAAATCTAGTTGGTTATCATTGTTGTTGCTTCTTATTTGTCTTGTGTGTGTGTGGTTGTCAGTAAATAAACATTTTGCTTTTAGCTGTGGGCCAAGCAAAACAAAAACAAAAATAGTCGTATTGATATGTGTTGATCCCTTTTTGAATCAGACGGCCTGTTAAACTATCGCTTAAACACTTGTGGCAATCCAGTTGACCGAACGACGCGGTGGCTCGCCGCAATGTTTTCCTTTGGCTTTACCTTCTGCCCTCGTGTTGCTCGTGATGTTCCATTCATTTTTAAGACGTCCGGCTGCCTGACTATCCAAGCAGCTCACCGCTTACCCATTCCTTTCGGTGTGCGCTCCCCAACCAAGGGACTTCTCTTTCTCACTGGTCGGTGATTGCTCGTCTCTCCGTCGGTGCACTGAATTTGGGTTTCGTTGTGACTCAGTCACACGGCACATGCACGCACACTCTCACACTTGCATACCGCACTCGATTCCGCCGCTCCACTCGACAGCGACGCACAATGGGGTAAACATGCCAAAAACCCGCGCATTGCCTATTTTATGCTGTAGTATCTATACGGTTCAAGTTAAATACCTCAAATTTGGACATCTCCTTCAGGACTCTTCAGAGGTTTGTCACCATAATTTTATTTTATTTAATGTACCGTGCACCGGCACCCTACAGTCGACAATTAGGCATTTTTAAAATCTTCATTAGTAAAAACAAAACCAAAGTTATAGTATTTAAATCAAACCAAACTGACTAATGAATATTCTAGATTGTAGCCACGCCCCGATTTTTCGCCTCCTTTCATAAAACACCCACTTAAAACACATACATGTAGGGTAACTCGTATTTAAACAAAAACCATTTGATACGGGTTGATAGGGCTCATAACGGGTTAATGGGGAGTACCACGCCCACTTACCGTTATAAATAACCACAAAAGTGCAGACGACGTTGGTTAGTATATAAATATAATAAATTTTACAAAGTATGCTTATATGGCAACCCTACTTAAAAGTGGGCGTACCATGCCCATTTTTACGTCAGAGTTTAGTTAGGCCACTTGTAAATTCCTTACAAAGTTGTTTTGAAATATATTGCCTTTTTCAAGAATCATCCTGCGTACCAGCCGAAAAATTGATTAAAAAAATTTTGTTTTAGCATATTTATTAATTCAGGTGATAAATCACATCTATTTTTACTTTATTTATTTTTTTTATTACTGTATATATGCAGCAAGTGTTATAAACGTACCGACCCATACGCGCGTTAAAAAATGTTCGGTTCTAATATATTTTTTTTCTTACTAGGAGAAGTCAATAAAAGTCCAAAAATCTAACCATTCCGCAGCTTTCCGCAGACAAGTTGGGTATCATTTTTTTTTATGAAGGTTCCTACTTACCTTCCCTAAAGATTTGCGATTATCCATGATGAACCATAAAAGTTATACACCACGAAATTAGATCATTTTCCTAAAAAATCTTCCTTTTTGCCCAAATTTTGAGAACTTATATCTTTACAAGAAAATGTGCTATGTAAAGGAATTATATGTCAAATTAATTGCAGGAATATGCTTATTATATGTACTAAAAATGATTTGATTATATTGATAAACAACGATTTTATTGAGATTTTTGCACACCCATCAAAAAGTTGCGTCGACAAAATGAAATTGAGTATAAAAACACCCAACTTTGAATGGCTATATAGCAGCCAGTTTTGGTCCAATTTCCATGCAAAAAACGATTTCTGCCTGCTGCATGCATGCAGATTACGAAACAACAAAAAAAAAAGTTAGGCCCGTAACTTTAAGATTAGCCGTAATGCGCGGTTTTTTGGCATGTTTACCCCATTGTGCGACGGCTGCAAAGTTCGTTGCGCACTTTTTTGTATCTACAAGTATATCACTATTGCTACTTTTGTTATTGTAGTTGTTGGTTGTTGGCAGCGGTTATCGCTGTCTTCCTATCGCTACGGTATACAATACGCCTCGCCTCACCGTTTCCCCCATCACACCGCCGCCGTGACTATGGGGCATGCATATGAATCGCTTTGCCGTCCTGTTTGTGCGCGTTTCCCCTCTTCCCCGACACTTCCATTGACCGCAACGCAGCTTTTGCCCTTCCACATTTAATTTTTGGCTCTGACTTTGACACTTTGTCAGCTGTAATTTCATTCCAAAAGCGAACGGTACTAGATAGGCGAGACGGCTCGGTCTAAGTAAATATTGGCAGTTTCATAATTTGCAACACTTCGCATTTTTGGGCGCAGTGCGTTCTGTGCTTAGCGCCAACTGCGTAGCCAGTCTAAAATCAGAATATCGAAATTCGGGTGTTGAAGTGACAAGTGGCGAAAAATATGTTTTTAAAAATTAATTTTTTACTTTTTGTTTATTTATGGCCGGGCTACATTTCGCCGACCGCTCAGTGTATGTGCGTTGCGCTTTTCCTTTTCCCCGTTTCTTTGCATTAGTTTCATGCTTTTGCGTTTACATAATTTGCGTCGCTGACGTGATTGTCGCTTTTCCATCGAAATTCTTTTCACATATCGCATGGAGCCAACTGAAAGATACACTTCACTTGCCTGCACAGATAAAACATTTTTATTGTTGTTTTTGTGCAAAGTTTTCTCGTGCCACAAAGTTCACTGCACAGTTCCATTCCCTTGAAATATCAGCAGAAGCGCTTGTTGAGATAAGTTATCCGCAAATATCGTCTGATTAAGCACTTTGGCATTTCCTTGTGGCATTACCCATCCCTCGATCGTATTGTTTTTCTATTTTCAATTGCATTATGTGTATTTGGTGCGCGGTGATAACGCTGATATTGCAACGTGAACAATGCTAGCAATTTACGATCTGTAAACAACAATCAATTGCTTTCGATTCTTTATAGCAAAAAACAAAAAGGGGGGAAATCGCCAATTGTTAGCGCATCGTTAAGAATTGGATTTCGGAGGAAATCGTGTCGACCCCAAAAACGTGTCGATCTTTAAAACTTTCACCTAGACTTGTGTAACATTAGTATACCCCGAATGAGAGGCTATACGTCGCAGGATTGAATGACATGAAGTTATTACTCCCTGGAACTGTAGCTCTTAGGCATCTCCAATAATCGTTCACAATTATTTAGATTGGGTTACAGTTAAGACTTTTAACCTATTAAAAGCATTACATTGCAGTGAAAATAATAGCACGTTATTGGTTTTAAGTGCTTAGAGTTGATTAAACGTTTTCCGTTCTGCCCCAGTCAATTATCGGCATTTTCTCGTTTGGCTCCTGTTTAAAAATCTGTTACTGCGGGATTTTGTTTGGGGTTGGTTTGGTGGGTATGGATTAATTCCCAATTTAAATGGTTTGTGAAATACACCTGACTGTGGGGACACAGATTGCAAAGCCGTTAATTGCTTCCATTAAACAGTGTAGGCAGCGTGTATTTGGGTATCTGAAACAACTTTGGCCAGAATTTTTGTAACACAGATATTTGGGAGGGGTTTGAACCCGCAAACCCCTCCTTGAGTCCGCCAGTGCAAGTTGTCCATATGAAGGTATTTCTATCCGTATGTATCCGTGTTCGAGCATTTCAAGAAAACGATTATGATTGTCCGAATGTCACTTTCACGTTGAACAAGTTTTTAATGTGCCTTTAAGTACAGGAATGTATTACTTGTATGACACTTTACAGATGTTTCTGTTTCTAATTTTCTTATATTTATATTATATGAATATGCACTTCAATATTTTCAGGTGGAGCTGGCCTTATGGGATACCGCCGGGCAGGAGGATTACGACAGACTTCGACCACTCAGTTATCCGGATACAGATGTAATTCTAATGTGTTTCTCGGTGGATTCGCCCGATTCCTTAGAAAATATTCCTGAGAAATGGACCCCTGAGGTAGGTGCATTAATGTCTGAACCACGTTTTTATTAAATTGTCGTTTTCGCAGGTCAAACACTTTTGTCCAAATGTTCCAATCATTTTGGTAGGGAATAAGAAAGATTTACGAAATGATCCCAATACGATTAGGGTAAGCGACACGTCGATTTTTTCCATACTGACATAAATTGCTGAATTATTTATTAAACTTTGCAGGATCTTGCAAAAATGAAGCAGGAGCCTGTAAAGCCACAAGAAGGCCGGGCAATGGCTGAAAAAATTAATGCCTTCGCCTATTTGGAATGTTCGGCCAAGTCCAAAGAGGGTGTTCGGGATGTCTTCGAAACGGCTACCAGAGCCGCATTGCAAGTAAAAAAGAGGAAGAAGACCAAATGCCTTTTGCTCTAAAAGAGCAATTATACACACACACACATAAAACACTCTCCCAATTTTTAATTTTCTTTTTTATAAAACGGGCATAATTTCAAATGTGGAATTGATTGATTACTTGATCATGATCGATTGATTATTAAATATGTAATAATATTTCATTCATATTTTATTTAAAAAATGAAAGTTTGTTTTCTGGACAACTATATTATACACGTGTATTTAAAAAGATGTAAAAAAATCTTGCAAACATTATTTCAATCACAGAAAAAAAGGAAACAACAAAAAAACAAGAAAACGTTTGAAAAATGCTAGATAAAAAGGAAAAGAGAACTAATACACCAACTGCGACAGAAACAACAACCCGGAGCAAAGTGGGGAGTTGTATTTGATAGGGAAATTGAAACAATATCATAACCCACACTGAGACACTCAGCACATACTGAACAGAACCGCCACAAGACAGAATATCCGAATTCAGAAAGGTTGAGATTTTGTTATTCCGTTTTGTTTTAAAATGCATCAACAAAGAAAAATTAAACAAAAAGAAATGGAAAACAAAAAGTATTTGTGAATTTTGCTACTTTTTACTACCGAAAATGATAATGATGTTAATGATGGTCATATAATAAATTTTGTAAAATCTAAAACAAGAACATTTACTACTACAACTACAAACTATTCAACTTATACAAAAAAAGATAATTATAATACAACCACAAAAGGAACCGCCAATAAAGATACCAACAATTTCAAAATACAAAACCCCAAAAATAAGTGGAAAAACTACAACACAAAGAACGATTACCACAAATTAAATGCATTAAATTTTCAAATCAATTTAAAATTTAGCAAGAAAGTAAGAGTCAAATCATACATTCATATTTTTAATAAAGTGAAACAACATCGTGAATTGTAAAACTGTCATGTTTATTTTCGCGATCACAAATGCAAAACAGATCATCTCCATCTGGATGAAAAACATACTGTAAACAAACATCCAGGCACACACGAGTGCTCCCAGACTACTTGCGATTTTGTTAATGCAACATTGTGTGTATCCGTCGCTTGGCTTCAAACATTTTCATGGAATTCATTCTTGTTTTGGTTTTTGCTTAACTCGCACGAAAACACAAAGGAATTGTAAGAGAGCAACAAATATAATTTTTCGCCCCTGAAAATGATTTGCTTTTTGTAAGCGCTACTACAATTTACAGTTACTACTTAAATTTTTGAATGTTTACTATTTTTGAAATTGTACTCGTATCTCTTAAACTGTAAGCGGCGAAGCATCCGCAACAACAACATACCATACCAAGTAAATTCACTTTAAGGAGAGAAACAAACAACCATCAAATTCACGCTATTGGCACTACTTACGTTATTATTTCATAGTATTTGATCCTTGTGAGATTTGAAAGCAAACCGTGGCATTTAAGGCTACTCGAAAGTCGTATTTTTTTGTACGTGCATGCGTTTAAATTGGCGAAAAACAAACACAATATGAGGTAGAATAAAATAAAAGGAGCAGCCAATCCAAAATTCTTTCAAAATTCTGTATTTACACTTCTTAAACTCAATGATAGTTTTCTTTTCTGTGTAATAAGGTTGGTGTTCGTTTTTTTGTAATTTTAATTTAACGCGCGTATTATGCATATCGCATAATATTCCTTACAATAAAATATTTTACTAATACATGCATATTATATAAAATAAATAAAAATACAAATAAAGAAAAGAGGAAAAAAACGTATGTATACTCGTGAGTTTTACTTGGTTGTTGCGAAATTTGCATTGCCGTCTTCCGGAATGTAATTAAATGTGTTGTTGATGAAAGTCGAAGGTCCAAGAATTACATGTTGCTTTGGATTCCTCGAGACAAGGATTACTTTGTTTTACTCCGGTATGAACGTCTGAACTATTGTCTTGCAATAAACAGATGTCGGACATTTATCTATGGATTCGCCAACTGCACCGGCAAATGCATTCGACACCGATACTGTATGCCGCATATATTTTATTTTCTACTTTTGTAATATTTTTATTCGTCATCATTTTTTATCAATCAAAGCTGCCTACACGTGGTAGCCGCTTCGCAAATACTGTTGAGCCTGTTCAAAGGTTGCTATCAAGTATCCGAAGTAGTGGTATCAGTCGTCCGCTGAACACTCTCCATGGTGAGGTTGAAGAGGTCACATGACAAAGGATCGCCCTCCCTGACGCCTCGAACGCAGTGGCGCAAACAGGGGGATTTGGGGTTTCAAACCCCTAAACACACATTTTGCTGGTATGGTTTCAAATCGTATTCGGTTGTACGCAACCCCCCAAATGAAAACCTGTATGCGCCACTGCTCGAATGGTATCAAATGGGTCGGAGGTCACTCCCAACATTGACGGAGCTGCGTGTATTCCTTATGCATGCAACCAATCAGCTCACCGCCGACGGCCTTGAACAATTCTGCTGGTAGCTCGTCCAGCTTCGCAGCTAAATCGTTCTTGAGTCGCTGGTAAGCGACCCGGACCTCGTCATAGCTGGGCGGCGGCACGCCCGGTGGCTTCCATACGGCTCGCGAAGCAGCCGACTGCAGGGCCTTCTTGTACGCAGTATTCTTCGCTGCAGTGGCTGCGCGACACTTCGTCGTACCATCGATTCTTCGGTGGTGGGCGTTGAAAACCAAGGACATTATCTGCGGCAGCGTGCATAGAGTGAGATATGCGGCGCAAAGACGCGGTCGATTTTGGCGTCATGGGCCGGGCACCCGTCGGACGATCTCGAGCTTCGCATAGAAGGCATCTTTGTTCGCATCGTCCTTCTCTTATGATGCTAAGGTATTTAGCGTTGACACGGATCGAGGCCAGCCGTTCGTTCACCGGAATACATACAAATACAGCTCATAATTACTTCCAGTACTAAAGTTTTTCGTCGAAAGCTCGGTTTCCCAAAATATGCAGACACTTAACCTAATCCAACAGCTTAAGTTCTTAGGAATTGTTGGGAATAGACAAATTGTACACATTGCTCTGAAAGAAAACATGAACCCAAAAACAACAAACAACAGATGCTGCAACATGTTGAAGATCATCTTTTATTCATTACAAGTAAACATTCATCATTTTTGATATTCTTATTATTTGTATTAGATTCTATCCAATGTGTGTCGTGAAGTTTTTTTTTTAAAAAGATCAATGATAAATCTTCACAGTGAAAAATGACTCCCGCACTTTTTTTCAGTTTCCCACTCGGTTTTTCCCACTTAACTGTCAACTATTTTTATTTTATACTTTATATACTCTTTCGTAACACTTTACATTAAACAGTTCATAAAAACGTGAAACAATTTTGTGTTCCTCGAACCGCATCTATAGTAAAGAAAACACAAAAGTATGTGTACAACTAAAACAGGGCAAATATCAAAAGCAACGACGTTAAAAATTTAACACAGTACAAATAAAATCTTAAAGCTAAACGCTTTAAATAACAAACAACAATTGTTCATAACATATAATAGTAAAGGAACTCTTCATACGTGTCGGTGTGTGTGTGTGTGTGTAAGTTGGTGCAACTCGCACGAGCGCACGACACTAGGAGCTCCGTGTCTCGTCGCATCGGCCCGCTCATTGTCCTCTGCTCTCAGCAGCTTACTTTGCGCGCACGCTTGCCTTCACTTATAAAAATAAAATTCGCTTTCTTACACTTTTTCACTTACATTTAGCTGCTTTAAATATTAAATAACAAACTAAAAGTAAGCATTCACAAATTAAATGGTATCACTTGGCAAGCAAATGGGCAAGTCGGAAAACAGTCATTTAAAAATAAACGTAAAGCATCTCATGTGCAGTTTGTGTAGTTCAATTAATCTAACAACTTAACAGATACAATTTAAAGCTCAAACTTTGCTAATAGTGACTATCAGAATGAAGAGATGTTGAACATACGCTTCCGTGTTTCGATCAGTAGTGTGCCACATAATATTTTTGAGCAATCGAATTCCGGATTCACCAAAGCTTCATCATCGTTTTGACACACTATGATTAAATAATAATAGCTAATTGATCAACAATCGCTTTCCAGCAGCAAAGGAAATTGGTATAGTTAAATTCATACCAACATTTTTTTAATTATGGGATCTAAATTATTTCGAATTCCGATTAATCAATATATGTACATATCTCAAAGCCTTACTCGACAAAAATACCCAAATTACAGAGAGTATTTTGCTGCTGATTTTCAATTAAAGTTCTAAGCACTCATTTCCAACTGAATTTTCATTGCTGAATACTGACGAAATATTGAAAAACTAACAAATATTTGATTTGCAGGGTCAACGCACTTCAATGTTTTATCCCATTTTAATGTGTTTCCAAATATTGGCGGTCGCTGCAGCTCAGTGGTTAGTGGCCCGAGTCCCGATTTTTTATATCTCCCAGCAAGAAATTTTAAACCATTCAGAATAAAAATAATTGCTTATGAAAAAGCTCCCAACCCGTTCGAAATCGGCATAAAACCGTAGGTCCTTTATTGACCAAAGCACATTCGGAATACATCGACATGTAGTCGTAGACACAGGTTCGTTATTTAATAAGACTGCCCAAATACTTGGTTGATGAACCTGAGTCTTTTTCAAGTATCGATGAATTCCTTTCCATGATGAAATTCGATGATTCCTTTCCATGATAAATTGCTCAAGTATATATTCAATAACTTTGCATTCTGCTGGTAAATTATGAACGTGATTGATTGATGGATTTTCTGACTTTACGAACGCATAGATCGTTAATGATCGGGTTTTTGGAGAGACTGCTATGCATAAACGATAACGAAATGATCAACAATCGATTAAATTGAATTAATCAATTTCAATTAATCGCATAGCCTTAAATACAATATTTTTTGGTTTCTTGCTTGTTCTATTTGCTTCGACGCTAGTAACTATTTCCAGTGTGTTGGCCTTACGTTGAACGTATAGGAACGGTTAGGGAAATAGGAAGAACGCAGAGTGGTGGAGCGTGGTATATTGAACTATGCATTGTCTGTGATTGTTTCCTGTTTGCTCGGTTTCGGCTAGACTCTAAAATGAAATTTGATTACCGAATATAAACACCGTCCTAATTTACCTTGTTATGCTAGATCTCTTTCTGAATTTGTGGTTATCGAATTGTAAAAAGTCTAATTTTTCCGATTTGTTTTGCACATCAGTTCATTCATTAGATACACAACTTTGAAAATTTAATTTTAAATCAAAATAATTTTCATTACTATTTTTCTGTCTGGGTTCTGGTTGTTGCAATTTTTACTTTGCATGTGATTCAATTTACTTGTATATAATTTTAAGCTGAAACAATTTTTGAACTTAGTATGTTGTCCCTTGTTTTGGACATTTGAACACGCATTTTTATGTCAGTATGTTTTATGTAATTTCTATGTCAGCGCATTCCACCTATTTACATACTTTTCGCGGGTACCGCCGCTTGCACAGCAAGCTTCATCTGCCACACCGTTCTGTGCAACACGCAATGCTAACCTGTTCCTCTTGAGCACTGCTGCATTTTCCGTTACTATTAGCGTATCAGAAAGACGCTTTAAGTTTCTCTCTATTCAACTACCAGCTAACAAAGAATGTTTCAGTAAATTGCGTTATGGCAAAAACTCTTTGTCAACATTTCCTAAGCTTTTTTGTGTTTTGTTTTTTGCTGTTGTTGTGCTGCAATTCACATTTCTATAGTTTTACTTGGGGAGAGTCGCTAGTTCCTACCACCTTTCTTTGCTGGAACGGAACTACGAGTGGGGCTGGAAAAGGGAGCTATTGTTGCTTGCACTGCGCTGTGTTGTTGTCATTGTCATTGCTATTGTTGCTGTTAATATATACTGCAGACTGATAATGCAAGTATGGCCAATGTCGTATGGTGTCTCAATTGAGGTTTCTGCGGCGCCGAAATACCAGCGCGAAGATCGACCGTATGCGCCACCAGCGGCTGCGACGACGCGAATTCAGTTTCTCCGAACTGGTGCCATTCCCGAGCGCCTGTTTGAGAAAATTGATTAAAACGTTGTATTAAGTGTCGTATTTCTATTCTTTGTAAAACAAGATTTTATGACAAAGTCATTAATGCGTAAAGAAATCAGTAGTCATCATTGACAGGTACTAAAAATATATAAAGTGTGCCTAGCAATGCTATCAGACGCTAAGGGCGATGTTATGCTGCCGGTCACGGGCACCGATCACGGATAAAATTGTTGTTGCTTCAATGTTAAAGAGAAAAATTTCGCTCTCTCAATTTTCTCTTTTACATTGAAACAACAACAATTTATCCGTGACCTACGATCATTTGACCGGCAGCATAACATTGGCCTAATCTAACTCTTGGTCAAAATTAAATCAAAGTACGTTCTCTTCATATTATTGGCAAACTCGCTGCGGCTGAGCGGATTTCCGGGCTATTAAACAAACAACACAAGTTTCAGGTTTTTACATTTCTCCGCAAACCGCACTGAATACTACTAACGACGGCATACGACTATTAAGAAGCAATTTTAATCCGAGGTTTTACTCTAAGGCCGATGTTATGCTGCCGGTCACGGGCACCGATCACGGATAAAATTGTTGTTGTTTCAATGTAAAAGAGAAACATTTCGTTCTCACATTTCGATCTCCGTGATCGGTGCCCGTAAGGCCGATGTTATGCTGCCAGTCACGGGCACCGATCACGGATAAAATTGTTGTTGCTTCAATGTAAAAGAGAAAATTTGGAGAGCGTAATTTTTCTCTTTTACATTGAAACAACAACAATTTATCCGTGACTGGGATCATTTGACCGGTCAAATGTGACCAATGTAGTAGTTTTTCAGCTACAGTACACCGTATTAAATTGGAGTTGCATAGGAAATATCAAGCCCCGTGCTTCCGCTTGCTTCTGTAAGCACAGGGTGGCGCAAAAGTTGTCACCCAGTGTTCTTTGGTTCTAATTTGTTTATGAATGTATGTACTACTGTGTCCAAAAAATAAGGTGACATTGTATTTTTTTTGAAAACTCTTTATAGCCTATTACCGTTTGCGAGTCGCCTGAAAATTTGAGCATTTCGTTTTATGGTTCGCGAGTCGCCGAATTCAATTCGCCTGAACTATCAAAATCAATCGAATGAGAGAAAAATGCATATTATCGTAAGCGACTCGCTTGAGTTTCGTTCGCCACAAACGTCAAAATCGGTCGAATAAACATTCCATTCGACAAAATTCAAAAGAAGTAGAAATGGAGCTCATGTGAATGAACTTCGATGAATTCGCATGAATTTCCAAGATTGTATCACTGATCAGTGGGTCTACCTAACTTTCAACTTGATCGGGATTATCCATTCTGAAGTGCATGCAAATATTATGCAAAGCACATTTTGTGTTGATTATTTGTGTTTCCGTTTTTGGGAAATAGTGTAACTTTCTCCCGCGTAATAAACATCAGAAACGGCACTTTAGCACACCGATTTTTCTTTCTGCAATATTTCTACCCTAGGCATGTTTTTGTTATAGACTGACTCTCTGCATTACGGAATGGTATCATGAGATATGTCATCTAATCACCATATTGTGGTCCCAGGCCTTCATCATTGAAGCAGTGTAAATTACAGAGGAATGTGCCCCTTACTTCTACTGAAGACCCTTTTGGTTCAAGCATTGATGCTTCAAGTGATTTGGAGGAACAATACCAATATGCGTTCCATCGACGCATCCAAGAACACCAGGCAATCCGCATTCAGTGCATAAGAAATTTCTGGCACTTTGCTTCTCAGCTTCTCTCATCCTGACCTTAATCCATTCCAGACAAATTCAAGATTCTCTTAAGATTTTCTTTAGCACAATCGAGACCGTTGTCTGTGCAAAGCCCAGCTCAAAGTCATTACCAACACTTGTTTGGTAACTGCCATAAGCAAAAAAGCGCAGCACAATTTCAATGCTGGAGACATTGATGAAGCTCGGTAAGATTTTAATTTGTCTCATATTTTATCCAATACAAACACAAAAGCTTTATTGCTAAGCCAAAATTTAAGATGGATCTTTAAATAAATAAATATGCAAACAAATTTGGATGCTTATCATCCATCAAATTCTTTCATAACCAATATGTGAAGCTCATATCTGGTTCGGAAGTTCAAGTGGATTTGAACTGTTCCTGATGAACCGCCGCATCCTTTGAAGGTTTTGGGGCACTATCATCTTTGAAAAATAAATCTATATTGCTTATAATTTTCATACATTCATATGAAAAAAGCAAACAAAATATTTGTATATTGAAATTTGAACTGAGAAATTACATCTCTCTCTGCGACAATTTATTTCATAGGCGATTCGCCAACCCTGTCGACTCGCCAGATTTCAGCGACTCGCAAACCGTAATAGGGCCCTAAATCATTTCATTCCCTTCAAAGTAATCCCCTCCCGATGCAATGCACTTATGCCAACGGATTTTCCAATCTTCGAAACACTGATTGTAGTCACTTTCCGGGATGGCCTTCAGTTCAGAATCAGAATCTCCTCTATCGTATCAAAACGGTGTCCCCGGAGCGGTCTTTTGAGCTTGCTGAACAGCCAGAAGTCGCACGGCGCCAGATCAGGTGAATACGGTGGTTGCGGAACGATATGGGTTGAGTTTTTGGCGAAATGATCACGAATTACGAGTGCAGTATGGGATGGTGCATTATCGTGGTGTAAAAACCAAGAATTGTCTTTCCACAATTCCGGCCTTTTTAGGCGGATAGCGTTACGCAAACGTCGCATAACGTTCAAATAATATTCCTTGTTGACTAAAAAAAAAAAAAATTCTCCAAATCCTTCGACGCGCGCAGTTTAAATTCAAATGTCACCTTATTTTTTGGACACAGTAGTATGTATAAATGAATGACTGAATGAATGTATGTATGAACGAATGAATGAATGAATAAATGAATGAATGTATGAATGAATAAATGTTTCGTCGCCATTTGCAAAAGTTATAGTATCTCCCGATAAGGTGATGACTTTTGCGCTACCCTGTATTTTCGGTACATACAGACGTTCACAAATTTTAATAAGCTTTTAGCTTAGCCAATGATGACATTTATTCATCCTAAAATGCCTCAGAGCGCTAAAAAACGCACCTTTTGCTGCTCCTTGCGGCGGATTTCTCGCACTAATGTGTAGAAAGCCTCATCGATGTAGTGACGCAATGCAGCAGAAGTCTCAAAAAACGGGCAACCAAATTGATTGGCCAAGTTTTTTCCTTCCTCGGTAGTTACCTTAAAAAAAGAGTTATAAAATAGTAAAAAGTTGTTTAATGTTGTAGTACTATTTGCTGGCTTACCTTTCGCTGAGATTCTAAATCTACTTTATTCGCAATTAGTACCAACGGTATATCCTCGGAGAGGCGTACACGCTGAATGAGTTTACGATATTCTGAAGCCTCTTGAAAACTGTGCCGATCGGTAACTGAGTAGCATATGATGAAACCTTCGCCGCAGCGCATGTACTGATCGCGCATCGCCGTGAACTCAACCTGGCCAGCAGTGTCGAGTATATCGAGCAGCGCTGCTTCCCCATCGATGACGGCCTGTTGTTGATATGAGTCCTCTGTAGGTACGGAGATCGATCATAGTTTAGTACACTATAATTGTGGTCTTTACATTAAAGATATTTGCAGATACTTGCCAATGGTTGGATCGTGATAGTCCAAGAAGCTGTGACTAACAAACTGCAGTGTCACAGCTATCAATGGGAGGCCACACATGTAAGCAGAACAGAAAACGAATAACTGAGTGTATATGTGCAAAAAGATTGAATTAATTGACAGCTACGAGGTGATACATTTTTCGCTCATCTTTATAGAGGTTTCATCGAATAGTTTAATGACGTACTGAGGATGTGTGTTTTCTAGTAGTTATAGGATAGCACGAATAACCTAGGGGTAGGAATCCTATAAAGCATATTTGCTTTCGGGTTTTTATACATAGTAGAAAATGCTAATAATTTGTTCATTTAAGTTATGACCTCTATAAGTGCCTCGTTTTTACCTTCTGTTCCTTAGGTACTATTTTCCTATTTTTTGGTGTAAATAAATGTTTAAAGCTTAAAGGAGTAGGATAAAAGCAGAACATAAACGTAACGCTCCTTTTTTCGTGGTATATTCGAGTATTGTAAGCTTACCTGACTTGCCAACACCACCATCACCAAGGATCACAATCTTGTACACGCGAAGTTGATGAGGCGTGGTTCGCTTCTCGGGCATTGCTGCTGGATCTGCGTTTTTGGAATATTTTTTTGGTTTTAGGAATTTTTTTAGCGAGTAATCGCTGTTTCCATGGCCTTGTATGGGTTCCAGTTTTTGGTGGATAATGTTATGCCTCTCCAGCCGTCGACTTATAGGACTTTTACGCAAGTTTCAGTGGTTCTGACCTAAACAAATTCCGTATTTGAGATATTTGAAATTGCTACGAAAAAGTAAATATCTAAGGATTGACAGATCGCGCGCGAATGCTACATGCTCAATATTTATCGCGCCAGTATTCACATAATTGTTATTCGGAGTGGTTCGTCGTTTAAAAGATGTCGCAATTCTTCCAACTTGAAAATTAAATCTTTCAAAATTTGTTTTTCTGTCGTAAGCTCCGATTCTACCGGCGGCACACACTCGCTTTCAATATCCTGTTCCATTATATAGCCACAAACTACACAAAAATTAAGTAAAATGCTTTATTTCTTATTTGTTTTATTTTAATTTTACCACGTACTGCCGAATCGCGTATTGATATCATGAAATATGCTACACGTTCAATATTTATTGACAGATTTGTGATCCGCGATCCAGATTTCAAAATATTTAAATATTTTGCGATATGGATCACGATCCATCAATATTGCATGCTAAACGTTCAATAAATATCGCGTTACTGGATCGCGGTCAATCAATCCATCAATATGGATCGCGATCCAAATATCACAATAAATATTGAATGTGTAGCAGGCGCATATCGCTCGTTCTCCTGAATAGTGCCATAACTCAAAAAACATAAAAGTGGGGAAAACGCTTTTGAAGTTTTCAATTAACCCTTTCGCTATTTTGTGGCAATGGCAATATGGCAACATGCTACTTTGTGGATGTCTGCATCCTCTATGGTTGCAAGAATACATTTTTTTTGTTGGTCTTTAGAATAGTTTGAAGTTTTAGGAAAAATACGAAATTAATAAACTGAATATTTAAGTTTAAAGTAGAGAAGTATACACGTTTTTGAATGGTATATCTTGACATAGTAAAGAAAGAAGAAGCAGAAAAAGTAGAGAACTTTTTAATTTGACGTTTTCTTTCAATTTAGATAATTTTTATTTTTAGTTTTGGCTGAAGTAACTGAATAAATATTCAAATTTTCGTTGTGCGTAAAAAGTTTTATGTTTAAGGCGGATGTTATGCTGCCGGTCAAATGATCGTCGGTCACGGATAAATTGTTGTTTCAATGTAAAAGAGACAAATTTCGTTCTCCCAATTTTCTCTTTTACATTGAAACAACAACAATTTTATCCGTGATCGGTGCCCGTGACCGGCAGCATGCATAACATCGGCCTAAGTAATTACTACAGCCATAACGATGTGGTTGCTCTCATAGGCCGATGTTATGCTGCCGGTCACGAGCACCGATCACGGATAAAATTGTTGTTGCTTCAATGTAAAAGAGAAAATTTGGAGAGCGTAATTTTTCTCTTTTACATTGAAACAACAACAATTTATCCGTGACCGGGATCATTTGACCGGCAGCATAACATCGGCCATAGACAAACACTCCGAAATACAGGGTCCGAGTAAAAAAATTAAAAAATTTCTTATGGAATGTTTCTAATATAACCACATAGAAGCCTCAGACGTAAAATTTAAAATTTTAACTTTCCCCAGTAAAAACCTGTTGCGAAAGGGTTAAGTGAAATATGACGACACAATAACACCTGCTCTTTGCATGAGACGAATTTAAAAGATATTGTTATGTTTTTATACGATACCAGATGAAGCATAAAAAGGCAATTATTTCTGTATACTTAAATTAAAAAATTTGGTTTTGAGTTATGACACTTTTCAGGAAAACGAGCGATATGTAGTGCAGCAGTGCTATGGTCGTCCAAAGTATACGCGAAAGACTCAAGACGCTTCTGAGCTGTTTTGACGCAGCTCATTGCGGAGTATAAAATTGGCCACTGATTACCAGGTTGTGAAATGTTTACTTTTTATAGCTTTTAACTTGTCCCCTTCCCAACCATTCTGCACTCCATTGATCACTAACCAGGTCCACGACTTCAACTATGTATTTTGGCGCCGTGGTGTTTTCAGCCAATATTCACTTCGCTCCAACAGTATTGCGAACATAATAATTTTGGATTTTCAGCTTAACCAAAAACAGACGTTGTCATAAGCTGTTGCCTTCACCAAAGCCTGTCTGAGTGCGACCACCAGCCAACACCAACAGCGGAGCAGAAAAAACTTCTTTCACAACGGACTTTCTACTGCGTTTCGCAGTTGTGAATTCTCCTTCTATTTGCACTTTTATTGCACATCTTATCTTTTCTGCGTGTTTTCGAATAATTTACGAGGAAGTTTTCAATTTATTCGCAGCATTTTCCACGGACCGTTTCGTTTGCGCTGCTGTCGTTCGATTTTTCGCTTTTCTACAATTCTACCAATTTTATGTGTATTTGGTGAATTGTGTGCTGTCAACGGCGACAGTGGCAACAGCAACAACAAAAGGAGCAGCAACGACGTCACAGGTCTTCACAGCCGTCCATCCAAGAACAAGACTGTTTGAGCGGGAATCAAAGCGAATTCATTAATTATTTTTATTAATTATTAATATTAATAATTAATTATTTATTAATTAATTATTAGTATTAATTCGCATTGGCGGGAATGTAAAGATAATTTAGAATTTGGACAGCAAAAAGATTTTCACGCGGAGCAGTACTGGATGATGGACAATCAAAAAAGATTCGCGTTACATTTCCATTTTTAAAGCAATAAAACTGAATGAACTGTACCCATATATGTAATACTTCTATATCGGCAGTAAGCTCAAGGTACATTCGCCAACATCACAGTACAGCAATAGTGAAATATGAGCGAGAAAGCATATAAACGAATGTACCTTGACATTTGTCAAAAGTCGGGTGCATGGTTCAACTACTTATTATACTACTTATTACTTATTATACTTATTATACTTATTATATTATTATAACTACTTGTTATTGTGCCATGGTCGGGTGCGTTTAGGCGGGAAAAAATTTACTGGAAAAAAATAAAAATTTGTCGAAATGAACTGAAATTTCTTCAACCGCCCTGGAGCAGTTTGACAGTTGTTCATGTGTAGAAGTGCACATGTATACACGCATAGAAATACATTCGCAAAATTTCGTGTTTTCTGTCTCATCGCTTGTCTCCCTTTGATTTCCGAATGAAAACACATTGTGAAGATAGGTTAGTGCCAATATAGAAGTATTACATATATGGCATGGCACAATAACAAGGTAATAGCATGCCCGCAACACAAAAAACCACATGTATTTTGTTGGTAGGATTGTTTATCGTTACTGTCAAAATCAGCTGATATTTTCCGACGAAAGAGGGAGAAACTGAAAACATACAAAAGTGATTGTTGCCAGACGGTGCTGTATTTGAGTGAAAAAACGGGAAAAGTGCTCAGGTCAGTTGTTTTCAGTCAGGTATTTTCATTTCAACCGATGTGGCAACACGGAACCACTGCTGACACCAACGATTTTGACAGAAGCCATAAACGATCAGCCGGTGGCTTGCTATAACCTTGTAGTTGAACCATGATATATGGCTTTAGTGAAAAACATTTCTTCATTTTGGTTGGCATAAATTAGCAATAAACAGTGTGCTCTGGCAACACTGTTATCAATGTAAACTCTTGACATCAGGCAAACAAAACTAGTGTTGCCAGATGAGGAGATTTCCTCCTAGATTTAGGAGATTCTTGGCCTTTTAGGAGGAAGAATTGTTTAGGAGAAAGTTTTGGAGATTTATATTTTATGTTAGGGGATTTTTCTGATCCTTAGTGGATTTTTAGGAGATTTTTGAATAACGAAGTATGATGTATGGGGAACACTGGCAGCAAAACATATTTTGGCAACTATTTTAATAGTCAAAGCATCCTATTGTGTTAAAAATTTTTAAGATTACAAAATGTAAGCTCATTCTATCTCGTTCTCACTTATTTCTGTTACAATTAAATCCCGTCAAAAATAGCACTTTCTATTTAATTCATTGGTTATATGTTTTCTTTTTGTTAAGTTTTTGTTGTTAAGCTGAAGATGAATAAAAAAGGCTGCATTATAAAATTATATGTATTGTAATGAGCACTGGGATGGATTTAAGTCCTTTTGATATAAACAACTGTGTAAACTTTTAAGACAAACTTTATTTGCGTGTTCTAACAATGGCGTCACAAGTAAAAGTAAAGGTAAAACGTAAAGGTAAAGGACCAGCATGAACTTAGCTGCAAGCCCGAGTTGCCACACTGCTTGACAAGCCCAACCACAACAGGGTTGCATTCACCATGGCACCACCTCCACCAATACACTACAACTCGGCCTAACCTGACATTCAATCGACCTCGATTGCTTTTACAATGAATCTTCTTCTAGCTTATCATCTAAAAATTCATAATCTGTACATTCATCACTTAAATTATCACCATCTGTGTTGCCTTCTGAGTCCGTTTCAACTGGCCTACCTCGAGGTTCCAACCATTTCTTCATTCTAGACGAATCAATTACATTGTCATATGGCATCTGAGTAACCTGACAATTTTCAACATCCGTAACAACATAACGATCATGACCTAATTGCTTACGAACTACATAAGGGCCTCTGTACTTCTGAATTAGCTTCTTATTCTTCCCTACCGTAGTGTCTACATTTTTAACCACAACTAAATCTCCTGGTTCAAATTGTTTCGCTGGCCTATGGCTCCTCTCGTAATATTTCTGATTGTACAACTGAGACTTCTGTATTGCAAGCTCTGCCTGCTCCCTTATTTCGGACAAATTAACTTCTTCTCTTGAATACACATCATGCAAATACTCCGTCAATTCATCAACTACTTTGCCGCGCTGCTCAACGCCAAAAAGCAGCTTACTAGGGGTCGTCTTTGTGGCACAGTGTACAGTATTATTCATTGCAAACTCGACATCCGTCAGTTTCTGTTTCCAATCTACATGGTTTATAGGATCAGTCGTTTTGGCCAATATTGCTTTCAACACCCGATTCACCCTCTCAACCTGACCATTCGACTGTGGCGAAGCTACCGCATTCAAAACATGTACAATGTTATTGTTCCCGCAAAAATCCCTAAACTCCGATGACGTAAAAGCTGTGCCCCGATCATCTATGATTCTTCTGGGACGACTGTATTCAACAAAATATCTCTTCAACGCACAAATCGATTCTTTCGCACTACTATTCGTAGCATACATTTTGACAAATTTTGTGAAAGCATCAATCACCACAAACACATGTTTATGCTTTGAGTTCACACTCTCCAATGGCCCGAAATGGTCAATGTGCACTGTATCGAACGGTTCTGGCTTCTTTGGAATACTATATATATTACGCTCATTGCTTCTAGGCGACGTCGAATAATAAATGCACTTCAAACAATTTCTGATGAACACATTCAGCTTTTCGCGCATACGGGGAAACCAATAATGCTTCCGAATCTGATTTGCACATTTCTCAATACCCAAATGACCATATTTCTCATGTATCAATCGCATAATGTTCTCTTCCATCTCACCCGGCACATACAACTGTCGATTCTGACCACTGACACGAAAGACTAACCCATTCTCCAACTCATATCCTGGCACTTCCCCTTGCTCTAATTCTTCCCGCAGTTTATAAATCACAGGATCACGCGTCTGTATAATCTGAATGTTCAAATCAACCTCATTCTCCTCAATACTACACACAGCTGACAACCGGCTCAATGCATCAACATGCTGCATCTGTTCACCCTTTCGGTGTCGAACTGAAAAATCAAACCCGGCGAGACCCAATGTCCATCTGGCAATTCTTGGATTAATTGTTTTCTTCTCCAATGTCAAGACCAAAGAGTTGCAATCAGTCACAACTACAAACGGAATTCCATCCAACATAGTCCGGAATCTTTCCAATGCATTCACAATTGCCAATGTTTCCAACTCAAAGCTATGATAACGCGACTCCGGATCCGTCGTTGTTTTCGAATAAAATGCCACTGGGTGAAACCTGCCGTCATCTTGCTTCTGTAACAGTATAGCACCATACCCTCGCGAACTTGCATCCGTATGCAACTCTGTCTCCCGCCCTGAATCAAAGACACACAGTACAGGGGGCTCAGTCAATTTAGATTTCAAGGTCTCAAACGCATTCCTACACTCTTCTGTCCATTCAAACTTTACACCTTTTCGCGTCAAATAACTCAATGGGCGCGCAATCTGAGAAAAATTATACACAAATCGTCTAAAATATGAAAAAAGACCCACCGCCCTCTGCACCTCCTTTATGTTGGTAGGTACTGCGTAATTCTTTATCGCTACCAAATGATCTTCATTCGGACGAATCCCCCGTTCACTCACACAGTAGCCTAAATACTTCAATTCTCTATATGCAAATTTGCACTTCTTCAGATTCAAGCACAATCCAGCCCCTGACAATAATTTCAAAACTTCTGCCAAAACCACATAATGTTCCTCAATAGTCTTCGTGGCAATGTTAATATCATCTAAATACACCACAATCCTCTTCGCATCAATCAACGGCCGCAACACTAAATTAATAAACCGCTGGAACACTGGTGGAGCATTAGTCAAACCAAATGGCATAAACCGATACTCATACTGTCCCATCGGAGTCACAAACGCAGTTATCGGTATCGATTCCTCATGCATCGGCACCTGGTGAAACCCATTCCTCAAGTCCAACGTACTGAAGAAACTCTTCCCACCCAAATATTCAATACAATCCTCAACTAACGGCAACGGATAATGATCTCTGACAGTCAACTTATTCAACGCCCGATAGTCAACACACATTCTCAATTCACCGTTCTTCTTCCGCACTAACACAATCGGAGACGCGTATGGAGACGCACTTGGCTGAATAATGCCCTGAGCCAACAAATCATCAATTGTCTTCTGTACTTCTGTCTTTTCCCTATATGACAACCGGCGCGGACCACTGTACACCGGCGCATCACTCTTCAACTGAATTTTCATGCAATAGCCACTCAACTTCCCCCCCTTGTTCTTCATTTTCAAATAGTTCTCAAAAACAACTGATTTCAAAGCATCTGCATCTGTTATAGACAAGTTTTCGTCCACATCAATTAGATCACCAATTTCATCCATCTCAGTTGCACCTACCATCAATATTACTTCATCATACAAATTCAAGTCTTCTGTTCCAACTAAATTTACAACTCCGATACACGACTCAAGTCGAGTTTCACACAAATTTGAATCACCAATTACATTTACCTCTGCATTAACTGAATTAATTTCTGACTTGCCACACTTATCATCTGATTTCAATAACTTAACTCTGTTTGGAACCTCTGTTATCTTAACTACTGGACTCTTTAATAAATTAAACAACTTAAGTGCACTGATATTCAACGGAACTTCATTTTTATTGGCATTATTAATCTCCAGCAGAGTACGTCTACTATATCTCACTGTGTCCATTTGGCACAGGCTTATATTCATTGCCTTAAGTAAATCGCGTCCAAAAAGTAGGGGCACCACTGCCTCTTCATCTGGCAAAACAAACAAATTATGGTCAAATTTACGGTTATCAAACACAATTTTACAAGTCACAAGGCCGTACGTACTTAAATTCATATTTCCCATCCCCCGATACTCTGTCACAGTCAATTCACCCGTCACTTCAAATGGCACAAGAGAACGCTTCACGAAACTAGTCGGACTGCCATTATCAAATAAAGCAAAACACGGAATTAATTCAGTGCACTTATTCTGTTTCAAAAAGGCAACACTTACAAGATTTCGGTGTTTCAGCTGTCGGGCTAAACGTCGGACCTCCTCTACCTCCGTCAATGGCGTCCCTGCCTCCCACTCCTCGACCTCTGCTACTGGCTGCTGTTGTTTCGGTACGGCTGGCATCCGTGTTTGCGTCTGGTTTAGTGTTGTATTCTGCATCCGACTACGACGTGGGCACTGCTGGCGCATGTGGCCTACTTCATGGCATATGAAACACGAGTTCGGTGGGCGTCGCGGGGCCCCGCACGCACTTTGATAGTGCCCATATTGAAAACAGTTGTAACACCTGACGGCCGACAAATCCGTGACTTTTGCAGCTGTGTTAGCAACTGGCACTGTTGTATACGACCTCGGCCTAGGCACGGCACCCGACATGACACTGATCTTCGGCACAACCACTGGCGCAGCTGCCCGACGCTTCTTCTCGTAACGCTCCATCAACCCCTTCAATTCACGCAAGGAAGTGGCACTGTACAGCATCGAAACCATATTCGTATCGTCGTTAAGCCCCTCGATGATAATGTCGATTAGGTCCGTTTCTGACACATCGGCGCGGCTGGCAATGTACTGCATCTCAACAATATATTGTCGTGGTGTTTCGTCTGGTCTCAGGACACGGGCACGTAACTGTTGCAGCACATCTCGAACCGTGAATATACGACGGTATTCAGTCATCAAAGCCATCCTTAGCTCACCATAGCTGCGAACACGAGTTATGTCCGCGAACCGCTTCGCTTGCCCAGTTATCAGATGTCGTGCGGCAACCAGCTGGTCTCGCTCACTGTACTGGAAACTCTCGAACACATTCTCCAAGTCGGCCAACCATTTGCTAACGTCCTGCAACTCCGAACCATCAAATTTGCTCATCATCGCGTCCAGTACACCCAGGTCGATTCTACGACTCTCGAACTCGTTCAACTCACGCTGCAGCTGGACAAGCTCACGTTTCTTGCGCATGATCGCCAACTGCCGATCTAACTCAGCCTCTTCAGCCTCAGTACTGGTCACATTCACCACACTCCCTGCATCAACTGTATCATCTTCTGTATCTGGCACATTCATGGGTCGCTCCCTCTGGCTGGCCCCTGGCATCTGTCGTCTAGTCGTCTGCACACTCTGGCTGGCATCTGGCATCTGTTGATTCAGCGGAACATCAGGCTCGCTATCCGCTCTGGCCGCTCTTCCGCTACCTCCGACACGACCTGCTACCGCTTGTTCATACACTGTCCGCAACTGAACCATCGTGGCGTCTTCCTCGAATTCAGCTCCCGCAGCCCGTAGTGCAGCAATAACCGCATTGCGCGTTAATTTGTTCGCCATTGAACCACAATAACTTTAGAACTTAGATAGAAAAAAAATTCCTGCTCGAACCCCACACTTGACGTTGTAATGAGCACTGGGATGGATTTAAGTCCTTTTGATATAAACAACTGTGTAAACTTTTAAGACAAACTTTATTTGCGTGTTCTAACAATGGCGTCACAAGTAAAAGTAAAGGTAAAACGTAAAGGTAAAGGACCAGCATGAACTTAGCTGCAAGCCCGAGTTGCCACACTGCTTGACAAGCCCAACCACAACAGGGTTGCATTCACCATGGCACCACCTCCACCAATACACTACAGTATATATTTTTTTTTTATGAGAAGTTTTATTCTTTTAAAATGACGGAAATTATACAACAATTTTAGGAGATTTTTTTAACTTTTGGGAGGAAATTTCGGTTTTTTTTTAATTTAGGAGAAAGTAATTTTAGGTATCTGGCAACACTGAACAAAACAGCAACCAAGGCGTCAGCAGGTTATACTATGGCTCTACTATATCAACTATTTATTATTGAGCCATGGATTTAGCCTAGTAGTTTCTATCAATTTCTGACAGAACAGTCGTGCACGAGAATTTTAAATACCGTTACAAGTTCGGTTTGAACATTTCCCATTCTTGTCGATAATTTGACGAAATGCAAAAGTGCCAATTGTGTAATAAAAAAAGGACAAAGGGCAGTGGAACCTTTTTTAAAATTCCTGATGACGAGCGGAGAAGGGCGAAGTGGAGTGCGATGTGCCAAAAAGTGTTCCCAGCAAACGCATTCATATGCGCGGATCACTTCTTGCCCACTGATATTATCAGATGCGCAAGATTGAACCAATTGATGCCCAACGCTATGCCATCAGTGAACTTTGCCATGCTGTGAGTTTATCATGGTAATTTTGAATTCGGTTAAATTTTTTAAGTGGGTTGAAAATATTTCAGAACCAATCGTCAAACTGAACCCGCAAATTTGGCCGCAGCGTCAGGGGTTGACTCTGCATTCCATTCGGATTTGGAGTAAGTACATACCTTAGGCAATAACAATATATTGCAAATACAATTTTATGATTTTAGCACGAGTATGGCTGTATGTGATGACCGGCAAAAAAACAAGAAGTCAACATCCACATCTATTAAGTATGTTCATGCTTACAAATACATATTAGTTTCAGTTACAACTTAATATTTTTTTCTAGAATTGAACCCTCTCCGGACGGCGTAGTTGAGGGATGCAAGGAGTGCGAAACCCAGACAGAGTAAGTACTTTACAAGATTTAGTATCATGAAACGCACAGAAAGTAGCGTGGTTTATGTGATATGTAGACATCTTTAAGAGTACCAAATAAAGTGTATTTATGAAATTTTTTATTTTTAGCCCTTCAATGGAGCACTTTTCCATGGCCATCGAAGTTGAGTCCCTAAAAACGGAAATCAAAAAGTTGAAGGACGAAAACAGTCGGCTGCAACAGAAAGTGGAACAACAGAATGCGATTATGCAAACTGTGCGTTCCATTTTCACCGATGGCCAGGTTCGGAGAATGATGTGTCCGGGTATGGTTGTTTTCATTTACCAGAAAGGTGCCAAAGTAAGAAACATTGTAAATGATTTCGCAGATTTAAAACTTAATTGGAGCTGGACAGACATATTGAATGCCATATGTCTGCACGCGTCCGGGCCTCGGGCGTATAATCATTTATATGCCAAAGGTTTCCCACTTCCACATATTATGACGCTGCAAAGATGGTACCGGAAAGTCACGGTGGATGAGGGCATTCTGACGACATCCATTGATTTCATGCGGCAACTGACCGATTTGACGTACAATGACAAAATATGTGTACTGTCCTTCGACGAGATGAAGGTGGCAGAAGTATATGAGTACGATCAGAGGTCAGACTGTGTGCCGAAACCAGCGAATTATGTGCAGGTGGTGATGGCGCGAGGCTTACGGAAGTCATGGAAACAGCCGGTCTTCTTTGAATTCGACCTTCCAATGACTAAACAGACAATGGAGTCAATAGTTGTGGCACTAGACCGAGCTGGTTTCCCAGTCGTGGCAGTGGTGTGCGACATGGGTCCTACAAACCGCAAATTTTTAAAAAGTCTGAACGTAACAGCGGGTAAGTAGCTGATATTGACAATTTCTGTTTGATTTTCAATATGATTTAAATACTTTAGATAAACCATGGTTTCCACACCCGTCGCATGAGGGCGACAAAATATTTACATTCGCCGATGCGCCTCATCTTATGAAGCTACTGCGTAACCATTTCTTGGACAGTGGCCTTATTTGGAGGGGCGACTTGCTAACACCGCGGACCGTAGTTGACTTGATGAAGCACACAAGCAAATCAGACGCGTCTATTACATTCAAACTGACTGAAGAGCATTTGTCAGTCAAAGGGATCGGTATGTTGTGATAACTATAATAATGGGGTCAATCTAAATGACGAAATTCTTCAACATTTCCAGGTCGGCAGAAAGTAAAATTAGCTGTGCAACTATTTTCCAACACCACCGCCGCTGCTATACGACGTTGCTCCTCCTTAGGGATGGAAATGTATAAGCCAACAGAAACTGCTGAAATGATCCAGCTAGTAAACGATTGGTTTGATGTGCTAAGTTCATCAATGTACACTTTTGGTCACTCCGGAAAGGTATTTTTCTTTTACTTTTAATTTGAAATAAGAGCTATATGGTTTTGTCTATTCACAGGAACCATACGGCATAAATCTTTCGAGACAAGATGACGTGCTAGCTCAAATGAGTGCGTTTATGTCGTCTCGAGTGATTCCTAACAAGAAAAGCCTGGAGATTTTTCAGAAAGGCGTTTTGATGACAAACGCGTCATTGGCAATGCTGTATAAGTATGTAAAAGAAAAGTACAGCATGGAGTACCTACTGACCCAGCGGCTCAACCAAGATGTATTAGAGCATTTTTTTTCGGCTATCCGCAGCAAAGGTGGTCCAAACGACCACCCTACTCCCAAGGAGTTTAAATATCGGTTGCGGAAATACATCTTGGGTATGTTTCATATTCACATAAACTATATTACATTATATATTTATTTCCTTATCAAAAAATCAAGCTTAACCATTAATCCAACCATTAATTTACATGTTTATTTAGCCCGAAATACTGAGCACTTAAGAGGGAAGGGAAATGCCGCCAATGACACAAGCGATTGGCTGGCACCAAATCAGATTGATGTGCGCAGCCAGCAGACCGAAAATCCTCAGTGCAGTAGCAGTAGTGATACATGCAACGCCGTTGACAGCCTTGATCCAAAGGAAGAGCAAGACTGTGCAACCCTCGAGGATTTCAGTTCCGACTTATTGACTGACATCAACATACTGCATGAGGGTGCGCTGGAATACGTGGCTGGATATATGATCTGAAAGCTGAACCTTGCAGAATATGAGATCACCGGCACCGACATCTCGAACACATGGGTTGACGAAGTTTCGAAGTGTTCATTAAAGAAACCGACTCGGGAATTTCTTTGTTTCTTGAAGGAACTAGAAAGCGAAAGAATTATTAAGCCATGGGTTATACCTGGCTGAGCTGTCAAGAAATAGAAATTGAAGCTACGCATATTTGAAAAGAATGTAATCAGCTGTTTCGATATTGATATACTGGAATGATATATGAATTTAATTTTTTTGTTACCTTACCATACTATTTAAAAATGTCTTATTGCTAAAAAATTTAAAATTAAAAAAAATCATGATGTCCCAATCTGTTACAACCTAGGTTGTTGAATGGTATATAGTTGAAACGATCTTAATAAGTAATCTAGATTACAGTGAAAAAATACATAAGTGTCTGTCCAACGCCATAAGGTGAATAATAATTTTTATATGATTTATTAAATGTAATGAAAAACTTCTAAGACTTTTTTTCATACATTTGAAAATAATTATGGAGCCTGTGAGTAGAAAAATTATTCAATTTTACTTTGATAGTAGGTCTGTTTGGAAACTTTTCCAGTATAAAATATCAGGAGAGTAAGCCAGCTTACACTCCCAAAGTTGAAGCTATCAAACAAAAAGTAAACAAACAGAAATTTGTAAGAATTTGCAATTTTTACCTTTGGTCATACCAGTGGGATCTGGCATATTCACTACACACAGGAAAAAGGGTGTAAGCAGTGGGATTAAAGAAAGAAGTAGCTGATCTAAAAGTTTTATTTGAGATTTGAAGCTGTAGGGAAACTTAAGTTTAATCAGACGTTTAATGAAAAGGCAAATTGTTCGTCGGGCTTAATCTGTGATTCTTCCTTTCCAGCAATGTTACCGCTGTGCGACTAAAGTGTCAAATTGATACTTTTTATAGATCGATGCCCCCTGACACTGACTTTTTAAAAATAGGATTATTTTACTTTTCTTAAACATCATGCGACTTTTGCCCTAATGTTTCGTGTAGCATACTAGTAAAATTATTGCAGATTAGTATCAATTCACGTAAGCAGGATCACTTCCATGATACAAAAAATGAAGGCAGAACCGCTGTAAAATTTTTTGACACTAAACGTTAAGGGCCTAAGGGCTAAACGTAGCGGCCTGATTTTCGAGCCTGTTTTTCAAGATTTATTACGAAGGAACGAAAAAAGATATTCACTCACTAATTATATTTCTACATATTCGGGTGCAGGATGACCTTGAACGTGCCCAGAATTTTAATATCAATTTCCCTGCACGATTTTGGGCCAACCACGTAACCTACAACAAAAAATGATACTAATCTATAATTGATATTACATCAGCTATGTTTAGACACGAGCTTTTGTAAAATTCAAAAATCTCTCGAAATGGTGGACATTTTTGAAAGAAAAGTTATTTTTTACCCTTTTTTCCAAATGTTTATTGCCTGTTATAATAAAAAAAAACAATATTTTGTTAAAAGCTCGTGTCTAAACATAGCGACATGTTTTCTGAGCAAGTAAAAAAGAAATCGAATCGATGCGTGTAAAACTTTTCTTAAAATCGTGCAAATAAGTTAGAAAAATACGACTTTTGGGAAAACGCGTTTAAAGTTCACAGAGAGCGCGCGGAAACACCGTGAGCGAGCGTGCTCAATGCTTTACAGCTCAATAACCGTGAAGAGTTTACCCAAATCCTTTGGAAATAACATTCCTCACGTCTTCCAAATGAAAATTATGTAAAAAAAAATGATTTTTTAAAACTTTGTACGTAGACGACCCCCTTAACTTAACCCTTTGCTGCATAACATTGCATATGTTAGCTACTCGTAGGTTTGACAACTATTCTATTCCGCATTTTACAATTGTTCCTTTTTAAGTTTTGTCTTTTTTGCAAATTGTGAGTTAAATTAGAATTAGTTATATACTAATGTAACTTGTTAGAATTACAATTGCTTTCATCCGTTATAATAGGCTTTCAAGAAAATTCAAAATTTTTTGGAAACTTAATACACAAATTAGAAGGAGATTTAAATGAAATTACTCTGGTTTTTAGGATTCATGCATTTGTATTGCAATTATTGCGAAGGTACATAGTTTTCTTAAATCCATGAAATAAGATTTGTTACAAACAGCGGAAAATGTAGTACGTACATACTATGTACAAAATTAAAATTCTGTATTAAATGGAAAGTACTTATGATGGCTCATGCCGCTGAAAGGAATCAACCGTTTGCCCGTGTGGTAGCTCTCCATTACTTTCAAGTCCTCAGCGGACAGTTCAAAGTCGAAAACGTTGAAGTTCTCGGCAATGCGTTTCTTGGAGACCGACTTGGGAATAGGCACTGCACCCACCTGTATTAGGTATCGTAAGGTGATTTGAGCGGTTGTCTTGCCATATTTTTGAGCCAGTTGCACCGCAGTGGCGTCATACAAAAATGGCGGCCATTGTTCATTTGGTCGAGGGCGGGCCAACGGGCAGTAAGCAGTAATGACAATGTCTCGCTGCCGCGAGAACTCTCTCAATTTGCTCTGGTTAAAACCTGGGTGACATTCAACCTGATTGACCAACGGTTTAATGCGACAATTCTGTAGTACACGTTCCGTTTGTTGGGCATTGAAATTGGACAGACCGATACCACGCACAAGACCTAAGTCAACCAACTCCTCCATAGCGCGCCAAGTGTCCAGGTAGTCGACATCCGACAGTTTCGAAGTGCCATGTACGTTTTTATCCCCAGCGTACTCCTGACCGACGGGGAAGTGCATGAGGTAGAGGTCGATGTAGTCCAAACCAAGATTTGCTAGACTTGTGCGGCACGCGTGCTCCACCAGTTTCGGCTCGTGATGTATTCCACCAAGTTTCGTCACCAGAAAAATGTCTTCGCGCTTAACAACACCCTCGGCGATTTTCGCTTTGATTGCTCGCCCAACTTCCCGCTCATTTTCGTACACGAAGGCGGTATCAATGTGGCGGTATCCAACGTCGATGGCTTCCTTTACGGCCTGCTCTGCGTCCGACTCGTATGAGCGCCATGTCCCCAGGCCCAATACTGGCATTTCCAGGCCGTTGTTTAGTTTGACTTTCGGCGCCAAGGTCTGCATTCCGCAGCTCTCCTCACTTTGTTTGGTTCCAGATGAAGCCTGCGTGTCGCACATTGCTGGGATGAGTTTGAATAGATTTTCTAAATTTATATTACACCAACCTGCATGTTGGAAATATACACTTTTGTAGATTTGTCGCCTGATTTCGCGTTTAATTCACACAAATATACAAATCAGTAAGTGATTTTTCCTTTCTAATCAGCTGGTTCAGCCGGTTTGATTGCTACTGGCACTTCTATTACGTTGCCGCTTACTCAGCTGCTATCGTACTTGCATTGATGACGTCACTTTCCGCACACAAAATACAAGGTGACCGCTGTCGGTGAAACACTTCAAGTGGCCATTCGAAGTGTGCTTGCCTTTAACAATTATTGTGCCGTTAGTAAATTGTTATCTATTTGTTGCATAATTAATTTGATTATTAATTAGCTATTACGTGTAATAATGTTATACCTATTAAACTTAACCTTCACGTTCACTCTATCGTTACAATAAAATTTAATCGTTGTGTCCAAGAAAGTTCTTGCGTAAAAAAGCGGAATTTCCAGATGACCAAGTAAAGGTTTTCAATTGCGCAGGGCATCAAGTGGCATTAGCCGATATCAGCCAATATTTTTGTAACCAGCATCAGTTCGGCGTCGACTAGATTTGACTGATTACTTGGCCTTTGTCATAAAGCTTAGGTGCAATTTATTGTTGTTTTAATTATTTGTCGTTTCAAATTCTGTACTGTTGTTAAAGAACAATTTTTAAGAAATTACAATATTGCGTCCAAATGCTCAAGACATGTTTAATATTTGTGTGAAAAGTTGTTATTTTTTGCATTACATACAACTTTTTATTTTCGATCTAAGTATAGTAGAAGGGGGTGCAGTGAGTCGGGGGTATACAGTGGGAATCGCCATTTGTTGAACGGTATGAAATCTGTCAATAGCATATTCTTGTAGCGCGCGTTGAATAGTCATTATTCAGAAGACATAGACCGCATAACACACATTTTTTTGTGCTCGTTCAGACGAAAAAATAAAAAATTGAAAAACAAGTATTTTTCTGGTTCCTGTTGTTTGTAATAAAATTGTACTTTCTTCGACGTTATAAAAAAGGTAACTATACACAAAATAAAATTTAATCATTTCTCTTTCGACGCACACCAAAATTTTTCCACTTGCCATACATTATACGATGACGCCATAGCGATTTGTCAAAAGTAGCTTAGGGGGGTCCAGTGGGAATTTTAGTGAGAACTGTCAGTAGAATATTCCAGTGTATTTTCAGTGTGTTTTCATTCGGTTCGAGTGTTCGAGAGGAAGGTACTTCGCAAAATCTTCGGCCCTGTTCGTGTTGGTGACGACTATCGCATACGAACCAATAACGAGCTGTATGAGCTGTATAAGGACATGGACGTAGCGCAGCGAATTAACATCCAGCGGCTACGCTGGCTCGGTCATGTCTGCCGCATGGACGACGAAGCTCCGGCGAAAAAGGTGTTCGATGCGATGGTTGGAGGTCGACGGCGAAGAGGGAGGCCATGTCTCCGGTGGAAGGACCAAGTGGAAGAGGCCCTGGTATCTCTTGGTGTGACCAACTGGAGAAGGCGCGCGCGAAGCAGAGGCGCCTGGAGAGAAGTTTTGCGGCAGGCCGTAACCCGATAACGGGTTGTTATGGCCAGTTAAGTAAGTAAGTTTCATTCGGTTTTTAATTGTTTTCACTAAAAAAAAAATTGAATAGAAACAACTCAATCAAATGCATGGAATGCAAACGTCCCGTTCACCTGAAATGTGCGAATATGACGAACAGTTTTTTCATTTGCCAAAACTGTGAATCGGACTGAAAACACTTGAAATAGCAATTTCCATCAATTTTCAACATTTTTCAGTTCAAAATAAACATTTTCCAACATTAAAATTGCTTCTTTGGATCATCAGCAATATTTTTCAGAAAATTCCCACTGTACACCCCCAATCTCACTGTTCCCCCCCAACAAAGGGTGGTCTTTGAATCAATTTTTGAACATGTTATCGTGAGTATTTTATCAAACAAATGATGGCAAAAGATAGATACGGTCTCATACTTTCCAATGATACCATTTATTCACTAAAATAATGCATATTAACAGAGTTATGTGAGAAACCTCAGGTAGCTTCCCACTGTACCCCCTTCTACTCTACATATAAGAAAACAGTAATGTAATCACTTCCGGCCGATTATGATGAGGGCGATGGATTGCTCCCGCATCGGCTAAGAAATAAATCTGTCGGACATAAGTTCAAGTTCAATGAGCTAAAAATTAAAAGGAGATTATCGAGACATCCGAAGAAAATCTGTCATTCCTTCGTTTAAAGTGTCTCAATTTTGTGGATTGTCACTCCTAACTATAAGTATGTAGTATCTACCTTTATTGTTAAGCTTTATTTAAGTTTCAATTTAAAGCTGCTACACATACTCCGTTAATACGTACCTGCGCGTTCGGGAAGCACTAACCATACCGTTCATTGCTATTGACACATATCAGGTGCTGCTAGTAGAAAATCGTTAAAATAGTTCGAAATACATTTTCGTAAAATTTTATTTAATTTATAATCTTTTCTAACACAGCAATGTATTTTAAATGTTAAGAATTCTTTTATTGACTAAACTAATTTAAAGAAATCGCTCATTTTGTAGAATCAACAATGAAATAAAATTTACGGTTAACCACAAATTCTTATAAATGTTGTTTTTCTTTACAGTTGTTTGATGTTGCAATATCTGCATATTGTATGCGTTACTTGGTTTGTTTTTGGTATTCCATTGTTAGCAGTTGCTATACTTGTATGTATGTATTTTGTTTGCTGAGCGTAATTTAGATAAATTTTGCCATGTATTTTTTATAATATTGTGAGCTCTCAAAATTTTCATTTCTTATGATTAATTGGAGTTGTTCTTCTTACAGTGAGCTTCTATGAGACTTCAATCATCGTCGATTTACCCATTTATTTAGTTCATTTGTTCGATTAATTGGTTTCATGCTCTGGTGGAATACAGATTTTCGATTGACTGGCTGACTGTTTGACCGGGGGCGTGCTGAAATCGGACGGTTTCAAATTGAATCCCTTTCAGTTACGATTCGGTTTTGAAACTTTGCTTCTATGTGTCAGAAATATTTGCAAATAATTTGAAGTCAGCCGATTAGAAATAGATTTCTGGAAATCGAGTGGATTTCCAGAAATATATTTTGAGTGTCATCTACATACGTCGGCTTTTTTACTACATACATATATATATATGTATGTATATGCACGTATTTGGGTGCTTTCAACTATTAGTTTGAGGGACACTTTATTCGCTCGCCGCTCACAGCTGCTAGAAGATTGTGTACAACTTTGTGGTGTGTGACCTTGAGATTTACTTTGTAAAGAATTGGTTTTAGTGTTTTTGAGATTGTCAAATCTAATCACATTGAAAACTTAATCCTATAAAATATTTTGCTTTTCTTTGCTGCCAAAAGGTGCGCCCGAAATTTACATTACACAGGTGTCAATTTAGATGAAAAAATATCTGCAACGTACGAATTGCATTCATGTTTTTGAATTAATCCGTCGGTAATTTTGCGAAGTTGGTCGATTAGCAAAAGTAGAAGAATTTCGTAGACAAAAATATCGGGAATCGCATTGATTGATTAAAAGTTCAATAGTTGACGATTTTTGTTGTAAAATAAATTTCTGGCGCACTTTCTCTGCAGCTGTTTGAGCTAGAGCTCTAAATATTGTATATGTTATATGCATCTGTGTCTACACATAATAATCCCTAAACGTATAAAATGTTCTTATAATTTCGATTACGCTGCGCAATGGAAAAGTCAAGTGCAAATTCCTGTTATTGGAAAACTCATGAGTCTGAGAGTCATGAGTCGATTTGGAGTGCAAATATACACACTGTACGTACCGGAGATCGCAGCCAAACTCGTATACCACATGAATATTAGTCCTTTTTTGCAAATTGTTTCTTAACGATTATTTGAGGAAAACTTAAAATGTGAATGCTTTGCGATCCTATTCATTGTAGCTTTCCTTTCCGAACATAGAAACTGAAATAAAACACTACGAAAATCATAATGGTTTGTGTGAAAATAATTTTTCAGAAGCGATTTTCAAACAACGAAATAATGTTTCCTTGAGGTATGAGTTCGACTACTTTTGTATGCATGTACATTCGTTTGCTAACTCCATCTCATACCACTTCGAGCGGGCTGAGTGCCCGCAGCAATTGCATAGTCTTTGCTCTAACATTACGCAGCTGCTACCGTTGCGTTATGTTTATCGTAGGTACGAGTATGTAAATATATTTGGTTATTTAAACTTTTATTCGTATCTGAAATGGTAAGATTTTTATTCAAGACTGAATCAAAGTTACTTCTATTAAAGAGTTTTCAAGTGCTAATTATTTTATGTAAATGTAGTTGTTGTTTTTGCTTGTTTCTTTTATAATACTTTTATACACACTATAAATGGACGATTTTAAAAAGTTGCTGTAGATAAAGTAATGAAAGGCGTTAATTTCATACTGTGTTTCGCTTGGGTTTGGCGTTTCTTGGTGTATAGTACGTGGTATTTTTTGCAATACGAATACTTGAAAACATTTCGGAACGAGAACATATGCTTATAAATATAAAAAATTCGTTTGTTATTAGGAAACCGTCAATTGTTGAAAATCTCTTGTACGCGTTATTCAGTGACAGAAGACAGTCGGGCAAGGAGAAAGGGAAATTCGGAGGGCGGATATACTCGTACAGTGAAGGCAAATAGTGGAATTCGAGAGACCTGTAGATGGGAGCGCGGTTCGGACCAGTGTTGGTAGGAGAAACATATTCGTGTTGGAAATATTCTCCCTGGTGCTTTTGAAATTCCCTAATACGAATTGTGTGCTTAACGTACTGTAATTAAAATCTACATCAATTACTCAACTATTTCCCTTTGTATTTGTTGGTTTGCATTAATAACTATCAAGGTCCCTCTCCAGTTTCTGTTGTGAATGTACTATTTTCGTGTTTAATACATATTTATTGCTAACACTGAGCTTATATTCATAAAATGTGTCGTATTTAACAATTATTTTCGAAGATTTTAATACTGATTCAAGTGGGGAAGAGTACAAAATGAACAGCTGACGATACGTGCGTGTGTATGTTTGTCCGGACTAAAGCGAATAAAACAAATCGTATGTAAATGAAATGCTCAAAAATAAGTGTTTGTAATAAATTATAAAAGGCATAGGATCAACTTGTATGTGCATACAAGTGTGCATGAAGAATGTAAATGAATACTCAATGGGCATTCTGCAATTTTACGAATCGATCTACTTTACAAGTGGCGACGCTCCAAATATTCAGATAATCATTACATGTGAGAGTTGTCAGCCAAGAAGATTTTTGAAAATTTTTCAACCGCTAAAATAAACGAAGGTGTTGCTTATAAGCCATTTGCTGTTCCTACAATCCTTCTAATGTAATGTAATCTAAAAAGTTTTGATGATTTGTCCGATTTATATCTTCTCAGAGGATATCCTTAAAAATGAGTGTGACCTTTTTTAACCCGAATGTGGCGGGATTTTTTTCTTTCGAATTTGGCGATACAATTTTTTGATCGAGTTAATATGAAGCGCAATTGCAAAATTACATTTTTTGAGTGCATGTTTAGAGTGACCATATGGTCATGCAAGGCGCTATCGAGTTAATGTTCTTTATTTGGCACCTGATGACAAAGCAGAGCTAAAACTAATGTTTTAGCAACAAATGTGGAAGTGGAATGGAAACATTATTTTCCACTTGTTAATGAAAAAGGTCCAAATAATCGGCTTACGGTACGTGTGACTGTTCGCATTGTTTTAAAATATTTCCTTTCCATTTTTTAATTTCTCAAAATCCTAATAAATCTACAAATTTCGAAAGCTTTCTTCAAACAAAAGTTGCCACTTGCATATAAAGCTCTGATAAGCATATGAATATGTGTACATCAAGTGTATTTAATTTAAAATTTTCAAATCCGTTTAGTCTGCTATTATCTACATATCATCAAAATGGAATTGTAATAAATTAACTGAAAATAAATATTGAACAACACAATAAAATGATTTAATTTGTTTAAAACATAAATGAAATATTTTTCCAGTTGTTTTATTTATTGTGATTGTAATTTGTATTGGGTACAGTATGCCAATTGTGAAAAATCGACTATTCCATATTGTTTCTTAATAAACTTTAAGTGTGGACTACAATAAAAGATAGACGGATTGTATACAATATACACAAAATTGTTTATGTAAATAACTTTGTAATATGCATGTCGCATTAGAGAACCTTCATATGCCTCTACATACAGTATATATAGTACAAAGTTATGTGTGCAAAGTTTTCAACGTTTAAGTAAGTATTAAAGATAGAAAAATATATGCGTTTATGCCATTTTCACCGCTTCAGTGCTATATACATGTATCAAGTATTAATAGTAGTAAAATTAATAAAAATGCATGAGAATGCTCACCACGCGAACTTATCTATCACAATTACATACACATATTTACCTACTTATGAACGGGTGCATAGTCTTACGTAAAACGAATTCATTATAAATTTACTAAAATTATTCAAGCAGCACACGAACATGAGAAGTGATAAAGTGAAAAGTTTGTACCAAAAATCGTGTAAAGTGTTGAACTAATAATTACATAAATATGAATATAAGAAAGAAATCGACACAAGAACTGGATAGCGTCTAAGAGTAATTAATATGGTAAATTTGGCTAAACTAATACATGTACATTAAGATTTTCTGCAAACATCTCGCTAAAAATCCTACATTTAAATATTTCTTCTCGATGCTGCACAGCTTAAACTTTCCTAGTTGGTTCGATTTTCTGTGACATTGCTGTCAGAACGCGCTGATTGTCGATCACACGCAAACAGCTGATGTAGGAACGCACCTCACCCTCACTCTTTGGGGATGGCGGATCAAGACCTGAAAAAATCGGCAAAAGTAAGCACACAACCGCCAAGGGTCAAATAGGGGAAAATCGATAGTTCACCTAAGCTTCGCGATCGGCAGAAGCGTATGGTGCGCATTGTTTGCGCCATCATGTGCATCTTCTCGAAATTCACTAATCCATCCAGGCTAGTCTTGTTGCCTTCGTGTGCGAAGGTCATGTCTTTTAGTAGCAGCGGCATGAACGGTATCACCGGCGGCTGCAGCTTGCCCACGAACACTCGGTAGGCGCGATGATTGCGACTGGGATCGATTAGGGCCTCGAACTCCTGGAACAGCTTACGAAACTTGGATGGTATTTTATCCCAGGTTTGCTGTAGTCGCGACACGGCCATGTTCGAGAGCCCCATGACGACGGCGAAGAAGGCGTTCAGGTTTTGGTATTCCTTGCAGCTGAATTTGATGAAACAATGACTTAATTTTCAGGGCACTCGGAAGTGGATTAAAAATGGAGTAATACTCACTAGGCGGCCAATTTTATAAACTTTCGTAACAGTCCGACACGTTTGCTCATGCTGGCTGTAGACACTATTTCGGTTACAATCCAGTATTGCAACTCGTTGAAACGACGAAGGAACACATCTAAATTGGCGGTAATCTGTAATGAAAAGATGTAGAATATACGAGTTACGTGGTTTAGTCAAATGACGCGGGCGACACAGTGCGATCTTCTTATCCATTTTTTTCTGAAGAGACGCTCCCGAGTACAGGAAGAATCTTATTTTCGGTCAACTCTATTAATTCGTATGAACATTGTAACTCGAATAAATTTTAATTCAATAAATTTAATACAAGTTGTCTGTTATTCGGGGGGAAGATACGTTTTAATTTTAAAGCAAATACAAATACAGTCAAGAAAGTTTTACAGCCTATAAGTGGTGTTCGGAAGTTATGTGGAATCCTTAAAAAACCAGGGTAATTTAGGCTACAGTTGAAACCGCTAGGTCCCATTTCGCCTGGTGCGTGAACAAACTGGAGTTAAAAGGGGCCTCTCTAGATGCCGAGGAAGTTGCGTTCGACACAGGAGGTGTTGGACAGTCAGTCTGTTCTTATGAACAAACAGAACAGTTCTGTTCTTACTGAACAGTCTGAGATATAATAAAGACTGAATTCAGAGTAAATTTGCCAATATTCTGTTTTTTTTTAAGTCGAAAATGAAAATATGAAATTTACTGCAATAGCTTCAATTATTTATGTAAAAAATAAATAGTCAAATAGTGTGCAGTGCGAAAGAGGGTATCACTCGCCTAGTTCAGTTCAGTGGTCGCCAAATGTTTCTAGTAAACGGGATAGTAACACCAAATGTTGGTAGCTTTGAATTTCAATGTAAAGGTTTATTGCATAGCGAAATTAATCAAGTGATACAAGTAGAGACAGTTGCCAAACATCAGCACTCTAATTGTGGCATATCCAAACAAAAGTAAACAAGTATAAGTATGTACTCGTATGTAAAAACTAACCCTGTAAACTTATAAAAAAATTCCAGTGTATGCAAATTGAATTTGTTTGAAAAAAGCGAACGTTTGCCCTGGGTTCTCGAGAAACCCATAGTGAGAAAACAAAATAAAACAAAAATACAAATTGCCTTTTTTGTGTCATGGTATTCGGTCTTTGTAGTTATACGAGTATATAAAGTAATATACTCATATAAACATAACATTTATTTTTCTTAGGCCCTTTTCAGGTACAATTATTTCAAGTACGAGTAGTTTAATTATAGAAAAGACATTTGAAAAAATATTTTAACAAAAGAGGTTGTCAAACTGAGAGTGCTATCTCTTCTTGGATCACTTGGTTTATTTCACCATGGTTTATTGGAGGTGCCACATCTTCTTTGACTACACTTGACCGAACTGTACCGACCGTACAGTGAGTACATTTAATAATAAAGACCTTTTTAGATCCGGCTTCTTTTTGGCGTTTTGTATATGCTGTAAGTTGTATTAATATTAGTTTTGTGCTTTTAATTTACGCTCTAATTACGTAGATTTGCAAATTTAACACAAATGCAACTTAATAATTAACTTTTCATAAAAACAAGCGAGCCTCGGAGCACCTCGAATACAAATGCAAAGTTAACTTTTTCACAGACAAAAATACTACTACAAGAAGAGGGCGGATGAGGTGCGGAGTGATTACACAATATTGGTGAACACTCATACAGTGAAAAGCACGAAATGTATTTCGGCACTTTGGGCAGCGTCGTAATGAACCCCGCACATGAGCATTCTAGTCGTTGTGGTGCGTGCAGGCATGAAAATGTGGCGGGCTGCATGCAACACAACAACGGAAGTTTCATAGTTCCTCGTAATGGATGCAGGCAGTCGTACGAAGGGCAACTACGCCAGCGCAAAATGGTTGGTAACCGGAGAATTCGCATCAGGTGCCACGAACTATCAAAAAAGAATACGAATAGCTCATCGCGTTTTACTTGCGTGAACTTTTCGTATTTGGGCACAGCAGAAAAAGCTTTTAAAATTTCAAAAGCCATTGAGGCAGATGCAAGTGCGGTTTCCATTTGCATTCACGAGCCACAGAGCACTTTCAGACGGCGCTGCGTTCGCACTGTGTGGCGAAAGGGGAAACACAGCGTGTATTTGCTTGAGCAGCTCCGTCGAAGAAAAATAAATAAAGCAGCTCCCAGATGCAGGCTGAAAACATTACCAGCATACTTATGAATTAAAATATGTGATGTGTGATTAATATGAAAGTTCGAAATTTGCTGCTTACCTTCCCGAAGTGATGCCGCCCAAAGGTGTGATAAAGTAATTCGTATTCATGGACCGCCCAAAAAAGATCCCAATCGAAAAGTGTGATGTGATAGGCCAATTCTTTGGTGCTCAGAATCTCCAAATCGATATCGATACCTTCCGTTGGTCCCTCCTGCTCCGGCAGCGGCGTCTGAGGGTTAAGGCAGAAATCAATACCTATCCAATGAACTAGAAGGGAGGGTAGCGCTTTCCGTACTCACCAATGCGTCCAAGTGATCTTTTACCGAAACGAATACACGCCCATTCAGACTTAATCCGGTTGGTATACTGACATCGTTGTCCTTGAAAACGGAACGTTCACCATTCGATTTGACCTCGACTAGGCATAGGTCCTCGGGTCCGCGATTGAGCTGCAGCTTGTCGGCGGCGCAGGCCTTGATTAGCTCGGCGGTGGTGTGCAGCGGAAAGCGCAGCGTACAGTAGGTGTGATCCGCACAGTAGACTCGAAATATTACTGCAAGCAAACAAATGTGAATGCATCTTAATTTCAAATGGTCATTGTGTTGCCGGTGATGATGTTTGATACCAACATTTTTGTGTGTCAAAAAATACAATTTAATGAATTGACTCTTATAATCTACTATCGATGCTAGTTTATAATGGCCCATTGTTCCCGACGGTAGTACAAATGTATCTCTTCCACTGTAGATAAGTTCTTTGTTTTGAAAATCATGCACTTGGAAATCGATCAATTCAAACACTTGCTAGTGTGAATGATTCATTCACTTGATTCGATTTTGCCGATGCTATTGGTTATGTTTGAAAAATAATGAGTGAGGGCATTTTTATGTGTAAAAAGAAAACGAGTGACTTAAGGGGGGAGTATACCTTTTCGGTTTTGAAAAATCGAAAATTTTTTTTTTGCTTAATTCATTAGAGTAAACCCTTGAGAATGTGTTTGCAAAGCCATTTGGCAAAATTCGCAAAATTTGTTGAGATATGAGGCTTTTCCCTAGCGCGGTCAGGCCAGTGTAAACTGATTTCAAAACTTTAAACCCGTTTTTCTCGAAATCATGTTTTCAAAGTCGGTGGTCATGATTTCTCGGAATCAATTCACGGATTCAAATAAATCTCGTATATTCCAAGCTAAGGGTAGTATCTCGTCATTAACGGATGCTTTTTTTGATATCTCAATTTGCAAATTTTTTCCGCCTTATTGAAACCAAATTTTCAGTCAAAAATAGAGATTTTTACTTTAAACGGCCGCCATTTTTTTTAAATTTGAAATTTAAAAATCCCATCCGTTAATGACGAGCGACAAACCTATAGTTCAAAATGGTGAAACAATTTTGACTTTCAGATAAATCCCAGAGGCTCAATCGTGACCACCGCGGAACGCTGCAACAAGGAGATCGTAACTTCGGGGAGTTGTGGGAGGAGAGGGGTGAGGGGTGGATGGATTACAAAATTTCATTTTGTACAGTAATACAAGTTCTTTCATTTACAAAAAACCTCATCCGTCTATTGGTATTCATTTGCAAGTAAAAAATTGTCAAAAATGCCCTCAAAAAACGCTCAAAATGGTATAGTCCCCCCTTAATAGGCGTCTTTAATGCCTCCATGCAGCTCTCTGGTCCTTACGTACTATAAATTCGTAAAAAATACTTCAATGTTTTTGGTAAATAGAACATTTTCACCTAAATAGTGGGATGTGCTATTTACTATATGTTCGGTTTTATTGTTCAACTGAATCGCTTGAGAATACCTTAATCCTAAAGCTTTCAATTCTAATGATTATTTTTTACTAAATTTTGGGAAAAGCTTTAAAAGAATAATTTTAAAATTTTCTTATATATAACTTAATTTAGAATGTTAGAAGTTTAAGAAAGCAAAGATAGTTAATTAAGTACATGTTTAGGTAAAGGTTGCTTCATAAGTTAGACAAATATCTGGGTTAAAAATTGTAAGATCGAATAGTTACTTATTTTTTCAACAGACGACCTTACAGTCAATGACGGGTGTTCTTGAAATTCGATGAATACTTTTATAAGCCACTAGCAGTGCCCGGCGGCTTTGCACGCAACTTTGAAGTCAATGGGCCCAATACATCAAGTTTCCCTTAACACTTTGTCGACCCCGCCAGATTAAAAAAAATACTTGTCTAGTTATTTATCATTGGAAGTGCTTTCACCATACTTGAAGTCAACAGATTTATTAAATCATGTTTTCTCATACAAACTCTTAACTCACCGTTGACCCTGTTAGATTTAAATATTCGAAAAAATAAAGACACCTGTCGATTTATTTATGATTTGAAGCACTTTCATCAAGTTTGAAGTCAAAAACCCCATTAAATCATGTTTGCCCATACAAACTTTTAGCACATCGTTGAGCCGTCAGATTTTGATTTTCGGAAAAATGAAAAACACGTGTCGAATTATTTTCTATTTTAAGTGTTTTCCAGAAGTTCGATGTCAATAAGCCCATCGATTAATGTTTTTTTCGTACTCTTTCCATTGTCGACCCCGTTAAATTTTAATTTGGAATTATTTTTGATTTGGAGTATTTTCAGCAAATTTGAAATCAATAAGCCTATAAAATCACATTTTTTTATTCAACATCTTAACGCATGTTTTGCCCCTTTACACCCCTAATTTCAAAAAATCCCGTCTTTACGGAGGTTCATTTTTGCAAATGCACCTATTGTTTAAAATTCATCTTTGTAGCCTTAACGGTTTGAACTGGGCGATGATGAATCGGTCAGTCAGTCAGCGAAAACAATTATATGTACTTGTATATAGATAAGCATTCAGTAGACCAAAAAAATAAATAAATAAAATAAATAAAAAGCAATGAAAATACAAAAATAAATATGTACAATAATAATAAATATTTATAAATAAATATTTTGAGCTGCCAGTAGCAGCTTCGCAGCTTCGATTGATTTGATTGCAAATCCCGGATGGGTGATCAAACTGCCAGCGTTTCAAGTTTTTCTTAAAAAAGGAATTCGAATGGCAACCCTAGGCCTGCACCCACTTCTTGTTTATGTTTGCATGAAGCTGATTATTGGACAACTAAAGTGTATGCACTTGTTATCCTGTGTTCTTCTGCTGGTGTCGGTGCAAAAAGAATTAAGCAAGCATTAGACTCACTGTCGTCGTCAGGGCGTATGACTGTTTTCGACGGAGTCGCATTGCCGCTAAATAGGCAAATCGGTTGTCCATTCGGGGGTAATTTCCATTTCTGGCCAGCATTCTGATTGCGGTCCTCTTGGTAGCGCGCCATCTGCGTGAGCACATTGTGAATGATGCTGGTTTCCTCGTTCAGTTCTGGATCGGCCTCAATTTCCGCTGCCAGATCCTGAAGCGTGTTCAAAGACAAAACGCAAAGAAAGTTAATGGCCGATTCTGCAAGCTCGGCAATGATGCCAAAAGTGTTTGCAGTGCACTCACCTCAATAAAATCACAGACACTTGGTTCATCGAACGCGGCGTGCCGCACTGCCATCACCCACTTCTGCATGAACTGCACAACGCGCTTCTTGAAGTTGATTATATATTCCCGGTCTTCGGGCGTTTGCGAGCCGTCGCTGGTATCACAATGGAAAGTGCAACGGATTTAAGGAGTGGCCATTCGACGCGCTTTTTGGCTATTATGTCGTGTTCAATATTAAAACTACAAACTACGTATACGCGTAAAGGCTGCTGTCCGATGCCAGGAGTTCGCTTAACTCATTCACACTGTGTGGCCCACCTGCGGCGTTACCCACACTCGCCTACACGTTTTCGTTTTTCATGCCCGCTGCACTTTTGCGCACTAACTGCTTACACTTGGCCTGCAATGTACGTATGCGAATATGGATGTAAGCAGGACACAACGTTATGCTGGGCGAATATTGTGTGCACTGGGAATGCGCTGCGACCCTAGGTATGAGGTTGGCCTAACTGTAAAAACGTTGAAACTGTTTGGCTAGTTTATGTTTGTGTTTGATGTTGTTCTCATTTTTCTATGCTGACACTTCTGACGATACATAACTTATGCATATTTCAAGGATATTCTGCGATATGTCGCTGCTTCATTTTTAAGCAACACATTTGAATTAAAGTTTTAAAACATTCAAAGTTGAAACTGCGTTTAAAGGTGCGGAGGAGAATTTTAAAAAAGGTTTCATGTGTATGTTTTTAGGCTCTAGCATTCTTAAAAAAGTGTGGGTATAAAGAATGGTTAGGGATGTTATTTGAAAGAAAAAACTCGTATACATATGTATAACCCTTTAATTCATAATAAAGAATACGGGCCGTATGAGTAACTTCAATTACATTTGAAATGTGTTGCAGAGAAACTATGTAAGAGATACGGGTGTTTAATTTTTAATGTTTAGACTCCCCCTATACGAGTGATGGGTAGTTATAATACAACATCTCAACAATGGCCGGATCCTTGTAAGGGACACTTGAATTATGTTTGAACTAGCAGGGCCCGGCGAATTTGCACGCAAGTTGAAAGTCAATGCGCCCAATAAATCAACTCTGCTTTAAGTCAATTGACCTATTACATCATGTTTCATTATACATAATCTTAACCCATTCGTTGACCCCGCCAGACTTCGATTTTTGAAAAAAACGAAAAACATGTGTCTAATTATTTTTGATTTCAAGTGCTTTCACCAATTTTGACGGCCAAAGGTCCGTCAAAATATAAAAACCATACAAACTTTTAACTTGTTGACTCCGTTAGATTTAAATATCCAAAAAATGAGAAACCCTGTTAAATTATTTCTCATTTGAAATGCTTTTACTAAGTTTGAAGTCAAAAAACCATTAAATCATGTTGCTTCATATAAACTTTTATCCCTTGGTTTACCCCGTTAGATTTAGATTTTCGAAAAAATTAAAAAAGTGTCTAATTGTTTTTAACATGTGTGTTTTCCCGTGACGTTTTTTCATCAAATTTGAAGTTAATAGGCTCATCGGTTCGCGTCTGTTTTCATAGTCTTTCCGTATACGAACCTTAGCCTATAGTCGACCCCGTTAAAATGTAATTTTCGGAAAACTGAACAATACGTGTGGGATTAGTTTTCATTTGAAGCATTTTTACCAACTTTGAAGTCAATTGGTCTACTAAATCACTTTTTTCTTATATGTAACATCTTAACCTGTTTTCTCCTTTTAAACCCTGATTTCAAAAATTCTCATCTTAGCGGATGTTTATTTTCCAAGATGTACCTGAAGCTCAAATATCATCTCTGTAGCTTCAGTGGCTTGGGCTGGGCGGTGATGAATCAGTCAGTCAATCAGTCAGTCAGAATCATTTATATGTATAAAGATAAAATGTTAAGAAAATTCCTTAAAGACATAAAGTAGTTTTTTGATTTATTGGCATCACTCTGGGCCTTGTGCAAACACTTGTGTGTTCGACCTCCCTGCACAGCTCTACGCCAGTAAATCCGCTCATGTGCCACGGCAACCTGGCATTTGAATGTGTAAATAAAACTATAGAGTTTGTCCGCCGCTCACCCTTCCAGCCATCGCCCGTGGCATGCAGCATAGTCAACCCGAAATATGCAAGTCGCCAGAAACGTGCAACGGGGTGAGTGCATTGCTACTATGAACGAAAATTTATTACACGACGTGACTCATCGGTAAGTAAAAAAGCACTCCTGGCATCTGACTAAATTTGCGAGCATTCAACGAGCGCACATGTCGCACAGTCGAAAGCCAGCGTGCAACATATTCAGTGCGACCTGCGACTGTATGTTGATCAATGTTCCACATTGATGCAACACAGACTCGGTCGCCTTGTGCCGACGACCTGCCACTTGTGGCAACTCTCCACTCGTCCGTTACCTCGCGCAGCCGTTCTTAACGAATTTGTGTTTGTAAAGGATATTAATTCGCCAGCTCATCCACTAGCTGCACCACCGGCATGAAGACAATGTGCGTGAGCAGGAAATCGTCGAGAAACGGATCCAGGCCGCTCACCTGGCTGCCGAGCCGCGTCTCCAGCAAGTGTTCCAGCATTTTGGACGGTGTTCCCGACATGACAGTGTATCTGTGGATAGACAAACGTAAAAATAGAGAAGGCAGAGAGGAGAATGTGTAATGCAGTTGAAATGGTCTGAAACGTTTTGTTGGGTGTAAAACAGAAGTAAAAAACAATATGAAAGCGCGGCCACTGGCAATGACAAGTAAATAGAAAAGGTAAATGCCATGAAAACGTTGCGCGAAAATTGATATACTTTTGCAGTAGTCAAAATTCAGTAGCAAATTGATAGTGCATAAGTTTATGGTTTGCATTTACTAACACTGTGCACCAAATGTTCATTATTATATGACAGAATACTTTTGTAGTTAACTCGAGCTAATTTAAAGCGATTCAAAGATTTTGTAGCATACCAGTGCTCTTAGTGATTTTAGTAAAACGTTATATTTTTAAGCTTACTTATTGTATAAGCGTGAATTTGACATAAAATGGAAATAAGGGAAATTTAGTATATTGAATGATACCATTTTTTTTAAATTTGTTTGGAAAAAAACATCAAAGAATTGTTACATTTCAAGGCCTCTACTAAAAAATTATTGATATGTGAGTAAAACGTCAACTGGGCTTAGTTATATCTTAACACACTTTTTTTAAAGGATTCAAAGTTCATGTTGTTTACTAAAATATGTGCATTTAAAAACCCATAAAAGATATACGAAGAACGTTTTCCTAGAACACTTGATCTATTAATATTTAGTACCACAACAGCTACCTATAAGTTATAATTAATTGAAATAAATATTATATATATTAATATTTATTCTTAACACCAATGCTTAAAATAATCATGGCTACGGCAATAATAACGTATACATAAAATTGCTGACTCATAGTGAAAATCAAAAGTGTCTTCCTTCACGTTAGTCGCAAATATTTAAAAATGGGTTTAAATCGAAGTTAAAAACAAAATTTGAAAAGGTTTGTTCATAAAAAAATACGATGTGAAGAGATTTTTAACTTAAACATTTAATTTTTCTCCCTCAACAGACATCGAACTATTCTAAAGGCCAAACCATTTAGAGGTTAAATGTTCGCGTGTATTATTTTTAAACAGTTTTTCAAAAAAGTAAACTTTTCCTAACTTTTGTGTCGATTTATGAATTATCTTTTAGCATCCTGTCCCATAAATATTGTCGTAACTGAACAACTTTTTTGGCATTGCACAGTGTAGTTATGGCGAATATTTACTTGAAAAGTACCCGTAATTATTTGAATCTGAAGAGTTCGCTCACTACAGAAGGCACTGATTATTTACGGTTAATATATCAGTTAATCTATTAATGTTAACGGGGAAGTTAATAGTTGTAATTAATTAAGTTAAAACCTAATGACCAAATTGTGTACAGTTATTTTTAGGTAGTTTTGAACTTGAATCGGCGAAATTATCAAATTAATTGAATATTGTTAGCGACATACTTAAAGGCCGAATGTTGTCCGCGCTGCTTGGCCACCCGTTCCAGCACTAGCACGTCCTTGCCATGCTCCTGCAGTCTCAGCGTGTTAGCCTCCACATCGCGCAGTATGCGATTGAAGTGCTCCTTATCCACGCGCAGCAGATGACAGTTATTCTCTTTTAGTACGATGGTAGCGGCTCTATGGGGAGTAGCAGTCGTGGTAGTGAAAAAAGTAGTGGTTAGTGGGCTTAGTAGTGGCATTTAGTTGGGCAGATTTTGGGATCCGCGGTTACAGAACTACGACAAGCAAGTTCAAGTTCAATGTTTAATTTTTATCTATTGCCAATACAATTATTATGAAATTGAAAGCAAAAGCATTTTATGTGAATAAATGGAGCGAAACATTCTCAATTAAAAGTTTTCAATTAAACTGTAATCGCTTTGAGTGCAACGTAATTAAATTTCGAGCGCAGCACTCACGCTGCACCCTTCACAGTCGCCGTTGGGCCGACTGCCACGCCCGAAATGGTTCGGCGTTTTAGCATTTGTGAGAATTTTGATCTTTAATAGAGACAATTTAATGTGACTGCTCTCGCAGGAAAGTATCAATTTTAATGTATAGTTCAGTGCAGAAATTACATAGGTTCAGTCACAAAAACTTTATAAAAAACAGCAAAACTGTTTTCTGATCAGAAAAGGCGAGTAGCATGGTTACGTGGAATCTTTCGTACTTAATAACAATAAAGTTAAAACATGTAGCTTTTCATTTGGACTGGTAGGATGTCAGCTTGATTGATCAAACTCGTGTTTTTATGCCATACGGAGTCGGCATAACACTGTGGGTCCATTCTATTTAATTGTGTTTGAAAACGAATGGTTGTGCGAAGCTGTTCGTATTCGGGCTGCCGTGCTGTACGAGTAGGTCATAAAAAACGTCGCCTAGGCCCAAGTGGACATGTACCATAAGCCTGTCGCAAAAAATAAGTTTTAATAGTGTAGCGCAGTGCGCATTGCGTTAATTAAATCTCAATCCCTCTGCCATTTCGAGTTCACATAAAAGTGCACACTCACAAACGTGCAGTCATATGCGCGTATGTTTGTTTCTATGTATGTAACATATATACGTAGACAAGAATGGGAGTTGGGGGCAACAATGGCCATTGGGCGCAAAATGTTTTTTCTAATCGTGTCGAATCGAATTTGTACAACGAAATGCGTCAAAAGCACTTTGGTAATCCTGAGCTGATTCAACACTCAGTATTTTATTTTCCTTTACTCGCGTTTTCACTTCTTCCATTATCCATCAATTAACCTCAAGCGACAATCGTTAATAAGGAAAATAATTGACTTTGATTAGCTAAAATTTTTTTTTTATTTTTTTTTTTATTTATTTCATTGTTTAAGTAATCCAGAAGTTTTGTATTACAATTCATACAGATTACTACGAGAAGTACAGTGAGATATATAAATATCCTAGCTAATTAAATCATTCAACAGCAGTTTAAAATGAGTTTCGGAATAGGAAAAATCCAAAACAAAAGAATTTGAGAGCGAGTTCATTTCTTTTAAAGCTCTAAAAATTGGGGCAAAAGAAGCGTAATTTGTTCTTACCCTTTCCAAAGCGAAAGTGGCATGATTTCTTAACGACCTTTGCGGAATAAAAAAATTGATACGACCGAGTAGGCAAGGACAGTCTATCGCACCCCGTATTAGGTTAAAGACAAAGGTAAGTGAGAGAATACTTCTCCTACCCTCCAATGACTTTAAATTAATAATTAATAATTTTACGGCAACAAGTAAAGATTCGATTCTGTGTACTACGTTTTTAATGAGTCCCTACAAAGGAGTTTCATGCTTTGGGCGCAATTGTGCGAAATGCAACCTTGCGATTTAGCCGTAGTAATTATGCCCATCGGCGTGTGGACTCCCGATCTCCGCTATGTTAGCGTAAGCATGCATTCTAGCAGTTGGAGCCAACGAGACACGGAGGGGGAGAGGCACCTATTAGTGGCGCTATGCGCTGCCAACCGCATGCCACAGCACGTGCCAGCTGGAAAGCGCGCTTTCCAGACGTATACGCAACAAATTCGTCGTTTGGCGGCTTACATGCCGAATGTTGCAGCACTTTGGTCTGTTGCTGTTGTGCTGTGATACTGCCCTTGGCAAACGGAAATTATGTACAATATTTCTTGTAATTGGCAGAGATGAATCAATCCACATTTGGCTACAAATACAGCTGGCATTGAGGCATTTGCGCAGGAAGTGTCTGGGAGCCGAGTCCACAGACTCTATGTATGTGGCTGCAAAAGCCCGCTGAGGCAGTGATAAAAAGGAATATTTTTGTCCGTTCATAATGGAAGCTGATGAAATGAAATAATTGAAAACTATTATGTTGGAAAGGTGTTAAAAAACTCTTTCAGAATGTAAACGAATCATATACATAAGTACCTACATATGTAGCTAGTATACTGTACTTGGCCAAAAATTGTAAAAAAACTGTTAAGCACTTCCGATCTGAATCTATTGGAGGAAGAAATATGTGTTGAATTTATGTTTTTTAACTTTAATTAAAGTAAGAAAATTCGGCCTAAATCTTTTTCACAATAAAAATTTCTGAACTTTAAAATTCTGCAAACGAATGCAAATTGAAAAGGTTATGGTTATCTAAGTATGTATTTAACCAAAACCATGACTTTTGATTGAACAAATTTTTTTATTATGCTTGTAAAAAAATCCTAAATAATCCGAAAATAGCTCTAACTAGTGAATATTACGTGTCCATGAACCCTAAATCTGAACCCTAAATGCATAAATAATGTTTTCGAAATTTTAACTGGCAGCATCCAACATAGCGGGTCAAAATCAAAAATTGTATGCTGTTTTTCTATTTATATAATCGTATTGGACAATTTATGTTTGTAGTAACTAATAAAGAACTTGAAAAGGCGGATGAAGTAAACGCCACAGTTTTCGCATGCTTGTACTTCATGTTTTCATTTTCAATAAATATCATAATATCATAATAATAAAAAATAAAATAAAAAATGATACATTTGTTTCTTAGTAGTTTTTTTAAGCTTAACGCTTCGAATGACACGCGTAGATAGATAAATTAGATAATTAGATAATTTTAATCAAATGATAAGCTGATTTTCCTCGCCTCTATTGCATCTATCGAGCATTGAGAATTCATTTGAATGGAATTCTGAGAGCATTTAAACGGTTTTCTAAAGTGGTGTTAGAATTTTACCCAGATTCAAATGCATTTAGCGCTTCCCAAAGGCATTGCTTTGCTGCACGTTGCGAAAATTGCACTGAAATTGCCACGATTTTATCCGCCGGAGTTCGGAGTGCGGAGCGCGTTGCCATGCTTCTCAGTATTTGCAAACGATGTGAAGCTAAAAGTCCCCTTTATCCCCTTTAATGTCTCTCTCCGTTGAGCAAACGTTGTCGACGGGTGCCTTTCGCGCTTTTTAAGGTAATTCACGTCAGCAGGTGTGAATGGCTTTGTACGGTGTTATGTTCAGCATAAGAAGAAGACGACCAAGGAGAAGAAGACGTGTCACAGCTGACAGGACACTTTTGTATGAAAGAAAATTCGCATTGGCATTGTGGGTCGACCTGATTCACATCGCAGATTAAGTGCTCAGATTTATGAGAAATGATTAACAAAGTTTAATTGAAAGTGCTTCCTTTTGTTAGGTTTTAATTGTTGAGAGCGTTACCCGCACTTCAGCGCGGACTTGGCGCCATAGTTAGTGAAAGTTAAATGTTTTCTAAATTTAATTAGAAACTTAATCGCATGCAAATTCAAAACGTACACTCACACGCCCACCCACATAGCCGAAACTGTTACACGGGAACGCGATTCCCCCCCACACACACACACACATACATATATATGTAAAATATAAGGAACGCAGCAGACTTGCAGCTGTTTCGATGTAAAGCGAAAGAGACGTCGGTCGGCGAGCGGTGGGATGGGGGAGGGGGTAGGGTCCGTGACCAGGGCGCAACTTACCTGGGTGCGTCGTTAATCAAAGCGAGTTTACCGAAATCATCGCCAGTCTTGAGGGTGGCGACAGTGCCCTTGCCATGTATCACAACATCCACCGAACCTTTGAGCAAAATGTACCAGGATCGTCCTTCGTCGCCCTGATTGAATACTGTTGTTGTTGCCGTTAGTGTTTGGGTAGGCGTCGGTGTTGACATTGTTATTACGACAGTTCGCCGGATTAGAGCGATGTCAACATGGAGGGGAAATGGGGGGAAGAGGAGAAAATATTTAAATTAGTGTACTTGTTGTTGTTGTTGGTTTGTTGATTTTGTGTTGGCAACTAACAGAGTACTTCGTATGAGGCAGGCGTTCTGCGGCAAGTGCGAAACCTCTTGCTGCCAATCTTTTGGCCACATTAAATTAAATATCATTAGGAGAGCAAGCAGCATGTGTCACTCGGTTACAGGATTGTGAGGCGAACATTTCAGCAATCCGAATATTTGCCACATCTTATAATATATTTTCTTCGTAAGTCACATTTGTCAAACTCATATCTAATTAAGCCCCAATCACTTCAGCTTTATTTGAATCTAACCGGTGCGAAACTCGACACAAATTAAATATTTTCTTGTCAAATTGAATTAAATGAATTTGTAAATCGATAAATATTTAACCGCCATCTTCTCTAACCATGTCGCGGCAATGTCGTAATATAATTCCTTTTTTTTAACCATTTCACTTTATCCCCATTTCGAGCGTAAATTCTATGCGAACTTGCGACGCGCAACCGAGCCGCAAGCGAATGTATTAGAAAGTCTTTATGGCAGCGAGCAGAAAGTTCCTGAACTTTTGCACGACTTTACCTCCATTTCGCCGCCGTGAATGCGGCCGGAACGACGGCAAGACTTCTTTGGCCTATCGTGAGGTGCGATAAGTACTCAGACATGTCACGATTTGTTACGGCTCCGGCCTTTAACTGCGTTTGCCTGTTAGAGTCAATAAGTCAATTACGCGGAGGTGCTTAGCAGACGAATTGGCTTGGTTTTGCTCGTCCTACATGTGGCACTGCTATTTGTTATGTTACGCCCGTAAACATGCCGAATGTGGTGCGAATCGACGTATTCAGCACAACATTACAAAGTGCCTCAGTGCGAGGGGTGAAGAGCTGCAGCGGCGCAGCTTTGCAAGTGCTAAGTGATTTGGAGCCGCACACGCGGCATTCGGCGAGGTGTGTTAATGTCGAGTCGTGGCTAATTTGCATGGGGGTTGCACTTACATATGGTGCCCGCCTGTGCGTGCGACTCAAAGACGATTATCGAGGATAATTCACGCTTGATACTGGTCGACAGGTGTGAGAGGGCGGCAATGTGCAACAGCTCTTCGAAAACTAGTTCCAACTCTTCGGGTGTGCGTTCGTGCGATCTGGAAAAAGGTTTAGATGGATTCAAACAGGGTTGTGGAGTTATAATCCGAAAGGCTAATATACTATTATGGTATTCACAGTTTGCGGGAAAATTTTATTTCGGGCAATTTTCCCTAAAAAAAGCGATCTAACTGTGAGCACCCCATTGTATATCTTTCAAACAATTGTGGAAAAATTATCAAAATAAAAATGCCTCGCTTAAATGGCAAACAAACGTTGAACATCAAATAAAGAAATCGTTCCGATAGTGGCATAAAGTACTCAAAAAATTCGCTCCGGAGATTGTGTCACAAAATTAATTTGAATTTGCTTTTTGACTATAGGTCGGTACGCAGCTCTCAAGAAAAGCGAAAACTTCATATAAAAAAAAGCTAAGGAAATGCTCAAGGAAATTTCCTTGAGTCAAATTTACTTAAGGTGTACGCACCTCACAAGAAAACTGATTCGGTTTTTTAATACTTTTTTTCATTGAAAAGTGAAATGACAACACTGATTTCGGCAAGAAACATATGTGTACCTATTTCTTTCTCAAAGGAAAAGTGACAGCTGCCTGCACAAAAGTAAGTAAACTTCCAAATTAATGTTTTTTATGTATTTCTAATGTAATTTTACTAATTTCAGAATGGAAAACACTATGACCCAAGCGACCAGCTCAAAACGTCAAATTTACTTGACTACTACTTTTTCACGCTCAAGAAACATATGCTCGATTTTTCTTGAGCGTTTTCTTGAGAGCTGCATACCTACCTTATTTCAATAAACATGCTCAGCAGTGCGGCAAATTTTGAAACTACCGGTATCTGTGTTTTTCATACAAAGCAAAAACAATTGAGATACCATATGGGAAAATTCGGGAAAATTGCCAGGTGGGAAATTTAAGGGGCACAACTAGTTTGACCGCCTGAAAAAAAGGAGATTTTTGTGATTTTTGAATTTTGTGAAGTATTGCTTCGAATGTTTTAAAATTTTGCAGATATATTTATGCATAAATAATGAATACAAAGTAATTTTTTCAAATGAAAATACTCGATTTTCAGCAAGTTATCCGCCATCTCCTGAGTCTTCAAAAAAAAAGGTTCTCCCACTGCTGCAGTGATTGTAGCCTTCGCAGTGCCTGAAATCAAAAAAACCAAAAATTTTACTTAACTAGGTTATATTTCCTATACAATGACCCTCGGTTGTAAAAAAAAAATAAAAGGGAACAAAATGGCGGTTTTTTGAAAAAAAAATTCAAATTTTGCTGAAAAATCTGATGGTTTCTGGCCTGGCATAATTATACTTTTCATCCTATCATTAAACTGGAGGGTCATTGTATGGAAAAACAAATAAACAATAAGCTAAAAAAAGACCCAAGTCGATCGGATGATTTGTTATCAAGTTACAGCTGCGGCAAATTTGAAAAATGTAGTTTTGAGAAAAACGCGTTTAAAGATAAAAGTACTGGTTTCATTGTACTGAGAAGCTGCTATGTAGAAGGCTGTAACTCAGAAACTATTTAAGATTTTCACTTAAGATTTTAATATGTTATTTTTAAAGGTATAAATTATCGAAAAATGCAAAAACAAAAAAAAACGAAATTTTCAAAATTTCAAACTAGTTGTGCCCCTTAACATGCCAGATACCGCTGAACTGTGAACACCATATATGTGTTTAAAAAAATTTTTCATCATTGCTTTTCGCCAATTCTAATAATTGTTCGAAACATAGAAACTGATAATAACAAAAAAAGATATACATATATATGTATATACAGTTTGTCAAGTAAATGTTTGCAAACTTAAAAAAGGTAGAACAATTATTTTGAAAAGCTTATAAATATAATAGAAATTGCAATATTTTGAAATTTGTTTAAGATATAGAAGACTTCAAACTGTAAAAAAATGCGTCTTCTTTCAAAACCAAGATTGCATTGAAAATTTGCCGACGTACAGTTCCGAACAGTTTCATAAGATACATCACTTCCGCATTCTATTTTTATATCCAAAGCCATTCCCCTTATTAAGATACGGGGGTTTTCACGAACTTTTTGGATGATTTTTCCTTCTTCTCTGTCAGACAGTTTTCTGGGTCGTCCAGGAGATACTTTCAAATCAATTCGCCCTTCAATACGCGAATCAAATAGACATTACTTTGATATTATATGAGAGTGAAATATTCAATTAATCTATATTTTTCAAATAATTTCAAAATATTGCAATTTCTTTTATATTATAAGCTTTTCAAAATAATTTTCTACCTTCTTTAAATTTGCAAACATTTACTTGACAAACTGTATATTTAATAGATTAAAAGTTAACGCGAACATTTTGGTGTTGAGATAAGGAAAATATTAAAAATTAATATATATATAAATAGTAGCAGTAAATCTAAATAAATAGCTAATAATGAGCTATGAGCGCAGATAAAAGATATACCATGCTTACACGACGGTCCCAGCCGATTCGCATTGACTCGATACGCCTTTGAGCTAGGTGTTTATACATTGATTTTTGAAGTGAATTGATTGAAAACGATTTGAAAAGTGTGCTTTATCGCCTTTCTTTTTTAATGCTTTTTGGGCGTCTAATGAGTATCTATCAGCTCTTAGTGTTGCTTGACTTTTACTTGAAAATGCCTAAAACAGCTAAGTGTACACACCATTAGCTGATTTTTAAAGCGATTTGAAATTTTTTTTTATCGTTTTTACGCATTTTCGAAGTGACTTGAAAATTTAAGAACTCATATGAAATGCGCATTGACTTGATACACTTAAAATGTTCAAGGCGGTTTGAAATAGTGAAATCGGAATTCCCGGCTAAAAACTGTCATCTGTAGTGTATATAGATGCAGCATATACTATGTAACAAATGTATGTACTCGTATATACGAATAACTATGTGACTAACACGTGTACGCAAGAATGCACAGTTCCAGAAACAACTCTTGGCAAATATCCTTGAAATTAGATTAGAAAGCTGCTATTACATGCAAATCCGAATGCAAATAGAGAATGTGAGACATTCACATCGTTATCCTTCTGATTGTTCGATTTGTGACAGCACTGAAATGTGTTAATATGTATGAATGTGTTATGTATATGAATTCGTGTGTATTTGCAACTATTCGAGCAATGTCTGCCCTTGCATTTTTTAGTATCAAAAATCGAAAATATGCAAAATCCTTCAATCAAATGTTTGCCTTTGTTTATGCAACAAAATGTGCATTTGCTACGCAAGTGTGTGTGTGCATTTATAACAAAGCGCAAGGCGTAGACAATTTCAGCCTTGTCTAACTATCCTAACACTAGCTTAGGGACAGTTCCGACCTAAAAACTCGGACAGGCCCCCTAAGGCCCCGGAAAATGCCGCATATCGTGTTGTAAAAGGCTTCGCTATTATCTATAAGTTTGTTTATACGTATAAATATATTCAGTCACGTATTTGTCATTGACTTGAAATGTCTAAGGTTTTCGCATTGCTGCAAGTTGAATGGGACTATACAGGGATGTGAAGGCTGCGCAGAGTGCGGTGTGTGCTTCGAATGAAGCTTGCAATCAAAATTATTGAGCTTATGCACTGCAGCTGGCTTGCTGAACACTTCATGTCAATATTATTGGACATTTAATGGTATCGCAGTTGTTGAATTGAATGTGTGGCTGCTGTGACGCTTATGCAAGCGTGTGCAATCGGGCGTGCGCACGTGTGTGTTGGGTGGCCGCATGCGGATGCCAATATCCCCGGGATATCAATTGCAGTCCATATTGGTATTTAATTAGCGTTTGCGTAATGAAACAATTTCTTTGGGGATTTGCTAATTAAATGTGGTTTACGCAAGTCGCCGGCGTAAGTTGGGACTTTGTGTTTTAGTCTATGATGTATATACCATATATATATGGTATATACATGTGTTTGTAGAAGGAATGTCATTATTTGGGCCTCGAACATATAGCGAAATTGTTAAAAGAAATTTCGTTATAAAAAATACTGAAACAAATTTATTTGCTATAAATAACAACCACAAAAAGACAAAAAAATTTCATATTTAAATTGAAAAATATTAAATGTTTCCGTGTAGTAATGTGTCTTATTGTAATTGCATACTTTTGATGAATTTGTTATTTGATGATAACGCAAAGAGCCGATTCCCTTTAGTGTATTTTATCTTTTCTACCCGACTGGATAATTGCGAAAAAAGTGGGGAATGAGAATATGTACTTAAAAAGTTTTAACTAGTGTCCGACCAAATATGGGTTTCGGTAAAGCTGGTCGCAACCAAAACTTTTTAAATTGTAAAATTAATTTTGATGTCATGGAATGTAAATGAACTACATTTATAATTTTTTAATTTTAATTTTGTTATAAAAGTATTTCGCATGTTACATTTTCTTTGATGTTTCCTGAAGTTTCTGTTAATAACAAACTTTGTATTTCTAAAGTCGATTGTTAATATTGAGTGTCAATGTCGAGTTTATTAATTAATTTAAAGACACATATACATACATACACACATCGATGGTCAACCGCGCAGATGTTTGTGCAATGTAAATATGCATCATTTGGATGGAAGTTTATATTTCCGTTGGGCGTTCTCAACACATTAGTTAAAAAGAGTCGGGGTTTGGCCGAAATTTAGTTTCGGTTGGGCTTTCAAAAGTCGATTTTGGTTGGACACTAGTTGATAGTATTTTTTTATTTTTGGCCGTGATTGCAAATTTTCCTTCATCCGTCCCACGTATCAATTTGATACGAATTGCAACTTTCTAGATGTGTGCCATCGGTAAGTATGATTTTTATAATCGTGTTTTTTGCTCCACGAATTTTTACCGGTGCCTATTAGAAAAAGATTTTAAATTTGTTTACCGTTGGTGTAGCCTTGTCAGTAGTAAAACTTACGAAAAAGTGCCTTGCGTATCACATTCATACGAAGGCGCTATTGTCAATTATACCTGGCTGAAAGTGTTGGAAAAATTGGAAGCGAGGGACTGATTAGAGTGGCTAAATTAGGGGCGGATGAAGGATATGGATTAATAAACTTTTGATTTGTTAAGTTCTCATAAATAAATATACACGTACATATATTGAAGTGGCTGGTTTCATGAGTAGTCCAAAATATCTCAATATTTGAAAAGGTTAAATCAATTTTTGAAGTGTAAATCACTATGCCGAAACAATGTTGAACATTGATTAATATGATTTTTGCAACTCGGTTATGGATAAGCAATAAAAACAGTAGGATTCTTCCCTTAATTGATAAAAACAACTACTTTTAATAGATGGAACACAAGACGGTAACAAAAAGGAATGGTGGATTAGAGTTAACAGATGTCTCTGGACTCTCGGTAATTAAAAGTTTTACTATAGAAATCAACATAGTTTTTATTTTGCATTATTTAAATTCTTTAATTAATTAATTAATACCTTCACAGACCCTGGACCCTTGAATTCTGCGATTAATCTATCCTCTGGGTGTTTGGGGTAACACAATTAAGTATAAATACATATACATATATCTGTGACAAGCACCTGAATAAATTTGATTACCCAGTTAGCGTCAAACCAAATGAAAAAGACTTGCATTCGATTTGATTTCATACTTCTTTCATCGCTGGTTTCGTTTGCTTCCGTATGATTACGAGTGTAGCTCCCTAATACTACTAACGATTGTATCGGAAATTTGTAGCAATATTGTAAGGTTGTGTCAATGACGTTTGCAGTGTTTCCTAGTTTAGAACAAATATAATTTCATTCACTCATGTCCTCTGTCGCTTACTTCTATCTAATTGCTTCTTGTACCAAATGTTTGCAACACGTTGTACTTACGGTTTGCGCAAAATCATGCGAAGCGTTGCGTCCGGGCCACGCTGAAACAGGGTGCTCAATGCCTCGCGAATGTGCTCATTAGCCGCATTTAGGTCGTCTGTCGAGGGCAAACCACCGGCAGTGCCGTCTTCATCAACACGGAATCGATACAAGAAACATTTATCCTTGAAGGGTTGCTCCTTGTTCACTGTTGCCATTATAGAGACGCCGCACAGTGGGGTAATATATAAGTAAAGTGCCGATTAATTCAAAAATGAAAAATCAAGATACAACTATGTTTTTAGTACCGAGTTAAAGGGGATAAAATTCTGCATCACTATGTGAAAGAGTTGTTGGAAAATAGTTTACCGTTTTCCCGCAAAGCACTCTGAAAGTTGACATTTATTTTCAGTTTTTGTGCGCACAGTGATAAACGTGTTTTTGTCGTCACTTCAAAACGATTTCTTTGTGTGAATTTTAAAAACTATTGAAAAATTAATGATGCAGCCTTCATGTTCAGGTATTTCAGCAATGCAGTGTATATTTTGCTTTGTAAAAAAATGTTTATAAGTATTTTATTTGGTTTTTTGTTTAAAAGCTTAATAATTGTCCAATTTTTGACCTTTTCATAGACATATAGTTGTGAGTCTTGTGAGGTCGAGCAAAACTGTTTTGATTAGCGTATAGCTTAGATATTTAAGTAACATTTTATGAAAAAAAAAGTTGCGCGAATGTTGCGCACTTTTCCAGCATTTCGATTTTTGTGTGCGAACTCATGGACAAATGGGCCATGTATGAGAACAAATAGACATGTGCAAAATACATTTTTTTTAAATTGTTTATTTTTTAGATGAAAACAAGTAAGCAATAGGTTTTATTGTTGTTTTTATTGTTTTTTCAAAATGCAGAAATATCTGCATTCGATGTAGACTTGAATCAAAACATTCACACCATTTTATGGTTGTTTCTAGTGAACATCAAATCAAAATAGAAAATTTTCGCAGCTATGGATTAAAAACTGTAAAATATTTTTTACAATGCTATTCCTGGTAAAATATGCCCACAATTTTCCACACATAGTTTTTGTATCGACCGCAAATCATATCGCATGCTTTATTGCCAATCGCCCAACCTTCCGAAGAAGCACGGAATAACGATTTCAAGTGTTGGATGGAGAATTTTTTACGAAAGTGGACTCAAAAAATACCATTGAAAACATTTGTAATCGTTTTTTTTTAATTCTGACCCTATTGTATCAAGTCTGGGAAAATTGCCACAAAAAAGTGCATCGTATGTATATTATGCCCAAAGTTGCAAAACTATGGAGTTGATACTAATGAGGAATGATGATAATGGTGATGGTGAGGCTTATAATGTTGATGATGAAGATTATAATAATGATAATCATCATCATAATGTTGATATTGAATTGGCTGCAAGAGGTGGCGATGAAATGTTTCAATTAAACTGTTCAACTTAACTTTCATTAGAATAGTGCAAGATTTCGCTTTTGAAACTATTTTAGTTTTTTACCGTTTTTAAAAAAAATTTCCACGGAAGTATACCCAAAAACATTTGTTTTTTACTTTCTAATGTTCGATTAACTAAACCTAATAGTTATTTCATATCTAAATAGCCTGGGTGAATTAATCGGCATTTTCGGCATCAATTACCCCACTGTGCGCCGGTTGTATGGGTGTTGTGCGAGCGGTTATTTTTTTTACGTTAGAAGCCATGCCGCGAAAGGAGAAGCAGAAGAAGAAATTAAACTTTTAAGATTTTGTAAAACGAAATATTGGTGTTTACTCGAGAGCTGACGGCATTTAGAGAGGATGCCACTTAGGTTGCGATGGGGACGTGCCAAGTCATACAAATTTACAGCCGCGAAAAGGGTGATAAAGCTGATACCACTTTTATCGCATATTCACGTAAGTAAATTTTAAATTTACAGCAACTCGCAGGTAATTTGGCGAGATTTCATAGCTAAAAGGTTGCCGTAAATATATGTATTTTATTAAAGGACATGTTGAGAGCCTATTTGAACCAACGCATATAACGCCATATCAGAGCCATTTAGTTTTGCCGAGTTCGAGCTATAATTTTTATCATTAAAATTCTAACTACAGATTTGTTTTTAAAAACAACATTTTTTCCAGAAACTCCCCACGTAAATAAATAAGTAGCTGCTTTTACAAATAACTAAATTGGTGGTTTTCAAATACGAAGGAAGAAGTTGCAACAAAGCGACACATCCTGGAGATGTTCCCGCGGGCATTGTGTGCAAACCGTTGTGCGCTTTGTAAAGCCAACAACATTTCAGGCACAGTGAACTCAGCCATAAGTCACACGCTGAATAATTATGCACATTTTCCTTGGAAAACTTGTATTTAGCAGGAGCCAGGGGGGTTCTTCTACTCACCATGCGATAGTACTCCCTCCTCCAGTAGGGCCTGCCACATGCCAGCCGCCTGGGCGCGCGTGTGGACAATCGGAGCCAAGTTCACCAGCCAGTCGACTAGCTCAGTGCCAGGAGCGCATTTGCGAATTAATTTACCGGAAACCTGTTGCAGCCACCCGAAAAGAGACACGTTGTGAGTAAAATGAATTATTTGTAAGAGACGTCAGTTTAATTGATAATTTGCGCAGCAGATGAGCGAGCGGACGGACGGGCGTCCTCACTAAACGTGAAATGTAACAATTAAAAGCGCACAATAGTCGCCAGATGGCGCCGCCATAAACACCGATGTTGGTGTTGGTGTTGGTGGCGCCGCCATCTTTGGCACTCTGTGCATTTAAGTGCCACAAATTGACTTACTTTTCTATCCTTGAGACAACTTGAGCTATCAGCGACGAGCAAAGTGCGCAGAGCCCATCCCATGCGATTCATAGCCGGACTCGGCGACTGCACATATTGGTCGGAAGGAGGAAGCGGTGTGCGAAAACGAGAAAGGAATAACGGGAAAAATATTTAGCAAACACTTTAAAATGCAGGCGGTTCCAGGACCAGCGGGCACAAAAGTAAACTGCAAGCAAGGAAGGAAAATATTTTGACAAGCTCTTAAATGAAAAATGACAGTGCTGCGTTTCAGCTCGAGTGTCGTCTGTCACGCTGTGTGTTCCGTACATTGCTTCCGAGACGTTGGGCATAATGTTATAGTGGCGTGCTGGCAGCTCTTACAAATGTGCTGGCAACTCTGAAACCCTAATAAATGACTCGGCGCGTGCGGGATAATCGAAGAAGCTGGCCAGGCTACGATTGGGCGCCATTTGAAATCAATTGAAGTTGAGGTGCCGCCGAGGGGACGTGTGTGCGCGCCCACAATAAGTAGTCGACGAACGGCTTGGCGCAAGTAAAGGATGTTGCAAATTGTACGTCACTGTTAACTGAAATTACTAGAGCACTTGCGACACTTGAAGCATTGTACAACGGGTTTCTTCTGCTTGAATAGTTTTTTTTTGTAGCGCAACATTTTGAAATGAAAATTGAATTTACTCCAATGTACAGCTGTAAGTTGCGTCAGTAAAACATTATTAACGTTTTGAAATAAGATTATTTTAGATTAGGATTACTATATTATTATAAGATTATTTCAAATTATTAAGATTATTTTAAAAGCGGAATTTTACGTTGACGGTAATTCAACAGGGAAAATTATAACTAAGCCATTAAGACTTGTTAAAACTGACACAACGTTAGGAGAAGATCAAGAAAATCATCACCATGATGATAAATACATAAGTATTTTGGGTACCAACCCTGAAGTGATGCTTTAAAATTGCACAAATATACATAGAATCGAAATAGCTTCTTTTAGGTGTTCAAATTAAGTACTTGCAAGTATTTACCTTCGATTGAATTGTGCAGTAATTTTTGTCCATTCTCTGATTTATATTTCCTCACAGTCTATGTGAGGGTTAAACAAAACCCATTATAACTGTAAACCACATTTCAGGCAAACATTTTTTATTATGTTTGCCCCCAACCGTCAAGCAGTCCGTCTCATTGTTGTCTACTTATCACATGCCGTTTTGAAAAATTATGAAAAGGGCGATAAAAGGAAATAAATGACAAAACTTTTGTGCGGGTGCGGTGAAGTGCGAAATTCGGGGCGAAATTTGGTATGCTTTGGACAGCATAATATCGCTTTTGGAAGGCGCAAATGTTGGTATTAATTTATTTTTTGGAAAATCCGGTTTTCGTCTTTTAAACATACATACGTCAATTGGAATTTGTTAGATGCAAGGCAAATGGCATTTTATGAAGCAACGAGTTGAATATTGGTTAATTGTGTAAAAATAACATTGTTTATACCTTGACTGGTATTTACCTCTGTTATTGGTAGCGCTGGATTGGGATGGTCTGGACTTAGAGGTCGCTTGGTAGGTGAAGATGCAGCTGGTGAAACACCAGGTCCGAATCCTGGAACGAAAATATGCAAACATATAAGAGTTATAACACCGTTCGATAGTAACGCACAATAGTAACATACACACACACTCAGTTTATGTGTTTACTGGTGAAAGATGATAACGGTTGTATTAAAACGGCTTCGTTGATTTTCCCTATAACGTTACAAGTTTGTTTACAAAAAATGTTGTTCCCTGCGAATTTCCATAAAAAGACAAATCCATACGAAGTAAAAACAAAAACTCTACGTAACAGGGTGCACGTATAAAATTAAATAATTAATTAATAATTCACAAATAAAATTAAATGATTGTTAAAACTTTACCTTTTAAAGTATTTGATGTTTCATAATTATTTTTTGTCTATAGCTTCATGAAAGCATTACTTAGAAAATGACTGAAGCCACATTACTTGATTTTCTAATATGCAATATAAGTTAAATACGGATCTGGATTATTCGTGGGAGAATAATTACTTCATAGTCACTCATCGTCATCATACAAATCGACACTTAGGGTATATGCGAGCCTTTGATCGATTTAAAAAAAAACTGCACTGCAATATTTGTACACACAAGAAGTGCTCGTGGCAAATTAGTACTCGGCTGACATAACTGAACAAACTTCATTTCTATGTAGCCCACGCCCGATGCAATCCTTTGTAAATTATTACATACAAATTTGTGTAGTCAGTCCTTATAAGTAATGCAATATAGAGGGTAAGTATGTATAGAGATCTGTAGCAGCGAGAACTAGGGGTTGCAATTCCGGACCAGTTTTACTATCCCGGGACAGAAAATCGAAATTCCGCGATCTCGGGATTTATTTCGGGATATTAAGGAACTAAATCAAACTACTTCTTCAATCAAACAAATTTTTGATACTTTCGTAATAAATACAATTCTGTGTTCTTTCTTTAAAACTAAGAACAAAATATTCATATTCAAATAACATAAAAAGCATTTAATTGCCAAACCACCTGGAAAAACTGCTGATAAAAAGCAAATCAAATAAGTCCGATTCGGCGTGAGTAATATCAACAATTCAAGTTTCCCCATAGCTTAAAACCTCAAATGAAACTTTCATATCAGCTGTTTCTTTCTTTAACCCTCTTTTTACACCTCTTTCGCTGTGTATTGTGAATGTTACAAGTCACACTGGTGTAAACTTGCAAGTTTTTAGAAATTTCTGGTTGTTTACTTTTAAGGACCATCTTTTCTGGGAGCGTAAGCTTTCTTACTGTCCTGATTTATGCTACTGGCAAATTTTAACTGGAAATGTACTCAAACAGAGCTAGTTTGTACGAATTTGTACAAAGTATCCGTACACAAACAGAGCTATTGTTGCATTTATACTTTTTCAAACGTCACAGGCAGTATGCAATTTATTTTTTTTTTATTAAATAAAAAGGTTTTTTTTTGAAATGAAAGTCACAAAAGCAAAAAATAAGCTATTTTAATGTTTCGACCCCGCGATCGGATTTTGTCAATCCCGAGATGTTTCGGGACGAAATTTCCCGGGATTGTAATCCTTAGTCCAAACCCATTTCAACAAAACTTCTTCTTCTTTTGCATTGAAATTCCTGGGAATTCGTACAGGAAAATATTTATGTTCCCGACACAGGAACTAAGTACATATGTCTAAAGAAATGTTTGGGAAGCAAAAATAATTATCGCTTTAGGAGAAAATTCTGCTAACCTAAATAGTTCAGTTGTGCATTTTCTGTGCTTGTGGTTCAATTTTCAATTCGATTCAATGCTATTAAATAGGAGAAGATTTATAGCGCAACCACCGCTTTGGTTCTGTTCTATGCCAAATTATAAAAAAAATACATTATCGGCAACACTTTTTTGGAATCATGCATTAATAGAAGGGCAAATTTTATTTCAGCAATAACATAACACACAATTTCATTTACACAACACACAATATTTGTCGTAGTCTTTGTTTGTAATCAAAAATCAATTATCTAAACGTTTGTATTATTAATTGTTTTTGCAAACACCTGAAGGTATGCATGCACTTTAAAAAATCCCTTTCAAATTCCTTGCATTATTGAAAGTGTTCTTTTCAGATGATTAGCTCGAAGTGGACACTTTACTCTCTAAATGTATCTAAGAACAAAAGTTGAACTTTTGCCTAAAGACACATCTTTCATAATAAGACCCAATACTCAATTAAAACGTTTAAGCGAGTAAAAGCGTTGCAGATTTTAGTAATTTTTTAGAGTGTGTAATGCGTTATTATCGAATTAAATGGATTTGCAGACAAGCGTAATTCTTAATTAAGTACCCACACATGTGCGGCATAATTAAATAGCTAATTGTTTTTAAGTTCGTTTGAATCTATCATTTGGATGGTTAATTATTGATAACTTTAAGGAATATGCAAAATATGACATGAAATGCTTAATCCAAAAAACAAAAAAATAAATGCGAAATACCTTTACAAGCAGGCCCGGATTTACCACACAGGCATTGTAGGCAGTCGCCTAGAGCGACAAGAAGTGAGGGGCGGCAAATTTTAGCTGAAACTTTGAAAACTTGTTCAATTCGTGGGAATTGAATTTCCCGCCTGGTTTGTTGGCACGCGTACCAACATTGTAAGTGTAAAATGCCTCAATCGAGAAAACAACCGATTTATACAAGCAAAGAAAATAAACATACAGAATGAGAAACGATCGATTTATACAAGCAAAGAAAATAAACATACAGAATGCACAAGCAAAAAAAAAAAAAACAACTATTCGTACCAAACTAATTCCACCATTCAAGAAATTTTAATAGGGGGGGCGGTAATTTTAGCAACTGCCTAGGGGCGGCAAATTTCTAAATCCGGGCCTGTTTACAAGTATACAATTTCATAAAAATTGATTGAAGTCTACTTAAGTTAAAGTTTTAAACTATATTCAAGCGGTGTCAGAAAGAAAGTGAGACTTTTTTTAATATCTATATAATGGAAACAAAAAATGGTATTATGAAGCGAAGCTAAGGAAGTTATTTCAATTAAATTAATAAAGTTAAATTATTATTAAACTATGGTTACTTAAATCTCTGAAAACTTTGCCAGCCGAAGAGGCTGGAGAAGTTATTCCATTATTTGTATGGGGGTTTCGGAGCCCCAGATGAAACAGTTTTCCGGACAAACGAGATAAGGGTTATCGCCTTCGCGTTTTCTAATATTTTAGAACCTCTTAGTTTTAACTTGTCGAATGTCATTGCACTTTGTTTACAAAAATATGTGGGTAGAAGTGGCAGCTTTGAGTTAGGCCGCAGAGGCTCATTGTAACACCACAATATTTCGTTCTTAGAAGATTGTCGAAGAAGACGTTACCTATCCCTCTCCATGCAACTCCTGTGGAAATTGTATAAAGCAAAAAAATACTGGGTGTGTTTGGTATGAGAGAACCGTCTGAACACCAATAATAGCTTACAGCAGATATCTTTATACTTAGTAAGAGAAGCTCTCTCTTTGCATTTACTTAATTTTCTATTCAATCGCTTTTTTAATGTGTATTTTCGCAATATTGGCAACTCTGCTATGCAATACAATGTAGTGCCGTAGTAGTGCGTGCGTATGTATGTATGTAGGTAGGTATGTATGGGAGTGTATGTGTGTGTATGTAAACAAGCAATAACGATAACAAGTTTGAAATGAAATTTGAAAATATTTGCGCGCCGTGTACTCACCATTCTTCAGTTTGCAGCTGGTAATTATGTCATTCATTAATTCTTTATTCTTCTGCAACGAGAAACGAGAAGTTGTTTATTGGTGAGTGCCGGGTGAGAATGCGAGTAAATAGAGAGACAATTTTGAAGTTAATTAAAACGTTTCTAGCGAACGGTTGGAGGAAACGACCTCGGCGCGAACGACTACAGCGAGCGAAAGCCAAAAGCTGAAAATGTAAACAAGCGGTAAACAAACAGAAATTTGCGTGAAATAACAATTGATGGCGTTGGCCGGTGGCTGGTGTTGTTTGACATTCAATTACGTTTGCTGTCATTTCGCTGGTGCTGGCGCTGGCGGACACCGACCGCGGAAGCGAGAGCGTGCGTGTGTAGGTCTGAGCGCGAGCACGAGCCCGCACTTGTGCGGGAGGCAGCTGGCGCTGCTGCAATGGTCGGAACGGTTGGACCGGCATCGTGTAACAACGTGGCGTGGGCCCGGGCGGTGGCGGCATAGTGTGGTAGCCATTGCACGCAGCGCCCGTGTGGGCATCGTTGAGCGGAAACTCCTGCGAGTGGCGGCGAGTGTAGCGCAGTAGCACGCACACATCCACGTCATCAGTGGCGATGACTTGCGACCAGCGCTGGTCGCTGTGTCTGCTGCTCTTTTTCACGTTGCCGCCGTTGCCACCACTGCTGCCACTGGTCATGGCGACGGCCGTTCTAACACGTTAGCAAGTACGAGCGTGTCTTTCCGTTTTTGCTGTTTTGGTTTGCTTAATTTTTTCGATATATTTTGCAGCTTGGAAATTCACTTTCATGCTTCGACTGTGCGGCGCTTGTTAAAAAAGGTAGACAAATAATCGAAAAGCAAGCAACAGCTGCTCTCACGCGTTCACGACTGATTGTGGGAATGACGAATCGAGTTTGCAAAAAACAAGAAGGCGAAATCGTACGAAGTCGTTAAACAAAAGCGCACAAAAAGAATAAATTAACTTCTGCTAAAAGGCAAAGACACAAAAACCAACAAAAATACAAATGCGAAATGCGCTCATATCAACGTTGGCAAAGCTTTTCTTGCATGCACGTATGCATGTGTGTACGTGTGCGAGTTTGCCTACGGAATATTCTTATCACTGGAGTAACAGCGTCCCAACCAGCGACCGCTCCGTGGGGGAAGTCAAGCCAAATTGCTATGCAAATTGCACTATCGACATACAATATTTACGTACGCTTAGAGTTGCCATCGCTTGAGAGTTTTTTTAAAAATTAATTCGCATAACATAAACTGGCTCCAAGTCGAGAATACAGTGGAGTAGACAATAAAAACAATTACCATAATAGATAAACCTGGGCGAAAGCAAAAAATTAGAAATTAGTTTAGTTCGTTAAAGAAGAATTTCAAACCTTAGAATACTGACTCATAGAGCAAACTGAAGTGCATTTAATATATTAGCTTTTATGGATTAGCTGAAGTGACAGCAAAGTGTCAGTGTCATTATGTGTAAGGTTATGTGTATGGTTCTATAAATCGACAGTATACCTACATACATATATAGGGTTCAAATTTTTTATGTAAGACGATTTAATTTTTGGGCCTGTTAGCTTCGCAGTAACTTATTCTGTCACCTAACATCATCAATCTCAAACCACAAAAACTGGGCAATTATGACTCTGTAGCGCACACCTTCGTCTGAAATGAGCATGTCCAGCAGCCATCACTCAGAAATCCGCAATAACCCGTCACTGTTCGCGACCCCTCGGTTTCTCGACAATCACGTGTGGGTTCCTTACTGCGGTAATTTTTTTCTAGCATAGCCATCGTGATGAAAATGCATGTCAACATCAAAGATGTTTATTTTTGGCCAAATTCGACGTCCAATTAGAGTTGCTGTAAGAACAAACAAAGGGTCGTTGCCATCAATCATTTGGGGCGAATAACTTCAGATCTTTGTTCAAAATTTTCATCAGGATGGTGCGTGGAATTTTAAGTTGATGAGATCGATGGCCAGCCGAAGTTTCCCAATTGAGTCCACTCTCTCTGCCACCTTCTCGTCGGTACGCACTGCGCAACGACGGGGACATGAGCATTGACCACTAACAATTCAGTCTTACGCTTTATTTCAGCTTATTAACTCATCTGGAAAAATGCGCTTATATCAAAAGGGCTTCAAATGCTCACATGGCAACTCTGCATGAAAGTCAGTGATAAAAGTCAGTGATAAGAGAAGATGCATGCCGTAGGTCATAATAAAGTGCTAGCTTATCAGAACTGAAACAACCAAAACAATGACTCCACTGAAAGACAAAGAAATAAAGACCGAAAGGAAACAAAACAATGCCCATCAAAGCGCAGTTGGGTGTTTTTAGTGGCAACCCAATTAATTGCTGTCAAAGTGCGCGACTTTGTCACACAATCGGCAAATATCAATGCCAACGAAGTGCATTTGAACTTGAAGTTGAAGTTCCATTAAATCGTGTCGTGTTTGTGGTTGTTTTGATAGTTGGGGGCTGTGCCAAATGAGAGCTGAGTACATTTCGATTATATGGAATTAAATTTGCGTAAGTGCACAAGCGACGACAAGTTGAGAACTTTTTCATAGCGGATATCACTCTCAGAGGTTTTCAATTTCCTAGTGGGGGAAAAATGGCCTTTTTCTATATTTAGTTGTTGGCTGGGATCGATCTGCGTGCCAAATTCGCAATCCATTGCATTAACTAGCTGAGTCACGTCGGTGGCGTCCTTGATTCATTTCTTTTCATTACAAACACGAACACACAATTTTATCTCTCTGACCGACTACATAAAATTTTGATTTCGAGATAAATTCTGCTAGATATTTTAATGGCCTTAATTTAAGGGAGCTTTATGTTAAAATAAATGAATTAAATAAAAAGAAATTAAAAAAAAAACATGGAGTCAGTGGTGCACACATGGGTGGTTTTGGGGTTCAAACCTCCTCCCCCCCACACACAAAAATTGCTGGTATAAAATATGGTTTCGAATGGTTGGAATATGGTTTCGTATTCGGTTCGAAAGTTGTATGCAAAATCCTGTGTGCGCCACTGCATGGAGTAATTCTTTGTATTTCAATTCGTATTTTCTAAAATAAACAGCTCAGTTTTCTTTTAAGAAAAAATGATGTGTCTGCATCTGAAAATCGGTAGAAAAAGATAACTAGAAAAAATTATTATAGGAAATAATTTTGACGTGTTTTTATGAATTTCATCATTGCGTTTATTAACCCTTATTCCCAGAAGTGAGTCTCACAGTCTCACTGAAGATTTCAAATTGCATTTATAAGACTTACATTTTAGACAATTTTTGTACTTTTTTTAAACAATTTCTTAAATTTTTAACGAAACCCCAGAAGTGAGCCACAGAAGCTCATTTGAACAAAAACCTCAAGTTTACTCAGAACTCCTCGACGTTTTGTCCATCATATGGAAGAATATTTTTCTTTTTCATGTTTAGGTGCATTTCTATCGTATCAAGTTCATAGTTTTTGCGCCTAGCACTCGTCTAGTCGGCATGGGATGAAGTCAATTAAAATTTTTGCAAATACTACAATATACGACATATTATGAAGAATTTATGCCTTGCCGAAGTTGATGTTAGTTCATACAGTTTATGTCTTCCAATCCCGATAAATATGTAATCAGAATATGGAAGTGCGATGGTGCTAATATTTATTTGCATTTTACTATAATAAACATCGCTTAAGCTTTTCAAAGTACAAAAATAAATTGTAATGTACATAAAGTCTTGCACACTTCCGACCGGACACACTGCGCATACAGACGAGTTATAACAAGACATGTGCTTGGTGCAAGCAATGCCAATCCAATCCGGATTTCGTAACTGTATAAGGTCGTCATGAACTGTGAGAAAAAGTTGTTTGGGAAAGTTTATAATGTTGCACACTCAAGGCGCAAATTGTCGCACATGAATCTCGCATATTTTAATCTGTTCTAAACTTGATGCCCCGAACACCTGTCAAAATATAATAAGCATCAGAACGTTCATATGAAGACGATTATTTTGACGGCTTCATGGCTACACAACCACCACAACCATCGCGACAAAATCAAAGCAACTGGCATCACTGCTTCAAAACAAAAAGTTTTAATGGCGTTTTTCTTACTATTTCGGTGTGCTTTGAACAACATTAACACATTTATTAGTATTTCTTTTAAGGATTTACTAGTTTTATCATAAAAAGTATTACGCACTGTCATTTGTTTTACAATTATTGTAGAACGATAAAATTGATATAGACAAATGCTTAATAAAGGAATATGTTATCTTTAAACCAGGTACATTGATCGCTTGATGAGTTGAACAATTGCTATTTAGGACATCACATCATAGAAGATGCCAAGGCCTTCTTTACATAGATTATTATAGGTCCGAGGAATTGTTGCGTTTGACAATTTGCTTTAGAACACAACAAAAAGCAGAAAGAGGGCCAGTTACAAAAATTAAATACTTTAAGAATTATAAATCATGAAATTAGGAATTGAAAAAGTTGCAGCCGATCCTCATCATTATTTCATGGCTGTGAAATGGCCAAATAAAACACCTTTACGACCAACATATTTAAATTGCGTTGTTTCCGTGTTAGGCCGATTTCACAGTGGTTGGTTAACAGATTGAACTTTAATCAAGATCCGATGGTTAACCATTGATTAAAAACATAGTTTTGGCTTTCACGGTGGCAGTTCGACTGCTTAAAATTGGTAACACTGCTTGCATATAATTGGCAGCATTGTTCTGACGTTGTTGAAATCAAAACAATAACATTAAAAAAATGATTTGAACGTTTAAATGTTTGTGAAAAATAAAAGAAACCCGAATTTTTCAACCTAAAAATTTGCCAAACTTCTTTAGGTGGTGGAAAAAGAAAAGGCAATAGCTTGTAAATCCTTTAATTTTAAATGTTGACAATTTTCACAAGTTGTGTGCTCTATCAAATCAGTTGATTTATTTTTGATGAACCGATGGTAAACCATTCAACATTGACTGGTTACCAATTGGTTAAGGGGGTCTTGTGGTTTGATTTTGAAATTTTTATTTTGTTCCATTTTTACACTCACCAATAGACCAAAAAACATGGTCGAAAATCAAACTTTTTACAAAAAACCTCCTAGTTTTGAAAATTTTCAAAATAAAAAAAATCGTACTCGGGAAAACATAGCCATATGTCTCCTGAATAAGTGAAAAAAAAATTGATCGAATTCGATTAATATTTCTTGAAGAAGTCTTACCAACAAGTTTGAAAAAAGCAACAACCTCAAGGTCGTTCTAAAGTCGCGAGTGTGATGACTTTTAATTTCCAAAATTTTATCTTACAAGATAAAGCATGTATCAATAAAATAAAAAATTACTGGATTATCTCAAGTAGTTCCTTCGCAATTTACTCCGAAAAATAGACTTAAATTTTCAGCTCGTAACCAGAAGACCCCCTTAACCAAAGACTGTGAAATTGAAAAAGGGTAGTTAGCCATTGGTTGATGGCTAACAAACAACTGTGAAATCGGACTTTAGAGTGATAACGGCGATGCTGTCTTCGAAATGCGCCACGACAATCTGCACATTCATTTATTTGCAACATATGCGATTTCATTGACAACGTCAGCGTTGTTGCAGGCGCGCACCCCAGTGAGACATTTTAAAATGAATTGCACAGACTCCCACACGTATACACGTATACATAGGTACACACAAAATACATACAGACGACAAATAACTAAACCCTGTCGGACCTGAGACAACTGGTTCCCAAAATTCATTGGTTTTTCAACTGGTTTTTTGTAAGTCAATTGGACAACTAGTTGTCCAAGTAGCTGTTAGCGAATGCAAAAGTCAGTCAGTTCGCGTCTAATCGTTCACGTTCTGTGTGCGCGTTCATAGGCGAGAAGAGCACATGAAAATAAGAAAGACGAAGCAGAGGTGAAATAATCAACAAAACACTGTTAACCGAACCTAGGGCCTGGGTATGAGAAGCCAGCGAAGCCTCAGCTTCGCTGAATTGTTGTTGAATTGCGTCAGGCCCCAAACCGTTTCGGCAAAAAGTCCAAGTTCATCTTGGTCCAACTTTACGGGCACCAATATTTTTTGTTTTTCAGTCGCAACAAATTTTTGTTGTTTTTTGAAAATATTTTTTAAATAAAATAATTGAAAAATTTCATTGATTTAGTTTAGATTAGAAAACTAACCCAGATGCAGTTCTTAAATTACTATAATTATTAGAAACTAATTACTATAATTATTAAATTAGAAACTATTTTACTTAGGACTGACTTCGGACTATTTGCGAATGGATACAGACGGGGACAATTGTCGGGGACTGTCGCTTAGGACATCGCCATGTTAAAAGGGTGAGTTTGCTCCAAGGAAACGAATCGGTTCTACAGTCAGCTGTGGTTGACAAGCAACCAGTTGAAAAATTACATTCGGACCAGTACGAATTCTTACAGGGAAGTTCCCATCAGAGCCAGCGGCAACCCTATGAAAACGCATTTTCGTGGGATTTTCACGTGTGTGAGTGTTTTGCTTGCGTAGCGATTATTTAATTGAATTGCCATGCCTGAATGCTTAAGCCCACATCCATGGCTGCCTCAATGACTACGCACACGTAGATACATATGTACCTACAACTGTATGTATACACAAAAGTGAGCAGAGCCAAACGTGAGTGCGCCCATTGTTGGTGGTTGCGGTTGCCGTTACAATTTCCATGGCGGATTATTCTTATTGTTTATTATGCAATTTTTCTCGCCAAAACAAAGCACCTAATACACTCATTATTTGGCTCTACGGACGCTGTTGTGGAGCTTATCACATATTCTCTTCACTGAAGCCGTTGCCGGCGCTGCTTTTGCGTTGACTTAGGAGCTACTTAAAATAAAAGTAATTGCTTTGTCATGTGATAGCGAATGTTGCAAATCAAGAATGGTTAAAAAATATGTTTCAATAAATAAGAGCTTCAGTCGCTTTCGACCGACTTGTTCATACCCTCCACTTGGAACCAAGTCTTACTGGGCGGTCCACGCACCTTTTAGTATCCTTTCACTTTCGATTTTCTCCTTCCTAGTTAATGTGGTCTACAATAGCTTTAGAGGGCGTGCCACACCCAGTATCTATTGCAAGCTGTCATTAACCAACAGCTTATTTCGGTTAATATCAAAATTCTCCTAATTGTTTGAGTACAATCGAAATACAAAATGGGGAACTCGATTACGAAGCTCCTCAGTAATAAACAAGAAATGCTCCATCAATATCTCTGATAAATCTGAATGACTGGAGAGTTCAACGAACAACTCATATCGGATTTTTACGGGCAGAAAATTCAGCAATGAAAGCAATATCGCCGAACGAGATGTATTCATACTCTCCGAAGACCAACGGCACAGTCCGAAGACCAACGGTGATCGTGATCCCTATTTATTTCATACCGGCCGCGATTTTTCTGGGTGCTATAAACCTTTGGTTAATGTGTATCTATTTTAGGACCTGAATGCATGGTGTAAAGATGGAAAAATACAAGTTATAAATATGTGCGGAATTGGGACTGGTTAACGATTTTTTTGGTCTGATTTTTTATAATAAACAGCCAAATTCTTGGCCAATATCGAGATACCTACATGTCTGTATGTCAATTCACTGGTTGAAAATTAGTTTTTTCGCTGGAAACGGGAGGACATTGCAGTTAGAAAAAACCAGTAGTCCATAACACAGACTTTAGTGCTACAAAGTTAATAGTAATGTTTTGAATTAGTTGAAAATGTTCCCCTCACAGCCACTGATACCCGTCATCCGATGACTATTAATAAAAAGTTTGGCGAATACGTTTCAAATTATGTACATTGTGCGTGTGTTTGGCGTTGGCACGTCGAATAGAGAAACGACTAAGGGCCAATTCTGAATCACCGCCCAGTTTCCACGCTACTCCATACGGCCATTTCAATTTGTAGCATCCCTTGCGGTCGCGATGCAGAGCGCGGCGACCGGCTGTCCTAATTGGGTTTTGATGAGTGGCCGAGCACACTCGAAGGCCCATTTTGAAATAGAATGCAATTTGCCGATGGGTGTGAGCGTTTTCATTTTCAATTTGCGTTGGCAGCTCAGCGCGCCAAATTGCGGTTAAGTTTGCATACGGCAGGTCCAGGTGCAGGGGCAGCTGCCACTGCAGCCGCGTTAAGCAATGAAGGTGAGTGGAAATTGCGTTTGCAATGCGCGCGCCAAAGGGAAATTGCAAAAAAGCGCAAAATGCTCTGTGAACGTGCTGGCGAGTTTTGTCACTGTCGACTGTGTTGTGTGTGCAGCAATCAATACAGCCGAAGGAAATTGTTACGCAGAACGTCCATTAGACCCAAAATGAATGGACTAACGAATCTTCAAATTCGAATGTCGGAAGAATGCAAATTATTACTGTCAACATCTTTTGTATATTTGCATTTTTGTCTGTTAACTGATTCTCAAAGATATCGAATTCATATCGTAGGCTATTTGAGAGAATCCTTAAGCTATATTCATTACCATTTTATTTCTGCGTAAAACTGCTGTATGCTTTTTTCTGTCTGTCTGACTTTCTTTTCCTACAATATAAAAGGCAATGACAAAAATATTGAAAAAGAAAAAGTTATATGTTTTCCATAGTGGAAATAGTTTATTGTTAAAGATGGTAAGCCAATGAGGTTCCGTTTTATAAATCTCATCCAACTTTGAACCATCTTTAAAATGTGAATTCTCTGTAGTTATTAGTTCACATTATTGGGAATTCACTATTGTTTGTTCTGTTTTCTTACAAACGACGAAAACTATAATTGAAAAGCTTTTTGCAAAGATTAATTAATAAAGTTGACAATATAAAGCTCAATAAATATGGTTAGTTATATAAGGCCAACCAAGACTTTCGGATGGGAATGCAAGGCGGCTAGAGGTGGGTTAATATGAAATGTTCATATAATCACGAAAGAACCATAAAAATGTTTAAATTTCAGACATGTTCATTTTTTTTAAATATTCCTAATTTTAATTTAATAATTAATTTTAAACATTTTTATATTTATATTAATGTTTAGTCTTTAGACATTTTGAATATAATCTGTTGCTCTAGTTATTACTTTTAAGTCTTTTCTAGTATTAAATTTAAATAAATTGAAAAAACTTGTTTATATGTTCGTACAAAGAAGAGATGGAAAGGAATAACAAAGGGATGTTTTTTACATTCGAAGCTTCACTCTCACATCCACGAAAGTAAAGTTTTTCAGGTAAATTTAAATATTTTTTAAATTAGATATGTGTAGGAAATGAGAACCGAGTACGCAGACTCCAAAGTTGTGTTAATGGATGTTATAGCCATTCATATTTGCAGGCCGTGTAGAGAAAATACGGTCCGGATGCAAGAGACCGACACCTACTTACAGCATTCTTCTAAAAAGTATTAACAATTTTGCATACATCTATAAAAAATCTCCCCAACTCCCCTCTCGTAAGGGCCAAACAGTAATGGTTCAAACACTTTCAATTGCGAAGACAAAACTAAATTTAAAAGAATATATTTTGTTACGTTAATATAAACCAATTCCCTTCCGCGTACAAAAGGCACTTCAGTTTAATCCATCAAGGACTTCATTCCACTTGAATATTTCGGTTGCTATTTAGTGGTGGACAAAAGCTAGGATACGCTCGCTATGTATGTAAGTATGTAAATAAGCAGGTATACTTGAATGTGAATATTTGACCCTAAACAAATAAACCCCCCTACTCGAGTTTGACCTAAAGCCGCATTGACAAATAGACAAGCAACGTGTTGCACGCTTGAGTTTAATTTCATTAAAAGTTCTAAAATGCTGTCAAATGTGCTCGGCATGCAAATTATCCGGCAACAAATATGTCAGAAAGGTAATGTGGCTAATGTCCGCTTGAGGTAAAACTTCTGCAGAAGCTGTCTGAACTGAACCGCATCGAAGTGAGTGGAACGAGCGAGTGGTCCGCACAAATTTAATTTCCAAAATGAAAATTGCAATTTCCATGTGCTATCTGGCAGCAGTTGCCTTGTCCTCGGTTCACATTTTCTGGTAGTTGTGGTCCTAAAGTTTTCGTTTATGTAAAGTTTACAATTGTTTGTCTTCGTATAGCCATGCATGTTGGTGAGTAGAGCCACACATATGACGAAGTGGAATACTTGAACAAAATATCTGCACTTAAAAAATAAACCGCTGAAAGAAAAAAAACTTAAACCGAGTGAGAACTTCTGCACGAATAGCTATTTTAACACACACCTACCTATCTACGTGCCAGGGTTGCCAATGTCAGAGTGCTCCAAAAATCTCAGAGGTTCGGCCTGTTTGATTTTTAATCGTTTACGTACAATCGAAAATGCTTCATATTTTGGAGGGTAAGGGAAGTTGTTTTCAACTAAGCAATAGAGAACTCTTTCGGTCGGCACAACCAGCACTTTAGACGCGAACATTTTATGTGTGTCTAGTTATTTTGAAATTATGGGGTTGGTGCTATTGAAAGAGGAGAGACGAAAGGTGTGGAGAGAAATACTAGACATCCCGAAAACCTACTTTGATGGACATTTTGGTCGAGGATTTACAAAATAAAAACAAAGACAGTAGGTACGTCTTTGATTCGCACCTGTATAAGCTATCGGCATTATCACCGGACACTGCAACACAGGGTGTGTGCTCGTTTAATGGCATCTGCCGTTCTACGATGCTGCAGGGACGAAGTGGAAGTAGAAACGATCCAATATCTGCCATGCTATTGACCAATACTCCAACTATAACGTCTCTGAGTTGAAGCTTCAAGGTTCTTGTCAATTCTTGCTAACACAGTGAAAGTATAGTTACTGAATTTACTTGGGCATATGGAGAATTCTAAGCTGTTAGAATTGTGAGACTAAAGAGAGACTACTTCCATTATAAAGAAATTCTATTTGAAAGTACGATTATCGTTGATTGCAAACTTCTCAACCTAACTTAACCTTATCTTACCCAACCAATCCTATTCTGTAATTACTTTACTCAACCTAATAGCAATTATTTACGACTTTATTAAATTCGTAATGGAATCGAATATAATCCACAAATTCTTTTATTTATATACTTTACAAGGAGGACTCACTTTTGAATAATTTTTCTAAAAAATATGCACCAACGAAAAAGGAGTGAAAGCAGATTTGCAGATTTTGTAGGACATATGAACTGTTTTATTCACTAATCTTGCAAAAAGCCCTCAATTGGTGCGTCATTTTATCTGTCAGTAATCTGCAATCAATCCACGATCAGAGATGACATCTCTTCACATACATATTTACATACTCGTACATGTCGGCTGCATTTAATCGGGACTGAGCTGCGTCAATTTGAAGCCACATGAAAACCAAATAATCAACTTGTGAAGAGGAACTGGCGTTCTGAATACGTTTGTTTACTTAAAGTAGTTTTGTATACGAATTTTATTATTGCTTATGTGTAGCACTTGCGGAGCCATTGCGAGAGCTTATTACTTCCAATATTGGCATAGTTCATAGTCTGAAGCCGAACCCATGGCGGCCCCAGTGCACACGTATGCACGTAATTCGCATGCAACAATAACAATGGCGCTGATTGCGGGGGTTCAGTGCGGTTCAGTTGGTTCGTTTGCTCGCTTCGACTGGCGGCGCACAGTGGCTGATTCTGCCGACGCAGGTTGCAAAAATGTTCGATTTGGGGGAAACTGTTATACTTGTCCGATAGATAAATGCTTGGACCTAAGAACTCCGAAAACCTTAACTAAATTGGACAAATAGTTTTGCTTGTAGAGCCCGTCAAAGTTGAGCAATTTTTAGAGTGTGAAATAATATCAGCAATTTGCACTTTTTCGGCAAAGCTGAAGTTTTAAAATACGGAAAGGTGCAAAGTAATTGAAACTTTTTGCACCAGCATCGTAAAAGAAGGTATTTGTAGTAAATAATTAAATATAGACAAAAATGGGTTGTTGTTGTGGTCTTTTCATAGGCACTCACTTGAAGCACGGTTTTTATCGCACTTTTTGAACTTTCGATAGACTTTAAAAAAGGCCATACTTGCCAGAGTTCCGTCTTTGGGAAAATTGTTCACTAGTCTTCTGTGAGTACTGCCCTGAAGAGATCGGGTGCCCGATTTTCCCCGACTGGATTTTACAGCGATTTTTCTGTGCCCACCTCGGGCAATTTTGTGCTTTCGGGTGCGTGCGTTCGAACAAGTTCGTCAAAATTTTGATAGTGAATCAATTACACGTGATTATACTCGTTACTAGCATGCAAATTTGGATTTTGGCTTCATTTAAGATGTGATACAAGCTTGCAACTCCATATTAAGTCGACTTTTTTTTTTGCGTATATTGCTGTAAGCTCAAAGTAAAGAGTACTTTTGCTGGATGCGCAGTTCGCACGTGCGAAAAAAAACAAAAGCAGACTTATATCTATGTGCACTGTCTAAAACCCACTTATGTGTCTGGGCTGTTCAAAAATTTCCACAACGCGGGAAAACCTAACAACTGTTTAGGTACCTGCTAGTACTAGAAGCTTAGTACCTGCTATTTGAATGCATATGCAAATCCTACTTATAAATAAAGGAGTTTGGAGTAAGTGAAGTTAGTTTCGAATTTAATTTGAACTAAACATCACTTAAACTCCGCCACTGCAACTAAACCGAAGAAGAAGCACAAAGATGTTTTTGAAAAATTCGAAGCTGTTTGAAATATTTACTATTTCGAAGACAAAGGAGAAGTACGTTCTGGCTGTCACTAAAGAAATTCGTTACGTCGAAGGAAGTTTGCCTGCAGCCAACATATCTACGATTAAAGAGAAAATATCCAGGAAAATGTATCTTTAAATTTGACTATTTTAGCTTATTTCTTAAATTTTTTATTACTTTTCATCTTTTTTAATATATTTTCATTAATTGTGCAACTAAAACTCAACATTGTTGCTCTCATTATTCTTTTTTACAGTAAGCCGAACTTTGACAAACGTAGCGTTACGTAGCACTCTGTACCTCGATTGAGTTTATTTTTTGGAATACAATAGCCTGATGAATTTCTAATCAACAGCAACAATTTTCCAATTATCTCTATTCGTTCAGAAGTTATGATTTTCGCAACCTAAAATGACAAATTGAGCCACTGTGCGGCGCTGATGAAGTTATTACAGTTTTGTTGATTTTTGCGTCCCTGCGCTGTGCTGCTCCATCCCTCGGCGCTTTACCTGTGCTGATGGATTTTATTTAGTCGCCGTTGTTCTGGTGAGTTCCAATTCCACAGTTAAATATTTTCATTATTTTTACTTTTCTAACATAGTGCAGTCGCAAAAGTAATTCTATCTGAATTTTTTCTAAGCAAAATACTGAGAATGTTTAGTCATCATAAAGATCGATATTAAGGCAAAGTTTCTCGCAACCATCCCGTGTAAATTTCTGGGACCTTTTTCACAAAAAATTTACATGTTCTAAATGTCAGAGTCCACTTTTCAATCATATTTCATGAAAATAACCTAAATTATATTGTTTTGAGCATTCCATAATATTCATTGGTATAGTATTGGTAATATAACACCACTTCATAAGCCCAGACCCGGAGATTTAAAATGAAAAAATATTCATACTACTCCTTTTTTATAAATGTTTCATAACGAAACAGTAACACCATCAAATAATTCATTTTAAAAGCAAACACCCGCAACACAAAGAGTCACATATTGTGCAAAAATACTTTAAAGTTGACTATAATTTTTTGATTATCATTTTTGCTAAAGCATAACAATTTATTAAGCTTTGCTCTGTGCAGATATAATGAATCTATTATCTTGAATTTTAGTTTTCATATTTCGTCAATAGAAATTTCTGCGATTTGTTTTTTGTTTCACTTATTTTGGGTTAATCAAAAACTGCATTATTAGTGAGTCCTTGTTGCAGCTATAGTATATATAAGTGTTACTTTTAAAACTTCTGACAATTTCGGTCCCTGGTCTTTTCAATATCTATGTTACTTCGCAACGAATTAACTATTGAGCAACGGATTACTTTAGAACCCTTTCAAAATTACTCAATGATAAAAACTGTGAACGACAAATTTACGGAAATTAGTGCAAATTAATTTTTGCTCTTCAAATATTTGAAAACACTGTGCCGGCAACGGAAGCGCAAAATCCTCACGCATTGCACACAAATTGCACGTGCACCAAAATGTCCAACACGTCTTCATGCACGTCCGCGCGCTGGCTGGCGCCGCACTCGTGCACAGCGAAGAGGCGTCACTTGAAAGCCGGCGTAACTTTAAAATTCTAATAGTAATTAACGCTGTTCTCAAAATTACAAATACCGCGAAGCGCTGACTAGGCGAACCTTTCGTGCGCGCACACCAATTAAGTTCTTGCTCTGACGAACAGCCCGGCGCGTACTCGACACGCTGCTACGTCCCATACGAAGTCGCCAGTCGCTGCTGGCGCATGTGGTGCAACAGCCTTTGTGCGCGCATCCTTGAAGCTTCCGAGCAGCGCTGCAAAAAGCACAACAACAACGTGTACGCGGAACTCACCTCCCAAATGAGACGGAAATCTTGTTGCTCCACGCGCAGCAATTCACAGGTGGTCTTCGTGACGACAGTGCTGTCACGCGGCAGATCGTGCAATATGGATTCGCCGAATGTGGCGCCCACGCCGAGGTTGCACAAAGTTACGGGCGCCTGCAACGACAGAAACGAACACAGAAGCATTAAATTGTGGACTGAGTCGAGTGTAAGTGCGAAGGAGGATGGATTACGTTAGTATGTGTGTGTATGTTTATTATGTGTGTGTGCGAATTCGAGGGGAAATTTCACCGAACCCAACTACTGGCAAATACTTGACCAGAATTTCAGGATATTTATTTACTTAATCTCGTTTTGAAATATTCTGAACATGTGCAAAGTGATATCAAAAAGACTGAGACAAGACGTGGTTCATTAAAATGGGCTGCGTGCAAATACCTACGAGGTCCGTTAAGAAACACGATTTTCATGTTATCAGTGTTTTTGCATGTTTAGTTTGTAGATATTAAGGTTAAAAGTGTTTTGGTGTGATTGGGGAGTTTTCTGCTATCGAACAAAATGCATCCAGATGAAGTAAACTGTTCTGATTTCGTTCCTAATTCCGTGAAAATTTATTCCCATAGCATTGAATCCATTCCTACGTATTAAGCCCTCAATATCAAATTGGCAATATTAAATGTCACACTTATGGAAAATAATAGTGGTAGCCCCGACAACATTAAATTGCATGGCATCCATCGTGTGGCCACATAACCAGCAGGTGGCCATGTCACCACCACCCAACGATGCTGTACGAAACATCCGGCAACAGTTTCAAGCGGCAAGTTTTTTGCAGCAATAAATTTGTGGTTAGCTGGGTACGGTCTAGCGTTTGGTGTAAGCGGCCTTGCGCGCTGCGCTGTTTAACCAATAAACACTCTCCTCATGCCCGCTTCAACTCCGGGTTGCACTGTGGCCGTAAATGATAAATGAAGTGTTTTCGTTCGGCTCGATTTGCTCAGTGATTTCCGTTTGCACGTCTACATTTTCTCCATCCAACGATGACCGCCTGGGGAAAAATATTTGCAATTTGCCGGGCTTAAACATTAACGAAGTAAGCAAATTATTTTCATTTCATTGCACCGTCAGTGGCGCGAGCATTGGCATGACTGCCGAGGTGCACTTGTGGTGGCCAAAATGGAAGTTGGCACCGATGAAAGCCAAATAACCAGTTGCAATCCGAGTGCTTAGCATTTCCGTGTGCGAAAGTGTGTGTCCGTAACGTACAAAACGTTTTTCCATCTAATAAGCTGATTTTCTTATGTTCATAACATTTGTATATGGAGATCATTAAAAAAATTCAAAAACTGAACTATGCAAGTAGTTTTGCAAAGACTGAAATAAGTAGTAATCTATTACTGACCTTGCACCAGTCAGTTACATATAATGGATGCAGGGGCGTGGCCAGATCTTTGCCATAAGGGGCAGTATTTCGTGTGCTTTAAAGTAAAGAGGACTTTTGGAATTGAGCATTTTCTGGTGGCGCCACCTATATCCGACTAAAGTAGTGCGTTGAAAATGTACATCTATTCCCGATTTTCAGTAAAAATTTTTTTATATTTGGTTCACTGAAAGCGGACTGGACTGGTCAACCAAGATCTTTATTAAAAGTGGATCTAAGCATTTCAATAACATAAATTTATTGCATTTTAACTGAACATTTCGCTTTCCAAATGTGTGTGCACGGTTTGTTCTGCACAAGTAAACAGGCGCCATCTCATCGATCTGTCTGTTTTGACTAAAAATCACATTTAACCATCAACCACTCAACGTTTTCGCCTGATTTGGCACCGTGCAAGTTTCACCTTTTCGGAAAAATTCTTTTGTCGAGTAAAGGAAAGCGTTTTGAGTACGGAGAAGCCAACCCAAAGACTTGTACCGGCATCCTGAAGTACATCCCGGCCAACACTCATTATACCTTGAAAATCGTTGTATTGAGTCTGAAGGGGACTATTTTTTAACGATATAGTTTCATTCTGAACAAAACAAATCGGTTGTGTCAAAAAATGTTTATTTACTCTTTTAAATAGTTTAAAGGTGTACCAATTATTTTAAAATTCTAGTAGTAGGATAATTTTATATTTTTACATATAAGACAAAAACTTTAAAATAAATAAACGGACCTTTTTTCTTGGCAATGTACACAGCATGGATAGTGATTGAAAATGTTGATTAATGATAGGGTATGGGGTGGTTTTATCAACCAATCCAAGGCTATGTCGCTGAAGGAGTGAACCATCGATTCACAATCAAGCTCCACAAATTGTTGGCGTGTGTCCAATGTTTGTGTTGTCTAGCATTAGCCTGGTGGAAAAATACACTTTCTTGATTCAACAATTTTGGCCATTTTTCGTTGATTGCCGCATTTAATGTTTTCGGTTGTTGACAGCACACAATCGAGTTGATTTTTTTAAATTGAAGTACCTTAAAACATGCCAAATTTTTTCAATCTTTCTTCTATTCTTATTGTTATTCTATTTTAAGTTCTTACTTTGTTGTTTGCTTAGTCTGTAAATTAAATTACTGTAGACTTGAAATAAATGAAATGAAATAAAAAATGCAAACAAAATTGTCTGCAAAACCTTGGCGTGGTGGTGGTAATTTAGAATGTTTCAGCCTAACTCTCTACAATGCTTTAAGTCCCTTAAGGGATTTTCGATTTAGGGGAAGTGCAATTTTAATATAATCACTTAGAATTTTATTGATTTCGATTTTATTTAAATTCAAAAGAACTACCCATAAAAATGTCGGATTGTTGAGAGCTCAACCAGCGTTAAACAAACCAGGACGAAAAATGTGTTTTGAATTTCCAACTTTTGCTTTCACTTTCGTACCACACCGATGCCCGTTAAATAATTGTTGACCGATAAAGGCCGAGACCGCAGTCGATTCCGCTTAATCGGTCCAACACTAAACAATTTCAATTGTGATGCGCAACTCGTTGGCAGTTTCGCCAACAGCGATGAATCCATGACACAAATTTATAAATTCTTGGTATGTGTGTTATGTTAGTGCGAAAAGCGCATGGCTCCGAAAGTGGAAGCGTGAACGCGCGGCACAAACGTGACGAGAGACGAGCTCATAAAAATGTTTTTAACGACGCGTTGCAGCAACTTTGTTGCCGCTGTAACCGCCTCGTAAGCAGTGACAACAATAGTCAATACGTACTTACACGTAAAATTTGTGCCGCCACTGTTTGTGAGACGCAACTGAAATCGCAGTTGGCACTTAAGAAGAATGGTTAAAATCTCATTTGTTATCGCTTCCTTTTACGATTTTCGACTTTTTGTGATTTTCCGCTTAATGTACTTTAAAACGCTCACGACTACCACGGCTGATGGCTGGTGGTCGCAGCGACATGCAGCTGGCGCGGCGGCTAACAAAAGCTTATAAAAAGCAGAAAAGCGTGTTGAAAGCAATAAAATAAATTTAATTAATTCGCAGTTATTTGAACTTTTATGGCGGCCTTAGACTTATGTATGAATGTATAACTAGGCTGCTCCAACATCGTGTGCAATATTTGAGTTTCTTATGTGGCCTCCAACCATCATCAGCTGCGGACGGACGAGTGATACGAAATACAGCAATGAAAAGTCGAAACTGTCTTGAGTAAGCACCGAATGGACAGCGCCAAGAGCGCACTTTACTGTTGAGACTTTGGTTTCAAATAACGAATTTGCATAGAACGTTGGTATAACTAATGTTTGTAGATGCCAATTGTTGGCCATTTTGCGATTCCGGATTTTCGGGATTAGTATCTTTTATACCGAATTCATATATAAATTTTTAAAATACGAAAAACATCCATATTTTGGTTTTTGGTGGTTTTACATTGGTTTTTGTTACATCATCAATGCAAATAAGAAGAGCACTAAACACTTACTACATTGCAAATAAAATCTTCAAACTTCTCCCCAATCAATCAATCCAATCTTACTTATATAAGTACTACATATACATACATATGTATGTACAAGGTGCGTCCCAAAGTAAACAGGACTTTTGCAATAGGGACGTTTCTGGTGGCGCCATCTATGTGTGAGGACATGCGTTGGAAAGGTACATCTTTCATTCACATACTGTCTAAATTTCATGACATTTGGTCTAGTAGGCGCCGAAATATCCCGCTCAATGTGACAGTATGTTTTTAACTTTGGTACGAGAATGTCGATCGAACAAAGAGCTAATATTAAGTTCTGTTTTAAACTTGGTAAAACTTTTACCGAAACGTTTAAATTGTTAAAGCAAGTTTATGGTGATGATTGTTTATCCCGTGGCCGTGTTAATGAGTGGTTGAATCGATTCAAGAATGGTCGTGAAGACTTGAATGACGACGAACACGTCGGCCAGTCGAAATTTGTGATTACTGACGATGCCATCAAAACTGTGCGTGATTTTATCAAAATGCAGCCAAAATCATCATTGGAATTGATGGAAATGGAATTGAACATCTCCAAAACATCAATTGATCGCATTTTAACCGAACATTTGGGCCTCCGTAAAGTGTGTTCTCGCTTCATTCCGCACACTTTAACCGACGACCAAAAAGCGCAGAGAATTGAGCACGCAAAAGACATCGTTCGGGAAGCCAGACGTGATCCAAATTTCTTGTTCAACATCGTAACCGGTGACGAAACGTGGTGCTTTCAATATGATCCCGAAACAAAGCGTCAAAGTGCCGAATGGAAGCACCCAGATGAGCCAAATCCGAAAAAAACCCGCCGTGAGAAGTCAAAAATCAAAACTCATCTCATTTGTTTCTACGATTCAAAGGGAATAATTCATCGAGAGTTTGTTCCACCGGGAAAAACAATTAACGCTTTGTTTTATGTTGAAGTTTTGAAGCGTTTGGTGCATCGCATTCGTCGTATTCGGCCAGAATATCGCGAGGAAGGAAGTTGGCGTTTATTGCATGATAATGCACCGGCTCACAGAGCCCTAGTTACGACCGATTATTTGACCAAAAATCGCATTTTTACCATCAATCATTCACCGTATTCGCCTGATATGGCTCCCTGTGACTTCTACTTATTCGGTCAGTTGCATTTGCCGATGAAAGGAAACCGTTATAAGGACGTTGAGGACATCCAAAAGGCTTGTACCAACATTCTGAAGGCGATGCCGGCCGATGACCTAAAACACTCATTCCAAATGCTTTTGGACCGTGCAAAACGTTGTATCGAAGCAGAAGGAGAGTATTTTGAATAAATAAAAAGAATTATACAAAAATAATCATCCGTTTTCTTTATTTTATAAAAGTCCTGTTTACTTTGGGTTGCACCTTGTATATTGTGTTTTATCACATTTGGTTGGCATCCTGAGATTGTGTACACGACGTGCTTGTCGATGCCGTTTCTCGTATATCGTGCCATTTTATCTCTTGCGCTTAATAGCCGCTTAGACGTGGCTAGTAATGCACCAAACCATTTAGATGCTTTAAATTCACCGCAGGACCTACATCCACGACTTCTGTTTGCATGAATTGCTGGGTCATTAGCATGGAAAACTGCGCTCCTGCCATGCCATCAAATGTGATTTACAGTTTCCCAACACCGTCTCCTCATTACAAATTCAATTTGAATATTTTCGTTCAATTTGCATAGTGAACAATCGTCGGCCTACCTCGGCGTCCAGACGTTCCGTTTGCTCCACATTGTACCACCCGCGACGCGATAGCATTTTGACGCGTCAATTGGTCGCTAAGCGCAGCAACCACGACTTTGCATACTAACGACGACGGCGGCGGCGCCGACGAATTCGAGCACGTGATGAAAATACAACGGCAAGAACAACAAAAACAGAGCGAAAAAATAAAATTAAATCCAAACAGGAAAAATATAAACAAAAACAAACACAATCCGCGAACGACAATAGTAGAGCGGCAGAAAATGCCCAAATAAGTGGAAGACCGACTGGCTCCGCTAGGCAGTGCGTTTGAACGTCTGTCGGCGCCGACACGTCCACGCAGACAACAAAGCCCAACACTCACTCAGAGATTACAGATGCAGACGCCGATATGCCATTAGGAATGTTTTAAACTCTCGGTGATTTAATTTGAAACACGCGCGGTCATCTCCGCCGGCGAAAATGATAATACGAGGAATTCCAAGTTCACAACAGTCATTTGTGCCGACAATTAAATCGCCGATGCGAATGTGTAACACTCGGCGGAGTTTGTTTCGGTTTGAGTTCACCAAATCTAATAAACGCTTCACGTTTTTTGTTCTCTTCTAATTGTTGTTGCTGCCGATTGAATCGAAGTAGAAGAACTCTGTCAATTCAGCGCACCTTCTCTTCCGTTTTATTAGCACGAACCTGGGATAAGCTTTAACGAGGCTCTGAAGTCATTACAAGTTAATGGAGAGCCAGATACGCCATGTCGAAAGTAGTTTCGGTTAAGAAACAAATAATGTGTTTAACTAAAATTTGCGTATTAAGTATATAGTAAAACTTGTATTAGGATTTCGTGGATATCGATTGAACATAGGAACGTATAAAGTTCGAAAATTAGTTGAAAATGCACATATATTGAATATTGCAGCCTATCACAAAATGCAGATCGTTTTATTTTGGTAACATCTAATAAAAAAGCTTTCGAACTCCATTCACTTATGTACAATCTCGCTCGCACTACATGAATGCTTGTGGGCAGCTGGATCCAGGTCCTTCATAGGTCCGTCGCTATTTATAACCTGTTTATGAACTTTTTTAAGTTTCTTTACAAATTGAATAATTGTCCGAGTAAGTGATAACACTCCTCTAGCTTTGGGCCACACTAAGGCCGCTTAGTAGGTTTAATTACTTTCACGGGCGTTGGATTCGTTTGTTTAATATATGAATTTATGCTCATTTTCCCCTTTTTTACATATCGTATGTTATATTTTAAACGCGCTGCTCTTGACTTAACGCGCCCGCTTGACGTTGAGCGAAAAACTGAAAAACCAAAAGCCACAACAAAACCAACGCGGCTCAGAGGCCAAAGCTTGCCACACCGACGCTGGCTGGGGCAGCACTGCTGCAGACAGTGGTGCGCGCATTAAATTGGAATTGCATGTGAAATGAGCCGCGTACCTATGCATGTGGTTGAGCATAGTAGTATATACATATTATACATAAATACTTAGGACAAACATTCATCTACATCTATACTTGTACCATTGTGTAATTGGCAATGTGACGTTTTATGTTTATTCCGCAATCACACAAAACCGCTGAACCGATTTAACGGACTTAACATTTTTTAATGTGAATCAAATTGGCACCTGCCACGCGATATCTTTGGCTGCTGACTAACACGATCTTCTTGAATTTTCCGCAATACTTTATCTATATACACATAACAGTTTGTCCCGACTGACTGACTGATTCATCCTCACCCAGCCTAAACCACTGAACCACATTTGAAAAAATGAACCTTCGTTAAGACGGGTTTTTTTTTAATTCGGTGACTAAAGGGGCAAAGCATGGGTTGAAGTGTTGTCTAAAGAACCGTGATTTAATGGGCCTTTTGTTTTTAAACTTGGTCAAAATACTTCAAATCAAAAACCATTTGATACGTAGATATTTTTTAATTTTTCGAAAATCAAAATTGAACGGCTTCAACAATGGGTTAAGGTTCGTACACGGGAAGACTGCGAAGAAAACATGAATCAATGAGCCAATAAACTTCAAAGTTGTTGAAAACACTCAAAATGAAATCGAAAATAATTAGATTAGAAAATAATTCGATTAAATAATCGACCCCATTATCAAGGGGTCTTGAAAAGTAATTAATTATAGCTAGCATTGCTTTAATATTGTAAAGTTGTAGTAGTTAAGTTGTAGTAGTATTGACACGTGGCATTAAGAAATGTAGAAATTGTAGTAAAGTCAAGGCTGATATTTTTATTATACTTAGATTTCAAAACTATTAGTCAAGCGGCATTGAAACTTGGTATTAAGTGATAACGTGGTTAATTGAAGAAATTTGATATGCCAAAACCCCAAACCCGCTCCCACTGTGTGCGCCACTGATACCATGTTATACTATGTTTTACACAATATTACAATACTAGAGTTAGCTTTGCCAGTTTTAACTTCAAATGGCGGCACCACAAACTTGGTCTACACAGATGTACTAAGGGATGATTAGTTTATTTTAGGGCTCAAGAGAGTTCCAATAATCCTCTGTGTTGCTATTATTAAATAATTCCATGATATTTTTGAAATTTTTTTACATGTTCCCTTTTAGGCATTGACAGCATCAAATGTTTAGAAAATCGATGCATCGGTAATTACTTAAATATAACATTTCCGACGAATAAGTATAAATAAAATACTTACATTAGCAAGTAACTTTAAATATAAAAACAATGTGTGTAAAAACAATGTGTTAGTAAAAAATAAAAAATAAAATGTTCTTCTTCATAGCTATATACACGCATACAAACACATGAACACATGCATACATACATCCATACAAAAATGCGCCTGGTGAGCTCAATCATCACCTGACTCAGATACTCAGTGGGCACAAGTGTTTAACCCATTCGAGACCGATTGTGCAATGGATTTCCGAGGCTATAAGACTGCCTGCACACCGTGTGTGCAATAACAATAACGTGCATAATGTGCAATTATCTGAGTAAACTAGTCGTGTAAATACAATTTTTCTGGAACTAATGAAATCTGTAAAGTACAGGAAAACAAAATTTGGCATTGGTTTTACTGTGTACCAAAAATTCTAAAAATTATCTGAAATGTATGAAAATGAGCAATACAAAGAAAAGAAAACCTTCGCTTCTGGGGACCGTGTTCGAAAATAAATCGTCGTTTCGAATGGGTTAAGGAGTACCTGTATAGGTTCACGCCAGGGTTTGCCAGAGAATGCGCATCACGTGCTGCTGGAATGGCAAGGCCCGAGGCTTGGTGCGTTTTTTAGTGCTTGTTTTTTTATTTAAGAGACTCACGACTAATTCTTGCTTGGAAAAAATTGAATATTTGTTTAATAACTGCAGTGTTATACAACACTATATTTAATTTAACAATTATACAACACTGAAGTGTTGGATCGTTCTTTGGATATTACTTGACAACTGAATTTCTTGGGTCACGGTTGCCACTAATTTGGAATAATTTTTCTTGTATGTTACACGGAACGTTGGGACAGCTATCAACATTTGGTTTTGGTTTTAGTGTTTTCTGAAAATGAAAAGTTGGCAAGACTGCTCGCTGCGATTAGTATTTGGGCATTGGCCCACGGCCGTAATTCTGACAAACCACATGTGCGACACACTGGAAAAATGGGAGGCGGTACGCTCCACGTCCGTCCGTATCATGAAAGACCTGCGCATGATCGAACGCTGTAAATGCTGTAAACAGTGTCTAATGTGGTAAGCGCAATGTTATGCGCCGCAACTGCACGAAGTAATTTTTTACATAAAGCCCCGTGCTTGCCGGTTAGGGGAGAGGGGTTTTTAGTGGCTGTTTCAAACAACAAAAATTAAATAAAATAAAATTGAATGCGTCCGTGAAGGTGTGTTCTCGTGGCTGGCCATTTGCAGAGTTCGCTGCTCTTCTATGAAGTTATAACCATCACTTTGTGTCGAGGTAGCAGTTGACGCCGAGTCATAGTTGTGAAAGCCAAAAGTGCGCTCGGTTGCATGCAGCAAATGATTTGTTACCTGGCCATTTTGATAGGTGCGCTCAAAGGGTGCACATTGAAAGGGCGCCACTGAAAGCCCACACACCACTGCCACTCCCACCGCTCGCCCCTTCCACTCGGACGCACTTGAGTGGATCGGCAGTGTTACAGCGACTGCAAAAGTGGCCGTGCTGTCTGCGACAGCATGCGAACATCCGCCACCGCACACAAGTAACCGGCGAAAATTACACGCATCCATGGGCCTGAATCCGCTTTTGGCGTATGTTGCCGGTGCGTTTTCGGTTGCCACCAGCTGGCGCTTTGTTGCTGCAGTCGTCAGCGAAGCAGGTGTGCACTTTGGCGTTTATTCGCTGCCCCGTTTTAATTCTCTTTGCCTTCTCATGCATTTCTATCTTTCTGCTGATGGAAATTTTATATGCCGCACATTGTGTGGCTGCTGTCGATGTTGTAGCGACTATTCTGCGCTGGTATGAAATTCCATCACCCAATCCAGAGCGTGATCGCTGGTTGCCGTCGTCAGCGCTCCAAACGCAAACAATGGTCGAATTTCAATTGTCGTTACGTCAACAACCCGCCAGCAGCGATGCCGTTTGTTTGGTTGCAGCAACGCAGCCATCAGACACACAATAGACAAGTCAGTGGCCACAATCCACGCGCTGTTGTTGTTGCAGTCGTTTCGCATGAGCGCTTTATGTGATTTATAAATAAAAAAAGTGGTGTTTGTAATTTTCTTGGTATAAATTGGCATTTTCTAAATTACATTTGGCGAAGAGTATTGGCTGCACAAGGTACGGCACAGATCTGGAAAATGTCCAAATAATTGTTGTCATGTAAGAAGGCAACTATTTCACTCTCAAAGTCTCCGACTACCATCTGAATTGGCATCCGCAAACATTTCTGTGATGCGATTAAGCCATTTACTACGGAACAGTTGTTGTCTAATAAAAAAGTAACTAAGTACTCGGTTTTTAAATTGAATGCACGGCACGAAAAACTACATTTTACCTTTAACTACACTGATTGTAGCCTAAAACGCAAACCCAATAATAAAATAAAAAAACTATCAACAGAAAGATTTGTATTTCTAAGGTAATGGAAAAATTTATTTACAACACCAACCACATATGCGAAGCGTAATCAAGTCAGTCAGCCAGGCAAACCAAAACGGACGTTTTTGAGTATCTCTCATGATACTTGTAGGTGGCCTTGTTCGATGTGAGCATGTAAAATGTGTCTTTCCAAAGCCAAAACCTAACCTCGATTCGTTGGGAAAAATGTCAAATGTTTTCTTGCTGTTAATTTGTATATAAAGTCAAGTGTGGTCTTTATTTAAATTTACTTCGTTAACGCAGCGTGCGTTCTGCTTCACTCTCTATGACCAACTGCCCTTTTTCATTTTTTCAGAGTTGCCACAGTTCGGCCGTCCTGACCAGTAATCGTCCCGATTACCCGTTAGATGCTTTTCACTTAACCATGGTTTCATATTAGCTACTTCCCATATACCTTCATATGGAATTTGACTGAGTTGAAAACCTTCCACATCCCTTACAAGATATCGGTCGTTTGGTAGAACTTCCGCAATCCGATACGGTCCTTTGTACTTCACTACAATTTTCTTACATATACCTGGCAAGCTAACAAAATTTTCCACCACTACATAATCTCCCTCTTTAAATGTTCTTTGCACCCTTTTACGGTCAAATGCGATTTTATTATAATTCTGACATTTTACTATTTTATCTGCCGCTTTCGCTCGTAAGTCAGCAAAATTCCTTTCTACCTCTTGTTCGCTAATTTCAGCCAGTTTTTCTCGTAAGAAATCTACAACTACACCCTTTTGCACAACCCCAAACAGCAACTCACTAGGACACATACCTATACTTCGATGTATAGTGTTATTTAGCGCGAACTCTATTTCTGGTAGCACTTTGTCTAAAGTAAAATTATTCCCTGCATTAGTAACTTTTGCTATCATGGGAGCGATAGTTCTATTAACCCTTTCAATTTGGCCATTGGCTTGTGGCGAACCTGTTGCAATCGTCACATGTCGAACATTATTAGCCTCAACAAACTGTCTAAATTCTTTCGACGTAAACGCACTACCACGATCGGATATTACCATTGTTGGTCTACTATATGAATCGAAATACGATCTCATACGACTTAGAACCTCCCTAACTCCCGTAGAACCAACAGGGTATAGTCGGACAAATTTTGTAAACGCATCGATTACAAGGAAAACATATTTTTTCTTACCGCACTTTAGCGTAATTGGGCCAAAATGATCAATATGTAATGTCTCAAATGGGATCTTTCCTTTAGGAATACTATGTAAAAACCCTTCTTGTTTTCCTGTCTTTGGGGAAAATGCGATGCATTTTAAGCAATTAGCGATATGATTATTGATTTTCTCCTTCATTTTAGGAAACCAGTATGATTTTAATACAGCATTATAAACTTTGTCGCACCCTAAATGCCCCATATCATCATGGTACAGCCGGATCACACTACTTTCCATACTTTTTGGTACATAAAATAGCAAAGTCTGGGCCATCTTCTTGTATATTAAACCATTTCTCATTTCAAAAATACCGCTTTCGTTTTTTTCCAATTGCTGTCTTATCTTATTAATTTCTTCGTCTTTGTATTGACAAATCGAAAGGTTTTGTTCAAAAGTGTTTTCTTCCAGTACCAAAACATTCGAAATCCTACTTAAGGCATCCACATGCTGCATCTTTGCTCCACTTCGGTGTTCCAGTTTGTAGTCAAAATTCTCCAGTTCCAATGCCCACCTGCTTATCCTAGGATTTACTTCCTTTTTGTTTAAAGTTAGCGTCAAAGAATTACAATCTGTTACTATTTTAAATTTTAACCCATGCAAATATATTCTGAATCTTCTCAAGGCGTATATAATCGCTAACGTTTCCAACTCAAAACTATGATATTTCGCTTCACAATCAGTTGTCCGTTTTGAAAAGTAGAATACTGGGTGAAATTTGCCGTCCTTCTTTTTCTGCAATAATATTGCCCCAAAGCCAAGTGCACTAGCGTCACAGTGCAACTCTGTTTCATCCCGTGGATCATAAATAGCCAGAATTGGTGCTTCAACCAACTTCTGCTTTAGTTCCTGGTAAGCTCGCATTTCCTCCTCTCCAAATTTGAAAGTAGAACTCTTCCTGATCAAATTGTATAACGGTTGTGCAATTAGTGAAAACCCTTCTATGAATCTCCTAAAATAGGAACACAACCCGAGAAAACTATGCACAGCTTTAGTATTCTGGGGTACAGGGAAATTAATCACTGACTCTATATTCCTTCCATCTGGTTGTATACCCTCCTTTGAAACCTGATAGCCAAGATAAGTTATCTGTGATTCCATAAATTTACACTTATCTAATCTCAGTTCAAGTTTATTAGCAACTAATCTTTCGAAAACAGTTCTCAGTATTTCTAAATGTTCATTAACAGAATCCGTAGCAATCATTATATCGTCTAAATATATAGCCACTTTTCCCTCTCTTATTAAATCCTCAAAAACTTCATTGACGAAACGTTGAAAAGTAGATGGTGCATTTTTTAAACCAAATGGCATTTTAACAAACTCATACTGTCCCATTGGAGTAACGAACGCAGTATACTTGACCGAATCTTCGCACATATAGACGTGATGAAATGCACTTTTTAAATCTAATAGCGAAAATACTGTCATATTAGCCAACCTATCCAATAAGTCATCAATCAGTGGTATTGGGTAGTTATCCTTCAAAGTCATTTTGTTTAATGTCCGGTAATCTACACATAGTCGAACGTCACCCGTTTTTTTCTGCACTAAGACTATGGGAGAAGCATATTCTGATCTACTAGGCCTGACTATTCCTTTTTCGATTAATTCATCTAAAATTATTTGAACTTTCCCTTTAGTTTATTTGATATTAAGGCACGTACACTAATCTCGTCCAAAAGGTAAGCTTTGCGAATACTCTGTAGTTGCGATTCCCACAACTGAAAATTGTCATCGGCGCCACCAAACTCAGCCAGGAGATCTTTTGCGGAAGTAAGATTATTTTTGATATTACAGTTGGCATCCCTTGCCATTTCTTCACTTCGTTCTTCTCCTCTTTTCCTCATGGCATTGTCACGCTTGAGCATTTCGCACTCTCTCTTTTGTAATTCCAGTTCTCGCTTCAATAGCTCGATCTCCTTCTTCATCAGCTCCCACTGTCTCTCATTTTGTTTTGTCGTTTCGTTTGGTTGTTGACACTCGTTAGTTACCATTAGTTGCTGGCACTCGTTTGCAGCATTCACTTCTTGGCACTCGTTTGTAGCGTTCACTTCTTGGCACTCGTTCGGTTCGTTCAGTTTTTGACACTCGTTGGTTTCTCCTTCGCTGCTATTCCCCTCATGTACCGTTTCGTTTGGTTGCTTTTCGTTTGAATTCGAACGGGACTCTGAGACTCCTATGGCGTCGCCATCCTCGTCGCCGCCTGCTTCGACCGCAACTACATCGCCATCATCGCCCGTACCTCGGGGCGTCGAAACGCCACCGCCACCTGCAGCCGAGCCGCCGCTGGCAACACTTTCATCACTAATGGGCAACTGCCCCCGTTGCTCCTTCGGGATCTCCATAAGGCGCAGTATTAACTCACTCTTACTGCCGGAAGTCTTTCTTCCCAGAGCCGCCAACCAATTCCTTAGTTCCCCCGCACTATGCGCCCGGAACGTTTCAATAGCCGACATGTCTGCTGTGGTTATAATCCCACTTCTGATTTTGTGGTCTTTATTTAAATTTACTTCGTTAACGCAGCGTGCGTTCTGCTTCACTCTCTATGACCAACTGCCCTTTTTCATTTTTTCAGAGTTGCCACACAAGTTTACCATTGTTTCCTGAAAGCGGACGTACCGTTTTCAAAAACGAATGAAGCAATTAGTTTACACAATTTCCTTTCGTCAATGCGAACACAGGAAAGAAAAACACAATAATTATACACTTGCGCTGCCCTGCAACAACACAACACAGATTCATAATTAATTGCAAACCCATGCGTGCCGACTGAATGCCTGCCTGTGGGGCTGCGGGATTGAGCGCTTGTCACACTTTTCCATAATGTGCAAGAGCGTGAGAAAATGTGCCAAAATGCAGAGGAGATGAAAAATGCCCACAAATGTGGAGATGCGCGGAAGCGATTTCGGTGCGGCGATTTGACAAAAAGCCATTTTTTACGATTGTTGCCAAACAGTTGGCAGAAGCGCGCCGCACCAGCACAGCGCGGAGAAAGACGGATTAAAGTCGTTGCCAAAATTGGGAGCATTTGCGTGCCAGGTGGGCGGCGCGCGGTGATTTCGAAAATCGGAGTTACTGAAAAAATTTGACAAAGCCGTAAACTGTGTAAGAGCGAAAAATTGCAGCGACGAGGCGGCCGAGGCTGGCGCCGGCGACGACGAAACTTTATGTGCTCAGTGCCAAATAACATAATTGGCGCGCGAGCGTATTGGCGTCGCCGACCGAGCGCGGCCGAGCACGCTTTCAAGCCACTTCCACAGTTCACCGGACACAACTCGCCGCTGCCGCTTACGAGCGGTCAATGGCTTTCAGGTCGTTTGTGTTGTGTCGTGCCGAGCCGCGGCCGCGCGCAATAATAATTTAATTATTTTCAGTTTCTTATCTTTTAATTACAGCTTAGCGTGCGGCTACTAACCAGCTGCGCCGCGCTCTTGTAGCCAGACGAATAAGCCAAACGTTTAATTGTTTGTTTGTAAAAAATAAGAAGGAAAATAAAACTACAACAAAATATGCGGCGTGCAAAAATCGCAGAAATAATGCTAACACAAAATAATTAAGCAGAAAACAAGAAAACAACGGGTAGGAAGACGGCGGAATGCGGGCCAGGCAGTACGGAGAAGAATGCGATGAGCCACATAAATAAGAACGAACACGTGAAATGGGAAATTAGCGTCGCCGTGGAAACATTCAGCAGCACTGAACCAGGCGAGCGGACGAAAGGCGTCGAGCGAGTGGAAGTGCGGAATGTGAGGCGAGCAATACTCGCAACGCGAGCATCACGCAACAACGACCTGACGACCGGAATGCGATGTCAGTTTTTGGAGTGAAGTTCAAAGTTGAGGCGTGATGTTCAAAATTCTGCGTACTAGTTAATAAAGAAATAACATTTCAACAGAACGGATCGGGCAATTTTTCTCAAGAAACGGACTTTACGAATTGCTCTTAAACTGCACTGTAAACACAATAAATAATATCATAAAAAAATAGAATATAATCAAAATGCCATATAAAAATTCTTCTTTGGTAAAACTTAAAAAGAAATGTCTTGACTGATTCCACAAAAAAGCACACAAACAAAATAATTTTGATGTATGTACATCTGTACTTAATCTGTATTTCGATTATGTTAATTTTTCCATTGAAATATTGTAAATATTTGTAATGGGGGTACCGGTTAATTCGTGCGGGTTTCTAACCGATGGCGTAACTTGATTTTGTGAACAGTGATTCACCTTTCCAAATATGTGTTGGAAAGCTATTGTCATATAGTTTCAGAATCAGGCATACTATGCCTGTGGTGTGGTCCTTTCTCGGGACCGAAAGAAACAGTCTCGTGCTTCTTCGAATTGCTCGAGCATTATTTTTACGGTTGTGCAGGTAGTTAAACTGTTCCACCTCGCCTTCGTCTTTCTTATTGGGTAACCGTCTAAACCTCTTTTGATATCCCGCAGAGACATTATAACATTGCTGATCTGCCCATGTGGTAGGTGAACACCGCTTTTAGCTGCCCCATTTCACTCTATGTCTTTGTGACCAGGTACCCAATTGCTACCCGGCATTGAAGGACATTTTTGGATGATATGCAGGAAGAAGTTATCGCCTTGATAGCCGATTGACTGTCAATGTATTTATAGAATTCCTGAGAGCAAACACCTTGACTTGAAAGATGCTGAAGATATTCGGCAGCTGAAACGGTTGCATATATCCAGTTTTGGACAGAAGACCCTTCCTCCAACTCCATCTGTAATTTTAGAGCCATCCGTAGTGATACTGAGGGTTCTGCGCCTAGGTTTCATGCCTTTGCACCAGCCATCCTCTCTAGTCCTTTCCTTTCCAATCCTTTCTAGTCGCCAAGGAACATGCAGGTGCAGTCCAGTAGCTCTTAACCTACTCGCGGATTTGGCCGCCAAGCATTCTGCGTAAGTTGAGGATCAAAGTAAGCACTGCCGTAGGAGTAGTTCCTAAATCTCTTATTGTGCAACGCGCAGCTGTATCTTTTCCAGTGGCTTGCGATATGTAGGTCGTTTTCTTGATAGCGATCCACCACACCAGAACGCCATAGAGAAGTATCGGCCTTGCTATAGCTGTGTAGCACAAATGCATAAGAAAGGGAGATACGATATTCTCTGTTTTTGTTAATTTTAACTGTGTAAATTTTCACGGTAAGTCAAGTTTTAATTTCCAAGCTTGAGGACTTGCACTTTCTTATCGTTTCTCTTTATAATAATATTTTCAGATTGCTTCACATTTTGTAAGCATCTTTTGGCTTCTAAACAGATTTATGTAAAATTCAAAGTCCAGAAGGCAGACGCTGGGCGGCACAAACGGTGATGATGTCGAAAATTCAACTATGCGTCAATTTGCGCCTACGAAGCGTGAAATACGCTTGACTGTCGGGAACGTCATAGCAAACGTCGCACTTGGCGCTATGACAAGCAACATTCGGGCAGTTACGAAAACGCCTCCTTGCTGAGGCGTAGAAATCATTCATCATCCTGATTACGTTCGCAGCCAAAGCGAATAAAAACAATTCGGTGCTCCTTGACATACTCCGTTGTGTTTTTGTATATTTTCTGCTGGAGGCGAAAGAGACCGAAGTGAGCGGCTAGGGCGTGTGATACGACTCCGGTACAGAGCTTATGGACAATAGCTGTCGCAAAGGGAGCGGGACGCAGGCCAAACGAATTTCACGCCGTGTTGGGCTCAAATCTATGTGGAGTGCGCTGATTGCTTTGCTTAATTTGTAGAAAAACCGAGAATGGAGTACGCACAGTGCATAACACAGCCAGACCACGAGGTGGTGACAGCGAGCTAAATTGTTGGGGCATTTGAAATTCACGCAACAGTTTTGACTTGGATGTAGTGAAAAAGTTCTCCGGCGCTGCCTCCGCCGCCGTCCTAATCACTACTAATTGGTTCACTTTAACTTATTAAAAATATTTACAAATTGGATGCGCGTTATTATTGGCTTAAGCTATTCATTAGAATGTTTCTCACACGCCATCCATCAGCTTCCCAGCTCGGCGCCGCGCAATTTGTTATCGAGTCAGCGGCGAAGTACGTGAAGTGCACACACACACACGCGCACCATGCAACAGCCGCAAGTGCACATACATGTGTACATGAGTGCCTATGTACACATACTGAAATCACTCAAACGCGGCAGCGGGTAGCGTTCTATGCTGAACACTTTAATCTGCATTTCTAATGTGAATTAATGAGGTTCCATCGAGCCCTACTTTAAACTAGAATTGCCGTTCAAAACCTTTCCATATACTACTTCCGCCAATGTGAAGGCACACCATAGCCGTGGCCAGGGGCGTAGCTGGGTGTGTTGACCCTAACTGTTTATTTACTCTTTCGAAAAGCGCTGTGCCGATTTATCGGCCTTACAAGCCGCCGGCCTTTGTCAAGTAATTGTGATTTCCTTCATTTTACAGCCTCTATAAAAATGAAGCTTCCTCAACTATTAATTTACCACAGTTATATTTAGTGCTTAAATCAAAAGCAATTGATTCCGTATGTACTCGTATGATAAATACGCTACGTACGTGAATGTATGATTACATACATTATAAAGATTGTCAGCTGCTGATGTCGCCAATTTATCCGTTGGCTTCAAACTGGCCTCATTCTTGCTGCTGTTGTTTGCATCACTATGAAACGGCTGCGCGGCGCATGCAACCAGCGGCGCGGCACCGCTGTCAGCCGCACTCTGCGCCATAATTCCCACAATAATTACCAAAGTATTTCATTATCTGTGGAATTTTATAAAGGTACACTTCACCTGCATAGCCGGAGCGTTCAGAGTCCTATGGCGAAATTTTAATTGCGTTTTTAATGAGACTCAGCCGCTCACACTCACAGCTGTGCCGATATTGAGCGCTTTTTATTGTTTTTCACTGCGAATTTATTTAATTTATTTTGTGTGCTTACCTGAAAGAAAAGAAGAAGATGGAGAGAACATGTTAAAAACGAAATTTACTAAATATATACGTAGGTATGAATGTGTATGAATATATGTATGTGTGTTGGTGTTGCATACATTTAGAACGTGGAAAGTAGGTTCGTCGATTTATCAAAAATAGTAGGAAAGAAGGGAGACAATCGTTTTGCTTACAAACATATACTTCATGTATGTATGTATGTATATACCTATGTAAAAGGCACATACATATGTATAGTTCGACGTGTAATCTAAAAGTATTATTTATTTTCGGTGGAAAACATTTGGAAAGCCGCTTCGATCAGATGCGTGACATAGCTAATAGGCGCGAGGTCAATAATTGCAGTCGATTGTTGTTTAGTTAATCACGAGTAGGGGGACGAAAATGAACCCATTAGGTGGTTGCTTAGGCCGAATGTTGGACAGGATAACAGGCGGTGGCTTTGGCCAGTGGAAGAGAATCTAGGAAGATTTCCGCCTGATGTGGAAACACTCAGCTGAAATATCAATACGAGAGCAATTCAAAAATCTATCTGTGGAGCTTGTTTAGCTTTATAAAATAATTTCTAAGTTAAATAGTGGAAAACTTAAAACTACTTTAAACTTGAAGATATTTCAAATGACTGTAACTTTGTAGCGATGTGTAAATACATATCAGATTGTCTAACAGAGTGGAAATTGTAAGTCCTCATTTGTAAGCATTTTTATAGTTGAATTCAAGTAACGACATTTAATAAATAAATCAAATCAAAATATTTTTTTTGTATGAGATTAAAAACATGTCAAGAAATACTGTAAGTTGTTTGCAGTACGGATATTTTTTAATAAGCAGCGAACATAAATACGTGAACAATAAAATTTTCTATCTTTATAAGTAACCAATCCGAAGTAGACGTATTAAAAGGTTGCAAAGGTACTTTCGATGCACTAATTTTCAATGACGCACTTCTTATGCGCCGTGGCTCAGTTGGTTAGTGCGTTGGATCGCGAGTCGAAGGCAGCATGTTCAAATACTGCCTGTAATAACACCTAAAAAAAATAACGGGAAAACTCGTTTTCTCTTTCGGTGGCTGTCCTCTCAGCTGGAAATGGCAAACCTCTGAGAGTAAAAATTGCTTATGAAAAAGCTCCCAACCTGCCGTTCGGAACCGACATAAAACTGTAGGTCCCTTCAACCCGCGTACAAATTCACACGCATAACACGGGTGGTTGCGGGAAGCTAGGCCTTAGTCTCGCGTAAGCGGGCTGTCGTGCCAGTCAATTATAATGAATTACTTCTTATGCGCGGTTTGTATTTACGATTGTTGACATACATACATATAGTATATATTTATGTCACAATCGAGTCTATCATTGTCGTATTGTTTTTATTTATTTCTGTTTCTATGAAAAGTGTTTGCATTTGTTTCGAATAAAAAAATATTACTAAGTACGACTTGCTACTTATGTATTTGTACAACTCTAAAATAAAATACTTTGCGGAAATAGTCTGCTTATCCGGAGTTAGAAAATTGATCACTAAATTTTGAATAATCCCAACTTTTAACCAATAGAAATTCCTAATGCGATTTCATAAAATTTTGTTAACTTTATGTTCCCAGCAATTTGTACAAAAATATATATGTATGTATACTTATGTCTGTTGCTGCTGGGCGGTCTGCTGCCTACTCTTCAGCCACTACCAGCTAGGAAGTCCAGCTGGCGGGGGTTGAAGGACTGGCGGAATATGACTAGACCTCCTCGTGGTGGCAGCTGGAAACAGCCACCGGGGTATGGTCTTGTCCACCTCGGGTAGTATTTTGGACTTCCCATGGCATGGGGCTCTGTCATGGGCGACTTCCTTTCCCCACAACTTGAAAACGCCACCGAAACGCCTCGTCGGAGTAGGTGGCCGTAAGAACCAGAAGATGAGCTCTCAAACACGCGCCTCGGATGGTAAGGACGTCGAACAGACTGGCGCCACTGATCAGCACATTGCTGAACTAACAGTAAGCGGTTGGAGAGACCGACCGACAAGAAGAAGTAGGGGGAACAGTGAGTGCTCCCATACGAGCGTGATAACCATGTCAACGATCGCAGTTGAGGAGGCACCTTCGCTTGGTGTACCCGCGCTGGTAGAAGCCACCGAGGCCATCTCTCTTAAGAGAAAGCGGCTGACGACTTCTCAAAAGAAGTGGCTGACGAGGCTAAAGGCTTCGGGTAAATCATACGATGATGCACTCAAGACTGTGCTGGAAGAGCCGACAAAGACGGACGAAACTGGTGGCTGCAGCAGAGCAGATACGGCGCAACCCGTACCAAAAAGGACGTCGTTTAGTCCGTCCTTTGCTGAGGCTGCTGCGGCTATCAAAGTTGGAATTCTACCGGACGAATTCCCGGCTGTCCATCTGGGTTTGGAGGAGCAGAGGACGATCGAAGGGCTGATCAAAGAGGAGCTGCGTAAGCTCCCCGTGGATGGGCCTCAGATCAGGTTCCAAGGATGCTCGATCAAGCCAGGATGGATTATTGTAAACTGCGCCGACGAGGCATCGAGGAACTGGCTAAGGGAGGTCATGACAAAAACCCGGCTGCCAGGGAATGAAGATGAAACTGGTGGAGGAAAAGACATTCCCAAACCCAGTGTGGCCACCGCATTCTTTCCTGGCTACTCCCCCCAGCTGAAGATATTTTTCGAATGCTTCGTACGTAGAACCGTTCACTACCGACAGGAAACTGGAAGGCACTGAAGAATAGATCTGTCGCGGCGCAGGGCACGACGTTGACGTTGGCCATCGAAGACACCTAAGTCGGTCGGCTCTCTGAGCTGAAGGACCTTCCCTTCTTTGAGTTGGGGAGAGTTCAGTTCAGAGTGCGGACTGATCAGGGGACGAGGTCGTCGGTGACCAATCGGAGCGGCACGGAGACGAAGACAGTGGTGGAGGAGGACAGACCCTCCACCAGCAAGCAAGCACTGGCGAAGGCATGCGAGGACCGTCCACCTACAAGTGGACGGACGCAAGCCGTCACTTGGCCCGAGCGGACCGAACGGACCAGTGACAGGACTCCAGGACAGGCATCGGTTGGGCCCGCAAAGCCTACCTCATCTAAGCCAGTCCGGCAGACTCGGCTGACTGGGTTGGCGAATCCATCCAGACGACTGAGCCTGCTGGATAGGTCTGCACACTCACCGAGCAGCAATGAACGGGTGCAGACGAGGGGTAGAGGGGGTAAGCGTGCGGGAACCCACACGAAGGGACCAAAGGCGTAACTATGGAGATTGTACAAGTCAATCTCCATAGAGCGTCGGCAGCCTCGGCTGTCCTAACTAGGACCATTAACACCTTGGGTCCTAGTACAGCCCTGGTGCAGGAACCATGGACCAGCACCAACGGTCAAGTCAGAGGGCTATCTCAAGCAGGTAAGGTATTATGTTGTCAATCAACCACAACCAGAGCCAGGACCTGCATCGTGTTTAATAACATATCTTTCTTCCCGTTAACAGATTTCGTTACGCCGGATCTATGCGCGGGTAAGATTACCTGGAACACCAGGGAAATCATTATTGCCTCCGCATACTTCCCTGCAGACGACGACCACTGTCCACCCCGTATAGCAGAACAGCTCATTGCCTATGCTAGGGGCAACCACATGGAGCTCGTAATGGGCTGTGATGCGAACGCCCATCACACCATGTGGGGGAGCACGGACATTAATCACATTAATGAGTCACTATTTAACTATATACTCTCCTTAGACCTAAGTATTTGCAATATTGGGAACAGCCCCACATTTGTAACTAGAGTCAGAGAGGAAGTCTTGGATATGACCTTGACAACCTCGATGACAAAATACCTTGTCAGCAATTGGCGGGTGTCTGACGAGCCGTCGTGCTCAGATCATAGGCAGATAAGATTCACGCTAGGGAATCAGATGCCAACCGTGGTGACATTCAGACCAAAACGACAGACCGACTGGAACAGCTATTGCTTCCAGTTAGGACAGGACGTCCCAACTCAAATCGAGAATAGGATAGATACCATAGACAGACTGGAAAGGGCCTCTACAATTTTTAGAGACTCCGTTCTGAATGCCTATGAAGAAAACTGTCCCCTCAAGACCAAAACTTGTAGGAAACAGACACCGTGGTGGAGTAGTCATCTTAACAAGCTGAGAAGGGAAGTAAGGAAACTATTTAACCCTTTCCGACATGAAAATAAAGCCGTTCTGTATGAATTGTATGGGCTGTTGTCCAATATATTGGACATTGTGACTGAAAGGGTTAATAGAGCCAAGCGTAACAACGACTGGCAGACCTACTCCCAGACTCTCACCAAATACAATCAAGAAATCAGGAAGGCCAAGAGGGAATCCTTCAAGCGGTTCTGTGAGGACGTATCAGATCTGTCCTCCAGCTACAGGCTTCATAAGGTTCTCTCGATGGAAAAGTCCTGTCCGATAGGAACACTAGTGGATGGAGATGGGACAGCCACAAAATGTGAAAAGGCAACAGTTGTCCTACTCACCAATACCCACTTCCCGGGGTCAGTATACACAAATGATCCTCTGACAGGCAGTACTGGACAGGTGCATCGTCCAGGTAGGGAAGACTGGAGAACTGCCAAAGCTGTGTGTAATGCACCGGTAAAATGGGCGCTGGAATCATTCTCTCCCTACAAGGCGCCGGGGAAAGATGGAATTTTCCCGGCGCTCTTACAGAAGGGAATGGCGATACTAACGCCCATTTTAACCAAAATCTACGTATATAGTTTAGCTTTTGGGTACATTCCAGAAGCCTGGAGAATAGTTAACGTGATCTATCTCCCAAACCGGGAAGAGCCAATAAGCCTGAGGCCAATAAGCGTGATGTCTTTTGTGCTTAAAGGCTTAGAAAAGGTCGTTGACCGGTATCTGAGGGAGGAAATACTCACTCAGCATCCCCTGAGCACGAACCAACATGCCTACCAGAAAGGTAAATCCACCGAAACGGCCATATCGGCACTGGTAGGCAAGATAGAGAAGTCCTTGGCGGAAAAGGAAATCTGTCTAGTAGGTTTCCTGGACATAGAAGGGGCTTTCAACTACACAACCTTCGAAGCGATAGAAACGGCGCTAGAAGGACTACAGGCGCCTGCCACCCTTATAAGATGGATATCATCAATGCTGGAGAGCAGGGTGATTCAGTCCAAACTAGGGGAGGCAGAGCTGTCAGCAAGCACAGCGCGAGGATGTCCTCAAGAGGGAGTACTATCTCCCCTCCTGTGGTCTGTAGTCGTTGACGGACTAATCCGCTCTCTGGAAGAGCAGGGACACGAAGTCATCGCATATGCAGACGATTTAGTCATTGTGGTCAGAGGCAGTCGAGCACTGGTGTATCAGACAGAAACTGTCTGTGAATCCAGACAAGACTATCATAGTCCCTTTTACACATAAAATGAAGATCGATCTTAGACAGATTATGATCTTTGGAAAAGAACTGAACTTCTCGAGGGAAGTTAAGTATTTAGGGGTAATCCTGGACAGCAAATTGAACTGGAAACCTCATGTTGATCGCATCATCAAGAGGGCAGGTAATGATCTCTGGAGTTGCAAAAGAATCTGTGGCAAAAATTGGGGACTGAGACCGAAGTGGCTTCAGAGTTTATACTCCCTAATAGTTCTGCCGACTATCACCTACGGGACGATAGTGTGGTGGAGGAAAATCACGGAAATAACAACTGTGACTAAGCTGGGAAAACTGCAAAGACTAGCGAATACCTGTATAACTGGATGTCTCAGTACTACACCAACGGCAGCTCTAAATGTTATACTAGGGATTCTGCAGCTGGAACTAAATGTGCAAATGGCTGCAACCATCAGCGCACACAGACTAATGCATAGTGGATCCATACATAGGGATGCACATGCAGTCGGTCACCTATCGCTGTTGAAGGATAGGAAGCGAGATGGAGGCTTCTGGATGCCTCTGGATCTGATGCCACCGAGACACCTCTTCAGGAAGAACTACTTTACGTACATACCGCATAGGGAAGACTAGGCTGCTAATAGAATCAGTCTCACGGGTGATGATATTGTCTGGTACACCGATGGCTCAAAGATTGAAGGCGGGACGGGAGCTGGAATATTTAATACTAGCTCCCAATTAGCAGTCAGTCTGGGAGACACGGCCACAGTCTTCCAGGCGGAGGTCTTTGCCATAAACGAGTGTGCCAGAAAGATACTGACTCTCAATGTCAGGAGAAAGAGGATAATCATAATGTCCGACAGCCAGGCTGCAATAAAAGCTCTGAGCTCGACGACGTTTGACTCCAAACTAGTCTGGGAGACAGCAAATGTTCTCCAAGACATTTCAAAGGATAACCGGGTGATAATACACTGGGTTCCTGCGCACTGTGGGCACGATGGAAATGAGGAAGCGGACAGATTGGCAAAGGAAGGGGTGGCAAAACGACCTTATGGACCTGAACCAATCATAGGTGTCAGCAGATCTCATTTCAGGTATTGTGTCAAACAGGAATTCAAAAATCGGGCCAACCAGAAATGGTCCAATACGGTGGGACAACGCTGTTCCAAGCTATTCTTTCCGGCCTATTCGGAAGGCAAATTTAAATATCTATTGGACCTAAGCAGAAAGGAGCTTAAGGGGGTCGTTGCTGCCACGATATCTCAAAAACTATTTCACTATTAATGCTCAACTTTTTACACCATCTTGAGTACATGTCCAACTACAAATTAAGCTAAAAGAATTAAGATTGCTTCGTTACTTTTTTTTTCTTCAATTATATGCACGTGAAAAATAGTCGAAAAACTCATATTTTTTTTATGTTTAGGCAAAAAAATACTTTTTTTTGGAATTCGAACTTTCTTTTAGCTCAATTAGCAGTTTGAAGTCTCAGGAATGAAATGGCGTTTGGTTTTTTGATTTCAGATAATTACAACGCCCGGAATCATGGCAGCAGTGGAGCAACTTTTTTTTTTTACGTCTTCCTGTTGAGTGGTGTAACTCCGATACTAATCAATAGATTGGCTTCAAATAATTATAAAACTTTGTCGAAATGTACTCAAAGAAGAAATAAAATTCAAAAGTTATTTTACTTGAACGGTTTTATTAATAATGATTGTCAAAAAAAGGCATACAAATACGGCCTTCACACTAGACGACCCCCTTAAGTTCATGACGGGAATCCTGAGCGGGCACTGCCTGCTAAATATGCATAAAGCGCGACTGGAATTAACAGACAGCCAACTATGCAGGTTCTGCATGGAAGATGATGAAACATCCGTGCACATTATAACCGAGTGTCCCGCTCTCTTACACGCAAGGAAGCGTATATTGGGAAGGGAACTAATTCAGACAAACGAGCTGTCTGGAACTAATCTGGGAAAAATCAAGGAGTTCCTGGACAGTATTGGGGGGATGAACTCCTCCAATAAAGAATAAGGGATACGACACAATAGTTCACTTTGGACGCAGTGTCTCGGGCAGTTGATGCTCGGCTCCCGTATCTATTCTATTCTATTCTATTCTATTCTATTCTATTCTATTCTATTCTATTCTATTCTATTCTATTCTATTCTATTCTATTCTATTCTATTCTATTCTATTCTATTCTATTCTATTCTATTCTATTCTATTCTATTCTATTCTATTCTATTCTATTCTATTCTATTCTATTCTATTCTATTCTATTCTATTCTATTCTATTCTATTCTATTCTATTCTATTCTATTCTATTCTATTCTATTCTATTCTATTCTATTCTATTCTATTCTATTCTATTCTATTCTATTCTATTCTATTCTATTCTATTCTATTATATTCTATTATATTCTATTCTATTCTATTCTATTCTATTCTATTATATACTTATGTACATTAGACATGATTTAGTGTTGTATGGAGATTCTTAATAATAGGTTCTCGATGCTCCGCAACCTCTCACTTTATGCGGTTTGGTGGAAAAGTTCGACAAATTGCTGCACAGCTGGTCAGAAGTTGCTCTTAGAGGGTTAAAATCTATGACTGGCCCCCACTAGTTTTCTTTACTGAACATTGCTTTCAAACATATTTATACCCCATCTCCAACCCTTAATGGGGTTCCTATACAAAATGGTCGTTTTTACACAATAGGCCCATGTTGCCCTCAGACGTGTCAAATGTATGACCGATACCCATTTATTTTCCTTTCCGAATGTTTCTTCCAAACATACCTACCCGCTATCTCAAAGGCTTAAGGGGGCTGCCATACAAAAGTTGCCATTTTCTATGCCATTGGCTCCTCACTTGCAAATGTAGTAGTTAAGTAAGCGAGAAAACATCGTATCTCGGAAACTACTGAACCGATTTAAATGATTTATTCAGCGATCGCCAACATTCTTGAGTACAAAAAATATAAAAATTAATTAAGGTTCAGAAATTCATCACCAGAGGGCGTCTCCCATACGATCGGAGTTGTGAGGTTGAAAAACTATTTTCTGGCCCAAAGTTCTTTTAAAGGACTTTCAAATTTTAAGAACATACAGATTTCAAATGTTTTTTTAGATATTTGCAAACATAAATGTTTTGGATCTCAGTCTGTAGATTTATACATCTAAATTTTATTCTATTTCAAATTTCTGAAGAAAATTACACAAAACCCCTCGCCCCGAAACAAAATCCTGCGTGCGCCACTGGTACATATATCACAAAATCTTGTGAACATGTACATAAGTATGTACGTGTGTGAGCGTGTGCGGATGGCATCACGAAATTCTTTTAGTTCGAGTGCGTAATTACACGCCCAAGGAGATTTCGACAAAACGTTTTATATTGTTCGCAAAAATTGCTTAATATTCGAATAAAAGTTAGTGCACACACGTCGACATACGCTCGCACTCCTACATAAACCGCCACCCCGGGCGAGGCCAGCTGACATAGTTGGCCTAACGGCTGTTCGGTGTGCGTGTGTACACTGGGGCACGATAATGGAGCTGTATCGATTTGCCACAAAATGCTTGCAATAAATATCAAATTTAGAATTTTGCCCCAACTTTAAGCACGGAGATTCTTAGCACTTTCGGGCACAGCTGCCCCCTGACTTTAGCGCACCAAACCCCTGTTGTGTGCATTTATCGTGTGGAAGTTTGACGTTGCGTTAGCCTTCACATTTATACGGTATTCGCATATTTGCTTGGCTCGTTTTCATCTTTTGTTTGAATTTCCACAGCGTAGCGACGCGCGAAAGTTGAAACACGAGCGAACCCATGCGCGACCCACACTTTGCTTTCCATTCTGAGAACGAAAAGACTGAAAGGAAAGAATTCCCTTTAAAAAGGCCGCAGTGTCGAAATTATGAATTGAAGACCTGAAACCTGCCTTTCCGAAATTTATGATGGCTTAGGGCGCCGGTCGCAGGGAGAGCACCAGACAGACATGCGAGTAAGTGTGCAGTGAGCATGGCGCCAACAAGAATGCAGCCCGAATATATATGCGAATACATATATGCGAGCCCTAACTTTGCGGTACTTTAGCGGCAGCACCTTTCAGAGATATCTTAAAAGCCAAACTTTCGAAAAGGTCAGAGTTATAACATAAATCCGATGTCAAGGGTTTTGTTTTCACGCACCCACACATACAAAAACACACTCGGAAATATGGCGAATGGTAAAATTTGTACTTGGACAGTTTTTGCTCCAAAAGCAAACGAATGTCAGCAAAACTTTTTCGTTTCTGAAAAGGACTGCTTTCTTCTGGCGTTATTTATATGAAGTGTGTGTGTGTGCAAGTGTGTGTGTGTGTGTGTGTGTGTAAGTGTGCTGATGCTTCCGCGTACGCCACCTCGCAATCGCATTTGTGTGCCGAGCTTTTGAGTTTATCACATTTTTCATTCCGGTTGGCAATAAATAAAAAAAAAATTCGTGCTTTGTGTTTGGTTTGCTTCTCAAAGGTTTAAATAAGCGTGAATTCTACACTTGTGCACTTTGAGTTCTATCGAAGCAACGGCAACTCGTCAACCAAATTATACACAATGTCTGATTCATGACGTCATGCGAAAAGCATTGAAAACCCCAATTTTGAGTAGAAGTTGACACATACTGGACATACATCGGTAGAGGGTGACAGTTAGGGCTGCCAGTTAGGCATAACAACTTACTCGACACAACGCGCGACATAGCTAGCAGGAGGGAGATCAACAAATACAAAATTGGAGCACACCCACATTTTTACAAGTTAATGTAAGAATAAGTGGCGGTTTTATGGGTTGGAATGTCAGTGGTGTTAATCAATGAACGTAATTTGCTCAATTTTAATTAGTTTCATATATCGGCATTGTATTCCGGGGACCTTAGCATAAATATGATTTAACTTTAAAGAATTTGTGTCAATTTACTGCATATTTTTTTAAAATTTCGTTTCAAAATTGTTTGGCTAATCCGTTTTCAAATTTGTGAGGTATTAAAATACGCTATCGCAAATCGCGCAAATCAGGAAGAAGAATAACTAATTGTTCGTCGCTCGAAGTGTTTATTTTATGAATTTTCTTTTACAAGGTTCCGCAAAGTGGCTGCGGGCTTTAAATTGCCAAAAGCGATTAGATATGCAGCGACTAATGTTAATGCTCTACGCCCAGTTCTTCAGTACATTCTTGCAAGCACTACATATGCATGTTTGTGTGCATATGCATACATAGATGTGTATGTATATGACTGCCAAGTATTCGTCGCATAGAAGGATACGCAACTAGCGAATTGGGCGGCAAATGTCGGACGGAGCTGCTCACAATTGGCGTCAGTGCGATTGCAAATGAAAAATATTCGCACTAATGTATAAACGTACATATGCACTTATATAGTGCATAAATGCTAAGGAAACAAATACAAAAGAAAATATGGAGAATCACGTGAGGAAAAACCACGCAAGCGTGCAAGTGACCCGCGCGCAGTCTTGGCGCCACTTGCTTTCCGCGCATCTCCCCGCCTCCCCCTGTGCGAGTGCAATTTGCTGAAATTAGCAAAAAGGTCAATTTGCTATGTCCCGCTGGGCTTAGCTTGTTTGCTCGTTTATTTTGTGGCGCTGTGCCGTCAGCCTTTACAATGTCAACATTTTTAATTACACACTTTTCCGCGCAACGATCGCTGCAAGACAACCCCAAGAAAGGAGTGGAATGCAGCGGGAAAGGAATAGAATGTAGGAACAAATAAACAGAAAGTGTGGTGACTTGATGGCTGCCATTAGGCGGACTTTCGACTTTAGGGGCACTTAGGAGCGGCGACAGCTTTGACACGCTGACACTTACTTTTTATTGGACGTTTGCTGATTAAAGCTGACCGCTCGTTGCTGTTGACGCTGCTCCTGCCGTCTGTGGAATTACTACTCATCATTATTGATGTCGGTGCGCACGCTACACTACCATATAAGTACTACTGTGGCCACAAAATACCCGGTAATTATTTTCGCCGAAATATTTTTTCTTAGGTTGGCAGCACTGTTACAGACACCCATGTCAAATTTCAAGTCATAAATGTCATTACGCCATTGTGTACAACACAAAAAGTGAATCCAATGGCGCACACAGGGGGTTCAAACCCCCCAACTCTAAAACTGCTGGTATAAAATATGGTTTCGAATGGTAATCGGCTCGAAATCGGCCCCCTCAAAATGATATCCTGTGTGCGGCACTGGCGCCATCTCACATTGCACTCGTTCTTCGCGACCATTTCACCGAAAATTTGACTCATATCGTTCCGCAACCCCCGCATTCGCCTAATTTAGCTCCGTGCGACTTCTGGCTATTCGCTAAACTCAAAAGAGGGGACGATGCTGCGAGGACTGGAAAAATCGCTGGCATAAGTACATTGCATCGAAGGGAGAGCACTTTGAAGGCGATTAAATAGATTTAAAAGGATTAATAACGATTTTAAACACAATTCCGGGACACAATAGTCCTGGTTGACTTATTCATCATTGTCCAGGTCAAAGTGCTGAAGCTTGAAATATGAACTCTGAACTCTGAAAAGCAATTTTATTTTAGAAACCCATGATACAAGAAATAAAGGTAAAGCCACCATGTTGCGCATCTGACACTAAACGTTTTTTTTGGCGTTCTCTCTCTCTGAGAATGTGCTACCGTACTGTTATTAAAAAATCCCTTGAACATTTTTTAATAGGTACTGTATTATATGCTGTTGGATTCGCATTTACATTTGTATACTTTCACTAAAAATAAATTTGTCACAGTCAAATGTCTATTCCGTGTTTATTTTAAAACAGATCTTAAAATCCTTAGGACTTTAAATAGGTTAGGTTAGGTAGGACCTTAAATAACTCTAATTTAATATTAGGTCTGTTTGGGAACGAATAATTTGTACGAATTTGTACACATTTTTACTAGATCCTGTTTGTGTACGCCAAATCTTTTGCAACGAGAGAGAAACTGAGAGCGTAAAGTGACAGTTTATTTCGTGAGAACTTGCAAATTTTTACTGGAGACATTTTGTCCAGTAACTTTTAGCCAGTAATGCCTGGTTCTGACTATGTCATATTCACTGACGACAAACACTGCCATATATGTCATGTTCATCATATGTCGTCAAATGCGTTCTCATTGCATGGCAAAAACTGACGAAAAATACATATGACAAGGTTTGCCATCGATTGAAGTAAAATTTCGGTGTCAGTCGACTGACATGCCGTTCTCACTTTGATAGTCAAATACGATTTGACGTCATATTTTCAAAGTGAACAAACCAGGCCCCAGAGTTGATTAGGGTTCGAAAAGCTAATTCCGTATACAAAAGCCAGGGCAAGGCCTGCTTGTGCGTTCGATATTTATTTGCAAATAAAATAATTTGTTTTTTTTTCTTTCATTCTGTAGTACGTTTATAGAAAATGTATTGCAAAAAACGTTGTTGCTGAAAAACGTCATAAGTATGTTGAAACGTGTTTTTATATGATTTTACTTCAGTTATTGCTGCTATTGAAGCCGCCGTAGCTTAGCTGGCTAGTGCGTTGGGCCGCGAGTCAAATGCGACGCTCGAACCCAGGTTCAAGACTCCGTTGCTGCTAACACCAAAAAAAAGAAAAAACAATTTTTCTTTCGGCGGCTGTCCTCTCAGCAGGAAATGGCAAACCTCTGAGAGTAAAATTGCCTATATAAAAGCTCCCAGTCAATTATTAAATTATTATTAATTAATTAATTAATAATTATATTATTGCTGACTGCCCTCAAAGCCCTAACGCTTGAATTGCTTGAGTTGCAGCTCTGTGTTTGAAAAGAGTTCAACTTGCCATCACTGTTTCTTGCTGCATAGTCATTGACAAACGATTTGCCATGTTGACATTTTTTGTTTTGTCGTCAAATGTAGTCAAATCGTTCGTTCGACACAAATTGTATCGTTCTCATTTGATTGTCATTTCGTATGGCAAATCGTAGTCATACATGCAGGCAAACGCAAATGACACCATATGACAACCCGTTCTCATTTAACTGACTACAAATGACACCATATTTGACATAGTCAGAACGGGGCATAAGAATAAGAACAAGAAAAACATATGACTGGCTGCCATATGATCGACTGCAAAGAAACATAATTTTTGCAAACATTTGGAGGCAAATGGAAACAGCAACCAAATTGTGCGTTCGCAAGTCTGCTGACCCACAACTGTCTTGCTAAGCTTTTCCTGCTGCAGCTGAAAAGAAAAAATCGCAGATTGAGCGCAACGAACCATTTGCCTTTTGCATTAAATGTCTGATTTAACTTCAGTTTCCCTTCAGCTTCAAATCTGAAACGAAACTTTTAAATCAGCTGTTTCTTCCTTTAACCCTCCTGTTTTCACCCTTTTTCCTGTGTATTATGAATGTGCGAAGTCCCACTGTTATAACCAAGAGTTAAAACTTGCAAATTCTTACAAATTCCTGTTTGTTTACTTCTTTGGATGGTTTGATTTTTGGGAGTGTAAGCGGCTTACTCTCCTGACATTTTTTACTGGATAATTTCACTGAGCAACAGCCAACATTTTTCCGAGTTCTAGTAAACCTTTTCTAAAGGATTTTTGGACGCTGATCACAACTGCTAGTTAGTTTTTTGATTGTTTGAGCGGTTTGTAAGTTATTGGTGTTTTTTTTTGCTAGGAGGTGTTTTCCACGATTTTTCATCTTTGAATTGTTATTGCATTTATAATATGTTGAAAAACGCGATAATTTTTTTATGATACAATAACCAATCCTCAAGCTATAATTTTGACCATAGTCGATTTCGATTGGTCAAGGGTTAACACGGCTATGGCTCTTCAAAGTTAAATTTTCGCCATTTTTTTATAAAAATTCATTTAAATTCGGGGTTGCAATTTTCAACTAGGAGTTAGTGTGCAATGTGTAGTGTAAGGTTGTAACTTCAACTTATAGAACAGATTTTTTGTGTTGCATGTGCCATTCTCGGCCTATACTCATTAGAGTGTAAATGCGACTTCACCTTCTGAACGCGTGTTTGTATTTAAATCTCCTAATGCTCTTCGCATCATTGACGAAAGTAGCTAAAGTATTTTCGCAAGCGTCAATATTTGCCTTTTCAAGGGCATTAACAAAATTTGAATTGGTTCATTACTGTAGGAGCTATACTTAAAAGAGTTGCATCACACAAGTAACAATTTCAACCACACACACTAAGCAAACTACTTGTTGTTTTTCCATATTTCTTGCGACATATTTTTAGGGCACAAAAAATTCAAAATTCGAAAGCTGAAAATTTTATGAATTGAGGGCATTTGTTTTCATACTGCTGCCTAAAATTGTGCTTCGATATTATAGCTCAAAAGTAAATCCTTGTTTTTGTTGCTGAATTAAGAATGGAGAACTTACATATTTGTACAAACATGGTATTTCAAAATTTTCTTTTTTCATTGAAAGCCCCAAAATTCTTCTTTCACTAAATGACAATATATATTGTTTGTAAGCAAAATTCCTTTGTGTATTTGCAATCTTGCAAAGTAACTGAAAATTTGATTTTGCAAATGAATAACTCTTGCAAATTTGAACCGATTTTAATGTTTTTTTAAAATACATAGTTAGAGTATTGTTAACCTATGTTAAAAAAATGGCATTTAAGACTTCAGGTTTGTAGGAGCTACATGCATGTGATGGTCAAAAAACATGTAAAACGCCCTCCAAGGAAAACTATCAATATTTCCTATGCCGCTCAAACAATCAAAAAACTAAGTACGCAGTTGTGATCAGCGTCCAAAAATCCTTTAGAAAAGTATAGTTTGATTTTAGAAAAAAAAATGTCGATTTTGTTGCTCTGTGTTTTTACTGGAAAAGTTCCCAAACAGACCTAAGTATTATATCGAAGTAGCATCACGATTCAAGCTTTTTACGAATACGAAGAACGTCAATTAGCACGTTTAGTGTCAGATTGATATTTGAGATATGAGATATTTGACAGCGGTTCTACCTTTTTTTTGTATCACGTTAGAAACCCGACATTTACTGCAAAAGATATTTCCGCAGCTGATATTTTCTCCCACAAATATACATACAAGTATATAGCAAACCATAAGGATTGGCGAACCTGACGACGACTCAGCAGCTAATTAGTCACTGGCTAAAATTACCAATTGGCTTGGAAGTCTGGCAGTCCGTTGAGTGTGTATTCAATTACTTGATGGTCTTCAGGAGGCTGAAACTCGACAAAATAATGAATCGTTGTTGGATGTCGACATTTGGCCTTCCGACCATTGCGACCTTTCAACCTGGCCTCATGTCAAGTCAAGGCGCCGTAATAAATACAAACCTACAAAATTTAGCATTGAGCTCGGCGTGCCGAACTCTGGCGGCGTTAATAGGTTTTTCATTTGCATTTAATTAGAATTGATTACCCAGGAATTATGTTAATATCGGCGCTGTAGCCTTAACATTTTTCTTTACTTGTGCGCGCGCACCGCGTGGGCGACTCCGATTGGGAGGACGATTGAAGTTGGGGCGGGCAGCGGTATGAATCCTAATTTTACACTCCCATCGCAAGCTACTCTTACGACAAATACTCAAAGAACCACAGCCATAACAAAACAGTACAGCCAAAAATTGCGGCCCACGCTAATTCCTGCTGGTAACTTGAACTATGCTCTGCTAGCGCTGCTGTCTGTGCACGCACACAATATTTGCGAATTTACGACCCAATATCCGGCGCTTTTACAACGGCTTCCGTTGGACGACGTGACCCGACGGGCCGCTGCACAGTATAACGAGTGCGGCCAAAAATACATAAATTCTATGTTCAAAATGTGGAAAAATTTGTTTACATATCGAAGGATAATATTCGTATTAAGACAAATCCGAAATATTTTCTTAATACTTTAATTCGTGTAGCCACCAAAGTTAAACGTTCTGGAGGAAATTAAAATTTTGACGTACTACTTATAAGTACTAATATATATTTCATTTATATATTTCATTTATTATTTAAGGCACATTCACAAACGATGAAAATGTGGAATTAGTACAACTTTACAAGACTGTATTATTTTTGTTTTGATCAGTATCTTCTAAGTACTGTTACTTTAAAGTAGGTGTACTTTACTTTGGAAAAAAAATAAAAAAGATTGCAAAAAAACTTAAACTTAAAGAGTAAACAAAGAAAAAAACATCACAAAAAATGGGTTTCCCATCAAAAATTACTACAAGTATGAACTTTCGAATAAAAGCAAAATTAGCTGCTACTCCGCTAACTATATACGTTTACATATATTCAGCATAATATGTGACTTTTTCGAAATTCGGCTGGCCGCGCACAAAAAAAGTGGCAAAGAAGTGATGGTTGCAATAAACGGAGCTGTTAGTATGTTATATAAGAAGTTGAAATATTTGGACTGGAAATTTCGAAAATTTTGAAGCCGTTGGAGCCGCACGTACTTTGAAGATAATCATTTTGCTTTACTTAAGTTGTTCTTTTCTTTTAAAGTAATTTCATTTTGAGGTTTTTGTTTTTTTTTGTTTTTTGTTTTTAATTAATGTATAAAACATTTTAATTAATGATATATATTCACCTATTGAGTTCTAATTACTTCTTTGTTATGTCCAGATTGTATATTACTTTATAATTAATGTTATGTTAGGCATGACAGCATGAGAGTATTAAATTTGTGCAACTGCACTTCTTTGTAAAGCAATTTTTTCAGAAACTCTTCATTTATTTAATAGTAGACGTCTTAGGTCGCTAATTTGTGGTATCAACTTTTGGATGGATATCCTAAGCTCTACTAGTTGTAATCATTTTACCACTAATATTAAGCAAATTATTACAAACTTACTTTTCAATTCATATGGGAGGTGGGCGTGGCAGTAGTCCTATTTTAATGTTTTTTTGAAAATTTCTTAATTTTGACTACAAAAATGTGCTCACCCAGTTTCATCGAAATTGGACTATGTTAACTATTTTTGGCTGCGGGTTATATGAAGTCGTTACACTGTGTGCTGTCCGCCGGCTTACGCTCCAGGAAATTCAGGTTCATTTATGCAAACTTACTGATTTCCTGTGGGCTACCGCACTTGCCAGCCAGCGCTCAGTGTGAGTCAGCAGGCATCTTGTAAAGTTTTGGTGGGGGCGACTGTTTAGGAGGTCTCGTTCTGCTGTTCAACGGCCACTTGAATCTTGTTTCAATTCAGAGCGCGCCCACCAGTTGCCCTGGGGACTGCGCAACTCCGTCTACCACCCCGGCTGGCCGGCCCAGGACTGCATGCCTTCCATCGGCCTAATCAGCGATTAAGCGATGTGAAAGTGGGAGAGCCGGTAGAAATACATGCACAGAATTTCACTAATATTATTGCAAAATTGCAACCTTGGGGCCTACTAGTAGGCCCCAAGCTTGATCAGGAACGTACTTTTTCCTCCATATAAATTTCTAAAACGGGGTTGCTGTTCTAGTTCATTTCAATTTCCAGTGTTGCTGGTGTGAGGCATTTTTTGTGACCAAAGAAATATTTCTTTTTATTTGTATTTTTTTTGGTGCAATTTCGTAATACGTTTGTATAGAACTAACTATAAAAATATATTATTGCCCAAAAGTGTCAAAAGAACCGTTTGGTATTCTTTTTATTGAATTAAATTAAGGTTTTATAAGCTGGATAAAAAAAAAACAGTCCTGCGTTCGAACTAGAGCATTTATCACCAAAAGCATACCTGTTCTGATCTGATCGTTAGAGATTCGCTAAATGAAGAACTGCGAAATAAAAAGGGCGGCAATTGACCCTGTCGTATTCAACGCATTAAGCTTTGTGTTCTTTGGTATATTTTTCAATAATATCTACGTAATGAAACCAAAAATTTGGTATGTTGTGTATTTGATGCAGAAAAAAGCAAATAATTGAAAGAAAACTGGCGGAATTTTAGTTTGCACAATAATCCCTAATATCGGGATAAGAGCGGAAACAGTAAAGAGCTGATCACTGCCCGCACACACAGACTGTGTACGTGAATTGCAAAAAACGCACAAAAATCGGCTTACTCTCCCAGTTTCACATCGCTTAATCGCTGGGCCTAATTGTGCTGTCATTGTCATTCATCTACTCTGCACATCATTTACAGTCGAATTATTTCCATTCACTCGTTCATCCATGTAATATTAAAGAGAATCCTTAATCAATGGCAAATGACCAAATACCTGCCGACAAGATTTATGGCCGATTCATGGCTTAGTGGCGCCAGTGCTGTGTGCTGTGGATTTCTGCAATGCTCTTCATATACTTACAACATACTACATATATGTAAGCATATAATTCGGCGCTTGACATGTGTGAACCAGTCGCTAATCAAGGCCAGCCGTTGAGATGAGGTGAAGCAGAAAAGGCCGCTGGCCTTATAAAATATTCACCAAACGAGTGCAATCCATCTCTATAGAGAAATGTGTGCAGTGCCGCCTCGATTAACGTGACTGAGCCAGGACAGTTGCCATAGCCGAGGTTGTCTTGAGAGAAACTTTTGGACGCATTTTAAAAAAGGAAAATAGTATTTGACCGAAAATACTTGCAAATACTTTAAACTGTTTAGTAATTTATATATGTAAACAAAAAAAAAAACAAACAGACTTGAAAAGATAAGGCTAGATTGCTTCAATCGCATTGAAGAGTGAATTACCGGATATATGCAGTTCGAAATGTCTACAACAGCGCGTTTCAGTCTCAGATTTAAAGAGTGGATATAGAAATGATAAGCCTGATAAGCCAAAAATAATGCATTGGCTAGGTGAGGACATTCGAATAACGTTGTTTTAATTGTTTATAGTTAACACCTTGAATTAGCGCTTTTTGTTTTGTGTGATGGTGAATTATAATACGATAATACTACAGGCGCCTAAATAATTTGTCAAAAACGTATCCGTAGCAAGAAATCTATTTTAAAATGTTTATAAGACAATAATATAAACAAATTGGGCCGTGTTTCCCACAGTCCGTGTGGTGTGTACGACTGCATGCGTCAAATGGAAGAGCCCTAAAATTCTCTGCTCATTTCAACCGGTGAAACAGGATTTTTTTATTAAACAATTATTTTACAGACGATTGCCCTCAGTTAGTGGGAGCGCAGCCGTCGAAAGAAAACATTTATTTGGGTTTATGCTGTGCACGTAATAAATACTTTCATGTTATTTCTCGTTTATTGCCAATTCAGCTTAGATGATCTTTAGATCTTCAATAAGACTATATATTCGATTCGGTCGACTTCTTCTGAATTTTCATAACACATCGTAAGTAGATCTCTTTCGATATGCTAGATCGCAGCATTTCTGATCCCAAGTTGTGGAACGTATCATAACTAGTGACGAGACATGAGTCTACGAATTTGACATGAAAACAAACCGTATTCACTTTGACCCATTTAAAAATCAAGCTGATTAGAATTTGTTCCTGCGATACGTTTGGTTCGATCCATCACTAATGCGTTTCATAGGGACCAAGGGTCAATAAAGTGTACCATTTTGGGGTAGTAAAGCGTTTGTGTGGCAGAAATTCATCATAAACGACCAGATTTGTGGGAAAACAGTTTGTCGATTCTGCACGACGATAAAAACCAACCAAGAGTTGTGACCGGATTTCAGCCCAAAAACAAAATGTGTACCATCGAGAAACCACCGTGCGCCATATTTATGTTCCCGCTCCGCTTGAAGCGCAAGTTTATAAGAATTGGTTTTGATTTATTAATTGGAAAATGTGAATCGCATACAAGTTGAATCTTCACACTTGAGCCAGATGAGTCGAGCATCGCTCTTGGCCCGTTCGGAAGCAGACATAGAAAAATACTGAGCCAAAAACATGAAAAACACAATTCAATTCCGAGCCATAAAAGCGCTCGTCGCATTAATAGCTGACTGCAAGTTGTGTTGTTGCCAGTCAGTGGCGGCACAATTGGCCGGGTCCTTATCTGCTTTGTGTTTACATGGCAACAATAAAAGCCACCACAACAATCACTGCCAGAAGAATAACGCCCGAGTCGCAAAGATAAATAGAATAGTAGATTAAATATTTAAGGATAATAACTCGAAATGGGACAACAGCAGAAAGCGAAAAGTAGCGAAAACATAAAAATCGTAAATAACAGCGCCGAAGCTGATTACCGCAGTATTACCCGCAACGTATCAAGTGGCTTAGAAACACAGAAGGAGAACAATAAGAGTGTCGGTAACAGCGAGAAAACGCCAGCAGTGAGAGGGGAATTTTGTAAAAATAGGCGTCAAATTGACGTATTAAAAAAAATTAAGACAGTTACGACATTTACCGGCGCGTAGGTGAGACTTAAACTAAAACTCTTCAAGATTCCAAAGCTTTCAATAGTTAAAGTATTTTACTTAAGTTATCCGAAGCCGGAAGGCTGCTATTTGGAATTTGGATGGACTGGACTGAAATTTGACTGTCGTTATCAGAGGCAATGAAATGAGATGATTACGCGAGACTATAGTTGGGACAAACAATCATAAATTCTAAAAAATCATAATAATAATTAATTGACTGGCACTACAGCCCGCTTACGCGAGACTAAGGCCTAGCTTCCCGCAACCACCCGTGTTGTGCGTGTGAATTTGTACACGGGTTGGAGGGACCTACAGTTTTATGCCGGTTCCGAACGGCAGGTTGGGAGCTTTTTCATAAGCAATTTTTACTCTCAGAGGTTTGCCATTTCCAGCTGAGAGGACAGCCACCGAAAGAGAAAACGAATTTTCCCGTTATTTTTTTTAGGTGTTATTACAGGCAGTATTTGAACCTGGGGTTGCTGCCTTCGACTCGCGGTCCAACGCACTAACCAACTGAGCCACGGCGGCTCTAAAAAATCATACAATCACACAAAAACACAAATCAGCATTCGACCAAACGGTTAATATGTATCTACTTACATATGTTACATATGTATGTATATTCGACTTTTCAGTGAGGCCATGCCACTGAAAATGCGTTGAAATGTGCTTTCTTGTTTATTTTATTTTCGCTCATTCAATACTGATGTAGCAATAAATCATCTGGACCAAATTGCCGCTGTTATGTAGTTGTACATACATATACACATACTGTTCATATGTACCTACTTGGTGTCGGCCGCGTATTGTGATACTTTTACGATGTCAATAGCAGTGCCAACATGTGAGTATTCAATATTGAATAATAATTCTGCTTATGGGATTTGATGAGCGTTGCGCAGGTAATGTGCGAGGCTTTGTGATGTCGGCTCACGCCTCCGTTGACAAGAAACGGGAGTAGTCGTGTGCGCGAATGTCGACCCACGGCAGCCACAACGGACCGCACTATCTACCCGAAAGGAGCAACGAAAAGACGAAAAGAATTCATTACCTCCTACTTGGTGGTGGCTCATGTTGCGAGTTGCAAAACGTATAGCACTCAGCGTATGTTAACATATATCGAACTGAGCATTTACTTAAAACACCTTTTCCAAACAACTGTCATACAAAAAAATTGTGACCAGTGACAACAATGCGACGTTGTTTGAGGAATGCACTCATACAACAAATTTCGCACACTTCACAAGTTGCATTTGGGTTGTAAACTCATATTCACATACATAGATTACAATTTGCCGTAAATAATGCTGAATTCAAACTCAGCCTTAGTCTAGTAGTATATTCATGTAAATAAAGAATTCTGGATTACATGGCGGAGGAGAGAGTTTTTGCTGCCACCACTGAGCAACTGCCGCACGATGTTTCAGTGGTTTGAATCTGAAGCAAAGCTGAATCAAAGTTAGTAGCCATAAAATTGCCTCTCATTACAATTATTTAACAATCAAATAGATAGGTCCGCCTTAAGGCATAGTAACATATATGTAAATGTAGATATCATCAAATTATAGTACAATTTGACATGATCTACAATTTGATATAATGTTTTTAACCACAATAAGAAAAAAATATGTGTACTAAATAAACAATAAAATAATATATGAACTTGAGAGTTAATTTGAATTTGCAAAAACTACAAACCAAAAATTTCAAATATTTGTATTGACGTTCCAAAATTCGGTATTTCGAAACTTAACTAAACTTTTGTTGCGCAGAAGAAGAGTTATAGTTTCATTGATCTGTACGAAAAATCATTCAAGTTGCTTTACAACCAATTTTGGATGCAGTTTTTAAACTTTAAACCGGTTTTCTGGCTTGTTTTTGGAACCATAAACTCTGGCAGCCGGTTTAAAGACGAAGAAGGTCTTTAATTTGCCCACTGCCTCCGTACTTTGCTGCACCGCACTGCAACAATAACAAAATTAGGCATTTGTCCAGCTGTCGTCTGTTCGCCAAGTAGCTATCAATGTCGAATGTTAAATGGCAAGGCACTTGAGGCTGCTACAAGTCCTTCTGGTACGCCCGCGCCCCCGTCTCCTTGCATGGGCGATTGCGTTGGTAATGCAAATACGGTTTCGCATGGCTGGCGAGCGTCACCGGAAAGAAGAAACAACAATACGCCCGCATATGTATTTGTGTGTGCGCCAACTTTCAATTGGCGTTTTGTATTTCAGCCACGTTGATCCAACGTTTAGAGGGATTTAAATTGCGGATGGGTTCCAGGCCGCATGCCGCCCGCCTCTTGGTGCCTCGTTGTGTGGCACGCGGCAGCAAGTGCAGTGTGTGGATGCAGCTGGCGTAAGCAGCACAAGGGCGGCTGGCACTCGGTGTGGATTATTGTTAGCAGCCATCGCTTCGCATTTACAAAGAGTGCTGAACGCAGGCAGTATCGGCATCGGCCACAGCATCAGAGGCAGCAGCGGTCGCAGTAATTACTGCCAATCGAAACAGACGTTACACTGGTGTTTCGTTACTCTTTCTTGATGTTATTTTGACTGCGCTTTCGTGTATACAACTAAGTTGGCAAATTTGTTGATGAACAAATCAAATTAAATTTTCATCGAGCACAGCTGTTTGAGCTGGATCTATTTTTTAAAAATCAGTCAAATTAAAAAAAAAAATAATTTTAATACTTGTTTGTTATTTATGTAAAAAGTATTTAGTTTGTTTAAATGTGTTGTCTAGAAAACATGAAAGAATAACATCAGTGACTGAATAGGAAAGAAGTCGCTGCTTTGGAAGTGAGCAGCCATCGCTGTTCAACTACCCCATCGGCAGCCAATCCGAGAAAAACAAAGCAAAGCGGGCAGGCGCTTGCTTCCTTCCTTCTTGGTTCACCGTTGATCATCAAAAAGGAAGGTTTGCGCGTGCGGCGCTCTTTCATACTATTACAAAAAGAGCTTTCATCATTTATTTGACGAAATATTTTTCGTTATTCGAACTTTTGCACCGATTCCAGTGGCCATATGACAATAACCAATGTTTAAAAAAATTACTCAAACATACAATTTTTTAGCTAAAAAATTTGAAAGTGTCTACCCTTGTACATATGTACATATAAAATAGTTGTGTGATTGCACCACACATTTCCTCTCTCTACAATAATTTCAATGCATCTGCATACATGTGTGCGTACATACGCAAACGTGAAATTCGCTCAGAGAAGTGCAACTAACCGCATTGCACCACATAAAAAATTGCAAAACAACAACAGCGAAAGAGCCGTAAGTGGTTGTTTGAGCTCACAATGTTTGTTTGTTTGTTTGCAACGCTAAGCAAATGCAAAGATATAAAAAATAAACGAAAATCTAAAGCAAAATATGAAATTATGAAAATTGTTTTCTTAAGAAAACGCAGACTCACACTCGCATACATACAAGCGCAGCATTCAAATGCGCGTATAAAAGCGTCTGACTGCATTCAGATGCTGCATCTCGCTGCAGGCAGAAAAATATACAGCAGTGAAGAACAAAACACACTATTCTACATACGAGGCGTACATGAAGAAATTCTCAAGAAAGAACTGCAAGAATTTCTTCAATGACTGCACGGCTGTGCTGCATTGCCGGCCATAACCTAACTGTTTCTAATAGTTTGGTTACAGAATGCGCGCGTAAAAACCAAAAATTATAATATAATGCGAGAAAAACGTTATACTTTTATAGTAAATTGTACGAAATTGTGGAACTTTATTCTGGATACATTTGCAACGTTTACCAAATCGCTGAAAGTACAAATATGAAAATTCCACTCAAATATAAAAATCCACAAAAAGGGATTTTCCAAAACTCAGCCGAAAAAGTTGTCAAAAGTGGGGTTTGTATTTGTAAGTGAAACAAATCAAATGTATTTCGACGCGTATTTTCTCAGTGTGGCTTAAAAAAGTACTGAGTTAAGTTAAGTGTTTGTACTTTAGCGATTACGTGGTTACAAAATTGTACAGAATTATTTAAAACTATGCTCACATAACCAGTAACTTCCCGACGAAACGCAGAATCTTTTAACATAACTATACTTGAACAGAAAGTTTTCGTAGCTCGCTTTTGTTTGTATGCTGGGCGTGGCAGGAGCCCGTGGGCAATATCGTTTAGCTTATGTTCAGCGTTGGAACATATTACTTTTGAATGTAATTTCGTTGTATTACTTATTACTGGCTTCTAAAAGTAACATCGTTACATTACATAATACTTGAAAACTAAACTACTAAACTTTTGATAACGATATCTGGTAATATATTAAGCCCATGTTCATTTCCTTTCTTAACTTCCAGTTCCCCGTTTAAGTTTTTCACATTGTTAAGTAGTCTGTAAGAATTGTATTCAAAGACTGAAATTAAATAAATCAATAAATAAATAAACAAAGAAATAGATTCATAAATTAATTAATTAATTAATTAAATGAATAAATCAATAAATAAATATTACAAAAATGTTGAATATGGCAAATATATGATTAGTTATTGCGCACAGCTTTGTCTGCATTGATGTAGTGCAAATCATTCTTGCTGAATAAATCATTTTTGAGTTCCCTTCACACTTCTTTAGTAAATACTTACAAGCTCTTGTGATATTTATTCATTCATTAAAATTTAAAAAAAATATATTCCCAATAACGATTTTAAGAGTATGTAAATGTCTCACTCATAACTGTCCGAAGAGATGCAGTACGGGAAACTAATTGAAATCGATCGCACCCAGTATCAACTGATAACCTCCCATGAACGCTTTAATCTTTTTTAGAAATCACTTTAATTATAAGATTGTAGGAAATCCGTTGGCTGTCCAGTTCGTATATAAAGCAAAGCACTGCTCTTTTTACTAAAAAGTGTTCACTGTCGACTGTCTATGCCGGGTTTTGAATTAAATTAAAGTAGAATGTTGAGAATTATTTTCGTATTTCTATCGGCACCATTGTGGATTCTGTCGGTAGCGGCAAGTGACGAGAATTATATCTGCCGCGTATCGACGTCCGTGGTTGACCGCATATTGTGGGAGCAGCAGTCGATTGCTCAAAAATTGGATCAGCTGGTGGCACGGTAGTCAACATTGAGAGCAACTTTTTCAACTAGCTCATTCACATTTTTCATTGCAGTCTTCAGCTTCGAAGCGGCTCAACGGATAGCACATCCGCAGTGGGTCATCCGATTCCCTCAAGCTGCAAGCAAGCCATCTCGCAGAGTGGACGAAGTGGCATACATAAAATTCAAGTGAGTGGCTTCAGTGAGAAGCCCTTCCTGGTCGCGTGCGATAACGTCACTGAGGGCGGCGGCTGGACGGTGTTTCAGCGACGTGTGAACAATAAAATCGATTTCTATCGCGGGTGGTCCGATTATCAAATTGGCTTTGGCAACTTGGAGAGCAGTTTCTGGATAGGACTGGACAAGCTGCACGCGCTGACGAATGCTTGCGTTCAAGAGCTGATGATTCGCTTGACAGATGCCAAGAACGTCACAAGGTATGCAAAATATGAGGTCTTTGCAATAGGCGACGAAACTCAGGACTATGCCTTGACGGTGCTGGGTGCCTACTCTGGCACCGCTGGAGACTCGCTTCAATATCACGCGGGCCGCAAGTTCACAACGAACGACCGAGACAACGATTCGGGCGCAAAAAATTGCGCCGTGCTATATCAGGGTGCTTGGTGGTATGACTCCTGCTACATGAGGTACATCTTTTGAGAGTAGACATTTTTTCTATAAAATACATGAGCGAATCTTTGACAGTAATCTAAATGGGAACTACTCAAAGAATGATGGCCAAGGCATCACATGGAACTCGATAGAACAGAACAAGACGTTGAAGTTTGCTGAAATGATGATTCGCCCTAAGGATGACTGCTAAAGCACGCCTGCATATGCATATCCGTAAAGTTTGTCGTAACGAGGACAAAATATTGTATTTTCAACATATTTACGCAATGTGAATTAGAGGGTCGAAAGATTGTATTCAATTCAATGCTAAATATTTACTAAGTTTAATTTGCTTGCAGGATGTAAACAAGTTTCGTGCACAAGTGAGATCATAGCAAAACATAGTTAATTTGAAATGTAAGAGGAATTGTTAAGTCGATTGTAAACGGCTCTGAGAGCCGTTAAAATTTTATTGCTCACTTCAAAACGAGTCGAACTCTTATCGTATTTAAATTCCATTCATAAAATTAGCAAAATCGGTCAATTAAATTTTTAAACTTAATCTTAAACTGTTGTGAAAATATTTATAAAAAGAGTAAAAGTAATAACAAAACATTCATAAGATACTTGTTCCTGAAGCGATGTAATTTTCATTTTTGAGTCGTAAAAATCGAAACAGAATTAATGAACAAAGTGAATGAACTGAAGCTCGGATCTAAAACGGTTAAACATATTCCAATTAGTACAGTGTTTCTATTCTTATGTACATATGTATAAACATAGAGAGTACATATGGAATTTCAGTGTTGGAAATATTTGGCTGCAAAAAAATTGAAAGTTGCACTCAAATACCGGCGCACACTCGGATTTTATCTTATGGATCAACAACAGGCACAACAATAAAGTATTATAATCAGTCAGTTCTTCCTTTAAAGGGAATTATGCAAATTGAAAACGCACACGCACGTCTGCACTGCCGACCCCAGGGCCCGCGTTCCAAAAGCAATAAACAATGAAAAGAAAATATGTATACGAAAATCCCAAATAAGCTTACACCGTCACATCAAAATTGTCATTTCACAAAATACTCGTCTGCGTGTGCGTACAAACAAATTCAGGACTGCGGCGCGCACCTGGGCACACAAGTCGCCGGCAAACGTATAAGAAAAGAAACACGTAAAATCGTTGTATGTAACTTGTGACAACTGTCAATTGCAGCGACAAAGGCGGCTGGTGCGGCGAGGCCCCAAGTAAAACCAACGCACATTTATTCGCCCACTCCCACCCGGACAGGAAGATTTGCTGCAATCTCAGACTTCCCCGGACGCACTGACATCCTTCAACTTCACTGCATTCGCGGTTTATTTATGCCGTTATGATGGGAATCACAGTGCCAGTCAGCGCCGACAATTGAACGAGAGTTGTGCGAATTGTTACTCCACCAAATACTTAACAAATGTACGTCATCATCGGCAGAGTGAAAACTGCCAAACAAGCGCTTGAGCGGATTTTATTTGAATTTGCCACTGGATCCATACATAACTACATGTTTATTATTTGCCGATGATTTCTACTTCGGAAAAACCATTCATATATAGTTTTGCTTCTAGGAAACCGTACTGCATCAGTCGTCATTGTTCTTATTACTCCGAACGACATTTGGGCCCTGTAGAAAACGTTTGGTCGTAGATAGCCGCCGTTTCTAGCTACGAATACGCCTGTCAGAAATTGAAGCACAATTGAAATTTACTTCGTTTCCGTTGACATTACACAAAGCGCATCTGCAAGAATACAACACAAATGCGGCTAAGCAAGCGAACTGTAAACTATTGATAACTCAAATTCGTCAGGCTGACATTTGCGTAGAATAATTTAGGCTTAAATGTTCGTTCCTTTTAAAACCTAATTCTACAATAGAGTTTTTAAGTTAAAACTGTTATTAACCCTTTCCTTCTCGAATTATGAAATAGCCATAGAGACAAATTGGAAGTTGAAACGAGAGAAATATTAAAATTTAGACTTTCCAGTGGGTGGTGCGACGAGGTGGTAGCCATACTACACCAGACTACACTGGGCTTTTACGAAGCAAAATTAAAACATATTTTATATGAAAACAAAATTTCCCTTTATTTTCAAGTTTTTAGAGTTATTTGTTAAAATTTTCGAGTTATTTGGTGTCCTTTGTTAAACATAGAGCAATATTACATTTTTGGCATTTAATTCTGCTGCCCTGTCGAGCGGGAGCCGTTGCACAAATGTTACCAATTTTCAATGTTCCCAAAAAAACAAACTACATATTTTGCTGAAAAAGCGCAGAACAATGTTTCTTTTAAGCGATACAATTCATAGAATGGGGAAAAATCGAAAATTATATATTACATCGAAATTCTAAAATTGAATTTGGTAGCCATATGGCTACCATGGGAAGGAAAGGGTTAAATGCCAGCCTTATCTTAAAAAATCGTTTTTTACATACATACATTTACAGATTTTACAGCATGTTATTCGGTCGGTCTTAGAATAGTTTTAATACAGCAAGTGGCGCACACAGGATTTCCTTTCGGAGAGGCTGCGGGGTTTCGCGTACAACTTTTCAGCCCAACACCATTTGAAACCATATTTTTCACCAGCAATCTTTGTGTTTGTGTGCGCCACTAAATACAGTATACCACTGAATATTGCTTACCTATATGTTTTTATATGACATATGATGAGTTATACGAATAAGGGCGCGTTGCACTTCCCATACAATCAAAATATTTGATATCGCATGGCTATAACTGTAAGTCGCACAACTATTAAACTGTAAACAAAATTACTATTTAGGTTTCCTATTACGATTCTCTAGTCATAGGGGCTCGTTTATTAATAGATCGCAGTTACTCTTAACCCATTTTCGGCCGCTACCAGAAATAGCCAATATTTTTGTAATTCCTTTTAAGGACTTACATTTAGGACCTTAATCAAGAATATTTTTGGATTTTTTTGTGTTTTTTTTACAGTTTTTTTTTATAAATTAATAAAAATTCAATTTCAAATAAAAACAAATATGTATGTACATAGTTTTAGTCAAATAATAATCAAGCATGAAAACAAACAATTGTTGGCTTATATATGCACATACATGACGACTTCTGGCCAATCGTCGATTTTTCGACCACTGAAAAGTACGCGGTGCTGAGAGGTAAAAATATTTTCGTAATCTTATGGATATCAATTGATTGTGGTAATTTGGTCTTTAGGCTTCGTAAGTAATCAATAATAAATCAATAATTTTAAAAGGTTATATATTTTTTAGAATATTCAAAATATGACTAAAAAAATGCTTTTTTCGTGCCTTCACCAACATCTCTAAATTTATCGTTTAAAAAAAAAATTATTTTTTCGAGGGGTTACCAAAAGACCAAAGCTATTTTCTGCATCAAAAGTTCAAAGATATAATGTCTAAGTGCAGAGCTACTATCCTTCAAAGTGGCTGGTCGAAAAATCGACCAGCGGCCGAAAATGGGTTAAGGACGTCTGATAACACTAACACTAAGGACTCGATCACAGTCAATGCAAGGCCTAAAGGCCAATCAGTTCATCCCAACCTATCCTAAATCTTTAGTTATAATCTAACTTGAATCTTACTGAAATCTTCAATCTCACTTTGATTCTTAATTAAAAGAAAGAATTCTAGGATTAAGCAAAAACTTACACTAATTTCAGTCTCAAGGCAAAAAGTACGTTTACTCTTAAAATGTTTGGACTTTTTCTCCTTCTAAGTTTGCCTTTCCGCTTTTTTGTAGGAGTAAAAAACATAGTTTAAACATAGTTTTAAACATAGTTCAGATTTCCAAGGTAGGAACATTTATGTACATACAATGCCCACAGATGTTCTCGGATATGACATGGAGCATTAAAAAAAACAACAAAGTTTTCATATTCTCCAAGTTGCGTATGTGCACAAAAGCTGTGAACGTTTCGAGTTACTCAGGTTTCACCGTACTCGAGGTGGTTGTACTTACGACAAGCTGCTCAGCGGGACGTTGCACAAAGGCCAGGATCCGTTGCCTTGCAACCTCAAACTGCCAACGTTTCTACTCATCCTGCTGCATACGACTTGCTGCCATCAAAGTTCTTTTCTCGTTTCAATATTGGCTATCTGGTGTGACTACTGTCATTGCTATTTTTGTGGTTGTTGTTGCTATTGCCACTGTTTACTGAGGCGCGTGCCGGTTGACAGCTCCTTCTGTCAGACTACACATATACTCGACTACACACATACATACATATTTATGTATTATACATACATATGTATGTCGCGCAGAACGCACACGCGAGCACTGTAGTTGAGTGTCTGCATTGGCGGCCTTGGGGGGAGACGTAACATTTCGCTGATGATAATATCATCAATTTGACGTTTGATGTGCGCCCTGATTGCCGGTTGGCGTTGTCAGCAATTTGACTGTCGTTGTGGTTGGCGTTTTTTCTATCGGTCTCTTTATTCTCATCCCTTTTCTCCATTTTCCCTACATTTGCCGTGTGCGTGGGCATGAGCAACTTAAGTGCTTTTCCCCTTTCAAAAAATAATTTAATTCTTTGCTCGATTTCGCTTGATTTCCAGTCGATTTTGTCGCTTTGTTAATCTCGTCTATTTTGGATAATTTATCGATTTTCGCGTTGTTTGCTGGTTTGGCGGACACTTTTTAGTCAACACGCTACTCCACCTTCCCGCAGCCCTCTAGAGGTACACACATACACACACAATTTTGCGCAAATTGGCGCGTCCACGAAATTGAATTTCTCTATCAGCGCTGAAATGCTTCGCTGTTTCGTTCGCTCCTTTGTGCAGTTCAAGTGGAAGTGCAACTTGAAATAAATTGCTTCGGTTAGACGTCTTCTGCAGCTTGCGAGCACATCTGAAGTGGTGCGGCTGCCTCCAAAAAGCATCGGCTTATTAGGCGGCTCTGAGAGCCCTTCGGCAGCCCTTTTCCGTGGAATTTTAGCAATTTAACTTCGAACGACGATCGCTCCGACTAATTCATAAAATTGTAAACAAAAATCGTTTATAACATTTTAATTTTATTTACGTTTGTGACTCCTGAAAATTGGACTTTGAATGGTAGCCAGAAGCACAACATGGACCGTAATGTACATAGGTACATACCATATTATTAGTTATAGGCACTTCTGATACCTCTTATGTACAAATGCACACAACATGAATTAGTGAATTTTTTCTTATATATTTGCATTGATTTAATTGTCTTGGTTTTAATTTTTGTTTTATTTGATCAAATATTACCAATAATTTCTTAAAATAAAATTAGTTTTCCTACACCACACATTTCCAATTTATTTATTTACTAGAAGAAACTTTAACCTTGCTTACGTTAAATTTGAATTATTTCATGTTGGGCCACTAAAATATGTGGGCTTTAGTGCTCCCTGCTGTAGACACGATGCCAACATTAGCGAAGTTATTTATAAATCCTGGAAAACCAGGCATTTTGAGAGAAAGTAGCGATGTCTTTTTGAAATGGTGAAAAAGATAAATAAATTTCCATTATCTATGCGAAAAATGTTTAATCTATACTTCTATACTATTATAAAACAACCAATGTGACGTTGCTTTTTTTTAGCCACAATCAGGCAAAAACCACTGAACCGATTTAGATGAAGTAAGTACCAAACGATGTTTTATGTGGTCGAATGGTATATAGGCTATATGTGATTGACCACGCCCCTATGTTACGCCCACTATGGTAACAAAACTCAACTATGATATGCTTCTGTAAGGCAATATGGGTATCAAACAATTCAGCGTGCCATTGCGGTAAATATAGGCTATAACAGAATCGACCACGCCCACTAAACTAACCAAATAAAGCTACGGTACAAGTCTGTAAATCAATAGTGATATTAAATGATTTCGTGTTTTTATTGATGTTAACAAAGGATATTCGAGGGCAGTTTGATAAGTCAGCGCCTTGTTGAATGAAAGAAATTTTTTTCGGCAAAAAAACGTTTTATTCCTCAATATAGTCTCCTTTTAGCTCGATACACTTAGTTCATCGTTTTTTAAATTTGTATCCCTTCCAAATAGTAGGTTTTCCCAAGGTCCTCAAAATAGGAATATGTTTCAGTGATGATCCCTTCATTCGAGCCAAATCTCTTAACGCCGAACCATTTCTTCAAATATAAATTTGGAGAATATGCTGAATGGGGTAGTAGTTCGTATTCCAATCGATGGATTTTTTCCATAGCAACTACACACGTGTGCGCTAGTGCGTTGTCCTGGTGGAAGAGAACTTTTTGCGAAGAAAGTGCTTTGCATAATATGTGTTTTTATGCGTTTTACCCTCTTGAAGGTAATCGATGTGAATGACACCGCATGCATCCCAAAAAACTGTAGCCATGACTTTGTGCGTTTATGAAAACAAGCTGAATAAGACATATTCGTGGATAGGGACAGCAGAAAATAAATTCGTAGCATAAAGAGTGAGTAATAGTACAAAACTAATAAAACACCGCACCATAGAGTAATTGTTCCTTTTATTTACAAGAAGATGCTTTTCATAGAACACAACAAAGTGTTTTCAATTTGTACAAAATTAACAAACACAATGGAATCGGAAATATACAAAATAGCGCCAAACCAGATGACAAAATCCACATACAATCTACTACCTTGAATTCATGCTTTTCATCTATGTATAAATATACATTGTGACCGAAATGTTTCCGGAAATTCTCATTTAAAATTCGTGCGCTGTATATTTTTCGATATTTTAAGTTTCTGTAGGTTGGTAGCACTGTCCTTAATTACTATGCCAAAAATGAGCGCGATCTGTCAGACAGTTTGTTTACGGCAGCTGTTGAAACCAGTTCACCTCAGTAGTGCGTTGCGAAAAAAACAATGGGAAAAATATTGAACAAAGAGTTTGCATCAAATTTTGTGTTTCGAACGAAATTTCGTGTGCAGAATCGTTGCGAATGCTACAATAGGCTTATGGGGAATCAGTTTTATCGAAAACTCAAGTTTATGAGTGGTACAAAGCCTTTCAGGACAGTCGTACGACCGTCGAAGACATGCCGCGTTCTGGACGACCTTCGACCTCTACCACCGACGAAAACATTGAAAAGGCAAAGGAAATCGTGCTCCCAAATCGTCATGTGAGTGTTAGAGAGATAGCACGAGAGCTAGGCATCGGTCGTGAGATGGCTCGTTTGATTTTGGTGGACAATTTGTGTATGCGACGCGTCAACGCTCGGCTTGTTCCAATTCACCTCAATTTGTTCCAAAAACACCATCGTGAACAGGTCTCGTTAGACATGATTTTAAGGCCAAACATTCAATAAATACCATCGAACAGCCACCGTATTCACCTGATCTTGCACCGTGTGACTTTTTCCTGTTTCCCAAACTCAAATTACCACTCAGAGGAACGCGTTTTGAATCCATAGAAGACGTGAAACAGAATTCGCAGAGGGAACTCAAAGCCATACCGGAAAGCGCCTATAAAAAATGTTTTGATGATTGGAAGAAACGTTGGCATATGTGTATCGCTTCTAATGGAGCATATTTTGAAGTAGATAAAATAAATATTGATGAAGATTAAGAATTTTGCGTTTTATTTAAAATTTCCGGAAACTTTTCGGTCACAAGGTATATGTATTATATACATATATACAGGAGAAACTGCATGTTTGTGTGTAAACGCCTCACCCTCAAACGGACGGGCCGATTTCCATGGGTTTTTTTTGTTGGATTCGTCTTGAGTCAGTTCAGGTTTATTCGAAAAGAAAATTCCGGAAAATTGATTGGAAAAGTCGGAAAATCCCTGCCATGTTTGACCGCGAATCACTTGAGAACGGGTGGACCGATTTGGCTGGTTTGTATTCGTAGTTATCAGAACAAGGTTTGTGTGAAAGAAAATTTTAGGAAAACGGGGCGTGGCACTTTTTCACCAGCTCAAATTTTCAGACGATAACCATAAGTCACACATCAATTAAATTAACTTCAAGCTTACTATTTAGTCATGTCCTTCAACAGAGGGAATGGGGCGGATATTTGACCAGGGGGCGTGGCATCCATACAACAAATTTTTTATAATGCAATATCTTCGAAATTGTAAGGTGCACAGCATTGAAATTTAGTATAGCGTCGTCCCATAGATGTGTCATTCTACCAGTAAAATTTTATGGGGGTTGGATAAGAGGCGTGGCACATTTTTTGTGATCCAAATATTCCGCTGAACTATAAGTCGCACACCGATGAAACTTAGTATGAACTTAGGGGGCGTGGCACGGCTCACACAAGCCAAATCTTTAATATTTTGTGTTTGTGTATACAATTTTCCATCATGATCCATCTCGCTAATAGACACGAAAAACTGCCGGACAATTGAAACCTTACAACGTCTCACGGTCAGTACGACAGTGTGACACGACAGGTGACAGGTGTATGAACATTTCCAACATGTCGTTAGAGCGCATATATAATATATGTATGTATACCATATATGCGTGGGTGTGTATGTAGATCACGTTTGTTAGCATTACATTTGCATAGATTTTGTAACGCCATATCATTCGGCATGCAGAGAGCACTTCACCTTGACGAGGGAACACTTGTTGATTGCCAAAAATACTTTTGCAACCAGTACGAACATGTGCCGTATGAATTTCAAATGCAAAATAAGTTGTTGCACAGTGTTGCAGCAAAAAACCGCTTGACGTAAAGTGGGTGCCAAAAACGCAGCAACTAGTATTTAGATGTGCTTTATGTAATTGACACGGATCACAGCATCCGAGTTTAGATTAATCAATAAATAGAAAAACAAATACCTTTTATAATAATAAATATTCAATTCGTGTGCTGCAAAAAAGTTACTGACGGTAGTTTTGAGGTGTGAAAGCAATGCTCAAGGAAAAGGAATTAAATTTAATAGGAAGCATATTAGAGGGTGTAGAAGGAAGGAAGCATGCTTGGGATAGGAAGAATTACGAAAACGATGCTCGTACAAGATGATTGTGTTTGCGGTCTTCTTAAGAACTACAGTTCAATGTTAACTGAATTTACAGATGTGCCGAAAAAATTGCGCGTAAGTGCACCATAACAATACTGTTACGAAAATTAGCTCTCTCAGTTCGTTTTTGGATTGTGCTTGAGAATAAAACCACTTCAATTAATAATAATAATAATTGACTGGCACCACATCCCGCTTACGCGAGACTAAGGCCTAGCTTCCCGCAACCACCCGTGTTCTGCGTGTGAATTTGTACGCGGGTAGAAGGAACCTACAGTTTTTATGCCGGTTCCGAACGGCAGGTTGGGAGCTTTATCATAGGCAATTTTTACTCTCAGAGGTTTGCCATTTCCAGCTGAGAGGACAGCCACCGAAAGAGAAAACGAGTTTTCCCGTTATTTTTTAGGTGTTATTACAGGCAGTATTTGAACCTGAGGTTGCTGCCTGCGACTCGCGGTCCAACGCATTAACCAACTGAGCCACGGCGGCCAACTGAGCCAACTGAGCCACTTCAATTACTCAGCGCAAAACGCAGTCAGAAACCAACAATCACTTTATTTACAAATTTACACTTTTCTTGTATTGATACTTGTTACTACTTTGCTTGTTCAAATCAGACTTTCCACTGCGCTGTACCCGGCTGGGTACAATTGGCCTATCTCTCGATCGTTCTCGCACAGCCCATTACCATCGCGAGCCATCCTTGCCATATCGAAATTATAGCAAGTCGGCTGTACTCTAAAGTGCGTGCCTAAAAGTATGCCCGTAAAAGCATTCATGCATAGCACAACGACATAGTGCCTCATCGTTACAATACAATAAATAATGCATGCCGCAAACAAGCGCCAGGCATGGGCGCTGTAGAACCTCTTAAGGGGAGGTTCTCCTCTTTTTTTTTTTCAAAAAATCAATTTTTTTTTTTTTTGATGAAATGAAAGGTATGAATGTCGAGAATATGTGTGCAAAAGGATTTTTTGATACGACGCGTATTTTCATGGGAGAACACACCTGTCTCACGCGCGCTACGGGACGCTCCACTGCTCTAATTTGCTTCAAACGCGTTTATCTCGAAACCATTTCTTTCATCCTAACGTCAAGCGTAACTCATGATCTACTTATCCGAGTTACTTCATCTATAGCATTTCTTAAAGGGTATGATTTTTTATATGACTTATGCCTAAAACAAATATAAACAAATGTGTAATAATAGTCTTTTAACAAAAGAAAAGTCGAAAAAAATATGGTAAAAATTGAACTTTCTCTATGATTATCCATAAATTAGATGATTTTTTATAAAAATTATTCAAAAATAGGTATAAGTCATAGGGAATTTAATATTCTTTACTATAAAAAAAAAGTTTTGATTTCAGTTCACTACAAGTGGCTACAGCCTTGACGTTTCCGAACAATGTCTCGCTTGCAGAGGTTGACAAGACCCGCCATTTTTGGGCCGCCATATTGGATTTTGTAAAAAAAAATTTTTTTCTTGTATTTTAGAAAGATGGCTTAATAAATCATCAAAACCGTCTATTCGTGAGTCGTTTCATTATCCGACAGTAAATGAAAGAATTTCGCTTTATTTTCGGCCGAAAAGAGGAGAACCTCCCCTTAAGTAAACAGATTAAGCGTTAAAATTCATTTGTTCGATGGCGTTCAAGCATTCGAACTAATCATATGCACAAATGTGCCTTTGCTTGCGTACAATGTGTGGCTATGACAACAGCGACAATGCACACAATTCCTGGCCGCAGACATCAGCGCACGTCAACACATTTACGATTGCCATTATTTATGCGAATCGAAGCTGACAATGTTGTCTGGCTATGAAAAGCCGCATGACAAGCGCCAAGTACATTCGTCATAACAGCTTAAGTAGTGTTTCGAATCAAAAAACCTAAATGCGGCGAGATGGCGGCGAGAGGTGGAGGAGAGTAACAGAGCAGAGACCGTTGTGACTTGGCTACGACAAAGTGGCCGCATGACTCTTTTCAGTCGCCACAAAAAAGCTCAAGTAAATAAATCACCGTAAAAGTGGAGCGCGCGCAATTACAAAGCAAAACCAGAGCGAAAGGAACCCGAGTGAACAGCCAACACGCACAAAAGCCGCAGCAACCGAAAGTAGGCAAATGTAACCCTAATGATAGTGCAATATTTTCTTGGCCCACATGTTGCGGCGCGCAGTCAGCGGCGGCCTTTTGTAGGCATCTTGGTCGGAAAAAACCAATGAAAAATGGTCAAAGGTAAAAGTGTCAGCCTGCCAAGTGTCACAGTGGGTTGAGTTTGTTTAGTCAGTGAGATTGTTTAGTTTTTGTTCGCGTTTGATGGTGAGGTATGTAGATTTTCCGATTGCGGCTTGGCTTGGTTCAGTGGCTGAATTGTTACGAACGTGTGCCAGATTTATTTTGTTTGCGTATGTCGGTTTATACATCATTCTTAAAATTAATAGATTAGGTTGGGTTATGGTGACTGCCACTGTAAGAGACGCACTCGGAGGTTTAACTATTATTTGGCCCATTGTGATACCACAAATTCCATCCGTTTTAAATATGTATGCAACACTGTTTTCCCCAACATGTGTACCAACACACATTTCAAACGCATGAGGGAACGGGGAAGTGGACCTACACACTTGGAGGTTTTGCCATTGCGCACCAGGAGCGCACTTGTGCGTTTCTTACAATTCTCATCTACTTTACATGAATAGCGATAGAAGTAGACGAGTGTTTAACCAGGCCAAGCTAGGAATCGAATCTAGGGCCGCGGTATGAAAAGCAGGCGCCCTACGCGCTGGACTATCTCGGCCAAGTTAAAATTAAAAAGGTGCTTTAGTTTGGAACTTAAAAATTCAATTCTCTTTCCTCTAAACACATATAGGTACACATATTCCAATATCGCTTAAAAATATTAAATTAAACTATACACATTTATAGCTAAAACGTTCGACATTAAAAGCCACACTCATACTAACTATGAAACAGTTTAGTTCTTTTGATTGCGATGCACAAAAAAACTTCATTCGCGATACACTTACAGTTCCATAAATGTTGTACATATTAAACTTATTGTTTTTGTTAGTTGTTCTAAACTTGAAACATGCATCAAGACACAATAGAAATACAACCAACCATCTAAATAGTTCATACAAATAGCCTAAACAATCCTTCTCCAGACCAAACCTTTATTCAAGTTTTGCAAAATGTTTCTCAGCTATGAGATTGAATGATTGCATGGTTGCATGGAGTTTTTTACATGAATCTGAATCGTTTTTCCACGCTGTTTTCAAAACCATACTCCGTTTTTATGTAACAGCTCTAGTTTTCGCCAAAAATGTTCGACTGTAATTTCCGAACCAATAATCCTATCGACATGATTTTTATATCGTTGCACTAAAAACATCTCACGCCATCTTTTCTAACAATAATCAATTTTATGCGTTCTAAATTGGCGTTGTAATAAGGATTCAAAGTTGGAAAATATTGAATTTCAAGGCGTTTTTTTCTGATGGCGAAAATTGTACAGATGTTTCATAAATCAAGTTACGAAGTATGTATATGAATATCTTAAGAAGAAACATCAAAGAATACAACACAGCCAAATGATTTGGCGGAATACACATTCGCATCGAAATAATAGCAAAAATGTACCATAGTCATTTTCAGTCTTTGTCCTTAAAAAATTAGGAGCCTCAAAATATGCAAAGTTTTTAATTTTTTTTTTGTTTCGAGCAATTCAAAATATTTTTGTTTTTTGCTTGTATTTCAGACTATAAATGGAACATATAAAAGAGCATATTTTGAGGAAAAGTTTTTAAGGAAAAAGACTGAAAATGACTATGGTACATTTTTGCTATTATTTCGATGCGAATGTGTATTCCGCCAAATTATTTGGCTGTATTGTATTGCTTGATGTGTCGGCTTTCTTATACACCTAACTCGTTAATTGATTTACAAAAAATGTGTATGTTTTTGACCATCAAAGAAAACGCCTTAAAATTCCATATTTTCCGACTTTGAGGTCCAATTATCGCGGAATTTTAAAAGTTATAAAAATAAGTTGCATCGGAAAAGAAGCCGTGCGGTGTTGTTAATACGAAAACTATGTCAATCGGTTTTTTGGTTTAGAAATTACGATCAAAAATATGGAAAAAGTAGAGAAAAAACTGAAAAAATGACACGGTACCTATATCTCACTAACTAGAGCTGCTAGAAAAATCTGAGGATAGATTCGAAATCAGCGCACCCAAATTAGTAAGAAACAGTAGAAAAACTCCATGCAACAGAAAAAAGTGTTTTTTGTTGTTCTGTGTTATCTATATTCTGCTGACTGAATGATCAGCAATCTACCTTGGCAACGTCATAAATAGCAGCAATGAGGTCAGCCTGGAGATAAAGCGAGGCAACTCAGTAGGAGAGACCTCTCTCGACTGACTTGCACTCTATAGGACGATTACTCTGTCCGTGCTCTTTTATGGCGCAAAAGCAAAGACATTGTCGCGAACGACAGCGGCCCATGGGGTGTTCGAGAGGAAGGTACTTCGCAAAATCTCCGGCCCTGTTCGTATTGGCGATAGGACCCAACACTGAGCTGTGTGAGCTGTATAAAGGCATGGACATAGCACAGCGAATTAACATCCAGTGGCTACGCTGGCTTGGCCATGTCTGCCGTGTGGACCATGAAGCTTCGACGAAAAGGTGTTCGACGCGCTAGTTGGAAGAGGGAGGTCGTGTGTCCGGTGGAAAGACCAAGTTAACCAAGGACGCCGTATCATCTCTTGGTGCGACCGATTGGGATTGCGCGCGCAAAGCAGAGGCGTCTGGAGAGAGCTTTTGCGGCAGGCCGTAACCCGATAACGGTTTGTTATTCTATCAAAAAACAGATTCCAAATAATAAAGACCGATACCAATTTATAATATGCCTATGAATTTGTTTTACAGATTTATATGATTTTCTTTAGGTCTATTTTCGGAACCGTGGTTAGTACCCGAATTCAAATCGAAAAATGATTCTCGTTTGATGGTTGCCCTCTTAAGAGGGGAGTCGAGCTTATTGGCTGTCCCAGCAATTACATACATATTTACATATATTAGGATGAAATAAATTGAAAACAATTAGACAACCATTAGACTGTTATTGTTGACTCAGTTTATATTCTAAGTTCTTCTCTTATGAATATCAAAAGTCAAATATATCAATTTGATTGTATAATTAAGATTCGAAAACTTTCTTTGAACTTTATGTCAAAAATTGCCTACAATGGAATGTTTGCTCCAGCCCAACTATGTGGGTACACTCCCCGGCAACGTGGGCGTCGTTCACCACAATCCACATGTCGCACATTGAAACAACAATTTGACGTATCATCCGTTATCTATGGCACCTCATTTAATAACAACAAACGAGAACACAACACATGGCAGCCCAGCGTCGGTGTGATCCTATTTTTAGCGATAGCGACCACAGCGCCGAAGCGAAAATACTAAAACGGGAGTCCAAACCCACAAAACCTCAAACTAAATCCCACACAGATTCATTGTTGTCACCCTCGCTAGATTTTGGCCGCCCGTGTTATGAAAATCAAACTCAAACAAACAGCACGTTACGTGCTTTGAATGACTAAAAATAACAAGGCCGAAAATAACTAGACATGTTACTAATTTTATGCAAAATGTTGGTGTGACGTTAAAAGCCACCAACTATGTTCAAGTGTGTGGGGGGGGGAAAGATGCAGCGATAAAAGCGGCAAGTGTGAGAAAAGCGATTCTCCAATGACCGTAGCGAAGAGTGAAAATTTCAGAGGCCGACAGCTAGTAATGAACTACTTATCTTTACTCACTGTAAGATATGTATGTATTATCTACCTAATAAGCAACGTCAGAGATTGAATTTAAAAAAATGCAAACTGCAGATGTTGATTGTTAAGAACTGAAAAATATCTATGTGTCGAATTATCTTTGGTTTGGAGTGGTTTCAGCAAATTTAATATAAATTGACCTATTAGCTTCATATGTACCTAACCAATTTGCTGCCTCTTTAGATTCCGAATTTTGAAAAATCCCTTCAAGTGGAAGTTTCTATTTAACAAGACCCTAAATGAGATTTATGTTACAATTTCATATTTTCAACTTTAGCGGTTTTGGCACGGCGATAATACTCAGTCAGTAAGTCAGTCGGGACAAGCAATTATGTGTTTGTAGATGAAAAGATACATTCTAAGCAGGAAATGTCATACTTTTTAGAGTAAATAATCTATGAAAAAGCTCCGAGCTCGTCTTTCGGAGTGGGCCTTAAGGGAGCCTACCCTTCAATTTGTGTATAAACAACTAGGAAGAATCCTCGATAGTCTGGCGTATATAGTCATGCATGCCGTGCTTGGCCCGCTAGCCACAACAAACTAGTTCTTAAGTTTCAAGCTCTTTCTCATGGGTTGTCACGTACAATTCCACGAGACCGAGCAAAGTAGCATTGTTTGTTTGTTTACACATGCAGATGCAAAATGCTGGCACTGCCGCTGCATACACAGATCTTGTTTACATTTACAGATGCAAAATGCTGGCACTGCATCTATATCTATTTACATTAACTAGTAAGCAACTAAGTTACTTACTTACGGCCTGCCGCAAAAGCTCTCTCCAGGCGCTTCTGCTTTGCGCGCGCCTCCTCCAGTTGGTCACACCAAGAGAAGATAGGTCAATTTGGTCTTTCTATCGGAGACACGGCCTCGCTCTTCGCCGTCGAATCTAAGTTACCAACATTATTCAATTCCGGTAGGGCCCTCGCCAGAGGTACATTCCCAGCATAGTTCGACATAAAAAGTCGTATATTACATGCCGTAGTCAATTAATTAATCATGTATATAATTAGTATATCGATGAGTTAATGCTACAAGTAGTTTTGGTAAATCGGCTTTGTTTCGAGTGTCAAGAACTTGCGCTAAAAGAATGAACGCTCTTATCTCTAAAGGAACCAGTTGGCATTCACCAGTTAGTAATATTCCCGGTTATACCTAACCTAACTATTATACACTACTGTGCAAAAAGTAGACAAAGCGGCAATCTTTTTTCGGACCTTAAATTGAAGCTGAAGGACGATAAAACACAAAAATTCCAAGCGCCCTATGACTTCACGAAGCTTTTCCTGAGAATAAATTTGCCATCATTCGCTTGCTTACATGGCTATCTTCGCCCAAATTTCTTGTTACATTTAGGTGCAATGTTTTCCTTATTCAAGCTGGGGTGGCAAATAGTCACCAGAAAAGCAGCTGCCGAGTGAAAAGCGAAACAAGGTTACAAAAAGTAAACATTGCGTATTCGACTCCTCTTAAAATACATTGTTTGTGTGACTGTTAAATCTTCCAAAAGGTAAAAACTCACACCCGCACTCACACACACTCGCCGTGCTTGCCCCAGGTGCGTACCGCATTAATCAAAACAAACAGGCACGTACGCACACTGATACCAATGCACACACTCTTAGCATCATTCCTTGGCCCCATGACTTTAAAGCAGAAAATCATGGTTCGGCAGTTGGCGAGGAAAAGTTGCAAAAGGATTAAAAGAGTTTACGATTCGAATCATGGCGCAACTGCTGCTGCAACAAGCAGGCATGCGGCAGCGGAGCACAGGTGCAAAGGCTAACCGATGCCGCAATAAAGTCATATTATAGCATAATAAAAAAGCGGGAAACAATAGCGAACGGAAAGGGCGCCACAGGCAGTCGAACACCAATGAAATATCCCTTTTCTGCTTGGCGTTCCTGTTTGCGCAATATTTGTGCGTATTTGTGTGAGTGAATGCGAGACAATAAAAATTGGGCTTTGCGCATAAGCAGTGCCTTGACTGGCGTTTGTTTCGCATCTGTTTGCGTAGTTGTTGTCAACGAGTGGGTTTACTATATGTGCGTATGTTTGCCCGGTTGTGTGTTTTCTTATTTTATTTGTGGCAACACTTTATTTCCCCATCGAGACAAGTTATGGACGAAAATCAATACGACGTGGCCAATAGGCAGCGACAGAGACGGGCACTTGGCAACGCTTCTTTTACGGTTCGGAGATTCATTTGCAGACATTTGTTCTCGTGCTAATATTTGTGTTATTGTAATTGTTATTACAGCTTCTCCACATTTTTGTCCGTGCCGATTATATTTTGGTTTACTGCGATTTCTTTATGTACAAGTATTATGCACAAACCCGAACCAGCTTACTACTTGGATCATATCATAAAAGTCATTGATCGGAGCATAGGATCTTTTTTCTATGCAAAGAAAGTTCAGTGTGTGTTTGAAAGCCTTTTTGCAATTTTTAACCGACACCAACATCTCATATCTCAATTTTTGGACCCAGTTTGAAACCATATTTTTAACCAGAAATTCTTGTATTTGGAGGCGGGTTGACCTTCTCCTGTGTGCACCACTGTAGTGTATAATGTGTGGAACTAGCCGCTCAAAAAGATACACATCAAAAATATTTAATCATAGGTTAACAACATTATTTTTTATTCAGAAAAAACAGTTGCCATGAAAACTAAAATCAATCATATCATACGGACAAAATCCAGTTCAACACTTTTCGATTTTCTATGACTTCAACTCAAAACATCGATTTTCTTGCAACAAATTTTGGCCGCAGAAATTTGGCTCATTTTAAATACTTGTTTCACAAATGTCTCATGGTTAACCAGGATATCGTTGAAGTGGTCTGAAGCACAGGGACAAAGTGCTCAAAATCAGGACATGATCCGGAAAGCTAACTGTTCTAAAGCGTTCACTTTTTGTGTGCCCCTTTGCTAGCAACCGCCCAAACAGAATGGAAAAATATATCGTACTTACAACTCTCAAATGTTTTCTTTCAGTATTTAACAAAACAACATTTTCGAAATCGGCAGGTTTCCGGTTTCTTGGCCTCGGTTAGTCCCATGCGCTCGCACTCGGTGAGTGCCGACTGTACTTTAGTAACGACGCCCGTGTCCGGTGTCAGGTTTCCGCCGCGCAGCGTGAATCGCTGTCCTTACTCCAGCACCATGAGACGAATAAGATGCAGTATGAGCTTGGTGTCGTCGCCGGGCTTCACCATCTCCTTGTCGGGAATCTGTATGCACCTACTCAAAGTTATTAAAACAGCCAACAAAGTTTGTCGAAATTGATAGAAAGTTTCTGGCTCGATATTACATACAAATATGCACTAAACAAAAATCTTTCAATTACTTTGTTTTTTGTTGATTTTATTGAAAAAATATAATAAAGATATTTTGCACAAAACAACACCAACCTACTAAAATCCAATCACAACTTATAGGCCTATTCAAAATTAATATACAAATGAAGGCAGACTGTTAAAAGTTACGAAAATCGCTTTCAAGTCTGCACTCGCGGCTCCAAGAGCAAGGATTTGTTTTCAGAATTCGAAATAAAAGTGCAAAAGTTGTAAAAAATCGAAAAGTTTGTCAACGAGAAAACAATAAATCAACAACATCATAAATAATTTCCGAAGATAAATAATATATACATACATACAAATTTAGTCGTTTCATTGCGGCAGTCACATCATTGGCCGCCGCCAAGCCAACGCAACGGGGCCAAGTCAACCAGCTGACGCGCCCGGATGAGCGCATTTAACAGAATTTTTAAAGATACACACACATCCACACAGCGTCTGGTAGAAATGTAACAATTTGTTTTTATTTTCATTAAAAATGCTATCGGAATGAAAGCAAATCCTGCGAACATTTCCGCGCTCGGCCCTCGTCTTCTCATTGTTATCCCTGTCGTCACAACTCGAGAGATTTTGACATGGCATTGCGTCTGTATTGATATTTTTGTTTTTATTCTCCGCGCCGCCTGCCCCACTGGCGACGACAATGTAGTAACAATTCCATTGGAGTTGGGGAGCGAAAAGGGCAAGAAAAAGGAAACGTCATGCGACCCTTTTGCTATCGTTGCGAGTAAAATCAATTTAAAAACCGCCTTCAATCGCTGCCTGTCATTACTTGTACTAATAATACGAGGTACATGCAATAAAGTGCTTGATTTTCCCTGAGCGATCCGGAAACGTCGACCAGGCCGCATTTTAGCATCCGCGGACAGATTTGTATTACTCTGTTCCAAAAGGGATCGCTGGGGTCATTGTGAAGCCGGAGCGAATTCAAAAATAACATTTTAGTGTTGTAATGTAGTTTGATGAGCTTGAAAAATGCGCGTTTGGCACGAATCCGAACACCTGGGCGAAATAACTCTAAACAGCGTTCAGTGTTCATCTAAAAAGGAACAAAGGGAATATTTATGGTTCAATCTACATGTACAGTTTTTCCGCCCACTTTTGTAGAAATGATACAGTTTTGAACTAAATGATTTGGTTGTTGGTCAGCAAGTAAGTAATAAATTGTTTATACAACTTCCGTAGAGAATTTATTATATATAATTGTATATTTAGCTATTGTAAAAATTTCAAATCAATCCACGCAATGTTCAAAAGCAAAAAAGTTGAGTTCGAGAAAAGCGCGTTTAAAATTTTGTAGGTAAGCATTGGATCTGGTAAATTTAAAACCAACTTGATTTTATTCGAATGAGGCCAAAATATTGTTTAAGCCGAACATCGATTTTTTCAAAATCTTAGGTGTGGTGTTGCACCTTGAAGTAAGTGCATGTGGGCGCGAAGACTTGGGCTGCTTTTATTGCTGTTGTTTGGGCTGTCAATGCGATGCGCGTCATGCCGCAACATAGGAAGCTGCCAGCCATACTTCGATGTGATATCGCATTTAGACAAACGTTACTTGTACGTGAGTGTCAGTAATGTATGCCGAGACCAGTGGCGCCTACAGGATTTCGTTTTGGGGATTTTAAATTTTCATTTCATTTCATTTATTTCAAAAATAGCCTAGAATTAATTAACAATTCATACAGACTAACAAAAATTAAATACTTATACTATAAGTCTTTTTAACAAATCCTTGAATACATTTTTAGGAATTGAAAAATCTAAATAGCACCATACCAGTTGAAACCATATTTGCAACCACAAATACTTGCAAGACATCGATATATTTTGGTATTTGGGAGGGGTTTAACGCGCCGAAACTACTCTTGCGTGCGCCACTAGTCGAGACGATATTACTTTAGCGTTATCGCGTTTGCCGTTTGAAAACGTTTCTTTCTGAGTTTCGAGTTGTGTGCCCAAGAGAGCTTTTACTTTTTCTACAATCGCCCGCAAGACGCAGCCGAGCTATGAATGTGAGTTCAGCGCGCAAGGCAAAGCATTTTGAGCGATTGCAGAAACGGTGACGGACACTGTTCGACAATTGCTTAACGCGTAATTGCTCGATTAGGTCTGTTCGCTTTAGTGTTCCTGGCGGCGCAACCACGTGCCGCACGCGTTCAAAGTGCGTAAAACGTACCCACACTTCGGGTCGGGCCGGGAGTGTCCTTTCGCCGCTGAGCCATGTACGAGTGTGTTCGGTTCGACTGTTGCTGCTTCGAAGCGTTTTTCGACGTCTGCCCGCCGAACAAGGTTGAGGTTCATTGATATTTTTAAGCTGCGCGATATTAAATAAAATAAATGCCGCGCGTATTCCGCACTCAATTACGGCTATTATGTGTGCATGTGTGTGTGTGTGTGTTTTTGTGTGGTCGCAAATGGCGCTTTATCCATTTCATTTGCATATTTCGCGCCGTTCGAACGCCCACATGCTATGCGTCCATTGAAAACCATCATGTAATTTATTGGAAATGCAAAAAAAGGTTTTTTCACTCGTTTGCCTCGCACTCGACTCCCGTCACCGCCAGCGTCCCTTTCCATTGACCAAACTCAGCGTGTCGACGTTTTAATAAACATTTTAATTTGCATTTTTATTTTCGTTGCGAAAACGTTTCCGAATTGAAAATTATTTTACTTGAACAGTCTGCTGTTGACAGTCTACAGTTGCCAATTGGCATATGTACATGTGTGTGAATGTTTGTTAGAGAGCTGCATAAATCCATTTATACTCGATGCCTTCACGTGCAGTTTTAAAAACGGAACACGTATCCGAAGAGAAGCCGAAAAAAAGGTACTCATTTTTCGGTACCTCTAAATTGTCGAGTAACTGCACGTTGTTACTCGACGCTGAGCGAGCAGCTTCTCGTTGCGAATCGACGCTAGCAGACTTCCTTCTCGTTGCTACGCAATTACTCGCGGAAGCTGTCGAGTATGTCGGAAGGTTTGAACTGCATGAGGAAGCGCAAATGCTCGCGGAAGGTGTCGAGTATGTCGGAAGATTTGAAACTGCATGAGGTACCGCAAATACTTTGTGAAGTTTGAGTTGAATGTGCTTCAAAGGAATGTTGCAAAGCATTGCGCGCATTGCGCGAAGCATAATTTTTTGTATTTTATATTTGTTTAGTTATTTTTAACGAATAATATGAACAAATATATGTTATTGTAAATATTAATTTATAAAAAACCTTTCCCTTCCCACATTAACAACATTCATTGATTTCAGCTTCCACGCGTAATCGCTCGAATTTTGATTACAGGATGATAAATGAATAAATAAATAAAATAACTAATAAATAAATATTTTTATTTTCATTTATATTGATTTAAAAATATTTAATTACAATAAGTATTGAAAAATTAATAATACATATAACTATAATAAATAATATAACTATATTTTAAGATTTTAAATCAATTTACTGCAATGCAGTAACTGCATAAACATAGCAAAAACATTCTAAGTCCAACCACAACGCCATTAGCAGCAGCAATATCTGGTCTGCCGTTGACCTTGAAGCTCCAAAAATTGTCGAGCTTCCGTAGGAAGGTACCTCATACTCGCGGAAGTTTTGCTAATATGTTCCTCTTTTTACATGTTCCTATTTTTTCATGTTCCGATTTTTCGGCTTCCGCTTTTTCGCGGCTTCCTTCTCGTTGTTATCCGAAATTCTGTGCTTCTCTTCTCTTCTCTACGCGTGAGCGGGAGAGCGAGTAAGAGCAGTATACATACTCGACGGCGATCGAGTAAGTGAAGCATACGTATCCGACAACAAACTTCTCATGTGCAGTAAAAAGTTATCCGATGCAGCTCTCTAATGTTTGTGTATGTATGTATGGATGGGCGTAAATATGCCCGTCAATTTTAAGTGCTTCTTTAAAGGTATTTACAGCATTTTATCACCTTATCGCTGTGCATTTGCATATTTTGATTTCGTGCATTTGGTTGGTGGTTGGCCTGTCTGTCTGTCTATCGGGCGCGCCACCCTTTGCTCAAGGTGCGAATTGCTGCGACGTGCGTGCGGTTGTGTGCGCCTTCGCTTTTGCTCTGTTCGCCTGGTCCCTCTTTTCCGTGGTGTATTTTTTATAGTTGTATTTTTTGCCATTTTATTCAAATGTTCTTTTCATGAACGACCTTCGAATTCTATGGTTTTGCGCGCACTGTTGCCGTCGCCAATTTCATATCCCAAATACGCCAAATGCGACCTACGTGAACATTTTAAAGATTTGAATGATTTCTAATTCGCGTGCGGCTACATTTGTGTTTTCTCTTCTCATCTATGGCATTTGCATTTCAAATATGAAAATGTCATATTTTTATTACTGAAATTTTCACGTGTAAGTTTCAGTTGAAGCTAGCAAAAGCTGTTTGTATTGAATTACTTGTAAGTACTTACTTACTTATCTCTCTTCATACATTCAACATTGTGATTAGACCGACTAATTTACTTTTGCATATGTTGAAAATATATGCTAATGCAAATTTTTTAAGAACGTTAGAAAATGTATTATGTAATTAGTGCCTCAAGTCCAGTTGTTCCCAGCTTTAAATACGAGTTGCTCCAAATAGTGGACATGATTTAATCTCATCTTTTAAAAGTTGGTGAATGCAATTAATTCTGTCGGCAACAGCTGAAACTCATTTAAAACGCATTTAAATGAAAATTGCTTTGCTGCAAGCGGCGCACAGGTGTCATCTCGCAGCGCGAGATGGATAAACAAAATTGGGAATTTTGTGCTCGTAATTTCAACAGTTGGCACCAACTGTCAAACATCAAACCGAACATCAACAACCACAGTAAAGACCACACCGACACCGGCACCCGCACTTAGTAAACAACAACAATCTAACGCGTAACCGCACTCGGCCACCGCGACTGCGCTGGCGTCGACAACTTTCAACCGGAAACTTATTACGAATTTCGTACCAACTTCCCCCTAACGGGCACAGACGCAGAGACGGAAAAACTGGCGGCCGCTGTGGTGGGTGCGAAGATGCAACATGCTTACTCGTATTTCCCTCCGCACGCGCTGGAAAAGTTTAAAGTGCAAATGCGAACGATGCGCCAGCCAGCGGAGAACACACGGAGAAGAGTTCATTGGCATGGCCACTTGGCCGCCTGGCTGCTAATGCAAATGCAAATAAATCATCGAATGGCGCTGACGCTGCTGCAGGCCTGCCCTCCCACTCGCGGTGCGAGCCGCCGTCACAGAAATGGTGTTTTGATATGACGCTAATAAATGCTTTTGAATAATTTGAGTGCCGCACGCGGGAACGGTCGCGTCTCGCGAGCCACTTCAGCGAGTGCTCGCATTTGACAGCGGGTTTATCACGCCCACTTTAAGCACACATTTTTACAACTTTATTTTTATGGGTTTCGTGGTATTGGAAATTCAAACTCGAAATTGGTCTTTTAGCTCGGAAATGGGCAGATAAAAGATATGTTGGACGCACTGGACCGACGCAGTGGAAATTATGGTGAAATTTTACAGCGGCCATAATCCACGGCAATTTGGCCGGAGCACACCTAGGCGACCGCCATTGCTTGTAAGTGCCCGCAGCGGAGAAACAGTTTGACCTTTTCTAAATGGGTTAATAATAATGACACCGCAAACGCCGACAGCAGCGGAGAAAAGTGGCGATGTCTCTGGCAAACGTTTATGACCACATGCCGACAAATTAATCGGACATTAATCCATTGCTATTAATAACAATTAAGCCGAACTATAAACTTGGCAATGAATGAACGGCCGCCGAACACAATGACGAGCAACAGACAAACAGACAGATAACCTGCTCTACATATGCCAGTCAATTCCGACAAAAAATTAGCATTTACCCGATGAGGTAATTATCAGAATATATATGTACATTCATATGTACATATGTATGTGGAAACATACATTACGCATAGTAGTTGTTAAGTAAATAAGACCGCTTAACGGGTCTGCCAATGAGTCTGCCAATCTGTAAGAGTTTGGCATTTACACCGACCAGATATCGAAGTCAAAAACTCTAAATTTAAATGCCAACTACTTAATTAATCCTCAGATGCGTAAATGTTTTTGAATATAAGTATGTACGTTAGGGCGGGTCAAATTGTATGGAACGATTTTTTTTGATGAAGCGTATAGCAAAAACGTAATCTATAGGTGATTCTGAGAAATTTTGCTCAAGAGACCATAGCTCTAAATCGGATTTGGAGCCCCCCAAAATTTCAAAATAGATATTTTTCAATATATACATAGAATAATTTAATTAAATTCGTCATAAAATCGGATAGAGTTATAGTAGATTTCTCAATCTGGGCTTGTTTGAAAGGTATTTTTATCACCTTTCAGAATCTGTATTGATACCAATATTTGTTTTTATTTTTAGTAGACATATTAGGAAAAAAAAAAAAGAAAAAAAAAATTGATCGTAATAAAAGTTGTTGGAAATTATCTGAACTTTCATAATCTGCAAAAAAAAAAATTATCGAAAAAATCGAAGAAAATTCGGAATTTATTAGTTCGACCTAATGTATGTGTAAAAATCGTTTTTAGTAAATTTTTTTTAATTTTTTCACATGCAACTTTTTCTCAGTAGTTCCAAATGTGGACACCGTGAAACGCCATACACATAATTAATGTTAAATCTTACCCACCGATCTTATGCCGATTCTGAATAGTTAGGAGCTTTTTTCTCAGCAGCCATCGAAAGAAAAATTTTAATTTCTATATTTTGGTTACCGCCTCAAACGGTAAACGCGGTCCAACGCATTGATCCACTGAGTTAAAATATACGGAGAGACATTGTCGAAAGACAAATTTAGACCGCAAGGAGGGCCAATTTAATATGTGTATGAACCTGAGCACATCTCTAATGTTGACTGATTTGAGGCCGTCCAAGGGATTGAAGCAGGAAAACCAAAAGTATTCTTTTTACCTAAGTTTGTGGAATAAACTGTTAAAATTCCTCATTGACTGTGCCAAAATCTCTTGGTACAAGAGTGCACAATTGTGAACACAGAACACATTAAAACACTTTAGAGCTTAGAGTTTTCCTCAAAAAAATATTTAACAATATTTACATATGTCTTTGAAATGTTGTATTTTATGACTTTTACTTTGCCAAAAACAAAAAAACCCATCAATAAAACCAGATTCTGAATCGTTTTCTTAGATCAATTTAACAATCTCAAATAATATATTTTCACTAACTGTCGTTTACACAAAAACTTGAGTATGTGCGTAAGAAATTGAAAATAACAGCTTAGCTTATGTACAAAAATCCTTAGTTACAAGTACTGAAACCTTTAGAAAAATACGTATTTACGTATTATACTTACGCATTTGACTTAAATGGAGAAAAATTGCATGATGTTTCATTAGTTTCTACAGAACACATTGAACTTCGGTGAATAGGCGACTGTGGTAATTTGCTCAGTGGGTCATCGGCACAGTAACTACTGCATTGTCTGCGGAATGGCGAAAACACCGACAAACCGATATACTCTGCTTTCGCTTGGCAACCAATGACCTCCCCTCATCATTTCTTGAACTACTCTGCAATGGTGGGTTTAGTACTGCTAGTTACTTGTTTTCGACTTTATATTTTATACATATGTATGTATTGATATCTTGTGCGAGTGGCAAGTTGAAAGCTAGTTAAAGGTGAAAGAAGGTGAAGTTGGCAAGAAATCGAACATAATCAATTTGTTGGAGTCAAACAAGTCAAAGCAGCAAACAGGGCAAATTGTGAGGCAAAGAAAAGAAAGTATTCTACAACGTGATTTATGTGCTTGGAGCAGCAGAAACTTGTGGCAAGTTCACAGCGGATGCTGTCGTGATAAATGGTGCAATAGAAAACTGTCTACGCAGCTCAAAAGTTGAGGCATTTAAGTATGCAAATTGCATGCGCTTAACTAATGCGGCGCTGGTGGCATGGCAACCAAGGCAGCGGCTGAGAGACTCGTCGCGCGGAAACGCCATAACCACATTCGACGCCACTTGATGTTTCATTTTCGATTTTGATATGCACCTACATATATGTATGTACATCTAAATTGGCCTACAATGGGCTGTCAACAATATCTGCATAAGGCTCGACACACTGAGCCGCCGATCATAGCTGAGAATGGAAGCGTTCATAAATTCATGTACTTACATATGTACATATGTATGTATGAATGTACACATGTACCATGCATGAAGCCGTATGCGAATTGCATAAATGCGAGTTCCAGTCATTGGCAGCGGAATGTCACAGAGACGACTAGAAGAACAAGGCGGCTGTCGCATAAAATGGCAAGGCAACAATTTTATAGAAATGTTTACTCACTGGTTGCCAACGTGTTTTGTGTTGCAAATGACAATCTGCGAGCTATGCACAGGTGCTGCAGTACAACAAATATGGATTAGAGTTATATGTGAAGATGTGTATAAATGTGCGTATGTATGTTAAAAGTGAACCAAAACTTGAATGAAACGGAAACAATCGAACAAATGTGGGGATAGTTCTCGAAAAAAGGAAAGGCTATGAAGAGTTTAAATGTTAAGTGTAGGCACAGTTGAAACTACGTCTTTCATTTTCATACTTGATCATTTAAATGAATTTTTCTTTTAATAGTTTACAACAATAACAAATGTTAGTTAATTCTTAAACCAAAAAAGCAAATATGAAATCGGCATAACGTCCAATTTTTTAAATTTTTATATTGGTAGGCTGACATCTAGTCGCATCAGTATTTTGTTGATTTAAGTTGTACTCCAAAAGTATTTTTCTGGTATAAAATGTAAAATCAATCGATAAAACTGTCAAGAAAGTCATGTTGAGGCGAAGTGTTGTCTTCTCTTGAAAATAAGAAAAAGAGCACTAAAGAGATGTAGCGAATTTTTCATAAGAAAATAAACCTATCTCACCGCACATTCTTTTATCTTTCAAATGACACTCGATTCATACAAATATGTATATTGAAAATTAATTTCGAAAAGACGGTTTTTTTCGAAATATATTTAATTTATCTCACCGCACATTCTTTTATCTTTCAAATGACACTCGATTTATACAAATATGTATATTGATAATTCATTTCTCAGCCTATCCATGGTCGACATGATAGCTTTTCCAAGTTTTTTTCGAGACGGAGATTATGGTCCTGGAAAATGCCGTATTGAGCGAAACCGTGTTAAGCGAGGTCCACCTGTATGTACATACATACTTGTTCGAAACATAGACATAAATGATTTAAGTGAGGTCTTACACTCCTTAATTTGGGTGCAAGACATTTTGTATACGTATATACTAGGAATTGCAATTCCGGGATCCCGAATCCCGAAACCCCAGGATACTGAACGATTTTAGTCTTGAAAAAGCCCGGGCTTGACAAAATCCAATCCAGGGATCAAAACATAAAAAAAGCTTAGTTTTTGCTTTTGTCACCTTAATAAATTTGCCTCGAAAGAGGCAAACCGTCTTATTTAGTACAAAAAATAAATTGCATACTGCCTATGACGTTTCAATAAGTTTCAATGCAACAATAGCTCTGTTTGGGTACTCTTCCCATGAAAATTTGCCATTAGCTAAAATCAGGAGAGTAAGCAAGCGCATTCTCCAAAAACTGAAACCATCCAAAAAAGTAAAAAAAAAATTTGTAAAAACTTACAAGTTCAACTCTTGTTTACAACAGTGTGATTTGTCACATTCACAATACACAGGGGAAATGATGTAAATAATGTTAAAGAACGAAACAGCTGATATTAAAAATTCATTTGAGCTTAAAAAAAACTATAGGGAAACTTGAACTACTGATGTTACTCACACCGAATTTGACTAATTTTAAATGGCGAAAACCGTGGCCAATACTTCCAAATAGTATATGAAGATTTAAATATGTGCGATTTCAAAGATGCTTTCAAATCCAGATCAGCAGGTTTGCCAGGTCAATGCATTGTTATGTTATTAATTTAATGTTGTTTGCCATGTATATTTTGTTCTTAGTTTTAAGGTAAAAACACAGAATTGAATTTAATACGAAAAAATGTATTGCATTGAAAAAGAGTTCTGATTTAGTTCCCTTAAATAATATATGAAATCCCGAAAAGATCCCGGGATCTCTGTATTGCGATTTTCAGTGCCGGAAATCCCGGGATTGTAAAACTGGTTCGAGATTCAATCCCTAGTATGTACATGTATGTATGTACATATGTATATGCATGTGTATCTATAAATCAGGGGAACAATACGCTCAATGTGTGTCTTTTTTTTTGTTTCAATACCGTTTAGAACGAGGCCTTTTTACGTGTTAATCGGAAATGTATCGCAAAATGTAAACCGTGTTAGAACGAGGCCGTGTTATAAGGGGTACAAGTTAAACAAAGTCTACCTGTATTCAGGGGCGGATTTAGAAATTTGCCGCCTCCCCCTCTATTTAAAATTTCTTGAATGGTGGAATTAGTTTGGTGCGAATATTTTTTTTGTCCTTGCGCATTCTGTATGTTTATTTTCTTGGCTAGTATAAATCGTTTTTTTTTTTGCTTGGGCATTCCTTCTTTGCTTGTATAAATGGTTTTTTTTTTTTTTTTGCTTACGCATTCTGTATGTTTATTTTCTTTCCTTGTATAAATCGGTTGTTTCTTCGATTCAGACATTTTACACTTAAAATGTTGGTTTCCCACGAATTCAACAAGTTTTCAAAGTTCCCGCTAAAATTTGCCGCCCCTCAATTCTTGCCCTTTGCCGCCCCTCAATTCTTGCCGCTCTAGGCGACTGCCTACAATGCCTGTATGGTAAATCCGCCCCTGCCTGTATTTTTATTGTGAATGTTAGTTTAATTTCATTTTAGCTGATTTTCGGAAAAATTGCACCCATCTGAATGCAAAACCATAATCTGAATGCCAAAAAAATAAAATAAACTTTAATGTTGGAAACAAGCAGATCTTCGTGGGTAAAAGGAACTCATATTAAAATAGTCTGCGCATAATATGAAAATTAACATTTTGACAGAAACACACTCATACAGGTATTCCAATACATAGGACGATCGAAAAAATCTACAAAGATTTTCGGTCGACTCGACTCGAAACTACATACGACACACTTCCCCTGCACTTCATTACTTTTGTGTTCATTATCTATATTGGTTTCTCGCGCCAAACTTTGTAATGAATGAATTCCTCCTTTCATCAAATCTGGCCCCTTCGAGTAAAAATAAAAAATCGGTAAAAACTGCTTGCATAAAAATTCGAATGAAGAACCATGACCCGAGTTTTACACATAGCTCTCATACCCACTGGCGCACTGAGGGAGAGGGGGGGGCGGGGGAGCAAGTATTAAAGTAGTTATGAACTACAAAATTTCACATACGTCACGTAAGTCTAAACTTGACTTACGAATAGTAAATGGACAAAAATTGACGGCTGCTCTGTCTTTTACGACGGAAATGGGTTTCTCGCTATAAATTAAGACCACCCTAATGTACATTTATACATTGTACATACATGTGAACATATGTATGTAACACAATTGAATGCTTACAATCCATATGGCATTGTGCTCGTATTGTTATTAATAGTTCAAACTTTACCACCTGCTGAAAGTTTCTCAAGCGGTGAATTCCATCGGTGCTACGATCAATGTGTTCAACAGATTACATAAAGTTCCTGTTGTACACATATACATATACAAATGTACATAATACAAACGTACATACATACGTTCATGTACATAGCATACGTTGAAGATACAAGAAACCGAATCACAACGCAATTCGCTGTGGAGTGCGCATTAGATAAGCGTTGTTTGTTGGCGATATCTGGCGTGGGTACGTACCTGCCCATCCGGCCGTCCGTCGCTCTATGATATCGCACGTGGTATTTTTACGGCATCGGCACAGCAATAACAATAACAGTTACATGCTTTGCGGCAACACGCGCAAGTTGAACTATGTCGTATATCGCGCTATCGCCAGCTCGATATTTATTGGAAAACGTTAATAGTGCTCGTAGCCGCCGGTTGTTATTGGACGCGTGGGGACTATCGATGTGGCCAATAAATCGGAATAATATAACAATAATGTGTTCGACTGATGAGCTTGTTTGCCTGAGTCTCACTGCTCAAGTTGTAAATTTAAGTGACACTAAATTTACGGCACAGCGAAGCGAAGCGAACGCGCGTCGAGCTAATTTTTGTAATTGTGATTAATTAATTTTTTGAACCGACATGCACTCTAACGTGGTGACCAATTTCCGAAAACTTTCGGCCGCATTTCCAGAAATTGCTTCTGCGTAAACAAACAACCGCGACTTGAAGCACACAGACGCTTTCGATTTGCTGGTAAACAAACCACAGAGGAGTGAAATTTACCGCACTAATTCAGCAACGATGACAACAACTGCGGAGACGCCAGCTGGAGCTGCAACACCCGCGCATTGTCGTACACCCACACGCCACGCTTTCGCCAGTCGGCCGCCAATATGCAAAAACACGTTCACGTAGCGCGAAAGCGTGCGCGACGCCGCAACTCAAAACAGTAGTCGGAGCAAACTACGTACACTCGTACCAAAATTTTATCGAGCGTCCGAAAACGAGCGCAAGAAAGTTTCTGCGCGGCGCTGAAGCAACACTGAACGGACGTTGGACTGAAGTGCGTTGTGACGTGCCGCAGTGCCCGGCGCGAATAAAATTTCGTACAGCAGAGCAGCATTCCAAAGATACATTCATGTCGACTGTTAATGACTGGCAAGCCAGCCGACCGCGGCCGCAGCCGCAGCCAACACGCGTACAAGTCGGTCAAAGAGCTAAGCAGCGGGCTGAACGGCAGCGCGCAGTGTGCCGATAGCGCACAAGACACAGCACAACACTCACACAAAAGCGAATGAAAGCATCGGCAAATGCAAACATTGCGATACACTGCGGAAGAGCAACGAATAAATGCCCCATAGGAAAAGCAACGGCGGTATTCACGATATGTGGCAATTCGAACTCGACTCAAAACATTCCGATGACTACAGCAGCAAGACGGATTCCAATCGACGTGTGGTGTATGCTATGCTAACGTCTATACAAAACAAAATTACAATCTACAAACAAGCCCTTATGCCAGTATGGACATATGGATGTCAACTTTGGGGTTGCGCCAGTCAAAGTAATCGAGATAAAATCCAACGATTCCAAAATAAAGTGCTGCGAGGTATATTAAATGCACCATGGTACATTCGCAATATCGACATTCATCGCGATCTTGAAGTAGAGACAGTTGAAGCCACAATACAATCTCACGCCGGAACCCACATGGAGAGGCTGAAGAACCACGAAAATGCAGAAGTTTCCCTCTTTCAACACTCGTTTGCACCGGAAAGGAGTGATCTTGTAAAATAACTGTTAAATGTTGAAATTCTTATATGTGAAATGTTAAATTTTAAATTTAAATTGTATCTTTAATTATTATGTTATATGTAAATTGCTTGTTAGTTAGTTATTGTTCTATATGTATAAACTAGTCGCAGTTTAAAAAAAATAATAATAAATAAAAATGAAATATATACCTACAAAATTGTTTGAATGATGATGATTAAAGATCTTATCTTCTCAATTTTAAAAATTCCAATATTTCCACTCTCACAATTCGCGGTAAGTTCAAAACTATGTAAAATGCTAGCAACGTTTGTTGTTTCTCACTTGGCAGACATTCAGCTGTGTGTGGAGTGTGTGGAGAAGTATCCCCAAGATCATTCACAACCGAACACTCAACCCAAGTCAGCTGTTGATGGTTCATGTGGTGGTGAAGACAGAGTTTGTAGCGAGGGGCCAAACATCAAACACGACTGGTTTTTCGTGCAAAAAGCAAGCAGCTGACGTGTGTTGTTGTTAACTGGAGTTGTGAATGGGAGATTATGCACTGTGCCACAAGTCAAGCCGCAAATCGTATTCCTTGGAATGACATCTTTTCGCGGTGTGTGTCTTCGAATTTCTTAATGAAAAATGTGGCTTCGAACTTTTCTGACTTTCTTTGCTCATGAAATCTCAAACGACGCTGCTTGATTGTTTCTAACGACGAAAGTCATACATATCGTGTATTTGTTTAACCATTTGGTGGTGCTTGTTGAACAATAATGTTGTAATCAGAAGTATTAATGTACATTAGTTTTCGCATGTTTGAAGCATAAAAACTACAACAAAAACAATGGGAATCATTAGCATTGCAGATGTAATCACCTCGTTACAACTTTCAGTAACAATAAAGCTAAACTTGTGCGGGTTTCATTGTTTCGAGTATGTGTCCCTAGTATTGCTTGGTCCATTAACCCTCTAGGACCTGGTGGCAAACTAAACTTCAAGAATTTTATTTTTTAATTTTAATTTTCAAAATTAATATTTAAATAAAACAAAAATATGTTTATACCTTCTTCATCCCCTGGTACACTTCTTTTTGAAAACCTATTAGGTTTTTTTTGGAACAATCACTTCAAAATTGTATCCACACCTCAAAAACCTCCTACATCTCACAATTTGAATTCGAGCAATACTTGGGCATAGTTCGGTTGTGGGCACCCCTTCGTATTATTTGATAGAAAGCAGGCTGCGTTTTTTTGACTAAGGCCATTTGTTCATTATGGAAGCACGATCTTTTTGTGCCAAATACCGAGTCGAACAGACACGCCTGCTTTGTCTGGCACCATATACCTATATCTTTCTGTGCTTAAAAAATAAGACAAACATTTTTTTAAACATTTTAAATGGTGTCATAAATCGAAGTGAATTTATCGAGAAGTTGAGTAAAGTGCATTTTTATTTAGTAAATGTATTATACTTTGTGATCCAATATTGATTACAACCAATATGTTTACCCCAAACATATTTGTGCCTACTTCACAAAATGGCTGCCAAATTCGGTTGTGGGCACCGCAATTAGTTCGGTTGTGGGCATCCGTTTTTTTGTGATTTGGTAAGTTTTGGTAAGTTTTATCATCGGAAATGGTCTTTTTACGCATTTTTTTGTTGTTTTAGCCATATCATCCGAGGATAAATAAAAAAAATCGTCCGATATCTTTTTTAATGTGCTGGTTGCAATTAAACATTAGGGGTATTCTCGATGTCTTGCATAGCCCTGACATCGTGCACGAAATGCATAATTGACATGGCCATGCATTTCGAGCAACGACACAACAACAAAATACAAGCAAAAACAGTTTGCATTTTTTGCATGTCATGCTACGCAAAAACCCTTGTTTTGTGTGCGACATCGCGATTGTGCGACAGCCATTTAATTTTCTTCGTGTGCGCAAGCGTATTTTCTTTATATTTGGTTTTATTTCAACCTTTTTATATAATTTGCATATATGTCTTGCTTGCAGGTAGAAATGGATCAACCGAAAACCAAATTAAAAAGAAATGGAGAAAGTTTGCGGCATTTTTGCAATATTTGCAATATGTGCTTTTTTGTGCGTTCTCGATGTGTAGCATTTTCCAGTCTTGCACGGTTGCATTTTTACGAATTCTTCCTCCGTGCAAGACATCGAGAATACCCCTATTGTTCTGCAGATAAGCTAACCACAAAATCGACTGCCGCAGCGTATGCGACTTCCCGAACCACTCTTTAACGCTACATGAAGAAGGTGAAAGAAAATTTCGGAGACATCAAAGCCGTCGACGGTGGTGTTTTCTTAGGTTTTGTTCGTGGATGTTATCAGCGCGTGCCATCAAATCAGGTTAACTATTGTTTTCCACCTTCTTCTACGTCACAGCACTTGAAAAGTGTTGATTAATTTGGTTGAATTCCATTTTAATTTAGGCCTTCTAGACAGCCCAGGAGAACGACTTGGTCACTTACATTTTGAAATGCCCGTCCATCTAAAGTATGCCGACATGCGTACCAGCTACTTCACATGCGTGCATTGTGCTTCAAATAATTAAAATTTAATATTTTGATCTATTCGTGTTGGTTTTTCTTCATATTTCCCCGTTTCCAGCAGATTTTCCAAGGGTGCCCACAACCGAACCAAAAAAAAATTTTCGTTAGAAAGTCATTTCTTTACAAAATTTAAAAAAAAACTTATTTATTTGACGGAATAGGTTTATTTTCGTCATTACTTGTTAGCTAAGGTCTTTAGCTTTCCATAGATATCCATATGTCCGATTAATATGAACTTGGTGAAAAGTTATGAACCAAAAACAAAAGTGTGCCCACAACCGAACCTATTCCCCTACTGATATTTAGTAATAAAATTCAATTGATTTATTCTATGTAAACAAATTAATTGACATTTTTCATACTTCATATTTAAGTCGACATAAGACGGAATGGAGTTATTGCGTTGAGAGCTTTATAGAAGTCAAAGCGCTTCCATGTATTTCATCCATTTTGAAAAATCCTTTTTTTTAACAATATTAAATATGTGCCTTTACTGTTTAGCTTAAGCCTTGTGAAACAACAACGCATTGCTCAGAACATCTTATGTGCACATAGTTTCCAAACTCCAATTTTCGACTTAAGCTACTTTTCCATATGACCATAGATTTTTTAACAAAAAAACAATTTAAGTTGTTAGTTTTGTCGTTTTTATTATAAAAGGAAAAACTAAGGTTCCCAAAACATTCTTGGTAATTGATAACAAACTAATCATAGTATCTGGAATGTTTTTGTATCGATCCAAACTTATTTTTTTTAATAAAAAAAAAATTTCCAAACAAGAGGACAAACAAAAATACTACCGAAATTTTTATATTAGCTCCTGGCTAATTACTCTTTGCGTGCTGTTATGGTTTTGTTATTATTGCTTTCACTTAAAGTGTGATAGCGCGTGGACATTAGTTGTGTCTTATTGGCATTAACCACAACGTCAACCATATCTACGCAGCCATCACCAAAGCATCGGCATTGCCAGCGCAACTAACGTTGCTTCCATTAATCGGAGCTTTAAGGCCTCCTCAAAGTGTGAGTTATACTGTACATACACAACAATTAGCGGCACTATTTGGTGTTGCTGTTTTCGGCGTCGATTTATGTGCGATAAACGGGAGCTAATTACAAGTCATGTTAATGCGTCGTAATCGGATATTGCCATGAAAATGAAATAGATTAGCCGTCGGGAGTTGGTCGTTATGGGAACTTGACGAATACTTAAATACAGCGCAAACCATTAATGCAAGATCATAGAAAAGCGAAGGAACTACTGATTGAAGCGTGTCTCAGACTTGCTGAACAATTCAGTCCCAGTGTAATTGCATTAGGGGTATTCTCGATGTCTTGCATAGCCCTGACATCGTGCACGAAATGCATAATTGACATGGCCATGCATTTCGAGCAACGACACAACAACAAAATACAAGCAAAAACAGTTTGCATTTTTTGCATGTCATGCTACGCAAAAACCCTTGTTTTGTGTGCGACATCGCGATTGTGCGACAGCCATTTAATTTTCTTCGTGTGCGCAAGCGTAATTTCTTTATATTTGGTTTTATTTCAACCTTTTTATATAATTTGCATATATGTCTTGCTTGCAGGTAGAAATGGATCAACCGAAAACCAAATTAAAAAGAAATGGAGAAAGTTTGCGACATTTTTGCAATATTTGCAATGTGTGCTTTTTTGTGCGTTCTCGATGTGTAGCATTTTCCAGTCTTGCACGGTTGCATTTTTACGAATTCTTCCTCCGTGCAAGACATCGAGAATACCCCTATTATGTTAGTCATACATACATTGTTTCTTTTTTATTTATTCGTTGATTTTGTTGTTTTCTATTTATTTATTTGGTCAGCTGTTTCCAAGAGGATCAATCATGATAAAGCTAAGAGAAGGGCAGCCATTCTGGTAAGGGGGCCACCTGCGCTACACTTTTGAAGGCACTCTTCACATTGCTTCACTGGTCACCATGCCTAGTGCGCTGCAGCCAGGTAATGCGCTTTAAATATGTATATGAACCAGTCCATATCTGGAGCACGCAAACATCCTGATACAGGATGGGTTGGCTGGTTTCATTTCTCCCTTCTCTAACTTTGAAATCGAACAACGATTGAAAATAAGGTATCGACAGAAATCTCAATTGACATGTACGCACTTGAAACAATGACTATACTGCACGTCTCGATGTGGATTACTCGTAATGCAGAGACAATCCGAGGCGATAATCAGGTCTCTCGCTGGTGTATTCGCTACATTAAAGCTCGTGTCTGATTCTCGGCGCCTACTCAAAACGGAAGCAAGTAAGTCAATCTCTATTAGTACTTGGCCATAGTTACATACATCGCCGACATCTGCGAGGTCGATGAATTACCTCGTGTGGGAAACTTATCGAGGCGATCTTCCCTTTCCTCACCATCAGCGTTACTCTCGTTTCGGTTAAACAGACCTTCAAGCACCGTTTTGTTGACGCAAACAATCTCTGGGTGGAAGAATACACCGGCAATATTGGAAAACCTAACCTATGCAAGGAACAACCCAGACAGCCAATATCCGTCCCTAGCCAAGAAAACGCCAAAAAATTATAGGCTCCCCGTTCTACACCAGTCTAGCAGAGCTTGCAACTATAGTCGTCAATAAGATAGTTAATATTGTAATATTTCACTATTAGTTTTACTTGTAAAACAAAAAAATTAAACAATTTTATTGCCTTGAAGCTGATTCATACACAGTGCGACAAAAAATCAATTTTGTCGAAACCCATCAAAATGTTTATATGTATACATACATAAATACAAAACTGATCGAATTACGTTTGTCTGTCTACTAGTTGTCTGCTTGCTACTCCCACATCTATCACTTTCCTCACTTTCGTACTTACAACAAATCAGTATCCATGACTATAGTAGAGGAATAAAGTATATTTATTGCTATGGCTTTAAACAGACACGTACTTACGCACCCATCCAAACAAGTAATTAGCCCTTAAGAATTCGGAAGAAGTTCAGTTTTGCAGAATGCAGATAATGAGGAGAGCAGGCGAGAGCTAGTCTTGTTTACAAACATGTCGTCATGCCTCAGGCTTAACTAATGAGCTGCGCTTTGTCTCTGCATTCAGAAAACAATAGCGAAATTCGCAACTTAAGGGGGTCGTCTACGTAGCGGCCTGATTTTCGAGCCTGTTTTTCAAATTGTATTACGAAGGAACGAAAGAAGATATTCACTCACTTTTTTTGTTTATTTAATCGTAATCTTTCAAGAGGCAAGGTCATAAAAATTATATTTCTACATATTCGAGTGCAGGATGACCTTGAACGTGCCCTCATTAAAATTTTGATATAAATTTTCCTGCAAGATTTTGGGCCAACCACGTACCCTACAACAAAAAATTACTCTAATCTATAATTGATATTACATCAGCTATGCTTAGACACGAGCTTTTTGCAAAATTCAAAAATCTCTCGAAATGGTGGACATTTTTGAAAGAAAAGTTATTTTTCCCTTTTTTTCAAATGTTTATTGCCTGTTATAATAAAAAAAAACACAATATTTTGTCAAAAGCTCGTGGCTAACCATAGCGACATGTTTTCTGAGCAAGTAAAAAAGAAATCGAATCGATGCGTGTAAAACTTGTCTTAAAATCGTGCAAGTAAGTTAGAAAAATACGACTTTCGGGAAAACGCGTTTAAAGTTCACAGGGAGCGCGCGGAAACACCGTGCGCGAGCGTGCTCAATGCTCTACAGCTCAATAACCGTGGAGAGTTTACCCAAATCCCTTGAAAATAACATTCCTCACGTCTTCCAAATGAAAATTATGTTAAAAAGAAAACGATTTTTTGAAACCTTATACGTAGACGACCCCCTTAACCCAATCATGGCCAGATGATGCATTGAATCGCTCAGCGCGAAAGTGGTAATGAGAGTAGACCAACGGAGGTATCCGAAGCGATGCGATGTCGTTAAGATGCTTTGGATGAGAAAGATATATTCTCAAATAATAACGGTAATCAAGAGCACTAATTAGGGAATCGGGTCTGCAGCAGCGGCGACGGCCACAAACATACACACTATACATATACCTATACTCGTATATATGTATGTATGTACAGCCACTTGAGTTCTTAATCAGCGCAGCCGCATTGGTTGTGATTCTGCCGCAGCACTACAAACAAAATTAATTGCAACCTGTACGAGCATTGTAGAGCGACAGCGCGGATCTCTGCTGAGGGCCGCCTTGTATCGGCGCGTGTTTTCTTTCCGTCCTCTGGCTGTGCTATTTTTTGTCTTTCCGGCCGGAGCGTGTCTTTATTAAAATTTATGCGCGCCATCTATCGCGCTGCTCCCACCTATTGTGAACGATGTTATTTTTAACACGCCGCGGCGCGCCGGCTGGAGTGTGTCTGCTCGTCTCCATTAGCTGGTGCTGCTTTTGTTCGAAAGACGCGCACGGCGCGGCCTCCCCCATAATAAGTTTCACGTGAATTCGATTTTCCCTGTTCTTCTAATTCTACGCTGCCGCCGGCGTTGGGCATGAGTTCCAAATATAAACGCAAACGCGGCCCCTCTTTCTTGCTGGCGTGTGCGCCCACGCTTTTCTGTGAACGGTTCAGTTGGATTCGCTTTCGATTAATTTGTTTACGTTGCTGTCGTTTCTATGCGACGCCGTCGTGGAACGCCGGCTTATCGTGTTTCATGGGATTTTCCCAATTTCGTATTATTACGCGGACACAAACAAAAAACTGCCGAAAGTAGTTTTGCGTGTTTCACGCGATGCTCTTGCGGGTGCGATCTTATTAATTTGATTTCGTAAAGTGTCCCATTTGATTCATCTTTGATATTCACAGGCAGGAATGGAAGTGTGGCATACTTTTGCGCTCTTGTCGACTTCCTCTCTATCGAACAACAATAATGATGTGCGCATTTCTCACGAACGCGCACGCCATCTTGGCCAATATGGCAATAGGAACACCAACTGAAAGTTGTTAAATTATCCCCCATCATTAATCATGTGAAAATATTGTAAAAGTGCTTTCTTTCCTTGCATCGAAAGTAGTCTTACGCTGAATTTACAAAATGATGGTTAAAAGTAGCTGCTCTGAAAACGGAGCTCACTTAGGCATCGTTCCCCTTATGACCTCAATTTATTTTAATAGTTCAAAGGAAGGAAGGGAGAAAGAAGACAACAAATAATTTGTCTTGCAATATTTTTTGGTCAATTGTTCAAAATAATTTCCAATTATAACTTTTGAAAAAATTAAAAATTTCTTAGACTAAAAAATGATGGTTAAAAGCAGCTGCTCTGAAAACGGAGCTCACTTAGGAATCGAAGCGTACATCGTTCCCCCTGTGGTCTCAATATATTTTAATAGTTCAAAGGAGGGAAGGGAGGAAGAAGACAACAGATAACTTTTCTTGCAATATTTTGTTGGTCAATTGTTCGAAATAATTTCCGATTATAACTTTCGAAAAGATAAAAAATTTGTTAGAGTATGTTAAATGTACAGTTTTCTCCGATCAAATGAAGTCAACACACACTTTACAATGCGGAAAATATTTAGGTGCATACACTGTTTTGTCCACTCTGCTGTGCCTGATACGTCTCAGTTAAATCTGTCAGTATAATATGCGTCCCATAAACATTTTGGATCGCGCTGCATTTTGAACGTGAAATGTGGCTCGCTCATTGGCAGCTTCAGAATGCAAATATGAGCACTTGTCATGTCAACTCGAGCGGGAATTGACGAAAAATGCCAAACAAATATCGCCACAATAAAACTGACAAATGCGAGGCTGCACCCAGCGAAACGCAAACACTCGAACGAGCGAACAAAGGCGAGGACGCGCAACGACCGCAACATTTTAGCGCACCAGGCAGTGTACGTGCGGACGCAGTGCAGCTATATCCACACGCGTGCGAACGCCATCGAAAGCCAACCAACCAACTGACACTCCAAACACCCCACCAACTTCCGCATCCGGTTAGTTTTATTGCCAACTGCTGGCTGAAAAATCCTCGCATTCGGAAAATAGTAGAACCGTAGAACAGCGCAAAAAGCACACACTTCGGTGCAGCGCGCAGCAGCTTGACGCCGATTATTCAAACTTGTCGTTGCAGCGCTTTGCCCCGGAACGATTTTTGCTGCTTTCTTGCTACATTTTCGCTACGCCATTATTTGCCTTTATTTGCTCTGTGCTGCTTTCAAAGTGTAAAACTGTGTCATTTGTTTGTTTGGAGTTTCAATAGACGCAAACAGAGGTGGCCGACGTTCTCCTACCTCAGCAATATTTTCGCACTGACACAAATACACAAACACGCCACTTGCATACGCATATCCAGCATTAAAACGATGGCGTTCAGCCACCGATGTCTGTCCAGCCTTGCTCCGGTTCAGTCAGACAGCAATGAGCCGTGTGCCGCTCGCAACTACAAATTTCGTATGCGCCATGCGAATGAATTGGGTCGCAGCGTTGGGTGGCGCACAGTGGACAAATGTGCATGCACAAATACTAAATTCAACTCCGCTATCGTCGTAGTAAGATCTGTCAGATCCTTGTCTGGGTCTCGGGTGTGCGACTTCTTTAATCTCAAGCACATGAAAATAACACTGGTCAACACAAATTTTGAATGTGGATTATACCAAAACAATTCGTTTTGCCTGAAAATGTTTTCTTTAGCTAAAACTTATAGCTGTCAGAATGAAACGTCAACTTTTATGAAAATTTAAATTGAGTCACATTTGATAATATTTAGTGTGTCCGTCTTACATTCCCATGAGAAAAATGAACTCACCTTTATATAACCAAAGAAGTGCTGTGCTACTAGCGCAGCCGATTATGTTGACACTATAGCTTAAAACGTCCCGTTACCGCATTTTTTCCAGACTGAATATCGCATTGATTGTCGTCTGTGTCTAGCGATTAACGGGACGAAAGCAAAGAATTCGGCCTTGTTTGATGGATGGTTTGAAGGATCCCAGTTCGAGGAGCGCCAAGTCAATGTTAGAAAGTACAAGATCCAAGTTCGACAAAAAGTGTTTGAGAGCAATAATCTTCCGGCGTATGTATGTCCACATATGTTTAAAACAGCAGCTGGTATTGAATCCATCAACAATGACCTCGTTAATGCAATAAAAATTCAACGGATTTCCAGGCTTGGGTCGGGTAATTGTGGTCTAAAACGTATCAGCTCGTCCATTGTTTCATTTTATTAATACAAGGTGCGTCCCAAAGTAAACAGGACTTTTGCAATAGGGACGTTTCTGGTGGCGCCATCTATGTGTGAGGACATGCGTTGGAAAGGTACATCTTTCATTCACATACTGTCTAAATTTCATGACATTTGGTCTAGTAGACGCCGAAATATCCCGCTCAATGTGACAGTATGTTTTTAACTTTGGTACGAGAATGTCGATCGAACAAAGAGCTAATATTAAGTTCTGTTTTAAACTTGGTAAAACTTTTACCGAAACATTTAAATTGTTAAAGCAAGTTTATGGTGATGATTGTTTATCCCGTGGCCGTGTTAATGAGTGGTTGAATCGATTCAAGAATGGTCGTGAAGACTTGAATGACGACGAACACGTCGGCCAGTCGAAATTTGTGATTACTGACGATGCCATCAAAACTGTGCGTGATTTTATCAAAATGCAGCCAAAATCATCATTGGAATTGATGGAAATGGAATTGAACATCTCCAAAACATCAATTGATCGCATTTTAACCGAACATTTGGGTCTCCGTAAAGTGTGTTCTCGCTTCATTCCGCACACTTTAACCGACGACCAAAAAGCGCAGAGAATTGAGCACGCAAAAGACATCGTTCGGGAAGCCAGACGTGATCCAAATTTCTTGTTCAACATCGTAACCGGTGACGAAACGTGGTGCTTTCAATATGATCCCGAAACAAAGCGTCAAAGTGCCGAATGGAAGCACCCAGATGAGCCAAATCCGAAAAAAACCCGCCGTGAGAAGTCAAAAATCAAAACTCATTCATTTGTTTCTACGATTCAAAGGGAATAATTCATCGAGAGTTTGTTCCACCGGGAAAAACAATTAACGCTTTGTTTTATGTTGAAGTTTTGAAGCGTTTGGTGCATCGCATTCGTCGTATTCGGCCAGAATATCGCGAGGAAGGAAGTTGGCGTTTATTGCATGATAATGCACCGGCTCACAGAGCCCTAGTTACGACCGATTATTTAACCAAAAATCGCATTTTTACCATCAATCATTCACCGTATTCGCCTGATATGGCTCCCTGTGACTTCTACTTATTCGGTCAGTTGCATTTGCCGATGAAAGGAAACCGTTATAAGGACGTTGAGGACATCCAAAAGGCTTGTACCAACATTCTGAAGGCGATGCCGGCCGATGACCTAAAACACTCATTCCAAATGCTTTTGGACCGTGCAAAACGTTGTATCGAAGCAGAAGGAGAGTATTTTGAATAAATAAAAAGAATTATACAAAAATAATCATCCGTTTTCTTTATTTTATAAAAGTCCTGTTTACTTTGGGTTGCACCTTGTATTAAATATTAAATTAAATTAATTATTAATTAATTAATTAAATATTAATTAACTCCTTTTGGAAACCTCCAACCTATTGGCTCTAAGGTATTAAGTACAGTTGTGTAAGTGACTACTCAATTCATAGTAACCCAAGGCGCAGTTGAGACGCATTCTACTTGGACGCGTTCTTCGACTAGAAGAATAAGTTGGGCAGTTGGGCAGCCCATACCACTATAATCTATAATATTGAATAAAGTCGGTTTGTGTAGTGCCGTCCCATCTATCGTTCCCCTGGAAAAATTTCATGGGCGTTGTACAACGGGCGTGGCACTGTTTTTTGGCATAAATTTGCTGATAACTTTGAAACTATTAGACGTACATCAGTGGCTCTCGGGACGCACGTTTTACATAGGCGCGACCTTCGACTGGAAGAATGAATAACTTAAATCTATAATATGGAGAAACGTCAAAATTATGCAATAAATATTACAATATTTCCCTACCTATGTTATTAGTACAACTCTGGAACTATAAGTCGCACATTAATGACACGCAGTACGAACTTTCTATTTAGTTGTGTCCTTCGGCAAAAAAAATGGAACGAGCGTTGAAGCTAAACGAATATTTCATTAGACGAGGAGCGTGGTATCTTAGTATCGAATAATAGGCAAGCGTATGAAAATAGCGGGTCTTAGTAAAAGATTTCAATAAAAAAAACGAAATACTTATTTTCCAATACGATTGCCAGGTGGAGAAGCACACAGCTACATAGTTGAGATATAAAGAAGATTTAAAAAAATTGACCACTGTGTGACCGCTTCTTCTTTTATTTTTCGTTTGCTATGTTTTGTTTTTCTCTTTATGTTAGTGCTTTCATCGCTGCTGTTTCCAATATTATTGTTTCTAGTTTAAATTTTTTATGCGGAAATGTTTTTTGAAATAAATACGCTATGTAGCAGTGTACGTCGCTGTATGCAGAGTGAACGCCGTGTTGCAGATGTTTAAAAATGAAATTGCAAAGTTCACTTACTCAACTGCGGTATTATTGCCGTCGGGCGTAAAATATGTAAGTGCAGAACAGTAATTTTCTTTTTCCCATAACAAGTCAAATTTTACGAAAGTCGAAAGAGTGATGTCAGCGGTACGTCGAAATCAGCGGCAAGTACAATCGGAACAACCAAAATGTTCTGCAAATTATGCACTTTTATAATAATTGAAATCTTTCAAAATATAGACGAGCGTTATTCATTCAGTTGAGGAACAGTATTTTTAACTGATTAGACCATGAATGTTTCATACACATTATACTTGATTAAAATTATTTTTGTTTATATAATACAAACAAACAAAGTACCGCATACGACGCGCGGAGGAGACCGTCTACAAGTTGAAAAAGTTTACCTCAAATGTCAGCCATCAAAACACGAGAGAAACAGAAAAGAGTTCTCCGAAAACAATGAACACAAACAATCTCAGAAAGTTTAACGAGCATTTTCTTTCTATTTTGTCTTTCTTATTCTTTTTAAATTCTCTTGTAAGCACAAAGTTGTGCAGCAAAAATTAACGTTTTGTTGTAAACTTTGCATACGTCGCTCAACTTTAATGTTTCCTTTATGCAATAAAAACTTGAAAACAGGTCAAAGACGACAACGATTTTGGGAAGAGAAGAAATGAAAAAGCTCATCCTGCGCAAGAGACGACAACTTACTAGCAAGTTTGTAAGACAAGAATAAGAGTACAAGCGAGCCTAGCTGAAAATTTCAGCTCTCCCCAGTGTCGTCCGTTCCAAAGCCGCACACAGTGTTAATAATCGCACGAATACCCAACAAAGGGATTAAATTTTTGCATATAATTTTCAGGATATGGAAGCATTAAATTTGTATATCTTTGCGGCAATCTCCATGCTAGATATTGCGTACTTTCGCTTAAGAGGTGGAAGCACTTACCTTGCCGTCGGTATCAGGCGCGTGATACCGCACCTCCAGCGATCCGCCCAGGACGGCGTACCAAAAGCGGCCCTGCTCCCCGGCACGAAATACTGAAAACGAACATAAAGCATAAAGTGTTTACTTGTGTCTTGCGGCATTCGAATGTACAGTATGTTCAAAAATTATTAACACCTCTCTGTAATTCTTGTGTAACCCAAGCAAAATTGGTGAAAACTATCACCGCATCAAACTTTATTAACTCGTAGTACAAATAATAACAACAATATAACACCATAATAACAGTAGTAACAAAAAACTAAATTATGCATTTATATTAAAAAAATTTCACTAGCGGTTACGGCCTTCGGCTCGCCTATCAAACTTTATTGGAGTGAGGAGGGATGAATTCCTGCAAGAGTAATCCTTTCGACAAACAGCAAAGCATAGTGAATGGATAATTCTTGTAGCAGGAGGTTGGAACTAGCGTGATTTTAGAACGCACAGTTTTGTATTTTTAAGGTATATTTTTCCGTTAATCGATAGAGAATTTTTGTATGTTTTTTTTGACCTCTAATAATAAATAATAATTTTTCAAAAGACCACTCAACAATCTGAAAACTGCACAACTGCTGTTTAAAATTTGTTGCCACACTGTAAATTCCGAGTATTATTTGTATACTTTTAGGCGCACAGCCAAAGTATGTTTGTATTGTGTGTGAAGGAGTGTCTTCTACATAATAACAACTTTTATTGCCATGTCATACATTTGTATTTATCGCAAGGAATGCTGCACTTGTCGTCGCATTGCCGCTGCAAGCGAGCGCAAAATGTCTTGATTGTATGTGTGGTTGTGTGTGTATGCATTTGTATTATGCAGCGCACTTACGTGTCACGCCCTTCTCCAAGTCCTCGTAGAAGCCGCACATGGCCAACTGCTGTAGCGCCGAGCCGGGCAGGCGACACAGCGGCTCCACGCGCCGCAGACGACAGGATATTAATTCAGCGTCGCGCAAATTACGGTCGCAAGGTCTGCAAGCAAATAAAAAAGACATTTCAAGATTTCTTCAGCGAGAAGCATAAACAAGTGAATGCTGTCACGAAATGACATGGGATGTTTTAAAGTTTGTTGTCTGTCTCTGCTATGCTGCATGGTTTTTGCTTTCGATTTTCGCTTTTTTTGGTCTCATGCACTTTTGCGCATCATACATTTTTATTTGTCTAGCAGATTGCATGTCAGATGACATGATCTTTTTTACATTGAGGTGTATCACAATTTCGGTTATAATAGAAAATTAATGCTTAAATAGCGAAAAAATATCATCAATGACCGTCAGTGGCGTCCCCAGGATTTCGGGAAGGGGGGGGATATTCAAAAAAATTCAGTTTAACGCCATTTTTATACTTTAATTTTTGCGTATTATTTTTAATACATGTTGCATAAAATTGTACATATGCACATATATGTACATATACTAAAATAAAATTCTTAAAACGAAAAATTCAAGTGACACGTATTTTTAGGTCATAAAATCCCAACTAAAAAATTCAAGTTTGTTTTAAGTTATGAAATTTTGAAAACTTCTTCTAGTAGAATTACGAAAAACTCAAAAGACCTATTTTAAAAAGCATAACACACCAGCTATGTAAAATAAATCCAAAAAATAAAATATTAAAATGTATGACGTTCCGAAATTTAATTATGATATAGGTGAACATGTTTTCCATGTTTACACACAATTCACCAAAAAAATGTACCTGCATTTTTGTCAAATTTCAACAGCTAATGCAGGGTTGGCATGAAGCCTGTGTTTGACTACTACTTTGGTAAATAGTCGATACTTTTGGGAACACTGAAAATACAACTATTCTGCGAGAACAAGTGCAATACTGATTTTTGTATTCATTTATTCTTAACCTTTCTGCAGGCATCCGGTTCTGGCCAGACCACATCGAACTTCGGATCCACTTTAGTAATGTTGTAGTTAAGCTATCGAGCTCATATTTCATGATATCCTCAACTGATACTTTCTAAGTACAAAAACCATGGCCTCGCCAGACCATGGTGTATTTTCATAATTTTTTTTGCTATTTCCCACGTAATTATTGTCAGACTGCACAGTGATTCGACTCCATACAACCGTGGTCCGTTCATAAAATTTTGTATACTAGTTAATCATAGTCTGCTGAATTGACTGCTTAAACTGTTGTAGTTTGGCAATGCCTGAGACTTAAATTTGCAAATTTTGTCATTTTTGGAAAGCTACAGCACCAAGTGTGTTGGCTAAATTTTTCAGATTTTACATTTAATCGGTAACGTCAACATTGATAATTCCAAAGAGTAACAGAAATTGTCTTAGGACCCTTTAGTTTTGTGAAAAACGAGAATAATAGACGTATGTTTCGCATTTGTGCAGATTTTTTCATTTTTCATGTTGATTGCATACTTTTAGGGACGACGAAATAAATTTTGTCAAAAAAGATGTGTTTAGACCACTTTTCAAATTGAATTATTTTCTGAAATCGGAAGATATCGAAGCATGTAATTACATTATCCGACAAAGAAAGAAGTTTTAAAATACAAAAATCCAGGAACATACTTTCACATACTTTTTAGATATTTTCCTCTAGGTTACGTTAGGTTAGGTTAAAGTGGCTGTCTTGGCCCGGGACTTGCCGAAAGACACACTTAGGCCACGGAATGGGCCCGTTGTGATACCACAGGTTAAAAAGGTCTGTCTTGCTGCAAGTCGATAAGCCTAATTAAGCCATTTCGAAGAGTGAATGAACTCAATCAAGTCTTTTATACTAGCCGAACTGAGTTCACTCAAGTTGTCGAAGAAAGGAGAGCCTAGGGACTAGAGCCGGACAGTTGCAGAGAAGGTGACTTATAGATTCCTCCTCCTCTTCATTGTGGCAACTGCGGCAGAAGTCCCAACTGTTGACGCCTAGTCTGACGGCATGGCGTCCGAATAAACAGTGGCCCGTCAGAATTGCGACGACCGTACTAATGTGCTGCCTGCTACGCGAGATAAGTGCTCTTGTACGCCTTAGATTAAAAACAGGCCAGAGCTGTCTGGTTATGGTACATGTGCTCTCCCCTTGCCATCGCCTGTTGGCCTTCTCTAGGAAGAGTGAACAGATCATTTGTTTACAAGAGGCAAGAGGAAAGCCTGCCGTGACTGTGGTGCTGAGGTGCGGGAGGGTGGTGCCACGTCTGGCAAGCTCATCAGCTACACAGTTTCCACTGATGTCTTTGTGGCCCGGTACCCAGATAAGGATAATGTTGTGCGCGTGCCCTAACTCATTTAGTAGGGAGCGGCAGAGAGTAACCACTTTCGATGTCGTTGAGACCTTCTTAAGGGCTTTTATTGCTGCCTGGCTGTCAGTGAAAATACGAACCGTACTCTTAGGAAGGTTGCGTTGTTTTAGCATAGACAGGGCTTTGAAAATGGCCAGAAATTCCGCTTGGAAGACACTGCAGAAATCTGGAAGACGAAAACATTCTTCCATGAGTGGATTTTCACACATTACTCCACCCCCTACTCTGCCATCCAGTTTGGAGCCGTCAGTATAGAAGCATACTCCAGTTTTCGGAACCGTGTCCTGCTCCCACTCCCGTCTATGCGGTATGAGGGTTGAGAATTTGGAGTCGAAAACAAAAGATGGCAATGAGTAGTCAATGTTGTTACGTAAGTCAGGTGAACTGCCTAGAATCTTGCAGTGACCGAAATCAGTACGTGTCCATCTATTTATGGTATTTAGTCTCACTGCAGAGAGGGTAGCCATTTGTTTTCCGAAAAGGTCAACAGGAAGAAGGTGGAGCAGGGCGTAGAGTCCTTTGGACGGTGTCGACCGCATGGCCCCAGTAATAATGAGCGCCGCCGATCTTTGAACTGAGTCCAAAGGTTTCTGGTTGGTCCCCTTATCCAGGGCAGTCCACCATACTACTGCTCCATAGAAAAGAATGGGCCTAATTACAGATATGTACATCCAGTACATGATTCGTGGTTGGAGACCCCATTTTTTGCCAACTGCTCTTTTGCAGGAGTACCGTGCAACAGTGGCCTTGCGAACCCTTTCTAGTATGTTCGCTTTCCAGTTAAGTTTCCTGTCCAGCAGTAGACCAAGATATTTGGCCTGCGAGCTGACAGTAAGACTAGTGCCATAAAGAGAAGGCGGGTCAAAAGTAGGAACTTGGTGCTTCCTTGTAAAAAGGACCAGATCAGTTTTGGATGGGTTAACGCCCATACCGTTCCGAGAGCACCAAGATAAGTTAAGATAAGATAATAAGATAATAAGATTCCTCTAAGTTTAGCCAATTTTCAGATTTTTAATTTAGAAAAATATTTTTGATTAAAAGTGAAGTAAAAGCCTCAACTTTGCAAATTTTGAGAAAATATTAAAAGCGAAAATAGCCACATTATTTCTTAATCTATATTGAAGGTTTTAGCAACTTCTTGGTAATCATGTATTTTTATAATTTTTTTTACTCAATAGACTAAAAAACAGAAAATATGTGTTTACATTTTTTTGTGAAAAAAGTTTCAACTTTGAGCCGCTTTTGCACAGAAACTAATTAATTTTTTGCACAGATTTTTTTGGGTTTTCTTAGTTGGAGTTTTACCTTTCAATTGACATCAAAATCGTTAAATTCTGAGACTATAAATTTTTTTTTGAATTTTGTCTATGGAACGAATCACTGTGGAATGGCTTAAAACATTTTTTCGTTTGTTCCTTATTCAGTCCTTTACGGAGCATAGGACTTCAACTAGGCTTTTCCATCTGTCTCGATTTGAAACCCTCATTTCGTGCCATCCCATGTAATCGTGACATACGTTAGTTGGCGCAAAATCTACCTGATCCAAGTGTTTTTCTCTCGCCTTGGCTTTTATTTTCTTTTGGGTTAGTAAATTATTGTTTTCGTTGGAAAATATTGTCTGAACATATTCAAAATTAATATTTATCCATTGTACTCATGGCTATGTTCGTGTTTTGGTGTCAATTCAATTACATTCCAGATGTGAAGGAAGTATTTGTTGTCTTGCCGTTCCGGTTTTTATCAATTGGATTGTTTTCTGTGGCAGAGATGGAAGGAAGGGAAGGCTGTTTTGAGGATTAGACTTGGTTTTTGAACCTCGACACTGGAGTAAAAATCAGAGAGGACAATTTCTCTGAAAAAATTGCCTAAGCAATAGCGGAAACCAATGCTTAAGAGCAATAAAATTAAGATATTAATTAATTTGCTGCTAGAAGTAATATTTGGCCCTGAACAAAACGAAGCTTCTGATACTGATAGAAAAAATGGTCGTTTAAATAGTTCAATGTGAAGATAGCGACGACGAAGGCGACAAAGAAAACGGCCAGTTCAACCTGAACAATAACATGTTGACCATGTTCTGCATGTTTTTCTTTGGCAAAGCAGTTCAGCATTGTCAACAGTTCAAGGAATCCAATGCCCAATGTAAAATCTCAATGTTTTTGACGCATGTAACTGAATTATATCGTTGCAATAATTGCATTGGTCAAGCAGTTGAAGCAGATTTACATTTATAAAATTTCTTTCTTTTCCTTTTTTTTGGATTTCAAAATTAATTCATTGAAGTTGAAACTAGCTAGTTACTTAATTATTCTAGTATATTTGTACCGTTTTACGTAAATAAAATGTAGGCAAGCAAAACAAATCAATGTGTTCACACTTTCTGGTTTTTTTATATCCTTAACAACAATCCTCGACTATCCTCTTGTTTACATCATGGTCTGGCCAGATCATGGGAGCTACTACTAGGTTTTAAGTGGGTGATCACAGAAGAGGTAACGCAAATAATAAAAATGTTTGCAGAATTCCATATTGTTACATCAAATTGGATAAATGAATTTATCCACCAAGGGGGGGATCCATCCCCCTAATCCCCCCCCTGGGGACGCCACTGATGACCGTTAGTTATTTACGCTTTTCATCCCTAGCAGGCCTACAGACTATTTTCTCAAAGAACACATTAACAGCTACTCACCAATATTTTTTTTAGTTTTATTGAGGCTCACAATTTATTTAAAACAATTTTTGTTTCTGACACAATTTCAAAAATAATTATTTACTGACTTTCTCACGAAACTTCAACTTTTTTTTTTTTTTGTTTTTTTTAATACGAGCCAACGCGCAGGGGATACCCCTATAATTGTCTTACAATTACTGCCATTGTGCATGTGGCAGCGTTAACTGACTACATTTCTTTTATAAAATGGGGATTCTCCTTTCCATACGTGTAAAATCAGCTAGAAAAATCATAAGGTGTAATTTACAGAATTTGTTTAAGCTAAGGATGTCTACAGGCCTTCTAGGGAACTAGAGGGTTAAAAACCAATGAAACAAATTTTTCTCAACTTCGACATAGTCTGGATTACAAAGTGTTTTTCTGTGAGTTTTTTCAAGACTATTTAAAGCTGCCTCCACATTGTTTTCCGATTTTAGTCAATTACTTTGATTAATGACTTGGTTACACCATAATCCGCAGCCAACCTGGTTTTGTTCACACCACTGTAAATTTTTCGCAAGATTTCAATTTTTTATTCAAATCCAATCTGATTTGCTTTGGTTTGAGAATTGAAGCCGATATTTTATCACGAAATAAAGAAATCACTCAGAACTTTACACCTTGAATAATGAACGAATAAATGAATACGACATCCGAGTGCTGACGTTGCGTTGTCTACCACTCCCATGTTGTTTACTCTATATTTGATCAATTACCGTAATATATGGCACCTATTTTGAAAATCAAAATGAAAAAGGATGACTTTTCATTTTAAAAAATGTCACTTGCCAACCCTACAGAATGTTTATTTCGCCGCAAATTTGATGGTTAATCGACAAAAATTGACAAAGAAGTTCGTTAAAATGTATGGCTACTACGTATGTACGTTTTTTAAATGATCAGAAATTTTAACCGCCCTGCAAACGCAACCAAAAAGTTGCTTTTTTAGAGTAATACGTTATCTCTACAAGGCGGTTGCGTTTATTGGATAGTTGCGTTTTCGGAGTTGCGTTTTGGGAGATTCTACTGTATTTAGTTTCAGTGTGTCAAGAGGTATGGATTCACCACCAAGTTAGAATTGTAGGTTGCATAGCTTTGTCGTTAAAAACATTGCACAGAACAATAATTCAATTGTTTGGTACTTTTACACTTCTTGCATTTTCAGATACATTGAAAAATTATTGCGAAATCAACGTGAGTGAAGCAGCGGGGAACATTTAGTTTTTTAGTAAACAAATCACTCGTAAATAAGTATGTAAGTGTAATAAGAAAAAAGTATTGTAACAAATGTTGAAGTCTTTCGGTACCTATGCATTTGACAAACGAATTCTACAGAAAACGATTTTTGATTAATCTTCGGTACATCTCGCTTAAATGGAGCAATATAAAAACCAACAACAAGAAAGAACCTCTTACTTACATTTTATTTGGAATGACAACGCCAGCCAATAAGAGCGCAAGGACTAACCATGAATGACCTAACAACAGCTAAGCAAATAGCCGGATGACTATGCATGACACTTGTGCGAGAATGAACGCAACGCGACGCGAGAAAAACGCAAGTCATTTGTTGCCGTCGAAAAGCCAATGTGAACAGACAACCCACAAATGCAGATGCAGATAGAATCTGCAGCCAACTAAAAATTTTGCGATAGAGTCGCCAAGAATCTTTGCTTAACTTTTATTAGGTCATTCGTGGTTAGTCCTTGCGCTCTACAACGATGTGTAAATGTAAATCTTGCTCACTAGTGTTTAGTTCATAGTGTAAAAGTAAGATAACCCTTTCACAGCCAGTGAGGCATTTGTAAGCGTTCATGACCTTTTCAATATCTTAGACTTCCTTTTTGTCGTAAAACTTTCACTATTTAAAAAAAAATGGAAATTCATTCACACACATTACGCTCCATGAACACAAAAGTGTTGATTCGATTTTTCAACATTCTCCTTTTTGGTGTAAATGTATTGTTATTTGGCTGGATTTTACTTTTAAACAATTCAGAAGGCGTTATTTCGAAAAGCAGCCCTCGAATGTTCTCGTTGCATATTTATGCCAATAAACTAAAAATCGAGTATTTTAAGCAGAGTGGTGTTTAGAAATTTTTACTGAATATGTCTCAATTACAGCGGCAGTCAATTGGTCAGTCAATTCAATTTCGTGAATGTAAATTTCTCAATTTTGTCAATTTCGTGAATAACACTACAATTCCTTCAAGACACTATTAATCCATTAAACGCAGCGTTTTTATCTGTGGGCCGATTTTTTAAATTTTCACAGAATAAGTTTATTTTATAAGTTTCATAATTTTCTTTCAACGAGTTTTCTCGCAATTAAGCGTTGCTTAAAAGCAACACTGGCGAAAGAAGTTGTCAATACTTCTTCTGCTTCTGCTTTGCTTATGAACGTATTGAACTTTCTGGAAACGATAACATATCTCGCGAGTGTTGTTTGAAAGAAACAACAATTTCAAAACATTCATAAATAGAAGATCTGAATGTTATGTGAAACCAAATTGTGGACATAAAATATTTAGCATACTTTAGCCAATATAATATATAAATATAAATATATAAATAACCAATATTTTTGTTGATATTTTTCGAAACAAATTGTTTTTCTGTTTTTCCGGCTTAACAAATAATGTTAAAATTACAGTTTTTTACTAGTAAGAGAAATATTCAAAAAAATAATATGTTAAAATATAATTATGCATGTTAAAAGCAAATATGTTGAAGTTTATATTACGTAAGTGTGGCTTTAATAATGACTTAGGTTTTGTTTATATAATTTTTAAAAGCGTTTCTTTAGAGCAACGGTTGTGGTTAATGGGTTAAGCACAGTTGTAATTTAAAAAGAAAATGGATAAATTTTAATAACAATGTTTGGAAATTTTTGCATTTTATATCATGGTTACTTGAATAATTGACTTGAAGATAATCTCATTTGCTTATTTTTTTACAAATTGCAGTATTTACATACATATAACAATTTAAACATATACACTTCAGTCAGTCACCAGCAGGCGCGGATCCAGAAAAATATTTCGGGGGGGGGGGTTTTAAAATGTAATTCTTTAATATTTATAAAATGTATTTTAATTTGTATGTAGTTTTGTAGTCGATCCACATATTTCGGGGGGGTTTCAACCCCCAAAACCCCCCCTGGATCCGCCACTGGTCACCAGTCACAATTCAAGTGGTTACCTTCGGAAAGGGACAGAGATAAGGCGGATACGAAAATGGACGACACCCATTTAGTGGCATTTGGTTGTTCTCTGCGCAAAGAATGAACAAATCGATTGTGACTAACTGTTCGTTCTTGTTCTGTTCTTACCTGGTATGCCGTTAAAAATTCGCAAAATAATAAGTAAAATTTGTTTTTGATAATTTGATAATTGTAATTGATAGTCCAATTTATCTATCGTCGCCCACACAGCTTTATTGCCTATTTATGTATTTGGTTTCTTGGAGAAGATTTCGTCCATTATTTAGGGACCTAAATTCTTAAAGTTCTTAATTTGTTGCTTAATTTGTTTTTGGTAAACTTATGTTTATAACTCCGTCTCCTTTCTCCTACTCGCACGAAATTTCTCTTGAGACCTGAGATTAGAAAACAGCACTGAAGGTGCCCGAATCAGTTGCGCTATCTCACGTGATAAAAAGAAGGATGCGGCAAGCCGCCAAACGTCTGCTAAGGCCGATGTTATGCTGCCGGTCAAATGATCATCGGTCACGGATAAATTGTTGTTGTTTCAATGCAAAAGAGAAAAATTACGCTCTCCCAATTTTCTCTTTTACATTGAAGCAACAACAATTTTATCCGTGATCGGTGCCCTTGACCGGCAGCATAACATCGGCCTAAGAATTCCTTACCGTTCCTATATGTATGTTCAAGTGCAAACGCGCAAATTGTCTTTGAACATAATGAATGATTAAGAGCGAAAATACTTTTGCCGCGTACTAAATAAGGGTGTATGTGTGTGTGTGCACGAATTAAGTATGCAAATATTTTGCAAATACATACAAAGAAATATGCAATCAACATTCGACGCCCGGCTGCGGTGTTGCGGCTTTTAGGCGGTGCCTCTGCGGCCAACCCGGCTCGCCCCTGCTTTTCCCCTCCCTTACCAACATAGGCATGTGTCGAAAAGCGGCGCTCAAATCGCAAGTTTACGCATCAGATTAGCGCCGTAATTGCGTACGTCGCGCCAACCGCAAAAATCTACTTGCCTCTCGGCGTGCCGAGACTGAGGTGTCGCGCGGCATATGTTATACGCTTCGGCGCAACTCAAAACCGTTGGTGGTTTTACTGTTACATGTGTTATGTGTGCTGCGGTATTTTGCGTTTCTGCACAATCAAATTAACTTTTACCGCAGAAGGGCAGCAACAGCAACGAGCAATTCGATTGCCCTACGGTTTTTCGTATTTCGGCATAAAAACAATTTGCTTCAGTGCGTTTGATGGAGTTGAAATTTTCAATTTCAAATTGTGTTATTTATTATCTAACAGTCTAAATTGTGTTGACAGTATTTTCAATTTTCATTCAATTTTACATTTTTCCAATTAGCAAATCATTTCGTGCACATACCCAAAAACAGAATATTATTTTAGCTTAAATTATTTACAAAATATATTTATATTGATGTGAAAATTCAAATTAAAAATGTCTCTCATTTTTTCTGGTACCTCTTTCTTCAAACTAATCTTAGGACCAACAACAAAATGTATTCTTCTATTTATTTATTCTTGTTGCTATATGGCAAAAAAATAGCGAAAAGGTTCCACTTGTAAGCCGATTGTACTTGGCCAATTTTAAAGCCAAATTTTTAAGTAAATAGAGCTTCCTTAGCACTTGAGCTATATACTCTAGATATGTATGTACATGCACTATGTACATATATATGTAACAGTTGGGCTGAGAAGTTCGTATCGTTTCTATGAGATGGCGCCACTAGATTAAAATCCGTATCATTTTTAGGTAGTACCAACCATCAAAAGAAACGTGTATAAATGTGACAGCTGTCTGATTATTAGTTTGTGAGATACAGCATTTTGAGTGAAGCAACTTTTGTTATTTTGAAAAAAATGGATAAAAAGGAATTTCGTGTTTTAATGAAACACTATTTTTTTTATGAAAAAAAGTGCTGCTAATACCAACAAGTGGCTGGATGGGTGTTATCCGGACTCTGCGCCGGGTGAAGCAACCATTCGTAAATAGTTTTCTAAATTCCGTACAGACCATATGAGCACCGAAGACGATGAACGCAGTGGATGTCCAAAAGAGGCTGTTGCGGACGAAAACATCAAAAAGATCTGCAAAATGATTTTGGAAGATCGTAAATTGAGGTTGATTTGTATAGCTGACACTCTAAAGATATCAAAGGAACGTGTTGGACATATCGTTCATGAATATTTGGGTATGCGAAAGCTATGTGCAAAGTGGGTGCCGCGCGAGCTCACAATCGACCAAAAACAAGAACGTGCCGATGCTTCAGAGCAATGTTTGGAGCTGTTCAACCGCAATAGAAGTGAATTTTTGCGTCGATATGTGACAATCAATGAAACATGGATCCACCACCACACTCCGGAGTCCAGTCGGCAGTCATCTGAGTGGACTGCACGCGATGAACCGAATCCAAAGCGTGGAAAATTCAAAAGTCGGCCGGTAAGGTTATGGCGTCCGTATTTTGGGATGTACATGGAATAATTTTCATCGACTATCTTGGAAAGGGAAAACCCATCAACAGCGACTATTATATAGCGTTATTGGAGCGTTTGAAGGACAAAATCGCGAAAAAACGGCCCCATTTGAAGAAGAAGAAAGTGTTGTTTCATCAAGACAATGCGCCGTGTCACAAATCGAGGAAAACGATGGTAAAATTGCATTAATTGGGCTTCGAATTGCTTCTGCATCCACCGTATTCTTCAGATTTGGGCCCCAGCGACTTTTTCCTGTTCTCAGATCTCAAGAGAATGCTCGCTGGAAAGAAATTTAAAGCCGATGAGGAAGTAATCGCCGAAACAGAGGCCTATTTTGAGGCTAAACACAAATCGTACTACAAAAATGGTATTGAAAAGTTGGAAGATCGCTATAATCGGTGTATCGCCCTCGATGGCAACTATGTTGAATAATAAAATCGAATTTTGCCAAAAAAAATGTGTTTTTCTATAAAACGATACGAACTTTTCAGCCCAACTGTTATATACCTATGTATGTAATGTGTAGGTTTAACGGATTAGCATAAATTTTTGAGAAACTGCCAAATCTGCTAGCAAAATTCCAGCAGCCTTGAAATCAATAAACCGCGCCAGCAAAACGCTTGGCTTGGCGCACATCATCCTTTGCCGCAGCATTTACATTCTCTATTTCGTCCTTTCTCTACTTGCACATTACCGCCGCGACCACGTAGCAAGTTCGTTTTTCTTGAACTCGCATTGCCGCTCGTTCGCCGCGCACCCGAGCCGCCGCATCACTCGACGGCACTGCAACGACAATTTGTCGCGCGGCATTCCTCTGCCGGTGGCCATGGTCACGGCCAAATGCCAGATGTGTTGGAATCCAGTCGCCGCTCCGCACCACTGCCTTCAGGTTGAGGACAAAGCAATATCCTTGCGCTCATGAATAATGCATAGACTTGGCGTCGGGCTTAAACAGGCACACAGAATCACGCAAAAGGGGTGAAGAGGACAAGCGAAAGAATAGAGCAAAAAACAGAAACCAACTGTCGCGCCAACAAAGTGTAATCCAAACCGGAATGAAAGTGGCATGAAGCGCAGCGTTGATTATAGTTGCTGATGCTCGCTTCCTCTTCGAAAATCTAAACCAAAGGGAGACAAAATGAATTTGTATTCTCTTTTATACCATGCATCCGTACACGACTTGGCCACGCCCCATTGTCGATGCACACTTCTTTGAACAAGTTATGAAAAATCTGCAGAATCGGAGACATTTTGAACAGGTAAAAATGTTTCAACGATTTACAGTCCAATCAATTCATGCAACTGATGTCATGGCCTAGTATGGCCTATGTGAGATCATTTAAGCTCCCACCCTAACCCAACTTAACCTAATCATAGCCTTATTATTAACCTGATATCATAGACCATTCCCATATGGTGTCAGTTCTCATCAAATTTTATTTAAATTTATACCTTTAATCATTCAATCATTCAATAGTTAACCTGAGAATCAGCCGGTTGACTGGCAGATGGACGGACGGATGAACACTACTAAATCAATTTTCTTTTTGTCCATTACAAGCGATTCCTTCGGTCCATTACAAACTCATAGTCAAAAAATATTTATATAAAGTTTGTTTGTCGGAAACAACGAACCAAATATAACACACAGTCCACAGACCAGCGCGACCATTGTTCTTGCCCCACTTTACTGTCCCTTGAATTTGCATTGAGTTTTAAATTAGGGCAAGACGAAGTATATACTGTCTACACGCAGGAACTTGCAAAGGTTAGGGTCTCACGCCGAGGCCGACAAATATGCGTTTGAAGTATATCGAGGTCAAGTCAAGGAATTCGTCTACCTTGGCACCGCCATAAACAGCAGCAATGAGGTCAGCCTGGAGATAAAGCGACGGATTACTCTTGCCAATAGGTGCCACTACGGTCTCGGTAGGTAACTGAGTAGCAGAGACCTCTCTCGATAGACAAAACTTGCACTCTATAAGACGCTTATTCTGCCCGAGTTCCTTTATGGCGCAGAAGCATGGACGCTGTCGCGTAACAACTTAGCAGCTGTTGGGGTGTTCGAGAGGAAGGTCCTTCGCAAAATCTTCGACCCTGTTTGTATTGGCGACGACTATCTGCCTTCTGGACAACAAATCTTCGGCGAAAAAGGTGTTCGACGCGGTAGTTGGACGTCGACGGAGAAGAGGGAGGCCGTGTCTCCGGTGGAAGGATCGGAGGTGTGACCAACTGAAGAAGGCGCGCGCAGATGCGCCTGGAGAGAGCTTTTGCGGCAGGCTGTAACCCGGTAACGGGTTGTTATAGCCAGTTAAGTAAGTATTGTAAGCATTATGTTTTTCAGTAAATAGTAGGTATATTTTACTGTTCCTTGAGTCATATGTAACTCAGTGCAGGCTAAAGAAAATACTTGTTCGTCGGTAGCCATGCGAAACTTTACGTCAACGTCGAAACTCCTTCGTCAAGATTCGCAGTGGGCCAACGGACAAGCGCGTCTGAAACGCTTCTTCCGTTTTATACACTTGAGCATTGCAAACGATGTTGTGAAGTGAATATACCAGCACCCAGTTGCAAAGTGTATGAATAACAGGAGCCAGCAGCATTTTCTATTTGGCACTCGTTGTGATTTATGCGCCCGCCCGGGTTACGCGTTGCGGTGGCTTTGTTGGCGACACGGCGGCGATGCAATTTGTAAATTTCGCTTCCTGACAGTGTTTTTAATTACGCTGAAATTTTGGCGTGGCTTGCGCGGCACACAGGTGATTTTTAACTTTCGCATAGTTGATGCTTGCAGTTTTTCAGAGATATAAAATTAGTTTCGTTGTGCTTTACATAGTGGTGCGCGGTAATATATAAAAAGATGTGTAAATAAAACATGCTAAATAGGTCCGATCAAAGAGGAGAGACCGTTTTGTTAAGCCTTCTGCTCGAAGTTTAACTACAAAGAGAGGATTGAAGTGAGTACCGTTTAAGTTTTTTCTGTACTTCAGACATACATATGTATGTATACATATACCTTAGAGTACCCTTTTTATACATACTTGACATTTTTTACAAAATGTATTTAAATGCATGCATAATTTACGTATGGTTTCATTTTTGTTTAAAAAGACGATTTCTCGTTTTATTTCAAGTTATAAATATATTTATATAATTTAAATATTTTTATCGTCTTAAGGGGGTCTTCTGCTTACGCGGATTGAAAAAATCGATTTTTTTTTTTTGCATTTTTTGAATATAGAGGATATAAGGAATACGTCTTATAAACGGTTTCGTGAAAAACACATTCCTTCTTGGGTTTTCGAAGCCGGAAACATAGCTGCCTCCAGCCGTTTCGAGCATTTCTTTATCTTTAAACGCATTTTCCCGAAAATCACCTTTTTTATACTTTGTGGTATGACTTCTACAAGTAATTTTCATCGGATTTGACTAATTTTTTTTCCACTTCTTCATAAAACACTTCTCTATGCTTCTCCGAGTACGATTTTTGAAATTTTGTTTTGTTCAATTTTTATGACCCTCAACAGGCCAAAAAACGTGGTTGAAAATACAACTTTTCACAAAAAACCGTATAATTTGAAAAATTTTAAAAATATAAAAAATCGTACTCGGAGAAGCACAGCCAACGTAAAACTGAAAATAAATTTATTTTACTTTTCACATTTGAGACAACTGTGGGGGTGGATGTCATACCACAAAGTTGACTCGGACACTTCGTCAGTACTAGTTTGACCACTTTTCAAAGGCGCAGGATTCACCACACACATAAGGCATTTGTCATTTTTCAAGTTTAAACATGTACAAAAATAATAAAAAAAAAAATTTTCAATTATCTTGTATAGTTTCCTTACAATTAATTTCCAAAAATAGACTAAAATTCCGGGCGCGTAAGCAGAAGACCCCCTTAAGGCCCGGTTGCCAGTGCTACGATTATTTATGGTATTCACAGTTTGCGGGAAAATTTTATTTCGGGCAATTTTCCCTAAAAAAAACGATCTAACTGTGAGCACCCCATTGTATATCTTTCAAACAATTGTGGAAAAATTATCAAAATAAAAATGCCTCGCTCAAATGGCAAACAAACGTTGAACATCAAATAAAGAAATCGTTCCGATAGTGGCATAAAGTACTAAAAAAATTCGCTCCGGAGATTGTGTCACAAAATTAATTTGAATTTGCTTTTTGACTATTTCAATAAACATGCTCAGCAGTGCGGCAAATTTTGAAACTACCTGTATCTGTGTTTTTCATACAAAGCAAAAACAATTGAGATACCATATGGGAAAATTCGGGAAAAAATTTCCAGGTGGGAAATTTAACATGCTAGATACCGCTGAACTGTGAACACCATAATTGTATTTATATAATAAGTCCTTATTGTAGTTATTGAATTTTATTGTATTGTATAAATCTTTAAAATAACTAAATATTTCTATTTGTTATTAATTAATTTTTTATTTTTAATATTATATTAACCCTAATTCCCAGAAGTGAGACTCACAGTCTCACTAAAGATTTCAAATGCTGATAAATCTTATACCAAAAGATTTTCGATTCCAATTTTTTTATGTAATCCTCTAATGGAATGTGGCAGCCACCGTGGCTCAGTTGGTTAGTGCGTTGGACCGCGAGTCGAAGGCAGCAACCCCAGGTTCAATACTGCCTGTAATAACACCTAAAAAAAAAATAACGGGAAAAGTCGTTTTCTCTTTCGGTGGCTGTCCTCTCAGCTGGAAATTACAAACCTCTGAGAGTAGAAATTGCTTATGAAAAAGCTCCCAACCTGCCGTTCGGAACCGGCATAAAACTGTAGGTCCCTTCCACCCGCGTACAAATTCACACGCACAACACGGGTGGTTGCGGGAAGCTAGGCCTTAGTCTCGCGTAAGCGGGCTGTCGTGCCAGTCAATTATTATTATTAATTATTATTATCTAATGGAATGTTAAAATTATATTTTATTTATAAATTTAAATTTTTAGACAGTTTTTGTACTTTATTTTTAAAATATTTTAAAAATGCAACGAAACCCCAGAAGTGAGCCTCAGAAGCTCATTTGAACAAAAAACTAAGATTTACTCAGAATTCCTTGACTTTTTGTCCACCATATGGAAGCATATTTTTATTTTTCATGTTTAGGTGCATTTTTATCGTATCAAGTTCAAAGTTTTTAAGCCTAGCACTCATCTAGTCGGCATGGGATGAAGTCAATTAAAAATTTTAAAAATACTGCAATCCACGACATAATATGAAGAATTTATGCCTTGCCGAAGTTGATGATAGTTCATACAGATTATGTCTTCCAATCCCGATAAATATGTAATCAGAATATGGAAGTGCGATGGTGCTAATACTTCCTGAAATGCCATACACATGCAAAGACGGTAATCAAGGAGCTGTGGGTCTTGCGAAAAGGGTGTTGAAAAACTGTGTGAGCCTTACAAACACAAATGTAATAATGACCAACTAGTTCACCAACAGTTCAGTAAGGAATTAGCCGATAGTTTATTGGAAGCGGGGTTCGTACACTCAAAAAAAAAAAAATTTGTATGATGGGTATATCAAAAAACGCAAACCTAATGAATGGCCTCTAGCTTTCTTTATACATTTGATTTATGCTGCTGGCATTGCGAGATATGTCATATGGCTAAAAACACGTCCTCACTAGAATGAGGGTACAGATAGCAAAAGATAGTTGTTTTTACGATAACTTGGGAATTTTTTTGGTATAGCCACGAATATCTACGAGCGAAAACTCAGGCAACTATAGATGCTGCGTTACTGCAACAGGTCAGTTCGCAGGCGCCAACACGTAAACAAAATCGGTGTCATATTTGAGCCGTTCAGTGCACAGAGTGATTAACTCCACTTTTTGAAAAATCTTAAATTTAAGTGTCAAAGCACTTGGTATAGTCATAACTTTTTATATTTATTAAAACTTTCCTGAATAGTAAAGATTAACACCATTAAACGACAAAATATATATATTTGAATTTAAATTATAAAGGGAATTTAAAAAAAAACAAATTTATTTCATCGCATTTCTCAACTTTTTGTTTTATGGAGTTAATCGATTTGTGCACTGAGCGGCTCATTTGTCCACCAGCCATCTCAAAAACGCAGCAACAAGTTTACAATAAACTAAACAAATCTCCATTCCACTTCCACCCAAAGTGGACAAAGATGTGAATATCTGGACTAATTAATTATACTTTTGCAGTAGAAATTGTTTTCCTGTGGACCCTGTATTTACAAGTTCCGTACAAAAAATAAAAAACTTTAATAAATACGTCTTTAAGTAGTAACTGGATTTGAAAAAGTAAAATAAATTGGGGTTCTCAGTAGTTTCGCTCATATGAGCCTGACAGTCTCACTTCTGGGTTAACGTTACGTTTAAAATTCTGGGAATTAGGGTTAAATAATTTGAATGCGGGTGCTGATATCGCCACCCGTCTTCATGATGCGGGGGATAGGCAATAAGAGGGAACACTTGAAATTACAGCACAATGCTCTGAGCGCAAATCATAGCAACACGAATGCCGCGTCTGTGCTCACTCGTTCATTCTCGCACAATTGTGCGAAGAGGAGGAAGACGATGTGCTGTTGTTGTTGTTGTTGCGCTGGCGAAAAGCTGAAATTGTAAAACGATTTCTGTTTTCTGGCTGGCTTTTGTTCTTCTTCTATAAGCCTGCACGGCCTCTCATATTGCTCCTGAACTCACTGCCGACTATAGTGTGCGCAAAATCATAGAAAAGAAAATAAAATATAGCTGGCATGGCGACCTATATGATCGCTACAGGCAATTAAAAAATGTATAGTTAGTTGTTCTTTATTGCTAAAAATTTGCACAAATTAGATCATACGGCTATGACAAATGTCGTCAGCCGGACGGATTATTAAAAAATTAATAATAAGTAATCAACAAAGACAATTAAATAAAAAGGGAATTGGAAAGAAAGGAAGACGTTTTTATTAGCCCGTAATAATTTTCCGTCCCGTTCTTTGGAACTTTTTTACGGCCCATATATAATGCTTGTTGAAAAGAGCTAAAATAGGAAAATCTAACGTTGCGAACAACAACATTGCTTTTTGCTGCTGTCAAACGCAGTGTTTGCGTTCTCGCAAACTGTTGAGCGCGAGCAAATTTCCCGCAACCTATGCCTCCGCTCATCTCTTCCCCCCGCGTCCACAAACGCGCTAGCAAACTTTTCGAAGATGCGTATTTTTTATATTAGGGGTATTCACACCGAGCTCGTTACTTTGTTAGTTCGGTATTCGGTAGTTTTGTACGTGTATTTTGTGTTTGTACAAAAATTGAACAAAAACAAAATACACATAGAAAACTACCGAGTACCGAAGTAACGAAGTAACGAGCTTGGTGTGAATACCCCTATTGTATATTCTTTGGTATTAGCTAGTGGGAATATTCTTGGTAATAGTTTGCAGTGGCACATTTACAACAGTTTGCAATGCAATAGTAATCTTTTACATAAATGCATTATTGCCGATTTTTAATGCTAACTTGTATTGAAGTGAGCGTGAGAAAGGGGCGTGTCCAACCTCACATAACTTTTGGTTACCTTAATAAAGCATTAACTATTCATACCGCTTTATGGAATATACCAAAGCCCACTTGTATTATTATTTTATTATCTCATCAGCTGAGTATGATGTTTGCAAAACACCGAAAAATTTGATATCAGCATCGTCTTATGAAAGTAGCCATACCATAGCTAAAATAGTGTAAATTAGCTTTTAATTGGGAGAATGACAACAAAAGAAAAATTATAAAATTCGAATTGCATTTTGCAATTGCAGAGTGGGCTCAGTTTCCACCCCCTACGCGAACGAGCCTGCGCTCTTTATGAAGCTTAATAGACTGAAAACTGGTGCCTCTGCTGGGTCAGCGAGGGTGTTGTAAGTACTTAGTTACACGGCCAATCTCATATAGTCTACACAGATTTACTTGACGTGACCAGCGAAAGTGGGCGTGGCTTTTCTCAGAAAGCCTATGGCTGCTTTAATTAAACACAAAATCGTGAGTAATGCCATATAGCTTATGCTACCCTATTGAAATCGTTTAATACCCATATCGTCTTACAAAAGTATATCACAGCCGTAGAAGGGAGGAGCGTCAGGTTGGCGCGGCCAACATTTTATAAACTATGTTTATGTTGATTTGCAGACATGTACTGTCACTTAGTTTTGTTAGTTTAGTATGCCAGGAATGTGGGCGTGGCCGATTATATTATAGCCTATGTTTGCCGCAATGACACGCTGAATTGTTTGATACCCATATTGCCTTACAAAAGCATACCATAGATGAGTTTTGTACCAAAGTGGGCGTAAGAAAGGGTATGGTCAATCTCATATAGCCTATATACCATTCCCCCAAATAAAAAATGTGTAGTGCTTATTTCATCTAAATCGATTCAGTGGTTTTTGCCTGATTGTGGCTCAAAAAAGCAACGTCACATTTGTTTTTATATAATAAAGTATAGATTCCAGAAACAACCTGATTCTCATGGCAAGGTATCGGTTGTAAGCCACACTTCTTAAGAAAGTCCATAGACGTTTTTCTTTCAATGGCAAACTGACAAGCAAATCTAAGATTTCCGGAAAATTCTAAATAAGTTAAAATTTGAAAATCCTAAAAATTAAAGTAACAAAAAACAAAAACGCATACCCACAGAGCATCAAAGTTTGGACTCCTAAATAAATTAACTTATTTCCGGTGTAATGAATGGCAACACATTAATTCAGCGCAGTGTAGTAGAACACAACAGAAGGCAAAGACCATCAGAGCCAGAACGACTTTGGCAAGACTAATGGGTATCGTTATCGCCATACACAAGCAGAAATTTCAAATCTTAGTTTTCTTGTATTTAGTTGGCACTTTGCACTTTTATTAAGCAAGAAATTAATGAATGGAAGGAACCTTTACACGGCCAGTATTTTAATCTTTTCCCCCAATTCTTTGAAAGGGTAAGTAAACAAATTATCATTTTTGTTGAGCAAAAGCAGTTCACAGAAATATTTCGGCAGTTTTTTTAAAAAGGGAAAACGTTGAATCCGGAATATGAGACTTTCGCCCACTAAAAACCTTTCTATCTTCTACACTGATACCAAGGAACGTCCTGCAAACAATAACTTCCTGGTAGCAATAGGGTGCGTATGTATGTATAGTTTCAGTGGCGCACACAAGGATGGTATCGGGGTCAAATTCTTCCACATATCTGTTTGGTAAAAACAATTGTGAGTGACAAATATGGTTCAAAATGGAATTGGAAAGTTATGTACGGAACCCTACCCAAAAGTATATCCTGTGTACGCAATTATATATTTACTTTGTTCGATTACCAAATAGTTCAGTTATTTTATCACATTTCCTATTCTTTTAATTGAAATCTTTACAGTGTATGGCCAAAATCACAAAATTATTCTAAAACTCGCTAGACGTCACACGTAATAAATACCGAAATATTTATATAAGTTCATACATCTATGAATATGTATGTACACAAGTACGTTGTCGAATTACATGCGAAAATACGCACTTTGAACGAAATGTTGTCAGACTGAGATCCGAGCCGCCACGACTGAATAGAAAACAATGCTGTATTGGTAAATAAGGCTCAGTGAAACTGTCAAATTAAATTGAGAATTAAATTAAACAAGATTTCCTTCACCAACTAAATTCTACAAAATTACTTCTGGCAGCGCTGTTTGAAGCCATGTGGTAAACAGGACGACACCGTTCTAAGCCTTCGCAAAAAGCAACAGCTGCGTAATAAATCGCACCCCACGCTTTCAAGGCACCAGCAGGACGGTGTCGGAAGCTGTAAACTTTTGCTCGAAAATGTCAGAATGATAGCACAAACATTTAGCGGGAGAAAGCCTCATTTGAGCTGCGTCGGTAGCATATGCGTCCTGCGTATCCATCACAATGCGGGAAAAGTGCCTGAAGCAAGTGTGGCGCTGAGCGGGAGTACGTTGAAAGTGTCTAAATAATGTTCCATTCGCGTGTTACATCATTCAAATGCCGCATATCGGAAACAGAAAATCAACTTTGTTATTCCTTCGCATGTATCCGCGCTGAAATTCTGGTACAACTCCATTTTCATGGAGCCGAATTAACTTGGTACTAAAAGATAAAAGAGTTTTTTCACACAAAACGAGCTAAAATCATTTCATACTGTAATTTATGAAACATCCCGTAATTCATTAATTAAATTTTGTGAACATGCGAGGCAAGCGATGGAGTGGAGTGGAGCACGACGACTGAGACGGTTCATCGGATCGATAAGAAAAATATCTTACCACTCATTAAAATAATAAATAAAACGGCATTCAGCCCTAAACCTTGCAAAACAATTGTGATAAATTTGTCCATTAACTTATTTAAATTTGAAGCATATTTGTGATGGTAATTTTCAACAGGTTGATTCAAAGCACACAGAGCCTCAGCCTCAGGCACAAAAGCGAAATTGAGCTGGACGTTGCCGTTTACTTGGCACTGGGCGCCCTTAAGCCATCACACACCAGCATGGATTAATAATGTTTGCACTCCATGTGCTCGTCGCCACTTTCAGCCCGGTTCGAGCACACACTCAAGTACCTGCTTGATCTCTATTATGGGAATACCTAATATTTCCAACCCTCTCGCACACACATGACTACATGGAACGTGGTTAAGCTGGAGTCTCACTCGTCTTACACACATCACATGAAGGCCCTCGCCGGCGACACCCCTTACCGCGTCACAACAACGCAGTCTTGTGCTGGCGTCTGTTTGACCTTTTCGCTGGCCATTTCAATATTTCGCCTATGCGGCGCGGCGCCATTCGCAGGCGAAATTCAATATGCTAAGGACACTTGTCGGATGAATACTTTGATACACGGTCGCGTCCGGTGCCGGGTGTGAGTGAAAACTTAAATGGATTCTTTTGAAACTTTAGTTTGCCTCTAAGCAGAGATGCCACTTGAATTGGAGAAAAACTCAACTCGGCGTTTTGATTGCCTCAGAGACGCTCAAAGTGTGCACTGATACCCTGAGGATGCGCACTGCTATTGGGGGCCGCGGCCATAATGGTTATTAAGCAGTCGCAGTAACGCAAGTGCGGGGTCCTTCGCCTGTCAGTTTATTTGTTTTGGGGTGTGTGTTTTTGGCATGTATTGCCTTTCACTTTTGACACCTGTATCGATGAAGTGTAGAATGGCATTTTTATTTGATTCCAGCACATGGGCCGGCAATTCCGTTCATTCGGCAGTGGGTCAGAGGCATAGCGGTTGATTTTTGACTTTTGTACAATCTTCATGAGTGAAAGTGTCAATTACATAATTCGTTCGAACCTGTTCGGCAGGAGTTTACTGCAACTACATAGCTGAACAGCAGAACGATTGCAATGAAAGACGTTTTCCACTCAGAACTGGACACAAAGGCTGTGAACGTGTGCGGCCAATGATATGTGTTGTATACGAGGGCACGTGCGATAAAACAAAGCAATAAATATATTTTCAATTAAATTTTGTAAATTAGAAGAATGTCGAGATATGTTCGATAAAGCATTACTTTGAATAACATAAGGATTGGCCAATTCAGCCACGACAACTGCTTGCTTCATTGAGGAGCCATGTAAACATATCGGAATATATGTATGTATATATCAACATCGTTTACCTTCGAATGGCAAACTATGCGTTATGCCATGCTTTGTGTAATTAAATCTAATATTTATAAACAAATACATAAACTTGTTGCTCTGATCCAACTGTTCATATTTCCAGTGAACTCCAAATTAATGCTGTGGAATTAGCATCCTTACGAATAATTATTATCGATTAAATATTAAAAGAACTGCACAGCAATTTGAAACGTCTGCCAATGAACATTAACTTGTCTACTGATTACTTTGTCGTGTTATACAAATTCAAATGCTGCACGGAAAGCTTCAAACCAGGTACTTAGTTGGCGCGAATGGAATTAATTATTAAGTTGCATATACAAAATTTACCTCATTTATAACAAAAGCGGTCAAAGGCCAAAAACTAAAGCTAAGCCATAGGACGAATTGTCATTATCTTTGAAACATCCACCGCATCTTAGAACGACCTTACGCTATTAATGATCAAAAAGCCTGAATCTGAATACACAGTGTAGCTAGCAAAGTCAAGTTCCGAAATTCCTAAAAGCTAAGGTAAGAAATTGAAAACGTTGGAAAATTGGAAACATGGTAATGAAAAACAAAACCATTGCACAACAACAACACCATATATGTACATAAGTATGTATAACGATGGAAATTTCCAGAACTTAAGTTCTATCACTAGGCCAATGATGGGCACTAACGCAACCATGAATTTTGACAATGTTTCGTAGAAAGCAGTGAAACAATTTAGGGATTCAACTTATTCAGCTTTAATATAATAATTTGAAAAAATAATCTTTAGAACGTTTTATGTGAAGCAAGACTTCAAAATATTTGTCCGATGAGTGGTTACGGTGATTCTATTTTCATACATTTCACGAAAGACAGGCTTAAAGAAATTTTGAATAAGTGTGCAAAAAAGCGAGCAAAACGGAAGCAAAATCATCACAATTATATTGTTTATGGGCCTAAACACAAATTTTAGCGTGCTTGCGCATTCACTTTATTACGCATTCATTGTTCTACAATCAAATGACAATGTGTACTAACAAATTTGAAATTGTTGTTAAAAGCAAACCGAAAAAGTTAAAAAAAACGCCATTAAAAAATCGTTTCTGAAGCAGTGTCGCCTACGAAATAGAGAATAGTTCAATGCATGCGACAGCGAGAATTGCAGTCGGTGGTCGTGTCGTCAAAATTATCGCCTCCGTAGGAACGTTCTGATTTTTATACTTTGACTGACTCGCGAGTAGGAGAATAGTCATCACCAAGACTAAAGTTGCCACTTTGGGGACCCTATTTTGACTCCTTTAAAGGCTCAAAGGGAAATTCGTGAAAGAGTTTCGAAGAGTAGAACAAATTTGGGTCTTGAATAAATATTGATAAATAAATGAAAAACTTAACATAACATGTACAAAATGTATGTTCATAGTGTAGTGCACTATAATTGTAATTCCGTTGTATTGTAAAACCGGATTTGTACAAACTTGCCAACTCAAAGACAAATTTGCTTCAATTAGCAGAAATTCCTCAGGAGTGAATTGACATATGTACTTAAAGACAGAGCCAAGTAAGTTGTTTGCGTACTGAGAGCAAAAATATACATCTCCGCCCGACAGCCAAAAATTGTAATTTCATGCCAGGAGAAAACAAATTTTAACTTTCAAAATTCGTCGAAATTTTAACTTTCAATTGTTTCTATCGGTCTTATTTGGCTGACAACGTAAAAGTCTAAAGATTGCGATCGATTTCTACATTTTGGTATTTAAAAATGCGCAATAGGGAAACTCAGTTGAAGCAAAATGTAGAGGTCCATTAAGAAAAGTGTTTCTGAATGCGTGTGTGTGTGCTGTCCTCTGGGATAGCTTCATAAACAACTCTACAACTACAACTCTACAACAACTACAACTACGCTACAACTCGCTTCCACGGCTGGTTAACTGTTGTTGCGTTCCCTCCCAATTAAATTAGCTCAGCTAGTCAGTGTCAGCTAGCGGATTGCGGCGAGGAGCTGCGACAGCGTGTCACGACTGCGGAGGACTGTGCGCAGTGGAAGGAAACTACGGCACGCGGCACAGTCACAGCACACAAGTGACTTCGTCGTGGTTTTTAATTTCAGTGATTTAACAAAGCGCGTAATTTGCGCATTCATCAAAAGTCAAGTGGAACGCACTCGCTGCCGCACGCTCTGAGCGTTTGCCATAACTTACTTGCATTCTACGTAACTATGTGTGCGCTAACGCATTTCGTGTTGTGTGTCGGTTGATAGATGAACGCTAAACATGACATTGACGTGGCCAACATGCGCCGCCGCCGCAGCCACACCCTCAAACGACTGCCGCCAACAGCCACTTCAAGCGGCTATTCAGCACTTATCTGGCAAGACCAAACCAAAGTTTCCTCGAATTTCGGCGCGTTGCCATCACTTTCACAAATTAGGCTCATTACGAGGGTCCCTTTGAATATTGTGTCAAAAACGCTAAAAGCAAAACAAAAGCGTCATCGAAATCGAAAATGCGAAGCACCAACCAAATTAACGGCATATTTGTGTGTCCGCCGAAACTCGTTAAGCCGCGTACTTTTTCAGCACTTAAATCGTTCAAGTCAGCTAATTGCGACAACCACGGATAGTAGTTCGTGAATAGTTTCTTTAAATTTTGTTGCTGAAAAAGGTTTCAAACAAAGAAGATGAAATGAAATATTTAAGTGAATTAAATGCGTTCAATAAAACTATTAAGATCAATAGTCATCTTTATTTATTTGTATTAATTTTTGCGCAATTGATATTGGACTAGGATTATGCGAATGCATAATTATGATTAAATCAATTAATTCTTTGAAATTCGAAATTTCTTTCTCCATTGTTGTTCACGTTTTTTGTTTTCACACCACAAAATGTCACTGTCAGCTGATTCAAGACTCAAAGCATAAAATGTATCGAATGCGTCGAATTCCGGAAATGCGAAGGTTGCGTGGCGGCGTACCATGCGTGGGCTGGAGTTGGGCCTTTAATACCGAACTTTGTAATGAAAAAGATTTATCCATGACATCCAAAATGTATCGCCCAACATCGCCCAAATCAAAATTTATCTGATTTTTCCAAAAACAAACACGTTTATTTTTATTATAACAAAATACATATGTTACATTAAAGAAGTTAAAGCCTTGTATTGAGATCAATATACTGCCTTCAATGCAGGTACGTTGAATTGGGGTTTCATTTAAGATTAATAAAATGCCTTCAAGGCAGGCACTTGTACGAAAGCTAAGTACTTAATATAAATGAAGAAATACAAGGTGCAACCCAAAGTAAACAGGACTTTTATAAAATAAAGAAAACGGATGATTATTTTTGTATAATTCTTTTTATTTATTCAAAATACTCTCCTTCTGCTTCGATACAACGTTTTGCACGGTCCAAAAGCATTTGGAATGAGTGTTTTAGGTCATCGGCCGGCATCGCCTTCAGAATGTTGGTACAAGCCTTTTGGATGTCCTCAACGTCCTTATAACGGTTTCCTTTCATCGGCAAATGCAACTGACCGAATAAGTAGAAGTCACAGGGAGCCATATCAGGCGAATACGGTGAATGATTGATGGTAAAAATGCGATTTTTGGTCAAATAATCGGTCGTAACTAGGGCTCTGTGAGCCGGTGCATTATCATGCAATAAACGCCAACTTCCTTCCTCGCGATATTCTGGCCGAATACGACGAATGCGATGCACCAAACGCTTCAAAACTTCAACATAAAACAAAGCGTTAATTGTTTTTCCCGGTGGAACAAACTCTCGATGAATTATTCCCTTTGAATCGTAGAAACAAATGAGATGAGTTTTGATTTTTGACTTCTCACGGCGGGTTTTTTTCGGATTTGGCTCATCTGGGTGCTTCCATTCGGCACTTTGACGCTTTGTTTCGGGATCATATTGAAAGCACCACGTTTCGTCACCGGTTACGATGTTGAACAAGAAATTTGGATCACGTCTGGCTTCCCGAACGATGTCTTTTGCGTGCTCAATTCTCTGCGCTTTTTGGTCGTCGGTTAAAGTGTGCGGAATGAAGCGAGAACACACTTTACGGAGACCCAAATGTTCGGTTAAAATGCGATCAATTGATGTTTTGGAGATGTTCAATTCCATTTCCATCAATTCCAATGATGATTTTGGCTGCATTTTGATAAAATCACGCACAGTTTTGATGGCATCGTCAGTAATCACAAATTTCGACTGGCCGACGTGTTCGTCGTCATTCAAGTCTTCACGACCATTCTTGAATCGATTCAACCACTCATTAACACGGCCACGGGATAAACAATCATCACCATAAACTTGCTTTAACAATTTAAACGTTTCGGTAAAAGTTTTACCAAGTTTAAAACAGAACTTAATATTAGCTCTTTGTTCGATCGACATTCTCGTACCAAAGTTAAAAACATACTGTCACATTGAGCGGGATATTTCGGCGTCTACTAGACCAAATGTCATGAAATTTAGACAGTATGTGAATGAAAGATGTACCTTTCCAACGCATGTCCTCACACATAGATGGCGCCACCAGAAACGTCCCTATTGCAAAAGTCCTGTTTACTTTGGGACGCACCTTGTATATTGGGTCAGACCAGTAACTGGCCTTCCTGACTGACCAGTAACCGCCCACTATTATCTTTTTTAAATCAAATTAAATTCATCGGTCCTTAAAATTTTGTCAAAACACCGGATTTCTTCAACTACTATCCCGCTTACGTCATTGCGTTTGCCAGGAACACAATAGGGTGTTCAGGTCGAAGTAAACGAAATTATTAATTGCATCGCCAGAAGTTAAAAATTATGGTGTTATGTGTAGCAAAACAATTATTAAAAAAGAAAGACTCGCCCAAGCTAAAAAAAAACCGCCCAAAAAAGCACCTGGCGCTTTTTAAAAATCAAAAGCGCGATTTCTGGGAAATAATCGCCCAATTGGCGATAAATCGCCCAACCTGGCAACACACTAAATTCGAGCCGAACGCATGCAAACGCGCCTATATGTGGAACTCAGGACGATTTTCTTTGAACGTACTTGCATTTGTATGCGTGGCCGACTGTGTGTGCGTGTGTGCGTGTGTGTGAACGTGATGATGTGTAAATGATTTGTAGACGCTTTTATGCTCCCACAATTCATTAAATCCGTTAAATGAGTTGTAAAATATTCAAATACTCCTTTGGAAAACGCCCCTGCGCTCAAAGTGCTCTGCACACACGTGAAAACCTCTCATGAGATACATCAATTCCATCTGAAAGCCTACAAAAATTAAACAGAGATATCAAAGACACAAAGTTAGAAAAAAGGGAATATTCATCGATCGGACTCGCAACTTGTGTTGGGTCAAATACACACACAAAAATATTATAAACATGCTGGTCTGGAAATATTTAAATCTTCCATTCACACAAGTAGCGATTCCAGTTTGAAGCTGGTTATGAGGGCGGAACAAGAAGTCTGATTATATTTGGACAGCAATTCACAAGCTCAACCAAAAATGCAACATCGTAAATGCGACTTTATTTAACTTCTACATATGTAACTAAGTACTTGCGCCAGGACATTCAACTCATTCCAAATAAGGCTTAATTAAGCCTTTCATGCTTAAATTGGACGTTGCCAGGCGATAAGCAGCCAACTAACGGTGAGTCGTAGGTCTAAATTCTGGAAAAGATCTACCAATACAGATCCAATGCCGGTTTTATTACATTGCATGTGGCCAATCCACTGGCATTTGCTTTTTTTCTAATTTCATATTGGTTTAAAATTGCTAATAGCTCAAAATTTTTTATTTTTCGTGGCTAAATGGTTATGCGCCAGCGACAACAGTTAATGAACATTTTGAATGAATAAACATTGAAGGAGGCTTGATAAATATATAAAATGAGTTAGTATGCAGTGTACATTTTTACCGTTATTTAATAACCGTGCAAAAAACGCCTCTATATCAGACATTGGGATTGATTTATTTAGCTTCTACGATGAACTTACATACATTTTTTTAATATTAGTTAAGTGTTTAATGCGGTAGTTGGAGGTCGACGGCGAAGAGGGAGGCCGTGTCTCCGGTGGATGGACCAAGTTGAGGTGTGACCAACTGGAGAAGACGCGCACAAAGCAGAGGCGCCTGGAGAGAGGCCGTAACCCGGTAACGGGTTATTATGGCCAGTAAAGTAAGCAAATACTTGTTTTTAAAATATCTTTAAAATCAGTTATAATCAGTAATAATATATGAAAATAACAACTAAAGATTTTGAAAAGGGTAGCCACATTTTAAGTATAACCGCATGCCATACAAAACTTGCCTTCAGATGTCATCGGTTATCCAAATGCGACACAAATTTGTGAATTTTTAGCACATTTGACCCGAGCTTGCAACCACATAGAGAAAAAAGAGAACAAATTTAGATTTGCCAATCACGATTAGACTAGAAAATAGGCGTAGGTTTTTCAACATTTTTCCCTATTACTTGATGGCCAATAGTGTCTTGTTTGGGATGGCTTGAGGCTTGAGAAAATGTACCTTCTGAAATTCCGCTTACTAATTTAACATTTTTAAAATAAGGATTTTTGATTGGTTTCATTCGCACGTTTCCTTGTACATGAAATCCTAGAAGTAGGATTTCTACAAATCATTGACTGTTTTTGTAAGAAAACAAATCTACCTTTAAATGTGAAAAATAACTTAGAAATAGCGGCTCATCAAAATTAAAAATCTCTTAAATGAAATTTCGGTTTTTGCTAAAGTTTATATTACACCTAAATATACCTACACTCAGTGTATGAGTTCAAGCGGCACGCAGTCACGACATTTCTGCACAATCTCAAATGTGTGTGCACAATCTCTCTGGACAGAAGAAATGTGTAAGCGAATACTTTTTTACTAAATATTTATGCACTTTTCCCTTACTTATTTCAGTTTTATATTATATAATTTAATTTTTTGGTCGGCATTTAGTTAATTGTGTTCATGTGAATGTATGTGTGGCACTCACCGCTTATCCATCGCCGTTATCCATTCCATCGCCATTTTGATTAGTTTATCTTGATTTCCGGTAGATATTCAAAGTGTAGGTAGGTATCTCCTATCCGGCAGATGCACTCAAATTCAATCAAACTCAATTTAACTCTGCGATCGAGGCGACTGTTGCGCATAAAAGTTTACTCGCTTAAGCGTGGCAGCAAACGTGTGAGCGACCGGCTGTGTTGCTATCCGTGCGCGGCCTACTTGCAGTGTTTGTCCTGTTTTCTTAATTTTTTTTTTTTTGTTTCGCCCTAGCGGTTACGTTTTCGTACTCCCACTCACGTCCGCCTTTGCATTTGTGTCCGTGTCCGTTTTCGTCGTCTCCGGCCTCGCTCCGGTGCGTGACCAGTTCAAGGGAAATATTGTTAAACGTTTCTGCGTTGTTTCTTTCGACTTTTTGTCCACTCGTATGTGCGTGAGTCTCGCTCCGATGCCGTCCAACTTTCGCAACTTTCTGATGTACGAGCTTTGCGCGCCCTCGGGCTATTTTGCGTGAGTTACATCTAAATTAAGCGTGTTCCACTCGTGCTTCGAGTGTCCCACTTTGCTGTTGACAGCACACGGAAATGGGGCAGTCCTCCGTCTGCCGAGCGCAAGTCTCCTGGGAAAATGAGCCGTGCACTCGCCGTTTGTGTTTTTCTTGTTGTGTTCGGTTTCAGTTGGCGCTGCCCCGCTCTGCGTTGTTCATTTAGTAATTGTGGTCGTGGTAGTTATGTTGTTATTATCACTGTTGTTTCTTTGTATATGTTTTTTTTGTTGTCTTATAACTGTCGTAATAATTTAGTATTTGCAGAGCCGGTTAGCTGTGGAGCCGTTAGCTCCTCGGCCAGTCAACGTCGCAAGTTATTGCTACCAATTCCTTATACGACTGCACATGTTGCTCGTACCCACACCTATGCAATTGAAATCCCTTCGTCAAGTGTGGTAAACGTTGATATTGTTATCGCCGCCGTTTTGTCGCCTTGCGTTAGATTCGCTGACGGCGATCTGAGGTGCGGTGGGCGGTGCCTGCGCTGGTGTCGTTTATTGTTATTGTGACGTTGCTTTAGGGACACTTTCCAAACAACTCAAAAGTGTCTAGCATTTCCGGTTGATGTCGGTTAATATTGTGGCGATGTAAGGTGTCCGTCTGCAAGGAGAACAGAGATTTAAGCTGGCATGACTAGTTCATATGGTAGATACAATATATACAAATCGATAGTTTTGAAAAGTGTGGACGTGTAAATTGAAACTACACACACACATGAATTAAGTTGAAGTGTTTCCCAACGGCGAGGTTTTGTAGAGGAAATTTTTCACACTACAACTAAATGCGTGTAGTGATAATGTCAAATTGTGTCAATCATTTCGAAATTAGTGTTTAAAATATGTTTTCAACCAAAAGCTGGGCTTAAGTATATAAAGTTAGGACATTAATAAACTAACTTCAGCTGAACCAACCCTCAACCATGTTCTTTCCTATTTATGTCACTTCTTTTACAAACTAATATTTTTTGGTTGTAACGAGTTCACCGGCTAGTGGCCACACATTAGTGTAGGGTCTGACAAGTTATGCATCTATCAGCTGGTTATTGGTCATCTTAGTATATACAATACGATAAAAAAATCGTATGCTCTCTAGCCTAAAAAAAATTCATCATTTCGTGGTCACATATATAAATTTTCCATAAACTTTAGTCAATAATATTTGGTGAAAATAATTTTTAAAGCACTAATATTAAGTGGACATTTTTCAACTCCACTAGCGACTTTTTACTTAGTTAAATAAAATGTTAACTAAGTAAAAAGTTCATAATATCAAGCAGCTCCACTACCATTAACGTTAGTGGTAGGAAATCGCGGAAATCTTTTAAGAACGACACAACTTAAGCTGCTGAACGGAACTGGATTCCGATTCCTGTGGGTATCTTACGGAAATTGATACATTTGCAAGACTTTCTACGAAGCGAAGAAAATAACAAGTGCATCTTATGTCACCGCCAACTAGCACATGCATACGTATATTTTATCGATGCCTAAGCTAATATTCTACAGCAACAACTTCCCAAATCACAAAATTACTTCGAAAACCACCACAAAATTACCAACTGAAAAGTTGACTTGGAAATTTAACGGTTGAAGAAATATGATGACATAAAACAAACAAAAACTATATTCTAAAAAAAATGTGTATTCAAGTAATTAAAATATTCAAACAAAACAAAGAAAAACTATACAAAAAATATCATTACAAACGTCATAACAATCTAGATATCTATACGCAAAAAAATAGATTGCAAAAAACAATTTTAAAGGTATTGTATGAATTAAAAAAATTTACAAAAAATTAAAAACACAGCATTGCCCTTCTTTAGGCTACGAACTGGTCCCCTTGCCCCTATCCCATGGGCACGTAGTGACAAGAGGACACCTGAGGCCGCACTGACCGCATCTGTATCCCTACCACTTTTTAATTCCGATTAAATCCCATAAAACCTTCAGTTAAAACCACTTAAAAAAAAAAAACTATATGGCTATGGGAAATTGTTCGGCGAAAGCAGCAATTAAATGCTTATGATTTAATATGAATAAATAACTACTCGAAACGAATGCAACCATAGATTTATTATAAAACCAGCCGCAAATTCGCCTTCTTGCCAATTTTCGAATGATCCAAAGTTACGCTGACGTGGTGGGAAATTGTTACGTTTGAAATTGTTTCATATCAAAAATCCTTTGGGCAGCCTTTGAAAACAATTGCTACATCGAAAACCGTTTGAAATTTTAATGAAGGACAAGCAGCACAGCTTACTGCAACAGCAAGTCCAGAACAGCCTGGCAGAGCACTTTCTCGTGGCGCAAAAAATGCCTCGAGAATAAGTTTCAGCCACAATTGAAATGAGAGCACGCTACACCTAAATAAAACACCAACACATTAGCTGCGCACAAAATACACAGCGACATCCTGCCACACTCTCCCGCGTACGAAAGGAACTGATATATGTATATACTAAACATTCTCACACACCACCGTGAAATGCGAACGTCGGTACCGGGGATAACATACACAGTAACAGTTCATATCCAAAATTTTGAGCTGGCACAGCTCAAGTTGACTTGTATTTATTTTTAATGCGCGACAAAAACCGACAAGTGGCTGGCTCGTTTAAGGGTCAGGCGCATTGATGATGCTCCGAGGACTCTTCGGTACACGCATGCAGTGTACGCGTTTGTATGTACGAACGTACTAATGGAGGTACCTTTGTGCATATGCATGACACATAACATTGCATGTGGTAGAATTATTCATGCGCTGCTGTACATACCTAAAATATGTAAATTCACAAGGGTGTCCTGTAGCTTGTCAGGAAATACTTAACGATCTTAATAAGGCCGCCAAAGCACGAGTCAAAAAAATGTTTTTTAAACTGCGATTTTGAAACATTTCTGGGAATATCGTTGGCGCAGTACTCAAGTGGCCAAAGTTCATTTGGAAAAGTGTGTCGCACATTAAAGTTATTGTACTAGACCAGTGGCGCACACAAGGGGGCGGGGGTGGGGGGGTTTAAACCCTCCGAAATATCTTACGTTAGTACAGAAATTTAATTTATAACCGTCTCATATATATAAAAAAAAACTTTGCATATCTGGAAGCCCTTTGTTTTTTAATAAATCATGACAAATGGCTGAAAAATATTAAAATTAACATGAGCACATTTTTGGTATTATTTCGATGCGAATGTGTTTTCCGGCAAATACATAATTTGGCTGTGTTGTACCTAACTCGTTAGTTGATTTACGAAAAATGTGTATCGTTTTGATCAAAGGAAACGCCTTAAAATTCCATATTTTCCGACTTTGAGGTCCAATTATCGCGAAATTTTAAAACTTATAAAAATAAATTGCATCGAAAAAGAAGCCGTGCAGTGTTGTTAATGCAACAAGGTGATTGGTTATTGGTTTCGAAATTACGATTAAAAATATGGAAAAAGTAGAGGAAAATCTGAAAAAGTGACACAGTACCTGTATCGCACTAACTAGAGCTGCAACAAAAATTCTGAGGGTCGATTCAAAATCAGCGTACCCAAATTAGTAAAAAACAGTAGAAAAACTTCAAAACTTTGTTCTCCTGTGTAATCAATTATTGAGCACGTGGCATTGACCATCTCCATTGAACAGGTGTCATCTGAATTAAACAAATTGATTAGTGTACCATCCCTATTGATCAGCTGACATTGCCCACCACTATGTAAATAAATTCGTAAAACAATGAAGCGCCAACAAGATTTGTTGAGATTTTTTGGAAAAAAACCAAAAATAAATGGAAGTTTGTTTATTTTAATAAATAACATATTGTTTGAAAAAATTGGAACCGGCGTTGGATGGATTTTAATTCAATAAGTGATTATGTATTTGCGATATGGGTTCATAAATACGCAAATTGGTATGGAACAGAAATATGCAGCGATTTGAAATTTTACTGGGTCTCAAAAAAGTTGCACAGAACCCCGCCCCACCGATACAAAATCCTGCGTGCGCCACTGTAGTAGACAGATATCGACGCCGCCTTCGTTCGTTTGGTTCTGAAAATTAATGAAGTCCGAATGCCGCTTGGTAATGATTTCCTCTGAATGGTCTGTGGGCTTTCCAGCGAAATTAAGGAAAAAGCTTTCAAATTTCATAATTTCGGTTGGCAGCTGCAAATTAGAATGTCTTTGGTTTTCGCGCCTTCTCTTCACTTCCCTCGTGGACTGGGAATGTATTTTAAAGACCTCAGCATCGGTGATGATCTGATGTATTTGTGATGAAAAATTTACCAAAAATACAACTTGTAACAACGATTCATACGAACCTCTTCTGTGATTGAAAAATCAGCTGATTTTGTGTACTTATGTTTTCATTTGATAGCGATCCATATGAATAGAAATATGAGTACTTATTTTGTACGCAAAACTTCGGTGTTGTCAGATTATAACAAAAACGCATAGTGAAATTAATAAAGTGTGCCAGATAGGAGGAACTCTCTCTTCATCGTACACTTATTTTCTGACAATTAGTGTCATTTTGCTGACAAATATCAGAGCTCATAACCCGTTTGTGCTGTATGGAAATATTTCAAAATTAATTGTTGTCTGAAAATACGTTCTGCACCAAAACCGACACTAAAAACGTAACCACATGCCAGGAAAAACGTACTGTCTCTGCAAAAAAACGCACGGCAATGCAGTTTCTATGTTTTTCTAACATAAAATACATTACGAAAATATATATTTCTGAAGTACTGAAAGTAAATTTTAAATTTAATGACAGCAAAAATAAAGGTCGAAAGATCGAACTGACACAAATAAATTGACACATTGACAATTGCTACTCAGAGAAATAAGTGTACGTCATCTACCTGGTACACTTTATTGATTTCACTTTGCAAAAACGCATAGTGAAATAAATAAAGTGAACCAGATACTGACAACTCTCTTGAATCGGCACGCTTATTTTATGTCACTATGAAAAAACATGTCAAATGCTTAGCTCTTTTTTATTAAAAAATTTTGTTTTCATGGTGAAAAAAACTGAAAGTAGCTGAACAAACAAAGCGCAAGCAAAATAATATGTTCATTGCAATTTGCATATTGTTAAATTAAAATATTTGAAAATAGAAATAATCTATTTCATATTTTCTTAAAACAAATTGACCTCTAAAGAATTGCATTTTTTAATATGGGAAATTGCAGTGAGTTCAGAAATTCGAAGAGAGTGCTTCAAAAGATTGCTGTATGAGCAAAGGCAAGTTCCAGCGAATTTTCACATTCAGCGTATATATATTACATATTTGATTTGGTAACATTTCGGGAACAGCAAACTCAAACGGGTTAATTCAAAACGAATTGACGTGAAACAAATTTTCAAAACAATTGACATTTTTTAAGCATGCCTCTCCCTAGCTGGTTCACTTTATTTATTTCACTATGCAAAAACGTTATTGTCAACTTGTGTTTAAGGAAAAATTAAAAAAAAAATTTTTTTTTAATTACCTATACAAAAATTTAAAATGTTGCAAAATTGTTCGAATTTTGTTGGAATTGTTTTGAATAACACCTGGTTCAGATAGTTGAAAACATGGATAAAACAATCAGCACTTTCAATTTAGTTACTATCGCTACCAAAATGATTATGATTTCATGATATTTGCATATTTCTAGCTTACGAACCTGATTACAACTTTTTCAGACTACTCAAACACCTTTATATGACTCGATCGATTTGAAATTTTGACAGCAGCCTCACATACACATTTTCTATGGAAGTACGTAATCGGATTTTTTATTTAATGTAAACTTGTTTTCCTAAACAATTCACTACTTATATTTTGACCATAAATCTATTCATTTTTTCAAAACTTCACCATTTCGTAAAGATTTTATTTAAAACACAAAAACGCAACACTATGGAGACCCATAGACAATAGTAATAATGATTAAAAAATGTTTTGGTTTGGTTTGTTTTTGTTACTTGATAACAAAAAATCCGTTCACATGGAGAGGAGTTTGAAAGGCGATTTCGAGGATTGACTCTGTCGCCGTCATTGTGCATGAAATCATACTTTGGTAGGGTGTGCTGCTCATTTACTTGGCCAGACAGCGAGAATCATTTGCTGCCCAACAAGACGTCCGCAAGGCGTGCATCTCAATGCCATCCACAGAAGCCACACAGCGCCCACTCCCGCAGCACTCGGCAGCTTGCACAACACGCTCAACGCGCCATTTGCGACAACGACTGCCGCAGATGCAAATGTCCATTAAACACGGTTTACTTGCATAAACGTCGTAATTAAAATTATAACGTCGTCGGAATCCTTTTCCAATTTCATATTGTGCTCCAACCCAACGGATGACGGCGCCTGCCATCGGCGACAACGGTGGCCCCATTGACAAGGCAACTTATTCGCCTACGCTGACTTAAGACTGGCGCGCGGTTGGCGACAACCCCAACGTCAAAAGCAAATATGCGTGTGGGTGCTTGTGTATTCATGTGACGTTATCTGCGAACATAATAAATCGCATGGTTTTAATGATGGCGGCGACAGCGACGGCGACAATGATAACGTTGGTGATGATGATATGTTAATAACGACAGCTGTTGATGTCGTTTAATTGATACGTTCCCATGATAACGGCGCGGGTGTGAGTCCGATAATAAAATATGCTACGCTTTTATTAGCCGATTGCATGGGCCCATTTCGGGATCGTTCATTCGGGAATGCGATTCTTTAGATTATCTGCAGATTGCGTGACAGAAAGATAGATTAGAAAGATTCTCAACCCCTTAGCACCAATTCCGTAATCCTGTAACTGTAATAGGAACAACGCTCACTCTTCTTTTCCCCCCCTACTGGTTTTCACACATAAGCAATAACAATAGCAAAACGTTTGTGAGTCGCACGCCTGTAAAATTACTTACTACACATTTCTCGTTTTCCTGGATCCGAGATAACTCGCCATGAAATTTTAATTGATTTGCTTTTATGTATGACTCGCAAATAGAAGCTTATGGATGTAGCTTTCACAACTTGAGACAAACATTTCAATTGTTTTATTTCCTTACTTAATTACCAGCGGAAAATTTATGGAGACTCCGAAAATTTCCTGTTTTGAAACTATAAACCCGAAATAAGTGCCACAAGAAATGCTTCAAGCCAACTCAGAAACCATTCTTCAGAGGGTTTACAGGTCGCTGAACACGAATATAAAGACAGAATTTCGGACTGGGTTTCAGTCCATAAAAGTGTTCTTAGTTCCATAAAAATTACAGATGCCCAAGTCAGAGTTTTCAAATGCGCAAGAGGGTTAAGCAAAAAAAAAAAAATGCCGCATAATCATACGCACAATCACACATTAGGTTGAGGGTCGCACACACGCGGGTGTGTAACAGTAAATGTAAGAAAGCTTCAATAATATTATTAAAAACAAAATGACACCAAATTATGATTTATTAACAGAATTTACGTCAGATTAAAGTGGAACAAGCGAGCGACTTTAATTCAATTGGATGCAAAGCGTCGTCGTTTTCTCCAGTGTATTCGCCACGTGCGTTGCAATTTTGTGGGCTACAATGTACTTTCGAATGTTGTAAATGTAAAAGTATGTAAATGTAAATGATTCATTTGATTGACAGTGGAAAATTGCTGATGGCAAAAGATTCAATACAAAGCGCTTTTCAGTGATCGAATTGAACTGAAGGCAAAAGGAATCGTTATTCGCACCAAACCTGTGTTAACACCGACCCTTCAATCGATACTTGAATCATAAATGTAATGTTCAGAAGCTGTTGAAAATTCTCAAGCCAATTAAGATTTTGAACAAAAGTATGATTTTGTCGCGTTTTAAATACCGTGTGACAGTACTTTAAATTTTTAAATCAAATAAATTTCAAAAACTTTACCGTAGGAACACAATTGGAGCGTATAGAGGTATGGGCGCACGGCGTACGGCGTAAATACGCTTTCGAAATACGTTCAGACGTTGCCTTGCTCACAATTCCAGCGTGAGTAGCAACGTATAAAATACTCAAAATACGTTTTTCAATTGTCGAAAAATGAATAATACGCCCATACGCGGCGTAAAAAATAGAAAGAATTTGATTCTTCTTTATTGGCGTAAAATAATTGGCAAGACAAAAAATGTATGCATCTCCCATTATTATTATTATTGGCGAGGAATGTGCACTGCGACCTAAAAGATCTATTGTTCCCCATGCATTTAAAAACGCCAGTAGAAACACTTTAAACTTGAAGGCAATGTTAACGCCGAGAAGGACTGTTTTGCGTCGCGTAATAAATGAGAAAGACCGTGAGTTGTATAAAACATTATAATGAATTTATTTCGTGGTAATTCAAGGTGTGATTCGTAGGATGTATATAGATTTACCATCTTGATTTAATCTTGAGTGATCTGAATGTACAATGTAAAGTGTTTTGGTTGTTTAGTTGATCTAAACAGGTAATATTTTTTATTCAAGTTCCTATTTGTTGGTTATTAAGTTATTTAGTTAGGGAGCCCAGCACTCAAAGGACAATTTTAAGAAGAAACATGCAGTGTCCTTCATTCATCTTCGTTGAAAAAGCAAAATTACAATCAATTGTTTTCAAGGGTAAAAGGTTACTTTCTCATACGAAGATATATTGTATTGAGCTACAACAGCGTCCGACAGTATGTTTGACCCATCCAAATGTTGATATAAGCGTGAAACTAGATCATAGTAACCTGGCATTCTCAGTTTTTCATTTTCTTATGCGATGCCCTTTTTGACTTTCAAAATTTAAGAGCATACGCATTTCAAGGTATTTATTTATTTTTATTAATATTTGCGCTTATGCAATGATAAAGGCATGAATACCAAAAGAAAGAGAAAAATTGCCGCCTTTTGACTAAAATTTCTATTCTGAACTTTCAGGACCAAAAACATGTCATGTAAGGTAAGGAAAAAATATATTTTTTTACTTGATACCCTTATCTTCACCAATCCACAAACGCAAATATTCTCCCACCCTTTCCATTGATTTTCAAGTTAAAAAATTAGTCATACTCCGCGCCGAGAAATCGTCCTCCGGGAGCTGAAAAGGAACGCTCCAACGGCACGAGTTAGCATCTTTCGACGATTCTACAGTTTCATGGCGCACCAAATACAAATGAGCCCACACACTTGAAACCATTTGCATCGACTCCCTTAATGATCATTTAACGCCAGGTAATTCTAGAAACATTACGCAAAAATCGCCATCGTGCGTCCCTCAAGCTGCAGTGTGCCGGCACCAGGAAGAGTAAACAAGTGCCAAATGAGTCATTGGAGAGCGGGAAATAAGAGGTTAGATAAGGGCACATGCAGAAATTAATGCAAAACGAAAACGGAAATGAAACAGTACCTAGAAAATTTCCTACCATTCTCACTACAATAATTTGTTGATACTAATCACCAACCGCCCACAAAACCATGGCCCACACAGACGGCAACATACAAACCGCTCAATCGAAAGGTTTGCATTGGCCGAAAAAGTGAGAGAAGTACAGTGTAGCTTTCACGGCGCACAGTGTTCCGTAACCATATATAGTACAGATGGGCGGGGGGAGAGAAGTGATTCGAATTTGATGACATTTAGAATCCACATGAATGTTTTTTAATTTTACTCGGCCACCAACTAAGAACTAATTTAATTTAAATAAATCGAAGAACTCTAAACGGCTCACTGAACTAATTAAAACGCATATAAACTTGGAGAGACATCTGACACGACTGAATCTCGCTCAGACAGTTAGGTACATTTGTTTAATATAGGTCTGTTTGGCCAGATTTCCAGTAAAAATTATCCAGTAAAAAATATCAGGAGAGTAAGCCAGCTTACGCTCCAGTAAAAACTTGCAAGTTCTCACGAAATGAACGTCACTTTACGCTCTCAGTTTCTCTCTCGTTACTGGAGATTTGGCGTGAACAAACAGGATCCAGTAAAAATTTGTAAAATTTGTACAAATTCGTACAAATTATTCTCTGCCAAACAGACCTTATGTTTGGAACAGGATGAAACGGGCAGTACTGGGACTGGGTTATGCACCATTAAATAGTCACAAGAATCTTTTCAAGGAATCGCGTGTTATAGCTCTAATGATAATTACAATTACAACCGATTATCGAATAGCTTAACACGAACAGGGGAACGAAAAAGCACCCACTAAGTTTCCTGCTTTGGCTAATGCCCAGGTATTTTGAAAGATTTAAACATCCTTTCAAAATTATATGTTAACAACTCCATAGTTCTTATTTAGTGAGTTTTTACTTTAAAATTACATAGACAACTACGTTGAATTGGACGATTTTTTGTTTTTAATACTATCCACTTACAGAACCAAAAGCATTATGCCGGCTTTCAACTGTCGTTAAGCAAGATATAATTTCTGCGGTGCTCGCACTGACCCGCCCATGCTGATTTTATAATCAAATCCTCATGCCAATGATTTTGGGGCGATAAACAGCGGCCCCTCTTTCGATTTCGCACAATGCTAATGGGTCCGCCGAATGTCTCAATTGTGCAAGCGACCATTTCCGACCCAAACTTACGTTTGTGTGGGGATGTTTTCATAGGCAAGCAAATATACAAGGTGCGTCCCAAAGTAAACAGGACTTTTGCAATAGGGACGTTTCTGGTGGCGCCATCTATGTGTGAGGACATGCGTTGGAAAGGTACATCTTTCATTCACATACTGTCTAAATTTCATGATATTTGGTCTAGTAGACGCCGAAATATCCCGCTCAATGTGACAGTATGTTTTTAACTTTGGTACGAGAATGTCGATCGAACAAAGAGCTAATATTAAGTTCTGTTTTAAACTTGGTAAAACTTTTACCGAAACGTTTAAATTGTTAAAGCAAGTTTATGGTGATGATTGTTTATCCCGTGGCCGTGTTAATGAGTGGTTGAATCGATTCAAGAATGGTCGTGAAGACTTGAATGACGACGAACACGTCGGCCAGTCGAAATTTGTGATTACTGACGATGCCATCAAAACTGTGCGTGATTTTATCAAAATGCAGCCAAAATCATCATTGGAATTGATGGAAATGGAATTGTACATCTCCAAAACATCAATTGATCGCATTTTAACCGAACATTTGGGTCTCCGTAAAGTGTGTTCTCGCTTCATTCCGCACACTTTAACCGACGACCAAAAAGCGCAGAGAATTGAGCACGCAAAAGACATCGTTCGGGAAGCCAGACGTGATCCAAATTTCTTGTTCAACATCGTAACCGGTGACGAAACGTAGTGCTTTCAATATGATCCCGAAACAAAGCGTCAAAGTGCCGAATGGAAGCACCCAGATGAGCCAAATCCGAAAAAAACCCGCCGTGAGAAGTCAAAAATCAAAACTCATCTCATTTGTTTCTACGATTCAAAGGGAATAATTCATCGAGAGTTTGTTCCACCGGGAAAAACAATTAACGCTTTGTTTTATGTTGAAGTTTTGAAGCGTTTGGTGCATCGCATTCGTCGTATTCGGCCAGAATATCGCGAGGAAAGAAGTTGGCGTTTATTGCATGATAATGCACCGGCTCACAGAGCCCTAGTTACGACCGATTATTTGACCAAAAATCGCATTTTTACCATCAATCATTCACCGTATTCGCCTGATATGGCTCCCTGTGACTTCTACTTATTCGGTCAGTTGCATTTGCCGATGAAAGGAAACCGTTATAAGGACGTTGAGGACATCCAAAAGGCTTGTACCAACATTCTGAAGGCGATGCCGGCCGATGACCTAAAACACTCATTCCAAATGCTTTTGGACCGTGCACAACGTTGTATCGAAGCAGAAGGAGAGTATTTTGAATAAATAAAAAGAATTATACAAAAATAATCATCCGTTTTCTTTATTTTATAAAAGTCCTGTTTACTTTGGGTTGCACCTTGTATAAATATATACTATACATATACTTTTTCAAAATTCGGAGTCTGTTCAGACATTCGCACAATGCTCGCCGCGTTCGGGTGAGTGCATGTTTATGTGGTGTGAATGGCTGCCGCCTACGAAAGCGACGTAAAATGCAAATGAATTTCAACAAAACCGGACGATGGACTTCAATTTCCTCTGATTATTGTGAACTAGTGGACACAAGCGGATTACGCTAAGCTATTTTCATTGCTCGCCTAATGAGTATTTTGCAGTGCTTGAGACCAAATGATGGCCGATGAAATGATGGCTCCATCTGACTACATAGCTTTCAATTTTGACTTTCTGCCAAGTGAGTTATTGCATTGGCCGTCTGTGCAGTAAAATGCAAAAATTTTAATTAGTATTAAAACGTAGAATCTGTAATTTAAAGCCTGCTGCTCAAAATAATACTTATGGACTTAAGCGATTATTGCTTTTGACCACAGAATTCTTTATTACATTTTTTCAATTAGAACTAGTCGTGCCATTACTCTCTTCAATATGCATATTCACCAATATTTTTAATTTTAGTTTGCCCCCAAAACGGCTGGAAGTTGACAAAAACCTAAAAGCTATGTTGATTGTGTGTGTGCAAAAGTATATTTGATGTGGGACAATGCATTTTTTTAGCACGTTCTGCGTGTGTAGCTTTCATGTATTTATTGGAAAATATATATACACAGTATGTTTCTAGATCATAAAGTCGATGTAAACGATTCCACGTAATTTCTGTGAGGTCAAATTAAAAATTGCAACTAAAGATACCTACCCTACATACATATACGAGTTCTACTTACAAGCCCTAACCACTATTAATTCGTACCCTACGCTTTTTCTCATATTAATCTATCAAATTAAAAAAATAATTTTTAAATTTCTCATATTAATTCTTCAAAAACGGTTCCACAACAATAATATTGAAGTTTTAGTTTTAGTTTGGCCTTAATCTAGCCCAGATCTAAGTCCAATAGGGCCCTAATAAGAATAAGATTGAGGAGTGAGCCCCCACGAACCCTCTTGGAAGTAGAAAACAAAATTCAAGAGGTTTGGGACTCTATTACACCGGAAAAGTGTCAGAAACTTATTTCCTCAATGCAGAGTCGATGCCAGAGAGGCAACCCGATATTAATTTTTCTTTCATTTGCGGTCGTACCAATTACACAGGGCAACAAATTTCGACTTTTGGTCGGCTTTTCTGGGTTTGACATCAGTTCTAGGGTAATTAGGGACCGCTGATTTCGAATCCGCAAACCGTTTTGAAAACTTAGTTTCCGTTTTCGCAAAAAATGGGCGTGTCACTTTTTCGGATTTTCCCTGACTTGTTTCACGTTTGGGATTGTGATTTCTAGACCAATAAACCGGTTGACATGATTTTCACTTTGTGGCATTTACAACACCTCACGGCTTCTTTTCCGATGCAATTTATTTTTATAGGTTTTAAAATTCCGCGGCAATTGGACCTCAAAGTCGGAAAATATGGAATTTCAAGGCGTTTTCTTTGATGTTAAAAAACAAACACATTTTTCGTAAATCAATTATCGAGTTAGTCTCTTTAGTTTTTTTTTCCAAAAACTACAACTAGGAACTACCACCACAGAAGCTATAATTGAGTTTGGTTTCCATTTCCACTGTTTCCACTTTATTGCTTTTCCACTTTAATGTTTCTCGAATCTATCCGATTTACGAACAAATCTCAGTAGATCCTGAATTTCTAAGGAGCCAAAGTTTGCGCTGCTTACATTATCGGTGCCACAAATTAAAAATATGACTTTAAAAGGCAAACCCAAAAAACCAAAAATTTATGTTGTTTTTACATTTATCTTCAACTTGAAGCAACTTTTTAAAGCGTAGTATCCATTGAATTAACGAATTAAATAATCAACTAAAATGCTACATTTGGTGGAAAAGTTGCTGACGCTTACCTTCAGACGGCGGCAATTATTAAAATTACACAAAATTAACGGTTAGACAAGCCAACGAATATTCCACGAAAAGTTTAGCCGCAACTAAAGGCAAATGACTAGTACTTGCATTGAGGCCCACACGAACACGAGCGTTGACTTGGCTGCATTAAGTATGCAGGCGCGTTAACTGGCAGACACAAAGCGGCCGTGCAGTGCAAGTGGTTTTGTTGCAACGGTCTCGTTTTCCGCGTCGACACTGTGCTGAAAGTGGCCGCAAAGCGCCAATTCGCACATTCACATTCACGCTGCCAGTCGCATGCACATAAAACCGCGCCGATTAAAGCCAAAGACAACAAAACCGTAGACCGCACTGCCGGTTTTCGCGGAAACCAGCTAACCCACGCTCAAATTCGTCGTCGTTAGCTGGACGCGTGTATTGCGCGCTGGCCAAATTAGCCAACTTTGACGGACACTAACGCGGCGGGCAATGCGCTTACAGAATCACACAGATGCGAGGGGACGAGCGTTTATTCGTCGCCAGCTGTGCTTCTCAATGAAAACACAACTCTTGGTTTTACTTTACTGGAACAACTACAGTCAGAACTAGAAAAATCTGTCGCCGACACTCGCGCAACCGGAGCGCCTGAAACTTCGCCACCAACTAATTCTGAATTGGGTAATACGACGGCTGCTCCGTGCCCATTCAATTTCGGCTTCAGTCTGGCTGGAGCGTGAACTCAACACACCTCTGCGAAATTTCTTGCGCGCTTAATTGAACGCAACCTACGACCGATGCGGCACTCGCCAGCCAGCCCGGCAGTTCCGAATTGAACCAAGTGAAGTGGAAAACACCAACGCAAATGTCGCAAATTTAAATACAATTTTGGCACTGTCGACGCGTCTCTGAGCCTGGTTTGCATGAGCGTCTCAACGGTTGTGGTGGATGTTTTGACGATAGTCGAGAACGCGCTTTTGCCTTTTATGTTTATTTGCTGTTGTTTTTTTTGCGGTTTTTGTTTTGTGATTGTGTTAACTTCCGCTTGACGCGTCCAGCTCGAACGTCGGTTGCAACACAACTGTGGTCGCTGCTGACCGCAGTTGTGCTCTTCACCACGCAACGAAGCTTTTCCTTTACATCCCCTAAAACACAAGCAGCTGTTGCATGAAATCACTTTACTGCAGAGCGACTTTTCATCTCCCCACTGTACATGTGCGCTTAGCCACCGCTTGTTAGACGCTTCCTTTAGCATTACATGTCATTTTATCCCCACGCATTCGAAAAAAGCTGAATTGTGTTGTTTTATTATTTATCTTTTCATGAACGTAAAATTTGGTTGCCACAGTGCACAGTGATTCGTTCCATAGACAAAATTCAAAAATTTGGTCTCAGAATTTAACGATTTTGATGTTATTTGAAAGAAAAAACTCCAACTAAGAAAACCCCAAAAAATCTGTGCAAAAAATCAATTAGTGTCTGTGAAAAAGCGGCTCAAAGTTGAAACTTTTTTCACAAAAAAATTGAAACTCATATTTTCTGTTTTTTAGTCTATTGAGTACAAAAAATTTTAAAAATAATTGGTTGGCAGGAAGTTGCTTAAACTTTCAATATAGAATAAGAAATGATGTGGCCATTTTCGCTTTTAACGCTTTCCCAAAATTTGTAAAGCGTAGACTTTTACTTCACTTTTAATTCAAAATATTTTTCTAAGTTAAAAATCTGAAAATTGGCAAAACTTAGAGGAAAATATCTAAAAAGTATGTGAAAGTATGTTCCTGGATTTTTTTTTATTTTAAGAAGCATTCTTTCTTTGTCGGATAATGTAATTATATCCTCCGATATCTTCCGATCTCAAAAAATAATTCAATTTGAAAAGTGGTCTAAACACGTATTTTTCGACAAAATTTATTTTATTTATGCCTAAAAGTATGCAATTAGCACGAAAAATGATAAAATCTGCAAAAATGCAAAACATACATCTATTATTATCGTTTTTATTGCAAAACCAGAGGGTCCCGATACAATTTCTGTTACTCTTTGCAATAATCAATGTTGACGTTACCGATTAAATGTAAAATCTGAAAAATCTAGCCAACACATTTGGTGCTATAGCTTTCCAAAAATGATGAAATTTGCAAAATTAAGCCTCAGGCATTGCCAAACTACAACAGTTTAAGAAAAACCAAATGGATATTTCAATTCAGCAGACCATGATCCACTCCTTCTAATTTTGTCCCGCGGTTGTATGGAGTCGAATCGCTGTGCAGTGGGTCGTAATTTGAAAGTTGAACGAAAAGAAATGTATACTTAGCGCAAAAGATTAACGAGTACACAGTTATCTGGTAACACCAGAAAATTGTACGCAGTCGTCATGAAAAAATACCGAATTTCCCCGTTCGAAATGGGCTTACAGGTGTAGCTAGCAGATCACTAGTTAGTGCGTTCGATCTCGAGCCAAGGGGCCCTGATATCGAGTCCCAACTGAGGAAACACCAAACAAAAAAGACATTTTCTTTCTATACTTTTCTTCAGTAATGTAAAACATATATCAGAGCCACTACTACCCAAAACAAAATCTTTTAAATTTTTAAAAATTTTCTTGTTTGGGAAAAAATCCACTAAGAAGTGAATCATGATATCAAACTTGATGGGAATACATCAAGTAGTACATAATATCACATCAAAGTACATAATATCAAATCCAAAATTATTTCATACTGTATGTATAATTCTAGTTTCCTGAGCATCTCGTTCTACATATATTGGGTAAAAAGTTTTCATGGAGAAATATTATACAAACTGAACATGAACCCAGGCACAGTTCTACTTAAGTCGCATGTTTTCAAGGGAATTCCACCACTGGTCTGATGATCTCTAACCCAAAAATCATCACCAGAAACCTAGTAAATAAATAGAATCAGAGTTAAGATATACCTACATATATGTATATTTTTGTATTCCAATTATTTGGCTTTGAATGAAGACTGCCTCTAATTTTAAGCACTAACGGTATGCGTGTTTGAGTCTGTGCAAGGATATACAAAAATGTCGAACTGATTTAATTAGCTTTGAGTACACACACCTGTCACTGCTGCACCACGCTACATAGTGACAAACAAACGCGTTAAGTTCCTTCAACGGAATGGTCGTAAACAAAACGCCACACATCCTGACCGCGAACTCTGCAAGTGCGAAACTGTGGTGAGCATGCGCCGTACTGCAGTGACTCCAGCTGTTTTGGCGTCGCTCGGCGAGTTTCTCCCGAAATCAGAGAACGTGAACAGTTCACATGGCAGCCGTTCAACTGGTGGTACATAGGGCGCGTAGTTAGCTAACAGTGGGCACGGAGACTGCACATGTAGACTGCAGCATCCGGCTAGTTGGTACGCAACAGTGCAGCGGTGCTTGCCGCGATGGCGTTCACATGCAAAGTCAAAACTGGCGCCAAAAGACGTGCATGTGACAATAGCGAACGAAGGCGAAAAGCTGAGAGCAGCATAGGGCGGCAGCGTGGATGTCGCTGTTGTTGGACGATCTGCACACAAGCACACAAACGACTATTACGGATAGAAAGCAAAGCCGAAAAAGGCTCCACAGAAACTGAAAGTATGCCGGACACATTCACTTTTCGCACCCCGTCTTCGCCCATGTTCAGTCGCCAGCAGTTCTAATATGTTTTTATCTTTGCTTCCCTGTGCGGAAAATGCCGTTTACCTTCGAATCATTTTAGCTTCCCCAAACCCCCTCGCCCGCTGCACGCACACCCGCAGTGTGCCGCCCAACAATGAAATTCTTGGGATTTTTTCGCCTTGCCTGGTGGCGGAGCGCATTAAATATTTCTGTCATTATAAAGCTGCGTATAAAGGTGAAATTTATGAGCATTTGGCTTGGGGCCTTCGAGTTCTTATGTTGGTTCTGCTGTGGCTTCGGCGACAGGTGAACAGACACGTCAAGTGGTGGCTGCCCGCTGCATTCAAACGTTTTTTGGGACAATTTATGGGTGGGATGGGCATCGGTATGATTTATTCGATGTTAATAAAGTTGCACACTTGGACGCAAATGTGGCAAATGCTTAGCCCAAGTTATGAGTCTCAATAACAAGACAAGTTTTACAAATTACTTCAAACAATGCAACAACAATTACATTTGATCGTAAATTAGCAGTTAACTTTTGGGGCGGGACTGACTATGATTTTATTAATATCTTAAAAAAAATAATAATTTTAAGAATGCTCTTTAAATATACAACTGTGTTATTGAAAGTCTTACAATGTACCCGATATTACATACATAATGGGTTTCAGGGAAATTATTTGGATTTCAAAAGGTTGTTTGATTTGTTAGCACTCAGACTTAGGGAGGTAAGTAAACGTGGCTTACTCTAAGAGGCGCATTGTTATACCACAAAAATTTGGAGTCCGATCCCCAACTCATAAAACCTGTTGATCTATTGTCGAAGCTAAGTAAACTATGAATAATTCTATCTGCAAGATCTCCATATTATTGAAAAAGAATGTACCCAAATGAGTCCTTATCATGAACAGAAGGTGAAATGTGGTTTATTCTTCTTCCTCGCCTTGTAACTCCTGCAGATTGATGATGGATATTGTAAGTCGGATAAATTTGATATCCAATGTATTCTCTATTTCCCATCAGCACTTTTGACATGAGTTTCATACACGAAGTTTTTCTAAGTAAGAAGCTTTCTGGCGTTGGCCAATCTGCACAGTAGTACCCTGGTGAATGAATATCTCTCTGTCCTGGAACCCAACATAGTAAAGTATGAAGCTGCCGGGCAGTGCCATTAAGAGCTGCGCTAAGAAATGTCTGTAATGTTATTAGTAGGGATCGGATTTATATGCAAGTGCATATTTTTTTGGAGCTTCGGATTTGAATGGGACCAAGACAGAAACTATTTTTATTGAAAAATATTAAGAATGAGCTAACATATGCACTGCATATTTGCATATTTTTTGCATATTTTGCATATTTTTTGCATATTTTGCATATTTTTTGCATATTTTGCATGCTTTTTGCATATTTTGCATACTTTTTATATATTTGTTGAATATTTTGGCATCATTTTGCAAGTTTTTTCCAATTTTTGCCGTATTTGGCGTAAGTATGTATATAAACATATTCATATAGACTTAGGTTCTTCTATGCAAACGAGCAAGAGTGAAGTTGATGTGATCCTGTGTGTAAAGGGGTTGGGAGGGAGGACAAGCCCAGACTTTTGTTATTCCGAGAATGATGTTCTTACGATCATTATTGAGGGTGTTGTAGTTTGGCTCACTAAGCTATTTTCTAGGGCATTGCTGAGTACAGCATACAAGAATAATGAACGTCTTCGTACTGTACGAGCTGGTGTACGGCATAGGCATGGCATATGCTGACCCTAGAAAACTTGGGGACAATTTTAGTTATTTACTGTAATAAGTAGTTAATTTTTTACATTTTATTTTAAGTTTTGTTATTATTTGAGTTAAGGTTTTGTTTGGTGGACTTCAAGTTAAGAAATGAATTATATTTAAAACACAATGATTTTTAAACTGTTTTGAACTTCCCCAATTTCACTAAATTCATGGAATATAAGAAATACTACCAGTTATCCCCGGCTTTGCACGGAAGAATTTCATACTTTTATTAAAAAAATTTTCATTCCACAACTAGCAGGACCCCGCGGCTTTGCACGCAAATTTTAAGTCAATGGGTTCAATGAATCAAGTTTCTCTTAAAATTTTGCCGTCCGCACGACTTGTAAATATTTTTCCGCTTGGCGCCGGCAGTGCTTATCCGGATTTCTTGGCTTGTCGCCGGCCGTTTTTGACATTATCGGGAGATTATGAATTGTTAAGTTTTACTAATCTCATCGTTAGTTCTCATAAGTTCTCAACCTTGTTCCCCTACTTTCATGAAATTTCGAATATATACATACGTAACTAAATACAAAATTTGTTTGTTTTATATAATTCGCGCACGACACCACTGTGGTGTCACCGGCTGTTGGCCGCTGGTTTGCTGACGACGCCGCTGTGGAGTCACCGGACGTCATAGTGTTAATCCTTCGTTGACCCAGTCAGATTCGTACGAGAAAATAATTGTCTAATTATATCTTATTTAAAGGGCTTTCGCCATACTTAAAGTAATTTGACCGCTTAAATCATGTTTCCCTATACAAACACTTAACCCATCGTTGACCCCGTCAGATTTCGATTTACGAAAAAATATATTAAAAAACACGTTTCACTTTAACCAAATTTGAAGAAAAAAACCATTAAATCATGCTTATGCATACAAACTTCTAACCCTTAGTTTACCCTGTTTGATTTCGATTTTAAAAAAACTGAGAAACACGTGCTTGATTATTTCGCATTTGAAGTACTTTTACCAAATTTGAAGTGAAACGGGCCAAAAAATTGTGTTTCCCCATACAAACATTTAACCCTTGGTTTACCTCGTTAAATTTAGATTTTCACAAAAGTAAAAAATTTGTGTTTAATTATTTTTTATTTCTAAAGTTTTCACAAATTTCTAAGTCAATAGGCCTATCGGTTCATGTTTTTGTCGTAGTCTTTCCGTATACGAACCTTAACCCTTGGTTGACCCCGTTAAGTTTTGATTTTCAAAAAATTGAAAAATACGTGTCGAGTTATTTTTTATTTGAAATGTTTTCACCAAATTTGAAATCAATAGGCTCATTAAAATGCGTTTCTTCATACAACACCTTAACCCATGTTTTGCCCTTTTAGACCCCGAATTTTAAAATATCCTTTTTGAACGAAGGTTCATTTTTTAAGATTGCTGAGATTGATTAGATTGCATTCAGAGTTCTAAAGGCGGATTTCATGTTTCGATATCCTATGTGCCTAGTGATGGGAAAAAAATTAATTAATCGATTAATGAATCATATAATTAATTGAAACAGAGCGATTATTAATTGCAATTAATCGAAGGAAATGGAAAATAATCGAGTCATCGAATGATTTTTTTAATATTTTAACTTAACCGTGTAATTTTACAGTATGTTAATATGTGAATTTTAACCAAATGCCCTATAAAAACAATAACAATGAATTAATAAATGAAAATAAGTACATACATGCATATCAAAGGAAAAAATATATATTTTTATTTTATTTGTTCATTGCAGAGTTTAGAAATAATATTTTTGACAGGCTAGAGGTCGTGAACCTGTTCCTCTTTTCAATGGCAGTTGCACCTGTCTTTGAAAAGAGGCGCTCTGCTGGTACCGAAGTTCCTAAAAGATAACAGTACCGACGTATTATTATATAAAGCTTAGGGTACACCGTTTACCGGTACGCATTTCTTCCCAGGCATTGATGACGTTGCGCTTCAGTTTCAAAACGGGAGCATTCAAAAAAAAGCTAAGCTCGTCCTGAATTTGAGTTAGGTCGTTGTCTTTTTTGCGACGTTTGTGAGCCAGTGACTTGTGGTGTTCCCATAAATCAAATTCAACATCGCATCAAAGTGTCCGTCTCAAGCTTTTATTTTGCGCGAAAACAAATGTAGTGAAACGTTTTCTTTCGATTATTTTAGCATCTAATCGATTAACGTTTCGATTCATCGAAACCCATTTTTCGATACAATTAAATCGTGAAGTGAAAGAAAAAAATCGATTATTGTGTATCAAATGATTAATCGTCCCATAACTATATGTGCCTTTGGGCAATCTTAAGCATTCCAAACTTGTTGCACAAATAGCACGAAACGCATTGCCTGTTGATCTCAGATGAAATCTCGATTTTTTTTAACATTATAATCAGTTTACAAAGAACACAATTTGTATATGTAAATGTTAGTACGAAGCGTTAACTTTCGACACATCACTTTCCGCAATTTGGTTTAGTGCGTTGAACTCGTTATCGTACACTGCTTTTAAAGAGATGTATACACACACAAATGTTGCTTACTGTACATAAGATGTATTTATCGGTTATGTCATCTGCTTTTTACCTACAGATACGATTTAACTAAAACAGATATTGATTCATCGGCTGTTTTATTTCGGATTTTGGTGGAACAGTAAAAAATACAAAAAAGGAAATACAAAATAATAAATTAAACACAAACTCAATCACACATAAACTGTCAAAAGCTCCTGTCCTGCTCTCGGTTTTGCACTTTTTTGCACACTTATTGAAAGTCCTGTTCGCCACCTAAGTATTAACAACTTCATCCAAGAAATTACCAACTAAAAGTTGCTTTTAATGCAAAAACTTTACTCTCAGTTCACTTCATTGTTTAAGCGTTAAAGGGCTGCCGCACCGTCTAGGCACATGCCCACGCATACATAACAACAACAACAACTTCCGCCCTTTGGCCTCACAGCGCAACGCTAGCGCAAATGTGCCGTGGAAGCCGAACTCTCCCCACAACAATGCCGCTTCTGGGACCTCTTTGTTTTCTTGCAAGTTTTTAGATGTTTCTCATAACAACATAACATAATTAAGATCGCAAAGCGGTGAAATTTCACAATTCCAATTTGTTTAAATATTTCAATTTTCGTTACAACAGAATAACAACCACAAAACACAATAACCTGCGGACAGCACAAGTTTGCGCTCCCCTGCACGGAGGTTAGATGCTTGCAGCAATGGCTCTTCTCCGCGCGTGTGTGTGGCAAAAGTCTGAGACATTAAAACTCTTTATTGCAGCCATTTTCAACTTGCACGCACCCACTCCGACGCTTGTACACATACACACAGATCTATGTATTGTAAGTGCTATCATTGTTTTTCTGCCCGAGCGCAAATGACCAAGAAAGTGTGTTGTCAGTGGCCGGTGTGATTATGAATTTGCCATTAGCTAACAAAAGCGGAAATGTTGCTAAGTGCTGTATTGTACCAAAACAATTACTTATGTAGGCACTAACCGTGTGTCCCTCCGTTCTCACTTTCTTCAACGTCCTGTTCGTCCGGCTTGAATTGCATTTGGACACTTGGCATATTCGCACAACCACATACAATGGGAACATACTATACATTCATATGCACATATTATTGCTGTACTGAATGAGATGTATCAGGTTTGGTTAGCTCTCAACTCTTAATTGCATGCAAGCGTCTCAATTAAATATACATTTCACTGTTTGTTTAAATTAATTTTTTTTATTTACTAATCAAATATTTTCATTCATAATCATTAATTTTAATTCAATTCAAGAAAAAACAATACTAGCAATGTAACCCAATTTTTTAAGCAACTATTAAGTCTATTTTTAAATGTCACTCACCGATATTACTCGGTATCGCAAATAATTTTGGAATAAAACACAACCTACAAGCATTTTCAAGCTTCTAACGCCTTATTAACCCTTCGATGTGCAGTAATTAGTTACTACACATTTGGACTTTGTCGTCTGGCCAGACGAAATCTGGGTGAGGCTTTTGACAAAGGCAAAGCGCAATGACAGATGAAATTTATTAGGGGTATTCTCGATGTCTTGCACGGAGGAAGAATTCGTAAAAATGCAACCGTGCAAGACTGGAAAATGCTACACATCGAGAACGCACAAAAAAGCACATATTGCAAATATTGCAAAAATGCCGCAAACTTTCTCCATTTCTTTTTGATTTGGTTTTCGGTTGATCCATTTCTACCTGCAAGCAAGACATATATGCAAATTATATAAAAAGGTTGAAATAAAACCAAATATAAAGAAAATACGCTTGCGCACACGAAGAAAATGAAATGGCTGTCGCACAATCGCGATGTCGCACACAAAACAAGGGTTTTTGCGTAGCATGACATGCAAAAAATGCAAACTGTTTTTGCTTGTATTTTGTTGTTGTGTCGTTGCTCGAAATGCATGGCCATGTCAATTATGCATTTCGTGCACGATGTCAGGGCTATGCAAGACATCGAGAATACCCCTATTATGTTTATATGGTAGGCAACGTATGTAAGTATATATATATACAAATTATGTTCATATATACTTACTTAGTTACCCCACAAATACACTGTAAAAAGGAGATGAATCTGTGATTTTTTATTTTTTTTTAACCATTTCGTCTGACCAGACGACAAAGTCCATCCGAGGGTTAAGAAAACAAAGCTCAATAATAATGAACCAAACACTTATTCATATGTATATACACATGTTTCTGAATAAAAATTAATTATTTTCTATTAATAAAATAATACACTCTGTTTCAAAGCTATAAAGACATTCGTTTTCTTCGTTATATGGGAAAACTCAAGAATATTCATTAGAAACAGAAAGTAATTTATTACTCTGCCATTATTTGTAATGATGTCGTAAATTCGATTTGGCATAGAATTTGTGTAGTTTCTTAGCATTTCTGGGGTCAGCTGTTCCCATGCTTCTAAAATGGCGCCTTTTAATTGCGCCACTGTGTCAAACTGTAGAAAATCATCATACACTTTACGGACTAGCCAACCCCAAATGCCTCAATGGGATTGAGATCTGGAGAACAACCCAGCCAATCCATAGACTCAATATTTTGACATCTAAGCCAGGTTTTTGTTGATCTGCTCGTGTGAATTCTGGCATTATCCTGTAGGAATATGAACGTTTGCTCCTGGTGGTTGCCAATATAAGGAAGCAAACTATGCTCCAACACTACTTGCTATTCCGAGCTATTCATTCGGCAAGTTGGGAACGCCAACGGGACTGTGCCTGAACTTGAGAAGCCATCCTAAACCATTTGCAATTAATAATAATTAATAATTAATTAATAATAATAATTAATAATTGACTGGCACGACAGCCCGCTTACGCGAGACTAAGGCCTAGCTTCCCGCAACTACCCGTGTTGTGCGTGTGAATTTGTACACGGGTTGGAGGGACCTACAGTTTTATGCCGGTTCCGAACGGCAGGTTGGGAGCTTTTTCATAAGCAATTTTTACTCTCAGAGGTTTGCCATTTCCAGCTGAGAGGACAGCCACCGAAAGAGAAAACGAGTTTTCCCGTTATTTTTTTTTAGGTGTTATTACAGGCAGTATTTGAACCTGAGGTTGCTGCCTGCGACTCGCGGTCCAACGCACTAACCAACTGAGCCACGGCGGCTGCACCATTTGCAATTGGCCACCGAAATTTCTCTCAGAGAAATACCGTGTTTCCATTCGCAAATCTCTCCAATATCCTAAGAACCCATCGGGACCATCAAGGTACAATTTTTTTTCATCAGAAAAAATCACCTGCAGTTTATATCTGCATTAACATATTTATTATTAAACAAAGTAACAAATTAAGGCATTATCTGGCTGCTTTGTGGCGCTCATTGAGACGTGGCGCTTTTTGCATTTGCTCTCTTAGAATTTTCTCGCAGGATTTCTGTACTAGACGTCTGTCACGGGTTTTATAAGCCGTGGATTCCGTTTAACCGACCTCCATATCGTGGAAACTGATGCAGAAAGTTTCAGTTCGCTCTTCACTTTGCGTATGGAGGTCGTAGAATTTGAAAGCAAACGACAAATTTTGCGGTCAACGATGATGATTTGTTTACGTCCTGGCTGCGTCCTTGTTGCATAATTTTCCTTATCGTTAAGGTAATTGCAGACCACAGTGACTGATCGGCCGATTTGTCTAGCAATGGCGCGTCTAAGTACTTTGCCCAACGCTACACAATGCATCAATCGCGCCCTTTTCTTTGCCGCATAAGACTGTATTACGAGGCATTCTAAAGCACAAAAATAATTTATTAAATAATCGTAAAGGATTAAGCAAAAAGCACTTGCCTGTTTTAGTGTCTTTATAGCAATGAAACACCATTTCTATGGAATTTTTCACATATCTCTTTATATCTCAATATTTACCGTTAGCGCAAAAAAGTTATTGTTGCTATTTTTTATGTTGACCACGTAGGAAAAAAACTGCATTATTGTTTTTATTGAATATTCTTGAATTTTCCCATGCAACGAAAAAACAAATGTCTTTATAGCTTTGAAGCAGAGTGTATGTAACTTTTTTGAAACATAAAATACTTATGTGAGTTAAAATATTATGTTTTTGAAACAGATTTGTTATACAGGCAAAGTATTTTAGAAGTGCACTTACTTATTTACTTATGTATGTCAAAAATTCTTCTTTTGTCAAGCTTCCAAGGTAAAGCAATTTTTCCAAATACATAAGTAAAATAAGGAAAGTGTTGCCTACTCTTAAATAAGTTTCCAAATTACCAATGAATTGGAGTTTTCTGGCACATTGAAAAAAATTATCGATAAATATACTTGCTTTTTTTTAAATCGATGCCAAAAGTACTCATATTTCGAGGGAAAGTATCGATATTTTACTTGTATTAACTTGTATCGTCCTATCCCTATGTGTGTCGGCAACAAAAATGTTTGTACGCGAGTGTGCGTGAGTATTCAAATGCAAACAAGCAAATTCTTAACCAAAAAACTATTTTGATTAGTTGGAAATCTCTTAAAAATACAGCAAATCCCTCGCAGCTAAATTGGTTGCAAAGCAGCCACTGCTCAATTTATTCACTTGTCCCGTTGGCCTTTGGCTGCGTGCCGCGCTGCTTTCAGGCAGTATTCCGCTGCTTTGCTTTTCCGGCGGAAGCGGAAATTCAATTTACATTTTAATATCTCGTAATGTTTTCAGACAACTTATGCAGTTTCTTTTGTAAGCCGCATTAAAAATAATTTCTCCCGCGACTTTGTGCATCCCTTACTGTCCCCGCCCTCGCAAGATTTTTTTTCGGTTCAGCCTCATTTAAACTTTAAATTACGCGATTCGCCATTCGAAAGCGACCAAGGACGAATTTCGTGTTTTCGTTCATTGACTTCGATTTGAGATGACTTCTGTTGGTCGCGTCGCGAACTTCGAGCAAATTGAACTTCGGTCAGTTCCAAAGCACGATTCGAATGTGATCATTCCACCACCACTCTTTTCTTCCATATTCATGGTCGTATGAGAAAATCACATATCACCGTTCCGATCATATACGAACGTATGTGATTCGTTCCCAATTTGACCACAAGGGCACTCATTCGACGTGCTTTTAGACGGTGCAAATCGGTGTATGGATTCAGATGGGCGAATAAAATAATGCATGCTTTTTGCATGGTTTTTACGTCTTTATCGCAAATACATTTTTTTGAGAAAGTAAAAGTCTCTCGTAAGTATACTTATGTATGTATATATATATATTAATAAATGCACATTTCTCCTTATTACATATTAGTCTTATTTATTTTTAGTTTTTCTTTTTTATTTATCTTCAATTTTTACTTTTGTAGGTTAATTTCTATGATTGCAATAATATTGTTACGAAAATGACTTCTTTATGGGCCAGTTACTCATGACACAGAACATAAACTTAACCATAAACATAAATTTAGAAAATTTGAGCGATTACTCAAAACTTTATTTCCGTAAACATAAACTTAAAAATCAGCTGATTTGACAATACGACAATATTGCCACTTCGATTTCTCCATCTCGTGAACAATAAAATTCAAACTTTTCGCGACATTTTTTTACTTGCTATTATTAAATGTTTGAGTATCCAACGATTAAAATTATTAATATATTTACGAAACTAATACAAATTGCAATCCATTTTGTATATTTTAGTGGCGACTTCAAATGTCGTGTGCACAGTTCTTAGGCAAGTGTGTCATGTTTTAAATACCAAAAAGTAATATCGAGACACAGGGTAAAATTCGGGGTCGAAAGGGTTAAATTAAAAACTTAGAGCATAGTTACTTACGTTAGCACAGGCGCAAACATTTTGGGTGACAAATATTGATTTAACTAGTAATTAGATCAAACGCTGTGTACGGAACCCCCCAAGATTAAAACTTTTGTGTGCCACTATACGTTAGGTTAGGTTAGGTTAGGTTAACTTATGTCACATTTCTTATGACGTAGGTACGCATTAAACTATTTATGCAATAAAAATAAAATATTTTGTAAAAATAGTATCCATTGGTCTTAATATGTTTTGCCCATAGTTCCTTCATACTCGTTTAAAAACATACAATGGATCACACAAAATTTTAGTTTTCGGAGAGCCTTTCGTATATTATTTAGAAACATTAGTGATATCTCTCTTCAGTTCAATACGGAATAACTCTTAAAGATAAAAGCCGGAAAAGACAACTTAAAAAATTAAAAAGAAAAAATAATTGCATTAGAAAAATTTTTTACAAAAATATTTTGTTAATTATATTTTCCAAAGTATTTTGCAAAAACGTGTGTGGCCGGCCTCGATAGTCCAGCGGGTAGCGCGCTGGCTTCTCATACCGAGGCCCTAGGTTCGATTCCTAGCTCGGGCTGGTAAAACGCTCATCTACTTCTATCGCTATCCACATGAAGCAAATGAGAATTACAAGAATCGCACAAGTGCGCTCCACAGTGTTGCGAGTTCATATAGCGGAGTGACTAAAATAGAAGGAGTGGTAGTACATAAATAAATTTGGTATACAGTTATTGTACGAGTGAAGAACTTACTGTGCAAAATTGCATTGAAATCGGAACAAAAATTCGACCACCTCCCATACAAACGGATTGGAAAAACTTCATATTAACAATCAAAATTATCTTAGTTCATAAAAGCTACATTCAAAATATTTGTATTTTAATATAAATTGATTTATGAATGCGTATATAAATAAAATGTGCTTTTTTCTAAAGTGATTGAAAATAAAATCTCGATAAATTGCTGCACAGCTGGTGAGAAGTTGCTCTTAGATGGTTAAAATCTTAGACTGACCCCCACTAATTTTTCCCCCTGAATATTTCTTTCCAACATACCTACCCCCTATCTCCAACCTTTAATGAGGCTCTCATACAAAACCATCGTTCTTAGAAAGTGGGCTCCCGCTGCTCCCAGGTTGATCCCAGACGTACCATATGTAAGACTGACGCCCATTTATTTTCCCTTTCGAATGTTTTTTCTATACACACCTAACCGCTATAGCCAACTCTTAAGGTGGCTGCTATACAAAACTAGTCATTTTCAATGGAACTGGCTCCACACTTGTAAATGTAGTAGAGTAAGCGAGGAAACATCGTATCTGGGAAACTACTGAACCGATTTGAATGATTTATTCAACAATCGTCAACATTCCAGAGTGCAAAAAATACTAAATAAATTCAAGTTCAAAAATTCACCACCATACAAGTGAAGTAGTTATGTTGTCAACTTTTGGGTCTGTACGAAAAAAATCAAAGTATAGTGTCGAAACTCCATTAACCCCTGATTTCGAATATAATAGTAATCGTAATGGATTTTCCGAAGCTATCTTCAACAAATTTTTCCATCAGCAGCAGAGTATTATTTGAAAGATTGCATTGGCATTCAACCAAACGGTGAAAATATCGCGAATTTGAACTCAAGTCTTCACCGAAAAATGCAATTAACTTGCGTTCGCGCAAATATGCTCAGCTAAAATTTGTACAGCATAGTGTACATACTTGCCAAAACAATATATCAAACAATTTCAAAAATGATATTTAGTGTTTTTTAAATCACTTTTAAAGTTTGAACTCTCTTTTTATTCACTCGTTTTCTTTACTTCATTTTCATCATAACGGTACTGCTCAGAGCAAGGTGTATTAATAAGGTGATGGCACTACTGCAAAAACAAAATTCCCATGTATTTTGTTAGTGCTTTTGGGCATCCTCGTTGTCAAAATCAAATCAAAACACAAGCAACACAAAAACAATTTTACCAATTTTTGACAATGAGGATGCCCATTCGCGAAAATACAAAAGAAAATCAGAAGAAATCAAAAGATAATCAGAAGAAAAAAGTTTAATCAGCCGTGTTGCCACCACTACCTTATTAATGTGCCTTGGCTCAGAGGTGAGAGTAATCAGCAAAATGTTGGTCTTGCCAGACCTAAATTATGTGAAACTTACGACAATAGTAACTTTTAGGGACCAGCTCATAATTTGTTTTGAAATATTCAACCTCAAAGTCAAAGCAAAAATTTTCTGTTTGTACACAATTTTTTTTCAACGCTGGAAGAGCGTACTTTAAGAGCTCATAACTTCTATGTATGTTATCCAATATTTTTTCATAAATCTTCGGATTTCGGAAATATTTCCAACAAATTATAACATTGGTTATAACATTGCATTTTGGCATTTTTGTCACTACTCGCAACACTGCGCGCTCTTGGCAGGCAATGGCAAAACCTCCAAGTGTGAAAGAAAAACTGCCAACTCCCCCTCCCTTTCACCATCCGCTTGAAATGTGTGCTGTAACTAGGCTTCCCAACTATTAAAACGGTTTAGGGAGGACAAAATTTGGCTTGAGGAAGACTTTATATGAGAACTACTTTGTTTCAGGAGGACATCACATTCCTTCAATATTTCACCATGTTTTTAGAAAATACAAGTGTAAAAAGAGAAAACCTAAAAGCACATGTAAATTTTAACTTTTTAACCACTCCAAAAAATAAAACAACGGATATTTGTGCGACTGTAATCAACAATATCAAACAATATTTTCGATATCAACATCGAGATCGCTCAATGCTGTTTTTAATGCATTGTGTATTATGTGCGCGCGACAATTGCCTTTTGATATGTTAATATTCTTAAGATTAACAAAAAGGGAATTATTTTTACCAAAGTTTGCATTCGTATTATCAGCACTTAGGCACACAACATTTTTTATTTTTAAGGGCCGTTTTTTCAACTTACCTTTAACTTTAAAGTTCACTTTAGCGGGCGATAAACGCATTTTCGTTTTCTCAACCGCTCGTTAAGCTATCCTCCCGATAAAACTTACCGGTCAAATTGAGTGCCTGTTAAACTTTAAAGTGAACTTTAAGTGGAAGTGGTGCCAAGCACATGCATATGTTTGTTTACAAACAAAAAACGGCTGGTAATGAAATTTCAATTTGAAATGAAATTTGAATTTGAGATCTTTCGGTATGGAAAATAGGCGTGTTTTTTATATTCATGCACTGGAAGACGCTTTTGAAGGTACGGAGTCGCAAAATGCGGCAAATAGAACATATAACAGCCGACAGCCCAGCAACGAAAAAGCAATTTTTTCAGACACACTGCTGACATTTCCAATCGCTGCTGGGCCGCCACCTGTGTACGTCTCGCTCTTCTCCGCTGCAAGTTCCAGCTTGGATTTGCGCTTCAAGCTGTCGAACTTGTCCCTCAACGAATTCCAACGTCGCGACACGGCCCATTCGGCCGTATAAGCATCAGCAATATTCTGCCAGGCAACATTTTTCTGTTTTTCCTTCAAAAATAATTATAATTTTTCAAAAACAGCTGATTGTGCCGCCAAGTGCTGCCCATCGTAGACCAGAGTTGCCAAAACATCAGACTTGTTAAATTTATATTTATCAGGCAGTTGAGAAAACGAAAATAATTACCGGGCACTTTAAAGTGACCTTTAGCTAAAGGTCAAAAGTGACCTCCAGCAGCTGACTCCTCCGGATTTTCAGAAGTCTATAATTTTATTCTGAATGCCCAAAGCAGCATTGAAATATTGGACACAAATTGGAAAAATTTGCCACACTTGAATAAAAAAAAAATTGAAATTTAATTTGAGCTTGAGGAGGACTTTTGGCCTTTGAGGAGGACGGAGGACATTTTCTGTTCAAGGAGGACTGTCCTCCTCAAATGAGGACGGTTGGGAAGCCTAGCTGTAACATATTGTAACGATAAGACAGTCTGTCGCTGTGCAAAGCAACCCTGTCGCTACGCGCCGTGCTATAATTCAATCTGGCAACGACGGCCGCGATAATAAGGGGAAACTTTTAGGCCAACCTGGCAATGATGGAAACTTTTAGTCCAACCTGGCAATGATGGCAACTTTTAGTCCAACCTGGCAATGATGGAAACTTCTAGTCTAACCTGGCAATGATGGTCGCGATCATCATGGAAACCTTTAGTCCACTCCGGAATGTGTGAGAACGATCTGCGCGATGGCCGGACAGGTATAAAAGGCAGCCGGGTGCGGCGCAGCGAGTCAGTCTGATTTTGACTAGCGAAGGTGCCACACGGAATAATTAAGCAAATATTTAAGTGTAAAGACAGTGAAGTGTAATCTGTGAAATAAAGCGATTGTTGGTTTATTTTTATTGACTGCGTTTGATAAATTAAGTGTGGTTTTATTTTAAATTGCACAATCCAGAGATACGTACTAGCCCACTGGAACTAGCATTCGTAACAATATTTTGGAAAGACAGTGTTGCATACACATTTAAAAAACTGGTGAAATATGTGGTATCACAATAGGCCTCCGAGTGTGTCTCTTATAGAGGCAGCCACCATAACCTAGCAAAAATGTGATATGAAGCTAACACACGAGTTTTTAAGCTTCCAAACCAAATACCTGCTGCACCACTGCTTGTGTTTTGTGGACCGGATTTCATCTCTATCGGATTTTCAATTAGTATAGGGAGCTCTACACGGTCGGCTTCTTAAAATCGGTTGCGCCAATAAAAAACAAATTAGATACTAGCTGACTTTGGGCAATAATATGTGGGCACATACACGTAAATATGTGAATCTCATTTATACATTGTTTAACAAAATTCTGCATTAAGTTCCGTCCACACACACTTAAAAGCGCAATTAAGCGTGCCACCGTCTTAAGTCCTTATTCTAGCGAGGATAACAAGTTTTTACAACAAAAGCCTTGTGTCTGTCAAAGTGCTGACATATGCTTTTCTCGAAAAACCGCCCGCGCAGAAAAGCGCACGGCCTTACATTAGTTTATGAGAACATGAGGACGTGTATATTTGTGTGAGAACATCCACGTCAACAGCCAGTTGAAGCACATTTAGCAACAAAACCTGCAACTCATGCATTCCAACTCGGTCGGTGCTGTCGTAATGAAGCTGACTCGGTGCTGATTATGCCACCGACACTGATGGAAAGGATGTTGCAGCGCTGCCGGCCGCCCAATCCTTGGCAGCCCAACCTTGAGGTGCTGGCACGTAACGTGACAGCGCAAAGCTCTATCGGTGCAAGGGCGCGGCTTCGCTCAAACGTATGGAAGACATGCCATGTACATATGAGAAAAGAAACGATCTGACGCTTCACTTCAAAGTAGAAATTCGTCAACGTTAAACAGAGAAAACGAAATTCAAAATACTTGCTGCCATCCGACATGCAACTTGCTATTTGTGCACAAATATCTCGATTTCAGGGTGGCCCCTTCTCAAACAAAGCTTTGTCTATACTATTATATAAAAACAAGTGTGACGTTGCTTTTTTGAGCCACAATCAGGCAAAAACCACTGAACCGATTTAAATGAAATAAGTACCAAACATTTTTATCTGGGGGAATGGTACATGGGCTATATGAGAATGACCACGCCCCCTTATTACGCCCACTATGGTAACAAAACTCATCTATGGTATGCTTTTGTAAGGCAATATGGGTATCAAACGATTCAGCGTGTCATTGTGGCAAACATAGGCTATAATATAATCGGTCACGCCCACTTTCCGTGCCCACTAAACTAACAAAACGAAGCTACGGTACATGTCTGTAAATCAGTTTTAATATAAAAGGTTTCCGTGTTTCATTGATGTTAACATAGGATATATAAGATTGACAACGCCTACCTGATATGTCTCTTCGCCACGCCCACTATAATAAAAATCAGCCATGGTATATTTGTCATAGCAATATGGGTATCAAACGATTCAGCGTGTCATTGCGGCAAACATAGGCTATAATATAATCAGCCACGCCCACTTTCCGTGCCCACTAAACTAACAAAACGAAGCTACGGTACATGTCTGTAAATCAGTATTAATATCAAATCATTCCGTGTTTCATTGATGTTAACATAGGATATATAAGATTGACCACGCCCACCTGATACGCCTTCTCGCCACGCTATAAGAATTCAGTAATAGTATTTGTTTGAAAGACGATTAGGATATTAAACAATTCAGCGTTTCCTTACGGCAAGCATGGCTTTATGGGATTGGCCACGCCCCTATGTAAGCCCCCACTCTTATAAAATGACCAATGGTTTAGAACGTTTATCTATATACTACTGTGTACAAAGAATATTCGGAATATTAGGAATTATTATGATATTATTAGGAATTCGATTTCTTCGATTATCGTGGTGTTGTGCATTATGAGTTCCTTCCGCCGGGCCAAACTGTCAACAAGGAATATTACTTGAGCGTTATGCGTCGTTTGCGTGAAGCTATTCGCAAAAAGAGGCCGGATTTATGGAGAGACAACTCTTGGTTTTTGCATCACGATAATGCACCATCTCACACGGCATTGGTTCTTCGTGAGCATTTCGCCAACTCATATCGTTCCACAGCCACCGTATTCGCCTGATTTAGCTCCTTGCGACTTTTGGCTATTCTCCAAACTCAAAAGACCACTTCGAGGACACCGTTTTGAATCGATTGAAGAGATTCAACGTGAATCGCCGCGCGCATTGAAGGCCATACGGAAAGGTGACTATTTGGCATGCTTCGAAGATTGGAAAGTCCGTTGGCATAAGTGCATTGCATCGGGGGGGGGGGGGGGGGGACTACTTTGAAGGCGATGAAATTGATTTGGAAGAATAAATAAAGATTTTTTGAATTATAAACAAATTCCGGGTATTCTTTGTACACAGTAGTACATATGTATATAAAAATGAATCTTGGTCCATTCGGATGCTTAAAACTTGAAAACGACTGGACCAAATTGGAGACTTCCTTCGGCGGGTTTGTTTATAATTGCTACGCGAAGGTTTAGGAAAACAGAAAAGATGGGAAAACAGGGCGTAGCACCACCAGCATACATTTTTAGACAATAACTGTGGAACCATAAGTCACACATCAATTGAATTTAGTACGAAGTCACTACTTAGTCATGTCCTTCGGTAGAGGAAATGGGACGGGTATTAAACGAGGAGGTGTGGCACCGTCCATACAATTAAAATTGTTTATATGGAATAGTTTCGGAATTGTAAGTCGCACAGCATTGAAATTTGGTGTACCGTCGTCTCATAGAAGTGTCATTCTACTATTAAAACTTGATGAGCATTGGACAAGGGGCGTGGCACATTTATTTGACCCAAACTATCCGCATGATCTTGGAACTGTTAGTCCGCGTAACTTTGGAACTGAAAGTCGCATATCAATGAAACTGGGTCGTACCCTTCGACAAAGGGAATGGATTGGACATTGTATAAAAGGGGCGTGGCGTCGCCCATAGAGTATTTTATGAAAACCAACAATTTTTCTTTCGGCGGGTGTCCTCTCAGCAGGAAATGGCAAACCTTTGAGAGTAAAATTGCCTATGAAAAAGCTCCCAACTCGCCATTCGGAATTGGCATAAAACTGTAGGTCCCTTTCAACCTTGTACAAATTCGCACGCACAACACAGATGGTTGCGGGTAGGGCCGTTTTCTCAACTTACCGATCAAGTGACCTTTAGCTAAAGTGGCCTTTAATTATTCCTCACTTTAGTACCCGGTAACTATTTTCGTTTCCTCAACTGCCTGATAAATATAAATTTAACAAGTCTGATTTTTTGGCAACTCTAGTCTACGATGGGCAGCACTTGGCGGCGCAATCAGCTGTTTTTGAAAAATTATAATTATTTTTGAAGGAAAAAAAGGAAAAATTTTGCCTGGCAGAATCTTGTTGATGCTTTTACTGCCGAATGAGGGACAAGTTCGACAGCTTGAAGCGCAAATCCAAGCTGGAACTTGCAGCGGAGAACAGCGAGACGTATCGCACAGGTGGCGACCCAGCAGCGATTGGAAATGTCAGCAGTGCAAAGCAGTGAAATAGTCCAATCGGCTGTTATATGTTCTATATATTTGCCGCATTTTGCGACTCCGTACCTTCAAAAGCGTCTTCCAGTGCATGAATATAAAAAACACGCCTATTTTCCATACCGAAAGATATCAAATTCAAATTTCATTGCAAATTATAATTTCATTACCAGCTGTTTTTTGTTTGTAAACAAACATATGCATGTACCATGATGCAATAATTAATTATTGCATCATGTGCCTGTACCACCACTTCCACTTAAAGTTCACTTTAAACTTTAACAGGCACTCAATCTGACCGGTAAGTTTTATCGGGAGGATAGCTAACAAGCGGTTGAGAAAACGAAAATGCGTTTATTGGCCCGATAAAGTGAACTTTAAAGTTAAAGGTAAGTTGAGAAAACGGCCCTTAGTCTCGTAATCGGGCTTTCGTGCCAGTCAATTATTATTATTATTATGAAATTCGTATAAAAATATGATAAACAAAGACCACATCCTTAAATTTTTTATTTTCAGTATCACTGCACCGTAGTGTCATGTAATATTCTAATTATAAGTGGAGATACTTACATATATTTAGTTTAAATTCGACTGCAATAAATATTTAGTTTAATAGAGATACCTTTCAAAACTTAAGTGAGAGGCACTGGAAGATTTAACGCCGCGATTTTGGGATTGTAAAAACAGCCGCGATCCAAGGCTTCAGTGCCTTAGTTGGAACACATTGGAGCGGCGTACGAAAGAAAATTTTCAGGTTTTCGAATTCAATAAATAAATATCACCCCGAAATAAAATGCATCCTTCCATATTACGTGTAGATTCACACATATGCACATTCATAAAGCTATGTGTCCACTATAGAGTTTTTTGCATAGAACTAGAGAAAACTATCGTGAAGAGCAACGTAGAGTAGTGTCACAGAATAAACAGTAATACAGAACGCGCATCTCATACAAATTCAAAACTGTTAAGGGGTCGCTATCGGAAGTAATTTTTCAACGGAGTGTAGCGTGCAAAAATATATGAGAACGAATGTCAAAAGGGGGTAACTTATCGACTTAAAAACTCACTACGCTATTAAGTTATCCCACTATTTTCAATATTGAAGATAGTTAAACGATTTAGTACAATCGTTATGTACGAAATATCTTTTAAATTATGGATTTACATACATACCGAAAAAAAGCAAAACAAAAAATATCGAAAAAAAGCAAAACAAAAAATGTATTCGGCCATCATTCGGGATCGTCGTTGTTTACTTACTTTTTCCTATAACTTTTTGCTTTATAATAGATATGTACATACATTAGACGTGATTAAATGCACAAATTTGTAGTTACGATTCTTCGGAACCTCTAATTTTTTTAAGTTTGACAAACAAATGTTTGGGCCAAAAAAATGGGGATGAAAGGCGTAGGGATAAAATAATAAATCGCGGCGAGAAGTCATTTACGCCAAAATTAGCGAAACTTATCCTTCAAGTGCTCATAAGGAGATACAAATCTATTCACGCAGAAGGTCGATCGCATAATAACATGAAAAAAACTTGTTCTATTAATCGACACACGTCGGCCATAGCCAGCCAAAGTCAGCCAGAAATAAAAATTCAAAATTTACATTTTTCATTCGCTGATCAACGATAGCACATCGCCCTTCATTCGCTTTATTGAAAATAACAGTAACTTCTATGGCCGGCGTCGAGCGCACGAACTCGCTCTGCACTGCTCGGCACCTAGCGAAGTTGACAATAACAGAGATCATCATCGCACGAGAAATTAACAGAGACAAAAATTCTGTTCAACAAACTCTGTTATCTCCCCCTGCTGCTTCCGGCCCGCACCCGAAATTCAGATTGCTTCGCTGGTCGACATGCGCATTCTGTATACTGTTTATTCTGTAGTAGTGTATACACCCCGTAAAGTTCTATGCTAGAGTTCTACACCCACTCTATGGTAGAGTTTTCTCGCCTAAAAAACTCTACAGTGGATACACATTTTTTCTATGTGCGCTAGGGCTCTACATATGCTCTAAGCTCTATCAAACCTATTTGATACAGTTAGTTTTTTGCTCTACGATAGAGTTAACGGTATATTTGAGCGCGAGTTGATAAACGTGCGTGCGTGCCTATTGTTATACTTCTATGTGACAAAATGTAAATCCCATCGCAATGGCATCGGCAACGAAGAAATTGCGAGGCAAATCTGATTCCAATTCGCTCCCGACATTTTCTTTTATTTTTTTCTTCTTCAAGCAAACATAGAACGACAGCTGCAACCCGCTTTGGACGGTAAGTAATTTTCGTTTTAATTTCAATTATTTAATGTAAATAAACTTCTTTTTTAGAATATAATAATAAATTATTTAATTTTGAATATTAGCGAGTAAGGTACGAAAGGGTGATTTTTTTTATTTTGCTTATGTTTTTATAAAATGAATTGTTTTTATTAATAAGTATTTATTTATGTTATGTTATGTTTGTTTGTTCTTTATTTACTTAAAGTAAAATTCGTTTGTTGAAAAATGGTGATTTTGATGCTTGATGTGGTGATTTTTATTTCAACTAGAAAGTTTCGGTTTCGGCCGAATATTGAAAAAAAAAACCGAAACTCTGTTTCGGTTTCGGTCCAAAAAAGTGGTTTCGGTCGGACACTAATGGTAGAGCTCTGCTCAAAATGTCCCTACAACATCTCTACGTGGAGCGGTAGTGGACACACAACAGGTAGAGTCCCTACGCTCTACACTCTACCGAAAAAACTCTAAAGTGGACACTTGGCTTAGGACATGCATGGGTGCAGTAGATTCGTTTGTGTTGGAATTTAATGACAAAGATATAGTTGTAGCTTTCCGTATTTGCAAATTGCAAATGTTTTTGGAATATATGTACTCTGCCTGCAACTTGAAGGTACTTGCATTTGCATACATACATGTTGCATCAGCACTCGTGGGAATGTGAAGCGCAGTTTTTGTTTTAATTTATTTTTGTTAGAAGAAAGACAATGTATTATGTGTGCTGTTCACGCCCACAGCACACTGGTGCAATTTTCTTGGAACAAGTAAAAGAGAGTGAAGGGGGCCCGCCCCTTTTTACTGATTTTAAAGGTATAAACAATTGTTGGTGTAAATTTCTATTACAGGTGTAATGAAGGATCAAAGGTCAAAATTTCAAAAAATTTAAAAGCCTATGGTTTGTAAAATATGGTTCCGATTTAAAAAAGAAGAACACCATTGTAAACGTTATGATGTACATATTTACATCTAAAATGTGTAAAGATGTTGAGAAAATAAACTTAATAAAGAAATCACCCCTATTTGTTATGTAAACTGATTTTTAAAAATATGTGTAACCAAATGTAAATGTGATATGGTTATATTTAAAAATACATTATTTAAACCATGGATAGAACTAGAGCTATGCATAATTTTGACAGATGCTGCCCGACTTGCTTTTTCTATAGCGTTTTAGAAACGTCTATTCAGAACAATTTTAACCATGGAGCGCTACACAGCCAAAATACCACAATCGGCCATTGCCTTCAGTGAACACAATAAAGCCCCTCGTGCGGAGATTCGCGTCTTGCGGTAATATTTCAATTCTGTGGTCAAAAGCAATAACCGCCTAAGTCGAAAATTGCTGTTTCGAGCAATCTCGTTTTAAAGTTTTACCGCGTAGTGTGTTCATTATGGGAATGCGAATAGGTTTTTATTAATAACTTTTTTTATTTTAAAGTTACAAACTCCCCGATTTTACACAAACGTAGAGCACAGTCAAGGGAACATGGGGGCATCCATAAATCAATTTCTTCTTAAGTCGACTTAAGCGGTTATTGCTTTTGACCACAGAATTGTTTATCAACCTATGCGAATGCGCACATCGCGGAGTTTGTAGAACATAGAGGCTGTTCGTGAAGATGTCAACACCGTTCGTCACAAGTAAACATCCCGAAAACCACTTGGAGAATTATGGAGAAAGATTTGCATTTGTTTCCCTATAAAGTGCAATTGGTTCAACGTTTGTTGTCTCTGGACAAGCAGAAGATGAATTTACTGAAGACCATGTTCCCTCGACGTCTCGACATCTCCAAAAACGGCGATTTCGACTGGCCTCCTCGCTCCATTAAGAACGCCGGATTTTGTCCTGTGGGGCTACTTAAAGAGAAAGTTGTACACTAATAAACCTCAAACTCTCTCTGAAGACCAATATTCGCGAGGAAATCGACGCCATAACCGAAGAAATGCTCCAAAATGTTATGACAAATGCAGAAAAAAGAGCCCAAATGTGCGTCACTAGAAATGGTGACCATCTTCTCGATATTGTTTACGCTCATTGACGGGCGGATTCAGAAAAATATTTTGGGGGGTTACAAAAAGTATTTCTTTAATATTTGTTAAAACCCGTTCAAAAAACAAAAATTCCTTTTAATTTGTATGTAGTTTTAAAGTCGACCATAATATTTCGGAGGGGGTTTCAAGCCCCAAAGACCCCTCCCCCTGAATCCGCCCCTGCTCATTGATCTACTAAATTGTAGTGAATCAAATAAAATTGTAACCGGAGGAAATCGAAATTGTTGAAGTTTTCACTAAGTTATTCACAATTCTCATGCGTCAGGTATAGATGGAACACCCTGTACCTACATATTATTGTCACATTACTTTGCAGCTCCAAAAACAATTCCTTTTTTTTGAGTAAAACTGTCTAAAAAACATAAATACGTAAATACGTAATAGATCTTATGCTTTTTAGTTAAATATTAACATCTCCTAGCAGGGGCGGATTTAGAAAAATATTTTGGGGGGTTTCAAGAAGTAATTCTTTAAGGGGGTCGTCTACGTAGCGGCCTGATTTTCGAGCCTGTTTTTCAAGATTTATTACGAAGGAACGAAAATAGATATTCACTAACTGTTTTTTGTTTATTTAATCGTAATCTTTCAAGAGGCAAGGTCATAAAAATTATATTTCTACATATTCGAGTGCAGGATGACCTTGAACGTGCCCTCATCAGAATTTTGATATCAATTTCCTTGCACGATTTTGGGCCAACCACGTAACCTACAACAAAAAATGAAACTAATCTATAATTGATATTACATCAGCTATGTTTAGACACGAGCTTTTTGTAAAATTTAAAAATCTCTCGAAATGGTGGACATTTTTGAAATGAAAAGTTATTTTTCCCTGTTTTTTTCAAATGTTTATTGCCTGTTATAATAAAAAACAACAATATTTTGTCAAAAGTTCGTCTCTAGTCATAGCGTCATGTGCAAGTAAGTTAGAAAAATACGACTTTCGGGAAAACGCGTTTAAAGTTCACAGGGAGCGTGCGGAAACACCGTGAGCGAGCGTGCTCAATGCTCTACAGCTCAATAACTGTGAAGAGTTTACCCAAATCCTTTGGAAATAACATTCCTCACGTCTTCCAAATGAAAATTATGTAAAAAAAAACGATTTTTTAAAACTTTGTACGTAGACGACCCCTTTAATATTCATAAAATGCCAAAAATGCCTTTTCATATGTATGCAGTTTTAAAGTCGGCCATAATATTTCGGCGGGGTTCAACCGCCAAAGCTCCGCCTGAATCCGCCACTGGACACAATTAAAGGATTAATAAAAATTTTATTCACAGTTTTATGCTTTTTAACAATTAATGTATTATAATAGAAAAAATATGAGCACAAGATTCTATCGTTTGAAGCTAAACAAGGGAATCCCAAAAAAATGGAAAGACCGGAATATAAGAATTGATATTTTTAGCACTAAAATGCCCAAGGAAGTCAAATATTTTATTGCATCATTGTCTAAAAGAAAATCATCTGTGACATTTTGTATATTTTAAATTTTATTTTTTCATTTAGGCCTTCGAGCCACTTTTGTTTAACTGGAGCCGTTTTTATACAAAAGTGTTTAAGCAAACAAAAAGAGGACAATCGGTAAAAATATCGACAAAAAAAGCAACTTGTCGAAAACATAAAATGTTGCTTTCATTTCCATTTTGGGCCTTTTCTAGGAAAGTTTTGGTACAAAAAATTTTAGTTGAGTGGCAACAATGTACATACGTCTTAAAGAACAAGAACAGCTGATAAGAAAGCAGCTGACCGGACAGCTGATGCTGATGCAAGGGTGAATGCTTTTGTTGTCCTATTGTTTCCAATTTGCCGCAAATTTGCAAAAATTTATAAAAATCACTTCCAATAAGTCCACGCCGGACTGAACGAACTCGAAAATCATTCAGGAGGGACAGAGCTTCATGTTTCGCATACATGTTGAGCGGTGTGCAAAAATTTGAGTGAAGTAAGAGGTTACTTAACCAACATGATTAAGCTACTATCACGTATTACAAACGGCAGCCTATGCTATTTGAGAGAATTGTCTGAAAGCAAGATTGCCGTGTGTGCCCTGCCTGCGATCGTTCAAAAGCATTGGCAACGCTCTAACACTACAACAGCAGCTGGCGAAGACGACAAGCAACGGCACTGTAACGTTGGGACCATAGGTCATGTGGACCATGGCAAGACCACATTGACGTCGGCCATCACTAAAGTGCTGGCGCGAAAAGGCTTGGCTACATACAAGCCGTACGAACAGATCGATCGAGCGCCAGAGGAAAAGGCGCGCGGTAAGTGCCGATATATTCTGAAATCCAAATGACCAAAAAATATATCTGTTCCCACAGGAATCACCATAAATGCCTGCCACATTGGGTATGCGACTGCTGAACGCAATTACGCACACACAGACTGTCCCGGTCATTCAGACTACATTAAGGTATAAGTCGCTACGGCAATCCTCCCACAGACGCAGTGAGCTCGCAGCTCGCTTATATTTACACTCTAAGCAACTGATTTAAGGCTTACTTTGGACCGCTCCATTTTCTTAGAATATGATTTCTGGCGCATCACAAATGGATGGGGCTATTCTGGTTGTATCCGCCACTGACGGTCAAATGCCACAGACTCGCGAGCATCTGTTGCTCGCCAAGCAGGTGGGCATCGACCGAATTATTGTATTCATCAACAAGGCCGATCTGGTTGACCAGGAAGTGCTAGAGCTGGTTGAAATCGAGATGCGGGAAATGCTGACGGATTTTGGATTTGATGGCATCAACAGTCCCGTGATATATGGGTCGGCTCTGCTGGCGCTAACTGATGACACCTCGCCATTTGGTGTGCCCGCAATAGAGGCGCTCCTGCAGCAACTGGACTCTTACGTGCCAATACCGCAACGGGACTATAATGCACCGTTTATTTTGCCCATCGACAATGCGTTCACTGTTTCTGGACGCGGCACAGTTGTGGTGGGCACGATAAAACGTGGAACAATCCTAAAAAACGACTTGGCAGACTTGCTAGGCTTTAACCAAAACATTAAGACCAGCATAGGTGACATACAAATCTTTCGAAAGAGCGTCCCGAAGGTAATAGCAAGAGTGCAAATATTTCAAATTTAGCAACTAGTTCTGCACTCTTCGACAGGCAGTGGCAGGCGAAAATGTCGGCGTGTTAATACGCGCTGTTAAGATTTCCAATGTGGAGCGGGGAATGCTTCTGTGCGCAGCAGACTCGGAAAACATATCAAACCATTTCGAGGCGTCAATATATCTCCTATCGCGAGCGGAAGGCGGGCGCAGCAAGCCAATGTTGTCGAAATACATTCAGCAACTATTCAGCACGACTTGGAATGTGCCTGCGCGTGTAGACTTGAGTAAGAGACTTTAGACGTACTATTAAGAAAGTTTATCATTGAAAAATTCATGCAAAACAATCTCAAATCAGTTCAGGTTAATTGATTGATTGAATTGATTCGATACACTTTCGAGGTTGAAAAAACATCCTGGGTTAGAACAACAATCGTTCACTATTAAAAATCAGATAATACATGTTTCAATGATTTTCGGTGCCCTAATTCACCGCTGAAATGTCCCTATTAACCTGCCAGGATGTGTGTTTCAATTTTTTTTTTGTTTTGTAGCAGCCCTTTTTTTAAAGGAAACTTGTTTTGTTGTTTTGATCTCATAAAACGACTAGAAGACTGTTGTATTTTACATTTGTCTTCGCTTTTTGATCTTTTGGTCACAGGCAGTTGCAAATTCAGGGGAAGATTTTGGTGTTGAAACCCCCCTAAATATTAGGGTCGACTTTATAACTACATACAAATTAAAAAGAATTTTTATGGCATTTTAAAAGAATTACATTTGAAACTCTCCCAACATATTTTTCTGAATCCGCCCCTGGTCACAGGCTACATATAAAACTCTTTATCTGCTTCTATTCAATATAAAACAACTGTCACCGTGGCTCCTACCGTGGAACCTTCGGGTTTGCTTTCCAATACCAATTCTTTTGGCAGCTCTCTCGACCGTACAAAGATTAAACTCTTTTTTTAAGAATCAATTTCATTTTAATTACCTCTTTAAATATACTCCTAAGTCCTGCAGTAAGCATACAATGTCAGATATAACAAAGACGCCGATTACTTGAAATTTCCGTTCAATTATTTCTATCATAGTATAATTCACATGGTAGCTTAACTAATTAACTTTTATTGCAATAGTTCCTCCGAATGAAATGCTGATGCCCGGCGAACACAACAAAGTGCGCATAACGTTACTGCGCAAGATGGTTATGATACCCGGCCAGGCCTTCACAATACGCGAAAATGGCGCCACCGTGGCCACAGGCATCGTAACGGAACGAAAGCTATCACTGGACTTGCCCAAAAATAAACTGTCAAAGGCGCATGTTGTGCATTAAAAAATAACAGTTGCAAAGAAATAAAACATTTGTATATGTACATACATATATGTTTTTTAGTAATTTATTTTGTATTTTCAAAGACCAATTATTAAAAACTTCAAATTTGTTTAACCAAAAATCGTTTTCAATAGTATCACATCTGATCTAAAGCAATTCTCTGCATTTATCTTTTGAAGCGATGATCAAAATATTGCGTGTTAAAATGTTATCTGTTATCAGTAAATGTACTGTTACGAAAATTAGTTCTGTAGGTTTGTTCGTCTCTCTGGATTATGCTTGAAAATAAAACACACTACAATTCTTAAACGCAGTTAATAACCAGCAATCACTTTATTTACAAATTTACACTTTAATGTCTTTACACTTGTTTAAAAAAATTGTAAAATTGTTACATTTTACAAAAAATTATTGTGGAAAATAAGCCCAAAACAAAAAATGGAAGATATTCATATCAAAAAGTGTACGTTCATCGATGAGATCTTCAAGTTTACAACAGGGAAAAACGTTTACTATGGGTTCAGTATTTTGTTGGCCCCCCCTTTGGCTACAATGATTGCTTTCAGGCGCCAACACATACTTTTAACTAATACATTGGAATCGCTTTCCGTTATTTTGGCCCACTCAGCCGTTAGTGCAGCTACAAGGGTTTCCTTGCAAGTAAATTGTGCTTCCGGAATGGTTTTTCTGTTCAATTGGGTTGATATCCGGTGACTGTGGACTGTATAAAGTTACTTGCAATGATATCTGAGCCATTGTTGAACAAGATACGATGTTTGTTTCGGGTCGTTATCTTGCTGAAAGCAGAAGCTTGTGCGGCTTAGACCCCATTTGTTCACACTTGGAAGCAAATTATTCTTTTAAATGTTGAAATATGTCTGCTTGTTCATAGTATCAGTAATAAAAACTAATTCTCCAACTCCAGATACAGCCGTACTACCCCAAATCATTACGTTTCTGTAGGTATTACGTTGTTCTCCTTTAGCTCTTTGTTGACTTTTCTCCACACTTTTCCTGTAGCATTCGACCCAAATACATTGAATTTTGACTCGTTGCTGAATATAACATTTTCCCAAAACGAGTCCGGCTTTTCTACGTGCTTTTAGCAAACTCTAACCGCTTCTTCTTGTTTACTTTCGATATAAACGGTTTACAACGTGCAACTCGTCCATGATACCCAGCCTTATACAATGCATTCCTTATTGTTTGAGGATTTACGTTTTTCTGAGTCGCATTGCATATACATATTTTGGGTGAATTTCACTGCAGATATTTCTGCATTTTCCTTCAAAGCAGAAACGATATTCCGTTCTTCTCATGGCTATAACACTTTTGTCCTGCCTGTTGAAAATTAAAAGTAATTAATTACCATTACATTGCTAAAACAAAGCACATTGCCTAAGGTGTACGTAAACTTTTTTGATCATTTTATCAGTACAGTTTACCCTTTGTCTGCTCTCACATCATCCTTATCAACAATAACGCGATATAGAGCATATATAACGTTGAACAAAATATTTATCTAACCCATTCCCAGAGAAAAAATGTTGAAGAGCACAAATTAAATGTAATTTTTGAATGTTTTAAGTAGGAAATTAAAGTGTACGTACACTTTTTTGATTCCCTGTATATGCCGCGCTCTCATCGCGCGCAGCTGGGAATGCTTCCAGTAGCATTATTTTGAAGAAAGCCCATGTCATAGTGAACTCTCCATCTCATGGAAAAATGCCTACTCGAAATATTATCAAACCAACGAGTACAACAATTTAAGGCTTGTGGTCAGACAAACATTCAATGCCAAAATACCGTAAAAGCAAAACATATTTTAATATTTGGCAAAAAAATATGCTTTTATGATATGGAATTTTTGTGAAAATTTAGATCTTTTGCGAACTTTTTTTAATTTAGCAGATACTTTGTAAAACACCTCAGCCCTCATTGAATGAATGTGATGACTAAATTGATTACGTAACAGCTTTGGACAAAGAGTCAAGATAAACAAAATTAAAAACATATTTATAAAAAACAAAAGTAAACATTTTTATATTTCATTGTAAAAAAAACAATATTTTCCCTTAATAACTTCTTATTAGTACATATTGCATATCTAATGTTGCATATCAATTTAAAGTGTAAATAAGATCTTTCGTTTGATACTTATATCGTGTAAATCGATTGAGAATTGATTGGTTTTTTTTTATACAAACTTTGAACATTGACTCACAGCCACGGCTTTTGTAGGCGTTTCCCAAGTTTTTATTCCATTAGATGCACAAAAAGAAGTTCTATATAGCCAATTTTTTCGTTTTTTTCTAAGGGTTCGCTATTCTGCATTTATTTCAAAACCCATTATTAAGTTATCATAAGTTTGTTACCATATTACAGCCCAAATAATAATACATAAATTTGTTGACCACCCTTCAATATGTGCTTGATATATGTACACTTAAAAAATACTCTTAGTTTTTCCATAGTCGCGAAAAAAATCGCCAAAGTTATGCCTTTTTTCGGCTGCTAGATTGGTGTTACCCCTTAATGATGCATGACTATTGAGCACTGAATTTGAAACGAAGGAAGAAGAAGGGGTCAACTCTTACAGCACTAGAAATAATTTTTTGTAAACAGCAAAGTATTTTGCGATCAAAACATTCGTTTTTTTTAAGAAACTTGGCGGTGGTGCATTTTCAGTTCATCAGTTTTATGATGGATCTTTGTGGACAGATATTCGTATCAAAGGACAAGAGCTTTTTTTCGATGAGATGCATTTCCTGCGAAACGGATGTGGCGCTGTGGGAAGATTTCTTAGAGCACTTTAGTAGCATCCATAAGTCCAAAGACACAAAACCTTGGACGGATCCACTCGCTACTGATTTCTATAAGGATGAATTTTTCATAGATCACATTAAGGATGAACTGAATGGTGTAACAGAGAACACACCAGTAGATACTAAGACAGAAGCCCAAGATGAAGTAGCCAACGATGACGAGGTAAGTGTTTCTGTCCATTGAAGTATGTGGGTGTTCACTATTGCTTTTTTTCAGGACAAACAATTTAATATGTCCTTGAGACAAAGAAATACAAAGAAAAACTACAGCGATAAAGATGACAAAGACGACCACGAACCACCCTTAAAGGTACGTATCGCGAATCCACCAGTAGCGTACCGCTGGATAGGATCGCAGATTTGCATACTTGAAAATTCGTCTGAGGCACTAGGCATATATGTGATTTAATATATATTTCTAGTTTGATCCGTCGTTTTCGGAACGCAGCACCATCACAGCTACGTTTATTGAGCTTTACAAAAGCTTGCCGCAGCTATGGAATACGAAAGATCCAAATTATGATGACCTAAGACTACACAAAAAAGCAGAAAAGCAAATGATCGACAGCATGAAGGAACAATGTCAGATAACACTATCAATACGGGGACTACGAAGTGCTATTCAAAAAATTCGTACACAATACCAATACACTCGAAAATCACATAGAGCAGCCGATCCAAACACTTCTACAATTGCATTGGAATATTTTAAACAATGCTCATTTCTGTGCAATCTAGATGAGAACTCTGACGACAACACGATGGGAGACAATACTGCAAAGGTAGATATATAAAACATTCATCATTCATTCATAAAACATCCCTTTCAACTTTAATTCACAGAGTTTGTCCTTCGGGAAGGTGAACCCCGTGTCGCTAGTCTTTATAGAAACATTTGCTTCTTGTCCTGCTCTTTATGATCCAAGCCATTCAGATTATACGAAAATTAGCTGCCGCAAGCAAAACTACGAAATCATGTCAAACATTCTGAAAACCAAGCATAATGTAATATTCAGCACAGACGATGTGCAGAGAAGCATAACCTACCTGCGCCAGTGGTACTACAAACTGAAAGAACGTGCTGAACAAGGCACTGACCTCAATGGGCAGCCGTTGTCCGATGCGCAACAAATGTACATAGAGAAATGCAATTTTCTTCCACCGAAAATAAAGAACGAATGTACATTTTGTAACAAAATCTGTCGGACTGATTTCAACCTTCGCGTGCACTTATACAGGTCACACAAAATTGGAGAGCCTCCATACAAATGCACGCAATGTGATCGCACCTTTAAACTGAATGCGTCTCTGCAGTCGCACGAGCTGCGTAGTCATGTCGGAAAGGTCCACCCATGCAAGTATTGTGAACGCCGCTTCGCCATTCTAGTGGATTTGGAACGACATACACTCACCCACACTGGCGAAAAGCCATTCGTGTGTGAGTTATGCGGAAAAGGCTTTAGGAGTCGAACGCAGCTCGGCTATCACATGGACGCCATCCACACGAAAACTCGTGCTTATAAATGCACCATGTGCCCAAAGGATTTCCTAAAGAAGCGAGATTTGGACGACCACATAAAGGCACACCTCAACATTCGCGACAAAATATGCCAGACTTGTGGCAAAGGTTTCACCAACTGCCACTCACTCATTCGTCACCGTCAAATTCATTCCGAAGTGAAGAAGTTCGCCTGCAAGATGTGCGATGCCCGGTTTCATCAATTTGTGGGTTTGAATTCGCATATGAAGCGTACTCACAATATTGTTAGATTCCCAGCAAAGACAAATACCATATAGGTGTTCAGCTATAGTTTAAAGGTGGCTTTAGTTGTCTGGCCGACGAAAATTATTTCATTCAAATAAATGCGATGCGTGCACACGGCATAGCAATGGTTTTATGTATTCGTTATACACTAAAAATTTACAAACCATCAAAGAAAGCACCTATCGTTATACACGTAATTATTTTATAGGCATTTTTTTCTCATAAAATTATTGCCACAAATGGTAGGGAGAAGCCCTGGTAATTATAGGACCAAGTATAACATTACAAGTCGCTCAGTGGAATTGGCAATCCCTATATATGAAGAGAATTGACTTGCTGCTATTACTCAGAATATATGATCATAATTTGAGACATGTATGCATGCTTCACGATTACTTCCTTTATACAAGTGACGTACTTTTAATTTCCCTTTTCAGAAAAAATCGAATACGTTTTAAAATTCATAATTTTGTAACAACGTTGCCAAATTTTTACAATTATTGATTTGCTATTGCAAATAATATATATGCACCTGAACTAAGATTAGTCTATACTTTGAGTGCTTTCATTCGTCTGTTTGTTATTTGTGTATGCAGTTATTTCAATTTGCTGTTCTCTACCTAAATATGTATACCACCATTGTCTCTTTGGGTTTATACCATTTTAATCTCTGGGGATTCCAGTCCGTCAAATCACAACTGCATCGGTTTAGTAAGTAGCGGTTTATTGTTAAATCCGAGAGCATGTGGACATTTATATACCGGCCTATGACATCCAAAAATGCTTAAAACTTCCCGATAATTGTTCAGTTCAGAAAAAACTTTAGTCGACATTTCAGAAAAAAGCTTTTTTATTGAGTCATTTAGCTTTTGATGCCTTGAAAGAGTTATCCAGAAACTCTGGAGCAGAAAAAGAGTGCTACGAAAAACTAATAGCTCTAGCACAGCTAAAGAAAGTCTTCCTCTCTTGGGTTCCAGCACACGATGGCATTTCGGGAGTAACTTCAGAGGAGGAACCATGCTACCCTTTACAATATTATAGAGAAGCAGAAATATATAATAAATTTATTTTATTTTATTTATTATTAAATACAAGATCCTTAAGCTACAAGATAATAAGATATCTTAAATTTTACAAGCTTAAGTCACATTTACAATATTTAAACAAATTAAATTTTTTTAAAAACTTATATTCTTATAATACTAATTAAATAACTAAGAGAGGAAGTAAGGGAAGAAGGAAGGAGGAAAAGAGAAAAGAAGAGGAAAGCTAGATTGAACTAATGCCAATTTAAAATCTAAATCTTAAATCCAAATTTCTCTCAAAACAAAACAATTTATATTCTCAACCTCACGAAGGTCCACACGAGTGCTCATAGGAATGACAACCGGGCACTGTCTAATAGGCATACATGCCTACAGGCTAGGACTGACTGAGTCAAACATCTGCAAGCACTCTTCGGATCCCAAAGAGAAAGAAACAATAGAACACGTCCTGTGTCATTGTCCAGCTTACGCAAGACGCAGGATGAAAGTCTTGGGTAGTGCCTTTATGGGTTTTCACATTTTATATACTACATAGTATTCTTTGCCAATGCGATCAATGCACTATGGTCCCAGCGACCACTTTTTCTGGCCAGAATAAAAGGAGTAGAAATAAAAATTTTAAAATTTACATACATTACGTACATTTACATTTTTTGGAATGGCTGAGAAAACCAAAAATAAAAATAAAAGTGGTATAAGCCTATACAAATTTTTTTGAACGCAGTAATATGACTGGTATTTACAATGTTTATTCTTTTGAGAAACACTTCTATAAGAATTCAAATTAAAATCAATGAATTTCAGTTAAAAAACTAATTACAATTGTAAAGTTTAACAAATTAAATTCCATATCAAATTAATAACAGTTAAGAGAACATGAAGCAGATTTGAAAAGCTTCTACATAACAGTGGAACAGTAATAAGTAAGCTATTCATTATCTAATACTAAATTGTTTAGTAAATCCTCATATATTGGATTAAAAATGAAGCAGTTTTCGCCATCTTTTCTTTCTTGATCAATTTTACTTGTTGAATAAGTATTTTTTTAAAATGTCAAATTTAATAGCTCCTAAAAAGACAGTTTGACAGTATGCAGTTTAAAGTATATTCTTTATAATGGTAAAAGAGAAATCATCAAAAATCCAAACTCAAAAAAAACATTTTTGTCGAAGAACCCAGTCACACACATAGAAGTTGCCCAAAGAAAATGTGAAGTATTCAAAAAATGCAAGTAATTTTTTACACATAGGCTCTAAATTGAACAGTCTTATTATGTACAAAATATGAAGACAGCTCAACGCAGCCATTTTTTGTAGCTCTACATAAAGTTAAGAATTATCACCTTTGAAATCCAAAAGTGTTCTCTCTCTAGAATTCAGTTATTTTGAAAAGACAAAAGTTGCATATTTGTATGTATTTGTACTGCTTAACTTAATAATACTTACATTTGATGTCGATACCCAGCAGTGGCGGGTTCAGGAGGTGATTTTGGGGGTTGAAACCTCTCCTCCGGGGTTTTGGGTCGACTTTAAAACAACATACAAATTAAAATGTATGTACATAAACATTTATGAATATTAAAGAATTACTTTTTGAAACCCCCCAAATATTTTTCTGAATTCGGCCCTGGTACCCAGTTTTCTTGTTTTATTTCAATGAATTGTGTAAAATATTTACTCTCGAAGTGTAGTGCTTCCCACTGCACAAAAATTTATTTTAGTATTTTTTGTTAAAGTGCCAAGTTCAGTAGCTCGTAAAATATCAGTTTGCCTTTTAAAATAAAAACAAAGTACATATACAGTTTTATAAGTAAATACTATTTACTTTGTAATGGTAAAAAAACAATCACCAAAATCCAAACTAAAAAAAACCCTATTTTGGCCAAAGAACCCAGTCACATGGACCATAGTGCAATGTGAAAACAGTGGGCATAGTCCAGAAATGAGGAAAGGGTCAGACGTATGAAGTATTATGGACCATTATGTCTATGTGAGGCATATTCGCTGCGGCCATAATCTAACCTTACCTATGCGAAAAACCTGCTTACAGATATGGTTAAGTGATGACAGCGTGGACAGCACTTCATTAATTTAAATTTCCGAAAGCATGCAGAAAAGGCGATGATCCTCCGATGAAGTCCTGAAACCAAATGGTGCTACACTCCTCTGCGAGTCATGGGTTTGAATCTTTACCCAACAAACACTAGATGTAGAAAACTTTTCTTTCAGCGGCCGCCCTTTTGGCAGGCAAGTCCAAACCTCTGGTTATCAATACATTTGAAGACTTTAACTTGTTTATGAAATAAAACAAAAATGTTTTAAATGTGCTGTATACATATATACGCATGTACGTATATTCATTTATTTTATATTTCCAAAGGCCAATTATTAACAACTTCAAAATTGTTTACACCAAAAATGTTTTCCAATATCACTTCTGATCTACAGCAATTCACTACACTCATCGTTTGAAGCGATGAGCAAAATACTATTATTCACATTGCATAGTATAAGTACAACTACTCTATTTATATTAACGCTTCATACTTATGACTGCTGTATTTTTAATACTGCAGTTGGACTCGCAATGATTTCAACAACGGTTCGGGGAGTAAGTGCCCACTGCAGGGCATTACACGTAAATACTCTAAATACATATAATATTTGTTATAGATTCTTAACATGTTCCGATGGAAAGTAAATATTCTAGACGCAGAAATTATGGTTTGCGATTGCGAATAACGCAGTGTTCTAAGAAACGGACTATGTCGAAATAACTAAATGGCATCTACACGCACGTACGTATGGGAATATGTATGTATGTACTGGATGTGTGGGCATGGACATGCATCGTGCAGGCAGTTGAATTCTAAGTATATACAAATGCACAATAAATATCTGCTTTTCAATAGACAATCGTAACATAAATAATTGTCTCTTTCTATCACATATACGATTTCCCTCTAACACAACAGTAGTCTCTGTTTGCTCCATCTATAAGGCAACTAAGTTGCAGTGTTTCACATTCAGTTATCGCATTATAGTTCTGCCGCATTATACAATGTGTCTTGAATTCAACACGCTTGAAAACAACTACAAGGTAACACATAAGACTATTGGAATTTTAAATAAGGCTAATACTACAAATCATTAGGATTACGCGGTATATAGGAATGCCAATTTAATGCGATCGACCACAAATAATGGCAATTATCGCATTTTTTTTCTTTTATACTACGTTCATTTAAAACCACAAGGCATTAACATTTTTACGTTATGGTCCACAAAAAGTGGGTAATCAACATTAAGTACAATTTCTTCAGCGTATTTCAATCACAGGACCATATAGTATGGTCCCGTATATTAAATAATGTGTCATTGTGGAAGCGCAGTTCAGAAAGAAAACCATACACGCAAACGTATGTACGATCGTGTGACTGTGAAAAACTACAGGGAAGAAGTTTCTTTGACAAAATATTGTACCATTTTTACGTTGATTACAAAGAATGTTGTGTTTTGTTTAGGTACTTTGCTTTGCATTATTGTTATTTTTTATACTATATTGTTTATATAATTTATACTACTTGATTAAGCAACATTAGTAATTCCTCAGTATTGCGTCTTCCAAATGGCAACAAACTGCTCTCCAGTTCTGCTCTGGCAGATTTTTGAATACTGTTTCATTAGTTCCCTTCCTGGGGACGCATACACCATTTATATTTTAGTGAGAAGATCGTCTAGATTTAGGTGTTGCGGAATTTCAATGTCCTCCAGTTTCACGTCACTGTATTTGAATACGACTTTGAAGGGATGAATAAACTTCTGGTCCATGGTGAATTCGTTGTTTTTTATCTGCGAATCAAGTAAAACGTGCAATTCAAAGAAATGGATCCTTTAGGGGGAACAATTTTACCCATACCATCGGGCGTTCATTAAGTTTCTGTGTCAGCTTCTCCAGGAATATATTTGTGATTTCGCCTTCGTAGTCGTCTAGCTTATAGGATTTCATTACCTGTTTCAAGCGAGATTAAAAATTAGAAACCTCTAACACAGATCGTTACGTATAGTATATTTAATTACCTTAAGGACCTGCGCCGTATTCAGGGATGAACACAGATCACAAATACTTTGGACGTCTTGCTCACTCTTACGCGATTGCAGCAGCTGAGAAACCTGGTTGAGTGGTGACAACGGAGCTAGCACATCATTTGACTGCACAAATACAAAAACAAAACCATTATTTGATTCGGGGCAGAGCTCAAATCGACATTCACCATTTTCTTGTCGCGAACCCAGTCTTCGATGTATCCCAAGTTGTAGCGAATAATCATGCCAGTCTCCCACATGCAAATGTCGCCGCGAAGCATCAAACAGTTCATGGCCACTGCGCAAATGAAATACAGAAGCTGCTGAAATATCTGCTCCGCATAGCAGCGATCCAGTCCGAAGTGATTAAACTGCTTATAAAACTGTTCGAGGTGATTGATTAACTGTTTCCAGGCAGCTATCTTGCCGTGCTCGGGCGATGACGATGAGTCTAATGAAACCGTGCGACCGCGCATGCCCTGCACCTGACGACCACGCTGAATTTCATCGTTGTCCAATATGGCGGGCACAACGTATGGCTCGAGGAGACCCTGTATTTGTTTCACCAATACCTGATACAGACTGACAATGATATCCAAAATCACACGTCGATATTCGTACAGATTGAAGTTTTTGAGTTGCTGCTGGTTTTGCTTTTCGGTGTTGAATTTTACATATTCCTCAACGTCGCCGTACTGCTTCAACAGATTCAGCAACCTGCAAGCGCAAGTTTGCATAAGGCAGCCCTAATGTATGTAACGTGTACTCACGTAATAGAATTCACCAGCCACAGTGTGCGCATTTCGATAACATGTGGATTGCGATGCATTTTCTTTATTTGCATTACAAACTTGCTCAACAGGTCGCGTACATCGTCGTCGGCGTTTATCAAATCAGTATAACTAGAAAACATGTCCAGGCACGAATTAGCTATTGTCTTCCGCAGCACTAAATGAAAAATCTCAAAACTTCTAGTACTAGACGCTCACTCACCGAATGCACATGAATATAATGTACGCCGGTAGTCCTGGCAGCAATCCAATGGCAATCCTCGTTGTCATACCCGTCACTAATCGCTGAAGAATCTTGTCGAGATCTTCACTCCTGAACTTTATTACACCTGCAACGAAACACACACATACACACAGTTACCACCATTTTGATGAACATTTTGAAAAGTCACAAAGGCGTACCTTGGTTGTTATGAGACTTCTGTTTCCCAACCACTGCCAAAGCCTTATTGTTGCAATTGCTAGCATTGTGGACAATGCCTTCTTCGGTTATTCCATGCTCCTGCAGCTTGAACATCAGCTTGCTGTTGCCCTTTTTCAGGCTCTCGAACTTGTGCATCAACGAATTCATTTCCTCCTAATTAATAATTAAACAAAAATACAATATTACAACTTCTCCAACCAAGTGCCAGCCTAGTACTCGCTTTCAACAAAGCAGCTTACCTGCAGCTGTGTGTACTGCAACAATGATCGCTGAAGTTCGTATCGCAAATACCGTTCATTCTGACGCAACGTCTCCATATTACTCTCATCTACATCCAGGCCAGACTGCAGTAGTTCCTTTAACTGCGACTTTTCGTGCCGAAGCTCATCAATTTGCCGCGTGAGATCCGCCAAATGTGCGTTATTTTCTTCCGTTAGAGCACTTAGCTCTGACTCCAGTTGTCTTTGATTGAAATGTGTTTTCAAAAGAAAATTGTACATGCTCACGTCATTAAGCCTAAAGAACAAGTTTAAATCTTACCGGTTCACCAGTTTTTGGGCTTGGAATGCTTCAGCCAGCTCGTTGTCATTTATGTTTTTAACGTCGATATTTCGCAAGGTCAGGCTGCCGGTGCTAAATGTTTTTAATGACTGACTCTGCTGTTGTAAGACGGCTTTCAGTTGAATGCATTCGTCGCGCCGCCGGCGTAATTCTTCCTGCAGAGCTTGGTATTGAGCTGAAAATATTATTTACTCAAGTCATGGTGTGGATATAGGACTTAAAGCAACTGAAAGCAAAGAGATGGCAATTTCGTTCATATTCTTACCATCCAATTCTTGCATTTCAGAACCGTGCTGTATACTGCTGCGTAACAATTGATAGTCACTGCGTAACTTTTCGTTCTCCACTTCCAACTCCGAGACCCTACAATCAAATCGCGTTATAAAAGCCACCCATTTATTAACACTTGCAAAATGGCAGACGAAACTTCATACCGCAAAGAGTCCTCTGTAGTTCGATGGCGATTCAATAATTTTTCTAGTTGCTCGCTCAGTGACTTGTTCTTCTTCTTCTCCTCTTCAAGAATGCCACGCAATTTCAAGATGAGGCTCGTTTGGCCGGACTTTGGTGTCGATGTCGTTTCTAAAAATATATATTTCAAGTTTAGCATTCAGCAAATCATCAATCAACTTCGATGGGAGGCTCACCAATTTTTGCGAAAGTGTCCGGCGATGTTTGATTGGCTCCTTCTGCCGTCGCTGGCTGCAAGCGGCGCAGCTCTAGCGTGTTCTTGGCAGACACATAACCCACATCGTCCTCGTTTTGGCTGGACGCATTGCTTATGGAACGCGAGTGCTGCGTGTATTCGTTGCTACCGTTCGTTTTCTGGAATCGACTAAGCTCTTCTTTTAGCAGGAAATTTTCGTTTTCAATAACTTCCTTGTCCTTGAGTGCACGCTGATAGGCCTCGTTTATCTCGTCCGAGTCCACCGCGGAAAACAGCCGTTCGCGTTGTAATGAAGCATTAGACTCCACGTTCTTGGCCATATCGATCATTTGATCGATCTGTTTACGCAGCTCTTCGTTCTCAATGCGCCAGGCCTGCTTCTGGCGCAGCCAGTCCTCCACACTGTGGTCTTTCTCCTCCAAAAGCTGCATTTTCTCGTCGCGCTCCAACTCCAACTGTTTGTTCAGAGCAGCCAAAACCTTGTCTTTTTCGGCGACCACCAATTTTAAATTCTTTAACTCGTTCTCCAGCGTCTTTTTCATTTCCAACTTCATTCTAGAAAGGATAGAGTAAACATTACAATGGTAATACGATTAATGACGATTAAAGACAACATGCCACTACATATCAAGCATAATCACTTACTTCAGTACAGAGATCTCACTCGTTTTGTTCTTTAGGTTGTGGTTTTCACGATTGAGTTCGTCGATCTTTTGCTGCATTGATATAATCTTGTTCTCCAGGCCTTTGTACATCTTCTGAATATGCGAAATGGTCTTGGCATCGGCCTTCATGCGCTTAAAGAGACGACGAGCCAAGAAGCGCCGCACAGCCGCCTGGCAAATGATGATGTCGTGCCTCTTCTTCTGGTAGGCGCGTCGTGCCAGGTAGCCACGCACGAACCGCTGAATCTGCACAGCACGGTGATAGTCCATAGCCTCTTGGAAGCGTTTTCGAGCCAACATTCCACGCGCATACTGCTGAATGCCACAAACAGTGTGACGCAGCCGCAAATAGCGACGCCGACACAACCAGCCTCGCGCATATTTCGAAATAACGATGGCCGCACGTTGCTCACGCAACAGCTGTGCCTTCTGCCGTGCCATAAAGCCCCGCGCATAACGCTGAATACCCAGTGCAGTGCGCTGGAGTCGTTGAAAGCGCCTGCGGTGGATAAATCGTCGCACCACCGACTGTATGATCGTGATGTACTTCTTGCGCAAATTGGCGCGCACCTGTTCCAGATAAGCCACCTGGCCAGCGCGAAAAAATATCTGCGTGTTGCCGAAGCGGTACTTGTCCTCATCCAGTATCCACTTGGTGACGATGTTGCGGCACGAATGCTTCAATTCGTTCTTGGCTACCAATGAGCGGTGACACAGCAGCTGGTAGCGCATGTAGAAATCTTGGTAGGACCAGCGTGAAGGGAAGCCAGCTGCCGAGATGCGCACTGTCTCCAAAACGCCGCACGCCCGCAACTGCTGCACGATTTTCGCAGCCTCCCATTTAAAGGCGACCTTGTCATCGTTAGGCTAGAAAAATTCACCGATACCCAGCAACTTTACTATGTATGCATCAATTTTTCATCTTGAAAAGCAACTTTGTAACTTTCAACAGAAAGGACTTGATTTTGGAAGTCGCAGTTAAGTTCTTTTAAAAATATTTTTTATATATAACGCATTTAGTAAGGCGCAATAGATTCTAACCATTTTTTAGGTAAATCTCAACAAACAGAGGTGAAAAATGAAACGGAATAAACAATATTCCAACAAAAGGATTTCTTAGTAAAAATCAAAAGCTTTTTAAAACTTTTCCTTAGCTTTAAATTGCTTGAAATTCCTAAAAAAATTGTTTCGTGAAATGCACCTTAGTCGCCCAAAGCTAAATTGATGATACGTACCTTTATGCAGCGCACATAATGTGGAGTGGTGGCATGCAATGTTGCTATTAATGAGCTTAAGCTCTCACGGAACTGTGATCCAACCGAGCGCCGATGCTGCTTCGAAGGCATTATCTGCAAAGGGAAGAGCATCGTTAGCGAAACCGTTATACTCGAAAGCCAATCCATAATTTCAGTAAGCAAATGTTGGAGAAACGCAAAAGTTGTTAATTGGTTAAGAGCAACTGCCACCAAAAAAATAATCAAAATCATTCAGGGTAATACATGCGATCAGAACTCCTATTGTTAAATTTGTTATTTTGGTTGAGAAAACAATTCGCAATTTTTGTGATTAATAGAAGAGCAGAGCCCCAATTATTAAGATTGTTATTTCGACTGAGAAAACACTTATGGAATTTAAGTGATTAGTTTGCCATCGAAGGGCCAAATCCAGAGAAACAAAGCAACACAAAGTATAACATACTACATAAAATTCGAACTAACTCTTCTGCGGTTGTCGGCAGTTAACTGCAGGTCCACCCAACCGCGTGGGAAACCGTAGTTGCGCGATTCAGTGGAGTAGAAGAGAGAAGGAGAATTAAACTCCGATTTAGTAACATTGTTGAAATGTTGTTCAAATTAATCTATGCAAACCCTAGCTCATTCATACCTGCTGCCTTGCAGCACTGATGATCACTCGCCCGCCCAATGTGGTCGTCTTTGAAGCATCCGCACTCAAGGTGTCCACTTCTTCCATCTCCATCAGTTGCTTGCACAGCGACATCTCCGAGTGTCGTATCACGTTGACCAGCTCTTTGGACACCGTATCACGGTTCTTTTCCAGAAATCCATTTACATCATACTCCACTGTGTCTGAAAAGTGTTTAATGAAGAAGCCTAGAAGCCATACCAGTTAGTATAAGTTTGTAATGTTTGACGAATTTGCGTACTTGTGGTTCCAAAGCGAGGTTTTTCAAAGTGAGGAAATTTCTTGCACTTTTCAATCAACTTTGTGGCCCAACTTTCATCTGAACCCTTGGGCATCTGCAATGAAATATTTCACAATAAAGCAATATTTGAATTGAGAAATACATACTAACGAAAGTTAAAAAGTAATTCAATACCCTAAAAAGATATTTTTTGCTTACTCTACACTCTTCATCGAGCAGATCCAGTACGCCCAGTTTAGACTCAATCAAATCGATACAGGGCTGGTTGTCATAGAAATCAATCATGGTCCAAGTAATACCCTCCTTCAGGTATTCCTCTTGTTCCAATTTGAAAACGTGCTGATTGAACTGTTGCTGCAGCTTCTCGTTGGCGTAATTTATGCAAAATTGTTCAAAGGAATTCACCTCGAACGTCTCAAAGCCGTAAATATCTAGAACTCCTATGAAATTGTTCTGCTTGCGACCCGTATTTAGGCTCTTGTTGATCACGGCGACAATGTACTGGAAGAGTTTCGCGTATATGTGCTTGGCAAGGGCGTCCTTAGCAGCCTGAGCGGTAGCTGTGTTATTTGGAATAAGCACGTGCTCATTAACCGACTCGATTTGGCGCGTTATCAGCCATTTTCGCAAGTCATCCGAATTTGTCTTAAGCATTTCCCCAGTCATACGCAAATGCAGATCATTGTGCTACAATCGAATATTCGCCGCATAATTCACTATAGTAATTTTGGTTAAATTGTTCGAGTTATGCTACATACAAAAATATCGCAGCCGTCGGGGTCGACATCTTCAGTCTCCTTCCTGTATTTGGGTGTGAACTTGATATTACCTAGGTGCAGGATGCCAGCCAAAATTTTCAAAATGTCCACGATCTACGTAAAATTAAGCGCTTTTATAAAATGTTGAAAATTTATTTCGGCACCAATTGCACTTACCTGAAGAGTACTGAAGCCCAAGACGGTCATGGCCTGCACAGTTTCTTTAAACTGTTCCTTGTCTGATACTTTGTCGATATCTGGCGACTGACCTGCACTCAAGTAGTCGAATTTACTTTGATGTTCTGCAAGCAATAAAATGTCAGTGAAAACTATTCGCACGCTCTTTCCACTCACGAAACTTGCCAAGTAGCAGCTCCGGGTGTAGCTCTCGCGCCGCACATAACTGATAAAATATATGGTAGTTCCGTTCGCCCAGCGCTTGGAACACCACTCGCGACTTCTCTAACAGGTAGGTGTGCATGGTCGCCCCCGTCAGATTCATCACGCTCATATTGTTCTTAAACAGAAGCTTCGTAAACTTGCCAAAACGCGAGCTGTTGTCGTTACGTGTCGTTTTGGCATTGCCGAACGCTTCCATGATAGGTGACGAAGCTAGGACTTTGCGCTCCACCTGCGTTTCTGACTCCGAGCCTCCAACGGCCGCAAAGTAGCGCATCGCATATTTTGCGGACACCGTCTTTCCGGCACCCGATTCGCCACTAACGATTATGCTTAAATTGCAATTCTCACGCTCCAGCTTTGTGTACGCCTCCTCGGCGAGGGCGAAGATGTGCGGCTCCAACTCGCCCATGGCACGACCGCGGTAAGCGCGTATTATGCTGGGCCCGTACAACGGCAGCTCTGCGTAGGGGTTAATCGCCACCAAAATTATACCGCAATACGTGTAAATGATTTGGCGCTCGCAGAAGCGTACTTTCAAGTTGTGCAATACGCCTGGCTCGTGGAGGTACGACATCGAGGTCAGATCATTCTGGCCAATCAATATGGCAGGATTGCGCAGAGGCGGTAAATTGCTGCCGTCCGGTTTTATTATCGATTCCTTTGAGCCGCCAGAATCCTTTGCTAACATAATCATCGAATCGCCTTTGTGGTAGTCCTGTGCGAGAGTTGCACTCTCCCACACGTGGTCGGGATGAGGTATCCATACTTTGGAGCCCTGCAACATACAACCATAAGCTCCGTCATTACTAATAAGCTAAAAGCGCTTCACAAAACGCGACGCCAAAAATACGCCACTTCAAAAAATGTCCCTGCAAGTTTCGGCTCAACAATAGAAAATAACTTTGTCCATACATGCTAAGCATTTAACGCTAATACGAAAAATACCAATCGAGCCTCATTTCAACAATGCCCATTCAAATTTCATTATCAGTTGTCGATAAGCAATTCCATCTTTGTTATGCAAAAAAAATAAAACTCTGTGCTTAGCAAAACAGCTCGTTTCACTTACTATTATTGCAAGACAGATCGCAATAACAAATATATGGTATATTCATAGACCATTTTTCAAAGTTTCAGTCTAAATATTCGAAATTTTACGTTTTTTAAGATTCAGTACCACATATTTTGCCCTTAGCTCCCTTGGTGATTAAAAAATACTTCACGCTAACCAAAATGTAACATTAATAAGGACTTAGTTTAGTTAGTTCGGATTTTGAGTTGGAAAATATCCGAATACTTGACGTCGTTGGACGGTACAATACTTGAAACAATTTAGAACGCAACAAAGAATAGTAAATATAACAACCGTTACTGGTTGCCGTTGTTGTTATCACCGTTACAGATAAGCCGACTGATTCATCCATTTTCAAGATGAGCTGTTGATGGTGAATATCTTCTTATTTCCTAACTCGATAGTTGCAGATTCGGTCAAATATGTAAAAGTCCAGTCCAGAAGAGCTTCATGCAGCCACAGTTGCATGCAAGCAGCTCCCTCCATTGAAGTAGCTAAGTAGTATTAACGGTATTTGAGTGCTCGTAACACGAAGCCTACCCACACCTAAGCAAATAGCCAGCCAGCCAACCAATCAACCAAGCAGCCAACCTGTCAAACAATGCACCTGCACTTTTAGGGCTGCGCGCAGCAACCAAATCGAGTATTTACCTTCGAGTATAGCATATCTTCGCTTGACATGATTTCGCTTGCAGTTGTCACAGTCACAGTTGCAGCTCCACAACGTTACCGTCCTCCCCTCGCTGGTTATAAGTTAATTGCTTCGTTAGAAAACCGAAATAACTCGCTCCGTTATCCAGTTAAGTCTTCAGACTTCTGCCTTCCCCAATTCAAGCTGAGATCCTCTGCAATCTTCTGAACGCTGGTAAATTCACCCCTCTCACACTTCCTTTTTCGGTTGAAACGAATCGACTCCTATTGTGGTTTTTACACTTCAATCAAGCGCATATTTTTGCCTTTTCTGATTTTGTTAATAACAGCGAAACTGAGAATTTACATGCGCAAGGAATGAAAATCAAAAAACAAAAACCGACGTACGCACAAAACTACAAAAATTTTCTTACTGACGTCTCGCCTGCCTTTTTTGTTTGCTTGGCGTTGGCGTTGACGTTGACAACGAACGACAGTGAAGAAGAATCTCAACCAGCCCACACGTACACAACACACCTGCCGGGTCGCGCTAGGATTGCCAACACACCACATTAGCACCTAGGTAGAGAGCATATATCGATCATCGCGGCTTTTATTAATCCTTATTCAACCCTTTCACTACAACTTTTGACTGGGAAATGTTGTTTCCAAGTTCATCAAGTCTTCTATGTAGCCACAATAATAACATTCCATATTATTTTTTTTAATTTTTTTCATATGCGACCCTGTTTTTCAGATCGTTACCATATGACAAAAACCAATGTTGGGATACTTTCACACACATATTATATTAATTTTATTTATAAATTATTAGCTCGGAATGCCAAAAATTTCGGCCAAATCACATACTGATGCGCTGATAACAATGTTCCAGGAGCACGAATGTCGAACGACTTTTACAATTTAATTGACAATTGTATTTGAAAAAGTACAGTTCCAAAAAGAAATGCGGAAAAAGTACTAATAATAAGCGAAAAGCGTAGTAGTGACCGGCGATTAAATGACCGCCAGTATAACATGCTTTCGGAACGGAGTAGAAAAATCAAAACAAGACCGCCAGCATAACATTGCCATGTCGTCACTTTATTTAAAAAAGTGTTTTAAATTAAGTTAAAAAATTGTTTATAACATTTACATTTCAAAATGCTTGTATACTTTCAAGTTCTAAATTTAAACACTGTTTTTTATCAGAAAATATTATTAAATCATCAATCTGTTCCAAAACAAATTAATTCCATGCCCCATAGAGGCCATTTAGCTATATGACAAAAATATGAACCATATAAGTTAAATAGTTTCAAATCCAGTAGTGAGCCGGTGTAGAATAATCATAAACATGAACTCTTTCTTTTTTTGATATTTCGAAATTCAAATCATGTCTAATTTTCTATAAATCTTCGACTATAGAACAATTAAAATATCTACGTATGACTGCTACGAAGATGACAAGCAGAGCGCCAGTGATGAGACTGTATCGAACACATATTGCACTTCTTGCACATGTTATTAAACAAATTAATGTCCAACAGATTATTTCAGTTCAGATACGGTTACTGAATATGTTGGTCATATATGTATACATATATTTGGGTTCGGGTTTGGTGCGCTAACATTGGCCCAGTGTGATTAAGTTAAAAAGAAAATTTTTAGTTTAGAGAAATTAAATCATGTAAATAATGATTCAAATACAAACAAATTTTCTTAGATTTGTTTCAAAATAAATGTGTAATAAAGGCGTACATTTTTTCCGATAGCCAAGCTCTAAGGAATAAGGAATCTGAATCAATGCTCCTGTGTCGCGGGTATCAGGTAATCGAAAAACTGAATTAAAGGTTATAGTTCCAAATGGAGTACAGGCTTCTAACTGGGCACTGAAAGCTGAGAAAACACATGCACACAATTGGCCTGGAACAGGTAAGCGTCTGTAGACTCTACGAACCAGCAGAGGAGACTCCGGAGCACATCATACTGCAAGGTGCGCAGTATGTCGTATATATTTTTGTGAATCTGCCCCTGGATCTAAGGGATGTTCTCTAACTGTTAGTAGTAGGGGGCACAATAGATCATTTTGGTCAATGCTCAATTACAGAAAATTTGTATATATTTACAAACCATCTCATACATTCAGCAACGACTTAATTTTCGGACAAAAAATATATTGAATATTGCCAAAAATTCGAGTTCGATTGGATACTAATATAATTAAAAAAAGAGGGCTGGCATCACTGTCCAGAAGATACGCGCCGTTACAATCTGTCAAAAATACATTTCAAGCTATTTTCGCGCGTTTTATTGCAGTTAGTATTGGCCGTATTGGCTTTAGTTGTGTTTTTGTTCCCAAATCAAATGTAAGTTGTTAATAATAGCATTACGGGTTGGTGTAAAAGCTGCTCATTTGTCTAACTTGCGAAACATTTTATTTTCACTACAGAAAAAATGTCAAGCCCGGCGCAAGCACAAGGCGATTCAACCACTCCTAGTAGGCAGGGGGAATGCACCCCAACTCGTGGTACGTATTGGGCATTCAATTGCCAAGGAGTAAAATAATAATAGTGTTCCTGTATAGCGACTGGTGAACAGGAGTTTACGGACACGCCTATGCGTATGGGCCCAACAATGCAGCGTAGCCAGCAGCGGTCAGAGATCAGCTTACCTCCAACTTCACCAGGCGGACTGAGCTTGCCGGCGACGAGTCCGGCACGCGGAGTGGGCGTAAACATGAGCGAAATTGATCTTAGTTCTCCTTTGAATTATGGCACCCCAAGTTCAATCGGCTCGATACGTACGCCGCGCTCCGGCATACGTGGTACTCCGCTGCGTGCGCGTCCCGACATCCGCACGGATAAGCGCATGCGTCAAGTAGCGATTGGCGGTGGCGGGGCGGTAATTGTGGCTGCTCCCATATTTGTTGATTTATAATTTGTAAGTGCCTTCGTCTACACTACAGATGGAACCTATCGCCGAGCGGGCATCTGAGGCAACTGACCCAGTATCAGAATCGTCTGCGGCACCGCAAATGGTCGTGTGGGGTACGAACGTTGTGGTTAGCCAGTGCAAGATCAAGTTTCAGGGATTTCTGATGCGCTACATAGACCCGTCGGTTGAGCAAGACGAAATATCAGAGAATATTGACATAAACCAACCTCTCTACATACAGAAGCTCGAAGAGATCCACACGCTTGAAGAGCCTTACCTCAATGTAAACTGCTCGCACCTGAAAACCTTCGATGAGTCGCTATATCGTCAATTGATCTGCTATCCGCAAGAGGTGATTCCTGCTTTTGATATGGCAGTTAACGAAATGTTCTTCGAACGGTATCCGGCAGCAGTGTTGGAACATCAAATACAGGTTCGGCCCTTCAACGCGGACAAGACTCGCAACATGCGCTCTCTGAACCCGGAGGATATGGACCAACTGATTAGCATCAGCGGAATGGTGATTCGTGCCTCCAACGTAATTCCGGAGATGCGTGAGGCCTTCTTCCAATGCATAATTTGCGCCTTCTCCACCACCGTCGAAGTTGACCGCGGCCGCATTGCGCAACCGACGTTGTGTACCAACTGCAACACAAATCACTGCTTCCGACTCATACACAATCGGTCCGAGTTCACGGACAAACAGCTGATCAAGTTGCAAGAGTCGCCGGACGACATGGCCGCCGGCCAAACGCCGCACAACGTGCTGCTATACGCCCACAATGACTTAGTAGACAAAGTGCAGCCGGGCGACCGGGTCACTGTCACTGGAATCTACCGCGCCATCCCCATGAAAGGTAAGGGCCAAATCATAAGGAGCGTTTACAAAACGCACATCGATGTGGTACACTTCCGCAAGGCCGACAGCAAGCGCTTGTACGAAGATGAAGAGGGGTAAGTAGGCTAGTGTGAGGCGTGATTTGGTAATTCTTATATTTACATCCATTAAGGAAATGTCACGTTTTCTCGCCGGAACGCATTGAGCTATTGCACATGCTTTCTCAGAAGCCGGACATTTACGATCGTCTCTCTAGAGCTATTGCGCCTTCCATCTACGAAAATGAGGACATCAAGAAAGGCATTCTACTACAGCTGTTCGGTGGTACCACGAAGAAGCATTCCACTATGGGCAGACAGAATTTTAGGTATTGAGCCAAGACTGAAATGTTTATCGGCTGAATGTCGATACATTGGGCTGACAAAAAGATCAATGAATCCATAGTCTAATAACTATGAATGGAGCTGAATGAATTTCGTTTGCAGGTCCGAAATACACTTGCTCCTGTGCGGCGATCCCGGCACCTCGAAGTCGCAGATGCTTCAGTACGTGTACAATTTGGTGCCGCGCTCGCAGTACACTTCGGGTCGAGGCTCTTCAGCAGTGGGCCTGACCGCGTATGTCACCAAGGATCCCGAAACCAGGCAGCTGGTGTTGCAGACGTGAGTTATTCGTGGCTTTGTTGCGCTTGATATGCCTTAACCGTTTGATGATTAGGGGCGCGTTGGTGCTTGCTGACAACGGTGTTTGCTGTATCGATGAGTTCGACAAAATGAATGACTCCACGCGCAGTGTGTTGCATGAAGTAATGGAGCAGCAGACGCTTAGCATAGCCAAGGCGGGTATTATTTGTCAACTAAATGCGCGCACGTCCATTTTGGCCGCAGCCAATCCCGCCGAGTCGCAGTGGAACCAGAAGAAGAACATCATCGACAACGTACGGTTGCCGCATACTCTGTTATCGCGCTTCGACCTGATTTTCCTTATATTGGATCCGCAAGACGAGCTATTCGATCGGCGGCTGGCCAACCATCTGGTGTCGTTATACTATATATCGCAGCACGAGGAGGAAGACACCTTATTTGTAAGTTAGCTGGTTTGATTCACTATTTAGTTGGATGTGTATTGTCTCTTAGAATAGAATAGAATTGATTAGGGTAAATTGCACTGAGACCAGGATTGATCTATTGTGCCCGTACAAATGTTAGAGTACATCCCCTAGACCTACCGCCCTAATGAAACTTAGTAACTCGCGGGGGTCTAGGTGTTTGACGTCCTCTTCTGCAAGCCAAAACTGGCCCAGGTAACGCAACCTGCTGCGACAAGCCGCATTACAGTGCAATATGATGTGTTCGGGAGTCTCCTCTGCTATTTCGCAGAGTCTACAGACGCTTACCTGTTCTATCCCGATTGTGTGCATGTGTTTCCTCAATCTGCAATGCCCAGTTAGAAGACCTGTGACCTGTCTAAGCTGGTTTCTTCTTAGTTTGAGGCATTCTTCACTCCATTTGGGGTTGTAATCTTTGATGAAGATTTTCGATTGCCTGAGACCAGAGGCGCTCGTCCAGTGTTCTGTGTTCCTGGTCCTTTCCTCTAGTCTCAGTGACTCCGTTATGGCGCTTTTGTCCAGCCCAATAAAGGGTTCAGGTCCTAGGGGGGGCGTGGCTGCCGCGGTTCTAGCGAGGCTGTCCGCTTCCTCGTTTCCTTCGATACCTCTGTGTCCTGGAACCCAGAGGATCTTCATCTGGTTGCATTTGCCCAGTGCATTCAATGCCTCAATGCATTCCAGCACTAATCCTGAGGTTATCTCATATGAGATTAGTGCTTTGATGGCTGCTTGGCTGTCGGAGCAGATAACGATGTCCTGCCCTCTGTACGCACGCTCGAGGTTGACTTGCACGCAGAGCCTGATGTATTGTCTCTTACTAAAGGATATGAGCGTACTGCGGGACTATATTGCGTACGCCCGGGAGCACGTTTCACCTACGCTGTCGGAGGAGGCACAGCAGCGCTTGATACAGGCTTACGTGGACATGCGAAAGGTAGGCGCCGGACGTGGGCAGATTTCGGCGTACCCCCGCCAACTTGAAAGCTTGATTCGTCTGTCGGAGGCACATGCGAAGGTACGCTTAAGCAGCGTCGTCACCGTGCAAGACGTCGAGGAAGCCTGGAGGTAAGCGTTACTCATAGCACCAAGACCATTTCACTATTGCCTGTTTTCCTATTCTTGCAGGCTGCATCGTGAAGCTTTAAAGCAATCGGCAACGGATCCCCTCTCGGGCAAAATTGATGTTGGTATTCTGACGACTGGTCTGTCAACAGCTGCGCGTAAAAAGCGCGCCGACTTGGTAGTTGCCATCAAGGAGAATCTTAAAAAGAAAGGCAAAGTACCAACGGTTCCGTATCAGAAACTTTTCAAGGAAATAAAGGAAGCGTCACAAATCGTTAGTATATACTCAATATAAAACGATAGCGATGTGAATACGAACTTGGTTACTTCTCCTTTCAGCTCATTACACGCGAACAATTTGAAGACGCACTTAAGGAGATTCAGGATGAAGGAGCAATTGTAGTAATGGGCAAAAATACTATACGAATCTGTTAACTGTTAGAAGCATATATTTATTTTGTTCACGTTCGATACTGTTTTAAATCATTCAATAAACTCCATTCCGATAACTGCAGAAGCGTACGTATTCTTGTGCGAAAAACGTGTTTGGAATTATGGACAATAATCAGCTAATCGAGTCCTAAATCATAATTGCAACAATAAATCGTAATTAATGATGACTATCATAATCGACTATCCTGCAGCTTCATCAGCTTATATGTGCAATATAATAAAAGTGAAAACGGAGCTTTAGCTTTAATTTTTCATGAAATTAAATTTATATGAGATGGCAAGGTAAAGCGGTAAAAAGATGTTGATGCAATATTATTAGCCGTCCTTAAAATGTTTAATACATACATCTCGTAGTCATATTCTAAACGTTAGTACACTTGATCCTCTTTTTTTTATGCGTTTTTTTACGCCGCCGGTTTATAACATCCAATTATTTTACGCGGTTTCACTTTATTTTTGTTTTGTATGCGGATTGCTTCGCACCCTTTGATACTTTCGTTGTAATGAACGTGGGTTAAATCAAAACTTTCTGAAAACGAAGAAGACGCGATATGCATTGCTCGTGCTCCACTTACAGCCACTTTACTTCAACAAGGACCAGAAAAAGCAATTGAACTTGAACATTTTTTTATTCATAATGATCCAGATGATGAACAATCGGCAAAATTTCGGCGTGATTTTCAAAAATCAACCGAATGTTATCGTAACTTATACAAAGATGCAAAAAAAGAAAAATCCAAAATTTAATGACTGACTACTTTAAGAAGTAAAATGCCATTTTTATTATATTTATTGAACCTGAACGCTTTTCTTATTTGATTTAAACTTATGTGATATTTTGTTCCTTTATTTTCATTTGAATATAATTACCATACATATCTTTATTTAGGAATAAATTATATTAATTTTACATGTATGAAAAAAGTTAAATTTTTTTCTATGGAACGAGTCGGGAAATTTATATGAAAACTTACCTTTTTATATGCGGATTTTCATTTTGTACGATTTTATTCCTAAACTGGAGGGATTTGGTATGAAAATCTGTTTTTATGCGTTTTTTTTACAGGGTAATTTTTTGGTCCCAGTAAACCGCATAAAAAGAAGATCAAGTGTAGAGATACAATGTGTACATTGATATATTAATCAATTATAAATTTAATTAATTACTACTTGTGGCTAGTAAAAATATATAAAAATGTAATTGATCAATGAAATTAATATGGGGGAGCCCACAGCCACGAAGACGGTAAGCAACAAGTTACATATGCTCGATTTTATCAACATTTGGACCGTAGTGTATAGCAATATACTTATGACATGCAACACTGCATGCTGCGAAATCCCGATGCCGATTCGATGCTTTTTACGCCGACAAACAACCGTTTGGCGGCGTTCATTATACTAAGCGTCAGCTTGGATCTTTGAGAAAAACGAAGTATTAACAGAATTCTGCACGTAGTTAAATTTTTATTTCGCAAATTGCAACGCGCATAAAATGTTCCCGGAGCCTGATGTGGATAAATTAAAAAAGAATAAAAAAAGAACTAAACAAATTTGTCCTCACTCAACCTGCGAGATCTGCGATTGTCCACCTGACGAGCTGTCCCCTTCGCATACGGGGGACATAAAACTTGGAAGCGATATTTGCCACCCGACCAGAGAAGCAGTTTTTTCCCAAAGTGGCAAATCCCAACCAGCGGAAGGAAACGCCATCGGAGTCTCGGTGGCCGGCCTCGAAACGAAACCACCGAAAGAAGGCGCTGTGACCGCTCAGACGGAGTTTGTACCGCGAAAACACCGAGACCGGCGAAATAAATTGTCTACCGCTGCGTTGTCACTGGCATTGATGGATACGTTTGTCGCGCCATTATCGCCCGCATCGTCGTCTTCTGCATCGCAGGGCAACAGCAGTGCAGACGTCACCTTTGCGCCGACCATCGAGATGATGGTGAACGACTTCGACGACGAGCAGACTCTAAACGAGGAAGAGGCGCTGGCGGCGCAGGAACAACAAGACCCGCAAGACGAGATAGACACACTGAAGGAGGAGAGTGAAATGCCGCTGGAAGAGCTGCTGGCCAAATACCGCGTGATGCCGCCAGCGCCTTTTGAGCCAGCGCGAAAGAGAGCCAGACGAACACCTGGAAGCAAGCAGGCAAAAGCGAAGCGAAGCACCGACGATTCGCCGGCGCCCAACGCAGATGAAAGCAATGCGGGAGATGCACCGGATAATATTGAAAGCGACGTCATTGTCATCGAGAGTGGGGACGAGGAGGCGGTTGTCGCGAATTGGGAAGCAGCAGATGATGAAATGCACGCGACTGGGAGAACGGAAGCGAGTGCAACCCCCATCTTAACTGTAGCGCTTGATGAAACTGAAGAGAATGACAACTGTGTGGCTGATAGCGAAAAAACGAAGTCGCATAGGTCGCATCTGCTGGACCTCTACCCGGATCAGTCGTTCACGGCGGTTTTAGGCGCGGATGTGCAGAAAGGTTGAAAACTATACAGATTACATGTAGCACAAGTTTTAATTACACTCTTCCGCAAGCAGATACTTCGCTTGAAGCTCTTTACGATGAAGATGAGGAAGATGAGGATGAAGCCGACGAAACAGACAGCGATTATGTGAAGAAAACTATCATGGTAGGTTCCTCCTATCAAGCCACTATTCCCGATGGGTTATCTCAGTACGGTGACGTGCTGCCCTACGAAAATGAGGATAAACTGATTTGGGAGCCCAGCCAGGTCAGCGAACGACAGGTGGAAGAATACCTTCTCAAGGCCCGTGATATAAAGCCGAATTTGTTGGACAACGATGACGAAACCGTTGAAAACGGTTTGAAAGATTCGTCCGCTGCGCTGGATATCGCTGCTGGGTCGAAACTGAGCTGTGGTATAGCGAACAATGATTTGCCAAACGCAGACCCTGATATCGCGCCTCAGTCTTCCATAGATGAAATCAAAGCAACGGCTGGGGCGCCAAATGTCGAAAATGATTCAAGCGGTGTAATCAAAGACAACGAACAGGTAAGTCATATCCAGTCCTTTTCACTGCCGTGTGTTAAGTTTTGGTTTGGTTAGGCGCTCCACCTACTAGTCCAGTGTGGTTACGATTTTAAAGAGGCGTTAAGACGGAAACGACTAAATGCCTTGCCCCTTACTGGCTCTATGAGTCTATGGTCAGAAGAGGAGTGCACCAAATTCGAAGAAGGCATTCAAAAGTTCGGCAAAGACTTCCTCAAGATTCGGCAAATTCAGGTAAAGGCTTGCAAAATATGCGAACTTGCCGAAGGGCGCTCAGACTAATCGCTAATCAAAATTTTAACTACTTGTTTTCACAAAAAGGTCCGAACGCGCACAATGCGCGAACTAGTACAGTTCTACTACCTTTGGAAGAAGAGCGACCGGCGAGATCACAACTTCGCCAATTCGGACACAGTCGACCATATGGACATTTACCTGAACGAAGGCGGCGACTACAGTCCGAACGCATCGAATGGCACTGCATCGACGGGTGCTGCAGTTGGTGGTGCCACTGCCGGTGCTCCGGCGTTGGGTACGCGCAAAAACAGTGGGGGCAGCCAAAAGAACTTCTCCATCATGATGACAGGAAACAGCGCCGGTTCCACAGCTTCATCGCAACTCAGTGCCACAACCGTAAAGTCACCCAACAGTCGAAAGCGTGTTAGCGCGGTGACGGCCGCAGGTGCGGCATTGCTGACACCCAACAGCAACAACGACACATCCACCGCCCAAAGCATATCGCTCTCCGCACCGTGTACGAAATGATAACAGGCCAACTTGCTGTCAATGGACGAAAAGAGTAAACAAAAAATAAAATCATCCCGGTAGGTACTGACAGCTTATTCATTGCACTCAGCGACAGATTTGAATGAGCCACAGTATTACATGTAAAAGTTAAATATAAAAATCTCCTTGTATTCCACGAAGAACCCACCGACATCACCCACAAATCCATGACAACAATGGAAACTTGCGGTAGATACTAGTGGGTTCTCTCGCAATAGTTGGTTCGCCAAATGTATTCAGTAAAAATCTTTAATGTATATGTTTTATCGTATGCTCTCATACTGAACTGTGTTTGTATGTTGAATTTTCCCAATTTACTTAATAAACTGAAGTAAAAATAATCAAACGATTTGATCGCCTTTAGTATCGTCTTGAGCCGTAAATACCTCATTAACCAAGCACCAATTTATCAATTTAAAGTTAGGAGCGATTGCCGAATTAAGCTTTTGTGAAAGTTGTTTAATATTGTTTTTCATTAACGTTTTTTATTTTAATAACTGCTAAGATCACCAATAAGCTGTGCTACATTAGAGTTTTCTTATAAAAAATGTGACTTCACTTATTTGTAATAAAATAAAGTCAACCACAACATAGAAAGTTATAAACACAATTGTTTTCGTTTATAACAGTTATGCAGCAACAATTATGTAAATATCTAAATTTAGCGCAATTTATTCCTTTATAAAAAATGTTCTGTAATTGTTGCTTTTTAATTATATGTCACGTAGAATCACAATTATAAAAAATTTAAACTCGCTCGAAGGAAACCATCACACAAGCAATTTTTTTACCTGCTTTTTATTGTAATTTGCGACATAGGAGGCATTCTACTTTTGCAGAGAGCCATCCATTCCATGGAACAAAACAACCTGCTTTTTTCAACTTAAAACGAAATACAATGGAGATTTCCATAAATACCAATGCGAAAACTCAGGTAGAATTTCTTGTGCAAGCAATTTTCAGTTCTAATCTCGGCTTCAATTTGCGAAAAGTAATTTCCAAGAGACAACTTTGTTAATAATATGTTCACATGTACATACATATATGTATATGCGATGTGTTAAATTATAAATATACAAATATAAGTATGTACGAAAAATTTAATCGAGTATGCGTGGATGATCTTCAAAACGGCGCATCTGCTTTGGATGCTTGGGGCATCATCACTCTAACCATGCGTGGATGATCACATTACGCACTCAATTTCAAAGGACACACAATTTGTACTGCTTGTTGTGGATGGATTGTTGGCCGAGAAACTAGCCTAATTTAGGTTCTTCAAGCGCTCAGGCTTAGCAGCTCATTGAACAAAAGGATCAGAACTAAAAGAAATCGGTTTGTGAAAAAATTTATATAGTAAACATTTGATTTTAAAAATGAATATTCCTTAAATCGATGGAAGAAATATAAAAACTATGAACTAAATATATCCAATTTATAATTAAGGCCTCCCTATGATTGACTGATTTTTTAAAATACTTGTTTTTATAGCCATGTTTTTGTGCCACCTGGTCTAACATCAGATTAAAACTGTATTCAGTATCATATATTATTTAATGTGCATTTTCTTGCTTTGTGAAAAATCAATGTGTGCAAATATTTCTTCAAAGTACTCTTATTTAAGTTTTCAAGCTCAAGCTATTTAGATTAATAGGAAATGTGTGCAATTAAAGTATTAAAAATATTAGTTTCCGGACCTTAAGTAAGCGGGCCTTACAATGTCAACCCATTCGTTTCTCCCGGTGAACCAGCAGGTTATTCGATCTTAATTCATATCGTACAAAACTTAATTGCATTTAAATCACTCCTAATGCTTTTAACACTAATTCCCAGAATTTTAAAAGTAACGTAAACCCAGAAGTGAGACTGTCAGGCTTATATGAGCTATGTAAATTACTGAAAACATTTATTTAAAAAGTACAACAATTGTCTAAAATGTTTTATAAATGCAATATAATTCTTACATAAAATAATGGAATCGAAAATCTTTTGGATTTATCACCATTTGAAATCTTTATTGAGACTTCTGGGAATTAGGGTTAAACATTTAGAAGCTGTTGTACGATGAGGATGTGTCACCGCCTAGCTATGACAAGGTCGCTATTTAGCGACTCAAGAACAATAACAATAAAGCTCAAAATGTTCATGGCCGGCAGCATCAGCTCACCTGCAAAATATAGCTGGAAGAACGTATGCCCAATGATTGGTGCATACCCTGCCCTTTGTCCTGTGTTGAAGAAAGGCGATCCAAAAATATGAGCCAACTATAGGGGTATCAGCCTACTTCCTATTGCGTATAAGATCCAAATTAGCGTATTAGGTGAAAGATTGAAGCCACTCGCCAAAGCGCTGATTGGTCCTCCATCGACCACCCATGAGGGTCAAATTGATACCCGCCATGTCTTCATCGATTACAAGGCAGCATTCAATAGCCCGATAAGGGATCGTGACCTCTCCGTCCCATTTGATACCGTTCGAAGCTTCAGACAGGGCGATCCTTTGCGATGCGACCTCCTCAACTTCACCATGGAGAGTGTCCTGCGCAAGGCTGGTGTACATCGTAATGGCACAATCTTCAACACAAGTGCCCAGCTCCTTGCCTACGCCGATAACATTGACGTCGAAAGAGAATCTGCCGAAATGGGTCTGGAGGTAAATTAGGGCAACATGAAGTCTATGCTGTTTATACGCAGGGACTCGCAGAGGTTAGGGTCTCACGTCGAGGCTGACAGGTATACTTTTTAAGTTGTCGAGGAATTCGTATACCTTGGCACCGCCATAAACAGCAACAATGATGTTATACGCAGTGACTCGCAGAGGTTAGGGTCTCACGTCGAGGCTGACAGGTATACTTTTTAAGTTGTCGAGGAATTCGTATACCTTGGCACCGCCATAAACAGCAACAATGATGTAAGCCTGGAGATAAAGCGAAGGATTACTCTTGCCAACTACTACTTGCTACTACTATCTCGGTAGGCAACTGAGTAGCAGAGACCTCTGTCGACCGACATAATTGCTGTCATAAGTGCTCCTCTATGGCGCAGAAGCATGGACGCTGTCGCGCAACGACTTAACGGTTCTTGGGGTGTTCGAGAGGAAGGTACTCCGTAAAATCATCGGCCTTATTCGTAGAGTGACTGCGAAAATAATTCCATGTCGTTTTACAATGTTCAATACAATGCCCTGTAGTTACAATCAAATCAATTTTAGGTGGTATGACGTTTACCGGGCCATCTAGTGAGCTTATAAAATTACAAACCACATAACTTTTTTTAAAATCATCTCTTCTACACCATTAACAAAAACCTACTCTTACGTTTCGAAATGACCTTTGCTTTATTTAATTCATTTTTTATTCAAGTTTTTTAAGTTTGTTTGGCTGCAATGGTCATGCATATATGTATATATGACTGATTTTTAATAGAGTTACTGGTTCTTTCAATACAAATTATAAATGAAATAATTTCAAACATATGCATTGTTTACATATGTAAGTTTTAAGTTTCCTTTTTTTTACTATAATTTGCTAATATTTTTGTGGAAACAATTATTAATATCCTTAATTTTACAAAAGGTCTACAGTACACTAAATGTTATTGAAGAGCTTCGATAGCATCGATAATATGGCAACCGCACAATTGTGCTAATTCGATCTGAAATTTACATACATTTAGGTACATATGTACATACGTATTATATATTAATACATATGAACGCAGAAAAGATTTTTTGTGATGCTAGTCTACGTTTCTCGCTTCGATTTCTTGGGAAGTGCTCGTCAAGCAAATGATGCAGTTATTTCTAATACGTACGTCCATATGTAGTACCTGTATTCCTACATATATACGAAAATATAAATATGTATATATATACAATATATTATTTGTTTATTCATTTATCCGGTTAGATTTGCATGTGTGCGTGCCCATGCATGCTTGTGTGTGTATATACCTGTACTCGTATCCTTGTGCATGCACTTCTGCACTCAAGGATATGCCACAAAGTACATAAAATAAACTATTTAAGGAGTTCGACAAGGGTGGCTACGGCGACAGTGAACCTGCGTCGTTCGGCGAAGATTATGTTACTTTCAGCACTAAAGAAATATGTGTGTATACGCACAATATTGGCATGAGGACTGCATGTGGTCCAGTGGCGAGTGGTTAATGCCAGGCCTGGAAACTCTACCTCATTCAAAATTATGAATGTGCGTACATTTGAAATGATCAAAAAATGAGAATGACTTAGAATTGAAGGCGAATAAATTAACTATAACTTCCACTAGTCACGAATTGAAAATATTATACATTAATAACCAATTAAACATTTCATTTTAAAAATAATACAAAAAATGTTTCCCTTTAACTGAAGGAGAACGTATATGTAGTTTAAAAATATAGAAATATTAAATTCACGTTCCAGTTAAAGACGGCAGCAATTTCAAAAGCATTTTTGTCGAAACTTTATCTTTTAAAACAACGATTATGGTATCTCAAGATACAGAACTACTAACTAGAAATAAAAGTTATAATTTTTCGGGTCATCAAATTGGACAAACTGAAAAAAAATTGAACATCTGGTTTGCAATAGCCGCAATTTTTTTGTAATTTTAACATATTCTTTAAATTTTAGTACCACCGATGCGTGGGGCACTCATACTAATCGCACATAAGTTATTTGTTTCGGTGAATAGAGCTGCGGCAGTCTGTGAGCCTTTTTTTTATTGGGATGACACACATAGATTTTTGTATTAAAATTATGATTTGATTGGTTTTCATGATGCCTAAAGAAACTATATACATAAATATAATAGAAAAAAATGTATAGTCAACGAAATACTGCTCTAGATTTGAAAACCCCTTAAACTCCAAATTCAAAATTTATTTAAATCAAAATTCATTGTTTTTCATTGTTTAGTGTCTGTTACTACTGACTTCAAATAAAGATTTATATTTCTGACTTCACATAAAGATTTCTACATATTCCGTATATCACTTCCGGATACATATTATATTGTGTTCCAACTTCAGGGATGTCAAAACTTAATGAGTGCTTTAGCTAAATACTGGTTAGTGGTTGAATTTTCAAACTGCATGCCAAAACTTCCACAAATATAAAGCAAACATATTTAACTGGCGCAACAGCCCGATTAGGGGGAGTGCTTTAAACCATTCGTGATGTGCGTATGAATTTGTACACGGATAAAAGGGACAGAACCTATAGCTTTATGTTGATTCCGAACGACGAGTTGGGAACGTTTTCATAATGATTTTCTTACTTTCTGATGGTTGAAATTTCCTGTTGAAATATCCAGCCGGCACGAGGAAAACATGCTTTTTTTTTTGTTTTTGGCTACAGCATGGGCTCGTACCTGGCAGCGGTGCCGCCTGTTTAGGCGCCAACATAGTAAGTATTACCTTAATTAAAAAGCCCCAAAGGTGTTGAAGATGTTCAGAAGTAGGAAAAAATCGTGGTAAAAACCGACAATACTAATACTTCTGACTGATAAATCTGTTGTTACAACACACTGAAGGAGGGTTTATTGAGGATGATCTGTCGGAACTACCCGAACAAATTGATCTGAAAAACGAGTAAATAAGAGCCTTTCTACATTACGGTGACGATGTACACATGGGTGTATGTATTTATGTATGTGCGCAAAGAGAGTAGAAGTAATCTGAACTGTACATCTTTGTATATATAAATGTGTTTATTAAGTTTGGCGGGTACATAAAAACCACATAAGCTAGCTATATTTTCTCAAGCAGATTTATACGTTTGAAATATTGCAATTAATCTTAAAATTCGAATTCCTATGACGTACACAAATTTTGCGCAGCTGATAAAATTGCGAAAACATTTGAATCCTGCGAATATTCCGGCCTGAAGCGCACTGCAATGGCCGTGTGACCAAAGTTACAACCTCCTTTCGACGGAGCGCAATTGCCGCACCACCTATATGAACACAGGCGTCGCCATACCACCACCAGCATTGGCGCATCGGCTGCTCTCGCAACTGCGCTTGCAGTCCCTTTTGCTGCGTCTCTCTTCCGCAGAATTTCAACTGCTCGAACATAAAAATAAGGGCGCAATTTCACCGTCGCCAGTTAGTGTTTTGGCTGAGCTACAGTGCAGATGGTTTAGTTGACGATTTGGTCCTTAAGTGTGTAACGGAGTGAACGAACTGGATTGCGACTGTCTGTGTGCTTGTACGGCCCGTAAATAGGGCACGATTATTGACGAAGTGGGTCAGAAATTGCATCAAAGTGCAATAGAATCCCACTGAATAGATATTTGGGTATAAAAGAACGGCATAGAGCACCAATAACTCAGGTCAACTGCATTACACGCCAATCAATCACAACACAATTCTATATGCGACTATAACACGCAAGGCGTAAAATAGACTTTTTGGAAAGAAGAAAAAGGAAGAGAAAAAGCGAGAAAACACATATTTATATAATTTGGAGCCGACAGAAGTGAAGCAGTAAGACAGACAGGGGCAGCCCTTCAACAGCAGCAACAAGAACAACAAACATACATACGTTGTAGAAAAAAGCCAACAAATATAAAGAGGAGTATTGTGTTCTCCAACTTTCGTGCACACAGTTTGAAACCGTTCGTGGAGGGGATTCGAGAACACACCAGCGATAGACGCAACACAACGCACAGCTAGCACATCGAGGAAATTCGCCGCATCCACACACCGTTGCTGACCAATTCTGGCGCAAAAGGACGGGACAATTAAAAGAAAGCGCACCTCAACAGGCACTTCCTCGACGGCCCGCTATTAATTAGATTTTATACCAACATTTTACAAAATATCGAGTAAATAAAACTCGACGAAGAAGACAGCTAACAGCTCCCAGCTAAACAGAGAGAGTACCACGTCGAGAACGAGAGAGCGGGAGATAAGCGAAAACAAAGGTCTCTCAGCACATAATTGTGGTCGGAAAAGCGAAATAGTAGAAAACGCTGAAAATACGTCGCACCGCCGCAAACGGAAGGTCTTACTTGTATGCCTGTTCAAGAAAGCGTAAGTACACTTTGCATAATCTAATGTTAGTGTAGGAGGTACGTATGCATGTGCATGCGTGCTGTTTCGATCATGTTCAGCTGCAATACTCGTTTTGTTGCTGAAGATGCTTTTTCGAACATCGATTCGTGTCATTTCCTGTTAAAAACCACAGTCGTTTCTAAAAAAACCCAATGAAGGACATTTTGCTAAGATCCCGCCGCCCTCACTGAAATAAGTGCGTACGAATGCTGTTTTTCACAAGGAACGCATTAATCGCATGAAATACAAATGCCAAACAATGTTTGGCATTCGACACCGTTCGCACACTTGGCCGCTTACGCTGCGAGAAGTCATAGACGTCCCTTTTGCCGTACCTACCAAAAATACGCGTACCAAATGCGCACACAGTCTAAGTTCTTAGGGGTGAGTTCGCACTGAGAACTCCTCAAGGGATGTTTGCTTCGACTACTGCTTGCCGTGTCCATGGCAGGTCACTTGCATGTTCATCGATTGAACGCACAACAGAAAAGAAAAACAAAATACTGCCCTAGCAGCGCGCATATCCTCTCCTTAAACGATTTCGCATCTCCCGCATTTAATTTCCCCAACCCTAACATAGTATTTAATCTTTTGCGTTGCACATGCACCGTGCACTTTTCCCCAGAAACTCGTAGAAAACAATTAGCCATATTGCGAAGGATCTGCAGCTGAGACCAAGGACAAGGGCCGAGCCGAAGATTAGGCTCGAGCGCAATTTGAGTAGATGCATTTAGAGAACTAGATTTGTACAATTACTGTTACACACACAGACACTACTCGGCACACACATATCTACATACACATGCATTCCCAACAACAACTACACTTTACCGCCGCATTCGACGCGTTTTCATGTGGTTTGGCTGCCATTTTGATGCCTGGCCAGACAATGGATCCTGTCCCTTTCGAATACAAATGCCTTTGCCTATGCGTACCTACGTGACTGCATTCCATAGGCATAGATTAAACCAACACACGCATATATAGCACGCGCATACATGAATATACATATATATATACATACATATACATCCATACAATACATTCTTTGCCTTGCTGCGGCGTCACATCCGAGTCCTAGCGTCAGTCTTCAGCTTATTGCTACGCACATCTGGTGTAGGCAGTTTCGCGCGTGCGCCTTGCTTGTGCATATAACGGCTCCAACCCTTTCTGACTACTAAGTCTTGCCTAGTATTTAAAACACAACCGTAAGTTCGTTTGCCGGAACTCAGATAACAAAATATATTTTTGTCACCTCTTTACTTACGCACACATACGTGGGATACTTTTGCAGTGCGTGTGGATTCTTGCTGGCTTGGACCTGCATCCGGCTGGACACCAGTTGCTCACATCTAGGCGTGCGTGTTTATGATGGAACTCTTGTCTAACAATTCGCCTTCCGTTCAACAACAAATGGCTAACAGTAATAGCGGCAGCGGAAACAGCACTGGCAGCACTACCGCGGATCGGCTGCTCGCCGGCATCTTTGACTCCTTTCCATCGTGGGACATGAACCCTGGCGGCATGATATCCTCCGTTGATCCAAATAACGAGTGAGTACAAATGTAATCAAGTAGTGAGTTAGAACCTCCCAAGTGTGCTTCTTCAATGTGAATACGTAACGGAATGCAATGCGTTTGCAGCTCCCCACCCCGCAATGATTTTTTCAACAATATTCTGGGCGCCTTGGACGTGTCGAACGAGTTCAGTGGCGTCGGCTCCATAAGACCGAATACGCGTAGCAGTAAGATGTCACCGGAGTCATCGAACAATTCGAGCATAAGCTGCAGTTGGTGCGAGGTAAACGCTTCCATTCGCTGCCTAGAGTGCAATGAGTTCATGTGCAATGGCTGCCTACGCGAACACCGTAAGAGCCCCCTATCCTCCAATCATTCGATTGTGTCACTGCCGACCCCGATTGGCACATCGCCAACGGGCGGCATGCCGAGCAGCGTGCCGCACCACCCAGTTCCGAATTACATATGCGATCTGCACAACGAGATGCTGCGCTACGTGTGCGAGTACTGCAAGAAGTTGGTGTGCCAGTGCTGCACGCTGCATGAGCACAAGGAACACAGTTATGCGTCCATACAGAACTTTGTCGACGAGGCCAAGGAAAAGATTGACTCCGCTCTGGAGAGCAGCCGCATGGGCACCAAGTGTATCAAGAGCAGCATCGACAAGGCCCTTGCCTTCATCCGCCTAGTTGAGCGAAATTGCGCTGAGCTTAGTGACAACATTCGGAAGGCCTTTCGTCAGTTTCTGATTGCGATCGAAGATCGCGAACGCTTTCTGTTGGACTTCGTCGAGAAGCTACGCCAACGTCGCTTGGCCATTCTGCATGACCAAATGGCTGGCCTGAAGTCGGCACTGTCGGGCTTGGCCGAAACGTCGGATATGCTGCACAAAGTAGCTGAAAACACGGCATGCATGGACCACATTGACATCGCCATGAAGGTAACCAACGGACAACGGCAGCTAGAACAGTTCGCCGCAATATACAAGGACTTGCAGCCGAAGCAGGAAGTGTTCGCCTTTGCGGCGCCAGACTACGGCATCCTGCAGGAGATACGCAATCAGGGTGGAATCATATTGGTCGATGAGAAAAACTTGCCCGTGGTGGCCAGCGGTGCTGTCGGTGGCGCAACGGTTACAGACGGTACCGCTGTGCTGCCGATACCCAACGCCAGCGCCAACTTGGCCACCGCACTGCCAAGCAACATACGGCGCCCCTTTCTGCGCGACAGCAATTTTCGTATTCCGTCTCCGCTGATGCCGGCTCGCGGCGGTAGTGCCTGCGGCATTCAGAATCCCAGCATTGACTGGGAGCTCAGCGTGCTACGCAGTTCGCCCAACTTGCACTTTGGCGCGCCGCGCTCCACCCAAGCGATACCCGGGTGCACCGAACACATCAAGGCAAGGAACTCGACAGCACTGTCGCTGTCCTTCGCCACTGAAGGTCACGAAGATGGACAAGTCAGTCGTCCGTGGGGCCTGTGTGTGGATAAGATGGGCCACGTGTTAGTATCCGATCGCCGCAACAATCGTGTTCAGGTCTTCAATGCCGATGGCGGATTAAAGTTCAAGTTCGGTCGCAAAGGGGTTGGCAATGGCGAATTCGATCTGCCAGCCGGCATTTGCGTCGATATAGATAATCGAATAATTGTGGTGGACAAGGACAATCATCGCGTGCAGATCTTTACATCAAGTGGTATATTCCTATTGAAATTTGGTAGCTACGGTAAGGAGTACGGCCAGTTCCAGTATCCATGGGATGTTGCAGTTAACTCGCGTCGTCAAATCGTCGTGACCGACTCGCGCAATCATCGCATTCAGCAATTTGACTCCGAGGGACGCTTTATTCGGCAGATCGTTTTCGACAATCACGGCCAGAACAAGGGCATCGCATCTCCGCGCGGCGTTTGCTATACACCAACCGGCAATATTATCGTCTCTGACTTTGACAACCATTGCTTATATCTCATCGACCCGGATATAAATGAGGTACATTTTTAGTTCACCTTAGTTTTAGTGAAATATGTAAATTACACCTTTTTATTTCGCTTAGATTTTGTCTGCTAAAGGCCATGAAGGATCGGGATTCCAAGAATTTAACCGTCCTTCGGGCTTGTGCTGTGACGATGATGGGCGCATAATTGTTGCCGATTCAAAGAACCAACGCATTGTTGTGTTTAGCCCCAGCTTGGATTATTTGTGGAGTGTAAGTATTTTCCGCAACAATCCACACATTTTAAATAGTTGACCCGTTTTAGTATTAGGCATAATATAATAGAAACAGATGACTGTCTACTGACGCCTACATTAGTCGACAAAATGAAACTTTTGGATACTAGATCCTTCTTATCCCCTTGTATATACTTGTATAACAACCCTTGCATTTGCTGTGCAAATAAATATCGGAGTAGATGACCAGCTCTGCATGAAATTTGTGTTACACAAAAATTTAAATATGAAAATTAAAATGAAAATGTAAATCTGACAATATTGCTTCTAGATCGAAGTGCGCCCGTCACTGAATCCTTTGATGCCACCAACTCTCGACGAAAAGGATCGTACATGCGACGTAGCATTGATGCCGGACGGACGAATTGTGTTCCTAATCGAACTGTCGCCCGATTCAAAGGAAGGCTCAAATCCGTATAAAAGATTCGTGCACATTTTTTAGTCGCCGTTGCCGGCCGCACATCATTGTAAGCGATTCGTACTCACATAGATTGCACAACCGCAACCATACCTCGAATAGTACTTCGTTTAGTCTAAATCCCAAGGCAATATTATTGTACGTTTACGCCTTGACAACTAAGTACTGATCACATCATTCAGAACATACGCAAAAACACCACCACGAGACAAATTCGAGCATTCATGCACAAGTTTATTCACACACATTACTTTAGACTGATAAATATTATTTGAGTCCTGATTAGTTCAAGGAAATGTTGAATGCAGCACCGAGTCATCTGTTGCCGATTTGCCTCCGCGAGGCGAATTTAGTTCGTATGTACGTTTTATTTTATTCTATATTATTTTGTGTTACGCGTTGATGAACTAGGTACCGTTACATTTATATTTGTTCTCGTATTTTTTTCGCAATTGAGACTGAACAAGCGCTAAATTGTAATTGTAAGAACATAATGAGCATACAGTGTCCTGTCCTTTGACAAGAGGACATTCGAGTATGTGGACCTTTGGTTAACCTTTTCAAGAAGACTGACTACCAAAGCGACTAGAACACCGAATATGTAAACGCAATTCAAAATCGCTTCAAAACTAAACTCGGGATTAATTATTCAACGTTTTTGTGAAACTCGACTTGATGTGTTCATTAGAATTTAACGACAATTACCCTAGACAATTTAATGCTATACTAGTAAGTACGTACAATGTATTGAGATCGACCGAATAACTAGCTTAATTACGTATACCCACTTATACATATATAAGTACTACTATATACATATACGATACAAGAATAACACATAATTATCTACTTATATAAATATGAATGCATAGATATGTAGGCATATGCATAGTTCTGAAGAGCGATGTACTTTATGCCAGCAGCAAACTCGTGCCGCCCCGGGTGCATATTCGAATGCTCGCAACTAGGCGCGATGTGGCGGGCGGCGAAGACCCATTGTTCCTCCATTGACAAACAAACAAAAGCATATTAGCAAAATGTAGCCAACCGTAGTGTAGTGAAATTGGATAGGATAGGATTAGAAAATCGTGAATCGTACGTGTAGTCTTGTAACTTGTATTTCTCAAGTCCTTCCACAACCGAAGCAAGGAGCATCAAATGCGTCAACCCGTTTCTCTGCGAGAGCGCCGGCGTTCGTCTGAACGGCCGCGTTTTCCCCATTCAAGTTTATTGCTAATATAAAATATATTTATCGCCACACTTTACACACGTATTACATACATACATACTACATGCTCACATATATACACGCAATACATACGTACGTACGTATTTTTACGTTCAGTGTTTCTCGTATACTTTATTTGAGTTAGATTGTCAAATATTTAATTTAATGCGTTCACAAGATTTTGATCTTTGAAAGACTAAGTGTTTGAACAAAAACAGTAAAAGATGCAAAACGATTTTTTAGAAAGAGGAAAATACAAACGTTTTTTGTGATTGCTGGTACAAACCAGATCGAAAACATTACTTTTTTATAAGCACATCATTACAAATGAAAAAAACTAGACTCGCATTACATAGTAGACACACATGCGAGCTCATACCTGTATACATAGTAAACAAGACCACAATTTGCATTGTGTTAAACTTCAACATAATTGCCATAACATAAAACAACATAACAACAAAACGAAGCTAAACAAAACATCCCAACTTGTGGCACATACATACATACAATGCATACACGTTTTAATTTTTAGCACTTGGTTGTTTATGTTTTATTGTCCCCCCTCCCCCTATTTTATACTATGTTTGCCAAAGGCAGCCAATCAAAACAGTCAGATACCATCTGCTCTTAGTGTTTTATCACGCAAATAATGTTCATGAAACGTTAAATGCTCAGATCCCACCATCCACAATGCAGCTCCGTATACAAATAGAGATAATGCAAGCTGCAAAAATATAAAAAAAAAAATAGCATCCGAGCTTTGTGATTTCGAACTCCAACTTTGAACAAAGCCGGAAGGAACTAAATTACAATCTATTGTTTTTAACATGAGGCTATTTCATAGAATCAGGATGAGCCGCAAACTTCTCAGACTCACACAACTCGCTGTAGAACATAAAATGAAACTACTGTCTTCGTAAACAGTTTAGTAAACTATTTTCCGGGGATATATGTATATATTCCGCTAAATATGTGTACAAACAAGAACATGCAAATAATATCTATAGTACGAATCATTCATTTGAATTCCTCAACATCTGTCTATATTTGATTCACTGCATAAAGACTTTGAAGACCCACATACACATTACTTTTAGACCTATGTACAGGTTTGTTGCGTCCACGATCTCAAAAATACCCGACTTTTTTATGGTATACGTTGTTATCTTTAAGCAGCGGCACCGCACAATTGTGTATACACAATCTGAAAGAATCTGTTCAAAAAATACTTTCCTACATTGGAAAGGTTTTTGGTAATACAAAACTGACCGATGTGGGCTTCCTAAGCTGCCACTCTAACCTAACCTCGCGATACATATTCCTCTCATTCCTCTCATTATGACCGAGTCCGAGAAATTGTGTGCTCGTCCTAACATACGGGCCAACCCAATGTGAAATAAGTTTGTTAGGCTTTGATTTTCTCACGCTTATTACAATTCAAAGAATTTTTAACGCAAAACAGTTAGTAGATCGAAAGTGTAGATTTCTTGCCACTAAAACACAAATTATATTAAAAATTATTTATTGACAAAGTGTTAAATGCTGAGCACTAATCCATATGGCTTTTCGCCCACCACTCGACGTATTAGTTTTACGACAGGGCCATGGTTGGTGCCACACACAATATTACAAACTGTAAATGCAAGTAATTTTATGTAAGCAGCGTGAAAATTATCGCAAATGCAATCGATAACTAAACCGCACGATATCAAAATGCAATTTTGAGTAATTGTTTTCCAAGCGGAAGCCAATTTTATATTTATATACATACATACAATTGCACTGAAAAGTGAAAGTGACGGTAATACCATCTAAAGATTTTATTCAGATGTATTGTAGTTCGTAAGCAAATCAAAGGAGCAGAGCACGACAAGTTGTTGAAGAAGTAAAATCGCTTAATGATTAATTGAAGAGCAATTGAGTACAAATAAGGAGTACAAATTACCGCTGTAAGAACACTCACGTATTTTTAATTACTCAAACATACACGTTCATTCATACATGCATACAACATATAGTACATATATAGCGTAGCGAAATTATTTACATGTACTAAATAAGAAGCGACAATTTGACGCCGATGCGCGTCAGTGAACACAATTCCAAAATGCTAATTCATATATCATAATCTAATACTTCTATATACTTATGTAAATGCGTATTACACACACACACACACACACACATACACACACACAACAAACACACAATCAAACGTGGATATGCATATGAATGTGCGAACATACGCACATACATACATATATATAGATAATAAAATATTTTACAGCGTGCGAAATATATAAATATTTATATTTTGTATAACGAAATAATTTTGTGAACTTTTAAAGAATCAATCAGTAAATAAAAATATATCTGCTATCATCGATCGGCAACGATCAAAAAATTTGCTATTGGTTTCATTTAAGTGTTTAATTACTTACTTACTTACTTAACTGGCCGTAACAACATGTTACCGGGTTACGGCCTGTCGCAAAAGCTTTCTCCAGGCGCCAACCAATAAAAACTAAAAAAGTGTTTAGTTATTTTGGATAAATAGCTCCCTTAACGTTTGTATTAGTTATGGTATTCAAAACGAACTATGACGGAAAATATTAAACTCATTTTTTTTAACCTCATTTCTGAGCCGCTTTGGGCGATTTCCATTTCGAGACTATGGAAACAGTTTAACCTGAGACAAAAAAAACTGTTCAGAGCGGGATACACGGCTTTGAAATTGGTTAACAATAAATTTTTGTTTTTAATTTTTTTTTCAACCTGGTTTAATAATCTTTAGCTTTACTAAAATGCATGTAAATGATGAAAAACAATTTTTTTTGTTCACACTTCCATTTTAAAACTCAGACGCTTTGTCATGGAAAAAAAAATCACTGAATTAAATGGCTGGAAGATTGACCTTATTATTCTATTTCTATTTCTGCTATTCGACTCTTAATGTCTTTCATTCATTCCGAAAGTATGAGGCTTATAGGGCCTATGTGAAGAAGGTGGCGGACGTTTAGTCGGAGGAGAATGTATTTTTGTTGGTGTTTTGATAGAAACTTTTCACTCCACCTGTAAGTATTTTGGAGCGTTGGCATCGTTTTTGCAAACGTATACTGCATTGCAAAACTCCACTAACTATGCAAGTGCGCATCATTGTTGGCATGTTTCGTGCTACATACATGTGTACCTTTATAATAATACTGTACAACAGCATTTCTGCAACAGAGTAACGACCGTATATTTCTGAAAGAGGACGTCATACTGATCATTTTTGCCGAACAAAGTAATAGTCCAGCACGTCTGAGTTTTTTGTAATTTGCACATAAAGGTTAAAGGGTCCCTATAGACTTTTACACGGAAAGTATAAAAACTTGAAGAGCTAGAGCTTTGATGTCTAAGACAAAGTTATTTGCATTAAAAGTGTGAATATTTTTTGTGTACACATGAACCCCTTGCCCCTTTCCTTACCCCACTTTTTCATATTTTTCGGAAAAAATTTTTCATAAAAAGCTTGTATTGAATAAAATATTGAAAAAAATACCATTTTGCCTTTTAGGAAAATATTCTTTGTTAAAAAATAGGGTGTCTTCAATACCAAAACTTTATCCAAACTTCCCCAAAAAAAATAAAAAGCCTTAAGCACGAAACCTTAATTTAATACTTTTTTCATAAATTGCAAGCTCTGTTTCAGATGTTGAGAAAAATGTTGAATATTAAAAAAATAAATATTTTCCATTGAAAAATAGTTCAGGTGGTCCCCAAACAAGAAGTCCCCTCTTAATAAAATAAACAATTTTTATGAAAAAACATTAAAAGGGGGAAGGAAAGGGAGAGGGCGGTTCATGTGTACACAAAAATATTCACACTTTTAATGCAAACAGCTTTGTCTTAGACATCAAAGCTCTAGCTCTTCAAGTTTTTATACTTTCCGTGTAAAAGTCTATAGAGACCCTTTAACCTTTACGTGGAAATTACAAAAAACTCAGACGTGCTGGACTATTAAATTGTTCGGCAAAAATGATCAGAATGATATGGTCGTTCAGAAATATATGGTCGTTACTCTGTTGCACACAAAAAGTTTAAAATTGTTGTACTGTGTAATTTATGTTATTATTTCGAATAAAGGTAAAGCGGGAAGTGAAGTTAGGCAGTATGCAAGTACATTTGACCTTTCAGAATCAATTTAGTAGTTCAATTATATAAGCCAGACACAAATGGCTAAATTGCTAAACTGGTTAGTTCTGGTCTAGGTGGCCGGCCTTGGCGGCTGTCGTGCTGACTAAACAGAGTTGCATGCCCGTGCAAGTAGCTCACACAGCGAATATTATTGCAATTAACATGACACTTATTACTTACAAATAATTAAACACTTGGCTCTCCAGCGAGTATTGATTTGTTTTTGCTGTTTAATGCATTGAAACTTAATGGAAACAAGATAACTAAAATGAACGAGGACAGCTGGAGAATTGATGATTAAAATATATACATATATTATTACTTACATAAATTATAAAATATAATAACAATAAAACAATAAAAACAACAAAAAAGTGTAAGAAGTATTAGCACACATTTAGTAATGTTTTAAAATTCTACTAAGGTGATTTTATTTTTCCCGATGTGCGTATGTTGCAAACTTGACCATCTGGCATTAAGGCAGGGCAAAAAATGTAAACATTTTGCTTCTACACAAAAGCGAGCGGTATTTACATACATATACCTTTAAATAAAGTATGTACGTACTAGGGATCGCAATTTTTGGCCAATTTGCGATCCCAGGATTTTCGGGATTGAAAACTCGAACTCCCGGGATTCATATAACAAATTTTTAAAATAAAATTGCGTAAATACATGTTTATCATATAAGTATTTTTCATAAAAATGGACACACACATTTGGGGTAATTTCAAGATTTTTCATCTTGAGTTTAACCCCGTTTTTTTAAACATTTTCATTCAACATTGATAACATATCGTTTTATCCAAAAATAACACTTATACATACTTATTGATTTGTAACATGTATATCATTCATAAAGTGCATATGTATGCATATTTGATAAAAAATTAAAATTGTTCATTTATTTATTTATTTGTTTGTACTTTTAGTTGTACTTACTTCGATTTCGATTAAAAAAAAGTTAAGCATTTTGATTAAATGAAAATTGAGATGTTAAAAATACTAAGGCACTAAATGTTTTGTTCTCTAATCTAGAGCGAAATTTATTGCAAATAAACACTGCCGAAGAGAAACATCTTTCAGATTGTATTCAGATTGATCCATTGCAAAAAAAGTCACTTTCTTTTCTCGAAGTCTGAGATAAGAAATGTTTTTTTTTGCGTTACATTTATTTCGTCTGAACTTTCCAACATTTTTTTAAATAAAGTATTACAAGTTAGCAATTTCATTTAAATGCAATCCCGAAAATCCCGGGATTTTCGGAGCTGGAAAATGTCCGGAATTACGATGCCTAGTACATACATATACAACCTCGCACATGGTTTGTGTATGTGTGTATGAACCGGTCGAAAAAGGCTCCAGCACGCCACAGCGCTTGCCATCGCCAATGCCGCGTTATGAACAAAACAGCTGAGCTGAGTGCGCCTGTAGATCACTGTCACGGTTGACGCAAGCGCTGGAGGCTAAGCTGCAGTCGCGCCGAAAACCTGTTCCAACTTGGCGAATCCCATAATGAAGCCGGTACCAGCTGTTCGACTTGTTGGTGGAATGGCTCTTGTCAGAATCCAAAAAGAGTCCGGTAAGCATTCGCCACAACGCTTTAAACGCCGATTTTAAACGCTTTGTTTTGTTATTTAATGCGTACATCATGCAGCAAACAAAGATGCATACGTATTTAAATACATACACACCTACGAACAAGCACATGATTTGCATGCATACGACACGTCAGTATACTGCACGTATTATTTTGGTAATTAAAAGTAGGCAGGTCAGCAGACTTGTTTCCAGGCGAGTAATATGAAATCATAATTACCCACGTTTCATAATATTGTAACAACTTCAAACAAATAATACTAGTGTGTGTATGATGTATACGTAACATTTAGGCTCTTCGAAGCATGCACACACGCTTTGCGAACAAGTTTCAATAATCGCCTAGGATTAGACACACTGCAATATTACATCCATCAAAATGCACACTTTGCCCGTCCGCTGTAATTTTCTATACAACTCTGGTATTTAACGACTTTCCATGCACCTTACCCGCGATCCGAGTGGTCGAAGGACTGGATACTGAAAATTATAGTATTTAATATTTTTCGCTCGTTTGTGTTTGAGAGGTGAGTTTAACTAGTTTTGCATCAAGTATTAAGTGCCTATAAATATGTATACAAATGGGCTTGGGAAAGACAGCAGCTAGTCATTTGTAGTCAATCCGTACACACATTCGTACTACTACTACTGAACTACTGAATTTATTATGTCCAGCTGTCGTGCAAGCAAAGACCATTTTTCTTTAGTTGAATGGCTAATTTACATACATAAATGCATGGACAAATATCTGGACATAGCTTAGATAAGGTTGTGGTAGCCACCTATAGGATAGCACATTTGAGCACAAATAATGAGCCGTGGTGACACCACAGATTGGACGGCGCGATTCCTCCAATCACTGCTCGGCAAACTAATGATAACACCGTGCGACAACAAATTTTACACACGAAAAAATGTAGATATATACTCGCGAAACTAGGGGCCAAATGTAGTAAAACTGCGTTTTTAGTTTTTCTCTCTGATGTCAGGATTTTTTTTAAAGGACTTTGAAATTCCAAGGACATGTTTATTTAAAAAACTGAGCGCATTGCAGAATAACAATATGGGTATCAAATGAAAGACAAAAATCCTTAAAATCTTGGAAAATTTATTGTTTTGGTGCAAAACGACGAAGAGGTATTGAAAATGTCCTTTTAAAACTTTATCCTTGAATTTCCTTGGAAATTTCCAATAGTTTTTTTTTTAAATATATCTTAAGGACTAATGTGTACACTACCACATCCTCGAATTTCGTCCTTCTAACTTCATTAGTTTAGGATATAAAGAATTTAATACTTTTCTCTATAAAACAAAGATATGTTGCACCGTAAGACAAACATAAAATATTTAATTAACTCATGTATAAATCGTTATGCTGCTAAAAGTAGAGGTTGAATACACTAATTCTGCAATTTCAAAATTGCCTTTGAACCCAAGTTTTTCTTTTCACAAGACATTGAAAACTTAAAAATTTAGTTTTTTCAATAAAACTCATCCAGGAGTAGCAAGATGAATGCATGAGTATCCTTAATGATATTTGAAATTATCCATATCCTACAGAGAGAGGTATTAAATTTTTTATATCTTAAACTAATAAAGTTAGAAGGACGAAATTCAAGGAAGTAGTAGTGTACATAGGCTTGCCACCTTTTTAAAATGGCTGTGGAGGACACCAAAAAAATACTATAAACACAAACATACATTTTTAGTTTTCAGAGTGCGTGTGTACATATATTTGATATACATACATATATAGTACATATGTATACAGAAAAAGCTCCCAAAAATTTTGACATTTAAACATAGAGATAACAAAACAAGTAAAAACATAAATACGAAAACAATTAAAAAATAAATAATTAAATTCATTTACATAAATATATATATGTATGTGCTTTTCAAAGACTATTTGCTTTTAAATAAATATTTGTCGATTGCCCTTTGCTGCTTTAAGCAGACTTACATATATTGCATTTAATGATATCATAAAATTAATAATAATGAGATCAAAACAAAAAATATAATTTTTTATCGAAATAGATATCAATAAGTTAAGGCTGATTTTATACGAAACATTGTTAATTTCAACTTAGATTATTATGATGCATTTCGTGTTTGCTACCAAAGGAAATAGTAAAATCGACATGTTTCGTGTTCGTGGAGGACATTTTACCCTCTTTGGAGGACGGAGGACATTTGAGTAATTTGGAGGACTGTCCTCCACAATGGAGGACGGGTGGCAAGCCTAAGTGTACATATTAGTCCTTAAGATATATTTTTTCAAAAAAAATTATTGGAAATTTCCAAGGATATTCAAGGATAACGTTTTAAAAGGACATTTTCAATACCTCTTCGTCCTTTTGCATCAAAGCATTAAATTTTCTAAGATTCTAAGGATTTTTCTCTTTCATTTGATACCCATATGTTTATTCTACAACGCGCTCAATTTTTAAAATCATTTTTTTAAATAAACATGTCCTTCAAATTTCAAAGTCCTTTTAAAAAAAATCCTGACGTCAGAGAGAAAAACTAAAAAGGCAGTTTTACTACATTTGGCCCCTAATTTCGCGAGTATATAGATTTTTTCGTGTTTTGAAATTTTTTGATTTTTGTCGCACGGTGTAATGAGTAATAATTATGAGTGATTCTAAAATTAACCTAGCAACATTTTCGATATCCAGAGACAAGGGTTCAAACAGATTGTAGGAGCACCGTTTCCTCAAAACCATATTCGTAAAATAAGCTACTGTATAAGAATCTGAATCGTTCAAAATGTCCACCAATTTAGTAGCACCGGGTGAGCACGGCAAACTTAGTACGAAAAGCCTTTTCCGAAATTGTACACCACTTTGAATGACAGCTAGAATTCGCGTCTTCCAAAGAGGATGGCTTCATTTTGCAAGTAGGAGGTTGAAGTATTGTTTTGCAGCCTCTTCGTAAGAATTCAAAATTAAATAGGCAAAACAACAAATATTGTGAGCGATGTTCTATTTACGTATAGGTACAATATAAATTTCAAATATGAAATATGAAAACAGACATGTGGAACTATTTTGTTAGCAAATAACCGGTTTACAAAATACACTTTTTGGTACTTGTGACACCCTGGTGATCTTCTTTTTGCTCCCAAACTTGAACTGCAGTAAACCACCCTGATCAATGAAAACATTTGATTACAGCTGTCATTCTTGTACGCCAATTTTCGTGGCTCTCCGTACTTAGTGTACCTTGTTTCTTGTATCATGGCATATATCAACACTCTAAAAACAGGGTCTGTTTAAAAATTAAAATGATTTTTTATGGAATGTAAAATAATAAATTTGAAATTTTAACATATCCCAATAAAAAACTGTAGAGAAGGGACAGATGAGGATAATTTTAAAGTCTTTGAGCTAAAGATCCAATAGCATATTCCAAGTCCAGTACGAATCAATGTCAAAAATGTGCTTATGTATGAATGCTTGGTAAAACTACTTGCGAGTCGTCAATTCGTTGTAACAGCAATGTTTGCAGTGAGCAGGTCATGCTTTATAATAAAGATTCCAGGGCCGTAATGCCAACGATGTCAATGTACATATATGAAAATGAGTGTCTGTTGGTTGGTCACATAACACTAAAACTCACAAACTAGACTGCCGATTGAGCGAAATCTTTCACGGAATGTTCATCTTGACTAAGTCTCGGTAAACCCGATTATATGAATGCGACTTGACAGGGGTCGTGGCACCTCCCATACAACCTGAATTTGTAATATGGAATATTTTCGAAATTATGTCGGACATTGAAATTTGGTACATCGTCATGACTTAAATGTGTCGTTGCACTGGTAAAATTTTATAGGCGTTGTAGCTTTGAAACTATGTATAACGTACAGATCAATGACACTCGGTATTCGTGTCTTTCGACAGGGAAAATCGGGTTGGTATTGGACGAGGAGGCATGTCACCGCCCATACAACCCACATTTTTAATATGGAATAGCTTCGGAAATATAAGTCGGACAGCTTTTAAATTCGATACAGGGACACCGTTTAGGTGTGTCGTTAGGTTAGGTTAGGTTGCGGTGGCTGCCTCTGTATGAGACATACTTAGGCCTCTTAACGGGCCCGTTGTGATACCACAGATTCCACCCGTTTGAAATGCATATGCAACACTGTTTTTTTTCAACATGTGATACAACACACATTTCAAACGGATGGGGAAAGGGAGGGGAGGGGACCTACAGTTTAACGCCGAATCCGAACGGCGATTGGCAGTTTTTCTTTCACACTTGGAGGTTTTGCCATTGCCTGCCAAGAGCGCACTGTGCGATTCTTGTAATTCTCATTCCCTTTATGTGGATAGCGATAGAAGTAGATGAGTGTTTTTTTCAGCCAAAGCCAGGAATCGAACCCGGGGCGCTGGGTATGAAAAGCCAGCGCGCTACCCGCTGAGCTATCGAGGCCGGCCGTGTGTCGTTTCACTGATAAAATTCACGAGAATTGGACAAAGGGTCGTGGCACCTGCCATGCACACAAGAACATTTATGTTAGCAAAATAAAAAATATTTTGAAATTGTGCGCAAAATAAAAATGTATTTTTGGTTTTACTAAAAACGCCAAAAATTATTTAATAAACATTAAATAAATTTGTTTTGTGGGGCAGCGAAGCGCACGGGGGCGAAGCTAGTACATATATATGTATATACATATATACAGTACTTTTCGCTTAAAGCGAACTTCGTGGGACTGGGCAAAATGGTTCGTTTTAACCGAAAGGTCGATTTAAAAGAGGTCCGTAATAAGCGAAAACATAAAGCGCGTACTTCTGAAATCAATTCGTTCTAGGCGGAAATTCGTTTTAAACGGGTTCGCTATAAACGAAAAGTACTGTGTATATATATATACATACATATGTACGAAACTCATTACAAATTCGGCGCCGAAGACGCCCTGTTTCCCCCACAAATGTGATAAGATATGCATTAATAAATTATGCAAAATTGCGTGAAGCAGACGCTAAGGGCTAACGAAAACGTGGACAAAGCAGCCGAAGGCCGACCAGCACTGTATTAAGTAGGTTGGTGCACTTGTATGTCTGTATGTATGAGCAAATGGTGCATACAATACAAATTTGCATCGGATCAATGGACTGCAGCTGTAGGCGCAGTTCATTTAAGCGTCGCCGCTGTGCGCAATTATACGATTGGGTATGTTGAAGAGCGAGCCTCACTCAATCTGAACAATCCAGACGGACAGACACACATCTATTGACAGAACGCTTGCCACACAATACGGACAGACAACTGGCTGCTCGTCCAAGTGAACATACGAGCGCGAACGCGAGTGCGGCGTGCCGAGAGCTCGTAACACCCATGTGTAACGTGCCCAATGCCGTCCGGCGTACGCATCGAGCATGTGGTATTAGTGATTGGCTAATACTGGAATTATCGCACACAAAAGCACCATAGCACCTTTCGCCGCCGCCGCTACTGCCGTCGTTGTTGCGGTTGTTGGTGTGATTGCTGGCGCTGCTGCCCACCGCCACACAACACTGCGACGCTACTCGCGCGCGTCTCTTCGCAAACCGTACGAGACAGTTTAGTTTTAGTTATCGGCGCAAAAACAAAGCCGAAAGCAGGCACAAGTCTCAAACCTTTCCGCGAAAGTGTGATAAAACTGATAAAACGAATGTTCGAATTTGTGAGTAAACAAACGGCGGGACCGGTTGCACCTTAACGCATCAAACCAGATCCTATGTGGCTACCGCGCAAATCAAGACTAGGGCAGTGCGCGAATCGACCTAACCACATCTGCGAAATGTGTAACGCGGCATTCAAGTCCACATAGTATCTCAAGTGCTTATTTGAATCATAAGGTCAAAGGGTTGATCAGAATTGTCAATTGATAAACATGAAAAAGATTAGTAATTCCATAAGAAAATTATTAATGTATAATATAACTAATTTTGTTATTTAAAAAATCTAATTCAATGGCAACATACTTAAATAATGATAAATTACAATAAAAATAATTATTACAAACGAATAAGAAATTCAAATGTAGACTGTAGGACAATTACTTAAATAATTCGATGAATTAATACATCAACAAAAAATAAATAAAAATAATGAAATAAACACTAATAATTTAATTTTAATTAATAATGAACAATTTAGTACAATTTATTACATAAAAAATAACTAATTAAACATTAACCAATATAATTACTAAATTTTTTTATGTATTTTAAGCATTTGTTGTGTTATAAATTAGGCAGACGTCAAACGTTAGCGTGTAAAACGAGACTCTATAGTTGAACAAAGCCCAAACGCTTTCATGCAAATATTTTACAGTTTGCGACAATTTTTAATGACCTTTGGGCACCTACATTGGCATATTCATACAATGGGCTGAGCAAGCAATTTATACTCTGTCAATACTCGCCTTGAAAGTTTTGCGTACAAGTACTCGTATTTGCATATTTCGTTATTGTTTAATGTTTCGAGCTTTTCCAAAACCTACATAAGTATAATATATATACATATACTGTATGTACATAGGTACGCTCAGTCGAAAGTGCATTAAACAAATGAACTCAGACTTACTATGCCATCTCGTCGGCATATCGGATCATATCGTTTCATAATTGTTTCAGGCTGATTGAAGACCTACTGATGAAAAGGTTAGTGATCCTGTGGTATTAAAATGGGCATAATTGGCCTAAATGTGCTCTTGTTCACAGCTGCCTATTCGCATTACCTACGATCCATCTTAAACAACTGCAAGTGCTATCTTGTGAAAACGAAAAATTTATTATTTTACTAAGTATAATATCCTGTGACAAAAAATCACTTTTGTTGAGACCCATCAGAAGGTTGATAGTTGTGAAACTAGAGGTCATTTATAGTAACATGGTATACTCAGTTGGTGAAAATTTAATAGACCAAGTATATGTTAAATCGCAGTTTATATATACGCATGTGCTCATATATATATATAAATATATATAATCGCAGTAGATTAGCAAATTACCCTGAAACCAGCCGCGTATTACAAAGCTGCTTTTAACTCACGGATTTTCATTTCATTTAATTTATTTCAAAGTCTACAGTAATTTAACTTACAGACTAAGCAAACAACAAGTAAGAACTTAAAAATAGAATAACAAAAAGAAAAACATTATTTGTAGAAGCAGCTCAGAAGTGTTTTCATTTCTTGTTTGGAAGTGGATAGATCAAGGTTAAGAGAACCAAAGATCTTGTTAAATTCGGAAAGCGTTTTAGTACAACTTTCCTTACTGCTCAGCGAGCAGTATTATTCACTATTACGGAGTAAGTTTTATTCGATACGAGTATTGTATTGTATTGTATGTATTTGTGAAGTATATTGATAAATTAGTTAGCCTATATTTTTGCCTTTAAGAGGAGAATTAAATACATCGAGTATATAAAATAATCCATTCACTAATAACACAATGTGATAGATAAAAGATTAATTTGCTTGATCATGTTTCAGATAAATATTTAGAAGAGTGTGAGTATCATAATAAATAATAAACATCTAGTACGATCGAAACAAAAGTCATTGTCTGAGAATATACAGATATACAAATTCGGTTACAAATAAATATATCCAAGACATCCTTTTTTTTGAAGATAAAATCGCATAAAATTTAACAGCTACGATGAGTGATGCAAATAATTTTTGTGAAGTCCAAAAAGTCTTCGTTTCTTCGGCAAATATCCCGATATCGAATAAACAAGGTAATTCAGTGCTTTTGCAATGCTTTAAAAACAAATTGTGTTATATATAAATTTGTTCACAGATTCTCACAGCGTATTTATTAATGTAAGCGATGACAACCCGGAAGTCATTGAAATCGAGAACCATTGTAAGTACCATATATCCTACAAAAAAACCAGAAGCACCTACTATGGACTTAAAAAGTTAATAAATGCCGAATTCAGCTATTACGAATAGATATCTGTAAGGCTTTTAACAGTTAGATATAGCGGTTAGTACCTAGAAGACATATTTTTAAAAAGAATTATTTATTGCATTTTATAGCAGCCTCTCACCTCCTTCTAAGAATTTCGCTTCACCCGAGTCAAAACGAGTAATCTAAAATTTAAAACTAAGACTAAAAAAGTCTGGGCAACATAAACAAATCAGAAGTGGTGACCATGGTTGTTGATCAATGGTATTTGTTGTGTTTGTAGCCGTAAATTCGGTCACAGATTTCGCTCTATGCGATGACCGTTACAGTTGTGAAAAATACACCTTTTTGACCTTTCTGATAGATTTCTCATACAAACGCAAAATAGAGAGGTTCAACCAGCTATCTCAATCTTCAATCTACTGTTCCACAGAGTCTACAGACATTTGCCTGTTCTAAACCGATTGTATGCATATATTTTCTCAGTCTGCAGTGCCCGGTTAAAAGCCCGGTAACATGTCTAAGCTGGTTTTTCCCCAGGCAGAGACATTCTTTACTCCACTTGGAGTTATAACCCTTGATAAAGATTTTCGATTGCCTAAGACCCACGGCGTTAGACCAGTGTTTTGAGTTTGTCGCATACGGTATTAGTGCTTTGATGGGTGCTTGACTATCTGAACAAATAACTATGTCCTGCCCTTGTCCTGTTCGAGGTTAGTTTGCACACAGAGCCTGATAGCATATAATTCTGCTGAAAGATGCTGGGTGTGTTCCCCATGAGTTTTTAGTGCTATAAGCGAGTTTCAAATATCCCCGCCCTGGTTTTCCCAGCACCAACCTACTTTATTGCTCATAAGTATAAACTACGAAGTCTTTCTCGTAGTTATATGTTTTTGTTATTGTATCCATTGGATACAATAGGTAGGGGTTGCTGACAGATAGCACATCTAATTCCTTGCGCCTTAGGATGTGGTCTTCCCAGTAGCGGAGGGGCGGACCGCCCCGGGCCCCGGGCTGCGGGGGGCCCCGAGAGAAGCTTGTATATAAAAATTTTAAGTTTTTCAAAACTGAAACTTGTAAAAAACTATTTACGCTCCACAATGGTTGTTGAAAGGTTGTTTGTCACTTTTATCAATTGTAAGAGACACAGTATCGAAAATTGGCTTTGAAATTGCAATAACAAATTCAGTTCAATAAAAGGAAGAAAACATCCTTTCTAAATAACAATTGCAAATTTCAAAAAATGTTCCCTCAAAGATTGCAATATTTAATTTTTAGCTTAGAATTTTGTATTTGCATACTTTGCTTGTAAATTGCGAATTACGCAATTACTTAACCTCATTAAACTTTGTAGACGTCAAACAAATTTACAGTGATTATTATTATTTTTATAATTATTGGTTGGATAACAACACATCGTCCCGGAAATCCGGTTTTCTTCTTTAATAGACTCTTTTACGAAAGCAATTCTATGCTCCTTGTCAGTAAGCTACTGCTACTGGGTTTTATAAAATATTTCTGTACATTTCTAAACTACTCGACACGAAAAACGCACCTAAAAATAAAAGTGTTTTCTAGACTGGAACTTTGAAATAGAATAAAATTTAGATGTATGAATCTACAGAATTAAATCCAAATAATGTATGTTTTCCCTACCTGACATATTTTGGTCCTGAAACTTCAAAATTGAAAATTTAGTTAAAAGGATGTCTTTCATTTGATACCCATATTTCCATCATTGCACAACCACATATATTTAAAAAAATATTTGAAATGTGTATGTCCTTAAAATTTTAAAGTTTTTTAAAAAGGACTTTGGGCCAGAAAATGAAAAACTGACTATGCCAGATTACTATAAATGATCTCTAGTTTCACGTCTATATCCAAATTTGGATGGGTCTCGGCAAAAAAAAAATTGTTTCGCACAGTGTAATAAATGTAAAGTTGGTGTTTTTACTCACTGCATCATAAATTTGTCATTTTTCTTTCAATTCTATTGATGTTAGGCTTAATATTTGCTCAAGTAATATATTTGCTCAAAAAATATATAATAATAATATATCTTTCATCTTAGATTTTAAAACTACGGGAGATAATTTTTTTTATTCATAAAAAAAATATTCGAAAATTTATGATTGTTTGGTCGAAAAATTCACATTGTTACAACTTTCCTTTCTCATCTGATTTGAACAATCTAATATATATATCACTAAAAAGGCTAAGGTATTATCTTCTTCTTGAACGACGGACAGCTCGTGTTAATCAGATAATTCTTTCAGGAGATATGTGCTCATAACTGAAACAACAGGAAAAAACTCGTTTTTCGAAGTTTTGAAAACGCTTCTTAAACAATTTTTTTATTTTCAGTTTCGTGTTCAGCGGCCAAAGTTAGTCTAGAAAACACTTTATCTAAGCACGCGATTGGCCCATTTTTTGTCGAGTAGTGTAATGATGCACTGATCGCAAAACAATCTAATCCTCCTGCTCGGGTTGCTTAAAATAATGGCCAGATCGTAGTAACGAAGCAAGATTTTCTGTTTTTTTTTTTAGTTTTAAGATGGCTTTTTGAAATGACGAGTTTGCTCTCCCAAAAGTTTTCCTAATTTCACGAAAGTTTTTATCAAATTTGGAAAGATTTAGTAAGATTATCCTTTTATCCATTTTTCATTTTTTCTCTGGGATTCTATTGCTTTCTATAAAATTTCAAGCACATATACGTTTCAAAATAATTTGTCCCTTTACTGTTCAATGGAATACAAACTTTAAAAAAAAAATTAAAAAGCATAACCGGAAATTCCAGTTATTAGTTTTGTACGCAAACTTATTCTGCACCGTTTGTGGGGGCCCCTCAGCCGTCGCCGCCCCGGGCCTCCGAGCACCTTAAGCCGCCACTGGGTCTTGTTACATTGATTATCACATCCAGTGCCACCGTGGTCCTCATAGCACCTGTAACAAGGCTTACCACCTTTTTAAAATGGCTGTGGAGGACACTTAAACAATGCTATAGACAATCATACATTTTTAGTTTTCAGAGTACAGTGTACATGTATTAAAACGTTTGAATACATATATATGTATTTATATGTACATGTATGTATGAATACAGAAAAAGCTTCCAAAAAATTTTAACGTATAAACATGAACTTAGCAAAACAAGAACGCATAAAAACATAGGTACGAAAATAATTTTAACCGTAGATCTACGTTAAAAAAACGACTAATGTTACGTTATGGTCGTTTTCGACCCTCATATACGAGTATGGGAGTAAGTACAAAAATGAACATTTATTTAAAAAAAACAAAACTTTTTGGTACGGTTTATTCAAAAACTAAAATACAATGGGCTTACAAAAGTGGGCCAAAAAAGAAAAAGGAAATAAATGTCAAATTGTGTTTTGGACAGGTAGGTTCCCAATAGATGCCTTGAACATCTTGATACCAATAAATGAGGTAAAGCTGTGTTTTTAAGAACACTACTCATTTTCCTCCAGGAAAAAATGTGATCCTATTCTGGTGGCCCGGAGTGTATAATGCATTTAATGATATCATAAACTCAACTCAGATTATTATGATGCATTTCGTGTTTGTTAACAAAGGAAATAGTAGTTTCGTTTTCGTGGAGGGCATTTTACCCTCTTTGGAGGACGGAGGACATTTGATTAATTTGGAGTACTGCCCTCCACAATGGAGGACGGTTGGCAAGCATACCTGTAATGCACGTGCACGCAAGTCGCTGGACTTTGTCAAACAGTTTCCCCACTGTCGTGAGTTGGGCCCTTGGGGCCCATGCTGCATACTGCATGCGTGAGTATTGGTCTTACTATCATGGTGTACATCCATTTCAGTATGCTTGGCTTACATCCCAATATTTACCTGCGCAGGACCTGCACACTATAGCCGCTCTTGTTACTTTGCCTCAGCATGCTTATTCACAGCAACTTTGAGTCTAGTATTACACCTAGGTACTTAACCTCTGGTTTGTATGCTCTGCTCTTCCCGAGCAAACGTTTTTGCCGTATAAGTATACGGCAGTTTTCTTTCCACGTGAATAGTAATATAGTGGTTTAGGTTGGGTTAGGTAGGGAAGGGTGTGTGCGGCAGGGACCGCACTTCCACTCGGAGGCCAAAATGACCCATTGTGAATCCCTTCTTAGGGTTTTCTGGAGCTCACAAACAGTCTCAGTCAGGGGGTAAACCAGCTCGACCTCTTCTCTGAAGGAGAGCAGATCAGGAATCAGGAATCTTGACCTTGTCAAGAATCTTGACCCCAAGGTGCCGGGCAGTGGCACAGGAAGTGTTGTATCGTTTCTACTTCTTCTTCATCTCCACAGCTACGGCAGACATCACTGGACGAGAGGCGCCATTTGGTAAGGATAGATCCAATAGCGCAGTGTTCGGTGATGACTCCAACGAGCTGCCGAATACATAGTTTTTTAATCCGGGTTTATTTTAAGCCTACCCGGACACATTATTCTTAGGGTAGCCTTAAACCTCTCAGGATTATATCACAGAGAGTGTCTTCGAATCTTCCTCCGGCAATAATGACAATGTCATCGGCGTAGCCTTGACAGTTTATGCCATTACTTGTCAGAAGTTCAAGGAGCGCATCTACCACGAACATATATGTAATACTTCTATATTGGCACTAAGCTCAAGGTACATTCGCCAACATCACAGTACAGCAATAGTGAAATATGAGCGAGAAAGCGTATAAACGAATGTACCTTGACAGCTGTAAAACGTCAGGTGCGTTCAGGCGGGAAAAAAATTGACTGGAAAAAAATAAAAATTTGTCAAAATTAACTGAAATGTCTTTAACCGCCCCTGGAGCAGTTTGACAGTTGTTCATGTGTAGAAGTGCACATGCATACACGCATAGAAATACATTCGCAAAATTTTGTGTTTTCTGTCTCATCGCTTGTCTCCCTTTGATTTCCGAATGAAAACACATTGTGAAGATAGGTTAGTGCCAATATAGAAGTATTACATATATGACCACGAGGCTCCATAATAGCGCTGAAGTACTCCCCTCCCCCTTGTGGGCAACCTCTGGTCGTTAGTACGCTCCTAGTGGTGATAACACCAATGAGCGGTAATAATCACTTTTTTATGAGCATCCTGCATCTTTGTCGATCTGCCTGCCTATGTGCATGCAGATGTTGGCTCTTAACACTAGAAAGACCATTGCGGCCATTTTGACAGTTTTTAATTTTTAAATCTGTATTTTCTTTAGTATTTTTATCATCTTTTGCTTTGATGAGTTATAGGGTTCTGAAGTTAGTTTTACAATTAGGGTTCTACATTTACAATTATCCAAATCCGATGTGTACCCTTCGAGATATCACCGGATATATGTAGTCTTTGTAGGTATGGAAAACTTGCGGTCTTTCTAGTAGTAAGCGTCACGGTTCTGATGTACTGATCTACCACCTTCTCCATGGTCTTCATGACAGAAGATGTTAGAATAATTGGCCTGAAAGACTTAGGCTCTGTGTAGTCCTTTTGCCTTTAGACAGCTGCTCATTATGCCAGTTAGATGCCCAAGTTGGATCATCTTGCCTTTTTATTTATTTATTTATTTTATTTATTTATTTATTTATTTATTTCATTGTTTAAGTAATCCAGAAGTTTTGTTTTACAATTCATACAGATTACTACGAGAAGTACATTGAGATATATAAATATCCTAGCTAATTAAATCATTCAACAGCAGTTTAAAATGAGTTTCGGAATAGGAAAAATCCAAAACAAAAGAATTTGAGAGCGAGTTCATTTCTTTTAAAGCTCTAAAAATTGGGGCAAAAGAAGCGTAATTTGTTCTTACCCTTTCCAAAGCGAAAGTGGCATGATTTCTTAACGACCTTTGCGGAATAAAAAAATTGATACGACCGAGTAGGCAAGGACAGTCTATCGCACCCCGTATAAGGTTAAAGACCAAGGTAAGTGAGAGAATACTCCTCCTACCCTCCAATGACTTTAAATTAATAAGTAGACATCTAGACTGGTATGAGGGAATGGGGTAAACAAAATGCAAAGAACGTAGGGCATAACGAAGAAACCTTTTTGTAGGAAAGCAGGGAAGATCCCATCTGACCGTGGCGATTTGAAGGATTGAAAGGTGTTCAGGGGCCAATCAATTTTTTCTGAATGACTACTTTGTACGCCAGCTCCTAGTCCCTTCTATTCGGATAGTATAGAGCGCACTCGCCCGGTGTGCCCTGAGGGACCGCCCCGGGAAATGTGCACTTGGAAGAACAAGAGCCCTTTGCTTTTCATTGCGCGTATAGCTACCATTCGAGAGTTTGAGTGCAATCTTATTCTCCGTTTTCCTCTTTGCGAGCGCTTTATGTAATCTCGCTACCTGGGGGTGGAGGGAATTTCTTCGCAAAACTATTGCAAACTTTCGTTCTTTTCGCTTTCCGTACTTCTTTTGTGTACTTGGTGAGTGCAGTATGGTATTCCCACCATTAACCCGTCCACTTTGCCCTCGCCCCCGCGTGTCTGCTCTGAGTTTTGCCAGGGTGTTATTCTATTATGGTGTGGACTTTTTCCTGGTCTCTCTATTCTCCGGTCAGCTTATGCATTCATTACTGCCTTATTTAGGATTTCAACCGATTGTGCGACCTCTAGGGGATGCCGCATCCTGCTTCGAACATCCAGCCGTCGATCCAGGGTCTATCCTCTCCTAGCAGATTGGTAAATTTTTCCCAGTCGGTTTTCCTGGGGACCTCCTGCCTAACCCTAGTAACAAATGTCGGGGAAGATCCCGTGTTAAATATGACTAGGTTAGTAGCTAATATATACTCCAACAGGAACTCATCCCTGAGATTATTATTGGTGCAGCCTATTAGGAGCGGCAGGACTTTGCCCTTCAGTACTCCACCAGGGCCTGAATTAATTGGGGGAGTGCCATGTCCTCGCCTGGGAAGTACGCTGATGCCAAGACGACCTCGAGGTCACGACTCTCGATTTGAATTGTCACCGCCACCGCAACCAAACCCTTAGACATATGCTCTGAAATATAAACATAGTTTATATCACGAGGAGGCACGAGGTATCTAGCGCCTTGTGTCATATGTTACCCTGGTTTGTTGCGAGTTTAACCCGCAAACTCTTCCATTGTAGCACCAGGGCTCCTGAACCAGCGCCGCCCCGATGTGGTCTTGGGTGAATTTTGCACTAGGACGGCCAATGCCGCTTTCACGTGAAGATGGTAGCTTTGGACAACCTTCACAGCTCGAGTGCTACCGTTTGGGAGAGGATTCAAAGTTCATCTCATCGTTAACGAAATCTTGCCCGACTGCTTCTTCTTCTCCTCGTTTGAACAGCCTTGTAGCCTCAGCGCTTCAAGATTGATCTCCTCAATAGTCTTAAGAAGCCCTTAGTACCGTCGTTCACCCTCCGGCTCGCTTTCTGCCACCCGTTGAAATCCCGAGTTTGTGGAAGGCACTTATTCACTCTACGAGTCTCCAGATTTGGAGATATCAAATGGAATACACTCATATCTGAAGTAGAGGGCGTTCCCATTTCCATGATCGTGACGAAAAATTTGTGAGGAAAAATTTGGCGTCTATGAACAGTTTCAACAGCACACCCTTGTCCTCCTTCTTGAAAGTCACCACCTTCCAAGGTTCGCAAATATTCCAGCATTTTACGCTTTTATAAGTGCAAATAGCTTGTATGGGTTTTGCCCCACGCTCCTGGAAAAGAATAGTGTGACGTGGTCTGTCTTGCAGACATCATATCCAAGGCACACACGAAGTTCTACTACTTTCCAATCTTCAAGCTTCGAGACTGCCTGCAGAACCCTGGTCACTAAAGTCTATCAGCAGAAGTCTCGGCCGAAAGTAAATGTCGCTAAACACCAGTGCTGTTGCCCACCTTTTTGCTATTTCGCCCACGATAGCTTCTTTCAGAAAAGAGAGCTCGTTCTTGCTCAGTGTCTTCTGGGGATATTCCTTAGGCAAGACCGCTGAACACCAGTGGCATTGCCCACCCTTCGTTCACTATCTCGCCCACGTTAGCTTCTTTCAGAAAAGAGAACTCCTCCTTGCTCAGTGTCTTCTGGGTAATTAGGCAGCACCGCTACTCGAATGGCCTCACGTGTTCTGAGGACACCCGAGTAGGTTGCGCCCGTCATGGGCTATCCCCAGACTACATTCTATTTTGGGGCTTTTTGGGGCTTGCTCGTCCTAGCCAGGACGTTGGGAGGGGTTATATTATTGCTCCCTCTCCTTCTTGGTATTGTCGGTTGAGCCGCCGTGGCCGTGGTCATGGCCCGGTTCCTCCTTGCTCAGTTCTTGCCTGAGGTATTGGTACTATTTTACCCCTGCTCCGCTTAGGGGGTCATTCAGGCCTGGTTGTCCTGAGGGGGATAATTCAGGGAGTTGGCTTTTAGGCCTTCTCTCGACTGTGCCAGCGGCCCGCTCTACTGTCGGTGTCGACAATGGTGTTTCCCGCTCAGCCACATCGACACCCGCACTAGTGGCCGAGCTTATAGGTTTTGTTCCCACCACCAGTCTGGAATGTATTCTTCCAGGACCAGTAGGATGAGCTATAATCTTGCTCACCTGATTCGAGGTCAGTCTTGAGCTAGATGCTGTCAGAACAGAAGTTTGCCCCGTTTTGTTGCTGCTCCCCTACCAGCACCACCAGCCACTCGACCGCTCCTGAGAGAGTCCCTCTCTTCTCTGAAAGGTATTCTTCTGGAGGGCAAGTGAAGTTTACCTTCGTCAGGGACCATTCAAATTGATCCGAAAAATTCGAAATTTTCTAGGAAGTGGCGAAACCAAAATGACTTTGTCTAAAAATTATTTTGTTCAAAATGTATTTGGTACTGTAAGCCTATCGCCAATTTTTAAAAAAGAGTGAATTAGTTTATTGCAAGCGTGTACTTATTATGTGTGTGTACTATATGTCGCAACAGAATTCGAAGTATCCGTGCCGCCACTGGCTCTATGCGATAAGAAGCCGCTGATATGGATGTATTATTATTAATAAGAAACTGAATACTGTTTAACTATATCCGTGTGCTACACACATTATACACGAGAGTTCAGTATGTAGTCTCGTTGTGTAATTGTAAGAGACGACTGATTAATCACAAGTCGAATGTACACAAGCATAGGAAACAGCCCATTTAGTATCTTTGTGAACGCCGGTAGAAACGGTATTTCGTTGAACTTGTTAAACTTACTACTTCAGGTACGAATCGTTTAACGTGCCTATCCAAATTTATTGTAAGGATCTTATAAGGTTTATACAAAAGTAACATTAACTTGACGAGTCAGTAAAATCAGGAAACAATAATGAGAATATTGATGCTGTATCGGATATAACAACCAACTTCTCGGCCTTTGGCTTGAAACATTTGCTGTGTATTACCCAGTCTTGCCTGTTAATACGTCGCACAGTGTTCCGAAGTGGGACAAAAATAGAAAAATTTCATGTCACCGATTTCAAAGAAATTGGTGTAATTTGAAAGATAATACTTTCATTAAGCAAGATCTTAAATTATTTCTTAATCGGGTAAATTTTGAGAGAGTTATAGCATTTACAAGTTGATCAAAATCTAGAAAAATTGTTTTGTGATAAAATGCTGTTAGGAGCGTCACCAACTGAAAACGTAACCAAAACACTATTTTCGATTCAATCGGAGCAAATGTTACTGCTATGCACTTATAAGAGTCCAAAAAATCATTTCATGAGCTATTTTGAAAAAAAAGTTATATAAAAACGGGGTTGTACGTTATTTAAACAAAATATTTTTTTTTATTTAGAACTATAAAAACTATACATTTTTGTAGATCGCAATTGTCGAATTGCGCATTATTACACCGACTTTTTTACACAATCCTAGAGAATGGACTTTCTTCTTTTGGGTCAATAAAAAAAATTCTGCGATTTCCTGCGATCTTGGAAAATAATAGAATTTTTGTAAACTACTGTAACTGAAAAAAATGGATTTTTGTACCCTACGTCGAGGTGCCCTCCGGTACATTCACTTTGGTACGGAGCTTGTAACGCCCAGAAAGTGATGTAACTAGAAAGAAAAAGTATAGTAGCACAGTCGCTATTAAAAATGGGCATGGTCCACCCACTAATGGCAGGGTTGCCATACGGAAGTCTTTTATAAAATATGAAAATTTCTATATTAACAAAGCCAATGTCACAAATTAGTAACGTTTTATAAAAAAAAGGTTTTGTTTACCCATTTAACCCGTTTAGAGCCATATTATTCTACTTTTGTTTTTATTATTATGAAATTAAGTTAAGTTAAGGAAGGCAATTTTGTTTAAATTACCTTGCGTTATTTACACTTGTTTACATTAAAGCAATCTTTGGTTTTTTTTGGGGGAAAGCTATTTGTAAGATAGTTTTATTTCAATTGAACTGTCTGTGTGGGATTGAAAACATCATTCTTGAAATAAGTGTTGTAATTTCGCGAAAAATGAATATCAAAAACCTCGAATTGTTGATGATAGTGATATTGAATAAAATTAACTTTTTGGAAAATGGCAATTATTTTCTTTTATCCTGGAAATTTTACTATAGCATCTCATCTCCATAGCTATGACATCTCTTTGTTTAGTTCTACGGAATTAAAAACAAAATAGCTTTCTTTCAAACAACTTCATCGCCCCTTTTCCACCCTTTTAAGGTCGAATATATAAAAACGCTGAAATACGTATTTCGTTATTTTTCTTTAAGTATATATATACTAATTTTAAAACAATCCAACCAAAAAACAATATCTGTCCATATAAGCTTCACCACCCCGTTTCTGGCCTGTCAAGGTCGAATTTTTTAAAATTGCTTCTTTTTAAAGGTTGACTTTTTAAAATAAAACTATTGACCAAATTTCATCATTATAGCTCTAGCGGGTTGTGCTCGGTGGTGATGGCATACTTGGTTATATATATTCGATTTTTTTTTAAACTATATATTTTTTTGAAAAACAAACATCATTTTTGAAGTCAGTAGCCCCAAATAATTCAGATTGCAAATTTTCAGCGAATTTAGAGCATTCCTTCTATTTTTGTCCCAATTTTGTATGGAGTCGAAACACTGTGCGTCGTTTTTATTTAATTAATTTTTTTTATTCGATCTCATTTTTTTATTCAATCGCACTACTCTATTGAAGTTTTATATGGAATAAATATTGGTGCTTCACTAAAACAGTTTTATTAAATTGCACATGGTCCGTTAAAATTAAAAATTAAAAAGTTAACATTGTTAAACCATTTGCATAAGCTCCCTACACAAAGAGCTATTTAAAGCATTGTACACACGTACGCGTTTAAATCGGTTGTAAACTTTGAACTGACAGATTAGATAGCAGCAAAATATCGAGTCATGCCTTCATCAACTTAATAAAAGTGAGATTAATTGCGCATTTTAAATGTAATTTGCAGTTGCAAAGATCGAGCAATTACACATTTTAAAATTACAGTCGTGTCTGGGTATAGTGAACACCCTATATAGTGAACACCTCGATATAGTGAACACCCAAATTTTGGTATGGAGCCTCTAAATCATGAACAAAATTTTGAAAGCAATTTCAAGCAAAAAGTGTATTTTGAGCAAATAAAACGAGTTTTTGAACAAAAATGTTAACCTTGATATAGTGAACAACCTCAATACTGTGAACAGGCCTTGCAATAATTAGTTCACTATATCCAGACCGACTGTACTCTGAAATTTATTTCATTCCAGTTTTATAATGTGTACACATATGTAGGTAATAGCTAAATCACTTGACATGTTTTTCGATGCACAATTTTGAAGTGTCATATTATAGCTAGTCTCCCAACGGAGAGAACGGGTTTCTTAAAATGCAATATATATTTCGAAAGAATATTATTTATTACAATAGCTCATTACTAATTTTAAGTATATGCATATGAGCATACAAAAACCCAAACAAGCAAATTCTACAACGAATTCGTAAGAGTTAGTCTATAGCACATAAATTAGCTTTGAGCGAATCCAAGGACGCAAGAGGAAGAAGGTTCGGGATGTACTCTCATTCACATATACACTTTCACGTTCGAATTGATTTAATTTGTTATATAGTTAGCAAAACTCGATTTCTACGGAGAAACAGATCCGTATGAATACAGATTTTGCATACTGTACATATTGTATATGCGCAGAAATGGACCGGTTAGACCAATCCGACCGGAATTCTTTTACTTTGTGTGCAATGCATTTTTGCCGCATGGTGTAATCAGCTGTGTGCGCCAGTGCTGCCCATATTATAAAGCGACTGGAAGTTGGCAGTACTGTTCACAGCTGTTCACTCATTCGGAGTGGAGCTATTTTGCGTTTCTCCAATTGTGTTTGCTTACATTTGTTTTATTGTTTTTATCGTGTGCGGAAGAACTGGAGATCGTCCGCATTTGAGCTATTCATATTTTGTTTTTGCTACTGTTTGCGACTGTGTCGTTCCTTTCATTTTCGTTATAACTTTTGTAGTGTTACGCGAAAAGTTCAAGTCACCCAGACTTCAGACGAGGTGCGCCCAGCCATAAAATCAGTTATTCTAAAAAGCTTTCGACTTGGAAACGCGGATTAGGAGAGTTATGTTACTTTATAATAATTCCGGACAATTTTATATTTCCAGATAACGCAAACGACTCCGTTCAAGGCAACAAAATGGCAAACTTCGATGATGTGAGTGAATTTTCGTTCGTTAATGCCGTTGTTCGTTCGGTTGGTGCATGTACATGATTTAATTCTTTTTCTCTATTTCATTTATTGTGCTCTTGTAAAAATGATGGTGAAAATAAAAATACAAAAAATAGATCTTGCATAGGTGCCGCACTGCGTTCGCCAGTGGGAAAACGAAAGACGTCAGCTTCAGGTATGTTTGCATATTCGTCAACTTCTTTATTTTTGTTTTAATTACAATACAACAACATAATTGATATAGCAATTAGGGATGCCAACTTACAGCCATTTGAAAAAATTAAAAACATATTTCTTAGTAATATTGTCTTCTCAAGTATATGTATAATTGCATAAATAGTAAAGGTAATGAAGTGATACTCTCAAATTGTGCGCCTGATTCTCTTCTGCAGACAGTTTAAATTTTTAGTAAGTTACCACATTGGTTTTTTCTCAAACATAGCATAAATGGCCTAACACGTTTCATAATATGTTTTGGATGATTTTAACTCTAAGTAAGTCCTGAGGTCTCCCATGATGGGATTCGCATGGGACCAAAATGGCAACTTTCTAACTGTTTAATAGATTTCTAGTTTCACTTCTGACTAAAGTAAATGTTAAAAAATGATAAGTACAATTTTCTTAAAAATACTCAACTCGTTCTGTTCTACATAGACATTTTTTATTTCATGGAAGTAAGTGAATACAATTAAATGTGTTGTTTACGCTCGCAAATTGTGCTTTAAATGGTCACTTTGCTAATATTTACAAATTCTCTGAATAAAGTTAGTTTTTCCTAGGTTCTGAATCTTGCAAAAACTCAAAAACAATGTTTTCTTTTCGAATCCTAGTTTGGAATTCACAAGGCTATACATATCAAAACTCAAACTAAAATTGTTCAGAAAAATAGTTAAAACATAAAATTTTTAAATTTTCTGCGTGCAAAAGTTTAGATCCTTTGGCAGCAGTTGGCATCCATACCGAGCAGTGGCATCCATACCACAACACAGCACACGCCATCCCCATTGACGGCTGTTTTGATATGAAGTACAATAAATTTGAACTTTATTACAGTGTTCTGTAATTGTATTGCAAAACCGAAATGCAATGACAAGAATTCAATTTTGCAGTTAAAAGTTAACTGCACTTTAACCAAGATGGAGTCAAATGCAGTGCTAAGAAATTTTCTTATTCGTACTGTTTGTGGCAGTTTGCACAATGGAATATAAATACTTGAATGCTTCAGCAATGTTTGTGTAGTCCTATTTAGTGGCCTTATGGCCTAGAGCACGGCAAATATCTGAATTTGTTGGACTTTTCAGAATCCGAAGCGTATTGCCTTAGACTTTGCTCCTAAAAGTTGCTTTACCAGAATTTTAGAGTGCACAAAACCACTTTTCTTCACATCGCATAAAAAACTATCTGGTATTCACAGTTAGGCGAGTTTAAGTCCGTACCAATAGTTGGGGATCAGCAAAAGTCGTTTAATAACTATGTACGTATATTTCCTGATTATAGCCTTGGAATTATAACATTTATATAACGTATTCAAAAGCTTTAAGAAAGTGAGTGACCATAAATACTGTGTCGAATGGTTTGATTCTATAAGTATTTGCAAAGGCTCCCGGACTTGCTTTTAACTATTTCTAATCGATTTTACGAATCAATATTTATCATATTCGTTTATCACGTATAGTTTGAAAAGTTGTATAAAAAATATTAAATGTCTAATATTATCTTATACAACTTTTTTATCTTCTGAATTATACAAAATGTAAACATTACTTTGTGAAAGTCACTGCATTTATGTTGATAGATATCTGAATGATACGTTTTGATTTATCATTGTCATTGCATTCAAAAAACCAGCCGCAAGTATTCGAGTTTTAGGCGTTCCTCACACAAAACGTATCGTTTACTGTAAGAAATATATATAAATTTATTTGCCTAAAATTGTATACTTTTTGACCTGCAACAAAAGCTAGTTGCAATTGATCTCTAGCCAGGTCAAGGCAACGCTTCATGTGGCTGACAGGCGAGTACAAAATTCTACTTGTGGATGCTGTCATTAAAATCATGCGGGTATTACATTGTGTACATACCTGTGCATATACCTACAGTAATTTGTCCAGTTTTTATAAATGTGTGAACCCGCCGCCACTCGAGTCGTTAGCCATTCCCTATCTCGCCTTTGCGTTACAAATAACACGGACGGCTGTATATTTTTGCTGCACGCGATTTTGAGACTACGGCCGTAATTGTCGGCATGTCGTTATTAAACTGGTATTTTTTAATACTAAATATATTCACAATTATTGCATAAACGTCTATATACTCTACACAGATATGCACACATGTACACATTTCTGTATGGAAAGTGGCAGATTTCGTCTGAATTTACTGCTAGCTATTGTACGTGCACACGTGTTCGCACTTACATACTTATGGTCAGACGAGGGGCGCAATTACGCTAGCGATGAATTACACGAGGGAATCGTAAGCAGGCGCAAGGTAAAAGTGTCGTAAATTGTGTGACATTTTATATAAATTTAACAAAGCGAACCCAATATCAGAATGTCGAACTGTCGCTTGAGGGCAGCTGTTGCAAAATCTAATGCGTGTACAAAATCACATACTGAATCACCAGAAATCAATGCGTATGTATTAAATTAAAACTCCATAATTAAGTTGGCTAATACACGAAAGAGGAATTCGTTGCTGAGAAGTAACGGAAGTGTTTCCACTGCCACTGCCGTTCAAGGTTTGCAATTAAACTTTTCAAGACTTCGAAAATCCAAACAAAATAACGATTGATTGCGAGAACAGAAGAATGAGGTTTTTTTCTTTGCTGTTGTTGTTGGCTAAGTTGCTACCGCTGTTGGTAGCACGGCTGCGGTTGTTAGGAGTGATGCGAATGATAATGATGAAGCTGTTGCTGTTGGTGTTGATGCTGATGTTGCTGCTGGTGGTGGTGTTGATACTGTTATTTTTGTTTTGGTTGTAGATGTTGTTATCCGAAGAGCGTGTTTGCGTTAACTTGGCGGCTTCGAATGACATTTGATGATATTTTAATTATAGTACAATTTGAAGGCAATACGAGCATCATTCTATGTGATGCGATGTGAGTCCGAGTAGCTCGAAGAACTGACATGATCGAACGCTTTAATCGATTCACTTTGTTTTGTTTTTATTTTATTATGGCTTTTCTTTCGCGATGCTGTCATTTCTAGTTTTATTGTGCCTGACCATATATCAATAGCTTGTGGACGGTATTAAAATGCAGACAAGCAGCTCAGCTTATTGGACGGAAACCAGTTTAATGCACTTTGATCTTACATACATGCATATTTAAATACAAACTGAGGAATGAGTTAGCAGCAGAATCGTCGAAGAAGATCTGCTAACTTCATCGTTTAGTATGCTCAGATATTCCCTGTGTCATCGAGATATGTAGTGATTTTCTAATTAAGGGAACATAAAATTTTGTTTAACAGCGTACACCTATATAGATACATTGCCTTAATTCGTTTGAATTGCCAAAGCAATGTAAGCTCCTTTATCAGAATAACGGCCGCGCCAAGTTCTAAGTATTATCCCATCCTGCCGCTGACTACTTGAGTGGTCATAAGTCAGTTGAACGCAGCACGCACTCGACTCAATTTTACACAACTTGCACAATGGTATCTCACGCTACGCCTATTCGTCAATGAATGTGAATATGCTAATCGACTTTGGAATTTAACATTGACCTTGCCTTAAGCTCACCGGTGCCAAATAACGTTTTCATTCAGATTTTGCATTTTTCTCTTTTCATTTAAATTGTAAGTGATGCGTATTCGAAGCGGCTTGAATGGTTTGCGCACGTATTTGGAAAAATTGCCATGCCATGCCGTACATGGAGATGTCTCATATTCGGAAACGTTATGGAGAAAAAGCACTTCCACATTATGATCGTAAACACAAATCTCGATTAAGCATGTATAACTTATCTCAAAAGTGATGCGGCTTTTTTCATATTGAAAACTGTAGATCTATGCCCAAGTTCAATGCTGTGTGACCTGTAATTCCATACTAAACATTTAATGTGTAGTAAATTCTAAAGTTTTACTGAAAATCTCTATACATATGTATAATTGTCCTGTCTGAATGACTGATTCATCATGGCCAGCCCAAACCGCAGAAGCTACAAACATGGAATTGAAACTGTACCTACAGTTAAAAAATGAACCTCTGCTAGACGGGATTTTTTGAAATTCGGGGTTTAAAAGAGCAAAACATGGGTTAAGGTGTTGTATGAAGAAACGCGATTTAAAGGGCCTATTGACTTCAAACTTGGTGAAAGTACTCTTGGTGAGAAATAATTCGGCACGTGTTTTTGATTTTATCAAAAATCGCAATCTGACGGGGTCAACGATAGGTAAGAAGTTTTATATGGACAAACAAGATTTTATGTGCCTTTTGACTTCAAACTTGGTGAAAGTACTCTTGGTGAGAAATAATTCGGCACGTGTTTTTGATTTTATCAAAAATCGCAATCTGCCGGGGTCAACGATAGGTAAAAAGTTTATATGGACAAACAAGATTTTATGGGCCTTTTGACTTAGTGAAACTTAGTGCAAGCACTTAACATGCGAAATAATTTGATACGTATTTTTCACAAGATTTTGTGTTAACCTCAAATTAACCTCAAATATGGTGAAAGCACTTCAAATGAGAAATAATTAGATAAGCATTTTTTATAAAAATCTGACGCGATCAACGAAGGGTTAAGAAGAACTTGATTTATTGGCCCCATTGATTGGCATGCAAACTTGCGTGCAAAGCTGCGGAGCCCTGCTAGTATAGCAAAATATTGCACCGCGTCTTGCCTAATGCTCATAAAATTTCACGAGTGGAATGACACATCAATGGGACGACGCTATTCCAAATTTCAATAATGTCCGGCTAATAATTTCGACGTTATTTAATATCATAGATTTGAGTTGTATGAACGGTGGCGCGCCCTTTCGTCCAATACCTACCCCTTCGAAGGGCCTGTCTGAATTGGAAGTTCGTACCGAGTGTCATTGAAATTTTACCAGTATAACTACAGATCCATTGGACCACGGTACCCCAATGTATATCAATGCTGTCTGACGTATAGTTCTGTCGTTATTCAATATTATAAATTTCTGTCAAAATTTCAGATCATTCAAAAGTGTACGCATCATCAAATTCTAGCATATAAGTATTTTAATAAATGTGTGTTATCTGAAATCCATAAACTGATAAACGTTGCTACTTGTTGCTTTTTTGCAGGCGAAATCAGTTGGAAAGTCTGCTGAAAATGTATGAAGAACACGAGAACGATATGATAAATGCACTTGATGCGGACCTACGTCGTCCAAAGCAGGAAAGTTTGGTCGTGGAAACTGAATTCCTGAAGAACGACATCAAACACATTCTATACAATCTGAACGATTGGGTCAAACCAGAACTGGCAAGTTCAAAATACTTACGAATAGGTCTTTAATAAATTTACACTCATACACTTTCAAACCGAACGTTGCAGCCGGAAAAGTCGTTCGTGAACTTGCTTGATGATGTGCAAATATTCAACGACCCTTTTGGTGTAGTTTTGGTTATCGGTGCTTGGAACTATCCGTTGCAGTTGCTATTAGTGCCTGTGGCTGCTGCCATTGCAGCTGGTAATTGTGTAGTGATAAAGCCAAGCGAAGTCTCAGCTAACTGTGCAAAATTTGTGGCAGAAATGGTGCCCAAATACTTGGACAATGTAAGTACTCGCAATATTTTCAATTGCCACCACCGCAGCACTGTAACTGCAATTACAATAATTAAAGGAATGTTATCCAGTCGTAAGTGGGGGAGCGAGTGAAACGGCTGAATTGCTGCAACAACGCTTCGACTACATATTCTACACTGGTTCTACAAAAGTAGGTAAAATCATTCACGCTGCGGCAAATAAATACCTCACCCCAGTCACATTAGAATTGGGTGGAAAGAGGTAAGAACAGAGGACACCTGTCAGATGCTTTCGGTTGGAACTTCAAAATTTGTTTATTTCGGCAGTCCATGCTACATTGACAAATCTGTGGATTTGCGCACGGCCACCAAACGTGTGCTCTGGGGCAAGTTGATAAACGGTGGCCAGACCTGCATTGCACCCGACTACGTGCTGTGCTCTAAAGAAATTCAGGATAAATTCGTTGTGGAAGCCAAAGAAATTTTGAAGGAGTGGTATGGAGATGACATCAAAGCTAGCCCAGATCTAAGTCGGATTATAAATCAAATCCATTTCCAGTAAAATTTTCTAAAATTTTAGAAACCTGAAAGAATCTGTTGTTAATTGGGTTTGTTTCAGACGACTTCTCGGTCTAATGAAATCCGGAAAAGTTGCTATTGGTGGCAGTTACGACGCCGCTGAACGTTATATTGAACCAACAATTCTGATTGATGTCAAACCGGATGATCCTATTATGCTAGACGAAATTTTCGGCCCCATCCTGCCCATCGTTACAGTTGAAAATGCATACGATGCTATTAAGTTCATTAACTCCAGGTATGATTACGATCTTACAGAAGCCAAAGAATTGAATGGCAAATTATTTCAATTTTGATATTACTGCAATGCCGACAACTACCAATCATATTTCTATACCATACACACAAAATATCTCAAACTAATTTAGTCTATTATCTTGTTTTATACATACCGATAAGGTTGCAACATGAGCACATTTGACCAAGTCAGTAAGTTACTATTGTCTGGGGATTGTGGAATAATTTTTCAATCCGTACGTAGTGCAGCTTGCATCAGTTTTCGTAGAAAAGAAAATCTTTATCCGTTGCTCAATGTCTATGTCTTTCAACTGCAAGCACAGAGACTTATTATATCATCGCTCATAAAAACTGTATCATCAGTGTTCAATTATTTCAGATTTCAAGGGATAACTCTTTAATAGAAAACAAATCGGGTAAATTATTCACGTTTAAATATTAACTAAAATCGAAAAAGTATATTTAAGTCTGATATGTGTTCGACACAAGTGAAAAGCATATTTCTTCCTATACTTATTTTTTCGAAATGATTTCCTAAATGTTTTCCCCACACTTGCATTCTGTCTAAAAGTTGTTCCATTTTAAGAACTCGTCGTGACTATATCCAAAAAGAATGAGACGGCGTAATAATAATTTTAGAAAGTTTAGAGAAGGCAAAGTTAATATTCATTGAGCTAAAACAACAGAGCTTAAAAACAGAAGTGAGTTATTTATTTATTTCCAGTGTATGGTATAGAAGTACCTATGATGATTTTATACACTTTTATCTGTATGTATGCGTCACATTCATCCATTATCCATTTGTCACAAACACACAGAGAAACACCACTGTGCGCTTACATTTTCACAGCGGAGACAGCGGTGCAAGAGTTGTTTATTCGTGACACCCATTCGGGCGGAATGTGTTTAAACGACACGATAATGCATTATGCTGGTAAGAACCAATAAACAAATTATTAAGGGTGTTTTGTGCCCCACAATTCTGCCTGCCGCTCTTTAATTGGAATCAAATCTGCATAAGCCCTTATGTAGTCACGCTGTCTTCTTGCCAGCACTTGCTGTGCTCCCTTCTACTCCTCATTCCTTTGTAAATATGGCCTCTCCCTGAGTGGAGCTAATTGGTGGTGGTTTCTCTTGCTTGACTCAGTTTTAGTAGTAATTGCTTGTATGAATGTTAATTGGAATCGTAATAGCAAACTGATACTTTTTTGATTGAGAACTGAGTTCGAAACTGTGTCTTAAAGACGAATAGCGAAATTGCTCAAGCAACTGCAACCCAACATAAGTTACAATAATACCTAAACTGACAATCCAAACTCGCACACGTACTATGCAATAGAGTTTTCCATCAAGTTTGTGTGATTGTCTATACATCGACCGAGAAGCGTTATATTCTTATTATGTGTATAATTGAAAGGTTTCACATTTTCTACAAACTAGGGAGAAACCCTTAGTGGTCTACGTGTTCTCCAAAACATCGAATGTAGTTAAAGAGTTTAAGGTAAATACTACAAGTGGCGGATTTAGCAGCAATGAAACCATAATGCATTGTGGAGGTATTTGAACGTTTAACTTCTATAACTATGTATATACTTGCGCTTATATGTCTACATAGATCCTAACTTCATTCGTATCCATTTTGGAATAAATACAACTCACTTTTGTGAGCATGTGCAGGTGCATTGTATTCGGGCATGATTTATTGAATGCGAAATATCTTCATGACCGCACACAATTTTCAGTCAAACTCAATTTCATACGTGTACACCACTATCATCTAGCCTTAGTGATTTTGTCTTGTTTATGCAAACTAACACACTACATGCTAGTGTTCGACCGATTAGTCAGCGCTCATATCGGCCAAAAATTTCGTAATCGATTGAATTCTACTTTGATTCCTATTCCTCTTATTTCAAACTGACTTTAAATATATTTAACCAAAATTATGATTTTATTTGTTAATCAGCACCGGCCCATTGTCGTGGATACGATGTATCTGTATCGGCCAGAATACGGAAATCGGTCGAACACTAATACATGCGCACACGGCACGGCATATTTGTATATACTAGGGATCGCAATTTTTGGCCATTTTGCGATCCCGGGATTTTTGGGATTGAAAATTCGAATCCCGGAATTCAATCCCGGGATTCATATAACAAATTTGTAAGCTATAGCAATTTTGCCAAATTGCATAAATACATGTTTTTCATATATTTTCCATAAAAATTTAACATAAACATACATACATATTGATTTGTAACATATCGCTCCTTCGCTGCAAGAACGTCATAACTCAAAACTACATCATTCCGAAAAAATTCAATTTTATTTAATAGGGGTACCGATTAATTCGTGCGGTTTTTTTTTTTAAATTGAAGCTTTATTGTGAAACAATTTTTACAAATTTAATATTCAAAGTATTGTCCATCACTAGCTATAACTTTTTCCCATTATTTTGGCAATTCACGAATACCCTTTCTGAAAAATTCGGCCGGCTTTTCCGCTATCCGCGAATCAATCAAATTTTTGACTTCTTCATAATTGGAGAAGTGCTGGTCAGCCAGGCCATGTTGCATTGATCGGAAGAGATAGTAATCGGATGGCGCAAGGTCTGGACTATACGGCGGGCGGGGTAGGACATCCCATTTGAGCGTTTCAAGGTAGGTTTTGACGACCTGTGCAACATGTGGCCGAGCATTGTCATGTTGCAAAATTACCTTGCCGTGCCTTTGTTCATATTCCGGCCGTTTTTCGCGAAGTGCTCGGCTCAAACGCATCAATTGTCGTCGGTAGACTTCAGCTGTGATCGTTTCATTCGAGCAATGTCTCCAATTCGTGATCAAACTTTTTTGGCCGTTCATCGTCCTCCAAGTCAAAATTGCCACTTTTGAACCGTGCAAAACACTTCTGGCACGTACGCTCAGCTAGAGCATGCACACCATACACTTCCACCAAAATACGATGACTTTCGGCAGCCTTTTTCTTCATATTGAAGTAATGAAGAAGTACTCCCCGCAAAAACACTTTATTCGGCACAAAATTCGACATTTTCAGAGTAAAAAAAAAAGTATTGTTGTTTACGCTTCAGCTAAATGACACATACTGATTCTGAAACTATATGACAATAGCTTTCCAACACATATTTGGAAAGGTGAATCACTGTTCACAAAATCAAGATACGCCATCTGTTAGAAAACCGCACGAATTAACCGGTACCCCTATTATTATATTATCTTTAATTACAATTAAAATTATAATTAAAAAAAAAGCACTAGCTGCCAGGGCTATCGGCTTAATTAAGTTTTAAAGTTTACCATTACAGGCATTTCAAGGTTTCTAAAAATGTTTCATGTCGTCATATGAGTAAAGTATCGAATTTTTTACAACGTGGTTTTGACAGATAATCGATCATATGCAGATACAGACAGGTTTGCCATAAACTCGAAATTTTTATTATTTGAGTTATAACGTTCCTGCAGCGAAGGAGCGACATATATATCATTCATAAAGTGCATATACAATACTTTTCGCTTAAAGCGAACTTCGAGGGACTGACAAAATCGTTCGTTTTAACCGAAAGTTCGCTTAAACGGTTTCGTAATAAGCGAAAACATAAAGCGCGTACTTTTAAAATTGGTTCGTTTTAGGCGGAAGTTCGTTTTAAACGGGTTCGTTATAAACGAAAAATACTGTACTATATATGCATATTTGATAAAAAAATAAAATAGTTCATTTGTTTATACTTTTAGTTTTACTTCGATTTCGATAGAAAAAAGTTAATCGTTTTGATTAAAAGTAAACTGAGATCTTAAAAATAAGATCAAATAATATAATAATAATAATAAAATATTTAAATAATAATTAAAAATATGATAAATAAGATAAAATAAAATAAAGAATTAAGTGGTTTGTCCTTATCTAGAGCGAAATTTATTGCAAATAAACCCTGCTGGAGAGAAAAATCTTTCAGATTCAACACTTGTTGGTTGAATGCTTAGTAAATAATTATGTCTTTTGCAAAGGACGCCCTCTATCCTCTCCATTGCAAAAGGTCAATTTATTTTATCAAAGTCTCAGATAAGGAATGGTTTTTTTTGGCATTAAATTTATTTCGTCTGAGCTTTCCAATATTTTTTAATGAAGTATAACAAGTTATCAATTTCATTTAAATGAAATCCCGAGATTAGAGGGTTTGAATCCCGGGATTTTCGGGACTGGAAAATGTCCGGAATCCCGGGATTGCGATGCCTAGTATATACACTAGACTGGAATTAGTGGACGATTTTTCGATTTCGATGCTCCGCACCCTCTCATTTTATGCGGTTTGGTGAAAAAGTGCATGAGCCAAAAAATTGTGGGGCTAGGGTGGGGCTAAATGGCATCGCATCGAGGTCAAAGTTCACAAAAAAGCTGGGAAATTAGACAAATTGCTCCACAGTTGGTCAGAAGTTGCTCTGAGAAGGTTAAAATATATGAATAACCCCCACTAGTTTTCTCTACTGAACATTTCTTTCAAACATATTTATTCCGGTATAGGTGCCCCTTGCGTAGGCAGCTTGGAGCAAAACTTGTTTTGTATATCACAAGGCGTCATTATAGTCTCTGATGAGTTTCGCGCCCCTTCCACAGCATCGTTGTCCACATGTAAGCTTGGAGCAAAACTTGTTTTGCTGCCTACGCAAGGAGTACCTACCTACACCGGCTGAGTAAAAAATTCACATTTTCTCACAAAAATCGAATGATTTCTTCTTAACACTCAATTACGATTGCAATTATATTCAAAGTAGGGAGGTTAGTGGGGTTTCGACAATACATTTGGATTTTTGCTTTGTAGAAACCCAAAAGTTGACAACGTCACAAATCCGATCGTATGGGAGACGCCCTCTGGTGGTGAATTTCTGAACTTTAATTAATTTTGTATTTTTTGTACTCAAGAATGTTGGTGATCGCTGAATAAATCATTTAAATCGGTTCAGTAGTTTCCGAGATACGATGTTTTCTCGCTTACTTAACTACTACATCTACAAGTGGGGAGCCAATGGCATAGAAAATGGCCAGTTTTGTATGGCAGCCCCCTTAAGACTTGGAGTTAGCGGGTAGGTATGTTTGGAAGAAATATTTGGAAGAGAAAATAAATGGGTGTCGGTCATACATTTGATACATCTGGGGCAACCTGGGAGTAATGGGAGCCCATTTTATAGAATAGAATAGAATTGATTAGGGTAAATTGCACTGAGACCAGGATTGATCTATTGTGCCCGTACAAATGTTAGAGTACATCCCCTAGACCTACCGCCCTAATGAAACTTAGTAACTCGCGGGGGTCTAGGTGTTTGACGTCCTTTTCTGCAAGCCAAAACTGGCCCAGGTAACGCAACCTGCTGCGACAAGCCGCATTACAGTGCAATATGATGTGTTCGGGAGTCTCCTCTGCTGTTTCGCAGAGTCTACAGACGCTTACCTGTTCTATCCCGATTGTATGCATGTGTTTCCTCAATCTGCAATGCCCAGTTAGAAGACCTGTAGCTCATTTTATAAAAACGACCATTTTGTATGGGAGCCCCATTAAGGGTTGGAGATAGGGGATGAGTATGTTTGAAAGAAATGTTCGGTAAGGAAAACTAGAGTGGTCGGTCATAGATTTCAACCCTCTCAGAGCAACTTCTAACCAGCTGTGCAGCAATTTGTCGAATTTCCCAGCTTTTTTGTGAACTTTGACCTCGATGCGACGCCATTTAACCCCACCCTAGCCCAAAAATTGTTTGGCTCATGCACTTTTCCACCAAACCGCATAAAATGAGAGGGTGCGGAGCATCGAGAACCCATTATTAAGAATCTCCATACATCACTAATTCCACTCTAATATACACACATACAAATGAACATGTTCTGATATATGTGGGCCTTTTTCCAATAACGAAACATTCAAAATTTCTTGTACTTGTAACATTGAACAGGGAAAACCCGCTGGTTATGTACGTTATAAGCAATTCAAAGAAAACCGTTCAATTGTTTCGATCTGACACTTCAAGTGGTGGCTTTTGTTCCAACGATTTACTAACTTACTATGGAGGTATATACAGCCAAATTATCGGCTAACCTGCGGAACTGCTTCGTGCGTTCGTTGCATTGGTTCAATCGTTATTTACGCTTTCGGTATACTGTCATTGTTGTGCTCTTAGTTTCACATTTCCAATAGTTCTATTCCAAAATATGTAAATAATTGTTCGGGGCACCTGCCTAACGAGTCTTACATTTCATATTCCTACATACTTACAAATATTTATTTGTTTTTGTTGTTTGTAATATTTATACAGTATTATTTTGCGACTCTCGAATTACAATACATTATTTAAAAATGGGAGTGTGGGGTAGTACGCACTGCAGACAAATTTTGATTGAGAAACTCTTTTGTATCACACACGAAAAAAGCAGCACACGCAACACATGCCGACATCAACTCAAGTATCTTGAGTTTACTTTGCTTTCAATAACAGAGATTCTTTTCATAAAAGATATACATACATAGTACACCACAGCAGTACCACTGAGTTATGAACACTTAGCGATCACACTGAGATAATATGCTTGGTTTTTTATTTCAAATGAAATAACTGTGCTGTGCAGCAGCTGTGTCTTTTGCCATTTACCCTTTAATTGTTATGTCGAGTCATAAAGATAAAACAAATTACATTCGTATTATTCAACGAAGCAATAGTAATTTTTTGCTGAAAAATGGCAAATAAAGATCTTTTACAAATATTAACATTTTAGAATATTCGGTAGTTTTTCAACTTTATTTACCTATACTATTATATAAAAACCAATGTGACCTTGTGTTTTTAAGCCACAAACAGGAAAAAACCATTGAACCAATTTAGATAAAATAAGTAGCAAACTATTTAGTTTTCGTGGGAATAGTACACTAGCTATATTAGATTAGCCACGCCTACCTCTAACTAGTAGGTGTTAGAGGTAGGTAGGTGGTAATAAAACTTAACTATGGTACAATACGTAAGGCGATATAGGTATCAAACGATTCAGCGTATCACTGTGGTAAATACGAGCCGTATAGAATCGACCACGCCTACTAAACAAGCAAAACAAAGTGACAGTACATGTCTGCAAATCAAGACTGATATGAAATGATTCTGTGTTTCATAAGGGTAAGCGTAGACCATATTACATGGACCACACCCACCTGTTATGCCCACTATAATTATTGAAATCTTTAATGGTATATTAATGAATTGATACTATTTGATTCTGTTTTTTTCAAGGGTAAACATAAGCTTTATAATATTAACCACGCCCACCATAGTAACAGAAATCAGCTATTGTATCCTTTGTAAAACGATATGGCATCATAATTGCTTAGTTTTACAGGCAGAAACATTTAACTTTGTTTTCGTCTTCGCTGAAAAATAATTAAACAGTTAAGGAGTTAAGAAGGGAAGATGAAGGGCTTCGCTCCTTGTTCTGCTTGTGGAATGCCAGATTTACTACACTCTCATCCTGCATTACATTCATAAAAAAACTTAACTTAATTGAGAAAACACACATATCTTGAAAAACATGAAGTCAACTTCAACTAGCCAGAGATTGCTGCTTTATCGAATGATATCAATAATCCCATTACTGTGTGGCAATCATGACCAGATCGATGCGCCAGAGTGACATTAAATGGCTGCCTACTGCAAAATCGATAAAATGCTTGTAAAATATGAATTTATAGCTTTATCTTAAAAATAATACCCTTAAAACGTAGCTGGAGGTTTCAGCTTTCCTTGCCTCGACCGTCTTTCAACTTTACCTTCCCTCCTAGACGTTTTCCGACCATTCCTCCCACCTAGGGCCTTACGACGGCAAACTTGCAAATTACTAAAATTTTTAAAATAGCGGGTTCAGAACTCGGTGGCACTGCACTGTATGTATTTACTCAATATCAAAGAGCGCGAATAGGGTTTTACAACAATTAGATACATTTAACAAATTAATTGAGTTATTTGCGGAGTGGATAAAATATCATTGCGTACTATGAAATTTTCAAGTCGTATTTAATTGCTTTTGCATATTTTAACTATAGATGCATATATACCATAATTAGCGCACTAACTGAAATATCCCCTGCGCGTAGGCTTGTATGTTTAAAAGAACAAAAAGTTATTTTACGCATATTTTCTTTTAAAAAATTTAGAACTTTAAGCTATTGTTGGTAAAACATTTGAACATTTGTGTACGTTGAAAAACTTTAACTTTTTTTGTGTACTGTTATTTTTTGTAAATAAATAGAAAAAGTTTATATTAAACGCATATGTTATACGGCATATTTTTTAATTAAAGTTATATATTTTGTTGACATATTTTTTTTAATTTTTTAACGCTTGAAATTCCATGCCCCAGCTAAATGCGTATATAATACATTACGTATATAATACATTAGCTTGCATCAACACTGTTTTGCATTCTGTTGTAATAGATACTTTATATGTTTTTATACTTTTTATGTTTATAATTTTGAAATGTTCATTTAATCATTCATTCCCCCTTCTTCCAGTTTTTGAATATAGCCTTTAATTGTTTTATTAGCGGTGACATTGTACTATGGTCCCTGTGACCGGGTGATTTAGCCAAAATAGGATTTTTAAGTTTGGGTTTTTGACAAGGACCGTACCGGTTATGGTTTTTATAAAAAAGTCAGATTTTAACTGTTATCTTTTAACTTTTATTTTTCCCGACAAAAATAAAAGTTATTTGTGCCTTTTATCATTTCAGGCAAAAATAACTGTTACTATTAACTTGTTTTCGTCTCAGCAGACCGCACATTCTGAGCTATAAGACTTGTGCGACGAAAAAAATTGTATCAATAGTTTTTTAGTCGGTCAAACGACCTTTGAAAAAAATCAAATTGCCTAATATATTTGACCGAAAAAATAAAAGTCACAAAATAACTGTAATTTTTGACCGAAAAAATAACAAAATAACTGTTATTTTTACCGATAAAATAAAAGTCAAAAGTAACAGTTATTTTTGCCTGAAATGATAAAAGGCACAAAGTAACTTTTATTTTTAACTTTTATAGTAAAAGTCCAAAATTTAAAAGGCGTTTAATATTCGTGAAGCTGAGGCCATTACGATCATAGTGGTATATTCGAAAAAGTCGACCGGCAATTGTTTCGTTATGCCTTTTTGAATTGAAAATTGTAAAATAATAGTCATTTTCGGTCCCTGGTTTTCATATTATAATACTGCATCCTTTGTTTTTATTTAAAATGTCAAACTGTTATATTACGAGCAACTGAACTTGGCACTTTGAGAAAAAATACTAAGATAATTTGTTGTGAAGTGAGAAGCACTACACTATGAGAGTAAATATTTTACAAAATTTATGAAAATAAAACTGCGGCAGGATAGTCGCCTACCCCGGCAGAAAATCATAACCGATTAACATAGCCAACGCAAGGCAATGTTTTGTGGAGGCCCTATGCTCCCGAAAGGACTAAACAAGAATAAAATGGAAATAAAACCAAAAAACTTTTTGATAATTCACATTTTCTTCAACTTTAAAAAATGCGTTTAAAAAATGTTAAAATAAATATTGATGTGTGTATGTACATGTATGTATACTAGCTTTCATATAAAATAATTTTGGATGCAAAATGTCTATGCAGACTAGGGAATAATTGTGCAAGAAAAACAAGCAAAAGGTTATATAAAAATTTTACTAAATCAAAATAAAATAAATTATAATTATAATAAAATAAAGTAATTAATTTTTAACCCGCTATTAACACTTAACATATTTATGCATGATGGAGAAAAATTAGAAGCGAGATGCTCTTACTCAGCATAATCAAGTTATGTGAAAAATGTTTTCAAATGTTTCCCAATTGTTCCTATCTACTAAGTATTACTTTTTTTATTGAATTCAACTTGTATAAACATCACAATTTTCATTTACTTCTTAATCGAAATTCATTGCTTTTAACTTCACACTGTGCAAAAGATCGTTTTCTGTAATTTTTAATTCTTATAGAAGTGCTTCTCAAAAGCCAGCCTACCAGCCATATTACTGCATTCAAAACTTTATGGGCTTGTAAGAGTTTTCGTATGATATCAGTGGGGGTGGCAGTTTTTTTACCACTTTTATTTTTTCGGTACACATTATGTACAATTTCAAATTTATATCCCTTCTCCTTTAATTTTGGCCAGAAAATGTGGGCGCTGGGACCATAGTGCATTGGTTCATTTGGTGATGTAATTTTGAATTAGCATGTGCACATACATATATTTAGTTATGTAGTTGAGTATTGTAAAATGTATACGGTTCGCTAATGCGCTAGTTAGTTGGTGTTTCTTTTTGTCCAGCCCAAAACTTAATTTTTGCTTAAAGAATCCGATTTGCTAATAATATGAAAATTTGCTTTAAAAAAGTTGACACGCTGCCCTTCGGAGGTGTTGGTTCTAGCGGCATGGGCCGCTACCACGGCAAGTACGGATTTGATACATTCTCACACAAAAAATCGTGCCTCGGAAAGGACCTAAAGCCCTTGGGCGAACTGCTCTCATCGTAAGCCATTGTCATCTATGTGATTGACTGTTTCCTGATAAAACTGTTTCGTGTTTAAGCGGCCGCTACCCACCGTACTCGGATCGTAAGGCGTCCTTGCTCGGATTTCTGCTGCGCAAACGTCGCCCATTCCCGAAGTTGTACCTCTCGCACATAATAGCCTTCGGCTTTGGCATCGGCATTACATTCCTCATAAACCACTATATGCAGGTAATTTGAAATGTATTATCACTTTGAATTTGTCACAACATTTCACGGAGATTCGCACTGATATTAGCAACGCACCCTGCGAACATATACATACTCGCATTTATGAATGTTTATAAATTAAATTAAAGGGCAAACTATTATCACGCTAAAGTCATTCTGCGATCTACGAATGATCGTGCGGGCATTTATGGAGAAAGAGCGCATCATCTTGGTAAACGGAGTGGTTATTATCTTTAATATATTGCGCACGGCCTATATCACTGGGAGCATTGTTTGGGCCGATGCGATGTGCAACCCACTTATGTATGCATCCATTACTACTTTTTATATTATATTATATACATACACGCATGGACAAAACACGCATAATGGTATTCAATTAAAGCAATCATTTTCATACGTATTTCTCTTTTCCATACCTATAAATAATTGTGTAACTATTGCTTAGTCGTAAGATCAAAATCCTACTCATTGTATCACCCACTGTTCTTTTGCAGAGCGACAAAAATGATTGATTTAGAGTTTTACTTTTTTGCTTTGCTGAATGTGAAACATGCAGGTTGATGACATAAAATTTACTCTAAAATGTTATTTAATATATAATTTTGATTTGATGTTATGCTAAACACAATAAAATTTTTGAAACCAAACATAAACAGTTCATTCATTTGGGAGAAGCGTTAATAATCGCTCTCAATGTAATGGAAGGCAGAAACAGGTAAAACGTTATAAATGCGATTTTCAGCTTATCTACATAAAAAGGTTTTAAACAGCCAAAAGTGTCGCTACTCATTTGCTATACACTTAATCCTCTTTTTACGCGGTTTTTCAATAACACTTTCCAATTATTTTACGCGGTTTCACTTTTTTTATGCGGATTGTTTCGTAGTTTTTGATACTTTCGTTGCATTTCCGTTGCAACGCTTTAAATCAAACCCTTTCTAAAAAGGAAGAAGGCGTGATGTGCTTTGTTCTTGCTCCACTTACAGCCACTGTACTTCAACAAGGACTAGAAACAGCAATTGAACTTGAACATTTCAATCCTGATGATGTACGATCGGCAAAATTTCGGCGTGATTTACAAAAATCAACCGAATGTTATTGTAACTTAACTCTACAGAGGAACAAAAGAAATAAAAACCAGAGATTAGCAATGAGTACCGCAACTTTGGATACCACCGCATGAATACGCATTCTTTTTACTACATACTACTCATAACATAAGTATCGCAACCGCACGCATACAAAACCCGAACGAGTTTGCGATCATCGATTCATTTCGCGTATTACTTACACGACCACTTCGTAATCGTGTGCACAAAGACTAATAGTATATAAGTATATATATATAGTATATATGTATATATAGTATATATAGTATATAAGACTATAGTCTTTGGTATGCATATTGCACAATTCGCGTCGCGCAATTTTGGTTACCACCGCATTGATACTCATTCTTTTTACTACCTACTGCTCATAAGCACCGCAAATCATAAGTATCCCAAATTCAATCATTATGCGGTATGCGTTGTTTGCAGTGATTGAAAGCAATGCATACAAGTACAAGTGTATACATAATGCACAATTCGCGAAGCGTATGAAGCAGATATACGCATTTGGAAGAAATGTTTGCGGCATGGATTTTGCCACCTCAACTGCTGCTATTTTTTAAGCAAGTTGAAGTCTAAAAGTTATAGAATCATGCAAAACAAAAATGGTTAAATATGGTAAAAATGGTTTAAAAACACGATGGAACTCCAAATAACATATATGATGATTGAATCAATTGTCGGTAATTGGACCCACATCAATGAATTACTCTATGACAACGGGCAAAGCCATCGACTTTTCGACCATTCGTACTCTAAAAATTTTTAACATTACAAATTATTATTAATTATTATAATCTATTACACGTATTATGAATTAAATATTACTTCGTTCGATAAAGGACATTTTTTCATTTCATGTTTAAAACTATTACATTAAATTTATTATTTGAGTACGTATACATTTATTGTAAAACATAAAAAATTGGGTATATCCAAGGCACATTAATAAGGTAGTGGTGGCAACACGGCTGATTAAACTTTTTTCTTCTGATTCTCTTTTGATTTCTTCTGATTTTCTTTTGTATTTTCGCCAATGGGCATCCTCATTGTCAAAAATTGGTAAAATTGTTTTTGTGTTGCTTGTGTTTTGATTTGATTTTGTCAACGAGGATGCTCAAAAGCACTAACAAAATACATGGGAATTTTGTTTTTGCAGTAGTGCCATCACCTTATTAATACACCTTGCCATGATTTTGTTAGTGCTTTTGGGCATCCTCGCTGTCAAAATCAAATCAAAACACAAGCAACGCAAAAACAATTTTTGGCAATGAGGATGTCCATTCGCGAAAAATCAAAAGAAAATGAGAAGAAAGCAAAAGAAAATGAGAAGAAAAAAGTTTAATCAGCTGTGTTGCCACCACTACCTTATTAATGTGCCTTGATTGCCGTCTTCGTTTGAATCATTCGCACTACCGCATTCCGAAGTGCATAGTTCGTTTGGATCATCGGCAGCACCGCATAGCCGAAGTGAAATGAAGATGCGATAGTTTGCGTTCGTTTAGTATTGCAAGCTGATGATTCGTTCGTTCGGATTACTAGTATTCGGAATGAATGAAGCATTGCGGTGGGGATACATACTGATATCCGTTTTTTTGAGCAGTGGCACATATCGCACCACATTTTACACGAATACATATTGAGCGATTAAAATATGACCGCATGCAGATCTCTGATGAAAACCTAAAATTTAATGACTGACTACTTTAAGTAGTAAAATGCAATTTTTATTATTTTTATTTACCCTGATTACTTCATTGAATTAAACTTATATGATGTTTCGTTTCTATATTTTAATGAATGATTTTGAATACATATATGTATTTTTGAATAAATTATATTTGTTTTACATGTGCGAAAATTTCCAAGTGTACTCTCCGAGCGGATGAATCACTTCTTGGACATCCTCTCCTCATGGAGCAACTCCTGTGGCCTTACGGCCAACCCGGAAAAGACGGATCTTGTTCTCTTCACAAGGAAGTACAAGGTTCCGCCTTTCAGACTCCCCACCCTGAATGGAACCCCGCTCAAAATGAGTAAGGAGGTTAAATACCTGGGGCTGATATTAGACTCCAAGCTCACCTGGAGCGCAAACATCGCTGAGAGGGCAACAAGAGCCTCCAGGGCCATCTACTGCTGTAGGCGGGTGGTAGGTGCCAGATGGGGGCTCCAGCCGCGCGTCGTTTCCTGGCTATATGAGGCAGTGGTTGAGCCTATCCTTCTCTATGGTGCTGTTGTCTGGTGGCCCGCGGCAGCCAGCCGAGTCAACCTGAAGCAGCTCGATAGAGTCAGGAGACTTGCTGCCACCCTCATAACTGGAGCCATTCGTTCTACGCCTACTAAGGCGCTTTTCGCTATCCTTAATTAGATCCCCTCGAGTCTTCTAGTTAGGCAGTCCGCCAAGATTGCCGCTGTGCGGCTAAATGCCATATGCAGTTGGGCACGAACGGACCTGGGCCACACTAGAATACTAGGGTTGGATCTTCCAACCCAGACGAATATCGACTATATAGTCCTTCCCCTAGCTTTGAGCGTCGCCCGCTGCTTAACGCTATCGAAATCTTCACGGACGGCTCTAAACTTGATAACAGGGTCGGATGTGGGGTTTTCTGTGATCAATTAGGGGCCAGTATTACTGCTCGTCTCCCTGACCACTGTAGCGTCTTCCAACCGGAGACCATGGCTATACTGCTAGCAGTGGGTCGGTTGCAATCGCAACCCTCTCTTCCTTCGGCTATATGTATTTTCTCAGATAGCCAGGCAGCAATAAAATCTTTGATAGGTACATATACCTCTTCTAAACTGGTTGCAGAGTGCAGAGCAGCTCTGAATGACATAGCGGAGCATGCCAGGGTTCACCTGAGTTGGGTCCCGGGGCATAGCGGAATCGCTGGCAATTGTGCGGCTGACGAGTTAGCCAGAAAAGGCACTCTGCTTACAGCTCCTACTACGTTGTGTAGCACCCCCCTTGCGACCGTCAAATTGATGGTCAAGCAGGCCTATTCCCGCCTGGCTAACCGACTCTGGGCGGAGGAGAACCTATGTAGGATCTCCAAAGAAACCTGGCCGTCGCTTAACCAAGGCAGAACACGCGAATTGCTCCGACTGAATCGGAATTCTTCCATTTATTCCACAGTTTCTGTGCTAACGGGACACTGGACGATCGGCGCACACGCCAGGAGACTCGGTCTTCCGTTCAATGACTTCTACCGCAGCTGTGACGATGCGAGCGAGGAGGAGAGCGTCGAGCACCTGATGTGCCACTGCCCAGCACTAGCGAGGAGATGTCTCCGGGTGCTGGGTGCGCCGTTCTTCAGCAGCTTGGCCGACCTAACAGGACCCAGCATCGGCCGCATCGCCCGATTCATTGTAGAATCGGGATGGCTCCTGCCTAACACCCGGGGGGTGCGCAAGACTGAAGGGCAACCACGTCCTTCACGTGGTACCACAACGGGCCGCAACGTGGCCTACGTGAGCTCTTCAAGCTGCCACCCTAACCTAACCTAACCTACATGTGCGAAAAAAATTATATATTTTCAAGTTCGGAACAAGTTGGGGAATTTATATGAAAACCTAACTGTTTATGTGCGGATATTCATTTCATACGATTTTATTCCTAAACTGGGACTAATAAGGGATTTTGTATATTTTGTATGAATATCTGGCTTTTTTACGCAGTAAACCGCATATAAAGTGGATCAAGTGTAATTTAATTTGTAAATAAATAAATATATTTTTGGCGACTCGCTTAAAATGCTCGCCGGTGAAAATCGTATTCAACAATGAAGAAAGTGATTTTTTTACTGTTAATAAGAAATTCAAAAATTGCGTATGTTTATTTATGGCTGTGTTGTTTAAAATTATTGCTCCTTGCTTTATTGGTTGGGATTATAGAATCAGATACATTGATTTGTATCAAAATTAATAGTAGAATGTTACAACTCTACGCCGTGGATGGTAAAATTGTATACACCTACACTAGTCAGAAAAAGTTTGCGTACAGGCAAGTCAAAATTATGTTATCATCAATTTTGACCTCAAATATGGGTTCTCTGTTTACCAAAACTTATCCACATTATTCATATATGCCTTAACTGCACTTTTTGTTGTGTTTTAGATGCATTAAAACAATAATTTTCCATATATTCGTATTTATTGACAATATACTCACAAAAAAGTTTGCGTACAAAACTAATAACGGGAATTTCTAGTTATGTTTTTTATTTTTATTTGGAAATTTGTATTCCATTGAGCAGTAGGTTAGGTTAGGTTAGGTTAGGGTGGCAGCTAGAAGAGCTCACTTAGGCCATAGTGCGGCCCGTTGTGGTACCACGTGAAGGACGTGGCCGCCCTTCAGGCTAACACACCCCCCCGGGTGTCAGGCAGGAGCCATCCCGATTCCGTGATGAATCGGGCAATGCGGCCGATGCTGGGTCCTGAGAGGTCGGCCAGACTGCTGAAGAACGGCGCTCCCAGCACCCGGAGTCGTCTCCTCGCTAGTGCTGGGCAATGGCACATCAGGTGCTCGACGCTTTCCTCCGCGTCCACATCGTCGCAGCTGCGGCAATGGTCGTTGAAGGGGAGGCCGAGTCTCCTGGCGTGCTCGCCGTTCGTCCAGTGTCCTGTCAGCACAGATACTGTGGGATAGATGGAATTCCGCTTTAGCCGCAGTAATTCACTTGTTCTGCCATGGTTAAGCGACGGCCAGGTTTCTCTGGAGATCCTACAGTGGCTCTCCTCCGCCCAGAGTCGGTTAGCCAGGCGAAGATACGTCTGCCTGATCATCAGTTTTACAGTCGCAAGGGGGATGCTACATTGCGTAGTGGGTGCTGGAAGCAAAGTGCCTTTTCTGGCCAGCTCATCTGCCGCACAGTTACCAGAAATGCCGCTGTGCCCAGGGACCCAACTCAGGTGAACCCTGGCATGTTCCGCTAAGCTGTTTAGGGCGGCACGACACTTTGCTACCAGTTTGGAGGAGGTATAAATACCTTTCAAGGATTTGATTGCAGCCTGGCTATCCGAGAAAATACAAATAGCCGAGGGAATGGGGGGTTGCGATCGCAACCGGTCCACAGCCAGCAGTATTGCCATGGTCTCCGCTTGGAAGACGCTACAGTGGTCCGGGAGCCGAGCAGTGATGCTGGCCCCCAATTGGTCGCAGAAAACCCCACACCCGACTCTATTGTCAAGTTTAGAGCCGTCTGTGAAGATTTCGACGACGTCTGGCAGTGAGCGACGGTCCTCTGACCAGTCGTTCCTGCTGGGTATCCCTATAGTGAACTTATGTTCAAAGCTAGGGGGAAGGACTGTGTAGTCGGTCTGTGTCGGGGTTGGAAGATCCAGCCCGAGGATTCTAGAGTGGCCTATGTCCGCCCGTGCCCAACTGCGTATGGCATTCAACCGTACAGCGGCAGTTTTGGCGGACTGCCTTACTAGTAGGGTCGAGGGGACCCAATTAAGCATAACAAAAAGCGCCTTGGTAGGCGTGGAACGGATGGCTCCTGTTATGAGAGTGGCAGCTAGTCTCCTGACTCTGTCGAGCTGATTCAGGTTAGCCCGGCTAGCCACCGCAGGCCACCATACAACAGCGCCGTAGAGGAGGATGGGCTCGACCACTGCCTCATAGAGCCACATAACAACGCGAGGCTGAAGCCCCCATCTTGCACCCACTGCCCGCTTACAACAGTAGATGGCCCTGGAGACTCTTTTTGCCCTTTCCGCGATGTTTGCGCTCCAAGTTAGCTTGGAGTCTAGTATGAGCCCCAGGTATTTCACCTCCTTACTCAGTTTGAGCGGGGTACCATTTAGGGCGGGAAGTCTGAAAGACGGAACCTTATATCTCCTTGTAAAAAGAACAAGATCCGTCTTTTCCGGGTTGGCTGTAAGGCCACAGGAGTTGCTCCATGAGGTGAGGATGTCCAGGAAGTGGTTCATCCGCTCGGAGAGCACACTCGGAAATTTGCCAGCTATGGCCATCGCAACATCGTCGGCATAAGCAACGACCTTGCAGCCAACAGCCGCTAAGTTGACAAGCAGTCTATTCAGGGTTAGATTCCACAGGAGCGGCGACAGAACGCCCCCCTGGGGGGTTCCCCTGGTGACTGACCTGCGAAGATGCGCCGTTCCCAACGTGGAGTTGATACAACGGCTGTTAAGTAGGGCGCTGATGAAGCTTACCAGTTTACTGTCAACGCCAAGATTCGAAAGAGCCACTCCTATCGCAAGAGGGCAGACATTATTAAATGCGCCCTCTATGTCTATAAAAGACACCAGGGTGTACTCTTTGTATGTTAGCGACTTGTCTATGTAGTCGACCAAGGAGTGCAACGCAGATTCAACCGACCTACCCCTTGTGTAGGCATGTTGCGACTCAGAGAGAGCGGTTGGATCGATAAAGCTCCTGATGTGGACGTCGAGTATCCTCTCGAGGGTCTTCAGGAGAAACGATGTCAGGCTTATTGGCCTGAAGTCCTTTGCCTTGACGTGCGAGGTCTTCCCGGCCTTAGGAATGAAGACGACATCCACCTCCCGCCATGGGAGGGGGATGTAGCCCCATTCTAGGCATGCCCTAAAGATTGCAACGAGCCACGGCACCGTCGATTCCGCGGTTTGCTGCAATTCGGCCGGGATGACGCCGTCCGGTCCCGGAGATTTGAAAGGCTCGAAGGAGTTAATAGCCCACATAACCATGGTGTTATCAATGCGGACGTCAGTTAAGGACCACGAATGTGATTCCTCCGGAGTTACCGCTTCGGCATCAGGAGGGGTATTCCCCGGAAAGTGCGCGTCTACTAACACTTCTAGGGTTTCCCCACTGGACTCCGTCCAGTCACTGTTTGCCTTCTGAATGGTTGTGGGAATAGATGGGGAGCTGCTGAGAATCTTGCGGAGTCGGCCGATGTCAGAGACTTTTTCAATACCGCCGCAAAAGGATTCCCACGATTCCCTCTTTGCCCGCCTGACCTCCTGCTTGAAGGCTCTGAGGTCAGATCTGTACGCGTCCCAGGAGTTATTCCTCTTGGCCGCGTTGAAAGAGCGTCTGCACGCGCGCCGTAATCTAGCGATTTCGGAGTTCCACCAAGGTGGTTTTGTTTTGCCCCGGTATGCCCTAGGCTTACACGCAGCAGCCGAAGCACGACTGAGTGAATTAGTTAGAGCGGCCACCGCGGTCTCAATGTCTCTAGTACACAAGAGCCGCGGTGGAGATAAGGATAAAGTGGATGAAAGGGACAAACGGAAAATCTCCCAGTTCGTCCTACGCTTGTTGCGGAAGGGTGGTCTGGCCGGTGTACTCAGATCCAAGCGGAAGCTGATGTACCGGTGGTCGGAGAAGGAACACTCCTCCAAAACCCGCCAGTCCCTGACCAGGTGCCCAGAGAGCGCGTTGGTCAGTGTGACGTCCAGAACCTCCCTCCGAGTAGCGGTAAGAAAGGTTGGTTCCCTACCCCTGTTAGCAATGCCTAGGTTAGTATTCAATATAAATTGAAAAAGCGACTCACCGCGTTCGTTCTGGTCGCTGCTTCCCCAGGCATCGTGGTGTGCGTTGGCGTCCGCCCCGATGATGAGCGGAATGCCTCGCTCGTTGGCTGCTGCAGTCGCCTCCCCCAGTGGCCCGTAAGGAGGTGTAGGCCCGTGGTCATGTGCCATATAGCTGGATACGATCCAGTACACCCGGGAGTGTATCTCAGCTGCTATGGCCACGCAATCCCCGTCGCAGTACCTAGGAAGAAGAGAGGCATTAATGGTGTCTCTAATGAGGGTGCAGGCCCTAATTTTACCTGCGCCGTGGTGGGATACAGTCCTGTATCCATTTAGGCTGAGCCCACGAACCCGATCATGAACGATCCATGGCTCCTGGACTAGCACGATGTCCTCCCTGCTGGATGCCAAGTGGAGGAGAAGGGCAGCCGAAGCTGCCTTGGAGTGGTGGAGATTAATTTGGAGTATCCCCACCATCTCCAGGAGCGTCGACCACCGTTGCGTCGCCGTCCTCCTTCCCAGCGAAAATGTCGTCCAGGTCGGACAGCGAGATATTCTCGTCCTCAGGATCGACGTCGGTCCTCACCTCAAGACTTTCGAAAAAGGCGCCGATCATCTCCGAATCGGAAACGACACTGTCGGCGCCGTCTTCGGAAGCGGTGTCGTGGACAGGGGGCGCCGCAGAAGGCCCCGGTGTTGCCCCTAGTAGGCTCTGCGGATCTGATGGTGACTGGTCACCTCGGTAAACCCGCAGTGTGACCGAGTCAAAGCCGTAGCTGACCACACCTCCGGTGGCGGCAAGTGGCTTGAGGGATTCCTTGTTAAGGACAATCATGACTTCCCTCAGAGAGCCACGCGGTTCGCTCACCCACACCACCTTCCAGTTTTGAGTGGGGAGCTCCGGGTTGCCGGCCCGGAGGTAATGCAGAATTGCTGCTGGGTCAGATGGCTCTGCAGGAACCCAGGTCTTGGATCGCGGTCTGCTGGGGATTTCATCCCGGGGCACCGCGCGTAGGCTGGCACCTGGCCAGACTTCCCCCAGCTTACTCACCGCCAACCGAAACAGGTCCGCGGAGCGCTGGTCGGAGCAGGCCATTAGCTTTACCCGGCCTTGGTGCCAGCCTGCGTCCCTACACTTGGGAGGGGGACCCGGGTTCGCTGCTAGAACCTCGTCGTAGACAGACAGTAGGGCTGACCTGACTGTCCGCCATTTTTCAGCGGAGATAGCTCCATCCGCACTGTTACCATCAACGAGGGCCCATACCAAGTTACCCTTGATGACGTCACTGAAGGTCCGACCAGACGTCGGAGCCGGTGCCGCTAGCTTCGGCCTCTTGCTGGCCTGAGCCACCTGCGGGGGTTGCTGCTGCTCCTGCGACCTCTGTCGCTTTGAGGCAGACTGAAGGGAATGAGGCGAGGCATTCTTGGTGTGAATGTTCTTCCTCGCCCATTCCAATGAGGCCTGATCCCTCTCCGAGAGATCTCCCGGCGGGATCTTCTCCAGCCTTCGCAGGACCTTATAGGCCGTCTTCCTTGTGCGGTAGGCCCGCGTAGAGGGGGCGACTTTGGAGTTTGCGCCTGAAGAGGGGGCGGCGCTGTGGGAGGCTGCAGGGGTGGGCTGAGCCGGGCTTTTCGCCGAGGCAAGTGCCGGGCTTTTCGCCGAGGCAAGTGCCGGGCTTTTCGCCGAAGGTCTGCCGTCCTGAGCAAGTGCGGGCTTTGGGGGCAGGACACGATCGCCCGGCGGTTTCTGCCTGGTAGCGGACGTGTTGCCCGAAGAGGAGGGATGGTCCTTGGAGCCGACCTGCTGCTGCCTAGCTACTGGAGCCCTAGCTGCAGAGGCGGGTTTCCGCTCCCTTTGCGGGTTAAGCGGGCGAGTTCCCTGGGGAGTCGACGTGCGCCCCCCTTTAAGGCTAGGCGCACGCGTCCCCTGTGGGTTGGGCTTGGGTTTTTTGAATTTGTATTCATGGCTGATGGGTCCCCACTCGTGGCCGCTATCTCCGCCCGGTTGCGTAGTCACTATAGGATCCCATGGTTATCTATGCAAGCAGTGAGGCCATGCGACGGGTTGGCAGCTGCCCTTATGGGGTCAGCTGCTCAGAGCCAGATCCAGTGCAAGTCAGGAGTGAAACTCAACTGACGCCTACGCCACCAACTCAACGGCGACGGGCATTGAACGTACCACGAGGCCTGCCAGGGTTTTAACGGGACGGAGGCAGCCGTGGCATTAGCCTGAAAGCCATTTCCACTGGGTGTCACTCCAGTGTACTCAGGTAACAGAATACCACGACCACCGGCCCAAAAGCAAACAGTGTCCAAACAGGAGGTAAGAGAGAGGTCCGGGGACGAAAACAGGGTCTTATCAACCGATACGTATATCGGGGGGGGGGGGGGTCAGGCAGGTCATTTAGCGTTACCCAGGATGCACCACGAGGAGGCGACCTGCACTACATCCCATTGAGCAGTAAACGGACTTGTAAATTATTTGGAACGGCAATAGAATCCAACAGAAAAAAATTAAAAATGGATAAAAGGATAATCTTACTAAAACTTTCCAAAATTGACAAACAATTTCATGAAATTATGGAAACTTTTGGAGAGCACGTTCGTCATTTCAAAAAGCCATCTTAAATTTCGGAAAAATTCGGATCTGGCCATTTACTTAAGCTACCCAAGCAATAGGATTCGATTGTTTTGCGATCAGTGCATCATAATCTTAGGCCAGTTGCATCTAATATCTTCAGAAATGTACAGAAATATTTTATAAAACCCAGTAGCAGTGCCTTTATAAGAAAATTCATGAAAAAAACATATTTCCCCTACATAATAGCATGTAAGAAGCCCATATTTAGCTTACTAACAAGGAGCACAGAATTTCTTTCGTGAAAGAGTCCATCAAAGAGTCTAGAAAACCGGATTTCCGGGACTATGTGTGACTATGGAGTAGGACGATTTATTATACTCTGATAATGGTTTGGCATATTTGGCATTAAAAGGCATCAACTAATTTGAAGAGGATTCAGTTAATAACAAAAATCTGACATTAACAGTAAAGCATAGCATTTGAGGCGGTATGGTATGGGGCTGCATGTCTAGTAAAAGAGTGAGCAGGCTGTGTTTTTTTTTTTTTTTTATTCAGAAATGGTTCCGAGGGGTTATTTACATATTCTAAAAGCGTATGCAATCCAAGGTTTTACAATTTTGGATCAGGTTCCAACATTTCTTTTCAACTTTACGATGACCTTAAGGCGCAATGCATACGATGTGAAGCTATCTTTCCTATTAGTTACCTGGGCCGGTTTTGGCTTGCAGAAGAGGACGTCAAGCACCTAGACCCCCGCGAGTTACTAAGTTTCATTAGGGCGGTGGGTCTGGGGGATGTACTCTAACAACTGTAGGGGGCACAATAGATCAATCCTGGTCTCAGTGCAATATACCCCTTACCAATTCTATTCTATTCTATCTTTCCTATTAACTGGCTCAAAAAAATTGAAAAAATTTCTCCCTAGTCACCTAACGTGCATTTAATTAAATATATAAGGGTTTACTTGAACTCTGAGCCCAACAACACTCCATCTTCAAAGATATAGTAAACAAATATAACAATTCAAGGATATAACAAAAGAACAGCTGAAAAAACACATAATTTAATAAAATGTATGCCGAAACTTCTACAGGGAGTTCCAATAAGAGAAGCATATCCAAAAAGTTATTAATTTTTGGACAAAACTTAGTTTAAATTAAATTTTTGCTACATAACCTTATCTTGTACGCAAACTTTTTCTGAGGTGAATTCATAACACATTTTGTTTTTTGCCCTTCTTTTGCAATTTGGTAAAGTTTTTGTTATTATTATCTTAATAGAATAAAAGAACTAAGTTTATGGAAAAAATAAAAAATATTGTGTTTTTGAAAAATTACTTTAAGTGATTTATTTTTCATATGAAAAAACTATGTACCCCTTGTACGCAAACTTATTCTGACTAGTGTACATCAAGTGGTACCACATTTCCAACACCCGACACTAGGGACGCTAACTCGTATTTCGAGAAATTATCGGATCTTCCAGCAAATAATGTCATGTTAAAGGACATGAAAAGGCATCGAAAGCGAATTTAAATTGAAATATTAAAAAAATGCCTCTTTATGTCAAATACAACGATCAAGTTTGTCAGCGAGTACAGACAAAGGAAGTGTAGAATCCAAGCTTCACCCTCAATTTCGGATGGTGGAACTGTTTTCTAAATAAGTTCAGGGATTGATCGTTAAACAAAGATTGAAAAATACCTATCACATTATTATTGGCAACACTGTGCGAAGTTAAAATGTTTGGAGAGGTAAAGCGAATTTCTTGCAAAGGAAATATGGCAACTCCAGTAATCAGATTGTGTTAATTTTGTGAAATCATTGTCAGTTCGTTGGGAATAAACCTCTAATTGATAATTTAACTTTCGACGCTAACGAAGATGTCCAATCACGACGAGTTGATTGCACAGTTTATAGAGATAAGTGGAGGAGAAGAAAGTGTTGCCAGATTCTATTTAGCCAGTTCCAACTGGTCATTGGAGGTCAGTAGACGCGTCTGTCATCTGGTCATACTTGTATGGATAAGAACTAAGCGGATTGTGGTAACCATTGCAGGATGCTCTGTCTAATTTCCTTGGAAATCAAGGGGAAAGCGAGAGCAGCGGTAATGACCAGTCTGGGGCGAGAACTGGGGGCGGGTCGTCCTCTGAGGAGCATTCGGCACACACAAATACTGCCGGTGGTAGCGCTGTCCCTGAGAACAGCGACGCCGACAATTTTGGAAAAAAGTCCACCGACAGGCCGAGGTATGCATGCTGATTGTTGTTTGTTTAGGTGGCGGCGACGATTCTTATTCATGTCTCAGATTCGCCACATTGAATGCGTTGACAAAACGCTCGTCCAGCGAGGAAGAGGGGCAGGCTTTTTATGCTGGTGGTTCGGAGCGGTCAGGCCAGCAAGTGTTAGGGCCACCGAAACGCAAGAATTTCCGGGAGATGCTGACCGATATGTTTCGGATGGCGCAAGACCAAAGCGGCGGTGAAACAGCTGCGTCGGCTGCGCCCTCTACCTCCTCTGGCGTCAGTTGGGGCCAAGGAGTGCGTCTGGGCATGACCGATAGCGACCACGCGGTTGTAGCTTCACAGGACAGCGCAAGCGGTACCGATGACAAAAAACCCGTGGTAGTGCTGAAACTCTGGAGTCAGGGCTTTTCAATTGATGATGGGGAGCTGCGTCTTTACGACGATCCAGAGAACAAGGAGTTTTTAGAAACTGTGATGCGTGGGTAAGAGCCATTTTCAACAGAGTACTCCTTGGAACGATCAGTTTGAATGTGTGTTGAAATTGACAGTGAAATTCCGAATGAATTGCTGGAAATGGGCTGGATGGTGAACGTGGATGTGGAGGATCACAGACTTGAAGAATACAAGCGGACCGCCGCAACCCAAACGTTTAAAGGATCTGGACATACATTAGGCAGGTAAGCGCAGGTTCTACACATGAAGTCGGTTATTGATCGGTTATCGAGTCGAGTGGGCAAATTCTGAGAACTGGTATATTTTAATTCTTTTAATTCTTTAATTTAATTCTTTCTTTTAATTTGGAACTCTTAATAGTCCCACGCCAAACATCGAGGGCGCGACACTTCCAAGTAAGCAGCCAGCAGCAGCTCAAGCAAGTGAAAGCCAGGCCGACAATGAGAAAACTGCGAAAGAGAAAATTAACGTAAATACAGAGCAGCCAACCACCACATTACAGATTCGCCTGGCTGACGGTTCGCGTTTAATGGCACAATTCAACCTGACGCACACTGTGGCTGATATACATCAATATATACAAATGTATGTACGCCAATTTTGGGTAAAATTGTACGAAACGTAGTAAAAAATAATTTATTTTAATTATCCCAGCGCAAGGCCCCAGTATGCAAACAGTAACTTCAGGCTGGTCTCATCGTTCCCGACACGCGAATTGGCCGACAACTCTGCAACGATTGAGGCAGCTGGACTTAAGAACGCTGCGATATTGCAACGAATGATGTGAATTATTACGGCCAGCATGCTAGTATCCATAACACATTCAGAAGTGCATGGTATTTAAATTTATATTTTCTCTAGTGTAGATGAATATGGAATATTGCAATGCCAATTCTACATAATAAAAATAAAAAAATGCACGAACCAAGCTTCGCATTATGGTTTTAGTTCGTCACAAATATTGCTTAAGACTTTCCCTTTGCCTTTTGAATACTTTTACTTTGAAAACCAATACAAAACCTCACTGGATCTGTTATCCAATAATTAATTATACGCATGAATCTGCACGTGTACTTAAATGAATACGCAATTAACGCCTTCTCTAGCTTTCTTCAATATGATTATCCAAAGAGTCTATATCAAATAAACTTGAAGCAAGACATGTAATGTTGAGTATATTCGAAGTATTTGAAATAAATTTTATTTCACTATGATTTTGTGAGAATGTAAAAATTCTTAACAAGCTCTCCTTGATGAATAAGCATACGGCTACTAATTACTCTTAGATTAAAATCAACTTAGCTAATTCTCAACAATCGAATAAGTAATTCCATCCAAATTCGGTTTTGTCAAGTCGAATCTTCTGGTAAAGTAGATTGGCAAGCAGTGTGTTGGTGACTTTGTATTGCAGTGGTTGAATTCGTGGTTGTGATTCGTTGGCTGCCTGCGGTCTGCGTTACTGGGACATTAGTTCATTTACTTCACCGAGCACTCCCTGAATGTGCTGCATAAAGTCTTGGCGCAATGAGTTGAGCCAGTTATGGAGTCCGTCTTTGCCTACATGGTTGCACGCAGTGTATTTGTGTGCCATTGCCAGAGTCACCGGGAGTGTCATGCTGTTCGCGACAGAGTTACCCGTTGACACAGTTGCGACTGGCACATGCGGCCGATAGATGAAAATACGGTGTGGTAGCTGCAGTTCTGGGTCGTACAAGCTGTTATTAACTAACAGCCGATTGCTGCGATCCATGCACACTGAGAACGAGTGCACCTCGAAGCGATTAACCTCCGCAGAGTAGCGATGCATTGAGCGTAGTACCGAACGGTCATTGCTCAGTTTAGCGTTCGGAAGGAAGAACTCATCTGGAGAAAGCAACACGACATGCCGCGCCAGATTCATGTTACGTAGCAGACAGTCCTCCTCAACAATGCTGCGCACGCGTTCCGTGCTGTTTGCGTAATTGAAGGGGAAATTGAACGGCAGCAGGTGCATCTGAATGCCCTTGGTAAGCAGCACTTTCTGGAGAACCCGCTGGGGTAATTCATCAGCATTATAAACGACGAAATGCTCAACGCCAAGTACGAAATGATAATAGAAAAACTGCAACCAATTAGATTCATCGTCTTTGGCAAAGCTCGAGCTCGCGTTGAAGCTAACCAAGTCGACGCAAATTGTGGCCAATTGCCTAGCTGTTGTAGTTTCTTCGTCCCTCCTTTTCACATGCCGCAGCCGCAATCTATACTCAGATCGTGGGGCGGTCGCGCTAAGATCAGTGTATGCTATGCTCTGCGGCAGTCCAGAAATGCTTCGAAGGCGACAAAAAAAGTTGTAGCTGGTAAAATCAGTGCCTTCAGCTGCACTCCCAGATCCCGAAGACGTGCGTTGAAAGTGAAACTTGCCTTGAACAATTCGGTCGTCGTACAGGGCACTGCAGTGGAAGTTTACTACAGCACCGCTTTTTCCGACAACGAGAGCCACCGCTTCTCCGCCCACCAGCAACTCGTTCCGATGCCAGTAAGCTGCGTACGCATGAAAGGAGTCTCCAATAACTTGCCACACGGGCAATGGTCGTGTGAAATCGTACACAGTTTTGGCCGTAATGTTGCTGACTTGGCGTAGAACAGCTGCATCCTTACGGCTAAAAAAGTTTACGGCACTCAGCACATCCTTCAGCCGGCTATTCTCGCTCTTGTAAAATAGCAGCACCGTCACACTGATGCACGACACGAGAAACAACAGAAGTTGGTGATATTTACGCATTTCGGCTTCATCTAATGCTCATCACTATTAGTTGAGTTATAAAATAATGCCCGTATAAAAATACTCCAGTGACCTTAAAACCTAAACAAAGCTGCCGCAATCAATAGCAGATACCCAAAGAAGCAATTTGCTTGAAGTATCGACGATAGAATTAATCGAATTCGTCAACCATATGAAATAAATCGCTTATATAAAAACACTTAAATTTGGACACATTTCAATATAATCGACATTGCAATTCAATGAGTTAAGAATACTATATTTTCCAATTGATCAGCAAATTTTTTCAACCTATAATATTTTATTTAAAGATTGAAATTCACATGACCATCAATATAATGAATTTCTATCGAGCTTACTTTGAGCTGGTAATACCAAAGGTATTCAAAATAATATATATGTACCAGTGATGCTTATACAAAATCAAATCATAACCCACAGCAAGTGGGCGGCCATTTTCACCAATTTGACAATTAGCATGTCCATTCGTGAATAATCAAAAGAAAAAGTTTTATCAGCTGTGGTGCCACCACTACCTTATAAATTTGCCTTGTACCAGTGTCTAGTGTTGAGCAAAAAATCGCAACCGGTGATTTTTTTCACTGTGATTTTGTAATCACAGTGTCACACTGCGGTTGACTGGCAACGAAAACAGCGATTGTAAATCACTGTTTTGCCAAAATCGCTGTGAACAAATGAGAAGCGAATCGCACCTTGACTGGCAACGAAAACAGCGATTGAAAATCACTGTTTTGCCAAAATCGCCGTGAACAAATGAGAAGGGAATCGCACCTTGACTGGCAACGAAAACAGCGATTGAAAATCACTGTTTTGCCAAAATCGCTGTGAACAAATGAGAAGCGAATCGCACCTTGACTGGCAACGAAAACAGCGATTGAAAATCACTGTTTTGCCAAAATCACTGTGAACAAATGAGAAGCGAAACGCACCTTGACTGGCAACGAAAACAGCGATTGTAAATCACTGTTTTACAATAATCGCTGTGAAGAAATGAGAAGCGAAATGCACCTACACATATAGTGATTTCAGCACTCGTTTCTCTGCTCTGTGAAAATGCTGCTAACATTTATTTCACTTTCTAGTGCTCCCTTTTCCACTACAGGCAAATGATGGATATCGCTTTGAGAGACTATGTATATCTTTTTCGCCTGCACGCATGTCTCCATCCAGCATATCTATTTGCACATTGGCAGCATACAAATTGTATGAGAAACGCCGTAGGAAGAATGCCGAAATGTAGCAATACAAGCAACAACAGCTAACATTTAATGATGATAACCTCCTTACCTTTTCTCATAAGTTTGAAAACTAACATATAATCTGCTTCCGGCACAGATTTTAATATAAAAGAAAATTCTATGGCCCAACTTCCAGTCGCGGAAATTTTCGCAAGCAAGAAACAGCTGATATTACTATTTCGTTTCCACCACGAATTACAACCCCATCATCAAAGTGAAATTTGTATGGAAAGTTGCTCATATATATGTAATGCAAAACTGTAGCGACAGCAAATCATAAAGTCAATATTTTTTGGACGTAAATTGCTTAGAACTGGATGTGTAACTTCCTTAATATTAGACATTTTCTTCCGGCTAATATTTGAATCGAAAACCATGTTAATTTTTTCGCATTCATACAAGACCGCGAGCTGCCGCGTGCGATAGATAAGTTCTTGCAGAAAACTGTGATTCAAAATCGCAGTTTTCAATCACAGCGATTTTTACATCGCAATCGCAAATCACACTGTGATTTGAAAATCGCCGTTTTGCTCATCACTACCAGTGTCATCCCAAATATAGAGATGTCAAGCGATTGCCGGTAGAAGCAGTGCTGCCACAATTTTGCTCAAGCATATATATAATACAAGGCTCAAGGTACATTCGCCAACATCACAGTACAACAATAGTGAAATATGAGCGAGAAAGCGTATGAACGAATGTACCTTGACAGCTGTAAAAAGTCAGGTGCGTTCAGGCGGGAAAAAAATTGACTGGAAAAAATAAAAATTTGTCGAAATTAACTGAAATTTCTTCAACCGCCCCTGGAGCAGTTTGACAGTTGTTCATGTGTAGAAGTGCACATGTATACACGCATAGAAACACATTAGCAAAATTTCGTGTTTTCTGTGTCATCGCTTGTCTCCCTTTGATTTCCGAATGAAAACACATTGTGAAGATAGGTTAGTGCCAATCAGAGTTGCCGCTGTTGGTCATTTCGGACCAAAATTGGTCAGATTTTTTTACTTTGGTCTGTTTTCGGTCCGTTTTGTGATGTGAATATTTTTTCATTAGTACACAAAATTTATTAAAAAAAATAAAATTGTTATATAAAAATGGCAGCCGCCGTGGCTCAGTTGGTTAGTGCGTTGGACCGCGAGTCGAAGGCAGCAAACCGCAGGTTCAAATACTGCCCGTAATAACACCTAAAAAAATAACGGGAAAATTCGTTTTCTCTTTCGGTGGCTGTCCTCTCAGCTGGAAATGGCAAACCTCTGAGAGTAAAAATTGCCTATGATAAAGCTCCCAACCTGCCGTTCGGAACCGGCATAAAAACTGTAGGTCCCTTCTACCCGCGTACAAATTCACACGCACAACACGGGTGGTTGCGGGAAGCTAGGCCTTAGTCTCGCGTAAGCGGGCTGTCGTGCCAGTCAATTAATTAATTATATAAAAATGACTTTAAAGATAACCCAAATTTTTAATTTGGTCGGTTGAGGTCGGGTTTGGTCGGAAGTTTGGTCGAAAAAAATGTTTCAAGTGGCAACACTGGTGCCAATATAGAAGTATTACATATATGTGCTCAAGCAATGTATTACTGAAAAGAAACAAAAACGATCGGTTCGTTTTGTTCGCCTCATGGCTCAACTATAAAATTGTAGCAAGCCACCGGCTGATCGTTTATCGCTTTTGTCAAAATCGTCGGTGTGCTGTGTTGCCGCATCGGTTGAAATGAAAATACCTGACTGAAAACAATTGACCTGAGCACTTTTCCCGTTTTTTCACTCAAATACAGCACCGTCTGGCAACAATCACTTTTGTATGTTTTCAGTTTCTCCCTCTTTCGTCGGAAAATATCAGCTGATTTTGACAGTAGCGATAAACAATCCTACCAACAAAATACATGTGGTTTTTGGTGTTGCGGGCATGCTATTACCATATTATTGTGCCATGGTTCGGCTCATCCATGGATCCATCGTTGCAACGATTAATACACTCAGAGAGCTTTTCGCAAACAATACTCAGATTTGGTTGTGAGCACTAACATGAACCAAGTAATAATATAAACTGAATCAAATCGTCGAACGAATTTTTCGCAACGAACGTACGCTGTCAAAACTAAAACACACAACAGCGCATATGATTGCCCATAACAACGACGATTGCGACGTTCGTTCGACGAAAGTATGAATCCTAATTTTGTTGCAGTCGTCTTGCGAACAAATCGGAACACTACAAAAATGTGGGTAAGAAGACCACGAGCAACGCAATTGTGTTAATTTTTTTTTTGCGATTTAACTGATGTGAATTTCCCACCGATTCTGTTTCAGTGAGATTATGATCTGTGGTCAAAAATAATAATCGCTTAAGTCTATAAGTTCTATTTTGAGCAGCACGCTTTAAAGGAACATGATAGCACCCTTAAGGGGTCATTCTCATGCGCGGACAGGAAAAATGGACATTCTTCAGAGATTATTTCCTTTGTGAATACGAGGAATTATCAAAAAAAGATATGCCACTTTAATTTATTCATTGTTATGGTACAAAAATAAAAAAAAAATAAAAAAACTTTTAATTTTTTCGAACACTTTTTTTCGATTAAAGACACGGCTTCTGCCGCGTCATGGTCAGCTGGTGGCAATGATTTTGAGTCACAGGATTATCTGAAACATAAATTTCAAAGAAATTCTTAATCAGTATGAACGTACCTCTCGTCCGTAGCAAATTTAAATTTTTTCATAAGAATCTCACAAAATGGCAGGCATTGGAAGTTAGAGCAGTAAAAAATTGTTGTTTTTGAAGATTTTATCAATGAAAAAATATATGAAATTTTTAACATATCAGAGTGAATTTGCTAGGGACGATAGCTAACAGTATGTAGAATGACGTGACAAAATCGCAGAGAGATCGGATGAATGGTTTATTTTAAATCATCCCCACCATTTCAAAAAAAAGCGTTTCGAGAAAAACACGTTTAAAGTTTTGACTAACTGATTGAATACTTGCTAGAAACCTTGACCGCTCGTTATATAAATGTCTGTAGAAGCCGAAATACTTGAAATTTAAATAAAATTTTGACAGCACCTTCTTCAAGGATGATACATTCCAAATATGTTACAAAAAAAAATTGATTTTTACAAAATTTCACATGAGAATTACCCCTTAACTCAATGATATTTTAAGTCAACTTTAGCGTTTATCGTTTTTGACCACAGATTTCACGAAGAATGTAGTCCGACATAATTATTCGTTGCGAACAATTCGGCCGACTTTTTGATTCTGTTTTTACCATAGTACAAGTAAAGGCGGAAAACAAACCAAATGTAAAGTTATTGCTTGCGACACAATACCGAAAAACGAATCTCGTTTAGTGCTCATTTGTTATAAGGACAATACAACTACACTTGTGCGTAAGTATGTAGGTTTTATTCAATGTAATGCTAATTTATACTTTTAGTCAGTATTGTCAACCTATACCGACTATATCTGAACATAACCTGTACCAGTGAGCACTAAACCTTTCGTTCAAGATTCTCTATTATGTGTTTAGTTTGGTTTTCTACAGTGGCGGATCCAGGAGGGGGTTTTGGGGGTTGAAACCCCCCCCGAAATATGTGGATCGACTATAAAACTACATACAAATTAAAAGACATTTTATAAATTTTAAGGAATTACTTTTTAAAACCCCCCCCGAAATATTTTTCTGGATCCGCGCCTGGTTTTCTACCATTAACGCTACAAGGTACTTTAAAGCTGCCAGAGAAATGTTTACCCCCAACACAATTTTCTCCTGTTCTGCAAAATAGAATTTAATTTAAAAAATGTACTGATTTAGCGTACAAGAGATTAGCAAAATTGTAGTTAATGTTTTGTTTTTTGTTCGTGATGTTTTATATGAATCTTATAAAATTACAACAAATTATCTTCAAGTATTCCCTTAAAAATGGTTTTACGAAAAAAATGTTTGATTATTCTTAAAAATTTCGAAAAGTCCGGGGATCCTTGAATTGTAATTTGAATATTTTGAAGGTCAAGACTTAAGCGTATACTAATTTGATATTGTTCAGTTGAACGAACGTATAGATCAAAATATGAGTATGTATTTCAGTATTTCTAGCCTTTTCAAATGGTCACTGATAGAAAACAAAATAAGTGGAAATACCCTTTCATTCGCTTAGGCCGATGTTATGCTGCCGGTCAAATGATCGTCGGTCACGGATAAGTTGTTGTTGCTTCAATGTAAAAGAGAAAAATTACGCTCTCCAAATTTTCTCTTTTACATTGAAGCAACAACAATTTTATCCGTGATCGGTGCCTGTGACCGGCAGCATAGCATCGCCCTAAGGGCGGATCACAATCACGGATAAAGTTGTTGTTGTTTCAATGTAAGGGCGATGTTATGCTGCCGGTCAAATGATCCCGGTCACGGATAAACTGTTGTTGTTTCAATGTAAAAGAGAAAATTGGGAGAGCGAAATTTTTCTCTTTTACATTGAAACAACAACAATTTTATCCGCGACCGGCAGCATAACATCGGCCTTAGGTGGAAGGCAAAGTTATACACAATACAATTTTGATAACAATTTTGGCAACCCGGGTACACATTTATGCAACCATGTGCTAAAACAAAGCCATAAATCTGGCAACCCTATTGGTGTACAGTAATCAAGTGGTCCGCTGCTTGTGGATTTTCGTTTCAATAAATTTTGCAATAGTTTTAGTTGAAACGTTGAATTTATAATATACGCAAATAAGGTGAGTTGTAAATACGTGTAAATAAAATCTGTGTAATATTTTTTTGATTAGAACCTTGTAAAAATCGCTTGTGAAAATTCTGTCCGTGGCCGCCATTTTGAGACTTGAGGTCGGCATAATGCGTATACACATTGTTTGAAGGGAGAAATTTTATATGTGGTTTATAATATTATTAACGATAGTGAATTTTCACAATGATTATTAACGTAGTACAAAAATGCTAGTCCCCGGTACTGTCACTAACAAATCGACATTATTACATTAAATACCTTGATCAAAGGAGTTTGTGTTGGTGGGTGCTGCGACTGCAAGTAACTTATTGCCCAGCCGCCGCCAAAAAAATGTGTTTCACAGAATTACTGCCGAAGAAAGCACAGCGTAACTAGCTCTGAGCAACTATTTGTTTTCAACATGATGATGGTGATCGGTGAATTTGTGTCCCAACAACCTTTTGAGAATTTAAAAAAGAAATTTGTGTGTATTTAAGGGCATGGTAGGACATTTTACCGGATATTGCTTTGACAGATCACACTTAAGTTCGGAAATTTTGCCGGGCTTATCTACGTAATAAGTCGCTGTCAAATATTCAGTCTCTGCTACTTGTTGCAATGGTACCACAACAGCTACGCCAAAAATGTTTCCTAACTAGTCCTGAATAAAGAATAAAGATGTCAAGTAAAAACTGGAGAATCGTGTTTGAGTGCACTTTGCATTCTGTTTCATTGTTTAACCCGGTTTGTTCCAAAAATCGCCAATTTAATTGGTGCTTTGGGTCCATTTGGAGCCAAAAGGTTTATTGCTTGGATATATGAATAATTTTTAACTTTTAATGTGGTTTGTAATACTGGTTTGCAAATATGCATATTCAAACTTAGAAATAACATTAAATGTTCTCAAAACAACCCCATCCCAACACTTTTCAATGTTAAGTTCTTCTAAGAGGGTTCGTTGTCACTGCTTCCTGTGTTCAAATACTTCACAAAAGAACAACAAATGAAGCGTAGTTTGTGCATATTGTAGACGCTTTATTAGAACCATCATCAAAATAGTATCACAATAAATATCACATTTTACAACTAAAAAAACAAATAAGCATGATGTTTATTATGAAATGCACTGGGATGAACCCAAAGAACCTGTTAGTAAAAGGCTTGTGCGTGTGGTCGCGCCCCCCACCTCGCTAAATTCTTTGAAACACATTATCACATTTAAGCCATCTAGCGGTACTGAAAGTTTCGACCAGGCAGCACGGTTTTAATATAAAAATACTTCAAAAACGTTTTGCGTCCATTTGGACCCCGAAAAAGCTTCATTCCTAGATCAATCAATGATCCATCAATTTGACTATGCAACTAATATACAGGTAGCCCTCGTTTTGCAAGGTAGTTACGTTCCTGGAAAATGCCGAAACCGTGTTAAGCGAGGTCTACCTATATGTACATAAATAATTGTTTGAAACATGCATATGGATTATTAAAGTGAGGTCTTACACTCAAAATTTGCTGCAAGGTATTTTGTATACTCCTGTACATACATGTATGTATATGCAAGTGTATATATCAGGGAAATATAAGGAGCATTTTGTTTTTATTCAATACCGTGTTAGATCGAGGCTTTTTACGTGTTAATCGAAAATGTGTCGCAAAATATGAACCGTGTTAGAACGAGGTACGTGTTAAGCGAGGTCTACCTGTATTTTGTATTTTATACTAAATTCGGAAATTTGTGATGGAATTTTTGTCCATAAATTGGTATCTCGTACTAAGTACTTCAACAGCAAAACCGGGTATTTTGGTGTACTTAGTTTGTTAAATTTCGTTTCGAAGCATCCGTGCAGTTATGAATATGACGCGAATTTTTTAATAAATAAAGAAACATATTAGGGCAGTTCAGGATAACGTGGAAATATTTGGGCAAATATATGCCGTTTCAAATATTTGCCATCAACACTGAGCGCACTTTTTAAAACTTCATAGCAACTCGGTTACGGAACAAATTCACAGCTGTTTTTAAAGAATAAAAAAGGGGAATCGAAAACAATACTAGTGTTTTATCTTTAAATCCATAAAAATAATTGAAAACATGCCAAAAAAAATGAAAAAATAGAAAATTATAGAATATCTAATTTTTTATTTTCCTTTTCAACGGCTCCATTTCGACAATTGTGACAACTGATTGATTGTCAAATCTGTTTTCCCCCATGCCAAAAAATATGCAATAGAGTTTCAGTGCGGGAAATTTGCCGCTCCTCGGCATGGGCAAATGTGTACATTTTGTTGTTGCGTTGAAAATATTTGCCATCACATTTTCCCCATGCCATGATGCCAAACCGTTTGCACGTTATCCTGAACTGCCCTATTGTGTCTGGTATACCCCAGGTTTGTTGATATCATTTTAATTATACATCATCTACATCCGGCCCAAAATGGAGTTTAACTCGCACTTATGAGCAGGGGCCTCAAAATCCCATTTGGAGCTCTATTGACTCCTTGGAACATCGTCGAAACGTGGCATGTGTGGTTTAGTTTTACCGATACTTTTTTCGGTAATTTCTCAGTGGAGATGAGCAGCTTGCTGCCATCACTCCGGGTATTCCCCCAGGCAACCTGTTTGAACACTGGCGCCCATGCATTCCACGTCGAAAGGATGTCTCAGCGCAGTACGCACTACAGAGAAAGTTCGTTCCTGGCCCGTACAGAGCGATTTTGGAATGGTCTCCCTGCAGATATATGATAATGATGGGTTCAAGGCAAGAGTCCATAAATTCGTCACCCAACATCCTTTCTCCCTACCTACATATATATCCTTCCTCAACCAGCGCAATGCCTCGCATTTATAGGGGTATCCTCTACGCGTTGGCTCGTATTAAAACAAAAACCGCCACGGTTTATACTCGTACCACAATAAACGCTCGAAATTTGGCCTCCAACATTCAAGAAAAATTCATCATATACTATTTAATGTTCTGTAACTGAAACATCAATCTTGAGAAATTCATTTAATACCATCACATTTCCCAAAGTATATTTCTAAGGAATAGTGCTTATGTTATTATTTCTACCTCTAGGTTTTTGATCCCAACACACGTTAAGGTGTGAGGCGTCGAAGCCAGTGCCAAATTCAAACTGAAAGCTTTAGCCGCTCATGAGTATTCATCGAGACGCCGCTGAGCTTGATCGTATCACTGTTAAGATTCATAATATGAAACGTAGCACTTCTGGCGACTCTCCATCTAGAGGAAATCATTTGGGAAGATCATCTCGTAGCAGATCAATCATGGGTCGTGGGTATGACAATGGTAGTGGTGTCCCGGGCGATTCCCCCGAACGGATGTCACCAGACCGACTCAGGCGACGCATGGGTAGGTCCCCAAGTCCACGTGGTCGATATGCTGTTTCCCCGCATCGTGAAGATTATATGCGCGGTCCACCTGTCTCGGATCGACCCACTTACAAGGTGCTCTGCGTGAGTGCACTACACCCGAAGGCTTCGGATGAGTTCATCAAGGAGACCTTGTACCGGGAGTACAAGAAATTTGGCGACTTTAGCATTCGCATTTCTCACGACCTGGACGAGCGGGTGGCATACGTGTGCTTCCGCACCTCGGAAGATGCACGCGAAGCCAAACATCATAAGCCGCGCATTGTGTTGTACGACAAGATTGCACTCGTCGAACCAGTTTACGAGTCGTCATCGCGGAACGAGTACAGGTAAATTCGCTGCCATTCTGCTATAACTTTTATAGATATTAGCAAAATTCTATTGTATTGCAGGCCGCGGGGACGATCGATAACGCCACCCGATTATGATCGCTATCATTACCCGCGCTCCCCGATGGGTCCAGGCGGCCCGCTGGAGCACCGGCGTCCACCAATTGACCCTTACGATCGTTACGGGCCGCCAATACATCCACACAGTCACTCACGTGAATATCGTGGACCACTTCATCACGAGTATCCGTTGCCACCGCGTGGCCCGCCAATCCACAGGGTGCCGCCCCATATCCACGGACCGCCACCGCCGCATCAGTACACGCCGCTGCGCCACATGGGTCCGAGACCTCATGTTCCCTACGAGAAGGCAGAGAACAAGAAAGACAAGTTCCCGAACTACTTACACCATGTACAACCTGAAGATGACCCTTTAGCGACACGCACTCTATTTGCTGGCAATCTAGAGGTGAACATTTCAGACGAGGAGTTGCGCCGCATTTTCGGCAAGTATGGCATCGTGGACGACATTGACATTAAACGCCCGCCGCCGGGCACTGGTAACGCGTTTGCATTTGTGCGTTACCAGAACTTGGACATGGCGCATCGCGCCAAGTTGGAGCTCTCCGGGCAGTACATCGGCAAGTTCCAGTGCAAGATCGGGTATGGCAAAGTTACGCCAGCAACGCGCATTTGGATTGGGGGTTTGGGTGCATGGACTTCGGTTACGCAGCTTGAGCGCGAGTTTGATCGCTTCGGCGCCATCAAGAAAATAGAATACCAGAAGGGCGACACTTGTGCATATATTCAGTATGAAACTGTCGAGGCGGCTACAGCGGCTGTTAAGGAGATGCGTGGGTTTCCGCTAGGTGGCCCAGAGCGCCGTCTGCGCAGCGACTTTGCGGAATTGCCTGGGGCTGCACCTGCTGTCCCTTTCAAAGTCAAGTCTAGCTACGATGATGCTGCCGAGTACAGGCGGCCCGAATATGATTATCATTATGACGAGGCACCGCACTACGCGCCGCGTGGAGGCTACGCCCCGTACCCGCCGCGTGGCGGTTACAGAGGTCGTGGCGGTTATCGAGGCCGCGGGCGCGGTTCTTACCACGCAGTTTTTCACAATGACGTTCATAGACCAGTGCATGCGGCTACTGCGACCGCGATGCCACCGCCGGCTGGAGCTGAAGAGGAGTGGCGCCGTCCGCCTGGCGACTCATATGAACGAGCTCGCTCAGGGTCGCGCGAACCGGGCGTGGAACGCTCACGTTCCCGCTCACCGCACAAGCGTGCCCACTCGCCGGACACCGATTCGGACTCTTCGTCGCGACGCAATGGGGCGCTCAGTGCAGCACGCACATTGCCTGAGATTGCACGCAAATGCACTATAATTTGGCAAGGAGCACTGATATTAAAGAGCTCCCTCTTTCCGGCCAAATTCCACCTGACAGACGGCGACGCCGACATTGTGGATTCGCTAATGCGCGACGAGGATGGCAAACACAATTTGCGCATCACACAGCGTCTGCGCCTCGACCCACCCAAGCTAGAGGACGTACAAAAGCGCATTAGTTCTTCGTCGTCGCACGCTATCTTTTTGGGGTTGGCTTCTTCCACTTCGGCAACGGTTTCCGACGACAGCAGCGTGCAGACGCGCCCACTGCGCAACCTGGTATCGTACTTGAAGCAGAAGGAGGCAGCCGGTGTTATCTCATTATTGAACAAGGACACGGAGGCTACTGGTGTGCTGTACGCATTTCCGCCGTGCAACTTCTCCACGGAGCTGCTGAAGCGTACTTGCCAGAGTGTCACTGAGGAGGGCCTGAAGGAGGATCACTTAGTGGTGGTCGTAGTGCGCGGGGGCACTGCCTAAGTGCAGGCAGGTGAGGCTTGAGAGTTGACAAGTTGCGGCGAGGTCTGTGCGGTGCCTAGTGTAGGTGTCGGTGTCGATAACGATGCCTCGGCTCCATAGACGCGCGCTGCCCACAAATCTATTTTTAGCATGTAAGACCTATAACCAACATTATCTACATATTACGTGTCAGTGGAAGACGTGTAAACACACGCACGCCCATCACATTTGTTGCACACTACACTTTTTCTTCTACGTAGACGTTGCAGAAAGCATTAGGCGTATTCCATTTATATTCAGTAATTTTAGAATGTAAGATTGAATGAAATCGCACTCAATTCCTTTCTGTACGATTTTCGAAGCCAATTTAGAGCATCCCTTAAATTCGACAATTAAAAAGTGGATTCAGTTAACAATTTGTTATTGTGCAAAAATAGTGAATTAACATACAAAAACCGATGGACGAATTCGGAAGAACACAAGGTCCGAAAGGAAATGACGAGCAATGGTGAGCAGCAGCAGTTTGTGGCATAGTGGTTATTTGTACTGTTTCTGGTGAATGAATGAAATCTCGGTAGTGGAGTAGTGCGGCGCTGGTGTTGGCGGCCCTTCGGCGATAGCCGGTTGTGCATTGCCAGCGGTTTTCAAAGAAAATTTTCGTATGTGGCTTTGTTTTTGGTTTGTGATTTATTTACATATATACATTTTTGTTGTAATTTATTATTTGAAAACTATTGAACTTGAAGAAAATGAAAACGTATCCGCCACGCAGCAGTCGTGCGAAGTGATATCTGGTTCGAAATTTGATGCGTCCTCGGGCGTAGTGGCAGTGTTGACGGCGCCCTTTTTGTTTCGATTCAATTTAATTAAAAGTGAACGTACAGCGCAAAGCGTCTCGTCTGTGTTGTGGGTGTTTGTGATGCAATTGTTCAGCAGTATCGAGATCGTCCGGCAAGGCGAGCAAATAGTTAAAGAGTTTGCCAAAAATCCGAACTCGTTATGTGGGATCGCTGCTTGCAGCAAAACACATTCAGGCTCAAGTGTCATCCACACCAACATGTGCAATAGTGCAGCATTCATTTCCCAGAACGTGCGGTTGATTGTGGTGATGGTAGGGCGGCGTCACTGTGTGCCTCCTGCCCAAAGTTTCCCTGTGTGCAAGTTCGTGCGTGGCACAAGATGCCTCCGCGTGTGCAGTCTAATTGAGCGTGCGCTACGGCGGCACCTCGGGTGATGTGTTGACGCGCTCAGCCGCCCTAGATGGCCCGGCGGGCAGAAGCACGTCCTAAGAGAACCACGTGTAGCATTCGTTTAAAAATATTGTCTCAATTGAAGGGTTTTGCGAATGCTACATCGTTTTCTTAAAGTTGCGCACCGTCGTCCCCTGTGAATTCACTACTGCTCGTACTACTGCCTCCAACTTGACAAATGCCACTCATGCAAGAGAACCGGTGCCGAGCGCATTAACAACAGCCAGTGTGCAACATTCGAAGTCCGTACCGTCATGCGTACATGTCTGTGTTTCGTAGTTTACAAATATGCAAAACAAGAACAATACAATACAAAATTGTGCATTCGCCGCAGGAATTCTCAACTGCGGTAACTCGTAATGATGCCGCTAAGGCGAAAATTAAGTAATGTGTTTTCTGTAACAGTTCATTATGATGATTATAATAAAGTAAATATGCAGTTAATCTCTCCCGATGGATGTTGTCAATCTTGCTGTGTGTATGTGTTGTGTGTGATTTTAAAATCTAGTGTGAATTCCGTTGATTCTTTGATTGGATGAAGTAAAATCGACTTGCGTTGCGCGCGTGCAGTGCAGCTGTAAAGTGAATTGCTGCTGGAGCAACTCTTGGAGGTAATGGTTGGATAACAGGTAATGTTCTATTTCCAGGCGATGCTGTTTTAAGTATTCAAATACTATTCCGATTGCATAAATATATCGCAGGCTAGACTTAGTAGAACACAATAACAAATTTCATGGCCGCCTCTCCACTACAAAAGGTCTTTGCACGTACTAGGGATTGCGATTCCGAACAATAAGAATAGCTTATAACCTACGAGCAGTGACCGCAAATAACTGGTCCATTTTGAAATGCTTATATTTTTCCGTAATTTACCACTTCTCTATTTGAGATAAATCACTGAGAGAATGTTTTATGTGAGAGGAAGAAAAAAATCTGAAGGTCAGCAAGTAACTTTTATTGTATAAAGTTAAAATTATATGACGAAAATGCAATAACGTTAAACAAATAATTGAGAATAGACAGAATTATGTTTATTATTATTTTTATCTTTTTGGAAAAATAAAAATATGAGGAAATGAAAGTAACCAAAAATATACAGTGTCAAGCAAAACATGCAACTACAAAAAATTCATATAAAATTAATTTTTACGTGTGTTGAACAATTTTGAGAAAGTTCTGTTCAAATACTACATGGGCTGAAAAGTCTTTGGCCTGACAATGAAAAAACGATATTTTTAGTGCAAAAATGATTTTAATCTTCGACATAATCTCCATTTAGAGTAATGCATTTAGTGTAACGGTCTTCCAACATTTCGATGCCTTTCTTATAGTGGTCCGCGTGAAGCTCTTCAAAATAGGCGTTTGTTTCCAACTCGACCTCCTCATTTGAGTAAAATCTTTTTCCGGCGAGCCAATTTTTCAACCTGGGAAAGAGGAAATAGTCGCTGGGTGCTAAATCTGGTGAATACGGTGGGTGTTTGACGACTTCGTAGCGTAATTCCTCTAATTTTTCGGTCGTATCGCGAGCAGAATGAGCTGGTGCATTGTCTTGGTGAAACAGGAAACGCGGCACCCATCGCGCGCACAGCTTCCGCATGTGTAAATGTTCATGAATGATATGACCAACGCGTTCCTTTGAGATGCCTATGATGTTAGCTATCTCACTCAATTTTATTTTGCGATCATTTAACACAAGGTCCGTGATTTTTTGGATGTTTTCCGGATTAACTGCCTCATTTGGCCTCCCTGAACGCGGTGCATCACTGGTGCTCGTACGGTCACGACGAAACTCAGCAAACCAATACTTGATAGTTGAATTTGGTGGAGCAGATGTATTATAACATTTATCAAGCCATGCTTTTGTTTCCACTGTATTTTTGCCCATCAAATAGCAATGTTTTATCAAAACACGAAATTCACTTTTTTCCATTGTTTACAAAAATTCAGAGGTAGCGTCACTTCGAAAGCAATAACTTGAAAACGAGTCAACCAAATGTCATGAAACTTTGACAGAATCTAAGTTAAGGATGGTTTTCCATGTACAACACAATAATTCGCCATCTCTATGTCAGGCCAAAGACTTTTCAGCCCATGTAGTATTTCAATTAACAGTAATCAACGCAATGGCGCTGGATAAGTTCGGTGTGGCGTTACGCCAGCGTATTCTTGACGATTTTAAGAAAGGATGCACTTGAAAGGAAATCACAAAATGAAATGCCCATAAATCGTTAGTTTCGCAAATAATTTCACGCTACCGTACATATAAAACCGTCGCTGTCATACATCAGGTTGATGTCCATCCAAAACTGATCCATATACCGATGCAGCGATAAACAAGGATATTAGTGTAATTTTAAAGTGGTTCGCAAATAATAAAATACATGCTCTTCCAAAATACAACATTGAGCTAAGGGAGTGTCAAATCCCAAATCAAAAATGTACATCACCTTTTATTATTGCATCATGCCGCTGTCCTATGGTTTATTTGACTATGCGCTATTGGAAGTTGTCGCATAAATAGCAGTGTATTCGAAAACATCACCAGATTTCGAAAACTGTCTGGCACTTCCGACGCGCAATTAAAATTTCGGATAAAGTGACTAGTCCGAGAAAACTCGAATTTTCGGACATTTTTAAGTTGCCAATACACGCACTTCAGTGTGCATCCAGGGTGTATTGGTGTCCAGGGTGTATGTGTGTACCTATTAAAATATGGATTATTCAGCCCTGTTCCAGAACCCGAATCGGATCGGAAATGGATTTCATTCCGACCGTCGGTGTTCTACATTGCGATTATCGGAAATATTTTCCGATGCAACCCTGTTCTCAATTCCGATTAAGTTCGAAAGAATTTGAATCGGAAATTTGGTGTTATGCATTCCGATTGTCGGAAATTGTTGTCAAAAATATTCCGTTAAACAAAAAGCTGATGGAATTGAAATCGGAAAGCAGCAAAAAGAAAGCAAACAACGAAAATGTATGCAAATAAATTAAACATGGTGTTTAATAAAACTAATAAATTAATTTGTAATCAGGCGAATTTGAAAATAAGTGGTAGCATATAACGCAGTAGCTGAACGGGCAAGGACCACCAACAAAAAGTGTAACGGAGTGGAAAAAGGTGAGAAGTAAATTAAAGCAATTCATTTTGTAAAATTTTCATCAATCATTGACCTGGGTTGATTGAAATAGTGAGATAAGAAGGAAGCTGGCACATAATAGAAGAGAAGCTTTAGCGACCAACGGTGGACCTTTTAAGAAGCACAAATCGCAAAGCCGTCGCCATTTTCAATTCTGGCGGGATGGAGCATTGCCGGAAAAAAGGTTTCACTTCGGTTAAGATCATGTTGAACGCTACTTTGCTACTGAGTAATAAACCTTAAATAGGAAATTTTGAACATAATTGAAATAACTTGTACTAGTTACGAAGAATCTGGCAATTCCTTCGGATTGCTGTGGTCTCACAAAATTCTGCGCTTCACTTTTTCAACGGCGGAATGCTCGTTCTCAAGCAATACTGCAAATAAAATAACCGAACTCATTTAATAAAATAAAAAATCTCACAAAATTTTATTTTTCATTTCAACTTTTCAAGCCAACAGCTTCGAATTCGCAATAAACTTCGAATGTGATAATTCCGTTCGGATTGCAGAACACCTCTACAAATCGGAATCAGATTTCATTTCGATTCGAATCCGATTCGGATTCTAGAACAGGGCTGTAATCAATTATACAAGGTTTTGACAGATCATAGATCATATGACACATATACAGGGTTTTCGATTTTTTTTTAGCTATTATGTTTTTGCACCGAAGGATCGATGTCCTTTTAGTTTTATTCTGTAATCTTTTGTTAAATTCCAAATGAATCCATTTACAACAAATGTATTAAATAGACTCAGTATATACCATAAAGTGTAGCTTAGTTGTTTTCAACAAAGATCTGGATATACCTTTCTGTATATAAAGTTTTCTGGCAACACTGAATTCAACAGAGTAACATCTCATCATAAATATGTTCTAAGAAAAATTAGTTTTTCTTAAAACTACCTATTTTTTATTTTTTTCTTTTTATTCTTATTACGTGGACAGAATTTTATAAATTAGTTGATTTTCGATGAAACTTCTTAGGTTTCAGTTCTTAGTTTTAATTCGATGTTTGTATGAAATAAATATTCTCGATATTGCAACATCTGCACTTTACCGATTTTGTGCGAGATTGTTTAATCTGTATTTTGTAACAGAGTTGCAGTTTCAATACATTAATACGGTATTGATTTGTAGAGGGGATTTAATCATAGTAGAGATAATAAAGTGTTGCAATGCCAAAGAACTTCGGTGTGTCATAAACGTAGGAAATGTAGCCGTCCTTTTCTGCGTCCCATAGAAAGTTTACTAAAGAGCAGTAGCCTTGCATAACTTTTTCGCCAATGGATACCACACACACATACCGATATCTGAAACGGAGAAAATGCACAACACTGAAGTTTGATTGTCATGAAAGATGGGGTAACCGTGAATTGATTGGTTGATTGACGTATAAATTGGTATATTTCAAGGTTTATACAATATATGCGTCACGGATGGATGTTAAAAACTCCCTTGGGTGTTGGAGGCCCCCGTTAGCCATCCTACTCGGCAGTTCACCTCAACGTGGCGCGAAATTCAACAAAAAGATAATGCAGTAGAAGCTCCCAAAACGCAACCAAACGAAACAAAACGCGAAAGTTACATTTATTGGACGGATTTGAAAAACATCAATTATTCAGTACAATCACATCTATTGAGAAAAAGGTGCATTTTATAATCAAAGTAGGATAATTTCAGAAACAAAAATATATTTCTTTTAAAATAAAATCAGCACAAACAAAAACAAATATTTCATTAAAAGATAATTTCAGAAACAAAATCATATTTCATTTAAAATAAAATCCACTGTGTGTAAAGCGTTGCTTTAAAAGGTAAACACTGCTTTTGCTCGGAATTTTATCATCGGCCAAGTTACTGAACAATTCCTTGTTCTTTGATTTAAAAAACCAATCAAACAAATTTTTCTCAACTTTGATATACTTTGGATTATGAAGTGTTTTTCTTTGAGTTTTTTCAAGACTATTTGAAGCTGCCTCCAGTATTGTTTTCCGATTTTGACTTGTTTACACCATAATCGGCAGCCAGCCTATTTTTGTCCACTGTAAATTTTTCGCAAGATTTAAATTTTTTTTATTCAAATCCAATCTGATTTGCTTTGGTTTGAGAATTGAAGCCGACATTTTATCACGAAATAAGAAAATCACTCTTGAACTCTACACCTTGAATGAACATGAATAGGACATTCGAGTGCTGACGCTGCGTTGTCCACCGCCCTCACCTTCAAGAATTGTTTACTCTATATTTGGTGAATTACCGTAATATATGGCACCTATTTTGAAAATAAAAATGAAAAAATATGATTTTTCATTTTAAAAAATGTCACTTTACAAAGTGTTTTTTTCGCGGCAAATTTGATGGCTAATCGACAAAAATTGACAAAGAAGTTAGTTAAAATGCATGGCTACTACGTATGTTTTTTAAATGATAAGAAATTTGTACTGCCCTGAAAACGCAACAAAAAAGTAGCTTTTTTAGAGTAATATGTTACTTCTACAAGGCGATTGAATTTATTGGATAGTTGCGTTTTTGGAGATTCTACTGTACATATGTAGAAACCAGTCGGAACAAGAAACGTGGCTGTCGTACAGGAATTTAATTGGTCACTGATAAACCGTGCTTGTGTTTTTTACGCTAATCGGTCAATGTTCCATCACAATAGGTGATTAGCTATAATATGCAGCTGTCATAATATGTATCCATGGCGTACATAACCTAAAAACCGTCTTAACAATTTCCAACGAATACTTTTCGGGGCAGAGTACAGATACTCTATTTTTGGAATAAATATTTTATAATTATAAATTTTTAATACTGGCTGCCTTCGCACAACGCCAACAGCTGCTCTCAATGTAATATTGGGAGTTTTGCCGTTGGACCTAACCGTACAAATGAATGCAGTCATTAGTACACATAGACTGATGCATAGTGGATTCATATTACAAGATCTACATGCAAGCGGTCACCGCTCCATTGTTAAGGAACGGAGGCGAGACGGAAGCTTTTGGTTGCCTCTTGACTCAATGCCTCCGCGACACATCTTCAACAGGAAATATAAGACACATATTCCTAACAGAGTAGACTGGGACAATTCAAAAATCAGTCTTACCTGTGATGACATTATCTGGTACACTGATGGATCCAAGACTGGAGAAGACACAGGATCTGGGATATATAGTTCCAGTACCCAAATGTCAGTCAGCCTTGGTAGTTTAGCAACCGTCTTCCAAGCGGAAGTCTGTGCTATCAATCAGTGTGCCAGAGAAATCCTGAACCTTCACCCTCATCGGAAAAGGATCATCATAATGTCAGACAGCCAGGCCGCAATAAGAGCCTTGCACGCGTCGACATTTACCTATAAGTTGGTATGGGAGACAGCTAATCTTCTCCAACAACTGTCAACAGGGAATCGGGTGATAATACACTGGATTCCAGCACATTGCGGCTATGATGGTAATGAGGATGCAGACGAGATTGGCACGGGAGGGAGCTGGAAAGCGACCATTTGGACCCGAACCGATCTTAGCTGTCAGCAAATCTCATTACAAGGGTTGTATTAAGCAAGAATACTTGATCAAAACAAATGCAAGATGGTCAAAATCAATTGGTATGGAATGTACCAAAGCCTTTTTCCCGCGATACTCAAGCAGAAATGCAAAATTTCTCCTGCGCTTGAGTAGATCGGAACTAAAACTCATGACAGGAGTAATCAGCGGACACTGTCTGCTAAACAAACATAAGACCCGTCTGAAATTAACAGACAGTGAAATATGTAGATTTTGCATGGAGGATGACGAGACTTCCATACACCTGATCACTGAATGTCCGGCCTTAGTTCATGCAAGAAAGCAGGCACTAGGCAAGGAAATACTACAGACTACCCATCTGTCTGAAATTGATCTCGCAAGAATCAAAATGTTCTTTGAGAAAATAGGATGAAATAGTCTCTTCCAGTACTGAACTCGGGCAAGGCACAATAGTTCAAAATGAGCGCAGTGCCATAGACAGCCAATGTCTAGCCCCTATCAATCTAATCTAATCTAATCTATGTATATTTAAGCCTAGCACTCAAAAGACGTTTCTAAGGTGAAGTGTTTATCTAGTAAATTCAATTAATAAATTGTCAATAATTTTACGAGGTTGTGACAGATCATAGAGGGACACATTTACGGCTCTCAGAATACTGTTTTTGAGTTATGACGTTCACGAAAAGAAAAAGGATCAGTATGTATGTACGTTTAATACATACCTGTTATTTAAAACACACGCACTCACCTATCGAAAGCCCTCGCTTTAATGCGATTTTTTATTTCTTCGCTGATTTGGGCGCTTAAGCTGAGAGCTTGCTTGGGATTGTAGGTAAATTCTTCGAGCGCTTTGTTCATAATTTGTTTGATGACGTTCTCGCAGAACTCTTTGTTCAATGGGGTCTTGGGGTCGAGACGATATGTGGGCATGAAGCGCAAGACCGGCTGCAAGCGAATAGAAGGGGATAATGGCTGATTGCTAATCAGGCGCTGAAGTAACACCATAACTTACCTTTGGCACAATAATCCCAAATGCGGCACTCACGCGGCGCGACTTACTAGTCATGGAAGTTCGTAGTTTCTGCAATTTTTAATTAGAGGTATTGATATATGTATATATGTAGGTTATAGGAATACGCTCAACTAAGTTGACAATCATTTATTTGTGTGCAGGCAGCTGGCACGCGCCGCAGCCTGGAAACCAGCACCGGTGCGTGACAACGGTACATTGTGCCGTAGCAGTTACGTTTTATGTGAATCGATAGTTTGCAATCAGCCGCGCTGATTTTTCATTCGAATCAAACGAAAAGGCACCCGATATTGATAGCTGACGTGCCACCAGAACGTAGTCTACCTTTTCGTGTTCTTGACCGAGACACAAATTGGAGAGGCCCGACCAATGCGCAGTCATTGAAACGATTGCGACCTGGTTGCAAATACTTGGAGTGTTTAATCGATATTAATCTGCAGTGAAGTGTGGTTGCTGTATTTCGCGGTTTCAAACACGCAGCGTTTTCCGCGTCTGTGGCGGGCAGTTGTCACAAAGCCGTTCAATGTTTGGTGCGTTTCCAGTGTCGAAAGAGCAACATATTTTGGTTCCTTGAGGGATTCACTTACCTCGGCATCACTTGGTCCATTCATGGTGTCTCAAAACAGATTACTTTTAGAAGAATAAATTTAAAAATAAAAGCAGAAATGATCGTATAGCTGACTTGAATGAAATGAAAAGCCAAGTTGAACGAAATTTGGCTCAAACAAAACTGAAAACACATAGATTCAATTCAGGACTGGCAACATGTTGAGTTGTTGATGAAACGGCAGACACGATAAAGTTATAACCTGAGGGGGGCGAGCTCTGCGAGTGTTAGGTCATGTATTGAATTAACCCTTAAATGCACACTGTATCTTGAAACATACAATTATTGAACTGAATTTCATTATCGCGATGAAAACTTATAATTAGAAAAAAATGAAAAATATTCTGTAACAATTTAAAATATTCAAAAAATATGGAAAATACCCAACTGGAAAGTGGCTCAAAAATAGATGTACTTACATATATACGTACATATATGTAGGGCAGTGCCTCCGAATTATGAACACCACTATTTTGAACGTAACTAAGATGACTTTGGGTTTTTTCAAGACATGTGTTTTCTCCATGAAGTTAAATTTTAACTATTTTACACAACTGTTCTCTGGTATTACTAGAACTAGAAAAGTACCATTAAGTAAGGTTTAAAGTGGCTGCCTCTGTATGATACACACCTAGGTCTATATGGCCTGTGGTGATACCACAAATTCTACCCGTTGAATGAATGAATAAGTGCAATCATTATAATTATTATTTGTATTTAAATAATGCATAATATACGGTTGGTGGAAATCTGACACTCCAGAGACAAAAAAGGAGCTATGCCTTTTTTCTATCTTTCTTAATGGTAAAAAATGGCAAAAAATAGCCAAGAAAAGAAGCGCGACGTATTATGTCAGCGTCATTGCTTAGTGTTCATAATTCAGTGGCACTGTATATATGGTACAATGTACATATTCAAATTTTTTCGTTTAAATACTTATTTAAAAATAACTGAAAACCACTTTAAATTTTATTAGTAGCAGATATTTATTTCATTCTATTCATACGGTCTACACCGTACATAACAGTTGGGCTGAATAAAATCCGTATCATTTTTAGGTAGTACCAACCTTCAAAAGAAACGTGTATAAATTTGACAGCTGTCTGATTATTAGTTTGTGAGATACAGCATTTTGAGTAAAGCAACTTTTGTTATTTTGAAGTTATACTACGTTTACACAGCGAGATTAACTCATCGAGATTAATACTACGTTTACACAGCGAGATTAACTCATCGAGATTACGATAATCTCGTTGCCCGTTTACATAGAGATTAACTTGAATAAGATTAATCCAACACACAAACCTTTTCGCGCTACATGCCCTTCGCCAACAAAGAAACGCATTATTCCTTGCAATGATTAATCCAACACACAAACCTTTTCGCGCTACAATTCATTTTTTTGTTTATTTTTGCATGACTTCGCTTAGTTATGATATAAAAATAATCGATTTCAGCTAAATTTGCAAAGTTGCTTTGGGGAAATACGAGATTACTTTGTGAGATAAAATTTTAATCGCCCTTTTTGCGAGGTTAACTTTGTATGGGTAATCGCGCATTTTGATACGAGATTAACGACTTAATCGCGCAAATCGAGATAATCTCGTCTGTGTAAACGTAGTATTAACCTCGCAAAAAGCGCGATTAAAATTTAATCTCACAAAATAATCTCGTATTTCTCCAAAGCAACTCTGCAAATTTGGCTGAAATCGATTATTTTTGTATCATCACTAAACAAAAATTAATTGTAGCGCGAAAAGGTTTGTGTGTTGGATTAATCATTGCAAGGAATAATGCGTTTCTTTGTTGGCGAAGGGCATGTAGCGCGAAAAGGTTTGTGTGTTGGTTTAATCGTATTCAAGTTAATCTCTATGTAAACGGGCAACGAGATTATCGTAATCTCGCTGTGTAAACGTAGTATTACTGTATTTGCTGTATTTGCCTGTGCAGTTATAGTTACGAATCGGTCCCTGTGTATGTGCGCGCATACACATAAGCAGGTACCTGAAATCAGTGCTGCCGAACGTACTACTATAGTAGTATTTTCCTACTATTTCATCATCTGTACTACCGTACTACCACAGGCCGATTGTAGTACTATTTTCTGAGATATAAGTTTTAGCAATTTAATTTTCATATTTTAAGTAAGGCTACTCGAAAAGAATATACAAATATGTTACCGAACTGAACATTGCAAAAGCACGAAAATTAAAGCAACGTTGTCGTTTTGTATTTCTAACAAATGTGTTTCCGTATGCTTCACTTTTTGCTGAATTTTTTGCAATCAAGCAAATGAGCTCGTCGTAGAGTTACCGTTGTGCGACTATAGTGACAATTGCACCTTTTTTATGTTGCCAAGTGCTGTTCGTACAAACTTTGGAAACAGCGCAACGGATGCGATACCCAAAAATGAAACTCGTGAAATAATAGAGTAATATTACTGTATTTAAATACAAAATAACTTAATATTTTTCCATATTCTTGTAAGAATCTTTTAAAATTTGGTAAAGACAATAAAGTGGTCATGGGACGTCGACGAGTCAGAAAACTTAAACATGTAAAAAACATGAAATTCGGAATCATTGATTCCAATGATTACGATTACGATCCTGATACAAGTGTATAAACATCGTTCGATTTCTCTTAGGCTTGGCATTTTTATTTGACCAGCGCAAATTGGGGCCAAATCCCGTTGGATTATTAATCAATTTAAACTAATTACACTGATCAACAGCAAAATGGCTTTTCTGGTTCTGAGATCAGTTCTAGGGTAATTAGGGACCGCTGATTTCGAATCCGCAAACCGTTTTGAAAACTTAGTTTCCGTTTTCGCAAAAAATGGGCGTGTCACTTTTTCGGATTTTCCCTGACTTTTTTCACGTTTGGGATTGTAATTTCAAAACCAATAAACCGGTTGACATGATTTTCACTTTGTGGCATTTACAACACCTCACTGCTTCTTTTCCAATGTAATTTATTTGTATAAGTTTTAAAAATCCGCGGCAATTGGACCTCAAAGTCGGAAAATATGGAATTTCAAGGCGTTTTCTTTGATGTTAAAAAACAAACACATTTTTCGTAAATCAGTTATCGAGTTATGTATAACACGAAAGCGGAAACATGAAATTATACAACACAGTCAAATTCGTTGGCGTGAGTCCCATTCTCATCGAAATAATAGCAAAAATGTACCATAGTCATTTTCATAATTTTTGATACTAATTCCTTAAAAAATTAAGGGCCTCAAAATATGCTCTTTTATATATTCCAGTCACTGTCTGGAATACAAGCGAAAAACAACAAAATTTTGAATTGCTTCAAACAAAACAAAATTAAAAACTTTGCATATTTTAAGGCTCTTACTTTTTAAAGGAAAAAAACGGAAATCTGTTGAAAATGACTTTGGTACATTTTTGCTATTATTTCGATGAGAATGGGACTCACGCCAAAAAATTTGGCTGTGTTGCATTACTTGATGTTTCCGTTTTCTTGTTATACATAACTCGATAATTGATTTACGAAAAATGTGTTTGTTTTTTAACATCAAAGAAAACGCCTTGAAATTCCATATTTTCCGACTTTGAGGTCCAATTGCCGCGGAATTTTAAAACCTATACAAATAAATTGCATCGGAAAAGAAACCGTGCGGTGTTGATAATGCAACGAGGTGAAAATGATGTCAACCGGTTTATTGGTCTAGAAATTACAATCCCAAACGTGCAAAAAGTCAGGGAAAATCCGAAAAAGTGACACGCCCATTTTTTGCGAAAACGGAAACTAAGTTTTCAAAACGGTTTGCGGATTCGAAATCAGCGGTCCCTAATTACCCTAGAACTGATGTCAAACCCAGAAAAGCCGACCAAAAGTCAAAATTTGTTGCCCTGTGTTATTAATCAATTTAAACTAATTATTGAATTTAAAAATCAGTTTAAAGTTTGCTCAAAATTATCCCATTCTCAATTAGCCATTTCAAGGTTGTTTGCTTGAAGTGCTAAAAGTAAAATTCGAACGATATTTGATATTAATAAATTTAAGTAATTAGTAAGTAATTATACGCTTTTTCCATTAAAGTCCATCGAAAAAGAAGTATTATTAAATCTGTGGTCAAAAACGATAATCGCATAGGTCGACTTAAGACATCATTGCGTTAAGGGTGCTTGGAAAGTATAAATCCAAAAAATTTATCTCCCACACTAGTTCCCCTAATTGAAAGATTCTCACTTTTAATTGAACAGAATGTTGAAGCTCTGGAAGCGGAATGGATGGCATTGCTAAATTTGGAACTTGAGTCAAGTTTCCAAAAAACGGTATTAATGAATTTATTATCATGTTTATACGACCGTCCCAGTCGATTCGCTTTGACTCGATACGCTTTCGAGCCAGGTGTTTATACATTGATTTCAGAAGCGAATTGACTGCAGAAGGTTTGAAAATTATGCTTTTATATTTTCGTTTTTCCTATTTTTTGACATCTGATTGAAAATTACCTGTTAGTGTTGCTTGTTGTTTAGTTGAAAATGCTCAAAAAACTTAGTGTACATCACCTATATTGAGTCGATGCGTATTGAATGAAAGCGACTTGAGCTGTTGTATAAACGGGGTATATGTGTTGTCGGACTACTATGCGTTTCCGCATAGTCCGAAGTAAATTTAATTAAAGATTAGAAAAGAAACTGTTTACTAAACGCTACTCTCCACTCGATTTAACTTCGAAAAGTTTATTAGGGGGGACAATTTTGTGGAAAAATGGGAGCCACCAAAAAAATTACTATTAGTACCTATATAATAAAAACATATAAAATTTGTTTAAATATATTTTTGTAACTGAATTACATTGTTTCTTTCACTTTTGTATAAATCAAATTGTTAATGTGTTTTGAAACTTAGTATCTGATTTAGTAATTGATGAATCCTTGCGATTTTTTACACTGTTAAGAAAATATGCATGTGTACTACTCAAAGTCGATAAATACTACCCAAAAATTATAATTTATACTACTGAAGAAAAATTGAAAAGGCAGCACTGCCTGGAATTGCCGCTTATTTTTGTGTGTGGATTTATAGCACGCTCTTATTTTTTCGTTTTATGAAATTCAGTTTGTTCTGGAACACACATAAGTGAAGTTTGTTTGCGCATTTATTTGAGTTTTGGTTGTGTTTCGAAGTATGTATTTGATAAAAAATGGATAGAGTTTAACGTGAAAGAAGCCAGCGAGATGAACTAGAAATGGATTTTGATTTGGAAAGCGAAGCGGGCGAATCTCCGTGCAATAGTGACGATGATTTTGCATTATCAGACGAGGAGAATGATGAAAGTGAAGTTAGCGTGCATTCGGATGAAGACGACATTGAGCCACTTGAGCAAAATTTAGCACAAGAAAATGCAGCAAATCCTGAGAAAAAATATATTTAAAAAAATAAGAAAATTGAATATTTATCGCAACCATTTGAAATAAATCGAAGAAATTCATTTCGACGTGCAGAAAATTTCACTTCAGGTAAAAACCTACCCTCTTTGTTATGGGTTCATGTTCATTATATGTTTAATTTTTGTTATAATTCAGGTCCAAAAGCATTAGCAGCTGCTAATATAGTTGATGTTTCGTCTGCATTTCACATGTTCCTTCGACCGGTTGAGAATATTATTTTGAACATGACGAATTTATATGGTGTGCGAAAGTACAAAGACGAATGGGAAAACATTGATTTGGACACTTTGCACGCATACTTTGGATTGTTGCTGCTTTCTGGTGTGTATCGGTCATACGGTGAATGTGTCACTAAACTGTGGAATGAAGAAACTGGTCGGGCAATATTTAGAGCAACAATGTCTTTGAAAATGTTCAAGCGTATCCATGGTTGCATTCGATTTGATGACCGGGAACAACGTATGGCCAACACTGCATCTACAAGTACTTCTGTTCGTGACAAATTGGCACCGATTCGAAATGTATACGATTTATTATTATTATTGCTGGGGAAAGTGCACCGCGACCTGAAAGATCTATTGTGCCCCCTTCTTGGCCTTCACAGTTCGTCCGTGAGTCCCGTTTCCAAAAGGAATCTTAGTATATTTCCTAAGCCTTTGGAAACCCAGTCCGATCCTGGTATAATGTATTCACCCAGGTGCTTCTTCCGTTTGTGCATTAGTGCAGGGCATAAGCCTAGTATGTGTATTGCAGTTTCATTGTCCTGCAAACAGAACCTACAGAGTTCATTTACCCTGATACCTAGTTTGGTTAGATGATAGTTGAATCTACAATGCCCTGTCAATATACCTGTGATAATCCTTAGATTATTCTTTGAGAGACTCATACATTCCTCGAACCTTTTCTTGTTATAAGATCCAATAACCATCTTGGAATGTTCAAGGCCTGGTTGATTTTCCCAGTATTGATTCCGGATGGTTATCTCGTCCTTCCTGGAAAGGATGGACAGTGCTCCTTTGCCTAGACCACAGAAAGGTTCTGGGCCGACAAAGGGGGTAGACGCCCCCCTTCTTGCAAGTTTGTCTGCCTGCTCGTTCCCATCAATCCCGGCGTGACCCGGAACCCAGAGGACCCACACCTGATTGTGACGGCCAAGTTCGTTCAGCTTCTCAAGGCATTCCGACACCAGTTTCGAGGATACCTGGTAGGATGTCAATGCCTTGATTGCTGCTTGGCTGTCTGACAGTATCGCGATCTTCCGGTTCCGGTATTTCCTCACCAGATTGAAATGAGCGCACCTTTCAATGGCATATATTTCCGCCTGGAAAATGGTGGTCTGTTTTCCTGTAGGTTCCGAGTATCTAATCCCCGGTCCATACACCCCGATTCCGGTACCTTCCTCCGTTACGGAGCCATCTGTGTACCAGGAAATCATGTACTGATCTATCAGATATGTCTCTGATATACCTACCCAGCTTATTTTATTACTAAATTCTGTTTTAAATCTCTTGGTGAAGCAGAGCTTCGGAGTAATTGTGTCTCTCGGGATACTGGTTCGTAAGAATGTCAATCTTCTTACGACTCAGAAAACCCTCGGCCCCGATATTTACGTCAGTCATCCGTAGGATAGCCCTCTTCGCCTGGGTTTGTATATGTAAGTGAAGAGGTGTAAGTTCAAGAAGAACCTCCATGGATGCTGTCGGACACGTTCTCATAGCCCCTGTTATGTACACACATGCCAGTCTTTGGAGCTTGCTGAGCGCCCTGATGGTGGTCAGCGGTCTGGGTTAGTAAAACCAGCCAGCTGACCACCATCAGGGCGCTCAGCCTCATAGGCCTCACGATCGTCGTATAGATCCATCTCAGTATGGTTGGTGTACAGCCCCAGCTTTTACCTGCTATGGATCTACAGGTCATCAGGACCCTGGTGGCCTTTTTAATCGTTTCATCAATGTGTCTCTTCCAGTGGAGTTTCTGATCTAGTATAATACCTAGATATTTCACCTCCTTCTGAAACTCTATCTCTATTCCATCCAAGCGGATTGGTCTAAGAGCGTCAAGTTTGTACTTTCTTGTAAAGGGTACGATAGTGGTTTTTGCCGGATTTATGTTCAGCCCCACCTCCACGCACCATTTCTTGGTTAACCTTAACCCTAAGATTATCCTTTCCCGCAGGGTATCTTCAAATTTTCCCCTGCATATGATTACGATATCATCCGCATAACCCTGTACCGTTAGTCCAGAGTTAGACAGCTCCTGTAGGAGGCCATCCACCACAAGGCTCCACAACAGTGGCGATAGTACACCACCTTGTGGACAGCCCCGGGTCGTGGTGGCCCCTATTAACTCGCCCGTGCTAGTCTGAATCTCCACCTTCCTAGTAGCGAGCATGCTATTTATCCAGCATTTCAGGGTATCTGTTAGCCCCCTGCTGGATAAGGCGCTGTCTATGGTTATATGTATACGATAAATGGAATCATAATTTGAAAGCTGTATACACACCAGGAAAAAACATTACCGTAGATGAACAGTTAGTTCCGTATCGTGGGCGATGTCCGTTTCGTCAGTATATTCCATCCAAGCCGGCGAAATATGGCATCAAAATTTGGGTGCTATGCGACTCAAAAAGCTGGTATGCATACAACACACAAATTTATGTTGGTTGGAATCGTAATGCCACTCCTGAACGCAATCTCGGACGGCGTGTTGTTTTGGATTGTTTTTTCACTTCGTATGAATTGGCAGAAGATTTGCATAAGAATCGCATGACTATTTTGGGAACAATAAGGAAAAATAGGACTGAAATTCCTTCAGTTCTACTCGACATGCGTCAAAAGCCAATTTATCATACAGAAGTTGTATATGAACATAAATTGCAAGCAGTTATGTTGTCATATGTTCCTCGGCGGTACCGATTTGTGACATTGCTCAGTACATACCACAATGTTGTCAGCATAGTGAACAGAAGAAACCTAATATCATTGAAGACTACAACAAAACCAAGAGTGGAGTTGATACTATGGATCAAATGGTGGCTACGTACACATGCAAACGAAAAGTCAATCGGTGGCCAATGGCAGTATTTTGTAACATGCTTGATGTTTATACGTTGAATGCATTCGTGACGTTCATTGCATTGTTCCCGAATTGGAAAAATTCTAAAACGAACCATAATATTCGTCGTTGCCTTTTTATCGAGCAGCTTGGATTGAATCTCGTTGAAAAACAGATCACGTAAAAAACAACCTCAAAGTAATGATGCTTCCAGTGTTATTCAAAGAATTCGGGGGATTCGCCATTTACCAAGTACATCAAAACGAGGCCGATGCTACATCTGCACATATAAAAATAACAAAAATCTTTTTGCCACACGCTGTGAAAAGCGTAGAAATTTCATTTGTGCTGAACATAATTTCAATTTATGCGAAAAATGTACAAATAATTGACAAAAGTTAAAAATTCAATTTTTTTTCTAATATATGTAATATTCTAATTTTTATTTCATTCTAAATCTACCTTTATGAAGTTCAAATATATTAATATGATATTAAACAATATAAAAAAACATAAAAAATCACAAAACATACGACTCAAACAAACGATTCTTGTAATTCTCATTCCCTTCATGTGGATAGCGACAGAAGTAGATGAGTGTTTTTTCCAGCCCAAGCCAGGAATCGAACCCGGGGCGCTCGGTATGAGAAGCCAGCGCGCTACCCGCTGAGCTATCGAGGCCGACCCGATGAGGGTTAATGTAACACTATTTTTTGATGAAAAAAAAGTGCTGCTGATACCAAAAAGTGGCTTGATGAGTGTTATCCGGACTCTGGGCCGGGTGAAGCAACCATTCGTAAGTAGTTTTCTAAATTCCGTACAGACCATATGAGCACCGAAGACGATGAACGCAGTGGATGTCCAAAAGAGGCTGTTACGGACGAAAACATCAAAAAGATCTGCAAAATGATTTTGGAAGATCGTAAATTGAGGTTGATTTGTATAGCTGACACTCTAAAGATATCAAAGGAACGTGTTGGACATATCGTTCATGAATATTCACAATCGACCAAAAACAAGAACGTGTCGATGCTTCAGAGCAATGTTTGGAGCTGTTCAACCGTAATAGAAGTGAATTTTTGCGTCGATATGTGACAATCGATGAAACATGGATTCACCACCACACTCCGGAGTCCAGTCGGCAGTCATCTGAGTGGTCTGCACGCGATGTACCGAATCCAAAGCGTGGAAAAACTCAACAGTCGGCCGGTAAGGTTATGGCGTCCGTATTTTGGGATGCTCATGGAATAATTTTCATCGACTATCTTGGAAAGGGAAAAACCATCAACAGCCACTATTATATAGCGTTATTGGAGCGTTTGAAGGACGAAATCGCGAAAAAACGGCCCCATTTGAAGAAGAAGAAAGTGTTGTTTCAGCAAGACAATGCGCCGTGTCACAAATCGGGGAAAACGATGGTAAAATTGCATGAATTGGGCTTCGAAGTGCTTCCGCATCCACCGTATTCTCCAGATTTGGCCCCCTGCGACTATTTCCTGTTCTCAGATCTCAAGAGAATGCTCGCTGGAAAGAAATTTAAAGCCGATGAGGAAGTAATCGCCGAAACAGAGGCCTATTTTGAGGCTAAACACAAATCGTACTACAAAAATGGTATTGAAAAGTTGGAAGATCGCTATAATCGGTGTATCGCCCTCGATGGCAACTATTTTGAATAATAATAATAATAATAAAAAATAATAAAATCTAAACAAAAAAATTTGTTTTTCTATAAAACGATACGAACTTTTCAGCCCAACTGTTAATTTGAAGACTCTGCTGATGACTTTTTTGACAAAAAATGTGTTGTGCAACAAAAGCACAAGATTATCGTATTTCTTGCAAACTTTTTTGACACCACTGAGCTGGCAGTTACTCAGGATGGCTCACTTTATATTGTTTAACTATGGTATATCCCAGTGTACAACAGGCAAATGATACATTTCATGTAATAAAAGATATACATAGTAAGAGAGCAAAGAACGAGAATATTCTTTAGAGAACACTAAATATTTGATCAGCAAATTGGTCGAATTATGGATCAAAGAGTGAAGTTCAACTACGTAATGATAAAATGGTACATTTTAAAGAGCTAAAATTAAGTTCAAATTCAATAGCCTTTTGTTTTGAATATAAGAATGTAGCATTTTATAGTATAGTATATTAAAAAGAAAGTGGAGCGAAAAAGCGGAGAGCGAAACACTACGACACGCTTCCTGCAGCCGTGGCTGAAACGAACGAAAACGCAAAATCCGAGAAACAAATATTGCAGTAGTTTTTATTTTTATTTAATATGTATAATCCATGTCTTTAGTTATATAGTATACATATACACAGTCAAAATATTCCATGTACGACGCTTTTGTATAGAAATTCCACACATACAAATACATTTATTTGCTAAAAGATAACATAAGATTACATACATGACGCACATCAAGTTATACATACATTCATAGTTAACACTACAACAATTTAAAAAAAAAAACGTACATACAAGTGCATACTTCAGAGAAAGTTTAGTGTGTTAAAGTCACACACTGACGAAGTTATGCTTTAGATGCTTCCTCCTCATTAAAATAAAAAAAAACAAGTGCATACTTTCATTGACTTACACAAAAAAGCCCCTCAAAGTGCCAAAACAAATATATTGGACGTTCATAATCATGCAGAGTGCCCAATTAGTTCGCCTTCGCGTTTTTATCGCAGCGTTTTTGTTTCAACTTATTTCAACCTATTCTAAACCACAGCAAAAAAAAGAAAATAAGAAGAATCCGAAGAATTGCGTTGATGTACAGATTTTATGCTAAAACGATGTTATAATAAGCAATCAGTTTTTGTTAGGTTTGTGCTAAGTTGGTAAATTTAGTAATGGCTGACAAATCAAAATTCAAAATTTTAATTAGTCGTTGCATCATTAACGAAATAATGCGAGAAATATAAAGCAAGGCACAACACCCATTACACCTCAGCATGATTTCTTAGCTTCGATTACTTCAGTTGAGGAGCTTTTCAATCCATCTTCGATTCGGCAAAAAAAGCAGAATGGTTGTTACAGCCGATGTGCAAAAACGATAACAGTACAAAGGAGGGGGACTTTTTTAGTTCAGTGCCCTTCGTATAGGGCATCATCCGCCGAATATTAAACGAATAATTGTTAAGGAAAGTTAAAACTCCAATTTAGTAATATGTATAGTTAGGATAGAAACTAGAGCTGATTTTTATGGTTTCTTATTTAGCGAATGCGACTTTTCGGAGCGTATAGCTGCAACAAAATATAAATACTTTTCAATGTATTTAATATAAACAAGTATAACTTCAATTATACAAATTGTGAATTTATTTACCGACACATATGCATAAAATAATAGACAATAATAGTAGACACTCACCAAGGAACTATCTTTAGCGCTTATGGTGCAACTCCATAACACGCTTTTTTAGCCTGTCTTGCTTTCGACGTATTCAATAGATTGCACGCTTTGAGTTACACAACGCGCTTTTGAAGCATCGTCTAATCAGCTGACAGTAACATTTTGTGGTGTGAAAAAAGAACTTGACGACAATGGAGAAGGAAATTGTGGTTTTTAATGAATTATTGACTCAATCGAAGTGGATAGGAAAACCTTCAGGGCAGCCAATCCAATATCAATTGCGTCAAATATCAAATTGCGCGAAAACGCATAGAACTACATAAATATAGATCACACTCGGTGCGTGAATGTAATCGATAACTATTATGCGATTTTTGTTCATTATAAAATTGAAGTTAATAATTTAATTGAACGCATTTTATTCACTGAAATATATCTAAACTTTGCTACGAATAATATCGTCTTTGTTGAAAACCTTTTTTAGCACCAAAATTTAAAGAAAATATTCACGAGAAACATCTATTTGTCAATAACATTTAGAACGAAATTTAATTTTACCACCCGTCAGTCCGTCTGTTCGAACGATGCGAGCAAAGCGTCGAAAAGTGGAAGGTTGGACTACTTTCCGCTTTTTTTGCATGATGGCCTCCCACGCTTTGCGCTATGTAACTCGTTCCATAAAAATACACTGATTCTACTTTTTTGACAGATGCAACGAAAACGTTGCAGCGTACCAAGCGTGTTATGGAGTTCCACTTTAAGATTTAGATCTAATAATAAATCACTTCTTGCTAAGGTTTTAGAATATTTGAGGCCTATATTGTTAACGCCCAACACCCGAGCCGAGCACATGGCAGAGTTGTTCGACTGCTGATAATACATCGATTGAGTCCGGTATTGGTCGTGTGCTGACTTCACAGATGATAGTTTATTTTCTACATAGTTAAAACGACGTATTTTTTTATTTTTAAATCTCTTCTATAAGCAGTTGTTTCTTTGGTAAATACAAGTTAAAATCTAATGTTACAACACAAAATCAACTCTAGCTTCGTCCTTATGAAGCGTTAGTGCACTTCAAGTTTAATTCAGTTACGTTTTTGCTAGATAGTAGATTAAATGTGACTTGCTACCTTGCGCCCTCTTTAACTAAGATTACCAAACTGTGGACAGATACTACTTTAATAGCACACATATTTAATATTAAATGGCCTTAGATATGTTAGAATATAAAATAATTGTGTCTTTGCTTTGTTGTTGATAGTTTTTCTGAGATTTTGTTTACACCAATACATATGTAGCATGATTAAGTCGATTCGAATTTAGGCGCCGTTATTTTATAACTGCCATTTGGTCCAATTTTCAGAATAGAGAACTAGGGTAGCATTGCGCATATGCAACACTATTTAGGGCTACGAGGGACTAAAGGACTAGTCGTTGGAGCGGACTTTCCGCAGCGAGCCCCGATTGAATTTGCAAATTGACTCGAGTAGCGCTGATCGGGCAGGTTCGCTATGGTCATCGGATGAAATATTAGGCGATGACGACTGTCGCTCAACGTCCGCCAGTAAAGTTATCTGCTTGACTGACTGCTGCTGCTGCAGTAGCTGCCCTGCTGACGTGGGCGGCGGAGCTGTTAACGGAAACATGATTAAAAAAATACGTTCAGCACATACACGAACATTTAAGGCGTTGCACTTAACACGTACATTTCAGGTCTGAAGGCGACGGTATTGGAGCCGCATCCCGTGGTGTGTTCATGCTTAGCACGCTGTCGGACCGATCGAACGGAGCGCTGCCACCCACCAGTGCCGCTGATCCACTTGCCGACGACAATGACAACCGGCCGTTACCAGTTTGGAGGGAGGTCTGTTGCTTTAGCTTCGACTGCTTGTGTTCCAATTTCTGCAGGACATTTTTTTCAACTAAGTATGTATCAAACGCTCGATTAGAGCCTGGCAGACTTACCGCCTTCTGTTTCGACTTGCGTTTCTCCTCCTCGGAACTCATGAGTTCTTGCACTCGTACAATACGCTTTTGATTTTTCACTGACTTTTGCTCATCACGCAGCCTCATCTCGGCTTTAAGCGCAGCCTGTTTTATCAATTCCTTGGCATTAAGTGACAATTTGAAGTAAGACTTTTTCGAATCTTCACCACTCGCGGTATCACTGGCAAAATTGGCGTGCTGCGTGAAGAATTGGTGAGCGACAAGCTGCTGAAGCGTGGGCAGACCGGCTCGGAACGCCTCTTTCGATAATATACTTTCCAACAAGTTTTCTGTCGCGGGAGAAGGAAATAGAAGGCATAGTAGCACCAATTAATCTTTACATGCCGCACTTACTCAACGATTCGGGACAGTCGTTAATTTGCCGTGCCACCGACTCTTGCAGTGGATACCCCATGGCCATTTCAAAGAGAACATGCCCAAAGGAGTACACATCTATCGCTTCCATCGAATGGATTTTGCTGTGTTGCACAAAGAATGGCCGATAAAACGCCGGCACACCTAGTATATAATTCTCAATATCCAACAATTTAACGCAGTCATCGGTTATTACGATATTACCGGAATGCAGGTGTCCTGTAATCACAAGAACACCCTTAGATGTGTATTCAAAGCTGCCAGCCAACTAACTACTAGCAAAACAAATTTAATATCGGGTCACGCGGTTGATGCTACCCACCGTATGGATATCCTTTGGCGTGCATATACACCAAAGCGTCCAAAATCTGGCGGCCGTACGTAGCGACTTGTTTCATTGTAAGCGCAGTCCTTCCTTTTGGATTCCCATATTTGCTAAGAAAGGGGTTCTTCGGAGTCGCCATGCACAGAATATCTTTTAGTGTGCCGTGCTTGTAAAATCTGTAAGAGCAGAATGCACATTCTGAAAGTGAGCAATTCCTCGACGCAACATCGTACAACTTACTTGCGTATTGCAACGCACCCATTCTCATTATGCGCTGCGTACACGACCGGCTCTATGAAAGGATGCTGCAAGGCAGTCAAGCTCTTCAATATTCCTCCCATCTCCTTTTCATCAATGTATTTGTCCGGTCCATACTCTATCCATTCCAACACCAATTCCGACGACTCCAACAAGCCACTGTCCAATGAGCCGCCACTACCATTACTGCCGGACGCAGCAAAGTGCTTGCTCTGGTGCGACTGTGATCCGCTTTTTACTAACAATTTGTTTCCTGTCTTTTCTGGCGGCTTGGGCGATACCTTGAAGTAGTGCTTGCGCAGACGCCAGCCTATTGCTCCAAGGGAGGTGCTCAGAGTCCAGACACCCTCACTGCGTAAGCACAACATTGCATTTTGTACGGCTTGATCTGCGACGGATGGAAATAATATCAATTTCTATTGGCATCTGTATACAAGGTGTGAAAACTTTTATCAAAACATTAACATCTCGAAAACGTATGCGTTCGGACAGCGTTCGATAACAGTTTAATAAGGAGACTACATGCAAGGAGCAATACGACTTTTACACCCCATTCTATATCCAGGAAATAGTGGCAGTTGCGATTTCTTCACACACTTGTTTTATTGCCAATTGTTAAACAAATCCAAATCCCTTATTAAGGAGCTTAAGTTATTTTTAAAATGGACACCAAAATCTGAAAAACTGTCCACAGTTGTATGTTTACAACAGTAGTTAACATTGAAATTGCTACAATCACTTTCAAAGGCATCAAGCGTGGCTCAGTGGATTCTGCGGTATACTTTTAGCCAGGATTTTGCGACAAGCACTAAGCAGACTACGAAGTGCAACAATTTTAACCCACTTCTTATGCACAAATCTATATATATAAAAATGAAACGTGGTTCGTTCGGCCGCTTAAAACTCGAAAACGACTGGACCAACTTGAATACTTCCTTCGGCGGGTTTGTTCAAAATGTTTACGTGAAGGTTTATAAAAAAAGAAATGTCGGGAAAAGGGGCGTGGCACCACAAGAATACATTTTTAGACAATAACTTTGGAACCATAAGTCACACATCAATTAAATTTGGTACAAACTTTCTATTTAATCATGTCCTTCGACCGAGGGCATGGGGTGGGTATTGGACAAGGGGGTGTGGCACCGCCCATACAACTTAAATCTTCTAAATGGAATAGCTTCGGAATTGTAAGTCGCACAGCATTGAAATTTGGTGCACCGTCGTTTCATAGATGTGTCATGCTACTGTTTAAATTTTATGGGCGTTGAACAAGGGGCGTGGCACATATTTTATGATCCAATATTTCAGCAGCACTCTAAGTCGTACATCAATGAAACTTGGTATGAACCTACCATTTAGTCATATCTTTCGAGAGAGGGAATGGGGCGGGTATTTAACAAGAGGGCGTGGCTCCGCCCATACAACTCAAATCTTTTATATGGAATAGCTTCGGAATTGTAAGCCACACAGCATTGAAATTTGGTACGAACTCGTCCCATAAAAGTGTCATTCTATTGTTAAAATTTTTGGGCTTAGACAAGGGGCGTGGCACATTTGTTTGACCCAAACTGTCCGCATAATTTTTAAACTGTTCGTCGCACATCAATGAAACTTAGTACGAATTTACCATTTAGTCATATCTCTCCACAGACGGAATGGGCGGGTATTTAACAAGAGGGCGTGGTTCCGCCCATAGAACTTAAATCTTTTATATGGAATAGCTTCGGAGTTGTAAGCCGCACAGCATTGAAATTTGGTTTACCGTCGTTTCATAGATGTGTCATTCTACTGATGAGATTTGATCGGCGTTGGTCAAGGGGCGTGGCACATGTTTTAGGATCCAACAGTTATGCAGTACACACACACACACCAGTGAAACTTGGTACGAACTTTCCACTTAGTAGCACAATTCGACTAGAAGAAATTTGTGAGCATTGGACAAGGGGCCGTGGTACCGCCTCCATTTTTATATACATAGATTGTTTGTCCTGACTGACTGACTGATTGATTGATTGATTCATCATCGCTCAGCCCAAACCGCTGAAGCTACAAATATGAAATTTGAACTGTAGGTACATCTTGAAAATGAACCTCCGCTAAGACGGGATTTTTTGAAATTCGGGGTGTAAATGGGCAAAAATGTGTTAAGGTGTTGTATGAAGAAAAGTGATTTAAGAGACATATTGATTTTGAACTTCCTGAAAATACTCTAAATCAAAAATAATTCTACACGTATTTTATAATTTTTCGAAAATCAAAATTTATCTGGACCAACAATGGGTTAAGATTTGTTTAAGGGTAGACTCGAAAAAAACATGAACCGATTGGCCTATTGACTTCAAAAATTGTAAAAATACTTGAAATAAAAAACATTGGTCACGCGTTTCTCATTACTTTCAAAATCGAAATCTAACTGGATCAACGACGGGTTGAAAGTACATATGTATGGAGAAACACGTTTTTTAGCCTTTTGACTTCAAACTTGGTGAAAGTACTTCAAATGTCAAATAACTCGATACGTGTTTATAATTTTTTCCGAATACTAAAATCGGACGGGGTCAACGACCGGTTAAAAGTTTGTATGGCGAAACTGTAAAAAACATGAATTAATGGGGCCACTTACTTCAAATTTTGTGAAAGTACTTTTAGTGAGAAATAATTTGACAAGTGTTTTTCACTTTTTTGAAAATCAAAATCTTACGGGGTCAACAATGGGTTAACCGTTTGTATGGAGAAACACGATTTATTGGTCCTTTTCACTTCAAACTTAGACAAAAAGCACTTCTATCGGGAAATAATTAAAATGTGCATTTCATTTTTTGAGAAAATCGAAATCTAGCGTGATAAACTAAGGGTTAAGAATTTGTTTAGGGTAAATGTGAAAACTTATGATTTAAAGAGCTTTTGACTTCAAAATTTTTGGAAATACTTGACATCAAAGATAATAGACATATGTTTTTTTAAATCAAAATCTGACGGGGTCAACAATGGGTTCAGAATTTGTATCGGGTGAAACAAGAGAGCTTGCGTGCGAAGCCGCGGGGCCCAGCTAGTGTTTCTATATTTTCAACACCTACGCACTACGCTTGGATATGTTTTTAACAGAAACGGCTGTAGTTACCACATATCAGCTCATCAGTGTAATATGCCGCAAATAGTACTGAAGGAGTAGAGATATGGCTAATGAATGTCGATTTGTTAAATAAAAATTACACTAATGGGCTCTGTATTGATTCCTACTCGCCTATAATAATTGTTAAGCCTTCTTTTGGCAACGGTTGCCTAGCTCTTAGTTTAGCTTGGTCCTTTGATTTGTTGTAGTTTGCAACCATACGTTGGTCCGCTGAGCGAGTTTTAGCAGTATTCGATTACCTCATTACGAATATTTTGGCGCACTGCTCTCAAGCACGACTTACCATGAAACGATTGCGAGTAGCTGTCCGGATCGACGAACCGCTTTGCCGGCAGCGATGATGCTAATATGGGGTTCATTAGAACGGCGTTTATGTAAATCTGCAGTGCTTGCCTCCGCTCAGCTATGAAGTCAGGCCGCATGTTGCCAAATAGCCGTTTGCCTGGCATGGGCAGATCGATACCAGAAATGCAGATACATTTGTGCAGCTCGGCGAAGTCATTGTAGCGGCGTAAAATCTTCCAGCAATTCTCCTTATTTGGGCCACGTTGTAGACGTAGCAGATACTCCTGCAATTTAAAGAACTTCACTGTGAATGTAAAAAGCGACATGTGGTCATCTATTCGTCAAAGCCTGCCGTTATGAATGGTAACTAGCACAGAAGTTTGTATGTATCACATGTTGTAGTTTTGGTTATGCTGCACTTCACTACAGGCGCAACTGCAACTCACATGCAGATGAGTCAAAGACTTTAAAGGAGCCTGCCCCAAATTCGCGCATGGTCCTTAAAGAAATAATGCGCCAAGGCACATCGCCTAAAAACTAAATCAGTTCGATATACGCATGTATCATAGCAGTCGCCTGTGCGGCGGCATAGTATCGATTTTTCTGCGCTCATCAGCCATCACATATGTATGTACAACCCCACACCGACTGTCCACAGGTCTCGTACAAATAATTAGCGTTTTTATTTACCGTATGACCGTTCACTTCCTGCGCCGTTTCAATTACGCAAATAATCGGTTGGGTATCATCGAGCTTGTTTCTTTGGCCGTAACTTCTCTCAAATATTGCCATTTGTCGTCCACTTTAAAAGCGAATGCATCTTCGACGGATGCAGCACACTCCAACCAACCATTTACCAAACGGCCCTCTCGTTCACTTACAACAATTAATAATTTTTTCTAATATACTGATTTTGCTGAAATGTTTATCGGTTGTATATTACAGGTTCCAAGAAAAAATTTACAGCACTTGAGAAATATGACAATAATTGTTACACTCCCCGTCTTCTGCTCGTGTTGTCATTGCCAAGGCGGCGCGTTCTGAAATATGTGTAATCGAAAAATTGTTGGAAGGGCAATGCTGGATAGTCAGTGTTGGGAAGCAATGTATCAAGGCGAATTAATATTCGCCTTGCAATGTATCTATTTTGTAATACTAATTCTAATACTACGTTTAAACCATGATACAAAAACTAAAGATAGAACCGCTGTCAAATTTTTTTGACACTAAACGTGCTTATTGACGTTTTTCGTATTTGTCAAAAGCTTGAGTCGTGATGCCACTTCGTTGTAATACTAAATTAAAGATATTTAAGGTTCTAAAAATAGTAAGATTTTTTCCTAATAAACAATACACCTTTCACTGTGACTAATATATTTTGGGCGAAAGTATAAGAATGTTAATTTTTTTTGGCAGTATAATTTCTTACGTATGATACGAGAGAAAACAATGTTTTCTTGTATTACAATATAGGTGAACACCACATTTCACAAATTTTGATACGGGTGTTCCCGTCTTGCAATGGCGGCATCGACCTTTTTCTCCCCATACTACCCAATGACCGCTTTCATCATACCTCATCGAATTTGGCGGATCATAAGTAATTTTATGGCGCTTGGAACTGGATGCAAAGAAGACGGAGATGACGGTGATGAATGACGCTAAAAGTCGAAGTTGCTTATAAGCAACTTGCAATTTTAAATGTATAACAATACAGATTAGGTTGCGGTGACTGCCCATTTATTTATGTTTAATAACACTACGAGACATGAAAAATGCTCCTAAAAATAAGTGTTTTCTAGATTAACCTTGGGCCGCTGAATACGAAACTCAAAATCAGAAAATTTTTAAGAAGCGTTTTCGAAAAATATTCGAAGGACAGGAGATAATTTATTTTATCTATGAGAAAATCATTCCAAAATTTATGATTTTCGAAAATCCCTATTTTTAAACTTTCACCATCAGTACCTTTACCGAACCTCATCTGATTTGGACAATCTATATATCGCTGAAAAAGCTAAGGTATTATCATTTGAACGATGGACTGCTTGTGTTAGTCGGATGACACGTTTGCGAGATATGTGCTCCCACCTGAAACAACACGGATAAAACTGGTTTTTCGAGGATTTTTTGGAAACGCTTCTTAAAGAAATTTTTTGATTTTCAGTTTTGAGTTCAGCGGCCTAAGAAATAAATTTTGTTTTTAGGTGCACGCGATTAACCCATTTTTTGTCGAGTAGTGTAATATACGAGTACGCTATTCTTTACGTACCGGTGAGCGTACCAAAGATTTGTTAATAAGGTGATGGCACTACTGCAACAACAAAATCCCATGTATTTTGTTAGTGCTTTTGGGAATGTCACTGTCAAAATCAAATCAAAACCCACAGCGGTGGGCGGCCATTTTTATGATTTTGACAATTACCATGCCCATTCACCAAAAATCAAGAGAAAAACGTGTAATCTCCTGTGTTGCCATCACTACCTTATTAATGCGCCTTGAGCGTACCCTTAGCAGTAGTACCATTAGGCAAAATGGGATGTTACTTGGTAAGATCCGTATTATAAGACTACTCTTTCTTAGTTTGTGGAGTCTGTCTCTTGACTACTGACGTTAAATATAAGTTTTGTAGTGATAACAGAGAACTAAAATTACAGACTTTGGGGATGATTTGCATTGAATTTGATTTCGCTGTTCACAATCGAAATATCGATAAATAGATTTAGTGTTTTGGCATCCGTAGAATTAATGAAATTTAAATTGATAAGAGAAAACATTTCGAGAACTGCAGTATTTTGCTTCTGATCCGGGACAAACAAGATGGCTATTAGTGCAAGCACTTTACGTTCCCAGTTAATGGAGCTGGCCAGCTTTTCTGGCACGCATAAGGAACAGGCCGACAGGTACCGGCTTCTGTTGGAGGCTGTCCTTTCGAATTCCGGCAGCGATTTGGTAGACACACTCAAACTGTTTGTGGAGGCGATCGTAAATGAGCACGTCAGCTTGGTAATTTCTCGGCAGATTCTGAACGACGTAGGTATCCAGTTGGGCAAGTTGCCCGACGAGGTATCGCGGCAAGTTTCCCATTTCACGCTGGAAAAGGTGCAACCGCGTGTGATTTCTTTCGAAGAGCAGGTCGCCGTCATCCGGCAACACTTGGCTGAAATTTACGAGCGTAAGCAGCAGTGGCACGATGCGGCCAATGTGCTCGTGGGCATCCCACTGGAGACTGGGCAGAAGCAGTACACCGTCAACTATAAGCTAGACACGTATCTGAAGATCGCGCGTCTATACCTAGAAGACAATGACTCAGCACAGGCGGAGTTTTTCATAAATCGCGCTTCATTGCTGCAAGCGGAGACGACGGATGAAGGCCTACAGGTACGTGTGTGTATGCGCAAATAGAACAAATGCTACATCGGGTTCTTTTTCAGGTTCTTTATAAGGTTTGTTACGCCCGGGTGCTTGACTATCGGCGAAAATTCATTGAAGCGGCTCAGCGCTACAATGAGCTTTCTTATCGCACAATCGTCGAGGAGGAGGAACGTATGCGAGCGCTTAAAAAGGCATTGATTTGTACAGTGCTAGCTTCGGCTGGACAACAGCGCTCTCGCATGTTGGCCACGCTTTTCAAGGATGAGCGCTGTCAGCAGCTGCCCGCTTATGCGATTCTGGAGAAAATGTACTTGGACCGCATTATAAGGCGAACTGAGCTTCAGGAGTTCGAGGCACTACTGCAACCCCATCAGAAGGCTACCACAGTTGACGGCTCATCGATTTTGGATCGGGCTGTGTTCGAGCACAACCTGCTATCTGCCAGCAAACTATACAACAACATAACGTTTGAGGAGCTTGGTGCTTTGCTGGAAATACCGGCAGCCAAAGCCGAGAACATCGCATCGCAGATGATAACCGAAGGTCGCATGAACGGTCACATCGACCAAATATCTGGTATTGTGCATTTCGAAAATCGCGAAGTGTTGCCGTTATGGGATCGACAAATACAGTCATTGTGCTATCAAGTGAACTCCATAATCGAGAAGATTGCAGCTGCAGAGCCGGACTGGATGACAAAAACACTGGACACCATGAACTGAGTATTGAGGTGTTCATTAAGTTCAAATCAAAAGAACGATATTGCTTATAATTTTTCACTTTTCTGTAACTTAATTTAATAAATTCTCTATTCTGAAATAAGTGTGTCTTTCAACGACACGGTGTCGCCAGTACAAATTGCGTTGTATTTCTAAGGATCTTCATATAAGGTAATTTCTATTAAAACATAAACATTTTCTAATTATTGACATTTCATTATATGGCCACTAAAAAAAACGGATATTCCTGACTTCTATCCTTATATGCTGCCTGTATATATATGTGGCCATATGGAAGAGTAGCTTAAGTCGAAAATTGACATTAGTTATTCTGACCAATGCATGGTTGTTTCAAAAGACTTAGTCTTAGAATTAAACTCACATAATATGGTTAAGGAACAGGACACATTCAAGCGGTTTGACTTCTATAAAGCTATAAACAATAATTAAATGCCCTTATGTCGACTTAAGCTACTCTTCGATATGAACACAGATATAATAGGTGTATTTGAAGGCATACATGGAACTGTAATATTAAATATAGGGTGTTCCAATAATAGTGCACGATTTAATTCGGAAATAAAACGTATATTTTTGAGCGAGTGAATTTTTATTACATTGTAAAGTGGACATGTTCCGAAGTATGGGATGAAATTAGGTCTTGGAACTCGCTTCGTAGTGCTATCAAATGTATTTCGGGTAGTGGTAACTTTAAGCATCTACTCTTCAAACATTTCTCATAACATTTCAAACGTTTCGCTCACTCTTTACCCTATCTCTCTACTTTCACTTACCTATAATTAAGATTTTTCTTTGTAAATTATTAAATCATTGTAATAATATAGTATTTATTGTGTAATGCTTAAAACGAATGTGTTCCTTATTGGCATGCAAAAGATTGTATCTTATATGCCTGTATTATCTGTTAAATAAATGTCCGGTAAATGGCTCGGCAACGGTGATCACAGACCCTTTCCCGATTTTTGATGATATTTTTACAAACACACCGATGACGCGCTGTATTTCGACCTCAGGATCTGGAATTGTTTGCGGTTTGTGCGCATGGACTAGACATTTCACAAAACCTCAAGGAAAGAAATCGCACGTTCTTGGTGGCCAGTTGACATGGGAACTTCGGAAGATGATTCGGTACGCAAATCATTGCTCCAACAAATCGATGGTTTTCATAATTACATGGCGTGGCATGGCGGAGCATGCCAGGGTTCACCTGAGCTGGGTCCCTGGGCATAGTGGCATCTCTGGCAACTGCGTGGCGGACGATTGGCCAGAAAAGGCACTCTACTTCCAGCACCCACTACGCAATGTAGCATCCCCCTTGCGACCGTCAAATTTATGGTCAGGCGGGCGTATCTCCGCCTGGCTAATCGACTGTGGGCGGAGGAGAACCTCTGCGGGATCTCCAGAAAAACCTGGCCGTCGCTTAACCATGGCAGAATTACTGCGACTAAAGCGGAATTCCATCTACTCCACAGTTTCTGTGCTGACGGGACACTGGACGAACGGCGAACACACGTTACAACACGTTCATGCTCCGCGTAGCCCTCCATTTTTAATAATCGGAATAATCGTTAACAGCTGTCAATTTTTATAGCTGCCACTTGCAGACAAAAATGCCATAAATGTAATCGGAACACCCTATATTAATCATATGATACAAAGAGGGCCCATTGACTGTGAAAAAACTTACAAAGTTTAACTAGAAACACCAGATTTTCAAAGGACCACAAATATAGCCCGACGTGATTGTAATTTAATTAAGTAGGAAAAAAGCTTCTTTACCGTTTTACCTCTAATTGCCAAGATGGAAAAGTTACCTTTCAGGAAATATTTCTCACTTCATTTTATTTTATTTGCTATTCATAGTAGGCCCACAGATAGAGAAGTTTTAATTACTAAAGTTGCTGTGACAGTAAAGTGACCGTGACAATATTTACATGCAATAAGGGATGTGCGATCACTTATTTTAAGCAGTTTATTTACAATGTTTTAATTTGTTCGAAAATTCATAAATGGTAATGGTTTAAATGAAAAATATTATCTATATAATATTTGAATATTCATTGTGAAATATAGTACAAGCTATTGACAATCCATAAATTATACTATTACTCGAGAATATGTTATGATAATTGAATGTTTTTGTGGTCTCATATAACATACAATTCTATATTTGCATCGCAACTGAGCGTTCCTCATTCTCCCCAAAAACGTATCAGTAGTGAGGAGTATTATTTTTATGCTAATCCGTTTCGAGAAGTCCCAAAACTAAGTTATCCCATAAAGTAGTAGGTACATTTCAATTCCATTAAAAAAGTTTAACAAAACAATATACATAGTAAAACTAAAACAACAGTTTGTAAATATAAACAAAAGAATTGGAAGAGGATGTCCACTTTTGTGACTCTCAGACGTCCGTGTAGCCGGTAGAGATGCAGGTTTCAATGTTTTGCTGCTGCACAAGGAAAAGGGAGCATAAGTGGATTAGTATTGACTCTCGTCGTAGCATCATGCTTGAGTGTTGGTCGCTGCCTCCTCGTTTAACTCCAGTTGTGCTAATGTGCGAACCACCGAGCCGCGGTTCATGGGTGAAAGCCCCTGGCATAGACTGACCACCGCATCTAACGCCACTTCGGGGCATTCCTACAATAAAAAGCAATCAGTAGCCGCACTGCTCGCGAGCCGTAAGCTGCTATAAGAAGTCATACCTCCAACATTATCGTGATCTTTGAGATTATGGCATCCTGCTTAACAGCGTTTATATTCTTGATAACAGTCGAATCCGGCTTATTTTGCTCCTCATACCAGCGCACCATTTCCTCGTTTTTGTCCCATATGTACGACTGCGTAACGATACTCATTATTTTCGTCTACTGTGCTTTTAAAAATTAGTTTACTCACCTCAGTGGCACCCTTGTCTTCCACAAGCCAACGACGCAGCATTTGCTTTGCTTGCCCCACCGATAGGCTGTCCTGTGCCTTAACTATCTGCTTTATGAACTCGTCTTCGAGCAGTAAGCGACGCAGGCGCCAGTATAGCCACCGGCGAGAGTCACGCCACGGAATGATCTCGTTTATGCACTCCTTCTCTAACATGCGCTCGGGTGTGTCATGCAAATCGGCGAAATGAACTGCAACCGTGTGGTAGACGTGCATTAGAACACCAACTCGTTCCTTGATTTTGTCTTCCACCTCTGTCACCTTCGCCTTATCACCAGCAGCGACCGATTCGTCCAGTTCCTTTTTAAGCTACAGACGAGGGAAACAATTTCAAATTAGACTACTACTATAATAAAGCATAAACCGTATTTACCGCTATCGTCGTGGCGTCTAGGCGATGTATAGTCTTCAGCAGATCCTTTTCTTTGTATTTTATTTCCACAATGCCTTCTGGTTCCAGCACGCCAGCCCTTGCTTCTGGGTCTGCATATGTCTCCATGTAGCGGGGATTGATCAGCGAGTCCAATACCGCCCAAGCACCACCGCGCAACTCCGCATTCGGCGGCAGGTAAATAAGGACCGGTCGCTTGTACTCACGAAGACCATCCACAATGTAAGCACCAAATTTAACGATCTGCTCGTACATGTCCTTCATGCCACCAGAGAAACCACGCCAATTTGCAAATATCATCAATGGCAGCTCCTCACGGCTGAAGTCTTTAATGGCTTGAGCTGTTTTGTACGAAGAGTCAGGGTACCACACCTGTCCAGCCTGCTGCAAAGTCTTCAAATAAAAAGCAAAGCAGTTCTTTAATTTAAGAACATTTTTTTTAATACTAAATCAACTAACTTTAGCTTCTGAGTCCAAGTTAGCGGGATCTGCCGGCATTTCCACTTCAACTGTACGGGTCTCAACAGCAATAACGCCGACAGGTACGCCACCCAGACGCGCGCGCCCCGTTACTACAGTTTTCGCCCACGGTTGCATTATTTCCTTCCAACTTCCTTTGTCGAAGAATCCGGTCTCCCACTCAATTGGATTAGCTGCAAGTGCGATTGTGCGTTAATATTTGTTGTTTCCTCTAATTAAAAGGAAAAGGGGGAGTAAGTTATTGTATTAATAATTACCAGGATTAACGCGCCCTGCAAGCATCCACCTGGGATCGTATGGAGACTTCGTCGGCATAAAGCCGACAGCGCGCTCCACAACATCATTTGGTGTAACAATCGGCAAATGGCACCCAATATAAGCAGGCATGTACGACAACCAATCAAGAATAGTATAAACACCATCGAGATCCAATGCTGAAAATTGATTCACAAACACGTAGCATAAATACTCTAATAAAACACTTCATTCAAAATCTGCTCAACTTTGTAGAAAGAAAGTTCGAAAATTTGATTTCACTGATTCTGTGAGTTCAAATTATACAAAATCTATGTAAATCTTACAGACGAATTGATTGCAATTTGCTTCTCACCTTCAGTCTTATGCGTGACGCCGTTGTTGTACATTATCTGTACGCCACCCAACTGGTTGTTGGAAGCGTAAACTTTGCGTCCAAGTAGCTGTAAAAACGCAAATACAAAGTTAAGGACCGCTCCATTACTATAAAGTGTCAGAATTTGCAGTATACCTTATTCAATGCAGCATAGCCCGTCAAAATAATGTGCGAATTGTCTATCTGAATTACGCGTTGTCCTAAACGGACCAGATAGGAGCCGATTCCAATGGTGCGACAAGTTACCATTGAGATGGTAACAATCTCCTCGTAAGCCTGCGATGTTTCGCCAGCAATGAGGCCGGCGTAACGCAAGTTCTCTACACCGAGACCGTCATCTTTGCCGATGATGTCGGTAATTTTATAACGGGGTTCGCCCTCATCTTCAATCAGAATAGCGCGCACCGAATTTAAGCTAGCCACGTTGCTGTAGTCCTCTGTTGTAAGGTAGAGGTATTTAAAACCTTTGTCTGGTTCTTCGGGATCTTCCCAAGCCACTTTGAACATAGACTTAACTTCTTCAGCCAGACCAATACGTGCACCGCTGTTTACTGACACATAAATCTGAATTTTAAAGAGAAACTCAATAAATATATTTCATGAACAAAACAAAACATCGTAGATATGCATATCGCACATTAAATACAAAAGTCACAATTCAAAAATTAAACATTTTCAGGAGAGGAAAATACTGTATACGTAAAAGTGATTGTAATATTACAAAAAATGAGTACTACTATTGAAAACATATTGAAGCTTTTTACATGAAAGCACACTTAAGCACGCTCACACAGTTCATTGTGATATCACAGTTTGACGGCGCGACTCCCCCGAATAATGGCTCTGAGAACCAGGAGGATTGCAATATGAACCTGGCTAACTAATCAGTTCTTCTTGAGCACATTGAAGCAATAGCAAGAAAAGCATCGCAATTAACATAAAAATAGACCTAAAAGTATTTTTCCAGTCAAGAAAGTTCATGGAAAAATATCGGTATTGGAAAATTTTTAGCTGTGACACTTTTGTATTTTGTGTGCGACATACTAAGTCAACTTACCCTAGGCACTTTTCTCGAACGCGCTAACTCCGAAGCCTTGTGAAACAGAATATCCTCTTTTATGCCGAAGGAACCAATGAAAAACGTCAAGTCGTTGGCAATCACGACCATCTCACGACCTTCAGGGTACTCAGGTGTGGCTAATACCATACGCCAAGCCACCATGCCACACTGTGATAAATAGTAAGCAAAGATTATAGATTGTCAAGATATTCGGACGGACGTCTAGCACATATACATATATATATATACAAACATTGTTTTCGCCCGGTAAACGCTGCATTTCGAGAAGACTATCACCATCCAGTACTAATTCCACACATTCCAACAGTATTTTCTCAGGAATTCTGATATCGACTGTAGGTCGCGCTTTCGAAAATTCCTTCCAGTGGCGTTCGGTCATTTGGCGGAACATGTCGGGAATGTCGTAAACGTATGTGGTGCCGTTAGATTGTGCCTGGAAGCGCTTCTGTTGCAGGAAATCCTTCGTCATGTACGGTGTTGAAATGGGGTGCTCATGCAGTGAACCCTGCTTCTCACCATAGGCCTTAAATTTGATCTGAAAACCAAACCGAACATAATCGAGTGAACAGATAACATTAATTGACTATATAACTTACAATTCCAGTCTCAGGATCAGTGTATTCGGTATACATAGAAATGTCTAAGAAGTACCCTGAGTCGTTAGCAATGCACAGACGTATAGCCTGTGTGGGCATTTGCGGCGATTGCCTGATGACCATCTTCAATTCTGCTTGCAGCACGCGAAGCTTCCACAAACGTGGACCATAGCGCATTATCATCTTGGTCACGGACTCTTCTATCTTGGTGGGATCCATCATTACCGTTGGTACGAAGTTTAGAAAGATGTGGTTGCAGTCAGTGCGTTTGGCGTGCGGATGCGAAAAAGCCACCTCCAACTCATCCATGGCTTCCAGAAGCACACGTTCACCTTCATTTTGCAAGTACTCGAAAGAAGCCTCCTTCAATTCCCAACAAAAATCAATACGCTGAAATATTCTATCTCATAACGAATCGATAAGCTTACATACCTTAGTAATTAGATCTGAGTGGCGAATTATGGAGCGGATGAAAAACCGAAAATCGGTGACCTCTTGGCCTTTGGAAACTTTCGCTTTACCCAAATACAGATGCATTTTCTGATTGGCAGTGGGTAGCGCTTCAAGGTTATACGTCTTCATCCGGCTAAGCTCTAATTGGAATGCACAAGCTGGCTCCAGGTGACGGTAAATGCGGTCTTCTTCAAAGTTGTCACGGGCACGATATGTGAAGAATTTGGGAAACTGTCGCCTACAAATCAAGTGTAAAAAAAACTGGTTTAGTGCGTAATTTTATGGCGACCAAGACAATTGCGTACTTTTTCAACGCAGCGAATGTAATGCGACGTATCCGACGTTGGTAAAGTTCTTCACGGTGCAGCTTGCAGTAAGTTCCGAATACTTGCGCCATTTGCACGTCATCCATGTCACCAGTTTCACGCACCGCAACGCTAACAATGTGAATGGGTTCAGTAGATTTAGCTTCTTCAACGGCGTTTGCTCGCGATACCGGATCGGAGAGGGAAACATTAATGGATGTACTAAGGCGACCGTCAACAGAATCAACTGCTTCGACTGCTTCCAGCACCTGAACAAATTTAATACAGTTACGGTTAAATTAAATTGGAAGCAAGAAAACGTCAGCGTGCATACTTTAGCATTCACAAGGGCCGGAGAGGCATAATCTTCAAGTAAATCCAATATTTCATCAGAATACATCTCAAAGTGCTCGAAAGAATCGAAGGCTGCCATACAACCCGTACGTAAGAAAGAAGATCCGAGCACTTCTGTTGTTGTTTCGCCGTCTTGTGTTATGCGTGAGAACAATCTGAAATTGAGTAAATGACTAATGAACTCCAAGTACACTCAAGTAATTAAATAATTAACGTTAATCATTGATAACTAATAAATTTGACTAACAGGACCAACTTATCAAATTACCGATTTGGATGAGCAGTGGGCAGAAGAAATTGAAAGTGCACCAATGGCAGGCCACCCGAAAGCTCCAAGTGTTGCAAACATGTCAGTTCGTACGAAGTATAAGCGCGCCTCACATAAACTTCAAGTGCTGCATTGCACACTTGTCTGTTCGTGTGATAGAAGAAATCATGCAGGATGTCAAAGATGGACGTCTCCGACAGTATCAAGCGCTGCAAGTTTTCGGGATGGAAGTCATGACCATACATATCGACCGCCGAGAGGAAAATCGACTCCATCTGATTGTGACGCAGCTCGTAAGCAGGCTGGTGAGCAGCAATAAGCACTTGGCGGCAACGTAGCGCGACACGTGAGTGCTCAGCACGGTTCAGCGACGTAAGTTCGCTGAGTGTGTTGGCCAGCTCGTCCGTAAGGCCTGGTTCGTACGACCACAAGTGGTCGATAAGCAGCGTTACCAGTAAATTCTTTTTAGCCACCTGTGAGTGCGAGAATATCGTGTTGACCACGGTCTGCATGTCATCTTTATTGCGCTCGCGTACTAAGCCCACGCACTTGTCGTAGTGGCCGTGCTGAAACTGTGATTCCACATCATAGTACTGGCGTAGTAGTTCGTGTACAGCGGCCTTCATGCGCCCGCGTATGCCGTTGCGGTAGCGCTGCACCAACTGTACAATGCTTTGCGTGGTCAAGAAGAATACATCGCGGTCCGCACGCTTTTGGAGAGTAGCAGCGTGGCTATCAATAACGCTTGCGATTTGCTGCGAGGGGAATTGCGCCAGCACACTGGTGATGTTGCGCTCGTACAGTGTCATGAGCTTTCGTATCTTCTTTTCCACAGATATAGGAATGCGACCCGATATCGAGGCGATCACTTCCTGCAGCTCGAGCAGCGGAAGCGACGCATCACGCAAGCTTTGCATGAATTTTTCGATAACGTCCCGAAGTCGCTGCGCGTTGTACGGTTCAGGCAGGCAATAGCCGGCTAGGGTGTTTTCCAATATCAATTTGTATGAATTGTGTACGTGATTCAGTTTTTCGGGAAGAGGTGGGTTTTCAGCCTGCGGGAAGGGGTTCTTATAGGGTTGTGCTTTGGTCACTAAAGAGGGATCATCTAATTCCAAGTGTCCCAGTAGAGAGCCGGCGTCCAGTACTGCACCTGGTCGACGCAAGAACGACACAGTACCAGCCTCTTGCGATGTCAGCGTCATCACCATTTTCATAACTTCAATCTCTGCATACGCCTGTCCTTTTGAAACGTGGGCACCATCCTCTATCAGAAGATTAATGAGCTTGCCAGTCGAGGGACTGCGCAACAGAGATGGATCGTTTTCCTTCTCGAACACACATGTTTGATTTCCAATTACGATGCGATAGCGATCCACTTCTTCCTTCATGTACGTAGTGTAAGATGCACCCTCGAAAGACAGCAGCATGCCACCATCCGATAAGCGATGCACCTCGACCTCCTTGAATGAGTTATTCATCAACAGAAAGTAGGAGTTGGGACCACTCTTGGCAGCTTGTACTTTGTAACGATTGCCTTCGTTGATTAACTCCACGTCTACGACATTGGTCAGAGTATTGGCGGCCTGAATTTGACCTTTTTCCAGTGAGGTCTGAAAACTGGAGAAGGATTCGCTGATCTGGCGGTCGGCAATATGCAGAGCACCGCATACGACACCGAGCAGTATGTTCGGTTTCTCCGACTGCATACGCTCTGCAATTAGTGCATCCAGCCAAGCAGTGTCGATAGTGTTGTCCAGAAAGCTATTTGTTTCCAGTAGTGTGATAAGGTATTCGACGGTAGTACGGAAATCTCCGCGAATTGAAAGCTCTTTCAAAGCAATCACGAGATTTTCTCGTGCTTGCTGGCGATTCTCTCCCCAGGAAAAACAATGACCAAATTGAGAATCTGCAAATTCGTGTAGTCCGCCTGAAGCAGCTACACTGAAATAGCCCCATACATTCTTGCTTGAACGAAAATTTAACTCTTGCACAGTGCCCGAACTGGGCTTGAATCCCTCGTCGGGGTTCTCTGAAGTAATGCGCGCAGCTATAACGTGTCCCGATGGCCTTGGTTTCTGCAACGGATTCTCAAAATCGATTATAGAGGTGCCCCACGGCGACTCTCCGTAGAGCAAACGAATATCCTTCAATCGATACAACGGTATGCCCATACCAATTTGTAGTTGGCAGGCGGGTAAATTCACATCCGCCACCATTTCCGTACAAGGATGTTCCACCTGCAGACGTGGGTTCAATTCCAAGAAGAAATATTGACCCTCGGTGTCGTACAGGTACTCCACAGTGCCGGCACTCACGTAGCCCACCATTTTCGCCAAACGCACAGCCGCTTTCTCCATGTCTTCGAAAACTTCTGGATGTGCCACAATAGCGGGAGCCTCCTCGATGATTTTCTGATGACGACGTTGAATTGAGCAATCACGGCCGAATAAGCTAATAGCGTTGCCATACTGATCAGCCAATAGCTGCACTTCCAGATGGCGAGCACCTCGAGCCAGTTTCATAACGAAAATCGGCGAGCCTGGCACTTCAGCCTGCACTTGGCGGAAGAGTGCTGGAAACTCTTCAGCTGTATCAACACGACGAATACCCTTACCACCACCACCTTCAGATGCCTTAATCATTACGGGGAAACCTAAGAAGAAACATCAAATAAATATACAAATTAGTAACTTGTTCTCGTTCCTCTATATATCTACGCTCTTAACATACATAACTCATATGCATATGAAACAGTCTCACACACACACACACACACACACACACACACACACACACACCGTAGTGGAGGTCTAAAAAATTGCCCGTTTAAAAACCCTATTAATTAATTTCACTGAATGACTAATGTAAAGCAATAATTTCAATTTCGAATTCCACAAACTAAGAGTTTTTGCTACCCGTGTAAACTGCTGAACAAATTTATATATTATGAAATATATGTCCAATGAATTAACTATTTGAATAATTGAATAATTAAGTCACATTTTAAATCTCTCAACCGTTTCCTTACTTTAATGTACTAATAAATACTCACCGATTTTAGCAACAGCTGCTAGTCCCTGTTCCACATTGCTTACGCAGCCGCGCGCAAAAAGATCACTAGAAATTTTGATCTTCTTGCCACTATACTGAGCCTTAAGATCAGAACCTGACCACGGCAAGGTAGGTATATCAGCTGTTTGGGCTACAATCGATGAGGCCACCTTATCGCCGAGTGCCCACATAGCACGTTCCGGTGGGCCTAAGAAGACCAGCCCTTCTTTATGCAGCAGCTCCGGAAGTTTGGGATTTTCCGAGGCGTGACCCCATCCCGCCCAAACGGCCTAAAAAACGCATAAACGACTTTGAATAAACACGTAAACAGCTTTTTTTGCAACTATAACGCTTAACACAAACGAAATGCAATTAAATGAGGTAAACAAAACAAATATATGTGTAGAGCCAACCGTGTGCACATACCGACGTCATATAATTACACATACTCGTATTTACAAGTATACAGTAATATATCCAACACGAGGACGTACATATGTGCACAATTTGGCTAAAGATTTTATTCAAGAGGTAAGAGCTGTATACGCTTTGTCTCTAAGGAACTACCCGGATGATAGAATTCTTCTTCAATTATGTAAATGAAAAATGTGATCGTAATTATATATTATCAGTACACATTATCGATACATTACTGCCTTTTAAAAATTTTAAAACGTTAATAAGCAATGATCGAATGATTGCGAAAATTACCTACCTGAACTTGGGTGCGAAGAGCAATATCTACAATCAATTCGACATTGGCATAATTGTTGTTGTTAGAGCCTCCCGGTACCGGAACGTAGTGATCGGCCATTTTGATGTATTCCGCATTAGCCTTGAGATCCTCGGGTGTTACCATAACCACAAAGCGAACGGCGCGCTCATTCTTCAGCATTTCGTACGACCAGCGACGAATGGAGCGCATGCACTTGACGGCGGCGATGCCATTGTTGGCGATCAGTATGCGATTAATGACACGCGTACCGCCGAACTTTTTCACGAATTCCTCAGTGGTTGCGATGTGGAAATCACGATCCTGGTAACGGTCTTGGCTTAGGCCAGTGCCACGCGACATACTCGGTCTGCAAGAAAACACACAACAAACAAAGGCAAGACAGGTGGTTAGACAGGCTGGCTGGTTGCTAATTGCAACAATCGTTCGTCGAAATGGCCACAAACCAATGCTTTGCTGTCGTTAGTAAATCAATAGGCCATTGACCGAATTTGGAATGATTTCTAATGCTTTCGCTATCTGTTGTCTGTTGGGCGCAACCAGTTTCTCTGCTACACCCAAATACGAAACAGATCGAATTTTATGGAAATGGAATTTCAAATTTCGATTGTGTGTCATGTGTGTCACTGATGCTTTAGTTCAATGCAAAGCATCCGCAGGTTCAATATCTGTCTGTACCATCAACACGCTGCTTAATTTACAAGCAATACAAGTATAACGTATGTATACGTAACGTGTAATTTAAGCCAGAAACTGCTGTTGAAAATTAGTATGCAATTGTGATTACTTCAAGGTCCCTGAGCCCACCGCCATTGCGGGTGACAGCAAATGGTGCGATTGCGCACCGTTGGACGACCGATTCTCCATAGCTCGCATTGGGCTGCTCTGATCTCCCATATAAGCTTCGCTGTGCTGTTGTTGTTCAGGCTGATTATTTTGTGGCGTATCAGTGATTTCCGTTGAGGTTTGTTGGTCGAAGGAGTCAACGAGCACAAAATGTTTGGTGGCACGTCGGTTTAGCATTGCGGTCAGCCAGCATAAAGCAGAGAACATTCAATTACAACCGAAACCAGTGACGTCACTTTCTAATTCAACACGTCCAACTTTCTATCGTGGTAACTTCTTCGGTAATACAAGCATTTATGTATAAGCCGATAAAATATTAAGGCTTTCGCGCAACTTCCACTAAAGCCGATCACGTTCCCAAGTAAGTAAAGTAACCACACCGACCGACGTCTAAAGAGCAACTGGCTGGCTGAGTAATTATTACAGGTTTTTTTAATGTGAACATACGATTCACTTCTCATTGTTGACTTTTGCATACAAGTGCCTACCACTGTTGCCAGCATACTTCAACTTCTAGTTGTTCGCCCGCTGCAATCAGCGCTACAACAAGTCGGCAACGAAGCAGCCATAAAAAAATCGAATCGCCGATTCAGTTTAGAAATTCATAACCACAACAAGCAGAACGTTCAACGACAAAACCTACGAAGACAAAGTGCGTTAACACCTCACCAGGCAAGTGCTTGCCGCTTTGTTTCGGCTCTACCTCTTCCTTCGTTTCTCGTATTTAACACTTCCTCGGAGCATGTGTTCATTTTCAGTGATAGCAACCAACCGACCGGCGTATTTATTTTGAATTCTCTTTTGGCCTGTTCGCCCTTGGTTCACCCATCTAACTGTGTATATGTTGACCGGCCCCCGCATCCCTTTAGTGGACTTGTTTGCCATACATTCACTTGACGTTAAATATGTACACACGTACGGAGAAGCATATGTGTTTTTAACGATACGCTTCCCGAATGTCAACAAAAATCAAAAGTGTTTGTAATTTAAATTTTTAAATATTACAACAGTTTGGTGTAGCCTTTTCCTTTTTGTTGTGATTTCGATTAAAATGCAAAGTCAATGTATGTGCTATAGAATGTCAAGTTTTCTCTCAAATTAATAATTTTGGCGAACGCCACTGAATAAAAATATTTCTAATTTAGGAAAAATTTGTATGAAATTAATTATTAAAAGACCAATACAGACCACAGAATAAATGTTAATCACTGTAGGACACTTAATGATATAAAACGCCCTCAATTTTCCGAGTGTGTTTGTAGTTTTCTGGTGGATTTATGTCCGACCCAAAGGCGATATGCTATGTGATGTGATTATAAAAGGCGTATATGCTATGTGAAGAAGAAACTAAGACAATAGAACACTTCCTATGCCACTGGCCAGCAACGCCGCTTCCGCTTTTTGGGCGCTCTGTCTAGTTGCAGCGACGCCACAGAAGCTTAACTATCGAACTTAGTCAACTTCAACGAGAAGTCAAATTAGTTTAACATGGCTGGGACTGCACTACAGACTAAAGTCTTTGATTTACTTATCGCCTCACCTCTAACACTGGCAAAATTACTTTTGAACTAGATTCAATATAAATTGAACGGACTATTAAGTCCATTATCAACTGTATGCAAATAATTACTTCAATTGATCTCCATTGACATTAATGTCACCTATTACAGCCTTCCGCATCAGAAACATTCCCTATGAAAGTTTCTTTTAATCTCTCGGCAATATTACCTTTTGTTGTTCCTTTTGGTATTAAAATTTGTGGTAGCACACATTACCTGAGTCTTTTGCGCCGTTCGATAAGATCTGCATTTGGACGAACATCGTTTTGCAATTTTTGTGGGAACTCATCAACAGCTTCTCCTTCGTCATGCCCATTTGTTGCGTCTATATCGTCGCCGACCTTAAAAACACAACCAATATTCATAATATATTTCAAGTTAAGGCTTAAACGTTTATTTTTTTCGTTTGTTAAAAAGACAATTTCTGGAAGAAAATATTAGCAAACATTTTGTACATTTATATATCTACGTTCATATGAAAATTTTTACCAATGCCCATAAGATAATTGGATATTTTTGCGATGCGTAAAGAGCATAAAAAAATCATCAACAATTTTTATTGGGCAATTTTGTTTCACAAGTGTAGTTAAAACAGTGAATAGTTTAAAATATCTTTAAAAAACAAACGGAATTAATTTTCTGTGGTTCACATTTATTGCAGTCAGCTGATTAAAGTTTAATTTATTATTTTTACTTTTTATTATTTTTTTTATCTTTTTATTATTTATTTAATATTATACCAATCTTTTACTGCAAAATTAATCTACAAATCCACCATATGCAAGACTACCAAAAGTAATAGCGATATTACTATCGCTATTGTAAAATACATCCAGAGATTACCAATTATTCGAGGAATGAATTGGCATGATTGACGCCAATTAATGTCATTAACGTAATGTGTGTCGCATGGTGGATGTGTATTTTTAACTCACCAGAAAACTCGGTCGCTCGGAAGATGTACTGTTGCTCATGTTGTTGTTGCTGTTGCTATTGAGATCCACGTTATTGGTGTAGTCGCCCAATTCGTCGGCGTGGTTGTTCTCAATTGTAATATTTTCACTGGAAAATTGTACTTTCTTAATGCGGTTGCTGCTGTTGGTGTTGCTATTGTCACTGCTGTTCTGCAGCGGTTGCTGCGGCTCGCACACTATATTCTTATCTGCAACAGAAGTAAACATTCAATTAGAAGAGTTTTGGAGCGGCGCCGAGCAGTTGGCTGTAGTACTCGTGTATGCCTCCCTGTAAGAGCGCCGCCTATTTCTCTGAAGTGCTGTCAATACAACAGTGACGAAACACACAATCGTAAGGAGTATGGAGATGAACATCGATTGCGGGTGGCGAGTTAGGTGAGTGAGAATGTGCGTCTCTGTGGGCGATTTGGCTCAATGCGGACAATTGCAATGTGCGCGAGCACACTGGGTTATCGACGATATTGCAGTATGGGGCAGGCTAATCTGCAGTTAACATTAACGTGTGCCCTTATTGCGTGATCACAGGCACCGTGCTAAAAGCAAAGGAATTTTCCTGTATTTGTGTTTCAAAGGCATGAAATGCGATTTTATTGTAAATAAAGCAAAGCGAAGAAAATACCTAGTACGGTTCAAACTCAAATTACCGCCAATATTTATTTAAGTGGGACATTGGTGTATGTATGAGCATATGTCGAAATTGGGAGCGATGACTCTGTCTTAGTTGAGCTGACTCAAACTCAAGATGAATGAAAAAGCGTTCACGGATTCAAATGGAAAACAGACATAAAACCGAGCACACACACAAACACATCCAATCACCAATCACCACATATCCGCTTTTTAACGCAAAAGTTAAACATGCAAATGTATTCGCGCTACACAAGTCAAAAAACACCATTAATTAAATCACTGCGAAAGAGCATTGTAGTGGAGTACTACTGTAAAACACAGAAACGAAATAGCAACGGTCGCAATGACAGCAACAATTATATACGCATGACGAAACCCATACCCACGACGTATGTACAAGGGTATGTAATACATACTATGTATGTCAGGTCAATGTCTACATCATTTCAAATGCGATTTCTCATATGTTTAGTAGCACTCAATCCGAGTTGTGTCCATCTACATTGAAATTCGGGAGCCAAAAGATGCCCGCAATCCACATAAATCTCGCCAGGTTCACTTTGTGCTTGTTCATTTCTTATCAACCGACTGTGCCAGAACCGTTATGAAAATCATTAAGGAAGCCTTAGGTATTCATCCGCACAATAAGTGCTCAAGGGCAATTCTGTGTGCGAATCTGCAACGCTGTCCATACTCGTAGGTATGTATGCAAACCGATTCACTTTGGTTTGCCCTGTAGTTCACATAGTGTGATTAGTTATGTATGTACTTATATATATATATATTGCACAGTATGCAAATATGTAGATGCTTGCAAGTTTCTAACCATCACTGATAACGAAATATTATTAAAGACCAAAATAAATTAACTAAGCATTGTATTCTATTCTATCATGAGCTGATTATGTCTTTTGAGTGAAAAGTGAGATGTTTTTTTTCAATGACACAACATGCCCAGAAGAAAGCTTGGCCTTTGCTTTCCATGACGTGTGTAGTCCTGCTTGTATTTCCAGTGCAATGTTCATGTACTACACATGTATGTCTGGGAGAAATAAATACAGCCGTATATGAATTTCATATCAATCATATATACATATGTATGTTTCAACTTTATACAGGCATATGCATTTACTGGACGTATTAGGATTTTTCCAAGGAATGTAAAACGAGATTGCAATTTTGTGGCTGAACCCTATACATTTTATAGAAGAACAACACTTGTTTGATTCATTAATTTTTCACAGAATGTAAAAAATTTTTAGCAGTTGTGCATCTCTCATGTACAAATAATTTTACAACAATCAATTATCTAATCAAGTTCTCCTTTTTAAAACAGCAAAAAATAATTGTGGTAATTGAGATCGATATATTCATCTCGATTTCTATATCCGTAGTAACTTGTCTAAAATTAGTAAATAGTTGTAAACTACTGCATTTATTTTATTTAAATGCATAACGGTTATTCGTTATGGAACCGGTTTTCATATTTTTGTACTATAAACACGCAATCGTAGAATTTTCTTTTGATATTTTAATTTTCACAAATTTAGAATTTTTGTACATTAAAAAATATGGAAGATGACGTCTTTTGCATATCCTTAAAAGAATTTCATTTCTACGGCCACTTGCTTCAAGGCCATTGCACAAAGTGCAATTTGTGGGCCATCCTTAATTATTTGACAATATCGCACAATATATAAGCACCCAAAAATAATCGAGCTTAGCACATTAATTTTATGCAATATGTATAGCTTTTATTACCGCTACGTGCACCGGAAAAGCATTTCCAATTCAGAAAGTTTTTCAATATTTCAGAGCGCCGTCTGTTTCTTAGAGAAAACGCATTTCCCATCCACGATCACTCGACTGAACCAATAAACTTCTTTAACGACCGACAGTTGAGCACTGACTGAAATGAGAGACCCATCACTAAGCGCCGTTATCACATCGAATTGGACTGGTTTGCGTGCTTTCCGAATTCGCCAGCGACACTCATTAAGTGTCGGCATGGCATTTCGACTCATCCATATCAGCGCGACCACACTAGCGCATGTTGCGTGCATGGCTCCTATGAAGTCCACTCCGATATACTCAAGCATAAACAACCGTCTAGCTGGTGCTTAATGGTTTGAGGTGAGGGCTTTTTGAAACCCATATTTAATTCAGTATATGAGTTGCACACATTACATTTACTAATAATGCACCAGAAGAGCGCAATTTCAGGTGAATACTTGTACATACAAAATCGAAAAAATATTTGAGCTGATTCTCAGTTTGTTAGCACACGTTGGCACATAAACTGGAAACGATTCATTTTTAAAAGCAGTTGGCCCCGTAAACGACGGGCGTTCCGCGTCCAAATACAATAGCAAAAAAGGATCGCTATTATAGGTTTATGGCTTCTCTTGGCTTGGTTTATTATCAAAGCCACGTTGTGCAAAAATCAGAGTAAAAATTAAACCTCCTAAATGTGCCGGGCTAAAAGTCAACATAAGACAATAATAATAATATCAATCTCGCGCGATTTTTTGTCAGACGGTATTATGTAAGCGAAGAGCAGCCGGTATCAACTAGTTACTGCGATAAAGAGGACACACGTCAGCCAACATTTTGTGTTTCTATAATACATATAAATGCGCTGCGGAATCGAAGAGTTACTTTTGCAAAGCAAAAAACAACAAAAAGGTCAATGCCAGATGGCGAAGAGAGAGAAACAACCAATGAGGTGATAGTTAAGTCGAAATTAGCGAGCTGCAGATGAGTTTCTATTATGCTGATTGCGCATCTCAATATTGTGGAATTCTTGTTTTGTTAACCTTCACTCTGTGCATGGTTTTTACACCCGAATCCCGTGCAATGGGTTACTCAGTTCCCCATTTTTGAACCAGTAGTTTGTATGGGAATGAGTAAAATAATAGTTTTTTTGGGAAATAATTATATTATCACTAGCTGACCCGGCGAACTTCGTCCCGCACGACATGTTTTGTTTTCTTATAATGAAATACGCGAGATGTCGAATCTATTGTGATGCAAATTGACGAAGAAAACCAACTAAAGGAAAAGAAGGGAGCTACCGATTAACGCAATCGAGGCCCTCAAATAAGCAATGTTGCTGCTAATACCCGTACAATGCCCTCTGTCGAAGGAGAAAATGGTAGGTTCGTACTTAGTTTCATTGCTGAGCGACCTATAGTTCAGCGGACTATTTGGGTCACAACAAATGTGCCACGCCCCTTGTCCAATGTTTATAAAATCGTATCAGTAGAATGACTCATCTATGGGACGACGGGGTACTAAATTTCAGTGTTGTACGACTAACAATTTCAAAGATATTCTCTATTAAAAATTTGGCTTGTATGGGCAGTGCCACGCCCCCTTGTTCAATACCTTCATCATTCCCTCTGTCGAAAGGGAAAATGGTAGGTTCGTACTTAATTTCATTGCTGTGCGACCTATAGTTCCGCGGACTATTTGGGTCACAAAAAATGTGCCACGCCCCTTATCCAACGCCCATCAAATCCTACCAGTAGAATGACTCATCTATGGGACGACGGGGTCTAAATTTCAGTGTTGTACGACTTACAATGTCAAAGATATCCTATATCAAAGATTTGGCTTGTATGGGCGCTGCCACGCCCCCTTGTTTAATACCTTCATCATTCCCTCTGTCGAAAGAGAAAATGGTAGGTTCGTACTTAGTTTCATTGTTGTGCGACTTACCTATAATTCAGCAAAATGTTTGGGTCACAAAAAATGTGCCACGCCCCTTGTCCAACGCCCATCAAATATTACCAGTAGAATGACTCATCTATGGAACGACACTATACTAAATTTCAGTGTTGTACGACTAAAAGTTTCAAAGATATTCTCTATTAAAGATTTGGCTTGTATCGGTGGTGCCACGCCCCCTTGTCCAATACCCGCCTCATACCGTCTGTCGAAAGATATGAGTACATGATATGTTCATACTAAGTTTCATGGCTGTGCGACTTATAGTTCAGCGGAATAATTGGGTCACAAAAAATGTGCCACGCCCCATTTCCAACGCCCATCAAATCTTACCAATATAATGACCCATCTATGGGACGACACTATACTAAATTTCAATGCTGTGTACCTTACAATTTTGAAGATATTCTCTATTAAAGATTTGGCTTGTATGGGTGGTGCCACGCCCCCTTGTCCAATACCCGCCTCATACCGTCTGTCGAAAGATATGAGTACATGATATGTTCATACTAAGTTTCATGGCTGTGTGACTTATAGTTCAGCGGAATATTTGGGTCATAAAAAAGTGCCACGCCCCGCTTTTCTGTTTAAATTTTTCCTGAATTTTCTTTGCTATAAACCTCACACAGCCCGAGACCTTTCCAACGAATGCAAAACCGTGGAAATCGGTTCGTGCGTTCTGGAGTTATAGCGTCAGGAAGGAAAACCCGACTTATTTTTATATAGTAGATTATAGTATGAAATATTATTAATGTTGTTGTATTAGTATTATTTATTTGCACACCGTCTTTGAACACCGGTGAGTGTGCTCGTGGTTTAAAACTTGAGTGGTTCAGAACTTGGATGAGTTTGGCTTACAAAATGTATTGGTGTAAATAACGGGGCATTCATTCCCCAAAGCACAACAAACAGTTTGTGTGCAATATGTGGGTATACTGGCCCAATCACACATAAAACAAAATAACTGCTAATGTTTTTATAATCTTTTCATCAATAGCTATCCAATGATTTATGTATTAATATATCGTTCAGAAAGAAATACCTTCACAAATTCATATTTGCTATGGCTATGGGGAACTGGGGAACGAGTATTGGTTCATTCACAGTCAGCAGTTGTTATGACTGTGACTATGAAGTGTTATGACAGCTTTCCCCCAACAGCAATATTCACACCCGCAGGTCAAACTTCTCAGAGGATTTGCTAGCAACTAAAGAAATTGGGCGCATAGACGAGACTTAATATATTCGTGCCATAATACAGCTTCGCTCACGCGATTGCGTACAGTAAAATAAATGTTTAACATGCGATTATAACAAGCTTCACATATAAACGTACATACATACAAACAAGGTCCATGACAACGCATTTACGCGTATATACTAAATGCTTTGCATATTCACACATACTTATGCATTTTTCAACTCTATATCGAACTTTAAATTTATAGTTAATTAAGTTCGGACAAAGAAACAAATTGTGAGTAACAAAATGTTCATTAATTTGCTGAGGTGTAGACTTGAAGCTGATGTTAACTTTCAGCCATAATAATCACAACAACGAAAATACCAAAATAATTGTGGAAACATACACGAAACGTTACTACCAGTAGAGAAAACATCTTTCACGGGTTCAGAACTAAAGCATTTATTGGTTGCAACTCCCGCGGATCGACACTAGAAATTATTCCTTAACAAACTCTTTTTCGCGAGTGCCATTGGAACGTGGAATTCATTGCCAATTTCAATCAAAAGTGTCTCAAGCAAACACAACTTTAAGCATCTAATCTTTCAGCACTTCTCTTAATTCTATTCCTATTTTAACTTATTATTTGTGGATATTTTTGCAAATTTTTGCGGTTTTACTCGCTTTGTGGCATTTAAAAGATCAATCTTTCATAAACATTACTTTCTTTCCAAATATTACTGTCTGAAGTACAAAATATAAATATCTAAAACAAATTTACTTTTTTAACGTTTATTCCTTTTATGAAGCAGAGTCGACCTAGCCAAGCTTTTCAATACTGGAGTCTTCACATAGATATGGCATGCATCTACAACTGAAATAGATGCCTGTTTATCGTATATACATAAATCAACCTTCACAAAAAAATCATACACTATATTAAAAACAGTGGTTATGTAGAGCGGCATAAAGATGCGTCGATCTGAAGTGGAAAATAATCGTCAAAGCAATTATCCATATACAGCCTCCACAAGGGTAGTCACCTTGTCGTGGTGTGGGGGCTTGCCGCGGGCAAGGACGCCGCAGACTAGTCCAATCCGAGTGATGAACGGAATGGAATAGTATGGGGCGGAGCCCGTACTAAGCACTACCCCCCCTAACCCAGGGTGTTATGCGGACCGTGCCTATTGGGTGGTTTGCAGCCAGGGGGTATACCGGCTGTATTCTTACGGTGCCTTCCTGATACCGGGCCACCTCAGGAAGTACAATGGCCTTGCCATGGTATGCGGGCTCTGCCATGGTCGACCAACCTTGTCCCTGCTAGAATTATTGGCCGCCAGTGCCTTCGCCTTGCGCGCGGGCAGGCGGCCGCACCGCAAATATGAGCACAACAAAACGAAAATGCGGTAAAAATAAGCGAGGAATACCACTCGCTCTGCGGGACTACACCGCAACACAACTAGCAGCCGTGCCGGAGCATTCGCTCCGGTCTACGAATGAAGACCTGAGGCCAAGCACTATCCGAGGAAGAATACCTTCCAGGGTGGCGAGGGGCTCCCTCAGGGGTGGTCGACGGGCTGGGGGTGCGGCCAGGGGGGGTGTCAATACGGGACAGACCACTGTTTGACATCTCTGCTCTGACTGCATCTGCCAGCGCAAGACCCACCGCAAACCAGGTGAGCACGGTCTTAGCTCTCCCCACTGGCCCCGGGAGCATACCTTCCGGACCGGTGGTGGGAGAAAAACCTATAGGCCCTGTCCCTAGTACCGGTGTCGCTGCGGTCGTGCGGGGAATACCCCCGTCAACTTCCGCTGCGGCTCCGGTGGTAGGGCGGGCTGCTGACGTAGTGGCCCCAAGTACCAGTACTGCTACGGTCGCGCGGGGAACACCCCCGTCGACTTCACCGGCAGTAGAGCGGGCCGCAAATTTGGAAAGAAGGCCTAAAAGGCAAAACTTAGAATTACCCCCCTTAGGGCAACCAGGTGGCCTGGACGACCCCCTAAGACGCGGTTTAAGCGGTGCGAGGATAAAGTGGTACCTCCGCTACCTCAGGCAAGGCCTGGGCAAGGAGGAGGCGAGGAGTAGAGCGTTAGAGCATGGCGGGATACCCGCGGCCACGGCCACAGCAGCTCAACCGACTCTGCCGAGAAAGAGAGGGAGCGATAACATCACTCCCCCCCAACGTCCTGTGCTTAAGAAATCCAGGACCAACACTCAGGCACCGGTTGCTAGGATGGGCAAGCCCCAAAATAGCAGTCAGTCTGGGGGTCATCCAATGGCGGGCGCAACCTACTCGAGTGTCCTCAGAACACCTGAGGCCATTCGAGTGGCGGTCCTGCCTACGGAATATCCTCAGAAGACACTGAGTAAGGAGGAGCTCTCTTTTCTCGAGGAGGCTATCGTGGGGGAGATAGCGAAAGGGTGGGCCACTCCACTAGTGTTCAGTGGCATCCACTTCCGGCCGGGACACCTGCTTCTAGACTGCAGTAACCAAGGTACTGCAGACTGGCTTCAGCAGGCAGTCCCGAAGCTGGGGGATTGGAAGGCGGTAGGGCTTCGTGTGTGCCTTGGCGATGATGTCCCCAAGACACACCACGTCACCTTATTCCTTCCCAGGAGCGCTGGACAAGAACCCAGCAAGCTTTTTGCGCTGCTACAAGCGCAAAATGCTGGGATCTACACGAATCTTTGGAAGGTGGTTACTTCCAAGGAGGAGGGCAAGGGTGTGCTGTGGAACCTGGTGATTGACGAGAAATCCCTCGCCAGGATCAGGGAAAATGGCAACGCCCTCATCCACCACTGGGAGCATCCCAGTCCATGCCCCCAGACCTGGAGGCCTGAATAGTGCGGCTGGCCCCCCCACACAATCAGCTGAACCCGGGAATACACCGGGGGAAGCAGAATCCTCAGGAGAAGCGCGATCTGCCTAACCCAGGAAAACACCGGAAGGCGGAGAGGAAGTAGCCAGAGCAGAAGTAGCTGCAGAAGTGCAGGCCTCCCAAGATTCCCTTGAGGAGCTAAACCTTGAAACGCTGGGGCTTCAAGGTAGTACGAACGAGGAAGAGGAGCAGCTGTCAGACGAAATTTCGTTAACGACGCTGCTGGAGATGGACATTGATGCCTCTCCTAAACTCTAACCCTCGGGGCATGAAGGTTGTTCAAATCAACCTTCATCACGCGAAGGCGGCATCGGCCGTCCTAGCGCATAAGTTCACCCGAGATCACATCGGGGCGGCGCTAGTTCAGGAGCCCTGGTGCTATAACGGAAGAGTCTGCGGACTGAACTCGCAACATACCAGGGTAATTTATGATACAAGGCATGAGATACCTCGTGCCTGCATCATAATTGAGAAAAATACTAACTATTTTTGTATTTCAGAGTATATGTCCAGGGATCTAGTAGCAGTGGCGTTGACGATTCAGACCGAGGGTCGTGACCTCGAGATCGTCCTGGCGTCAGCGTACTTTCCGGGCGAGGACAGGACGGTGCCCCCCCACGAAGTGCAGGGCCTAGTGGAGCACTGCAGGGCAAATGACCTGCCGCTCCTCATAGGAGGCGATATGAACGCCCACCACACCATCTGGGGCAGCACCGACGACAATACCAGGGGTGAGTACCTGCTTGAATATATATTAGCCACTAACCTAGTCGTATTTAACACGGGATCTTCCCCGACATTCGTCACTAGGGTTAGGCAGGAGGTCCTTGATCTTACCATAGGTAATAGTAGAATCAGTGACTATGTGTCCGAATGGAGAGTGTCTACCGAACCCTCCTTATCAGACCATAGGATGATTGAATTCAAGTTAGCAGGTGATATTATGGAGATACCTCCAACCAAGAACCCCAGGAAAACCGACTGGGAAAAATACACCAAGCTGCTAGTAGAGGATAGACGCTTACTTGACATTCGAAGTAGGATGCGGCATCCCTTAGAAGTCGAGCAAGCTGTTGAGATCCTTAACAAGGGAGTAATGACTGCATACCATTCAAGCTGCCCGGACAGTAGAGGGTCCAGGAAAAAATCCACACCGTGGTGGAATAACACCCTGGCAAAACTTAGAACTGGAACACGAAGACTCTTCAATAGGGCAAAGCGGACCGGTGAATGGGGGGAATACACCGCGTCACTCACCAAGTACACAAAGGAAGTACGCAAAGCGAAAAGGGCTAGCTTCCAGACGTTTTGCGAAGAAACTTCCTCCACTCCTCAGGCAGCAAGGCTTCATAAAGCGCTTGCGAAGAGAGGAACGGAGAACAAGATGGCACTCAAACTCTCGGATGGTAGCTATACGCGAAATGAAGAGCAACGGGCTCTAGCTCTTCTAGGTGCCCATTTCCCCGGCGCAACCATACAGAACGCGCCGGCCGAGTGCACAATATACCATCCGAACAGAAGGGACTGGGAGATGGCAGATGAAGTCATCTCCCAGGCAAAGGTTGATTGGGCCCTGAACACCTTTCAACCCTTCAAATCGCCAGGCTTAGACGGGATCCTCCCCGTTTTCTTGCAAAAAGGCAGGGGGGTCCTGCTAAAGCAGTTAACTGGTATTATGAGGAGCTGTCTAGCAACAGGATACATCCCCGTTAGCTGGAGAAGTGCCCTGGTAGTTTTTATACCGAAGATTGGAAGAAAGGACAGAGCCGAAGTCGTTTAGACCAATCAGTTTAACATTATTCGTCATGAAGACCATGGAGAAGGTGTTAGATCAGTACATTAGAACCGTGACACTCAAGAGACAACCTCTGCATGCTAAACAGCATGCGTATAGGGCAGGCAGATCGACAGAGACTGCCCTATTCCAGCTCACGAGTTTAATGCAGGATGCTCTTAAAAACAAAGAGATAGTGCTGTGCGCCTTCCTGGATATCGAAGGAGCCTTCGATAATACCTCTCATGAGGCGATAGAGAGGGCACTCAGCAGAAGAGGGGTAGAAACCACCCTCAGCCGCTGGACAAGAGCCATGCTCTCTCCCAGATCGGCAGTAACAAAAGTGGGCAAGACCACTAGGAGTGTGCTCACTAGCAGAGGGTGCCCACAAGGCGGGGTACTGTCACCGCTACTGTGGAGCCTTGTGGTAGATGAGCTCCTTGAACTTCTGTCAAGCAATGGCATAAATTGTCAAGGCTATGCTGATGACATAGTCATTATTGCCAGAGGAAGGTTTGAGGACACTCTCTGTGATATAATCCAGAGGGGATTAAAACTAACGCAAGAATGGTGTGTCCGGGTAGGTCTAAAGATAAACCCTGACAAAACCGCCATAGTACCATTTACGTGGAAAAGAAAACTGCCACACATGCGTACAATACGCTTGCTCGGTAAGAGTATAGCATACAAAACAGAGGTGAAGTACCTAGGCGTGACACTAGACTCAAAGTTACTCTGGAACAAACACGCTGAGGCAGTTATTAGTAAAACAACGAAAGCAATCATGATGTGCAGATCCCTAGCAGGCAGGAATTGGGGATGTAGACCAAGCATACTGAAATGGATGTACACCATGATAGTGAGACCAATACTCACGTACGCAGCAGTAGCCTGGGCCCCAAGAGCCAAGCTCTCGACTGTGAGGAAGCGGCTCGAAAAGGTCCAACGACTTGCGTGCACGTGTATTACAGGTGCTATGAGGACCTGTCCCACGGTGGCGCTGGAGGTGATAATCAATATATCACCATTGCACATAGCAATTGAAATGGCAGCCAAGCGTACTGTTCTTGGGCTGGCCAGAACCAGTAAAGGGGGGGATCACATTCTACGTCGCAGAGACTTAGACGTGTTGTCTGTTAACAACCCCTATGTATTGTATCCAATGGATACAATAACGAGGACATATAACTACGAGAAAAACTTCGTAGTATATATGAGTAGCAAAGTGGACTGGAACTGGGATGCACACCAGTCCCATTTCAAACCACATACTATTACGTGGTTCACAGACGGCTCCAAAACGCATGAGGGAACCGGGGCGGGGGTATTTGGACCTCGCTTCAAGCACTTTGAGCCCATGGGGAATACACCCAGCATATTTCAGGCAGAGTTATATGCCATCAGGCTCTGTGTGCAAACTAACCTCGAGCGTTTGTACAGGGGGCAAGACATAGTCATCTGTTCTGACAGTCAAGCAGCCATCAAAGCACTAATCTCGTATGAGATTACCTCAGGGTTGGTGCTGGAATGCATAGAAGCATTGAATAAACTGGGTATATATAACCAGGTTAAAATCCTCTGGGTTCCAGGACACAGAGGAATAGAAGGGAACGAGGAGGCTGACAGCCTTGCTAGAACTGGGGCAAGAACCAGGAACTCAGAACACTGGTCAAATGCCACAGGTCTTAGGCAATCGAAAATCTTCATCAGAAGTTACAACTCCAGATGGAGTGAAGAATGCCTCAGACTGGGGAAAACCCAGCTTAGACTGGTCACCGGGCTGTTAACCGGGCACTGCAGGATGAGGAAACATATGCACACAATTGGATTAGAACAGGTAAGCGTCTGCAGACTCTGCGGAACGGCAGAGGAGACTCCTGAGCACGTCATACTGCACTGCGATGCGGTATGCCGCAGTAGGAGACAGCACCTGGGCCAGTACTGGTTTGCAGAAGAGAACGTCAAACACCTTCTCCCACGTGAGTTACTAAGCTTCATTAGGTCGGTGGGATTGGGGGACGTTCTCTAAAGTTGTAGGGGGCACAATAGATCAACTTTGGTCTCAGTGCACATTTCCCCTTTCAAATCTATCTATATATACATACACATAATTGTTTGTCCTGACTGACTGATTCATCATCGCCCAGCCCAAACCGCTAAAGCTACAAATATGAAATTTAAACTGTAGATACATCTTGAAAAATGAACCTCCGCTAAGACGGAATTTTTTGAATTTCGGGGTCTAAAGGGGCAAAACATGATATAATATGCCTATTGATTTCAAATTTGGTGAAAACACTCCAAATCAAAAATAATTCGACATCTATTTTTTTCTAAAATCAAAATTTAACGGGGTTAACAATGGGTTAAGGTGCGTATACGGGGAGACTACGAAAAAACATGAACCGCTGGGCCTATTAACATGTGTTTTTAGACATGTGTTTTTCATTTTTTTGGACAATCTAAATCTAACGGCACACCAAGGGTACCGTATGAACAAACATGATTTTTTTTGCGCCTTTTGACTTCAAACTTGGTAAAAGTCTTTCAAATGTAAAATAATTCGATACGTAAATCAAAATCTGACGGGGTCAACGACAAGTTAAAAGTTTGTAATGGGTGGGTATGGGAAAACAGGATTAAATAGGTCAATTGACTTAAAATATGGTGAAAGCACTTGAGATATACTGAGAAATAATTTTACATTTTTTTTTATAAAAATTTAAAGGGTCAACAAAGGGTTACGATAATCTTGATTTATTGTGCCCATTGATTTCAAATTTAGGCGCAAAACCGCGGGGGCATGCTAGTATTAACTAGATTAACAGGCAGGTTCTGCATTTCATTTTCGAGTGAAAGTGAAATAAATTCACTGTTTTGTGTTCCGCATTTCGCACTCGCACTCGCTTCGTTTTAAAATCACTTTGAGAAGCACAATGACATAGCCAAAGAATTATGAGTGGGGTAAAATTGAAGTCTCTTTGGAAGATCTTAATGAAAGAGCTGAACAGAAATGGGTCTCCTCAAAGAGACGTGCCTGGATGAAAAAAGGTTTGTCGTCTTGAGTTGATTAAAATCATCGTAGGTTTCAACAGGTATGGAGAGACTGATAAAGGGCTGTTAGAAAGAAAATTGCCCACAGGGATACCAAACTTTTCAAGGAAATGCCATTTGGATTGACTTCGTCACTCTCGGCCATGCTTATTTTAATCTAATTTGCACGTCCACTTAAAAAGTGTCACAACTCAAAATTTTTAATTTTTCAGAAAACGAAAAAGAACTGTTTTTGAGCTGAATAAAAATTTTTTTTTAAATAACGTATAGAAGATTTAGTAGAAAATCCTTACAGGTTATGCTCTAGGGTAAGTTACAAGAGTTTTTTTATTTTACACTAGAAAATACAAATTTTTGAGTTATGATTTTTTCATAATAATTTATTTCAATAATTACCGAATTATTTTAAGTAATGTCACTTTTGCTAAATTTAAAAAATACAAGTAAAAAGTTAAGAAAAATTTTGAAAATACGAAATAAATTTATTTATTTGAAAAAAGGAAAAAAGGAACTTTATTTAAAATTAACTCCAAAAAAGATTTATTTTTTCAAAAGTGTCACAATTTTAATTAGGACTATTTTGCATTGAGCAGCTGCGATCAAATAGCATCAGACTTCTCAACATGAAGAGCTAACTGTTTTTTGGCAACAGTTAACAACAACAAAATATTCTGAGCTTTTGCTTATTGGTAGATAGATGCATTTCGCACAGTATTAACACATAAACCCGAAAATTAAAAATTTGGAGTTGTGTCACTTTTGAAGTCGTGTGCTTATGTGTTTCCAAAATGTTGAGAACGCGTCTTAAAATTTGAAACATTTTGCAATGTCGCTATCCTTGCCGACAGCCTTTTGGATCCCTCCCTCCGCCAAGAATCTTAAGGTTGCAGCTAGTTGCAAGGGGCTTGGAATGGAAGAGTGTTTCAAATGTGGTGTAACCACATCCAACAACATTTGGAAAGTACATTTATTGACACGATAGTAAGATATGAAAGTGTGAACAAATTTAACAATCTTGAATGAATTTTCAATGGATCTTCGCTACTTACGCTCCATCCGGCACTTCTAAAGGGGTGGAACAGTCTAGCAACGTGGGATTTGTAATTTTATCATTCAAATTTTCTTCATTTTCTACCAAAAGTGCAGAAGTGCCAAAACGCTGTCACTCTTTTTGTCATACGCAAAATAATTTTTGCTACTTTTCTCCGTTCGACAACAATCAGTTGTTTCGAACTTAATTTTAGCGTGATTTCGAAACAAGTTCAAAACAGATGAAACCACTCGTTTTGTAGAACACCAAATACGAAATCACTCGGTTTTATATTCGTTATCAATTTCACTTTCACTCGGTTTCTGGAACCTGCCTGTAAGTCTTACTCATGTACCAATGAAATAAAGGGCAATTAAATAATAATTAGCAATTGACTGGCACGAGAGCCCGATTACGAGACTAAGGCCTAGCTACCCGCAACCATCCGTGTTGTGCGTGCGAATTTGTACAGGGTTGGAAAGGACCTACAGTTTTATTCCGATTCCGAACGGCGAGTGGGGAGCTTTTTCATAGGCAATTTTACTCTCAGAGGTTTGCCATTTCCTGCTGAAAGGACAGCCGCCGAATGAACAATTTTTGTTTTTCTTTTTTTCGGTGTTAGCAGCAACGGAGTCTTGATCCTGGGTTCGAACGTCGCATTTGGGCAGTTATAAGGCAGATATTTTCCAAAGGTATTTGGAAAATATCTTTACACATGATGTGGCCGCAGCCCGAATTAATTTTATACGTCGGCCTCTGATTTTCTGCTGTTGGAATAACAAATTGGTGAATCAACACAAACATTTCATACATACATATACATATGCATTGTCGCACACAAAAGTGACTGATACAAAATATGGTCTCAAATGGTATTCGGTTCAAATTTTGTACGCAAAACCCCCTCACCCCCAAAATGAAATCCTGTGTGCGCCACTGTACATATGTGGATGTACGAGTATATGTATGTACATATGTAATAAGGTTTATAAGTAGGGGTTCATTGGACATAGCAAGTAAGAAATGATTCATATAAAATAAGAATACCCGCTATCAATTATGAACCATGAACAAGTGGTACTGGAATAACCTCGGAGAAAACCATTACAGTATTGAAACAAAATTCATATATCTCGCATTTTAGTTAAAGTTATAAACGCAGCTAAACACAAAACTGCAACTAACACAAAGTGCTCGATTACAATTTTTTAATCTGCTTTACAGGTATTTCTTTACGACGATGAACCTAAAAGTAGTCGGCCCATATTCATATTGCATATTTATATGCAATTAATGAATGACTCGTCAGTACCATGTAGAGTGAAAGTATTTGTTGGTCGGTTGAAGTAATTGTTTTCAAAACTCCTAAAACGTGAGAACACTATCTACCCCAGTAAAGTTATAACTAACAGTTTGTTAAGCAAGTTTGCCCCACTTGCTTTCGATACGCCACATCGTGCCAGTAATATAATATATTAGTCTTTTGGCGTGTTGCAAGACGTCATGAAAAAATAAATTAGTTTTGTAGTGTACTTCCGTTTAAATTAATGTAACATGTACATATGTATATGCATAAAAAGGGAAAATAATATATTAGCACGTATTTAAGTATGCATTTTTAGGAATTCAATGTAGAGTAAGTTCGGGTAATGTGACATAGGTGGTTATTTCACAAGTGCGTTGACCTTTTTCAAAATTAACCTTTTTAAAACATCATAGCAACTAAAAAACTCGCGCTGCGTGATTTTGGATGTGTTTGCTTAAATAGTTTACAGTCAATGTGATGAAGTGTTTTGAGTAGGCTTGCACCAGTTTTTGGTTATAAAGTTTGAAAGCCCAAAAGGTACACAAAAAATATTATTACAAAGTTCGAGGTTAATCAAAAGTAAATCAGTGATGTCGATTATGAGTTTGCGAGGACGCTCTTAACAAAATTATTATTGTTTTTCCATAAAATTTTTTTCGCAAAAAGTCAATTTCGGGTAATGTGATATAGTACATCACATAGACCGAACTTATTACAGCAGTACTATTTGTATACAGAAATGTATATACTATATTTTATAATATTTGAAAAGTTATAATCTCAAAAATCTGTTGTGGTTACGTTTCAGATAAACAAAATCCATGAAATCATGTGCCTCGATACAAATTTTTAACCCTTGGTTTACCCCGTCAGATTGTGATTTTCCGAAAAAAATGAGAAGCACGTCTCTAATTATTTCTGATTTGGAGTATTTTCACCAAATTTGAAACTAATAGGTCTGTTAAATAACGTTTTTTCGGGTATATCACATTGCCCGCCACTTTTAGCAGACGCCAATATTTGGATATTTTGATTTGTAATTAAAAAACTCGTCAATAGTTTATCTTAAAGAGTTAATAATCTTAGATATACTAAATAATGTGTCAGTGAGCAGTTTTAAGGTAGTGTGTCGGGAATCGTCGTAAAACAAACAGGTATATCACATTACCCGAACTTACTCTACGTACACGTCACGGACGAAAAATAGGAACAGTGCCCCCACTGCTTATAAAGTTTGAATTGTTTTCCGCGATGTAAACAAAGCAAACGCTTAAAAGCACACACCAGGCGAGCGAGGCGCAAGAGCTAACGAAAGCACCAACACATTCAAATCGGATGCAGCACACGTACACAAATGGCGCGAGCCTGGCCATCCAATAGGAAGCCAAGGTCAGTGGCGCTCTCTTATTGTTGCTCTGTGGAGCGACGATTTCAGCTCGACCGCTGAGCACAAGCGAATGTTGGAGCCGGTGAGAGTCGAAAAGCAGCGCATGTAAAATACGAAGGGCGGCAGCCCCATTGCTGCGGCACATTTGTAAATATTTCTTTATCTGGAAAGTGCACTTTTCTCCGAACATGTGGCAGGTGGAAAGTAGGTGTCGCAAGTACTCGTTTAGCTCATCGCACGTGAAAAGCGGCAAATTAAGAACTACTTAAGCCGCGTCAAACGATTTCGAAGGACAACAGTAAATTGCAGAGGTGTAGTGAATGAGACACTGTGACGTGGTTTGATGCCGATACCATAATATTCTTAAATCGATTATGTGGGTGTGTTACAATAACCGCCAACTGGCGTAGACATACCGATTTCCATTTCCTTAATTGTATCAATACGTTGAACCCCTCCGTTGCCTTTTAAATCAATGCGAGAATATAACTGTTCTCGGTCGTACGATGGTCTTTAGGTGGCAGCGATGTTGACGATGGCGGTGGCACCCGCTAATTGCTCGAATTGTGAGTGGTGAACAAAAGTTTGTGGCGCTAAACACGAAGAAGCCGCAGCAGGAACTTCATTTACTGTCAGATCTTCCGTTACTTTGTTGGATTTTCAGCAATTGTAATAATCTTAATTAATTAATTTTATATTGTCACAACTCGTCTTCTTTGCTTGGCTGCCAAAATAATTTCACTGTGCGTCCAATAAACTTTCGCCTGGCTTCAAATGGTTGTCGCAAGTTTGTGGTGATGCCACTGCAGCGGTTGGTCATCCGAAATTATCCCTAATTGGTGTGAGCGTTGGTCAATATTATCATCGATTTCATTATCGCAATCATTAAATATTTGAAGTACAAGAGACAACAACAACTTTGTTGACAATACTCTATAAATGAATAAGATGGGATAAGAAACATGTAATCAAAATGTGTTTAGGATTAAAATACATAGTAAGCATTGGTGGCAAGTCTATGCAGTAATGATGTTTTCCGTTTTGCTTTGACCTCTTTCTATCGGCTGATTTTGGCAGTGTTGTTTCTTTATGGCAAATAATAATAACAATAATATTTGACTGGCACGACAGCCCGCTTACGCGAGACTAAGGCCTAGCTTCCCGCAACCGCCCGTGTTGTGCGTGTGAATTTGCACGCGGGTGGAAGGGACCTACAGTTTTATGCCGGTTCCGAACGGCAGGTTGGGAGCTCTTTCATAACCAATTTTTACTCTCAGAGGTTTGCCATTTCCAGCTGAGAGGACAGCCACCGAAAGAGAAAACGAGTTTTCCCGTTATTTGTTTAGGTGTTATTACAGGCAGTATTTGAACCTGGGTTGCTGCCTTCGACTCGCGGTCCAACGCACTAACCAACTGAGCCACGGCGGCTGCCGTGGCAAATATCTCGAAAAATAAATGTTCTTCATTGGTGCCGCAGCATAAAAAATACGCCATAGTTAAAATAATGATTTTTGTGAAAAGATAAATGTTGTATACATTTATTTCGATGTAGTAAATTTTAACACAAACACATTGGCACAACAAGTCATGATTAATAAGAATAGACAATATGTTTTATATTTAAAGTAATGCCAACTCCTATCGCAATTTACGTATAAATTTTTGGAAATATTCAAATTTATCAAACACCTGCAGAAAAACAAAATTAATTTGGATGCACCTAAAACAAATTTGCTTATTTATTTGGACAGGTAAATGTTTAATATGGCTGTCATCTTGTATGGATTTTTATATTATAGTTGGCAAAAATTATAATATTGCTGGTGCTACAAACAAGCCAATTTGAAACAAAAGTGATAATTTAATGTATAAAAGCATATTAGTATACAACAGTTTGAATTACTGATATTTCAAAAATTGACACAAGCCCACGCATGAATTTAAGTCTTGTCATTGACAAATAATCATTTGAACGACATGGCATCACAGTTTAAGGCCTTAATATTTTTGTGTGCTCTTTTGCACTGGTGATTGGCGCCGAGTTTTCTAGGATTTCATTTATTTACGGTCGAGATGTTTGAGGTGGAGCTTATTGCTGCCGATCACAAAGATGTGATCCATGATGTCGTGTTCGATTACTACGGCCGCCGTATGGCCACTTGCTCCAGTGATCAAACCGTCAAAGTGAGTGATGACGGTGTGGGTTCTGTAAGCAAAGTACATTCGAACGATTTGTTTGATGATTTAGGTATGGGACGAGGACGAGCAGGCCAAATGGACAGTTTCCAGCAGTTGGAAAGCACATTCTGGCTCTATATGGCGGATTTCATGGGCGCACCCTGAATTCGGACAGGTTAATAAATGAAATCGCATCACGTAAGTCCTCGTGAAGTTCTGTTTAATTTACTTAATTGTAGGTCTTGGCAACGTGTTCCTTCGATCGTACCGCGTCTGTTTGGGAAGAAGTTGTGGGCGAAAAAGTGGCTGCTACAATGGCACCAGCGCGGCGATGGGTTCGCCGCACCACTCTCGTCGATTCGCGCACTAGTGTTACAGATGTTGAGTTTGCGCCCAAGTACCTGGGATTGCTGTTGGCCACTGCATCGGCGGACGGAGTCATCCGCATCTACGAAGCGCCGGACATTATGAACCTCTCGCAGTGGCCAGTACAGCACGAAATTACCAATAAATTGGCTTTGAGCTGCATTTCGTGGAATACATCAACGTACATGCTCTCCTCTCAACTGTTAGCTGTGAGTGTTGTAGATCCACAAATTAAGAGTTAATATTCGATTTGTATTAATTTTGTACATTCATATGTGTGTACGTCAAAGGCCGGAAGCGACGAGACTGCTACACCAACGGGAAAAGTTTTCATATTTGCCTACAGCGAAAATGCTCGCAAATGCGTCCGAGTGGAGACCATCAACGAAATAACCGACCCGGTTACCGATCTGGCGTTCGCACCGAATGCTGGTCGTACTTTCCACTTACTTGCGGTAGCCAGTAAAGACTTATATATAGTCAATATCCGAGGCGTCGCGTGAGTCCATATACTTTCGCTTGTTGGGAGTTCAAACATTGATTCAAAGTCGTCTTGTTTTTCATTAGGGATGCTTCCGTGAACACAAAACTCGACATTCAAACAGTAAAGTTTAGTGATCACAATTGCCCGGTGTGGCGCGTCTGTTGGAACATGCTGGCAACCATGTTGATATCCACTGGCGATGATGGCTGCGTTCGCATATGGCGTAGTAAGTAGTGCAGCGCCTTAAAGTCCTTATCGACTTGCATGTCTATATTAGTTTAATTTACAGTGAACTACGCGAGAAGTTGGAAATGCGCTGCTGTGTTGAAAGCAGAGGGTAGCTATCCATCATACGAACCTGCCCTAAATTCGCCAACATTTACAACATCAGCGGCGGCGACGGCCAAATATTATAAAAAGGGCACTATTAGTAATCCCAATCAGGTGCCATGGCACTAGAAGGGCGTACTAATAGAGAATAACACTTTAAAAATACATACAAACCTGCTCTTTATACTATAAATACTCATACGGCTTTCGTTGTTTTATAATTAATTCTTTACTGATCAGAAATATGCGTTTGCAACAGTATGATAAAATATTAGACATTCGCGCAACAATACAATCGGGAGTTCGCATTTAACTTCCATTTAGCGACTGCACTCTCGGTATGAAAAACTCTCAAATCGTCATTCGGAATTTGTATAATACTACCAATTACACTACTCGACAAAAAAATGGGTTAATCGTGTGCACCTTAAAACAAAAGTATTTTCAAGACTAACTTTGGGCCGCTCATCACGAAACTGAAAATAAAACACATTTTTTAAGAAGCGTTTTCGAAAAATCTTCGAAAAACCAGTTTTTCCCCTGTTGTTTCAGTTATGAGCACATGTCTCGTAATCGAATCATCCGATTAACACAAGCTGTCCATTGGTCAGAAGATAATACCTTAGCCTTTCCAGCGGTATACAGATTCTCAAATCAGATGAGATTTGAGGAAGTTACTGATGATGGAAGTTTCAAAAACTGTTCGCAGAGTCTGCAGACGCTTACCTGCTCTAACCCGATTGTGTGCATGTGTTTCCTCATCCTGCAGTGCCCGGTTAACAGCCCGCTGACCAGTCTAAGTTGGGTTTTCCCCAGTCTGAGGCATTCTTCACTACATTTGGGGTTATAACCTTTGATGAAGATTTGCGATTACCTAAGACCTGTGGCATTTGACCACTGTTTTGAGTTCTTGGTTCTTTCCTCAAGTCTTAGTGACTGCTAGAGTGGTTTTGCCCAGCCCAATGAAAAGTTCTGTGCAAGGGGGATCGTAGCTGCCCCAGTTCTAGCAAGACTATCAGCCTCCTCATTCCCTTCTGTTCCTCTGTGTCCTGGAACCCAGAGGATTTTAACCTGGTTATATGTACCCAGTTTATTCAATGCTTCTTTGCATTCCAGCACCAACCCTGAGGTAATCTCATACGAGATTAGTGCTTTGATGGCTGCTTGACTGTTAGAACAAATGACTATCAGGCATGTGATGGAAATCGATTTCGTACGAAATGGCAAGTGAAAACGATTTGCTGTGTGATGTGTTTCGTTTCGATTCGTTTTGATTTTCGAAATCGAAATCGTACGAAATACCCTGTGATGGAAATCGGTTTTTACGGTTTCACCTCGATTTGAAATTGCAACGAACAACTCGCACGATTTGTAACGAGAAAGAGAGTTAATTTTAGTTATGCAATAATTGTGAACAAAACATTAGGGGTAAACAAAGAAATGTTGCGAAGGAAGCTGTCTTTGCCTACAGCTCGCTGGTAACCTCCCTCTGCCAAAAACCTCAACGTGGTAGCCGTGGGGTTATCACCTCTAAAATGTACCGAAAAGCATCTTTATTTGCCCGGTAATATGTAATAAACCTGCAAAAGGATTAATTGGGCAAGCTTTCCTACTACAAAAATATAAATTCGATGTACTAACGCCGACTCTGCCACTTCTAAAGGATTATAATGATCCGTAGGTGTCCGTCGTTTTATATTTTCTTGCCTTTTATCCTCAATTTCATTGTAATAATACGCCGGCACGGAAAACATTTTGCCTTTTAACAATTTTTGCTTTATTTTGCGTAATTTGCCAATTGTCAAAAATTCAATTCCACCTGTTTCACTTGTAGAACTTTTTCGAAGTTCGATATGAAATCGTTCGATTTCCATCACATGTAAAACAAATTCGTAGGATTTGTGATTTCGTTTTCGTTTCGAATTCGTACGATTTCCATCACATGCCTGTATGTCTTGCCCCTGTACAAACGCGAGGTTAATCTGCACACAGAGCCTGATGGCACATAACTCTGCTTGAAATATGGTGGGTGTATTCCCCATGGGCTCATAGTGCTTGAAGCGAGGTTCAAATACCCCCGCCCGTCCATAGTCAAATAAGATTTTGCTACTGGGTGGCACAGAAATGTTTATTTTCTTATTAATATGTTTAATGATAATTTTTTGTTGTTAAATTCTTTTAATGGATTATTTTTTTTAACACAAACCCCTTTAATAAAGTGGCAAATTAATTGCTAAAATTTTTAAATACATTTTAAGTTTTAATATATTTAAAAAAAGTCCCCATTGGAAAAAGGTCGATACATCGATGTTCGTTTCCCTAAAACATCGAAACATCGATGTGGGCAAACATCCAGCTCTACTCTTCACTGTTTGCTCAAAGATATAACAGAAACAAACGCCGTCTAGTGCTGCTCGTATTGTCAATAGTAGAGTACGTAGTGTTAAATTAACGGAGGTCGTAATATTACGACCCCTTATCGTTTTTGAATTGGTATGAGATGCGAGTTCTGTATTACTGATTATTCTTTGTTGGAACTTTGGTGATTTTGGTCAGCTAAATAAGTAAAGCACCGATCACGGAAGGAGAGCGTAAAGTAAAGGAATGAAAGTTACATTTATTTTGACGTTAACTTTCTCTTTCTTTAATGCCAATAAGAGTTTGCAGGATGTTTGAAAATTCTTATAAGATTCATTCTAATATGGAATTGACTGGAGACCGCCAAATAAGTCATGTCAATGAATAATATTATCCCATCCGAAGAATTAAATGGCTAGCCGAGCGTTAAGATATACGACATTTGAACCACCTGTGCACATGCATGCATGCACACACATAATGAGCACATGTTTGAAATCTACATGCATGCCATTAAATTTGTGTGCCCTGCACATGTGCGCCCATAAATCAACAAATTCAAATATTTTCTGTAAATTTCGTCGTATTTATGGTAACAATTCAATATACTCCTACAAGTATTCGCAATATATGCAAAGAACGAACACATCAGAATCGTGCAAATCGTGAAAACATCCACTTAATTTCACTTAACCACAATAAAACTAATGACAACAAAACAAACCGACGGGACAAGTGCTCGCGACCAACAACAAAAACCTGTTGCCATAACAGGAACATGGCGATAATTATCGAATTGGGTTGGTGCATTTTCCCATTGAAAAGTGAAATCCTACTGGGAAAACTTGTATGTAGACTACGGTAGGGGTGGCTTTCAGACCTCTCGCTTCACGTCCATCGATTGCAGATTTCACGCGGTTTGTGGGAAATAGGGGTGGAGATAAATATCCGCGCAACATATTTGAGTCTAGCGTGGGAAGTTCAGGCGTATAGATCTCCCACATTTGTTGTCCACGATTTTCGGCATGGCGCATTTTCACTCGCATGAGAAATGCGTAAAATGTGTATTTAACGAGGTAAAGTTCGTTGGTCCGCACATGATAAATGCAACTATTTACAGCTTTTAACAGTGAGGGTGTCTCCACATTGATTTCAATAAGTTGGAAATCAAACATGAAGATCAAAATTTATGTAAATAAATGCATGTATCAAAATTTGTTTTGTAGAAAAAAAAATTCTAGGTCGAATGGATACGTGCAGTTGAAGTCACAAGCGCGCAAAGTTTTGGGGACTCCTCTGTCAGACTGACTGAAGAAGTTGGTTGACAGTATAGTATATTGAACTGAACGTGTTTCGTTAAATTAGCAATCGATTCTCTTGGAGCGCAGTGTTTTGAACGTAGAGCCGTTAGGCCTGGGGTTGTGGGAACGAATGTTGACTCAGCTAAAACAAAAATAAACCATATTAATTTTCCTTCTGGCAACTGCGACTAACAGGGATAAACCTTTAATAATAAAAAAAATTAGATCTCCGCTGGCTACGAATTGCATACATACAAATTTAAGTAACGTACTTTTATTTTTGTTTACGCGCTTTGTCGGTAGCTCCAGCGGTTTTTGTGCTACAATAAATATTCCGAAACACGTTCGAAAGAATTTCAGGTCCAATGTTGCATGTTGTGTATGTGCAATATTGGTTTCACCATAATGGTTTCACTCAGTACCGCTATTTAAGGTATAGAAAGTACATCCCTTCGCGTGGAGCAGTTATGCTCGTGTAGAATGTTTGCATCAAAATAATTAGTTGCGGCCTCATGCGTATTCATTGCATTATGGTAATCGTGCTGCTCTTGCATTTGCATATTTCAGCTCATATGAGTATGCAAATTACATAAGCTGGACACTGGTCAATCTGCACTCGCTAAACTGTAAAACCAAAAATAACAGCGCGAGACTTCCAGTTCAATGACCAGTTAAAAATGGGGTAAACAAAACAAACCGCACTCTAAAGGGTAGCACGGCGTTTGAAACGTTTCTTTTGCTAGTTCTGTACAGCATCCTTGTCAAAACGTATGGCAAAAGCATATGTAGCTAAATTCTAAATTTTACACTTTGCCTGGGTTATTTCAAAACTCGTGTTTTAAACTACCGTCAAAGAGGCACATAATATGTCAAACGTATTTATCGCCTGAAGCTCAGCACACATGTTCTAACGATCCTGTTTTTTGGATCCTATCTCTGTAGGGAATAAGCTTTCACAAATAGTCCTCAACGACACCCTCACCTTTTCGTTTGGTGAAAATCGTATTCCACAAATGAATTTCCAAAGATATGGGAACAGCCGAAAGTCCGGGGGAGTTAAATTTGGGAAATAGGGCGGATATTTAAGCAATTCGGACTTTAGTTCGTTGATTTTGGCCATAATCAACAGACTTCAACAACAGAACAATAACATTTGTCTTCTGTAAGCGACATCTTCTTCCACGAATTTGTTTATCCAATTGATGCAAAAAGTTCCAATAATAATCTGAGTTTAATGTTTTCAGATTTTGAGGTAATCAAACAAAATCCCTTTAAAATCCAAAAATACTTAGCCATAATTTTTTTTGCCGATTTCTAGACCCTAATTTGCTTTGAAATCAATCGGGTCGGCAAACTCTTCGGTCGATCATGGCCTTCCAAAACATATTTTGGATTTCGTCGTCTCTCACGTATTTCGTCTTCAAGGCGAACGTTAATACTAAACTGAGTGGGTTTGTTTATGATTTTTTGTGTTTTTAAGTCTTCGAATTCAACCACTGCGCAGTACTCGATTTGTTCTATATTAGAAAAATTCTTTCACACGTCCTGTTTGATCAGCTTTGAACTACAAATGAATTCACAGTTGAAAAAAATACTTTACATGTTCTTGTGTACTATAATTTTCATGAATATGGAATGACGGATCACATATACGATTTATATTTGAATAATCTAATGGATCTAATGTGCATCTAATGGATTAATACAGGGCGAATTGTTCAAGACCCCTGTGTGTAGGTTAAGACAGTATTTTGTATATCTTTTGAAGTTACCGAATAGTTAAGAGGTCCGTAAACTACGTTAACATTAAAGGAAAATTCAAGTTCAGTTTCCTAACATTTATAATAACACTCCAATATTAACATTCTTTTTTCTTTGATAATTCAAAAGTCGACGTTATTCGAATTTTCCTATTTGAATGATCATCCTTAATTTTTGGCAACAGTTGATCCGTCCGCGGTAATTTTTTTTGCATTCTCACAAAGTGTGGGGTTATTCTGGTCATAATTTGGCGGATGCTAGTTTTTACGTACTATAACTTTGCTAATAAATCCCAATCTTCCAAAAAACAAAATACAACGGCGTTAAATTGCAATCCGTTAGGGCGATGTTATGCTGCCGGTCACGGATCACAATCACGGATAAAGTTGTTGTTGTTTTAATGTAAAAGAGAAAATTGGGAGAGCGAGCGAGCGGATAAAATTTGACCGCACCGATCACCGGATGATGAGACTTTCGATGCCAAATCAAACGATCAAATCAGTGTTGCGTCGTGAGATTATTCACAATAGCTGTGTTTTGGGAACAAATTTGTTCCCTTTTGGTGAAAATGTGTATGCAATAAGCAAAAAAAGGGTTGGTAGCAACCCTCATCACTAGCGTGTGTTTATACTTGTGTTTTCGGTGAAAAAGAAGAAAGAAAAATGGAAATTTAAATGGTAAACAAATATTGTGATACTTTCACACACGTATTATATTAATTTCATGTATAAATTATTAGCTCAGAATGCCAGAAATTTCGGCCCAATCAAATACTGAAGCGCTGATATCAATGTTCCAGGAGCAGGAATCCCAGAAATGTGTGCTATTCAGACCGATGCAAGCGCGAAAAAGAATTTTACATTTTAATTGAAAATTGTATTTGAAAAAGTAAAGTCCCAATAAAAAGTGCGGAAAAAGTAGTAAAAGTAAGCGAAAATCGTAGTGGTGACCGGCGATCAAATGACCGTCAGCATAACATGCTTTCGGTACAGAGTAGAGAAATTAAAACGAGAGCGTAAAAAGTGACGTGACCGACGATCATTTGACCGGCAGCATAACATCGGCCTTACTATCAGTCTATAGCGCTCACCGTTGAGAGTATAACAAGGTCCCTTTTTCAGCATGTAATGGTGTCCGGTAAATTATGTAAGGATTTTCTTCGTCCAAAAGCGGCCAGATAAAAAAGATTTACTTAGAAAAATTAGTAACAGCTTTCCGCTGCTCCAACACCTTATCTTAGAAATTCGTTGTTGTTTTTGATATTTTGACTTTAGTTCTTGTGTTAGCCGACTGTTAAGATTAATTGTGACGGAAATGGCACTAAACAAGTGGTTCAACGCGTTGAGCTGTGCTTAAGCCATCCATTCTTGGTAAATGCGTTAATGCAAGCCAACTGCCTAAGTCACAAAGTTGTCAACTTAGGAAACGCGAACTTTATCGCAGTTTATGAGAGTTTTGAATGTATTGAACATTTTGTTTTACGATGCATCCGCTTTTTTGCGTCTTCTTTTTTTATTGTTAGACTAGGTGTAAAAATTACTTTCGACTTAATATCGTTTAACTTATGAAATGTACATGTGTATTAATTTTAGAAATTCACTTCTAGTGGCGAAAGAGTATCCACGATTTTGAGTTAAAGCTACGTGGCTTTAGGGTTTTAGGGACGTACATATACAAAATTTGTATACTATTTTGAAGATCTTTATAATTTTTACGGTGCTAAATTGTGTTGTTAGTGAAATGTTGCTTGTTGCGTTGTTGCGGTAATTGTATTGCAGAGATTGCTTAGACATTTACTATCACACTTAGCTTAATCTTTGGCTTTAAATTTGTTGACTAGAGTTAATGGCGCTCGCGACCCGATTGACCAACCAACACGGTTAGTAGGCCATTTCAGCGCCCCACGGTCGGTATGGCTTTGCGCCGTTGGCTGCGACGTAGTTAGCGTTGTACTCCTGAACGCCGCTCGCTGGGTATTGTGCAGTGCCGGCATAAGCTATGCCGCCGCCGACGACTGCAGGCGGCGCGTTTCGGTGGGTGCTGTGGCTTTGTGCTTGGGCACTGGTGAGGTCGGTATAGGTGACGCCTTGCTGGTCTTGGTGAGTGTGCTCAGGTGGATAATGTTGCTGCTGCTGCTGCTGTTGGTGGTGTGTCTCGTGCGAAGCGGGCGTCTGCTGAACGTGTGATGTTGTCGGCTGAGTCTGGTGCTGTTGCTGTGGCGTCGATTGCGCAGTCGGCGCGTGTGTCATTATCGGCAAAGCTTCATTCACCGACGTGCCGGAAGCGGAGTTCGAGCGATTCACCTGTATGGGTGTGGTTTGTTGCTGCTGGTGTACATTGCTGGCGGGTGAAGAGCTTAGTGTAGGATATGTGTGAATGGGCGTTGGCAAATTCGGCACATAACTGGAGGTGATGCCCGCGTGTGCTGCCGACGATGTGGCTGCATAAGATTGATATGGAGTAGCGGTACAGTTGGGCTGATAGGCGCTGGGCGTCGGTGTAGGCGTCCAACTGCCGGGGCTGGCACAGCTTTTCACCGACAACTCTCGCTGCTGTACAAAGTATTGCAAGTGCGACATGAGACGCAGGCGCAGCGGGTCCTGGATATCCATTCCCTCGATGGTGACCAAATAACGAGCCACTTCCGCAGCGCACTCACGAAACCCGATAATGTGGTAGTCCATAGCAAACCGCTGCGGATCATAGCTGAACGAATCAATTCCTAGAAAGAAGTAAAAGGAGGAACGGAAAAAGTCAACGACTGGATTAACTGACGGCGCCTTGTTGGGGGAATGGGTAAACTCTTCGCTTCAATATGTGCGAAACTAAACAAAGTCAATTCCGTAAATCTCTTTCCCATGATCGCAACAAGCTTTCACCCTTGCCGCCACTGAGTGGTGGGCTTGCAAAACACTTTTGGATTACTGTGATATCAATACGTGGCAAGCAACGAAATGGAGGGGGGAGCGCTGGCCCATGGGAGGTTTACGCGAGACTAAGGCCTAGCTTCCCGCAACCACCCGTGTTGTGCGTGTGAATTTGTACGCGGGTGGAAGGGACCTACAGTTTTATGCCGGTTCCGAACGGCAGGTTGGGAGCTTTTTCATAAAAAATTTTTACTCTCAGAGGTTTGCCATTTCCAGCTAAGAGGACACCCACCGAAAGAGAAAACGAGTTTTCCCGTTATTTTTTTAGGTGTTATTACAGGCAGTATTGAACCTGGGGTTGCTGCCTTCGAGTCGCGGTCCAACGCACTAACCAACTGAGCCACGGCGGCTGCTACCCAAAGTTGGTAGCGTGAAAACTGGTACCGCCATGTGATATAAATATTTGAAGGCAATCAGCGATACACTTAATTCCCATAAACACATACAATAAATTTAGTAAATTTACTTGAATGCTTTTTCAGAGACGCAGCTGGAGAACTATAGGAAGGATTCGGAAAACACCGCCGGTAAAGCTCGCATGATTCTGTTTCAGTTTCAGTTTCAGGGCTAAAAGCACTGAATAAAGTCCAGCTCTAAAGAAATGTTCTTGCGTGATCCGTTTAAAATATGACAAATTTCCACTTAATACGTTTGCTTTAATAAATATTTAGGTACAAGTTAAAACTAGAATATTACAGTTTTGTACACACATCTTTGAAAAATAATTTAAAAAATGATTGTGGAATGTGAAACTTGTCATACTTGCTTTGAATAGTGATTCTAATTTTATTATTTTGGTGAATCACTTAGAATGATGATGAACTCATAAAAAATCCATCAGAATTGGACAGTTGAAGAAGAGGTATATCATTACCAAATAAATAATTGTAATTTTAATATAATGCACAAAGGCTTTATCAGTCGCGGCTTATTAATTACATTCCCCGAATTTTTTGCTCTTTGGTCTCTTCTTGAAGAAGTCCTCCATAAAGAACTATAATCCCTGTTTTAATATGATGAGCTGTGTTATGTTATTTTGGTGGAGCTATTTTACGATCTGTATGAGTGTGTTTTTCCAGCGCTTCCACGAATCATGTATAGAATCGGATTTAAAAATAAGTATAAACACATTTATCTAATCCAATCTTTAACCATTAGTCAATGTTCGCCGATTTATTTATGGCGTTACAGCGCTAATTGTACTTAGTCATACGTTTCCATTTCATTCAATTGTTCTGTTAACTAGTTATGGCAGCCGCCGTGGCTCAGTTGGTTAGTGCGTTGGACCGCGAGTCGAAGGCAGCAACATCAGGTTCAAATACTGCCTGTAATAACACCTAAAAAAAAAAATAACGGGAAAACTCGTTTTCTCTTTCGGTGGCTGTCCTCTCAGCTGGAAATGGCAAACCTCTGAGAGTAAAAATTGCTTATGAAAGAGCTCCCAACCTGCCGTTCGGAACCGGCATAAAACTGTAGGTCCCTTCCACCCACGTACAAATTCACACGCACAACACGGGTGGTTCTGGAAGCTAGGCCTTAGTATCGCGTAAGCGGGCTGTCGTGCCAGTCAATCAATCAATCAATCAGTTATGACAGTTTTTATGCAAAAATTGTGAACTAATTTGAGGAAAATACTTTTAATAACACAGTACAACAATTTTAAACTTTTTGTGTGCAACAGAGTAACGACCATATATTTCTGAAAGAGGACGTCGTACTGATCGGTTTTGCCGAACAAAGTAATAGTCCAGCACGTCTGAGTTTTATGTAATTTGCACATAAAGGTTAAAGGGTCCCTATAGACTTTTACCCTATAGACTTTTACGCGGAAAGGATAAAAACGTGAAGAGCTAGAGCTTTGATGTCTAAGACAAAGTTGTTTGCATTGAAAGTGTGAATATTTGTTGTGCACACATGAACCCCCTCCCCCTTTCGTTACCCCCCTTTTTTCAAGTTTTTCGGAAAAATTTTTCATAAAAAGCTTGTATTGACTAAAATATTGAAAAAAAACTATTGTCTTTTGGGAAAATAGTCCTCATTAAAAAATAGGGGGGGGGGTCTTTAAACACCACAACTTTCTCAAAAAAAAAATATTTTCCATTGAAAAATAGTTCAGGTGGTATCCAAACTATTAAACCCTAAGAAGTCCCCTCTTAATGAAAGAAACAATTTTTATGATTTCAAAAAAGACTTTAAGTTCCCCCTATTTTTTAATGAGGAATATTTTCCCAAAAGACAATATAGTATTTTTTTTTCAAAGGGGGGTAATGAAAAGGGGAGGGGTTTCATGTGTACACAAAAAATATTCACACTTTTAATGCAAACAACTTTGTCTTACACATCAAAGCTCTAGCTCTTCACGTTTTTATCCTTTCCGCGTAAAAGTCTATAGGACCCTTTAACCTTTATGTGCAAATTACAAAAAACTCAGAATATTACTTTGTTCGGCAAAAATTATCAGTACGACGTCCTCTTTCAGAAATATACGGTCATTACTCTGTTGCAGAAATGCTGTTGTGCAGTGTAATTATTGAGTTTCCTAAACGCTTTCTTTCGAGCTCCAATCCATTGGAACTCTTGCAGAAGTGTTGGAATCCATATCATACTCGTCGTTTCTTTTATGCCTAATACGCACATTTCCTTATTTAGAAAAACAACGTCTATAGCGGCAGGCGCGACATTACTAGAAGTTTAGAAAAAACAACATTTTCAAGTTTGATTTTTAACCGCCTTTTTAAAAAGTTTGAACAGTGTGCGATTGTGAGCTCTCAGCAACGAAATTACAACAAACTTAATTCGGCGAGTTTTGTATACAAGATTTTAAATTTATCGGCTAAGTGAACGGTTTACACATTCAGAATCAGTCACTTTAGGCTTCGTACATACATACATTAGTATATACGTGTCAAAAGTTTGAATGACAGTTTACTGACCTTTCGATTGCAAGTTCTTCAAGTGCTCCACGGTTAATTGCAGAATCTCGGCTTTCTCCAGCTTGGCTGATCCCTGTTTTTCATACGCCGAAGGCACAAGACGCTTCAGTTCAGAAAGCGATGAGTTTATGCGATCACGTCGTTTTTTTTCGATGACACCACGCCTCTTTTTACGGCTCATCAGCTGGCAGCTTCCAGGCTCACTGGGGGAAATTCTGCGATCAGATACAAGCAGACATATGGCTCAATTAAAAAATATTTATTTCAAAAGTTACGCATCGGAAATATACAAATTGAATTTAGTGCACGTACTGCTCCTTGGAGGATTCTTCAGAGTACAGCTCCTCACAATCGCTTTCGGACATGGCGCGCTTCAGGCCATGACTTTGCGGCGGTGGCGCCCAGTGATTATGCGGAGTAGCTGGAAGCGCGGCAGCGCCGTAGCCCCAGTGCAGAGGTGTGCCCGTGTGCAGGTTGTGTTCCATTTTCGATAACTTGCTTTTAACTTTTTCACAATTTACGTGGCGGCGCTGGACTTAACCTCGAAATATATTGTTGCGGTATACGGCACTGTGCGTTTTCATAAAACCAAATAGTTTTGTTTAATTATTACCGGAGCTAGTAGCCACACGTGACTTATCGTGTGTGCGAACGACGTTCGACTGATTTTAGAGCGCATGACCAACGTGCGACCTGCATGTGCCACTATCCTGAACCCTCGTCAGCGAATCCTGCGGAACGGCAATGCCTGCGCCAATAAAATCTCAACCCGAACCACCCTCTTGTCGGCTGCGTGTGGCGTCAGCTCGGTGCAACAATGAAAGTGGCGGCAAACGGCAAGCGACCACCAGCCCTGGAACGGCGCTCAGCACACGACCAACACAGCAAAAAGGGTTCTAGTCAAGCGCCGATCCTCACTGGCGAGCAAACAAAACGCGAGCGCGAACATATGCTTGTGTGAATGTTTTCATTGGTACAGAGAGAGGTGGCGTGCCGCTGCGTGCACGCCGTTGAGCTGAACGGCAGACGCACGTCGAGAGGCTGGTAGGCAGTAAGTTGCCATTACAAGCCACCTCAGACCATTGTTGTTGGTGTTGTTTTACATATTGACGCTTGCTGAATGACAGCGAAAAGCCGGCCGCAATTATTGCACTGATGCCTTCAAATCACAACTGATGCTGTAGCCGGACTGTCTCCGTGGCCGCCCGTGCTACTTGACATGGTTTCGGTTGTAAAGTGCTGACATTTGGCTGATTGTTTGCTCGCCGGCTGGCCGCCTTCCTTCTGCTGACGGCCGCCGGCAGGCACATGGAGCACGCGACTCGAACTCATGCCGGTCGTGTGCGGCCCCAACAAGTGTATTCGCCAGCATCTGTTACCCAGTTTTCAAGGCCAATATTGCATGGCCCGCCAAAAGGCTAACCGCATTCAAATATTGAGTGTAAACTGTGCAGGTATGCCACAGTACTGGGTGTGTTGTGATTGAAATGCAAGTGGTTTAACAAATTGAAACCTTTCTGAATGCGATATTTTTGTAGATACTGATTTAGTAACATACTCGTACCCAGAGCGTTGCAGAGTTGGAGTTGCTAAGTATACGCAATTTGTTGGTTAAGTATGTAGTATTAAAATCTATCTAGCCTCTGATTACAGGTGATTCATTAATACAAATAAGTACATAAGACAAGAAGTGGCATCTGGAGTTGCTTCCAGTTAATTTTTATTGTTTTTATTTTGTATAATCTTACAAACCCTTTCGCTATGCATTTTCGTGGACCTGAAATGTTATATTCGAATCGACGAATTTGGAATATTAACATGGCCCAGTAACAAGCTGGTGTAAATAGGAGTGGATCAACTCAGAAAATGATAAATCAGAGCAAAATGCCATGCATTGAGGGCATCTCGCGCCATATTTAAGCGCTCATTGAAGTCAAAATATGTTGAAAATATTGAAAAATTATTAAATCTAATACAAAACACTTAATAAGACCATTCTGTTTATCTGGTTTTAGCCATTTTTTATACATATACTTTATTTGTAAATTGTATATTGCTGCTTAAACTGTAGTTCCAATCTATACAGGTTACCTTCTTCTTTTCTCATTGAAACCATATTTATATTCGGGCTGGATTGGGATTTAAACTTATAACTCCGTTAAGAGGAGTGATGCACCAAACATTTGATAACTTTTACAAAGTTCAGCGCAATTTCTAAAATCACTATAACCGCCTCCGAATTGCTGCTCACTCACTCATCACTCTTCAGACTTTATCTGGTACTGATTTTCAAAATATAAAATAGAAGGCCAATGTACATTTTTTTAAATGGAATATAAGTAGGAGTTTTGTATCATACATGTTTAGATTAAGTTAACTAAAACCTTTTTTATATTTCGGCGTTAACTATAGCGAGGCTCAAACTTTGAGATCGGTTTAGTCTGGCGGTCCGAAGCACTAAACACAAATTCAACTATATATATAGTAAATATGTAGATTGATACCACATCCCGGTGACTGTTACAGTGTTGCTTCCAGCAATCATCGATGCTGTGCGTGTGACCTTGAATGTGAATAGCAGGATCCTGTTACACACATAGGCTTGCCAGTGTCGGCTAAGGCAACATACACCCATATACATATGTTTTCTACGTTTGACTGCGTAAACTATCTGCAAATATTGCGTTATGTCGAAACATGAAACTTACTATTTTTGACCAAATATGTTGAGGCGAATTGACATTTGACCTCTGAAGCACGTACAGAATTGTATCACCTTCATTACATAAAATGTAACCGAAGGTGTTTTAACTTGCGAAATCTAATCTATAATTTAAAAACAAATGTGACGTTGCTTGTTTGAGCCACAATCAGGCAAAAAAGCTACACTACATGTTTGTAAATATATGGTATATTGATATCAAATAATTCTGTCTTATAGGGGTAAGCATATGCTATCTAAGATTGACCACGCCCACCTGATACGCCTTCTCGCCACGCCCACTATAATAACAAATTAGCCATGATATATTTGGCACAGCAATATGGGTATGAAACGATTCAGCGTGTCATTGCGGCAAACATAGGCTATAATATAATCGGCCACACCCACTCTCCGCGCCCATTAAACTAACAAAACAAAACTACAGTACATGTTTGTAAATCAATGTTGATGTAAAATGATTCTGTGTTTCATAGGGGTAAACATTGGCTATATAAGATTGACCACGCCCACCTTATACGCCTTCCTGTAATGCCCATTATGATGACAGCAATTAACTGTGATATATCTGTGCAAAACAATATGGATATCAAAAGATTTTGCGAGTCATTGCAGCAAATATCTAACATAAAAATGAAAGTCTGCTTGTTTGGTCACACGACACTAAAACTCGAAAACTAGACAGCCGATTGAGCTGAATTTTTGATGGAATGTTCGTCTTGACTAAATCTCGGTAAACCACATAGTGCGAATACGACCCGATAGGTGGGCGTGGTACCTCCCATGCAACCTTAATTTTTAATATGGATTATCTTCGGAATGAGAAGTCGGAAAGTATTAAAATTTGGTGCGGGGCCTCCGTTTAGGTGTGTCGTTTCACTGGCAACGTTTCACTTGTGAGCGTTGGACAAGGGGCGTAGCACTTTTTAAGCAACTCAAATGTTTTGGATAACTTTGGAACTACAAATCACACATCAAAGAGATTTGGCACAAACTTACGACTTAGACGTCCCCCCTTCGACTGGGGAATGGGGTTGGTATTGGACGAGGGGGCCATGCAACCCAAGTTTTCAATGTGGAATGGCTTCGGAATTTTAAGTCGGACAGCACTGCAATTTGGTACAGCATCATGGCTTAGACGTGTCCTTCTAGTGGTTAAATTGTATGGGCGTTGGACAAGGGGCGTAGCACTTTTCAAACAGTGGCCATACAGCGTAGTATGAAGAAACTGGATTTTTTGGGCCTATTGACTTTAAACTTAAAGCCACAGGGCCCTGCTAGTAGAAAAATTATAACAAAAGAAGAAATTCCTTTAAAGGTGAACATCTTCAAAGTGCACCGAAACTATGAAATTGGACTTTGTTGTTATGCACAATATCTTATTGGAAATCTGGGCACACTGCATTACCAGCAATATCCGCTTGAGAGCAAACGTTTTGAATGAAATCCCCCGGCCGTCGATTGCCAGCTTGCACCCTGGAAGTGTGCCATACTCACTGCCTGGTGGTTTGAGTGCATTTCTCTCGGCCGTTGTGCGATTCGAAAACCACCCCGCTACTAAAAAACACAGCCAACACAGAATCAGCAACTCAGACACTGAGTGAGCGACTCGAATAAGTAACCTCAAACGAAATAATTGCACGCGTGGGAAAGGTACTGAGCAGACGTTTCTCACGCTGAACTGACACGTGCACAGCGCACTTCTCACACAAAAAGGCTTTTGAAGTGAATATTTTTATGATTCTATCCTACGCCCCGGCTAATGCACAATTCAATCGTGTACTCCTGTATGTATGCACCTTCCGTCGAATCTAAAATCCCAAAAACGCTGATGATGATGATTCCTTTTGTGCTCCGCTATGCTTTTTAATAAATGTTACAAATTGCACTCGACGTTATGTATTGCGCCGCAATTTATTGTTTATGCTTTACATATGTATGTGCGTCTGCCCGATTTATATACGGATTGACAGAACGAAATATGGATGTGTGCATTTATAAATGCATATAAATACAACACGTGTGCGTATATATGAGTGTACGGGTATATACGAGTATAACTTGGGAGTGATTCAGACTCGAATAAGAGATAATGCTAACCTAGAAACAGGTAGACGAAAATCCTTATTGCTTAATTTAAGACACAATTTCATTCTTAGGTACAACGATTGCCAGTGTGGTCAGTGCCCGAACCGCTCTGATTTTGCAGGCTCTCCGCTTTAGCTGTTCGAGAGGCCCAGATTGAATTGGCGCTGCAGCTTCTCATTGAAGGAATTGCCCAGAAGCTCCTCATCCAACCAGGTTTCTAATGTTGTCGAACTTGAACGGAAACTCGACTTTTGCGATTCGTCGTCTAGCTTGAATTGTGCAAGACGCCTCTCATGAAAGTAGTTCCAGTTACCATCCAGCTCGTTCCAGTTATCGTTAACGAAGAAGTCCTCGTCCAAAGAGTTCCCATTGATGTCCCATTTGACTATCGGAGCCAGCTTGTCGAAGCGGTCGCGCTGCTCGGCGATGATGACATTCTGGTACTTCCCTTCGCTGCGCAGCTCCAAACTGGTTACATTAAGCGGCTGTCGTACGGGTGCATACATATGTGGTGCAATTGAGGAGTGGTGCCGCTTCAGCACTAATTGGGGTTGGGTGCCACTCGTCCCACTTTCCGCTACTGCCTGCATGGCGTTGTGCGCTTTGGCGGAACTTTCGGACGGATCGGGCATGACTAGATCGTTAGGAGAACCGTTATCTAAGCTCGAGCTGGACGGCGTGCGTCTAAAGTAGCGCACATTCTTATTGTATTTGACCTTCTCAAAGACAATCTCTCGTGCGTCGAACACCGGCTCGAGTTGCAATATCTCGGAGGCAGTGTCGCTGCGCAGCTGCTGCAGTCGCTGAAATTCATAGCCGTCGGCTGTGAGAAACAGCTTTGATGTAAGGCTCTGTAGTATAGTGCTGGCTTCCGCGTCTGTCGAATTGGCGTTGTTGGCGTGCGTTTGGTAGTCAGTTTCCTTAGGAAACTCTTGGACGGTACTTGTTTCTCTTTTGTACGAGTTGAGCGATTCGACACTATCTTTAGTGGAATTTGGAGTTTTGTCTGAGTGCACATGTGAATCCAGATTCGTTATACCGTCGCAGCTCACTTGTATACAACTGTTGTCCACGGAAACTTCTTCTTCTTCGAGCTTCTTCAGTGATGTTTGCTTCAGAGGAGACAGTTTGCGAAAAAACTGCAATAGGAAAACAAAGGACATTAAACTAAACTATACAAAGTACATACTTTTTTGGTAAAAGTTGCTTGTGAGATTCTACAACTACAGGGCTGGACGACTTAAGATTCAGATTTCATGATTTTATGTGTACACAATGCAACAGATGTAATTATTTGGTTGGTAAGAGAAGCGAGAAGCAATCGCAGGCGTCTGTTGGCCTTGCCAATAATTGATTCACTCCAATGACTCATCAAATATTCCGCAACTCTTTGCTTTTGTTGCAACACAGTTCTTGTGCGACATCCAAATGAAAACTGTACTGAAAGTCGTCAAACACATTGTTGTCTTCTTTTTCGAATTTCTGGTTGCATGCATATCGTTGGCTTACGGTTACCTCGCGTACAACAACGATACAATTGCGTTTACTTAAGTTCATTAAACAAACGTACGAGGCGGACTAAGAAATTTTAATGGTGGGGCGACGACAGCTTAGCGCAAGTGTCTCGCCAAAAGGCTTTTGCGAAATCATATATTTTTTTCTTAACATAAAATACCGACCAACAACTACTTGTATCAACATATCAAATGCATGGAATAGGCATAGCACACGCTAAACTCGGCGTGAGTCGGCACCCACAACAGCGTTATCGATTTTCTAATATCCGTAAGGTCAGTGTAGCGCTTGCAGTAGGGCGTGTTCTCAAAAGCGAATGTAAAGCAATGTGTGCAGGTGCTTACCTTTAAGCACGATTTCTTAGTCAGTTTCAGCAGTTGCGACATCTTCGGGCTAAATGTTCCGTCCAGGACGCCTCAGTCGAAACTCGATGACCACAAGCGATCCATCAACACATCGCGAATTGGTGAGCACTGTGCGTTTTTTGTTAGCTCCAAAAAGAAAACATCCGTCCAGCCGCACACACAATGCGTCAAGACTCCGGCAGTGCATCGCACGACTACAGACTCGGCGAACAATAGGCCATTCACTGAAATGAGCTGAGTGCTGCTCTGCGCCAATACTGCCGACGGACACGACAAAACGAACGTGAGTGGTGTTGCTGGCGCCGGTGCGGGTGCGGGTGCTGGTGCTGGCAGCAGGGCGAGTGCAGGGGGCGCGACGACTGGCCCATCAGCGATTGTAGTAAATGGTCATGCTCGCAGGGGGAATTCGGTTGCGAGCAGCCAAAGGACGAGCAGCTCGATTCATTGATACGCACTATTCGTACTCGTAAAGTTGTGTGTATTGTGTTGCTGCACAGGCGCACAAGATTGTCGCTTGTTTATGGCGACTACGGCCGTGACATAGTCCCTGCGTTATGACTTCATTCTACACTGGACACTTTTAGGAAACAGAGGTTGCGTTTGGTGGCGTGTTTGGAAACTAAGAGAAGAGATGCCGTTCAGATGGCGCCTTTCCGCATAAACTATTAATAACAGTTTGGGACAGCATAATGTACACTAGAACAGAAAGTGCTTACTTTATTCCTTCGAATAAATAAATCGTTTTTAAAAAGATACATTTTAATTTTATTTGCCAGCAATACATTTTCTGGCCGTATTTAACATCGCAACGTATTCACGTTTATAACCCCGATATTCAAAGGATTGCCCATCATTTGAGTATGCCTCTACGAATGTATTTATTTTCTTTCAACGTTCAAAATGTTATTAGTGAGTTTTGGTTTTAAGGGGCTTGGCCGTGCAGAAACTTTCACCCTTCGGTGCATGACGTTGCATAAACGTCATAAACTTTGTTTTTTTTATAAATTTACGAATAACATTGAAAGTAGTAATGTACAAAAAAGGTCAATGAAAAAATAAGTATTTCGATATGACGATAGTCATAATAAACCTTGTGTTTTTTTAAGAACTTATACGTGTTAACTATAAAATCGTAAAAGAGAACTTAAAAATTAAATTCAGTTTAATTCGATTTAAATTAAATGCACCAAAAGTTCCAAAATATGGACGGTCAAAAAAATAGTAATACTTTGATAAAAATGAAATAAAAATTGTGTTACATTTTAATTTTTTTTTTTTAAACGTAATTTTTCTTCAAATTAATATTTAGTTGCGTGACTGTTGTTCGCTATTACTGCAGCACAGAGCCGATGCATTGAATTAACCAAATTTTCATATATTTCTTTAGGTATTATATATTCCATGCGTGGTCTACTGCTTCTCAAAGTTGATTAATATTTGGTGGTGATCTGGTGATTGTGCGGGCCATTCTATAATCCTAATCCTGTTCTTGCGAAGCCCCTTTCGCGCGACTTTGTATGCTTTATCGGCCGATTAATCGGCCGAAAAGGCAAAATCGGCCGATGCCGATTACATAGAAAAAATAACACCAATGAATTCAATCAAAAACACAGTCTATTTTATAAAATAACAAAAGGAACTATTACATATTGTTTGTAATATTCATCACAAAATGACAAAAAAACGAGAAAAGAAATAATTAAAAACTAAATAAAATTACAAAATAATTCAGAATTCGAATACATTAACATGTAAAAAAAATAATATATGTTATTCAACTGCGAGACAAACAAAAATATAAAAAAATATATATGTATATATATAAAATATATATATATAATATTTATCGTAAATTCAGTTTTTTCTTCAAATTAAAAGTACGATTTTTATATTAAAATACTCTCAAATTGCGACCCGTTGTACAAGTGCAGTGGGAAAACAAATTTGGAACAAAATAAAAAGCCTTTTTAAAAAAATGCTTCCAATTAAAAACAAAGGATAAGATGTAAAATTAAATGCCCCTTCTTCTGATATCCACATTAAGAGACAAAATGCATAGACATTTCGAGAAAATCTGTGTTTTTAAGACTACCTAGTTTTTATAAGAAACATTTCTAGGAAACATTTAAATTAAACAGTATCTAAAAATAAATTACTGAAAAGGGGTATAAGAACCCGTTGGTACAAAAAATGAAAGCAGGAAAATAGGCCGATATGCCATCGACCAAAAACGGCCGATACCGATGCCGATTCTTTTTTTTTTTGGCCGATGCCGATACTAACCGATACCAATTTTATTGGCCGATGCCGATTAATCGGTCGGACTCTAATCCTGTGCCACCGATTTTTTTTGGTAATTTGGTAAGTGGTATCTGTATTAGGTATGTCGCAATTCCATTCAAATCAGACAAATTGTTAAAATGTTATTAATATTTGTTTTAATTTATTAATATAATTCTCCCAGATTGGGGTTTAATACTTTTTTTATTACTACAAATAGTAAAAAAATATATATAAAAACCGAAATTTACTTAGGGGCACTTTACCCCTCCTTATCCAGCTTTGGCGAACTAGGAGTTCATTAAGAATTATGCTAAGTACCTACTTAGACAAGAGCTTCTTATAACTTCAAAATTTCCTCTTAATACTATTTTCAGGCGGAAGCTTGAGCTTATTTTAATGCTTTTTTTATTAAAGACTAGCTACTTATTGAATTTGTAATCCCACCCTAAAATAGATTGAGATTCACTTATTACACACTGGCCAAATATTGTTATTTTTTGTATGGTGAGGAGCATTCAACACAAAAAGTCCTTTATCGGAAAAACGAAACTACACTTTAGACTTTTCGTTCGAATAACTTTTCGTACCAAAAACACATTCTTTGGCATTGACAACTTCGTACGCTGCCTTTAGAGCCTTACGAACATTGTAACTAGGGTCATATTGTCAAATATTATATATCATATTGTCAAATCCTCGTCAAACATCAGTTGGCTCTTAGAGGTTCTTTCCTTTGAATTCCTAACTAAATATTGGGGCACAAATAAATGTTGAGGGATTTATAGAAGATGTCGACCATCTTGTAACTGTATTAATGTTAAACCGTCATCCTTACAATTCAGTATGTGTAATTTCTCTCAAGTGTAAACCACATAAATACGCTCTAGCAATGACAATCTTTGTGCTAACAAAACGCAATTTTTTTTAAACTTAGATAATTTGCTTTTTGATTTAGATTGGGACACTTTGCTTCTTAGCCCTGACGTCTCGCGCTGCTTTGATATTTTTTGATCCAAAGTGGTTGAAGTCTGTCGTGCCAATATACCGCTCAATTCAACGAAAAGGTACAAACTGCCATGGCACACCAAGAGTTTGAGGAAGCTTAAAAATCTGAGAAACAAATTTTTTCGCAGATTCAAAAAAACGGGTGACGTTAATTCTCTTGATATGTACAAACATTATTCAAAGGAATTCAACTGTCTGGATAAATTTTTATACAAAAATCACATCTTAAATTTTGAAGCTAATATAAAGTCGAACCCAAAAGTTTTCTGGCGTTTTATCAAGTCGAAGAAAAATTGCTCAAATATTCCCTCTGCTTTATTTTTTAATAATAAGTCAGCCAACTCTGCTGCAATGGCAGCAAACCTTTTCGCTGAATTCTTTAATTCCAATTTTATCCCCAGTACTGAAGCCCCGGATGTGTTTTCATGCTGTCAGGAATCATCATTGGATTTTGGTTCGTTATCGCTATCTTCCAGTGATGTGGAAAACGGGGTTGCTCGGCTCAGGTCCTCTTCCCAAACTGACGTTGATGGTCTATCGGCAGTACTCTTTAAGAACTGCGCCTCGCTCATTCATCCGATAACCATGATTTTCAATAAATCGCTAGCCTCTGGCGTTTTTATAGATGACTGGAAGCTAGCATTTATCACGCCAATTTTCAAGAGTGGGAACAAAAATGATGTGTGTAACTACAGGCCTATTTCCAAACTTTCGACTGTTTCGAAGCTCTTTGAATGCGTTGTGAAGGACAAATTATTCTTCGCTGTAAAAAATCGTATTTCTCCGCATCAACATGGGTTTATTCCTGGGCGGTCTACCGTATCTAACCTGGCCGCTTTCTCTGAAGATTGTTTCACTGCTTTTCGGAAAGGTTCTCAAGTGTATACAATATATACTGACTTTTCCAAGGCCTTCGACAGGGTGTCACATTCGATCCTTGTAAAGAAACTTCAATTGTTGGGTTTTCACTCAGCTTTCTTAAAATGGGTCAAGTCTTATCTAAGGAACCGTCAATGTGTGGTAATTGTTGACCATTTTCGCTCTGACCCCTTTGTAGCCTCCTCTGGTGTTCCACAAGGTAAGTAGTATCCTTGAGCCATTGCTCTTTGTCTTATTCATCAATGACATAAGCAGTTGCTTCATGACGGCAAGCTTTTTGCTCTATGCTGATGACCTTAAAATTTATTACGAAGTTAAAAACTTGTCGGATGCTCAGTTGCTCCAGGCGGACATTGACAATGTCCACGCCTGGTGCAGTAGTAATTGCCTATCTTTAAACATCAGCAAATGTCATTATTCGACCTACTCTAAGTGTCCAACTGTCCTGAAAACTTCTTACTGCATTTCCAATTTCCCCTTAAAGTTGGTATCAGAAACCAAAGACTTGGGTGTAATCTTTGATCCGAAGTTCTCGTTCTCCAGCCATATTAATTCCACTATTTCTAAGGCTTATGCTATGTTGGCGTTTGTAAGGCGCAATAGCTCAGAATTTTCTGACCCATACACGCTCAAATTGCTCTACACCTCTTTTGTCCGCTCAAAGCTCGAATATGCGTCTCTCATCTGGAGGCTTGACAGCCGCCGTGGCTCAGTTGGTTAGTGCGTTGGACCGCGAGTCGCAGGCAGCAACCTCAGGTTCAAATACTGCCTGTAATAACACCTAAAAAATAACGGGAAAACTCGTTTTCTCTTTCGGTGGCTGTCCTCTCAGCTGGAAATGGCAAACCTCTGAGAGTAAAAATTGCTTATGAAAAAGCTCCCAACCTGCCGTTCGGAACCGGCATAAAACTGTAGGTCCCTTCAACCCGCGTACAAATTCACACGCATAACACGGGTAGTTGCGGGAAGCTAGGCCTAAGTCTCGCGTAAGCGGGCTGTCGTGCCAGTCAATTATTATTAATTATTATTATTATTCATCTGGAGGCCCTATCATATCTGTCACATTAATCGTATTGAGCGCCTCCAGAAATTTTTTCTTCGCTTCGCCCTGCGCTCTCTTCGTTTCGTGGAACCGTTCCCCTCCTATACAGCGCGGCTTAAACTTATAAACTTAAAGTCCCTTCAAAGCAGGAGAACTATCCTATCTCTTTCTTTCGTTTTCGATATAATTAATGGCTCTGTTAACTGTCCTGCTCTGCTAAGCAGGATTTTCTTTAATTCGCCACTGAGATTCCTTCGGAGCCCTGTGCCGTTTTATGTCAGCTTCGTAAGAACGACTTACGCGCAGAATGCTCTTCTCTCCAGAGCATTGATCGAGTTCAATGGACTTTTTGTGCCCTTGGACCTCTACTTTGCGCTTCCAAAATCCAAATTCCTTGAGTGTCTCAACCTTGCCCTTAACTAGCCCATGTTGTATTTTCCCTTAGAGGCTTTTTTGTTTTTTAGTTTTAGTGCCTTAGTATGTAAGGACATTTTTGTATAGTCTGTAAGAATTGTTGTTCGTAGACTGAATAAATAAATAAATAAATTTGCGGGTCCAATTGATTTTTGTGCATGACAACACCCGGCCACATGTTGCAGAAGTCGTCAAGAAAACTTTGGAGTCGCTTCAATGGGAGGGCCTACCGTATTTACCAGACTTTCTTCCTTCCGACTATCATTTGTTCCGGTCGATAACTCATGGCTTGGCCGAGCAGCACTTTGCTTCTATCAAAAAAGCTAAAAATTGGGTCGATTCTTTGGTCGTCTCAAAAGATGAGGAATTTTTTCAACGTGGAATCCGTATGCTGCCTGAAAGATGAGAAAAATCTTAGCGATGAACAATACTTTGAACAAACTACATTCTAAATATTTTCAGAGAAAAATTTCTGTGGGAAAACTCTTGTAACAGTAGTATGACCCCTAGTAGCCTCGTGTGGGTACAATAATTTGCAGATCTACATATTCACAGGACACGCTGAAAGTGATTAATGGTAAGCTGCCTCCAATAGCCAACTCTTTAAATACGACAATTTGTACAATTTGCATATTTTTTGTGTATTTACGACATTTCAAATGGCTGTGAATCCTTCCGTTAAAAAGGAGGCAAGACCACAACCACCGACACTAATGACTGTAAGTGCAAATCGACATTAATTTTGCCGCAGTCGCTACGAACGGCACTTGAGTCCTTGCATCTTGTTTTTATTTTTACATTTAATTACGTTACGTTTGGATTTGGATTTCGGTTTTTAACGGAGCACATGTATAAAATTAAAAACGTGTTCTCTCAATTCGAAATAAATGCTTTATGTACAATTTGTCACATCACTCACGCCGCTGAGGGAATGAGTGATACGTAAAAAAGGATCTCAGGCTGCACTTGAAATCACACGAAATGTCGCGCTGAATTGAATTACTTGCAAGTTTTGTGCGATTCATGTTTGATATAAAATGCTTTGCGCGCGGTGTGTCGATTGCTGAGTGAAGGATTTAATTTTTGTGGCAATCGAAATTGTGAAAACAAAATTGATCACTTGCATTTTTTGCTGCAGCTACCGTGTTCCGCGTGTTGAGCACAAAAAGAGTTGCAGCCGTAACTGAGTTATGGTGAGAGGGTGTGGTCGTGAATGCCACATATAGTACATGCAGTACTCCTGCGCTACCTACACTGGATGACAACTCACAACAATGGGTGGCCGGAGGACACGTATTCCCTCAGCACACTGGTCGAACGTACGCAATTAACGAATGATTGATACAAATACAATCGAACGATTGATTTGCGACCAATCCGATTGCGCGAGCGCGTTCGTCTTTGCGTCCAGTGCAACCGGCACGTTTCATCAATTTAATTTAAATTTTTAATTGTGGAAAAAGACGCCATTGTTCCGAGCATCTTCGAAACGATACTTGGTGCGTTTGCGGCCGGTCTGCAACGGCTGCTCGGCTCATTGATTTTGAAGGGTCATCACCAAGGTATTGATCTAGCGAATGTGTAGCGCAGCGCTATCTGCACATTCGCGTGTCTGCATTCAGAGCATCACATTCGCAGGGGTTGCAAATGCCACTTGCGAGATTGTGGACCGGGAGGCGAGGGGATATTCGCGTAAATATAGTAGGTATGCTTGAACTTGCAATGACCTCAATTTACATTTTATTAGGATTTGTATCGAACTCGAGGTGCACTTAAGAGTGCAAAATTAAAATTATTTATGATTGCAAATATTGAAGATAATAAATAATGCACACGGCGCTGGCCGAACGTGATATCATGATCGCCTTCATCGTTATTGGGCACAGTGCACAGTGTTGGGGGAACTGACCATTTCGGTTCCATATGTGAAGTAAACCCCTCAGTGTGGTGTTACGTTTAATTAGTGTTTATTGTTCTGTGCATTTGAAAATGATTAAATTTATCTTTCTTATTTCTAATTAGTTTGTACACACTAAGGTTGGCGTGATGCAACGATTTGACTGTGGCGGCCAATCAAGGAGGCATAATATTCAACGCTCGAAGATTCGTTATACCTAAGGTGTTTTATCCCGAAGAACGGAATATTGGGCTTTGAATGTGACAATCCAGGAATTGATATGTAATTTTGTAAGCTAAAAATTTTAAAAGTGTGTTAAGATTTTTATGTACACAATGTCTGCTGAGCTATACATATACAGAGTATATGGTTCTTATTTTCCAATTTCTATCAAACACGTTAAGGCCAAGGTTAATAGAATATAGGTTACACGATCCCAACGTTCGCCGTGTTAATGACGTAGGCGACCAATTTCCATTTTGAATCAAAAACCAAAATGCTGTGCTTTTTCACCAATGGAAATATTTTAATTCCATGCACTTTCAAAACCGCGCTATTTTTTATTGCTTTTCGAAGCAATTCCACATATTCAGAAAATATGTTTCCTTTTGTGGCCGCGAGAAGAACTTCAATTTTCGTAACTGCCATGGAAACAGTTTAAAATGAACAGTTAAAAATTGCAAGAACAGATTTTAAAAATTATTTGGATTTGTTATTTGGGGGGTATAAATGCGAATAATATGTCAATTTTTTTCCGGATCAGAATCAGACAATCAGAATCTGACAGCCAATCAGAGCCAAGTTATGTACCGCGAGGCGTCGGTCATTTTTGTGAACCGAAATGCGTAACCTGTAGTCTATTACTCTTGTGTTATTCAACGTACTTATTTTTGTTTATTTTAACTAGTTAGAATGTGGATTTCACTCCGGGCAAAGTTGTCTTAAAATTAAGATTGGGTAGCGGGAGTCGAGCACCACCTGCCCGAGACACTGCGTCCAGTGTTGAACTATTGTGTCACGCCCCTTTATCATACTGGAGTAGTTCGTACCCTCCGATGTTATCCAGGAAGTCCTTTATTTTCCTTAGATCAAATTCAGACAGAATTCTTTTGTCTGTACCCTCCCCAGTGACCACTTTCTTGCGTGTATGCGGGCGGGACATTCCGTTATGATGTGTACAGAAGTCTCCTCGTCTTCCATACAAAATCTGCATAGTTCGTTGTCCGTGATTCCCAGTCGCGCTCTATGCATATTTAGCAGACAGTGCCCGCTTAGGATCATGAATCTAAGCTCTGCTTGATTTCCTTACAGAGTAAACTGGAAAGAAAAGCTTGGAACAGCGTTGTCCCACTGTGTTCGACCATTTGTGGTTTGCTCGATTTAGAAATTCCTGTTTAACACAATGTCTGTAATGAGTCTTGCTAACACTTATGATTGGTTCAGGTCCGTAGGGTCGTCTTGCCGCCCCCTCCTTTGCCAATCTGTCCGCCTCCTCATTACCATCGTGTCCACAGTGCGCCGATACCCAGTGTATTATCACTTGGTTGTCCTTAGAAAGGTCTTGGAGGACATCTTCTGTCTCTCAGACCAGTTTAGAGTCAAATGTCGTCGAGTTCAGAGCTTTGATTGCAGCCTGACTGTCAGACATTATGAATATCCTCTTCCTTTTTAAGTTGAGTGTTAGTATTGCCCTGGCAGATTCATTTATGGCATTCATTTATTCAGCCTGGAAGGCTGTGGCTATGTCCCTAAGACTGACTGAAAGCTTGGAGCTAGAGCTATAAATCCCCGCTCCTGTTCCTTCTTCCGTCTTGGACCCATCAGTGTAGCATACAATATCATCACACGTCAGACTGATTATATTATCAGCCCAGTCCTTCCTGTGCGGTATGTACGTTTTGTACCTTCTTCTGAAGAGGTGCTTCTGAGGCATCAGATCAAGGGGCATCCTAAAGCCTCCATCTAAGCAGAGATAAGTGACCGATTGCCTGTGTATCCTTCGGTATAAATCGACTATGCACCAGTCTGTGCGTGCTGGCTATTGCAGCCATTTGCGCTTTGAGTTTCCAGCGGCATCGCCTATAATATAAAATTTAGGGCTACAGTTGGAGTCGTCCTGAGGCACACTGTTATGCAGGTATTCGCTAGTCGTTGTAGTTTCTCTAGCTTAGTCGCAGTTGTTACTTCTGTGGTCTTCCTCCACCAGACTATCGCCCCGTAGGTTATCGTCGGCAAAACTACCCGTCAGTACAGTTTTTGAAGCCACTTCGGCCTCAGTCCCCAGTTTTTTTCCATTCTTTTTCAACTCCAGAGGGCATTGCCTGCTCTCTTGATAGTGCGATCAACGTGGGGTTTCCAGTTCAATTTACTGTCTAGAGTTATCCCTAGGTACTTGACCTCATTCGAGATGTTCAGCACCTTACCAAAGATCTCCATCTGTCCACGGTGAAATTTCCTTTTAAAGGTAAAAGGCACTATAATTGTTTTGTCCGGGTTCGCAGACAATTTCTGTCTGACACACCAGCGCTCTACAAAGTTGTCTTAAGATCAATTTAAAATTTCGACGCAAAGCGCAGAGCGGAATGAAACTGAAAACAGTGAACAATGAAAATAGAAAATAAAGGCGGTTCAACTTTGACCACGCCTAAAAATTCTTTCCGGCACACAATCGAAAATTTTGTGAATGTGAAATTCGGTTACAGTATTAAAAAATTGGTCTCGAGATCCAATTGGCCTCCTCCATATCCAACGCCCAATTATAGAAAAAACAATCCCTATGTCTGAACTCTCATCTCGCCTCTCAGAATCGACACTACTACTTACGACACTTTCTAGCACTAAATTGAATGCAAACCCATTAAAACAGGTGCATTTTGCAATTCCTACTACTATTCAAACTTTTTTCTTCAAAATCAATACCTCGAGCATCGTCAATAGACTTGTTTTAGTAAATGTTTATAAAATTTGTATTATTATATAATTTCTTATTTTTTCAACCTATGTTCTTCTATAAATATAAAAATCATTTGCCGTGCGTTAGTGTCGCTAAAACTCGAAAATGGCTGAACCGATTTGAATCATTCTTATTGGGTTTTGTTTGCTTTGATTCAGCGAATGTTTAAAAACTTAAAAAATTGGGATTTGAAGGACGTTGGACACAGGGTGTGGCACTTATTTTGCGACCCAAATTCACCCAATTCTACTGGATGAATGGCATAGGCATTGGACAAGGAGGCGTGGTACCGGTCATAGAACTTAAGTTTTTAACATGGAATAACGTCAAAGGAACTGGAACTTTCTACTTAGACGTGCCCTTCGACAGGAAGAATTAGGTGGGTATTGGACAGGGGTGTGGCACCGCCCATACAACTAAACTTTTCAACATGGAATAACTTCGGAATTATGACTCAACATTGAAATCCTACCTATTTGTTTCTTGTCTCCATCACAGTCAAATTCGGCCCAAATTGAGTGAAATTCAACGGATGACAGTCATACTTAAATTTCTAATGCTTTTAGCGTTCCGTTTGCGCTTTTTTTTTCTTTTTCCGGCCTATTTAGTGCTGGAAGATACTATACCACATTACCCTCAACGGCCTATACCACATTACCCGAACTTGACTTCTTTTGAAATAATTATGATAAAATGAATTCATTTCTATTGAAACACTCAATTATTGATTTTAATTTAACTCAAGAGTTAAAAGATATTCTTTTTGTGCCTTAAAAAAAATTTTTCGCAAAAAGTGCTACAACAAAGCACCGCGATTTCAGAGTTCCAGGATTCAGAATCCCTGGATTTAATGCCCTAGTTATACTCCAACACTATCTTCTCTTGTATTTACGAATACATGCTGTGCTGATAATAATTATTTAATGATCTTAATGCGCAGAATATTGTGCTGATTCTAAATCGTAGCATTTTTCGATGTAATTTTTCTGTATATTTGAAACAGAATTTAGACCGCAATGCCTCGCATTAATATGAGTCATCCCATGCGCGTTTGTTTGAGTCAAAAAAAAAGATCACCAAGTATGTGGATTTCATACGAATTCATATTCATTCATGCGAATAAGAGCGCACAACGTAAACTTAATGAAACAGTGCGTCCTAATCACCAACATAAACAACGAGTTTAATATGATTTGTTTATTAACGACTCAGGTATTGATTTCGCGCTTTTCAGGTGTAAGCGCATTACAACTTCTGCTGAATAAAATGGTTAGACTGACTTGTTTCAAATAAGTATTTTTCCAAACAAGTTTTAACTGCGAAAACAGTAAACGGACATAACGAAACTAGGGAGACAACAAGATTGATAACGATTTCCAATCACCACTCACAGCTTCTCTAGTTAGGGAATCACTGTAAGAGTGGCTAAAAACAAAATACAAAAACAAGTACCTATATAGTATGCCGACTACTGATAACACTTGAACTTAACTGCAAATTGGTGTTCAAACCGACATTCATACACACGCCCACACATACACGTATGAATATATGCATGAACCGAGTGAACAACATATACATATGAGTGAAGAAATATTGATGGAACTGGCAGTGACACTTTTCGACAACAAGTTCGAAACATTGCCAGTTGAAAAGAGAGGCTCACGTGGTTCAGATCTGCTGATATTGATTTAGAAAATGTACAAATTCGGCGAATTCAATTATTACAAAAACGAGTTAAATTTGAAGGAAATCATCAAAGGAGTGAATATTGAGGGAACCGAGGAAGCCGTGAATATTTGCGACCTGACTGCCGTCCAGAGAAAATACCAGACCTGGCAAAAACACATGCCACGTGTGAAACCCTACTATGGTACATATTTACAAACTATTAATCGGATCCTTGATCAGAGTGGCTCTGTTTGTGGTCTTGTGTATTTGCAGCGGTAAAATGCAACGATGACAATTTAATTGTGAAGGCATTGGTCGAACTGGGCACCGGCTTTGATTGCGCGTCGAAAAACGAAATAAAGCAGGTTTGTTTACTTCAACAAAAAAATACATATGTATATTAGGTATATGGCAATATCTGAGTTGTGTTAAAACGCTTCTCGAAAGGTGCTCGAATCGGGCGCAGCCGCAGAACGAATCATTTTCGCCAATCCCTGCAAGCCCATGTCGCATTTGGAGTACGCAAAGGAACAGAATATATCCACCGGCACTGTGGACAACGAGTTCGAGATATACAAATTATTCAAACACTATCCGGAATCGAAGTGAGTTTTTCAAGCTTCCATTACATTCTGTGCCCGTGTTAAATTGTTCTGTCACATTTATTTGAAGCTTAGTGGTGCGCTTTCGCTCCGAGGCCAAAGAGGCGCAATGCCCACTCGGTGATAAATTTGGTTGCGATGCGGAAAATGACGCCACTGCGCTTATGCTTTTGGCTAAAAGCTTAGACCTGAAAGTGAGTAGTGCGCCTTGGGTAGTTTCGAAATGATGTCCGTTTGTCGATTGTCAGGTGACAGGCACCAGTTTCCATGTGGGTTCAGGCTGCAGCGAGCTGCCCGCGTACCATCGCGCCATAAAAACCGCAAAAAATATTTTCAAATTTGGAGAACTACTTGGATATGAAATGAAGATGCTTGATATTGGCGGGGGATTTCCAGGAAGCGATGATCTTAAGTTTGCTAACGTAAGTATCAACTAACTGCTTAAGTCAAAGTCAAAGACCCCACAACCTCCTTAATGTACTCACTAAGTACATATGCAGCATGCAAGAATTTACCTTTAAACCATCTTTATGTGTAGCTTTCGAATATTATCAACAGTTCGCTGGAGAAATATTTTCCTGAAGAAAGCATTGAAATCATTGCTGAACCTGGTCGTTTCTTCGTAGCTTCGGCTTATACACTGATCTGCAAAATACACGCCAAGCGCGAAGTGCGCACGGCCAAGAAACTGGACATCAAAATGTACTACATTAATGACGGCGTCTACGGCTCGTTTAACTGTGTCCTGTATGATCACCAGCAGGTGACGGTGCAGCATTTCTTGGTAATACGAGTAGATTGAAAAGTATTGTGCTCACAATTGAAATATTGAATACACTGAGCAACAGCCAAAATTTTTCCGAGTTCTAGTAAACATTTTCTAAAGGATTTTTGGACGCTGATCACAACTGCGTACTTAGTTTTTTGATTGTTTGAGCTGTTTGTAAGTTATTGGTGGGTTTTGCTAGGAGGTGTTTTCCACGATTTTTCATCTTTGAATTTTTATTGCATTTATAATATGTTGAAAAACACGATAATTTTTTTATGACACAATAACGAATCCTCAAGCTATAATTTTGACCATAGTCGATTTCGATTGGTCAAGGGTTAACTCGGCTATGGCTCTTCAAAGTTCAATTTTCGCGAAATTTTTATAAAAATTCATTTAAAATCGGGGTTGCAATTTTCAACTAGGAGTTAGTGTGCAATGTATAGTGTAAGGTTGTAACTTAAACTTATAGAACAGATTTTTTGTGTTGCATGTGCCATTCTCGGCCTATACTCATTAGAGTGTAAATGCGAGTTCATCTCCTGAACACGTGTTTGTATTGAAATCTTCTAATGCTCTTCGCGTCATTGACGAAAGTATCTAAAGTATTTTCGCAAGCGTCAATATTTGTCTTTTCAGGGGCATTAACAAAATTTGAATTGGTTCATTACTGTAGGAGTTATTCTAAAAAGAGTTGCATCACACAAGTAAAAATTTCAACCACACACACTAAGCAAACTACTTGCTGTTTTTCCATATTTCATTGCGACATATTTTTAGGGCGCAAAAAAATAAAAATACGAAAGGTGAAAATTTTATGAATTAAGGGCATTTGATGAATGTGAGAATTTTCATACTGCTGCCTAAAATTGTGCTCCGATATTATAGCTCAAAAGTAAATCCTTGCTTTTGTTGCTGAATTTATGAATGGAGAACTTACATATTTGTACACATTTTCTATTACAAACAACGTATTTCAAAAATTTCTTTTTTAATTGAAAGCCCCAACATTCTTCTTTCACTATATGACAATATATATTTTTTCGAAACAAAATTCTTTTGTGTATTCGCAATCTTGCAAAGTAACTGAAAATTTGACTTTGCAAATGAATAACTCTTGCAAATTTGAACTGATTTTAATGTTTTAAATTTTAAATACATAGTTAGAGTATTGTTAATATATGTTACAAAAATGGCATTTAAGACTACAGGTTTGTAGGAGCTACATGCATGTAATGGTCAAAAAACATGTAAAACGCCCTCCAAGGAAAACCATCAATATTTTCTAAGCCGCTCAAACAATCAAAAAACTAAGTACGCAGTTGTGATCAGCGTCCAAAAATCCTTTAGAAAAGTATGGTTTGATTTCAGAAAAAAAAAATAATGTCGATTTTGTTGCTCTGTGATATTTAGGATGACGACGAGTCCCTGCGAAGGTTTAAAACTCTAATCTGGGGCCCAACATGTGACGCTCTAGATAAGGTAAGTGGCACATTCTAAAAAGTGCGTTAGACAATTTGCTTTTTTGCCAAAAGTAGAATAGAGAAATGCTGGCATTAACTTGGAACAAACCTTCTATAATACAAAATAATCAAAATGTTTAGTAGTAATGTTTACCGTCGGACTATAATTCAGAGGGTTGTGGACTCGAGTCTCGACTCAATCAACACCAAATTGAAAACTTGTCCTCGGGCGGCTGCCAACTCACCACGTATTTTATCTTTACTAATTCATACAGAAGATATAATTTACAAATATATAGACAATAAAATACAAAAGGTGAATTAAGTAAGAATCATAGACAATAACGTACAAAAAAGTCGTGTGTCTGCATCGCCCTTTAAAAACGAAACAAAACTAACATTATGAAAATTCATTTCGAATTATAGTAATAATTGTAACTACTGAGGATACCTAAAACTATCGACAAATCCAAAATCTTCTCACCGAAACAATAAAATGAAGTAATTCCTCAGTAATTTTCAAATTTCAAACAGAACAAGATGCAATTAATTAATATGAATAATAATAATTTGGTTATTTCAAATCGATATCTGAATTACATTAAAAAATAAATTAACTCTAGAAAAGCATGCATACATAATAAGTATATGTATGTGTGAACTTTATCGTGATTATCGTCCCGTTATTCTCCCAATGTATTGCCTCTGAAAATGAAGTTTAGAGTGTAGTTCAGTACATAACAAACAAAAAAAATCGGGTAATTGGTAAGAGTCAAGACTTGAGACTTTATGGTTGAAGAATATACTACTGTGTACAAAGAATACCCGGAATTCGATTTCTTCGATTATCGTGGTGTTGTGCATTATGAGGTCCTTCCGCCGGGCCAAAATGTCAACAAGGAATATTACTTGAGCGTTATGCGTCGTTTGCGTGAAGCTATTCGCAAAAAGAGGCACCATCTCACACGGCATTGGTTCTTCGTGAGAATTGCGCCAACTCATATCGTTCCACAGCCACCGTATTCGCCTGATTTAGCTCCTTGTGACTTCTGGCTATTCTCCAAACTCAAAAGCCACTTCGAGGACACCGTTTTGAATCGATTGAAGAGATTCAACGTGAATCGCCGCGCGCATTGAAGGCCACACCGGAAGGTGACTATTTGGCATGCTTCGAAGATTGGAAAGTCCGTTGGCATAAGTGCATTGCATCGGGGGGGGACTACTTTGAAGGCGATGAAATTGATTTGGAAGAATAAATAAAGATTTTTTGAATTATAAACAAATTCCGGGTATTCTTTGTACACAGTAGTAGGTACAGCAGTTATGTAGAATTATTTGCAAATTGAAAATATGGCCCAATAAATTTGAGACCTCCTTGCTAGACGTATTGATATGTGACTGGTTGAGCATGTCCCTTGCTGTCATTAAGTTAATTTTAATGCATTATTATAATTCACAAATGATGAATATAGCCTTTGTTTTTCAGATTGCGGAGGATGTATATTTACCAAATTTGTCCTGCGGCGATTTAATCGCATTTCCCAACATGGGCGCATACACAGTTCCTATAGCGAGTCCATTCAACGGTTTCCTCGTGCCGAAGACGCTTTATTTTAAGCAAATTTGCCTGTGACACAGACTAGTGTTAGTCTTCGCTTTATATTTGTACGGACTTCAAGCTATACGAATGAAATTAAACAGCATTGATTTTGGTTTTGGACTAAAACTGTTCTTTATTTCTGTGAATTTCCAAAATAATCCGCTTTGCTTGCCAACTGTTACTAAATATTCCAGATGTTTTGCTATTGCAAATGTGAATGGCTCAATTAAAATTAAAAAAGTCTGAACGGAACTGGCAATATTTGTCAAAACAACAGCCGCCTTTTAACTCTGACCCTAGTTTGCAGTACAGCTTATTGTTTCAAAAATATCACAAATGTATGCATATTCGAAAGTAACGGCGAATGCATAAACATTGATTCTTCATCTATTGCACACGTGATGCGGAAATTGCAGAGCATTTTCGTTTATGGAAACTTAGAAGAATAATTTTCACAATCATATGGTCCATCGAAAGGACGATCCGATGTGAAATTGTTAAACACAAAATGCTCGCGAATTTCCATTCTTTGTAAATGTGATTATTCTAGAGTTAAGTAATGAAACATTTGAATTCTGACCTCTGGTGTTTCCACTTGCTTGCTACTTTCTTTTGGTCAAATGTTTACACTTTCACTCAGCACATCGTTTTACAGAACTACATCATACATTTGCGTGTATAAAACTTAGATACTACGAAAATCTTTGTTTGTATATGTGTACAAGTATATATACTATATAGTAAAATATTAAATTGTCAACAAACATTCCTCATCAAAATAGAACTTGTAAGTATAAAAACGCTAATATTTTGCTCTCTTAGCGGCCGTGTGTGGCACATGCTGATATGCTTCGTGATTCAAAATCGTCTGATATGTATACGAATGTCCCATGCCTGCTGGCATACGTGACGAGTTCTCTTCAGCTTGTCCCACTGCCCTCTTACACCAGAGCGGGTACACGCGGGCATGCATGCACTTGGGCGCTTGCGCTTCTTGTGAACTTCTTAGTTTGGTTTTTTTTAGCTCCTCGGTAGTAATTGCAATTCCAATTTAAATTTAAGCTCCTCTTAAATCAAGTAGTTAAATTATTTGACATGTTGAACAGAACGGCATTACACACGTTCCTTCCTTTTAAATTGATTTCAGTGTCTCAGCTTTTTCTGACTACTTTTGTTTTCTGTGGCAAATAATGAGTACAAACTACTTATTCCATAATCAGTTCTTGTGAGTTATGTCTGTTCAAATATTCCCTTAAAATTGTACAAATCAGCAATTCTTACAATTCGAATTATTAGTCTGATCCGACTGTGTGACTGTGTGCCTGTGTGTTTTTGTGTTTTGTGTGGTTACAGCTCAAATACTTGGCCATATTCTTGCACATATTCTATGTGCACACATATGCTCGCATGTACTATACGTACGCAGTTAGAATACTATAAAAACGATAATATTTTGCGAAAGTTTTCTAATAAAAGTTCTCTTTTGCACAAACCCAAAAGATGATTGTATCTCACAACGACAACATTTAGTTTCATTTACCCCGCTAATGTTAACAATAAAAAACATCTGTAACAAACACTTAGTAATACACACGTACAAGTGTAGGTACCTATATATACATACACGAATAAGATATGTCATTAGATTGGTTTCAAGGATGCATCCTTTCGTAAAGGATGCATATGCATGGGTTGCTTGTACTCTTTGGAAAAACGAAAACATTCTCCGAAAATGTGGCGCACATTTAGTAAATAGGTAGATTTTTGAATACGAATAGACGAATAAGCGTTTGGTAGGTATGCATGCATGTGATATGTTTAGCAGTGCGCGTATCTATGATACCCGTTTATTCAGTTGTCCAATACGTGTGTCCGCATTTGCAATTGCGTTGGCCATGCTGCCACTACATTGATTTCTCCTTCAGTTATTGGGTAAATGTGCTCCGGCACTCCGGCACCCGATAGCTGCCTTAGCTGGTCGCTTCTCGCGACGATGTTCGAATTAAAGGTTGCGCATGAGCCCAATCAAGCTCAGGCCCGCGTTGGCTAGTATGTTCATTTGCAGAACGTGCATCAGAACGCCATTGGAAGTTGACGGACTGACGTTTTGCCCAGCACAGTGCATTTTCTCGAGCGGCATCGCTTGCACGTAGTACTCACGATTCTCCACCGGCATGTGGCAGAGCGGCTTTTTCTTCTGCGCCATCTCGTCGTCTTTATTTTTAAGGTCTTGCAGAAGTTTGGGGAACCAGGTCAACTCGCACGAACAAATGAGTGGATTATCTGCAAGTAATTCAGAGTTTTTACATGTGTTTTTACTAAACTGCCGTAGTATTCTGTTTCATCTTATGTTAATTCCAATATATAGTAAATTCAAAAAATGAATGTAAAATGCGTTTCTGCATATTTCATCCCGGAATAAACAAACAAAAGTCTATATTAATGACTTGCACTTGCATAACTGTCCCGTCTAGTGGTACTTTGGGTCAATTTTAAGAAGATTCGAACAATATATTGTTCCAACTTAAACGATACTAACCGGTAATGTCTATTATTCGTAGCGTGTCTATGACTGGCTCCATGATGTCTTGCGGCATGCGCGATAATTTGTTGTTTTGTATGTTCAATGTTTCCAGGGAATTGAGATTTTCAAATACCATGCTTGGTAAAACTTTAATGCTGCAATCATAATGACAATAGAAACTATAAAAATATGTTATATAAACATAACAAACACTTACTCGTTCCTTTGAAAATTAAGAAATGTGAGCGAGTCTCCATATCCGGTAAAGGCGTCTTCCGCAATAAATGTGATGTTGTTGTTTCTCAAGTCCAAATGTCGTAATCGATGAAGGGGACGTAAGGCTTCGCTGGGTATAGACTGGATGTTATTGTCTCCCAATCGCAAGTATTGCAGGTTTTCTAAACGTTCCGTAAAAACAAAAATGTTGTGCTATTCGAATAAATCTGATAAAGGAAGTTTATAAAAACCAGATCTTGTCCAACGATCAAATTGGTTCTTCTTTCCCACACTAAATGTTGAAGGTGTACACAATTTTATATCTATGATGATACAACCCATTATACTTCATTTATACAAAATGTTCTTAAAGCAAGGTTTTTATTCGAGTTAGAGCAGCCGTGCCATGCTCTTGTCGCGGATTTTTTAACTCCCGAATACCACATGTGTTCTTCGCAATCGTATCACAAAATGTTCGTGATGTTAGTCGAATTGACTACCATTAGTGTGCAACGGTTCAGGAGCGAGCGTTTTGTAAACGCAGCATTGGTACAATGAATTTCACAAATGTTGAGGAAAACTGGCAGGGTAACTATTGAACCATTAAGGGAGACTACGAGACAATTTCTCACCTTCTAATCCCTTGAAGGCATCCTTATCGATGGTGCTAATTTTATTCCCTTCCAGCTCCAACGAGTTCAGAAGTCCTAGGTGGGAAAATACATTCGCAGGAACAGTAGTGATCTGGTTGTGGGCCAATATTAGTGAGTCCAAATTCTCCAAGCCTGGAAACTAATATAAATATACACTAACATCAAACGCGAAAGTTGCATCATGTACCGGCAAAATCTCCTTCGCGTATAGTTCGAATTTTGTTCTCCTGAATTTCAAGTTTCTTTAGAGTGTCCAGTATAGAAAGCGCCTTCTGAGGAACTGATATCAGCTCGTTCCCGCCGAGATTTAAACGCTTTAGTTTTCTGACAATGCAAAAGTACAATTGAAATGTAAGCCATTCTAAAATTCGGCCATGGTACTCGCTTACTTCTCAAGTCCTCTAAACGCTTCCGGCTCAATAGAATTAATTCGGTTCTCATACAGCGTAAGTATTTCCAAAGTATCGAGTCCTTCGAACGCGTTGTTGTGAATAACCGCGATTTTATTGTGATTGAGGTTGAGAATCAGCAAATGGTAGAGATGCTTCAACGCTTGCGAGGGTACCGTTTTCATTTGATTCAGCGAAATATCGAGCTGTGTGAGGCCTTTACCTGGAAAATGCGCAACAATAAATTAGCCAAACGAAACGAATGAAATCGCTATTGCGTTTACCTAGCGAGCTGAGAGCATTCTCCTCGATGGCCGCCAAGCTACTGTTGTGAATTGTTAAGTGGCGAATGTCCAGCGCCAAAAAGACGAAACCCTGCAGCTTGGGCAAATTGTTGTGTCTCAATTTCAGATAGAATATGATGGGGCTCTTGCCCTTCAGAGTGCTCATCGATTTAGTGATGTGCGCCAAATCAGTCGTCTCGCAGAGTATGTCCAGCCCGTTCTTCTTCACGGTGCAAATGCAGGGTGCTATGTCGTTTTGCTCCGGACACACCTGCTGCTGTGGCGGACCCTGAGCGCCAGAACCCGGCACCCCAATCGTCAGTAAGAGCAATATTGCCAAAGCCGCGAATCCGACAGCGCCGCCATTCACTCCGCTCGCCGCTACCATATTAAGCGCAATTTCCTTCCCGCGCGTCCGTTTTCGCCCGCTCTCGCTTGACCGTTTCCCGGGCCTCGTCTACAAACTCGTCTGTTCGCTTCTATACCTGCGGAGAAAAACCAAATAAATAAATAAACAAAACATCAATCACGGCCGCAATAAATGCGAATTGTCGCAATGGAGCACGGCATGCACACAGCGCGGATTTAACTAAATTAAATGAATCCCGCGCCTCTCCACTTGCAGTACAATTACATACACCAGTAGGATATGTGTACGTGTCTGCGAGTGTATGTGGGCTTTAATTTCCACGCCAAAGCCGCGACTCTCGGCTTGTGTACGTGTAGCATGACTCCAAGTAAATACGAGTATTTGTATGCAAAGTAGTCAACGGCAGCTGACACGGGAAGATATACTGGCACATACGTCAGAAATACCAATTTGCGCGCGGTCCTACGATACTCGTACACGGGTTAATCTCTGTTTACATGCATATACATAGTATGTACATACATGGGTAACGAATGCAACTAAAAACACTCATATCATATTGAATCAAGTACTCTTGCCTATGCGTTACGATTTCTTTTCGATCAGATTGTGTAGAGTTCTCATCTCAGAGAGCAGATTCATTGTCGAAGTACCTATTACGCATATCTATTTAAAATTTTCAAATTCATAAAAATTAACTAAGTATTAACTAAGAGGAAACTGATGCATACTGCGATTGCATTTTTAATAATTTACTTCCACCTCACAACCCTTTCAGAGCTGAGCCTCATTTTGATAGTGGTTCTTCCAGGGACCGTAACGGTTATGGTTTTTATCAAAAAAGTCAGATTTTAACTGTTATATTTTAACTTTTATTTTTCCCGACAAAAATAACTGTTATTTTGTGCCTTTTATAATTTCAGGTAAAAATAACTGTTACTTTTGACTTTTATTTTATCGGTCAAAAATAACAGTTATTTTGTGACTTTTATTTTTTCGGTCAAATATATCAGGCAATTTGAATTTGTTCAAAGGCCGTTTGACCGACTAAAAAACTATTGATACCATTTTTTTCGTCTCGTCAACGCGCACATTTTGAGCTATAAAACTTCGATGAGCTATGAAATTTCGATGTCATCGTTGCGTTTCGAATTGATAAAACTTTTTTTTAGCTTTTTTAAATCTATTTTTTTTATTCCACCGGAAAAATTCCACCTTTTAAAAGTTCCACCGGAAATCCGATGTAAAGAATAACTAAAAAGTAAAATTATTTTTCGCACTAAAAAAAATCCAAATGCATTCAGGGCATCGATTAGCAAATTTAAAGCACAGTTCCCGCTACACCTTATTACAGGTGTGAATTAATGGGCCCATATATGTATTTCAAACTTGTTAAAAATATTCTAAATCATATATACACGACACGTATTTTTTAGTTTTGTAAAAAGACTATAGAAGAAACATGAAATAATAAGCCTAACTATTCAAATTTGGTAAAATCATATCAATGGGAATGGGCCTATAGTCTTAAAATTGGGTGAACAAACGCCAAATCACAAATAATTCGACACGTGTTTCGCTGTTTTAAAAATTAAAATCTGACGGGTCAACAATGGGTTAACAGTTCATTTGGAAAAACATGATATTTTAAGCTTATTGACTTTTAATTTTTTCCATAAGAGTCTGACGGGTCAACAAAGGGTTAAAAGAAATATGATTACTTAGGTCCATTAACACTAGAAAGGCCGCAAATTATCTTAACCTACAAAGACTATATGTTTTATCCGCTTTATCTCGAAAAGTACACATCGGATTTGGTTAATTGTATTTGTAGAACCCAAATTGTAGAACTACACCTTTTCAAGTTCGACTTCAGAAAGTGTAAAAACAATTTCAGAAAGCGTAAAAGCAATTTCGGAAATTCAATTTCAGAAAGTGTAAATTCAATTTCAGAAAGTGTAAATTCAATTTCTGAAACCGTAAATTCAATTTCGGAAAACGTAAATTCAATTTCAAAGTAAATGTTGAATATATATTGGTTGCATTTACACAGATTTGAAACAGTAACATTCATTATAATACCTTAAAAAAGAAATATCTACATAAATGCTTGCCCAGAAAAAGAAATGTTTACGTTCCTACAATAATATCATTTTGCGCAAGACCATCTCCATGAAAAGTCGAACTGTGCTGGATTGCTCTGGCGCAGTCGCCTCCAGTAATGGTACACTTCGCATCATCAACTATTTTTTCTAAGTACTGAAGCCGCTGCTCCATAATGGCAGGTAATCGGACTTGTGGCGCAGCCATATGCGACGTAACGTAAGACTTAATTTTCGACATACTCGTATATTTTCTATGGGATTAAGCATGGGTGAATAGGGACCCAGACGTAACGCTTGCGCAAGACAGATGTTTCCATCGAACTATGGCATGGTGCATTGTCGCACACAATCACAACGTCATTTACATTATTCCCATTTTCCTGCCATTCGTGGGCCTTGTACCCATTGGCCCATCTTGTTCCGTACGTAGTTAAAAAATTTGGCAAAGTGCATTTTACCAAAAACATTTTTATACTTACATTTAAGGTAGTTTTTGAAACTGAATTTACGGTTTCCGGAATTGAATTTACGCTTTCTGAAGTTACTTTTAGTTGTAGAACCCGGTAAAAATAAAAGTAATCAGTACAGATATTTTAAATGAAAAACCGTCAAAAATACTTATATAAATTTTTCAGCAAACATCGATTGCAGATGCATCATCATCGCAGACGGTCGAAGAACAAGCGTTCTTAATTGATGAAGGACCTTTGCAAAGTACCTCTTCCTTATTAAAACGTGGAATTATCGAAATGGAGGTAGCAAGTTCTTCGTCTGATGAGGAAAATATTATTGCTGATGACAACATCCGCAAAGCATTTTTCGAAATTGATGCCGATTTGATGGAATATTGGAACGAAATGAAATATGTGTTTCCTTGGCTTTAATGACTTGCTTTCATAGTTCATGCTCTTCCTGCTACTCAAGTGAGCGTAGAACTAGCTTTTTCTGCCTTGAAACTTTTTCTTGGCGATTTACGGTACAATTTGTCAGCAGAGAAGTTAGCTGCAATAATGATATTAAAGCTAAACACAATTTAATAAAATGACTTGACATTTATGCTTATGCAAATTTCTTATTTGAAACTGTATGTACCAGTGAGTATTTCTGAATAGTACAACCCAGATAAGCCAACCGTACTACATGTAAGAAGGTGCAGCGGGAACTGTGCTTTAAATTTGCTAATCGATGCCCTGAATGCATTTGGATTTTTTAGTGCAAAAAAAAATTTAACTTTTTAGTTATTCTTTACATCGGATTTCCGGTGGAACTTTTAAAAGGTGGAATTTTACCGGTGGAATTAAGAAAAAAATAGATTTAAAAAAGCTAAAAAAAAGTTTTATCAATTCGAAACGCAACGATGATATCGAAATTTTTTGAATGTTTTTGTTTAAAGGAATCTTTCCTTTGCGGCAAGTTTTAAATGTGCGCGTTGACGAGACGAAAAAAATAATATCAATAGTTTTTTAGTCGGTCAAACGGCCTTTGAACAAATTCAAATTGCCTGATATATTTGACCGAAAAAATAAAAGTCACAAAATAACTGTTATTTTTGACCGATAAAATAAAAGTCAAAAGTAACAGTTATTTTTGCCTGAAATTATAAAAGGTACAAAATAACAGTTATTTTTAGCTTTTATAGTAAAAGTCAAAAATTTAAAAGGCATGTCATATTTGTGAAGCTGAGGCCATTACGATCTTTATGGTATATTTGAAAAAGTCCACCGGCAATTTTTTCGTTGTGCCTTTTTGATTTGAAAATTGTAAAATAACAGTTATTTTCGGTCCCTGGGTTCTTCAGATTGACTGATGTAATGATTAAGTTAGGTAAACAGCTTAGAAAACCCAAATACGCCACTCTGGGCCTTTTTATTGCTATTGTGATCGAAAGGCATGAAATGTGTATACATATTAATAATAATAATTAATAATTGACTGGCACGACAGCCCGCTTACGCGAGACTAAGGCCTAGCTTCCCGCAACTACCCGTGTTGTGCGTGTGAATTTGTACGCGGGTGGAAGGGACCTACAGTTTTTATGCCGGTTCCGAACGACAGGTTGGGAGCTCTTTCATAAGCAATTTTTACTCTCAGAGGTTTGCCATTTCCAGCTGAGAGGACAGCCACCGAAAGAGAAAACGAGTTTTCCCGTTATTTTTTTTTTTAGGTGTTATTACAGGCAGTATTTGAACCTGATGTTGCTGCCTTCGACTCGCGGTCCAACGCACTAACCAACTGAGCCACGGCGGCTGCATACATACATACATATTACTTTAGAAAAATTAATTTGTCATTAATATTTCTATCAAAAACATTTACTTGGAAAATGCTGGTACCAGCCAGCAAAGATAACTATCCCTCAGAACTAAAGTATTTAAAAAAATAAGTGGGTAAACATGGAGACCAAAGAGCGCATTACCGGCGAAATCTATGAATACTTTGAGCAGAACACTGAAGCTAAATCATACCTACTTCCGAAAGAACCCGCAATGCACCACTCGAATATTTAACCTCTTTCGCGACCACGATTCGCAACTCTATGTTCCGCATACATATGCATGTAAGCCTCCATATACACATATGTATATAAATAATAGCTAGATAAAGCTAGACAGAGGAAAAATTCATGGTTGCAGCCAGTCAGCCCACGCTTTGACTGTTACGATGTGCTAAGTGCATCGCGCCTTTTATATGTTACGAACCGTGCTGTTGAAAATGAATTTGCGCAATTAAATAATATGTTGCCATGTACGGTATGTATGGCGGGATTTTCAATTCATTTGGTCACCAGCCATATTAGGTTTGCCTACTTAACGTCCTGTCAACTAACCGTCCACTTCACATCCAATGCCATTTCGTTCACCACTGCCCACACCAAGCTTCCGTGACAAATCACGTGACTTACCAAAGAACAAAGAACACAATCCTGATGGTCAACCGTGCCGACTTTATCATGCCTTTTGGGGCCCGTCGTATTGGAAGCGCAGACACATTTACAAGAATGTGATCCTAAGCATGGGGCTGCTGCGGTGCCGTTGCTCGTTACTTCTTCCACTACAACTGCATCACACACACGTCCGATTCGTATCCTGCTGCGGGCTGCGAGTACAAGGAGTAAATTTGTGGGGCTTAAAATCGCGTCAATCAATAAGAATGGGTGCAGCGTGAACACGCTGGACGAGAGTAGCGAAAGAATGAAAGCACATTCGCAGGCTTAGGCCGAACACCTAGCCAGCGGTTGGCCGTTTCCCATTTCCGTTGGTCAACATAGTGAATTGGTCAAATTATGCGTAAGCAAGCGTGTGTATGTGTATGTATAATAGCGACATAAGAAAATCGATATTCTCAGAACAAACGAAACTAGGTAAACGGAAATCACATTCACACCGACACCAACCCTGCGCCTAGTCGTGACTCGTTTCTACTCGTCCTGCTTGAAAGGCGAATTAATTGTTGCTTCTTGCAGAATGTCTGCAAGTCCGTCCGTTTGAGTAGGGGAATGCTCTTGCTTCCGCTGAAAATAAATCAATATTTCGACCCAAAAAGTCCACTACTGCCCGCGGTATTCTTATTTCCGTCGGCCGTTCACACTCCAGCAACCCTACGGCAACGGCATTTTTGCTGTATGGCTGCACATGATGCTTTTTACGTTTACTACTTTACGTTTGTCACTGTGCTCCAGTAAAAATCACTGCGATTCAATTCGCTCGCTTAGAACGAACAGGAAAACCCGCGCGCGCGTTTCCACTGCAACACCGTCAACAAGAAACCAGAGACTGAATGGAACCAGCCACCGATTCAAAGTGGCCCGAGTGCGTTCGGGAACGCGCAACGCTCTCCACTAAAAACTCACCACACTCGCATATTACAACATCGCAAACAAAATTGTGTTGTGGATAGCGGCAGCAGCCAGCATTGCATGGAACTTGGCGTTGGTGTAGAAGCGAGACTTGTACAGAGCGCTGAAATGCTTGAAAACTTTATGTACACCCAGCGAAAAGTCCATGAACGAATGCAAGGTATTCATTATGTATGCATTTCAGTTCATTTCAGTTTGGTGTTGTTATAGTAACACACGGATCATACATCCGGTAGTAACCGGAAATAAATCCAAGCCACGCGGAGTTACACTGTGTGTACATATACTTAAGCTATTGTTTCTTATTTAGAATTTAAAAAATCAAATCGTTTTCTGAAAAACTTAAAATATCGCTCACAAGTCTGAGTTTAAAATTTCGACAATTAATAAAGTTGTGGAGATTTGTTAGCGGTGCGGTTCCAACGATATCTCAAGATCCACTAAAGTGATTGACTTGTATGCCCAGTGAACATGCCTCTATAGCTCTTACCAGAAGAGACGAACAATTTTCCAATTTAATAACAGCGGACACAGAAGATGAAAAATCAATCAACATTTTTTTTCACAATTTCTCTAGCGACGACAGCCACACTTATTTGAATCCAAAAAGTTGTTGATCATTTGCTTCAGATAAACAGCGTCAACCGTGGAAATTACTGCAAGACAGTTTTTCATTGGATTGACACACATGGAGTTATAGTAACGTAAATTTGTAGTCGTTTTTTTCAAATTGAAACATAATAAAACAGTAAACGGGCTTTTCCGATTGGGAGGCCCCATTTCGTGATGGGATGAGGTTCCATATTGGTGGGTAAATAATTTACTTGTGACGAAATATCCATTCGGAAAACACCAGCCTACCCACAAAATTTAAAATCGTGAAAAATTTCACCCATTGAACAAGGAGCCAATTTATCATGCCTATAAATTTATATCTATCTATTCTTGCATGTTTATTACTTATAGATATTACACATTACATGCCATGAATCACTTTTAAATACTTGTACATTGGCCGGGTTGGTAACACCGGCGTAGATATGCCAACAAATTTAAATTTACTTATCTTTTCCCTATACTCGTTTTTTTAAGGTTTCTGCGAAAACTACGGTTAGCAATTAATTACTTGTTTAATTTTTGTACAAGGAGACTCGTTGAGACATTTGCCAAAGGTGAAAAAACATTGTGCAATTCTGATAAATGAATATTTAAATATTGGATTTGAAGCACTTAAAACCAATGTTGTGATTTTTTCTTATTCAAAACCAGGAAAACCATTAAAAATTAGTGAATTTACACATTGAGTTTCTTTTGTTTGAAAAATCTTGCCGTAGTTGCTTGCATTGAGCCGAAAGATGTTGGTATTTGCAAGGCGCGTCCAATCCACTTGGGTAATTTTTGTTGGATGCGTTCACTTCCATAGCGTTCATCGACAAGAAACACACTAGCAAAGTCTTTAATGTGTCGCACCGAACGTCCGATACACTGATTTACCGCCTTCATGCACAAGTTCTCATAGTACTCGTTCCCTGCGCCCAGCTCCAGTGTTGCGTCCAAGTACTTCATGCGTTCTTGCAGTTCCAACGATTGGCGATTTGCATACGGCATCCCAACAACCATGACTCCGCGTCCCAAGTTGTCTGCAAAGTTCAGACCTTCACTCAATTTGCCGCCAACGACGCTAAACAGCAGCGCGCCACCATCCTCAGACATGATGGATGCGCTGTAGTCGGCCAAAAGCTTCTCAACGGACGAACTACTGGTGGTGGAGCGTGGCTCGCGGAAAATGCGCTTTCTAGTAGAAATGCGTGCCAGTATGCCACTTTGTTGGAGATGATTGTAGATGGTATCCAAGTAATCGTAGGAGGGCAGAAAACAAACCAGTCCAGCGGGCACCACGTGACACACGTTTTGCAGGATCATACCCAATTCTACCAGCTAAAGAGGATTGTATTATTGCAAACAAAATCATAGGGTACTCATTGCATAGTTACCATTTCGTCGCACTTGCGCCGAGCATAGTTGAAACATACACGGCGCCCGCTCGGTCCCTGCGCAACAACAAACGGAAGCACTGCATCGGAAGCGACTACGTGGTCGTATATATGAAGTTGAACACGGTCCATGCAGGAACGGAAAAGCTGGTCGGTTAGCTCACCGGTGGGCTGCATGGTGCCACCAGCAATTATGATCTGCAAATGATGTCAACATCTATAAAATACTGAAGACAATTCCACGCATCAAAACATTATTAGATTGGGAATAAGCCCAACTTGCGAAAATATTTTCAAAATCCCAATCATTAGAATAAATTTAAAATCGGATTCGTCTTAAGTACACAGCTGAAGTTGAAAATACAAAATCATTTGTGGGCACGCAAGTTTGGGGCTGATTTAAATTACAAGCACCTAAATGAGATACACGTGAAACTTACCGCTCTGGCGTCGCGAACCACATCCTCAAAGTGGCTGCCTGGGTTCAGCAAAATATATTTGTACGCACTTTGCGCGCCATTGCCAGAGGTGTCAACGTGCAATAGCACGCGACCATCCTCAGCATTTTCTGTCAACGTCTCTAAAAATCCTACCAATGCACGAAAAGGCACAACTCCTGATCCCGATTTAGTAGATTTTTCTTCAGGCTTGGAGTCATCTTCGATTTTGTCTTGAACAATTGTGTGCCTTTTGTCGATAGAACATTTTTTTTTGCCACGTTGCTGCGACTGTTCGTGTGTATGTTGTAGCTGTTGGAGCAATCCTTGTGTGGCAGAAATGCCACCTTTTACGTTTTCGTCGTGGCACGGCGGTTCTTCCCGGTTTTGTTGCTCTCTAAATCCCTGTAACTTTTGTGCGAGTCGTGAGCGTTCGCAAAACTTCAACAAATCAACCAAATTGATGTTGTAAAACTCCCCTTCAGCGGTAAGTTCATAGGTGCGCAGAACGGAACGCATGGGTACGGCAGGCGGTGCTCGTGGTTGCAGCAGCTTGGCCAGACGCTTCGCCACAAACAACAGTTGATTGATGCGTAGCAAATTTGGTGTGCTGAAGCGTTTTACGAACCGCATCTTGTACGCACCGAGCTGTTGCTGTACTACTACTAGCTGTTGCAGTGTTAGCTCACAGCTGTGCAACTGCGCGATAGTGTCCAGCAAGTTGTGCGCTTCGTCTATAACAACCACGGCGCCCCGCAAATCGATACCCATCTGTAGGCGCGTTCGCCGGTGCAAAAGTATCTGGTACGGCAACATCACAAGCTGAGCCGACTGCAGGGTAGCACGTGCGGCATAGTATGGGCATGCTGTACTTGTCTCACCCTCCCGCACTAGCTCCTCGATATCCATGACGTCGACTAACGCTGCTTCGCTCAGTTGCTGTACAGCAGCTGCATTGCGAAAGGCACAACTCCTTGTAGTTTCTTTTGAAGAATTGCATGCAGGCACAGAGCTTTTTGCCATGTCAAGGCAACGCTCGTTCATGAGGCTAACGCTGGGCAAACCACGTACGTGTGAATTTATGCATAGATGCTGCCGCGAGGCCAGCGAAACGCAGCGCACACGCTTTCCATATGCGCTGCGCTGCACCTCGCGTACGACCTGTGCCAACTGGGAGTGTGTCCGGCTGCAGAAGAAAACCTGAACCATATACACAGTAACGGATAGGATACGTCCAGCAGAAGATTCTGGTAATATGAAGTATGTAATATGTAAACAAACCTGAATGTGCCGGTACCGCCGCGAGTCCTTTGCTTCGTGTGCATCCTCCTCACTTTTGGCGGCGTCCATGTCCTGTTCTTCCCATTGCATCTTTAGAACATCTTCAGCTTGGAAGTTTGAATTTTCACTTGTCCTCAGAGGCCTCCGGCGTTCTTTCTGCATAGTGGATAGACGCCTTTGCATCTCTTGTAAGCGTTCTTCATGTTCTTTCAATAGACGTTGCAGCTCCTGCAATTCAGCCAATTTTTTTCTCTGCTGCGCCACCTCGAAGTTGGCGGTTACCCAATCAGTTGCCGTATTCGTGTCTACACTAAGGCGCTCCACTTCTTGCTCGAGCTGTTTGCTGCACTCCCACAGATCGCGACGCACCAATGTCTATGCCGAAATTCAAGCATTCTTATCAAGGTTCAATATGTTCAATCTCTTGAATTGTACTCACCTCATGGTCCTCGAGCCAGCGTAGGCTGGCACAAGTGAGCGTCAATGATTTGCCCGTTCCCGTGGGACTCTCAAAAATACCAATTCCTTTTCTACTGAGGGTCCTGTACACGGCCTCCATTAACTCTTGTTGAATTGTGTACGGTTTAAATGGGAATTCATAGTCAGTTGGCGTGTGCGGCCTTTTCCTTGGTGAATAAACGTCCATCTAATACTGCACTCGGATTTTTGTCCGTTTGAAAATCTCCGATAACAAAAAATTAAAACATTATCTTATCCCGCCAAACAATTCGTTTCTCTTCTTCTTCTTAATCGTGTGCTTCTTGACTCACAATGGATTCACTTATTTTTGTTTTTTCAAAGTTGCGAAGTCACAATAACGCATACTTTTCTTAATGTCTTGTTCAGACAGGCAGATAAATTGAGGCAATTTAGCTCTTAATTAAATTAATCGCTTGGGCTGTTCACACTAGAACTGGGAAACTATCGATAGTTGGACCATTCAATATTTTCGACAGTTTGAGTGAAAAACATCGACACTATCGGATAAATCAAAATTGTTTCATGTTTTAATGTACACTCGTTAATTGTACTGAAAGCTTTTAGCGAGCTTTTATTAAGATTTTGAGTTGCTTGAAGAGTTCCACTCCCTTCTTCGAATGCCTATGCAATTTATCTGTTTCAATGCTATGAGACTTGTAGTTCCGAAAGTATTTCATATTAAAAATTTTAGTTATATAGGCAATGCCACGCCTCTTTGTTTAATGCTTACCACATTTTTCAAGGGTGCATCTAAGCAGAGAATTCGTTCCGAATGTCATTAATATGCGATTTATAGTTCCAAAGTTATTAGCAAATTTTGGTTACAAAAACAGTGCCACGCCCTGGAACAAAAGATCCGTGGAACGACGTTGCACTAAATTTCAATGCTCTCCGACTTATACATGCGACGTTATTCAATATAATAGATTCTAGTTGTAATGGTGGTGCCACTTCTTCTCGTCCTTACACAAAAATAATGTCCAGGAACCCTTTCCTGAACATACCATCCATTGTGTCTAAATTTCAGATCAATCGCTCAAGTAGTTTCTACTCGTTCCCACATATTTAAATATCACAGCGGAATGTCTATGGCAACAACGCCGGCATGAATATTATGGAGTCACTCGATAGTATCGATAGTGCCAAAAAATCATCGATAGTGGCGTCAAAATGAAACCATCGATACTATCGATAGTTGTACAGCAGAAATAAATAAAGTGAACCAGATACTGACAACTCTCTTGAATCAGCATGCTTATTTTATGTCACTATGAACAAATTTGTCAAATACTTAACTCTTTTTGTTCAAAAATATTTGTTTTCCAAGAGGCAGATCGTCTGCAGCATGGCAAAATAAAAACTACTGAAATGCCGAAATTATCGTGCGCACTATGTAGAACTGCTCATGGGGGCACGATCCCCATGTATTCAGTGCATTTAAATGTGCAGCAAAAAAGAAAGTGGGAAAGTATTTGTAATACTGAGGTCGGCACACATGCGTTCGAGTACAGCAAACTCAAATGGGTTAATTCAAAACGAATTGACGTGCCGCTCCCTATCTGGGTCACTTTATTTATTTCACTATGGTTTACACCTCAATTTAGATGTTATCGAACATGTTTTTGTTTTCACGGAAGAAAGGTTTGTTGATGTATAAAAAAACATTTCTAAAAATATTTATTGAACATTTAGTAATATTTTTTCAACATCCGTACTGATGAACACAATTTTGAAACGAAATTGAAATGAAACGAAACAAATGTTAGTAAACTTCGTTGACTTTTGTTAGTTGCTCAATTTCGTTTTGGTTCGGTCCATGATACAAAAATAGAAGGTAGAACCGCTGTCATTTGTTTTGACACTAAACGTGCTTATTGACGTTTTTCGTATTTGTCAAAAGATTGAGTCGTGATGTCACTTCGTTGTAATACCTAATTAACGAGATTTAAGGTTTTAAAAATATTAAGTTTTGTTTTAAATAAACACGGAATAGACCTTTCACTGTGACATATATTTTGGTAGCACATTTTCAAAGAAGAACGTAAAAAATACCTTTAGTGTCAGATGCGCAATATGGCGGCTGAGAAGAAGCATCGGCTCTACCTTCTATTTTTTTATCATGGTTCGGTCTATTCCGAATGCATTTTTTATCGATGACGGTACGACTCAGGGTTGCATGGAAAATCGAACTCAAGTTATGGTCAGTTTAGCGCTAATTGCAATTAGCTAAATTTAAATTTGTGTACGTCGCGTCACGCGAGTTTCACACCACGATTTGTATTTCGATCGTACTCAATAAATATAAATTATTATAACATTTATCTGCTGTGCTACAGGCCCTAGAACAAATTTCCGTTTATTCCAGCTTTTCTCAAAAGGGGCCCTAGCAGACAAAAAGCGATATGCTTTCTCCTCGAACAAAATTCACATTGGCTTAATTTTATAGAAAACTCAAAATTTTTATTTTAGTATAGCGACTTTTCTACTTTTTTTCTACGCATAAAGCCGTACAGCTTGATCAAATTGCATATGAATAGTGTGCGGAAAAGTTTGAGAGCCTTTGGTTTATTCAATCCACACGCAATTATAGCGATTTGATTGCCTCTGAATTTTAGCTGAATCAATTTTCACGTCTTTCCAACAGGAAAAGTCAACGAAGTAACGATAAAAGCTGTAACTTGAATTTTACAATTTGGTTTGGGCACTCGCTATTTAACGACTCAACTTAGTGAGTGTACTGACTCTCGACTCAACGTTGGCCAACTGAGTTGAGTTTCAGAAAATCGACATAATTTTACGGTATAACCTTTTTGGAATCGTTATTTTCGGTTTATGTCTTTGATAAAACGATGAGAAACACCGGGGGTATTGCCAATGTTAAATATTAAAGGTAATTCTTATGGGATAATACCACTTTACGATTTTGCAAAAATGGTTTTTTGGCGTCTTAAAAACAATATCCAGTTGTTCCTATTGTCAAAAATATTTTAACTGGTTCACAGCGACTTGGAGCCCTCATACACTAATTTTTCTCTAATGCACTTTTGCAAACTGTGTGCACAGATTACTCGAACACTGTTGCATATATCGATTTGAAATTTAACAGTAGCTTCACAATTATAGGCATGATCTAAGTAGTATGTTGCCGTTTTTTAATTTGATGGAAACTTTTTTGTTTTAAATAATTTAGTGAAAATTTTTTGGAAAAAAATCGATAATTTTTCTTTTCAAAAGTGCAACATTTCTTCAAACATTGATTTAGAAGAAAACTCCCTGTTTTGAAGTTGTTTCGTTTGGGAGTTGAAAAATAATCCAATTTCAAAGCGTGGCACTTCTGACGCCATTTTGAAAAAATTAATAATAAAAAAGTTGTTTCCAATATTTCAATATGCGCTCAATATATCTTTTGAAAAGAAATCCTCATATTGTTTCTATAGTCAAGAAATAAATCGTCAAATTTAGGCCTTTTTTCGGCCGCTAGAGTGGTGTTACCCCTTAAGTGAAATGATACACAAGTTGGAAAGTAAGCGCAATCAAAACATGAAAATCAGTGAATAATTGTTCGTATATGTATGTAGCTGTGGCTGAGCTTGCTGTTCAACTTACACTAGTTCTGTTAACTTTAAGGCCGTCCATCGCGACTTTAAGGAAGCTACATAAAGTGTTGTCATTAAAGGTTATAATGGGTGGGTTGATCTTACACTTATTCTTGCTTATTTCCATTGTCGAAAGTTTGTTCAGGTCTTTGAGGAATTATTCTCAAAGCATTATGCTTGCGAACGGACTGGACAGCTGCAGAGAAAGTGTGAGATTGATTTCTCCTCATTGTCATCGCCTCAACTTCTACTCTGTGCATTGCGTGGCTGGCCATGCCGCAAACCGGCATTCATAGTTCGACGCTTGCCTTAGAGACATCAAAACCGTGTACGAATTTTCTTGTTGTAAGTACGCAGTATGAACATATGTGTATGTAGGTATGTATACAGTATTAGTGGTCGGTGGCATTCAAAAATGCGCTTTGATGATCAGGTTACACGAACACGTGGGAGTAATTTTCTTGCAATTAGGATGCGATTACGATAATGTGGACGGACGAGCTGTGAAAGGGTAATTGAGGAATGGGTTGCCAGGTTGACTCGACGGCGGCCGTGGCGCTGCCACGTGTCGGAGCGTAGCGCGTCGTTCAAGATGTAGATGAAGGCGATGATAATGACGAGCAGCTATCGAATTTACTTACAGTTGAGCTTACATTGTTGCGACTTGCCTTCCTGTCGCGGGGTGGATTTTTGTCAACACATGTCGCCGTTGGAAAGACGTTGCCGACGAGGCGGAAACGAGTATCTGTTGTCGCAGTCGAATGCAATTGATTCCGAGCGCAGAGTACATGAATTTGGCCAGCAAAGTGAGAAACCTTCACTTTTGAGGCTGATTGACTTCTTATCCTCGACTGAATTTGAATAGACCTGCACCCTTCCTCTCGTTGCAGCCGCCTGGGCGTCTGATGGCAACCAAAAAGGCGCAAGGGTCGACGTGTGTGCGTTCTTGCCATTTGCCATTGCAACAATCAGCGGATAATCAAGATGTAACAACGTTCGGCTGACACCCGTGGAGGGGAAGGAGTGGGTGCGGGGGTGGGAGCACTGTCTGTGAGCGGATTCAGTGTGCTAAATGAAAATGTAATTCTAAACCGACGGTATAAAAATTGCCAACACCGGGTCGAAAGACAAATTGCACTGCAGTGTCAAAGCCGAAGTGGAGTCGGTAGTGGCGAGGGCGGGTGTGTGGATTGGGGCAACTTGAGCTGGCAACGTGTGGAATGTGCGAGCCAGCACGAGTGTGATGCGCTAAATACTATCATTAACATAATGAAATAGTGCGCAATTCACCTGACTCCATTTCGTGGGGTCGTGTCTGCAAGCGCAGAGACGGGTTGTGCCACGCAGAAATCTTAGAGTGATGGCAGCTTTGTACTTTTCCCACTGCACTTGGCGCTTTTTTTGTTTAGACCCCAGTGCTTTGTTTGTTCTTTTTCTAAATTTTAAAGACACTATTTTTTCCTATTCATATTTTCACAAATATTTTTAACTTTCAAGAAATATTAACTAGTGAAAGTTGCAGCTTTTAGTTCAGCACTAGAAAACGTGCTTCTCTTCATTTGAGTGGATTTTGCAAATTATAAGTTCGCCAATAAAAAGTTAAAAATAAAAAATGGGTAGTCAACGAGCGTTGATGTTTGTTTTTAATAAAATGCACCTATTTAGTAGTTTGGTACATTCTGAATAGTTAATTTAAACAGGAGATTTTATTTTATTCACTTATAACAAGGGTTTAAAATGCTTCTTCCAGAGTAAGAAAAAGATTGCAATTACAGTGGTTGCCCAGCATAATAAACTCTCATGAAACGAATGCGTGTTTCTAGAGCGCCACCACTTGATGATCTTCTTTGAATTAACTTAAAATAAGCAAAACATAATATTTTAACTTATTTCGATATCGTGTTTAGTTTTTGAGATATCGAAAGTTTAAAAATCGATGTTTGATGGGCCGAGTTTTATTTAATTCTGTTTAATTATGTTCTAACAAGACCGAACAATATTGAGTGTCGTAATTAGTGCTTTTATTAAACTCGCTGTTGTATGAACGCTTTTTTTTATGAACATCCCAAAATTTTATCTTTTATTTTTCAGTTTTTTTTAAACAAATATGAATAAGACCCTTAAAGTTTTTAAACATGAACTATGTTTTTTAGAAATTATGTATTTGAATTACATACTGTAAGCCACTGGAGGAGCTCTAAAGTTATTTTCATTAATTCTTTAGTATTTTCAGTAAGAATTTGCAGAAGTTGTCACGCTGAGGAAGAGGTCGATTCTTTACTATTTATGTCGTTATCCAGGTTTACGGTCAAAGCGATTCCGACACCTTGGGGTTACTCTTCCTCACAGACCTAACAGAGATTTCGGTCAAATGTGCAGTACTTTGACTTCTGACAAGAACCTCGGTTGTAGAGATGTGCCTCCTCCTAGCATTCACAGGGTGAAATGAGGTCTATCCCGTACACGTCCCTCCAACCTAACCTAACTTTTTCCAAATGTTTGAAACTGAGTTGTCACTATTTTTATATATTTAGTAGAGCATTAGCAGAATGCAGTGGCAGATTCAAGGGGGGAGGGGGTTGGGGGCAGAACCCCCCGAAATATTAGGGTCAACTTTAAAACTACATACAAATTTATGAATATCAGACAATGACTTTTTGAACCCCCCAAATATTTTTCTGAATCCGCCCCTGACAGAATGGCAACTTTACGATGGTTTTTTAATTATTTTTCTTCCTTATTGGCGGTATTTTCATTAACAAAGTGTTTCAACGTTACAATCAGTTATATAATAACTTATATTTGAACATTATACTCGAAAAAGAAAAATTAAGTTATTATTAAGTTAAATAATCGGTAACAGACATATCGCACCAATTTTCAGTTGCAAACAAAATTAGTAAATCTGCAAATTATTTAAACAAAAAGTGCATATTTTATAAAACATCACTGTAAAGCAAATCAAATGTGAAAATTGAGAATCACACCTACCAGCCTGTTGCCAGTAGAACATCTACTGTAATGCTGATCTGCAAGATATATATTGTTTTATAACGGGCACGCATCGTTATTCGTGTTGACGAATTCATGTCAAATGGGGTTAAATAAGATTACGAAAATGGTCAGTTCGTGTGATTTTTTTTTTAAATTCTTTTTTACTGCAGTTTAAAATTCTAACCCAAAAATGTGTTGCTCAGTTTTAAAGTTTCCGCCTCCGCTGTAGTTGCCAGATCGGGCAATTGGACTTGACAGTTATTTGGGCGTCAAAGTGTTTTACGTAGGATGACTTCAATGCATGATTCTCCAATCATTTACACTAATTTGCTAATTGTGCGAGCTAGCGACCGATACCGTATCGACGCTACTCCTGCACACGCAGTGGCTTTTGAGAGATTGGAGTTCGTCGATCGCCGGCTCATTACGCAAAGTGGCAAGTTAAGTAAACAGGTTCATTGTATGAATTCAATTAAAATTTATTCAAAATGTCAACAGCAGCAGAAGCAACGGTGGCAACAATACCCCGCATTATCAGTGAACAGCCGCGCTCGACACTTGCCGCGGACGAACAGTGGGTGTCTAAGGCGGCAACGACGGCGGCAACGGTTCGTAATTGATTGTATTTGGTGAATTAGATATGGCTACATTTGGCGAAGGGGTGTGTTCTACGGCGAAACGCCCAGTTCGAGTGCTGCACGGACGGACGAGCGCGCTCATCTGTTTCGACTCGCACTCGCATTCACGCTCGTGCGCTCCATTCACTATTGGTGCTTGGGCAAGTGAACGGGACAACTGCTCGTTCGCGCAAATTCCTCTTTCGCTCGGCTGTTGTGTTCGTATAATTGCAACCGGGCTGCGCACTCGTGTGTGTGAGTGTTTACGGGCTTGTGTTGCCAGTATTGCAGTAATAACATTGTAACTTCGGGTAATTGTTGCTACCGCTACTGCCACTGGTGCTGCTGCAATGCTTGTTGTTGCCAGCGCCAAGCAGATGGTTGCCACTTTCAAGTTTTGTTTTACAAGCGCACACAATCACAGCGTGCAATCACGCCGCGCCACCACACGCATCGTGCGAATCCGCGTTTCATTCAACGGTCCGGCACGAGCGGGCGGCGCCCGGTGGCCTGGCATTCGCGCAGAGTGCGTCACTTGTAGAAAGGTCAAAAGTAGCAAACCGTATTTCCTGCTCATCCTGCCACCGCCAACCGAGCGCAATAAGTCAGTGCGTCGGGTTTGAGGGGCACAAACGCTCATTTTCGATGCGTTGTTCACTTGCTAAGTACCCGCAACGAGTGGATGCATTCGTTTCGCCCTGTTCCGTTGCCGGTCTGCCGCAATCATTCGCAGACAAAATACATATTTTCCAGCCAAGCATTGCATCTTCTATCCAGAAAATCACTCCTTGGTGCAAACTATGTATTTGACACACTACACTCGTGCCTGTGCATATATCAGCACATAAACATACATACAGCTGGAAATCCTTAAATCCGGAAGGGCTGCGAGTGGTAATTGCACCCAACTAAAATTAGTGACGGCATTCCACGCAACATAGCATCATTAAAATACATTACGCCGTTTTCTTAATGTACGACGACAGATTGGGAGAACAGTTTTGGATTCTCACACATTTCGGCCGTAAAATAAAAATTGTCTCGTGACTGGAAAGGATGAAGTAAAAGTAGGATTATGTCGAACTTTAAATAGAGCTTATAGCACCTTTGTATATTTGTTGCACAGCTGACCGTCGAAACAAAAACTTTCAAACGGCATTTGAAAAAAATCCAAATGCCTGATATAATTAACCGAAAAATTATAAGTCACAAAATAACTGTTATTTGTGACCGATAAAATTAAAGTCAAAGTAACAATTATTTTTGCCTGAAATGATAAAAGATACAAAATAACTTTTATTTTTGTCGGAAAAAATAGAATTTAAAAAATAACAAATACAAATAACAATAACCACAAACGGTACGGCCCCTGTTAAATATAGTATTCATACAATATGGAATTGTGCATGAACAGAAACTTCATAATCACACAAAATTAAAAACCACTAAGAATATATTTTGAGTGCATTTTGAATTTATTGTTGTCTTCTTATCTTTCATTGCATAAGTAGATTGTTTGCATACTTTGAACATCAACAAGACAAAAACTGGTTGACATCCCAAATTAGAATGAACTAAATAAATGTGCATACCCAAACATTTGTATTGATTCGGATAGGCACGACCCAGTAGTGGCAGTTATTTATAATTATATATATTTTATTTAATATTTTTATGAAATTTTACGACAGGAAATGAAAGTGCTTGTCATAAGATTTCATACAATAAAGAGTGCACAATATTTTATTTGTGGTTTATATTCAAAATTACGCGTCTTGTGAATGCTAATTAATGCTTTTATGTCTGTGAAAAAAAAATACATTTTTGGAAAACTATTCAAATGATTAAAATTAACTTATTTGAAAAAAATGTGGTTAAAATAATTAAAGACATGCATAAAACAATGGACTCTTTGAACTGAGTTCCCATTGCTATTAAAAAAAAGAAAAAAAAACATACAGTACACAATTAAATATACGATAGGGGTTTTTCGTTTTGGTTTCGAAAATTTATCAAATTTACTACAAATATGAAATGATATAAACGATACGAGACCGAATACATCACATCTATTGTAAAACCCAGAATTTTTCCACTACCTATTTATCTGAATTGTTGGTTTTATTTGTCCTATTTCGCTAACAAAACATAATGACTTACAGCAATCCGTAGGGAATTCACTTTCTTCTTAAATGTTTACCACGGTTTCTAAGTTTAGTGCTGGCAACGTCCGAATTCGAACTTACGACCCTCTGACCTGTGATCCAACGCTCTAAACATTATTGTTTTTAAATGCAAGACATTGTAGATAGGGTTAGGAAAACAACTTTGTGTATCATAATTCCGAAGCACTTCGATGCCAATCATACAAGCAAACAGATGTGCAATATATCTTTTTATGAAGTTTTATTGTATTGGAGACTCTCCGCAATTTCTGTTGTACTCTCCAATTAAAAATATTCTTAAATAACGTTCGTACTCGTAATTACCGCTAGTGTGTACGACATTTTTACATATCTGCTAACGACTTCAATTGAGAAGAAATCAGTTTTTGTTGTTCTTATAGTACATCTATATTTATATCCTATACACGTATGAACGCGAATATTGGTGGTGGGCAGAATCGACACTTAAAGTACTCGATTCACGGAAGAAACGATAGCACTCAAAAGTAATCGAAAGCACCTTTGCTCAGTATGAAAAAGTCCTTCGCAGTAGTTGCTTAAGAGGGGGCCCCGAGAGAAGCTTGTATATACGAATTTCTTTTAAGCTTATTGTAACATACAATGAATTTTAGAAGGCAGAAATATTTGAAGAAGTGTTGCGACTTAAACGTCACTTATTGGCTAGCAATATAAAGACAAAAGAAATTTCTCTGTGGTCTGGACTAAATTTATTAGAATTTATTGTAAAATGGGACTTTATTGAAACACTTTCAATTTTAAGTTTAATCGTGCAATATACTGTTAATAATTTGCGTATCGGTGTCAAGTTGCGAAAGAAATTTTTCAAAGCTGAAACTTGTAAAAAACTATTTGCGCTCCACGATGCGATGAAAGACTAAGTTGTTTGTCACTTTGATCAATTGAAAGGGACACAGTATCGACAATTGACTTTGAAAAAGTAATAGATAAACTCAATTCAATAAAAGCAAGAAAACATCCTTCCTAAACACTCGTTTACAAATTTTTAAAAAATTGTCGCTCGAAGATTGCAATATTTAATTTTTAACTTAAAATTGTGTGCAAAATATGCAAATACAAAATTCTAAGTTAAAAATTAAATATCGCAATCTCCGAGATTTTGCTTGTAAACTAGTATAAATTACAATTACTTAACCACATTAAACTTTGTAGAAGTCAAACAATTTTACAGTTATTATTATTATTATTATTTGTTTTACCCCTACAAAACGATACGTTGATATATGTAACATGTGCATACATATTAAAAAAAAAATGCGTTTGTTACTATGTGTCGAATATACAATAAATAAGAATTAGGAAAATTATAAAAATTAATGTTCCTTTAATTTTGTTAACTGTTACTGACTTTTTGATGTGTCGAAATCGTAACTGGTTCGTTTTTCTTAGTATATGAATTTTTATATTTATTTGTATGCATACTTTTTAATATGCACAAGACTGTCAACAATTTTTATCTTTGTATGTATGTCGAATGCAAATAAGAATTAGAAAAATTACTGAAATTTAATGTTCCCTTAATATTGTTTTTTATACATTATGTGTTGCAATGATAAATGTTATTTCTTGTTAGTTTACAATTGCTGTTTTTCTACAAGTTTGTTTTCTTTTTTAAATGTGCATTTTTGTGCTATTTTATTTGCATCCTTTGGATTAACAAAAATAACAGCAGTTTTTAATTTCATAAAATTGAAGAATTTAGGGAGGCCCCCTCAGCCGTCGCCGCCTCGGGCCCCGAGCACCTTAAGCCGCCACTGGTCCTCCGTATCGAATTATAATTTTGTAAATTGTTTGAGGCCACTAAAGCCCGTTAATACATTCTATGTAATATTTTTCGGGAATTATTTTTTAAGTAGTAATATTAAATTTTGCTGTTAATAAAATAATTTGGGAAGTGAAGTGGTTTTTGTAAATACATAAATATCGTTTATTTAGAAAAATATTCTCATTTATCACTATCAAGATTATTCCAGGACTCGGTTTTCCAAAGTTTCGATACTTCCCATCACTAATAAAAAGTACGTATGTATGTATGTAATCGTATTTGTCAAACGTGCATCGGTCGAATTGACGATATGATGGAGCTTGCAACTGAAAAACATGCGCTGAGCAGCAGCGACGACAAAGTGACGGGATAGGATGTTGTGCATTGGTTTGGGACGATTTGGATAGGTTCGTGACAGCAATATTGTCAATGCTTTCTGTCATTCGCTCGTTGTCGTGACTGATTATTAAACGGCACATTATGTACTGCGTCTATTTGTGGCAATTCCGCACAGAGCTCTGATAGCGCTGGTGACAATATGCTACAGCCTGCGAGCGTCATGCGCGCGCAGGAAGCAGGGGGGAGCGGTAGCGCTCAGCTGCCGGCTGCATTGTGTTGCGTCAGAGGAGGCACTCGCATGAAATGAGGCCTGCGTGGCGTTGCGTCTCGCCGCGCCGTGCCATGTAACCACTCCCTTTCTGCTGGCTATGCTTCTGCACCGCATAACGAGTGGAATCCGCCCCGTTAAGCGCAACAATGTGAGGTTCGAATATGCACAAAATTGTGTGCGAACTGCGCACAAGGAGGCAAAGGAAAGTGTTTTGTCGTCTAATGAAATTAAAAAATCAGTTACAGTTGCAACTGTGCCCGTGTCGTCAGGTTACTAATGTGGCATAGGCAGCAGGGGGCTAAGGCGGGCAGGGTACAGCGTCATTTCATTAACGCAACAATATGAATTCACAATTGATTGTTGCTGTGAGTTGAATGAGTTCGAATTACACACTCAGGAGCCCATAATGGAATAGCTCGCCATAATGCTGATGCGCGCCATTGATTCGTTCGTCCTTCAACTCATATATGGTATATGTATGTTAAAAGGACGAGCATACATTCTCAAAAAATGGATAAAGGTCTGGGATACCCTACTACTTTTAATCACGACAATTTAGTTATATACTAAATATGAAGTTTTTTACTAAGTACGAAGAAATATTTGTATGCCCTCGCGAGAGGTATTATGACTAAGAGTTTGTAATATCCAGAAGGAAAGGTTTTTATACTAGTCACATGATCATGATAGATACTGCTAGTATGCCAACTAAGTACTGCTATTCAAGAGGACATGCTTCGACCACTGATCTGTTAGTTTATGACTCACCATTGTGGACCTCATTTACATATTAAAAAATCGGATAGTTGTGGGAAGCCCGATCTATGATAATAATGGTGGTGGTGTTAGTGTTATAACTTTCTTTGTTTTTTCTGAAACAAATACATATGAAACTAAAATTTTCATCATGCAAAATTTATTCGGTGTGGAAAAAGTAGTAGTAATACTGCGTTGTAAAGAAGTAGAACTAAAAGTAAAACAAAAACGCTATAATCTTGAAATCAAATCATGAAAGGGAGAGCTCGTTATAAGGAAATTCCAGGGACTGTACCGGTTATGGTTTTTATCAAAAAAGTCAGATAAGGCAAAAATAACTGTTACTTTTGACTTTTATTTTATCGGTCAAAAATAACAGTTATTTTGTGACTTTTATTTTTTCGGTCAAATATATAAGGCAGTTTGAATTTTTTCAAAGGCCGTTTGACCGACTAAAAAACTATTGATACAATTTTTCGTCTCAGCAGACCGCACATTCTAAGCTATAAGACTTGTGCTACGAAAAAAATGGTATCAATAGTTTTTTAGTCGGTGAAAGGGCCTTTGAAAAATTCAAACTGCCAGATATAAGTATTTGACCGAAAAAATAAAAGTCACAAAATAACTGTTATTTTTGACCGATAAAATAAAAGTCAAAAGTAACAGTTACTTTTGCCTGAAATAATAAAAACACAAAATAACAGTTAGTTTTAACTTTAATAGTAAAAGTCAAAAAATTCAAAGGCGTTTAATATTCGTGAAGCTGAGGAAATTACGATCATAATGGTACATTTGAAAAAGTCCACCGGCAATTTTTTCGTTATGCCTTTTTGATTAGAAAATTGTATAATAACAGTTATTTCACCGTGCGACAGCATTTTTCACACCATTTTTCCATATGTGCGTGAAACTAGAGACCAAATAACTGCGTCCTCAGTTTTTCATTTCTACATCCTTTGTCCTTTTGAAAGGACTTCAAAATTTTGAAGGGGATAAAAAATAAAAAATATATAGAAAATACTTAACCTCGTTAGAATATGGCGATATGTATATCAAATGAAAGAGGAAAGGCTCAAAAATTTAAATAAAATTAATTTGTTATCTATTTGTTAAAAAACGGATATGAAAAAGGTACTTTGAAAATTTTAATCCTTTATATCCTTGAAAATTTATATAATATAGTATTTTCTTGAAAAAAATTATATTAAAACCCCAATTAATTACTATCAATCACATCTTAGAAGTTACAACAAGTTGGCAAAGTCGCTGTACAACAGTTACATTCGTAATTATGAAGTTGGCATGAAAAGTAATCCAAAACTCTTTTGGAACTTTATTAAATCAAAAAAATCGGTTTCCGATATACCATCCTCGGTTTTTTTCAAGGACAAAGTCGCCGAATCCGCGGATGATGCCGCTAACTTATTCGCACAGTTCTTCAGCTCAAACTTTGTTACAGATGCAAACGCTGTTTTGGCTGACACTTTCAGTCCTGACTCCTTATTTACCTTTGGGTCGTTGACCTTAACTGCCGACGATGTCAAAAAGGGCATCAACAATCTTAAATTTTCAATGCATACGGATCCAGATGGGCTCTCCGCTGTACTCTTGAAGAATTGTAGCTCTCTTGTTGAGCCACTCCTATTGATCTTTAACAAATCCCTTTCGTCCGGTATTTTTATAGATGATTGGAAAAAAGCATCAATAACTCCAATATTTAAGAGTGGCAATAAGAATGATATCGCAAACTACAGACCCATCTCGAAACTCACGTCGGTGTCTAAACTTTTTGAATGCATAGTCAATGAAAAACTTATGTTTTGTGTCAATAATGCAATTTGTCGAAACCAGCACGGTTTTGTTAGGGGCAGATCTACTGTTTCCAATCTCGCGATTTTTGTCGAAGATTGTCTGTCCGCTTTCCAAGAAGGGAGTCAAGTAGATACTATCTACACAGATTTTGCTAAAGCCTTTGACAGAGTTTGTCACTCAATTCTGATATCTAAATTAAATTGCTTGGGCTTTCACTCATCATTTCTTGATTGGCTGAAATCATACCTTTCCAACAGACAGTGTGTTGTGGCTGTTGATAATCATCTTTCACAATCGTTTGTTGCTACTTCCGGCGTTCCTCAAGGTAGCATACTTGGTCCTCTGTTGTTTGTTTTATTTATTAACGACATTGGCTCTTGCTTTTCGTTTGCACAATTTTTACTCTATGCGGATGATCTGAAGATTTATGCTGCGATTAATAACGTGGCAGACTCGCTGGCTCTGCAGGCTGACCTAAACAGAGTTCAGGCATGGTGTACGAGAAATCACCTTTTCTTAAACATTAGTAAGTGTTTTCATGTAACTTTTTCTAGGAAACACAGTCCTTTGCACTTGTCCTACTCCCTGTCAGGTTCACTGTTGTAGTCAGTCCAAGAAATCAAAGATTTGGGTGTGTTTTTCGACACAAAACTTTGTTTTTCTAGTCATATCAATTTCATTATTGCCAAATCAAAAGCCATGTTGGGGTTCGTTCGTCGGAACAGTGCGTCATTCTCTAATCCATATACGTTTAAACTGTTGTTCACGGCTTTCGTTAGATCAAGGCTGGAATATGCTTCGTTTATATGGATGCCATATCAAATGACTCACATTAATCGCATTGAGCGCATCCAAAAGGTTTTTATGCGGTTCGCCCTAAGGTCGCTGAACTTTACCGAACCGTTGCCTTCATATCTTTCTCGCTGTCGCCTTATAAACTTATTAAGTCTAAACGCTAGGCGAACCTATCTTGCGTGCTCCTTCATTGTTGGGTTATTAAAGGGGTCTATTAATTGCGCGCCCCTTTTGAGTAAAGTGGCTTTTTATGTTCCAGTACGTAACCTACGGCACTACGACTTTCCACATCAGCTTTTTCAGGTCAAACTATGCTAGGAATGCGCCTCTGGCTAGAGCCCTCGCGGAACTGAATAGTGTCACCGACCTCGATGTATCGCTTCCCAAAGGGACATTGTTAAATTTGTTATTGAATAGGTTAAGTTGAAGCTCATTTGTGTGATCTTTTTATTTTATTTTTTTCCTATAGTCAGTAAGTTCTGTATGTTCATTGGCTTATTAAATAAATAAATAAATAAATCTCCCTGATCACGTGTCAAAATTTTATTACTCTAACTTTATTAGTTCGAAAGTTATTAAAAAAAGGGCGGAAGCTGCAATTCGAATGAAGTAGAAAAATTCTAATTGATTTAAGTATCAGTATTTTAAATAATAAAAAGATACAAAATCTATGAAGCGAGAATAATGACATTTTGACACGTGATCAAGGAGATTCGGGGTTTTAACATAATTACTTTTCAAGAAAATGCGATGTAAATTTTCAAGGATATAAAGGATTAAAATTTTCAAAGGACCTTTTCATATCCTTTTTTACAAATAGATAAAAAATTAATTTTATTTAAATTCTTGAGCCTTTCCTCTTTCATTTGATGTACATATCGCCATATTCTAACGAGGTTAAGTATTTTGTATATTTTTTTTATCCCCTTCAAAATATTGAAATCCTTTTAGAAGGACAAAGGATGTAGAAATAAAAAACTGAGTACGCAGTATTACTATGTTTTTTCTCTAGTTTCACGCTCATATAAATTTTTCCCGGTGTGAAAAATTGTTTTAATTTTTGTCGCACAGTGTTTTCGGTCCCTGGGAAATTCGACTGTGAAACCAGTAATTAGGATATGACATCAATTATTTTTAATTGGTTTTCTTAATTAATTCATATACAAATTAAATCTCGAATCCTTCACGCAGTATGTACCCATTTGCATTTGCATGCATTTTCACTATTCCAAAGCGTTCTTCGAGTGTGCATAGGTCCGTATTTGAAAACAAGCTTAATACTTTGTTATTGGTTAATATCAGTGTTAAAAAACTATACATAATATTTTTTTTCGTATATACAACAGCGAGACTGGAAAGAAAGAGAAACGCCAAAATGGAAACTGTAGCTTCGCTCTACAGATTTCAGATGAATAATGATAATCGAAGTATTTCAAACCAAATTCATTTTTTTCGCACGCACGCGGTTTGGTAGCCAGCAATTACAGAACAAGTTGAAGCAGCTTTATAGTATACTTTGGGACTTTGAGGAAATATTAATGTAAAACGAAAATATTCTGCATAGTCAATACTCAAAATGTCAACTTTGTAACTTTTGTTATAATCACAAATATTTTGTCAAGAAAAAATTCGTTGAGAAATTGTGGAATTTCTATAATGCCTTCACAAGCTTTTACGAAGAGCAAATTTGGAATGTTATATTATAACTAACATAGCCTTGAAACAAAATTATTTATTACCTACTGTACTTCAGTAAAAAATATATAAACGCTTATAGTAAACGCTTATATGAATATATCGTATATATGAATAATTATGGAAGTGCTGAGTGATGAATTTTCTCCTGGATCCGTTTTGCTGCGAGTTTGTATCCACACACTCAAAGAAACGAACTACACTACACTACACTACCTACCTGTAACATTTTTTCACTTGCGTTCTTTTATTCCCATTTACGCGAAGATTTTCAAATTCCAACCTCAGACTGGTCAGGTTACCATTCTGAAATTAAATGAGGATTATACAGTCAATGTAATCTTAACATTTTCTCGATTCAAATTTCATTCAATTTGTCAACCTTTAAGTATATGAGGCAATACATTCTACGAATTTTAGCTTAAAACTCGTGGCAAATTGGAATTTGTGGCCTTAACTCAAGTAATACTGTAATAAGATATGAGCCTTTATTCGTAATGTGCTCAATGGCATGAAGGTAGATGAGCCGAGGCCGAATTTACCGTTATCATTCATATTCTACAAGTGTACGAGTATTTGCAAGATGACTAATGAGTGGAGTCTGGGAAGTTTTGCTTGACAATCTGTTGATAAATCAGATTAGATTATATGAGATCGATTATATGAGATTGGCTACGCCTATCTACCACGTCCACTATAGTAAACCTTAGCTTTGCATATTTTTGTAAGGCATTGTGGGTATCAAACGAGTCTGTATTTTGAGAAAAATATAGGTAGGCTATATAAGACTGGCCACACCCATCGGTCAATATGGGTGTCAATGATTCTGTGATTTGTTGAGAGAAATTTTGGGCTATGTGAGGTTAATCACGGTCCTTAGTCGAATATAAACTATACTTTTGAATTTGTCTTCTTGTAATTTCTATAGCATCCTACTGTTTGTTTTCTTCTTAGAAATGTCCCTTTGCATACACTGGAGAGCATAACTATAGATTAAAAAAATTTGAGAAAAATCTAAAAAAAATATAAAAGTTATCTACTTTATACGCTTTTTAAATATTTCTTTAAAATTAAATAAAAACTTGTTAAAGACAAAAAATATATCTTTGAAGAGTATTAGTACGAAGTAGGTCCTCATTTCTTTGACATACTTTTAACAAGGCACATCCTTGCAGAACCGTCCTTCCAATCCCGAGCTTCAATCTTGTTTTATTGCTTGTTTTCGGTAAATACTCTAGGGACTCCTATTCACACAAAATGGGGTTTTGACCCGGACACCCAGCTGACCATTGCTGAACAGGAATATCCTGTGCCCGAGCCATGTATTTGTATTTTTGGGTTTAAACCCCAAACTTAACCTCTGTGTGCGTCACTGGTCAGTATAGTGTAGTATAGAATAAAGTTAGGTATAGATGGCATAAACTCTCAAATTTTGAATTTGTTAATCATAATGTAAGTGTGACAGTATTAACCTTGTTTTCTTCCACAACTATGCCCTGCGCTTTTAATTAAAAAAAAGCTAAGTATGAAGGCGCTACGTAGTAATGTCTTTTAACTAAATAAATGCCACGAGCTATGTATAAGTATAAATAAAGCGGAGGTACCTTCCATACAATTTTCACTACGATAATACTTTAAGTTTGCCATTGCAACTTTTTATCAAGTCGCTAATCAATGTTTTCGAGAAAGTACTGTGACCTGGAACAGCCGCCGTGGCTCAGTTGGTTAGTGCGTTGGACCGCGAGTCGAAGGCAGCAACCTCAGGTTCAAATACTGCCTGTAATAACACCTAAAAAAAATAACGGGAAAACTCGTTTTCTCTTTCGGTGGCTGTCCTCTCAGCTGGAAATGGCAAACCTCTGACAGTAAAAATTGCTTATGAAAAAGCTCCCAACCTGCCGTTCGGAACCGGCATAAAAACTGTAGGTCCCTTCCACCCGCGTACAAATTCACACGCACAATACGGGTGGTTGCGGGAAGCTAGGCCTTAGTCTCGCGTAAGTGGGCTGTCGTGCCAGTCAATTATTAAATTATTACTGTGACCTGGACAAAACTGTGGCAAATCCCATACAGTGGAAACATTAAATGAGGGATTCCTTTGGAACTACAAGCCGGTCAGCATTGAAACTTTACTTATAACGATTGCAGTGGTTATTGGATTCGCTTGTTTATTTGAAAAAATATCGCAAAATCGTATACAAACTCTTACTGTATGTTAAGTTTCTATGAACTTTAATACGAAGTGAGCTGATTAATGATTAAAAACGAAATATAATAGTTGGTTTCCTATAGCCAAAAGCCATTATAAAGATTATGGAAATATTAAACACAAATAATTTTGATCAAAAATTAGTTATTGTTTCCTTTATAAATAACAACTACTTACTTTGATTACTTTTCGTTGTTATGTTTTTCAAAATACTTGCAAAAAATTACTTTATGATATTTGAAAGAGAAAAAACTATTGCAAGTAATTAACCACCAACAAAACTTCTTATTCGAAGTACAACGTGTCGAGCCCTATCCGCCAAAATAACGTAAGCGACATTTTTTCGAAATTTACTTTTTGATGAGCAATTGTCCTAAAACGAATAACTCGTGACCTGAAAAAATATTATATTGATAATCATTAGTGTCCGACCGAAACCACTTTTTTGGGCTGAAACCGAAACCGAGTTTCGGTTTTTTTTAAATATTCGGCCGAAACCGAAACTTTCTAGTTGAAATAAAAATCACCACATCAAGCATCAAAATCACCATTTTTCAACAAACGAATTTTACTTTAAGTAAATAAAGAACAAACAAACATAAAATAACATAAGTAAATACTTGTTAATAAAAACAATTAATTCATTTTTTAAAAACATAAACATAAAAAATCACCCTTTCATACCTTACTCGCTAATATTCAAAATTAAAAAATTTATTATTATATTCTAAAAAAGAAGTTTATTTACATTGGTGCATCATCCTTTCACTATATATCTGCTCGGCTGCACTAAGTAGCGGTTCACTCGCTACACAATAAAATGTAAAAAATATTCCAGAAAGTTTCGGTTTCGGCCGTTCGGCCATTTTTTGGCCGAAACTGAAACCGAAACCGAATATTCGGTCGGACACTAATAATCATTATAGTTAATGAGATATACGTATTAAGATCTTATCGTAAGCGACACCCAACCTTCTGCATTACTGCAAAAATAACGTAAGCGACATAAAAGTCGCTTTTAGCTATAACTGTAAGTAAACGAATAACAGATACCTGACAAACATGCGTGCACCTAAAAACAAACATATTTTTTAGACTGAAATTTCGTCGCTGAAATCAAAACTGAAAATCAAACAATTTTCTTAAGAAGCGTGTTCGAAATATTTTCGAAAAACCATTTTCCCTGCTATATCAGTTATGGCACATATCTCGTTCAGAAGGTAATATCTCAGCTTTTTGGGGCGGTGTAAGTTAAAAAACAGTGAATTTTTCTACCATTTTTAAAAATTATAAATATTCGAATAAATTTTTATAATTTAATATAAATTATTTTGTAATAGCTGCGCCGGGCAAAATCGTAACAAAGCCATGCTGACTATGATTGCTTATTTCATTAAATCATTTATATTTATTTAATCCATTAAAATTACTTAGTTATTACCTGGTCACACTTCGATGCCAGTTGATTCCATTCACAGTACAGTGGACGTCCAATATAACGAATCTTATGTTGTACCCCCAATTTGTTAAATCGAAAAATTCGTTAATCGATCAACATTTTTTGTTTTTAACCATCCTTCTTAAAGAAATAAGTCTCACATATTCAGTTTTTAAGCTTCTGCCTGTCCCTTGGGGTCTATTTAACCCCAGGGTCTATTTCACCCCAGGTGCAGTCGTCTACTTGTGTTATTAAGTGTTAATCGCGCTTACAACCCAATAACCCTTTCCCCTTCCCTTTTTCCTCCTTTTCTTTTGTGATTTATGTGTAACATTTCTTCATGTTTTGTCAGTAAATTATATAACCGTTTGATTGGGGTCATACTGACCCCAAAGGACAGCGAACGCAATTTTGAGCAAAGGACAGACAGAAGGTTAAACAAATATCTTGTTTTATGAAAAAGAAAGTGAAAAAGTCTTCGATGCGCGATTGCCTCTTTACCGCAAGTAAACTTTTCTGTATGGCAATTTATCTTGATTGATTAATGAAATTTTAATTTTTAAAAGAAAAAAGCCGACCGAACGCAACACGAATCCTGTGAAAATTATCAGCAATGCATACAAACAGAATTCAAAAATGTTGGTAACTTGACGTAAATTTGAAAGTTTTAACGTAACAAAAACAAAAACAATTGAGGTACCATTCACTTGACGAAACCAAACATTCATTGTTATTGTAAAGAATGTGAATGCTCAAAAAAAAATCAATTCGAAAGTTGAAAAACAACATAAATATTCGTTATATCGAATAGCAAATTTCACTTTTGTTCGTAATGTAGAACCATTAATGAAAAAAATTTGGCCGTACGTTAAATCGAAAATTCGTTAAATGGAAAGTTCGTTATACTGGAGTCCACTGTACTATAGAATCCTTTATTCGAAACCGCTCTGTATGGGCTCCAAGTGAGTGGCCTACATTTATTCGTAGTGCTAGAACAAACTCTTATGGATATGAATGTATAACGTTAAAACATTCAGATTTTTTAAATTTGAAAATATTCGCAAAAATGAAAAACACGTATCGAGTTATTTTACATTTGAAGTCATAAGGCTCAAAAAGTTTGTTTCTCCATACATACTTTCAACCCGTCGTTGATCCAGTTAGATTTCGATTTTGAAAATAATGAGAAACACGTGTCTAATTTCTTTAATTTCAATTATTTTAACATTTTTTAAAGTCAATAGGCCCATCGGTCCGTGTTTTTTGTTTCAGACCCTTTCCGTAAATAAACTTTAACTCATTTTTGGACCAGTTAAATTTTGATTTTCGAAAAATTATAAAATACTTGCCGAATTATTTTTGATTTCGAGTATTTTCAGGAAGTTCGAAATCAATATGTCTATTAAATCAGGTTTCTTCACACAACACCTTAACACATGTTTTGCCCATTTAGACCCTGATCCCGTCTTAGCGGAGGTTCATTCTTCAAGATGCGTAAATGTTGGATCATAAAAAATGTGCCACACCCCTTGTCCAATGCCGATCAAATCTCACCAGTAGAATGACACATCTATGAGACAACGGTACACCCAACTTTCAATGCTGTACGGCTAACGTTACCAAAGCTATTCCATATAAAATATTTGAGTTGGATGGGCGGTGCCACGCCCCTTTGTAAAAAACCCGCCCCATTCCCTCTGTCGAAAGATATGACTAAATGGTAGGTTCGTACTAAGTTTCATTGATGTGCGACTAACAGTTTCAAAATTATGCAGATAGTTTGGGTCAAACAAATCTGCCACGCCCCTTGCCCAACGCCTATCATATTTTAACAGCAGAATGACGCATCTATGAGACGACGGTACACCAACTTTCAATGCTGTGCGGCTTACAATTCCAAAGCTATTCTATACAAAAGAATTGAGTTGTACAGGCGGTGCCACGCCCCTTGTCCGAAACCCACCTTATTCCCCCTGTCGAAGGACACGACTAAATCGTAAGTTTGTACCGAGTGTCGTTGATGTGAACGTTATAGTTTCAAAGTTACACCGGAATTTTAAAAATGCCACGCCCCTTGTCCAACACCCATTAAATTTTACCGGTGGAACGACACGTCTACGCCATGACGCTGTACCAAATCTCAATGCTGTCCGACTTATAATGCTGAAGATATTCCATATTACAAATTTAGGTTGTATGGGAGGTGCCACGCCCACCCGTCGTACAAACATGTTATATAGCTATAAACTACCGTATTGACATCTACTAATAATTAATAATATTGACTGGCACGACAGCCCGCTTACGCGAGACTAAGGCCTACTGAGCTTCCCGCAACCACCCGTGTTGTGCGTGTGAATTTGCACGCGGGTGGAAGGGACCTACAGTTTTATGCCGGTTCCGAACGGCAGGTTGGGAGCTCTTTCATAAGCAATTTTTACTCTCAGAGGTTTGCCATTTCCAGCTGAGAGGACAGCCACCGAAAGAGAAAACGAGTTTTCCCGTTATTTTTTTCAGGTGTTATTACAGGCAGTATTTGAACCTGGGTCGCTGCTTTCGACTCGCGGTCCAACGCACTAACCAACTGAGCCACGGCGGCTGCCGTCTACAGACATCTACTATCCCACACAAACAAAATTTTGCCGAAAGAATGAACCGTTTTCGCGAACACTTGCTACACACAAAATGTAAAGTTTTTTAAGTCAATTTTCTTTTTAATATGAGTTACTCTGTTATTTTTAAGTAATTTATGTGCACTTAGTAAATAAGTACATTTAATTGTATATCTAGTCGGTAAGGTTGTTTAACCATAGACTCAATAAACAAATAAATAAATCAATATTATGAAGAAACTACATTTTTGTTGTCCAACTGACCATTTTTTATTAAAAATCACTTATACGCCAAAATTCAATCCGGGATGCCTGCAACAGTGACGGGAAAATTGGCGTAAGCGCCAAAAAAAATGTCTAAGCAAATTAACATAAACACAAATCTATACTTTGCATTAGACCACGATACAATTATACTTATAGTGTATTCCCGATAGGCGCTCTCCCAAAATCTGTCAACTCGATGCCTTATTGAATTTGAAATGCAAAAAATGTTGCTTTTTGTTTGCTTATGTGCACATGTATTGATAGGCACACGAGAAAAGATTTTACCAGGGACATAACAGTTATAACGTTTTTAGGAAAAAAGTTGGAAAATAACTGTTTCACTGTAACAAATATTTTATTGTGTAATGTTTCTTTTGTGTGCCGGTATTTTCAACGTCAAAAATATATATTGCAAAATAATAGTTATCAGTCAACGTAAAAAAAATATGTCCCATTCACAATAGTTGCTGGCAACGGAAAAAATATTTCTCACAAAATAAACGTTACCGAGCAACGTAAAAAAAATTTGTCTCTCATAACAGTTATGCGATGACGGGAAAATATTTTTCAAAAAATAAACGTTACCGAGCAATGGAAAAAATATTTCTTGCTGATAATAGTTATAAGGCAACAGAAAAAATATTTGTCACGAATAATAGTTACGAAATGGCGAAAAAAGTATTTTTCTCCTCATAATAATTATTATCCAACATTTATAAATATCTCTTAAAAATAGGCAACGTTTTCGAATTTTTAAAAATTCATAACTGTTATTTTGGGTCCCTGGATTTTACGTTTCAATTAAATCATCATCAAAAAAATACCGAAATCAAGCTGCACGCTGTGCCAGAAATCATGGATAAATAATAATATATGCGCGCTGGAATACATGGCTGGCTACATCTTAAAAAAGGTCAATATAACAGATGAAGGCATCAGCTCTACGTGGACATTGGTCAACCAATGCTCGAAAGGAATACTAAGAAAGCCCGCAATTTTTGGAGAAACTCAAAATCAAATTCTAAGTCATTCGGTAGATTTAGCAGATGTCGTAAAACGATTATTTTTTAAAAGTCGGCTTTATTTCCATATCAAAAATTAAAAAAAAAAATATTACTAAAATAAATATCCATCTAGGCATTAAAACTGTTATTTTTTGTATAATATGTCCATCTAAAGGTCCATAACTTATCTTGTTTTATCGCTTGAAGGGCATTTTAAAGTACTAATTTTTCCCGTATTTGTGAAAATTTCGCCCTCATTATAAGCAACACTCTGTATAAGGCATTGTCATTCTGCCTTTTTCTCGGAATACACTACCTTTATAATTGTATCATTGTATTAGACCATTTGTAAACTGCATTAGCAGTTTCACGGAAACTCTCCAAAAAGATTTGCAAAGAATGAAAAAATCTTCTCCAGTAAAATTTGCTTTTGGGCGTTTACGTTATTTTCGCGGATAGGGCTCGATGTCCTTTAAATATTGTTACAACATTGAACACACCCATTGTAATAGTTGAATTGAACATACCCCGTTATTTTCACATGGTTTATGAAACATAACCTGTAAAGCGTTAGTCTGCACCGGAAATTCTAAATTGTTCTAGCTTTCACCATGAAGTGGTCAGATAACGAGAACTGTATCGCTGTTATAGCGCTATTTAAGTGTGAAATGAAAAAAAGGTGATATTTTCAAAACGCTCCGCCCGCTCGGGATTAGTCGCATGTTCGTCTACCGGTGCATAAAACTGTTTGAGGAGACTGGAGATGTTAAAGACTGCCACCGGTCGGGCCGTCCGCGCACAGTTCGAACACCACAAGTCGTTAAAGCTGTCAAATCAAGAATTCAGTGAAATCCGCTCCGAAAACAGAAAAACATGGCCCGTGAGATGAATATCTCGCAAAAGTCCATGAGTCGAATTATTACAAAAGACTTGGGACTTGGGGCTTTCAAACGCCGTACCGGACATTTGTTGACTGCAGCTTTGAAAAAAAAAAAATTAAAAAATGCAAACGTCTTTTGGTGGAGCACGCCGAGAACTTGCACAGAAAAATCTTGTTTACCGATGAAAAAATGTTTACGGTGCAGGAAAAATTTAACAAGCAAAATGATAGGGTGTATGCACGGTCATCTAAGGAAGCATCTGAACTGATTCCACTGGTCGAAAAGGGTCATCACCCAGCTTCAGTCATGGTTTGGTGGGGTGTCTCTTACGATGGGGTCACTAACTTGCATTTCTGCGAACAAGGGGTCAAAACATCGGCCACAGTTTACCAAGAAACCGTTTTGAAAGCTGTTGTCCAAAACCAGCCATGGACTTTCCAGCAATATTCTGCGCCGGCCCATAAAGCTAAAACGACTCAAACCTGGCTCCAAAACAATTTACCAGCATTTATTTCCTCTGAAGAATGGCTCTCTGGCTGTCCTTACTTGAACCCGCTCGATTACAAATTGTGGATAGTTTTAGAGGACATGGTTTGCCACAAAAAATACCCCAGCATTGATTCTCTTAAGACAGCTTTGATTCGTGCTGTGGCCAATTTTCCGATGGACGAGGTGCGTGCGGCTATTGATGATTGGCCAGTCCGACTTAAGTCGTGCGTGAAGGCCAAAGGCGGACATTTCGAATGAATGGTTGCGTTTTGTATACAATATATATCAATAAATATGTAAAAAAAAATTAGCCCAAAAACATTCACTACTTTTAATTTTATAGCATAAAACGTGAGTAACAGTATTTATGTCCCTACTTAATATTTGTAACTTTTATGACTTTTCCAAAAAGAAACGATTTTTTTAGTAACTCTAGTACTGTACCGGCCTCTATAACTCAATCAATAATAATTAATTTTTCTTTATAGCAACGTTCTTTCAAGTAATTAATGTAGTAAACGGCTCATGCTTTTGTAACTGAACTAATTTCATTGTACTTATATATTATTATATATTTTATTGAATATATATATTTGAATAAATGAATAAATGTATATATTATTGAATAAATGAATTATTTAAGGACCGCGGGTTCAAATGTCACATATGTCGAAACGTATGCTTCTTTCAGTGTACTCATCTATTAACCATCAAATGCATATTGATGACTTTAGGCACACTAACATATTTGTGTATATCTTCAAATTAAACCACGATATAATATTTTGAAACGACAACCACATTCGAAATCTGTTTGCTAATATTTAGTAGTTTATTAATATTGAATTAACTTTTCAGTGGTTTTCTGTTTTAAAAAGAAAAACCTATGTTTATTTAGGCAGCCGCCGTGGCTCAGTTGGTTAGTGCGTTGGCCCGCGAGTCGAAGGCAGCAACCTTAGGTTCAAATACTGCCTGTAATAATACCTGAAAAAAATAACGGGAAAACTCGTTTTCTCTTTCGGTGGCTGTTCTCTCAGCTGGAAATGGCAAACCTCTGAGAGTAAAAATTGCTTATGAAAAAGCTCCCAACCTGCCGTTCGGAACCGGCATAAAAACTGTAGGTCCCTTCCACCCGCGTACAAATTCACACGCACAACACGGGTGGTTGCGGGAAGCTAGGCCTTAGTCTCACGTAAGCGGGCTGTCGTGCCAGTCAATTATTTATTATTATTATGTTTATTTAGAAACGTGAAAATAATGCATGCATTTGAGGGTTAAGTTATCAAACTGAATAAACAGAATTGGTAAATCATAATATCTTCCGGAATAAGTATACAATTGGCAATTAGGCCTTAGGCTTATTAGGGTATTCACATTGAAGTGGTTTTAAATCATCGCCAACCATTGACTAAACTTTTTACGTGTGGTCTTTGCACCCGTTACATTGTTGGAAGAAGCTGTGTATGAATATACTTACTTATACTTGTTATTTTTACTTATGTGGAGGTGCATTTGCATATTTACAAATAACTTCATCTGAAGCACGACCAGAACTTTGCAACGACACACGTGCTACCCATCTGCTTTTTGCTGTTTTCTTTGGTCAAGTCTGTGTTCACCTGTCTGCCATACCCGTACAAGTATACTCGTCGGATATCAAATTACGAGCCGGCTATGACTCGCGATCGATTTCGACTTTGCTGCAACACTGTTTCCTCGTAATTTACAAAGAGCCGAAGAGTGGAAACCGAAGATTGGCCATTAAATTGATTTCTATGTGGGCGCCTATCATTACCATTTCGAACCGTTACACTACGGTTTTCGCTCTTCCTCTTGTTGGGGTAATGGGGAAAAACACACACATATACGAAACTATGTGCGCGCATATCAATGCATTAGTGGAAAGTCTGGGAAGTAAATAAGCCTAGCTGGCAAAGGAAGAGGGAGCGCAACACAATGGGTGTACGGGTCAATCTAGCGTCTTTTAGTTCAAATTTTGATGTGTATTGTATTGTATTATCGATTGCCAATGCCCCATTAAGTTTATTGATGGTTCTTCTTTTCTTTCAACTTAAAGATTCGCACAGCTGTGGCTTTTCAAAAATAACATATATAGTATGTATGTATTTCGTGCAGCAAACAACTTTTCCGCCATTTCACATCGTGCTGTACGAGCTAAAGGATAAAGTTATTTGCATATTTTCCAAGGAATCTATTTTTTTGTAAAGCATGAGCATTTAAAAGGCAGTGCTGTGACTTGTCTTTTATATGTTGTTGTTGTTACAAATATCAGTAGAAATTAGCCTTCGCGGAGGTTTAACTTTAAATCTTTAACTGTTTAAATCTTATTTATTTTGTTTGTACCATTGATTGTGAATGTAAAATGGCTTAGAGTAAATCTTTGAATGTTTCGTTAAGTGGAGTCACTTATATAATTTTAGATTTCACGGTTCCCAGGATATTCAAGTATACAAATTTAAGTGATGTCCTTTTTCTTAAAATTTTTCAAAAAAGGATAGGTATCGTTTCTTCGACTTCATATCATTAGCTTTCATTTGACGTAAAAAAAAACCCGAACTTCCCGAACCCGAACTTTTTTCCAAAAAATTTTAGTGAATTTTGAGATTAGATTTGATTAAACCTTAGACTAAGCCATAACCACGAATTTGGATTTACTTTGATTGTAAAATTCTCAAGAAAAGTTCGACAGACTGAGTGACTGTGAAAACAATTCCATTCCGTTGAAATGGAATCCACGGCACTGAAATGCACACTATAGCATTTCAAAGCTGTGGAGTTACAATCAAATCAACTTTGGTGGTCATCTAGTTTTAAATAAATCGTATGAAAACCGAAATATTGGAAAATCGGACTTAGGTGTATATTTTATCCTATAACTATGTCCGATACTTGGCAAATTTATGAGGAGATATGTATATATAAAATTATTCCTGAAAGTATGGTGAAGATCGGATAAGAAATAGCCAAGTTATTCAATTAATTTCGCTAGATTGGCCGTTGCCCCGACTGTGCATAGGTGCGAATTGAATAGAAATTACAATATAAACACATACCAGACATTAAAGGATTACTTTTTTTAATTATATTTAGTAATTGCAATAATCAATTAATTCAATTATCAAAAGGAAGAACGCCAGCTTTCTGGCCATGTGCCTGAAGCATTTATAGTTACATATGTACAGCCTGATACTTTAGTTTAAATGGATTTAAGAAAAAAATTTTTGCAACATCATTGTAATAGAATAATGTTTAATTACTCTAATTTGTTGTGGTAAGAGTCTCTTTGCAAAAATACAATGCTACATACTTATATACAAAATATTACCGAGCAATAGGATGAAAACCCACACATTTACCAAGGTATCACTAGTAGTAGTCATTTGACTAGAAATTGTATAGTGTTCTTTTGATACTTTTTTTACCGTCGAACATCGAAAGTCCCAAAATCTTAAATTTCTTGGAGCCACACAGTTGTGATGACTCACGCTACAAATTAGCCAGTAAAACCCTTTCATTCATCTAGTTCCTTCACTAAGTTTTTCTTGCAACCGTAACGGATTGGTTACTCTTTTATGTATGAACTTTCATTATTTTCAATTCTAAATTCATTTGGAAAATGTTACGTAAGCGTACAACAATTTTAAGCGAAAATCATGTGACCGAACCTATCCATAAAGAAGACAATATATCGCACACCCACTTCAAAAGTGACACAACTCAAAATTTTTTTGAACAAACATTTGTAAAATAACGTATAGAGCATAGAGTAGAAAATCCTTACAGGTAATGCTCTAGGGTAAGCTACAAGAGTTTTTTTATTTTACACTAGAAAATCCTAACCTTTGAGTTATGACTTTTTAATAATATTTTATTTCAATGATTACCGAATTATTTTAAGTTATGTTACTTTTGCTAAATTTCGTCAAAAGTGTCACAATTTTAATTAGGAATATTTTGCATTGAGCTGATCAAGTATCATAAAACTTCTCGACATGAAGAGAGACCTGTTTTTTTGGCAACAGTTAACAACAACCAAATATACTGAGCTTTTGCTTATTGGTAGATGTATAACGTACTCAAATCTCTGAGTCATACTTCCATTCAGCTGCTCCTTGGAGTCATCACAGGACACTGTGCCTAGCGTCCATGCTCGTAAATGGCTTGTGCCGTGTCTTTTCGCCGATGCCGGGTCTTTGGGGTTTTGCTTGAGCAACGTAGCAGAAGTTACATTATCGGATCTGCTAAACTTCATGTTGAAGTAGTATACGAGTCTCAAATTCTTCTCGATGATCAAATAATCGTAATATATATTTGCCTTTAATTCAAGTTGCCTTCACAGCGATCAGCGACGGACTGAAAATGTTGCATGCAAAATAAATAAGTAGATTCTGCAAATCGGCAGGTGCGTTCGGTTGCAGCATTTATCACAAGGCACATTGAATAAAGTAGTAGCAGTAACCCAGCTGATTCATCTTTTTTCTTAATCACGGTTAGGTTGATTGGAACGGAACGGAAGAGTAACACCAGCTTGTTTTTTACATCTTTACATCTGTTTTTTGTCCGTCAACCGCAACAAGGCACAATACGCATTTTATGTTGGCACTGCTATCCCTTCCTTTGAGTCGATCCAAAACACTAACAACATGCCGTATTGTTTTCTTTGTTGTAGTTGTACTACTACTTTATTCAATGTGCCTTGGATTAATAATTATCACTTCGGCACTTCGCTGCAGCGAAATCATTTAAGAGCGGCGGTTTTTTGGGAATGGGTGTGTAATCGTCAGAGTGCGACATCCATTTGCGGGGCGGACGGTCGTAGCGGTCGCGCGGCAACAGTTGTCAGCGAAACGGTCACTGCAGACGGATGCAATGCCATATTAAACTGCTCATGGAACATGCAATGCAATGGTGATTAATCATAAACACGTCACCAACACTAGCAACAGTAACAGTCACAGCAGTTGGTGCGGCGCCGGTAGCGAGTGCGGCGCGCAGCGATGTGACGAGTACGCGCCGAGCTGAAATGTTGTGAAAAGTAAATCTAATTACGCGAAAACCATTTCAAATGGCCAATTTTTCAAGATACTTATCTAATTAATGGCCTCTGTCTTGTCACGTTTCTTAGGTGCCGACTTATATGTACACACAGACGCGCTAATGCGAAATGAGCAGCCACGGCAACCAAGGCGCGCTTGCCGTTTGCCACTTGCTGCTCGCGCTGTAAATGAGTTATGGGAACAACAATAAATTGTTCATCAAAGAAGAATTTAGTAGACGAGGCCGATGGCGTTAGCTTTGTAAATTCAACACACGGAAATTACCGGGCAGGTTTGCGGCATGCGCGCTGCTCAAGGCATGCGATATCGTTTTGGGCGGATCAGCTATTAATATTTATTGCAGCCGTGTATTTAAGTGCTTTGGAAATTAAGTACGTACGGCTACAAACGGAACCCAGTAGATGCAAATGTGAATGCGCATAGCGGTCGGGAATTGCATTGCCCAACGCACTTACAATAGAACGGCGGTGGTTGTGCTTCCTGCACATTTCACAAGTAGATTGGCACTTCATCAACACACCGGACGGATCATTAATTGACCACGGAATGGGGAACTTGCGGAAATTATTCTCTTTGGTAACGACGCATTGCGATTGCCGCTCTGTCTAATCTAGTCACCTGATGACAGTTCTGTTATTCAATCTAATGATATGATAATGACAGTTTTCTAAAAAGATCCCATCAAATGATGTTCTCTTATATGAATCATATTCAAGAATTTTCTTGAGCATTCCTATTGAATTGTGCTCCGCCCACTTATTGTACACGAACGTGGTAAATCGGTTGAATTTGTGTTATATAATATATACTAGCAGCACCCCGTGGCTTTGCGCGCAAATTTCAAGTCAATGGGCCCCAAGTTTCTTCATACAACCCTTCAGCTCATGTTTTGCCCATTTAAACCCCGGATTTAAAAAAAAAAACTGACTTAGCGAAAGTTTCATTGAAAATTTGAGTCACAAAAAATTTGCCACTCCCCATGTCCAACCCCCATCAAATTCCACATTAAAAATTTGTGTTGTATGGGCCGTGCCATGCCCCTCTCCCAATACCCACTCCATTCTCCCTGTCGAAGGGCACGTCTAAGCTGTATGTGCCAAATGCCAAATTTATGTGTGACCTGTAGTTCTAAAGTTATTCAAAATATTTTGGGCGCTTTTAAAGTCCCACGCCCCTTTCCAACCCTTATACACAATTTACCAGTAAAACAACATACCTAAACGATATCCCTGTACCAAATTTCAATGCTGACTGATCTATAATTCCAAAGATATTCCATATTTAAAATTTAGGTTGTATGGGAGGTGCTACGCCCATCTGCCGACTCGTACCAGGACCAAAATATGTCAGGTAGTCTGTAGATTCATACATCTAAATTTTTTTCTATTTCAAAGTTCTGAAAGTTCAAAATAGAAAATTTAGTTAAAAGAAGACAATTTTCCTCTTTCATATGATACCCATATCTTCATCATTGCACAATCGCAAATATTTTAAAAAATATTTGAATTGTGTATATCCTTAAAATTTTAAAGTCCTTTAAGAAGTTTTTTGGGTCAGAAAATGAAAGCCAGGATATTATAAATTACCTCTAGTTTCACGTCTATATCAACATTTGGATGGGTCTCGGCAAAATAAAAAAAATTTTTCGCACGGTGTAATAAATGAAAAGTTGGTGTTTTCACTCCGTGCATCAAAACTTTGTCATTTTTCTTTCAATTCTATTGATATTAGGCTTAATATTTGCTCAAATATCATAATATATCTTTCATCTTAGATTTTAAAACCAGAAGAGATAATTTATTTTATTTATAAAAAAACCATTCGAGGATGTATAATTTTTGAAAATGGTCAACAAATTCAATTTTTTTATTAAATTTCATCGTCAGTAACTTCCCCAAATCTCATCCGATTTTGACAATCTATATATCGTTGGAAAGGTTAGTTAATAACCTTCTGAACAACGGGTCAGTCGGTTGTGTTAGTCAGATGGTTGGTTTACGAGATATGTTCTCATAACTGAAATAAGAGGAAAAAACGTGTTTTCGAAGATTTTTCGAAAACGCTTCTTAAGAAAATGTTTTGATTTTCAGTTTCGTGTTCAGCAGCCGAAGATTAGTATAAAAAATACTTTCATTTTTAGGAGCATTTTTCGTGTCGAGTAGTGTTATTTGTTTAATTATGGTTTATATGACTATATAATATGTCAGATGAGCGACTGCGTTTGGGACTGAAAGAGAACAGTCTTTACTTTAGCGACCCTTGTAGATTCTTTTAGAACCTAGTTTATACTGGCATAGATATACTGTAAAACATTTAACTTGATACGTATAAAATCTTTTTTCTTAAAGGTCTTAATACCTGCTTTATGAAATGTAATTTTCACATCCCGTGAAAACATTTTGATTTGATTACAAAATTATTATATTTAATGCATTTTTCATTAATTATATATTTTTATCATGAATGAAAATATAAATCAAGAATATATTTTTGTTGTTCTTGCACGCAGTTTCTCCTCTTCGCCATCGATCATCAACTTACGCATCGACCACCTGCAAACTATTCGATAGTCGTTGCCAAAATGAAATGGCCCGAAGATCATACAAAGTACCACACAGCTCTCACAGCTTAATTCATGTGTGAAAAATCGATATGCACAACAAATTTATGAAGGAAACAGCAACACACAAATTATTCAAGCTTTTAACCATTATTTCTCTTTTCTTGATCAATACCATCAATACCATCTTGAAATACCAAAAATTGCCAAAAGTTCCTTAATCAATTAAACCGCCTCTGTAGCCCAGCGTGCAGTGCACTGGACTCCCATTCCAAAGGATTAGATTTTCATATCCAGAAGGCGCACTAGTAAAACAATAACAATCGTTTGGACTATCGAAAATATGTCGCAGCGCATTAATCCAAAATTTTTCCAAAATCACGCCCTTCGCAACCCAGGGGACATTTAGCGGACAATAAATGGCAGCCCCATAACTGCTAGTGATAGTGTTATCATCATGGCAGAACTCTAATCGACTAACGTAATCAACAGAAGATTGAAGCCTTGTTGAGGGCCTAAGCTCCCAAGCGGACTAAACAAGGAGACAAATAAATTAAATAAGTTTAAAACCTCTCTACCAAAACTTTTAATATTACAATGTATATCATGAAATGTAAATTTCATACAATTTCCTGCATATGAAACCCGATTGAAACCATAGCTAGGTTTCGGGTTTTTGTTTTGTGAGTCTGAGTTGTAGACAGGCTTAGTTACCCCGGAAGACAATTTTACTTTACTTTACTCTTTGACTGACAATTAAAAAATGTAGTTCAGGAAATAGAGGACAACCTTATTTATATAATAGAGTTAATGCCGATCCCGAAAACCAAGTGTTTAAATAAGTAAGGAGCGAACGCTCTGCCTCTACTTCAATCATTTTTAGTTTCTCGTTTTTATTTATATAAGTATGTAGATAGCACCTACCTATACCTATATCCAGCTGTTCAGAGGGAGCTCACCTAGGCTCATTGTGATGCCACATAATTCGGACTCAAATACCCTTACTGATAAGACCAGTTGAAGCTCCCTACGAAATTAAATACCCCAAGTAAGAGTGAAAGTGTATAGGAAATGGAGTATATTTTCCTCCTCCTACTCCTCATCGAACTGCCGGTTCCATGCGTTAAGAAACAATCGCTTTGGCTCTTTGGTACCAGATTTTTGCGAAAATCAGATAGAGTTAAATAGCCTGCAGCGAAATCTAGCGAATATAGGTAGGTAAAGTAATATCTATTCTATGTTAGAAAACGATCAGTTTGCTTAAAGTGTGTAATAACTACATCAAAACATTGTAATTGTAAGATTGAGTGACGTCCGACCGCGATTTAGTGCCGAACTCGATTGCGTTGCTGGCAAAACACCACTGTGATAAAGTTATTGGCCAAACATTATTAGCACCGAACCCACGTGGAGCCTACGCACAACGAGACAGCCGCAGCGCTTGCCGCTTGCGAGCAGCACCGTCTGGTGTTAATGATTTAATTAAAGTTCATGGACCGTGTCGCTCATTCCTTTGGAGTTTCTCGCGACACAAAAACGCCCGTGCCCAATCAAAGGAGCACACCGATTTCGCACAATCGGGATTTAATTTGGAAGGCATTTAGTCTTGTTGCGCAGATTTGAGGCTTTATATCATACCAAAAGGGCATAAAAATATTTTGAATAATGCGCTCCGAGTGCGCGTTCGCGTGCAGATGCAGCACTCGCCGGCGTCGGTACCGGCAACGACGTTGCTCAATCTGATTAATATGCGAAGCGGCGACATGGTGTGCAGGATAAAAGCTGGCTTGCTATTGGGCTGGTGGAATTCTGTACTTGTGTGTTTGTATGTCAGTCGTCCTGCTGACTGCGGCGCGGTATTATCGCGGCAACCGCAAAAATGGCCAGCGACAGCGTGAGCACCGGCCTCGGAGTCGGCGAAGCAGCTGACAACACTTTGGCGCTCTGACATTTCCATTAAAAGCGCAACAAAAACCAGTGGCATTTTGAATTTGACGAGATGTCGCGATCAACGTCGCTGTCACTGAATCACAACTTAACAAGCAACCATCACTAATGGCCCCCGAATGCGCCGAATCGGTCGGATGCGCCAAATGCGGCGAACGGCTCGAATTGGCCAAATCGAACAACAGAACCATGAAACACAAAATTATTAAATGCATTTCAATATGACGCGCATTGCTGACATATTTGCGACTTATACTGAGTGCTGCTGCACTGTCGCCGCCTCGCTGCCGTGACCTGCGGAATAACTAAAACGTACAACCACGCCAGCAGCAGCAACTGTGATCCAGCTAGCAAAACGCTGTATTTGTATTTTGTTCGTGTTGCTCCACAGCAAACTGAAGAAGTGCCAAAGTGGCAAAATGACGAGACGATCACGATCGCAGCGGAGATGCCGCGAACGACGCGATGCGGCGCAACCCATCCGTCCGGTACATCAACGGGCGTCAATGACTGTTTATGACAACGGAATGCGGCATAATCGGAATCAACAGTCGACGGCGAACGGTGTCCCGCCGCCGCGAATAGGAATAAAACATTGGTCGGAATGCAGTGTGATCGACGGTGATTGCAGAAATTCCCCGGAGACCCGAATAAACGCCGGCGCGTCTCGGCTGTGCTGCATCGATGTAAATTTGTTGAATACCTGAAATTCACCGAGCCCGCCGCATCAGCCCGACTTTGTCCCAATCGGATGGCTTTTATGAAGTTATTTGAAAATAATAAACTGCTTTATGGACAAAAACCGAAGCAAGAAATACGAAAAGCAAAAACTGCGGACAGCCAAAGTGCGATGACATATCAGTTCTAATGCCTCCCGTCATGATTGGGTTATGAAAATAATTACTTATTTAACTAGCATAATTATTTACCGACATTTTTAAATCCATACAGTTGCAGTTCTTCGTGTTTAGTTTACTAGCCTTCTGAGCGTGACTGCCATACTCGTTTTGAGGGGAGAAAGTCAACTGCTAGAAGAAGCTACGCGGGATCGATTTCGAAGGAATCGTTTTGAAGCCGAACGTTTTTCACGATGCGCTTCTAATATGACCAAACATTTTGGTTGGTTTCAAAAGTAAGTAATGACTAGTGATGTGGAGTATCGATACCTTTAACTTTAAATTATACACACAATTTTATTTACCACGAACACACAATTCGTTCTCGCAGACTGTGTATATATGTACAATTATGTAGATGTGTCAAAAAATTCAACGGATTCTAATTTATTTAGTTGAGTGGACTATGCTACAGTAAATAAGGTCAGAAATGACAAGCAAAGATTACACTGAGCAACAGCCAAAATTTTTCCGAGTTCTAGTAAACCTTTTCTAAAGGATTTTTGGACGCTGATCACAACTGCGTACGTAGTTTTTTGATTGTTTGAGCGGTTTGTAATTTATTGGTGGTTTTTGCTAGGAGGTCTTTTTCACGATTTTTCATCTTTGAATTTTTATTGCATTTATAATATGTTGAAAAACACGATAATTTTTTTATGACACAATAACGAATCCTCAAGCTATAATTTTGACCATAGTCGATTTCGATTGGTCAAGGGTTAACACGGCTATGGCTCTTCAAAGTTCAATTTTCGCGAATTTTTTATAAAAATTCATTTAAATTCGGGGTTGCAATTTTCAACTAGGTTTTAGTGTGCAATGTATAGTGTAAGATTGTAACTTAAACTTATAGAACAGATTTTTTGTATTGCATGTGCCATTCTCGGCCTATACTCATTAGAGTGTAAATGCTACTTTACCTTCTGAACACGTGTTTGTATTGAAATCTCCTAATACTCTTCGCGTCATTGACGAAAGTATCTAAAGTATTTTCGAAAGCGTCAATATTTGTCGTTTCAAGGGCATTAACAAAATTTTAATTGGTTCATTGCTGTAGGAGCTATTGTAAAAAGAGTTGCATCACACAAGTAAAAATTTCAACCACACACACTTAGCAAACTACTTGCTGTTTTTCCATATTTCATTGCGACATATTTTTAGGGACAAAAAATTCAAAATTCGAAAGCTGAAAATTTTATGAATTGAGGGCATTTGTTGAATGTGAGCATTTTTATACTGTTGCCTAAAATTGTGCTCCAATATTATAGCTCAAAAGTAAATCCTTGCTTTTGTTGCTGAATTTATGAATGGAGAACTTACATCTTTGTACACATTTTCTATTACAAACATCGTATTTCAACAATTTCTTTTTTAATTGAAAGCCCCAACATTCTTCTTTCACTGTATGGTAATATATATTTTTTGTAAGCAACATTCTTTTGTGTATTCGCAATCTTGCAAAGTAACTGAAAATTTGCAAATGAATAACTCCTGTAAATTTGAACCGATTTTAATGTTTTAAATTTTAAATACATAGTTAGAGTATTGTTAATCTATGATAAAAAAATGGCATTTAAGACTTCAGGTTTGTAGGAGCTACATGCATGTAATGGTCAAAAAACATGTAAAACGCCCTCCAAGGAAAACCATCAATATTTCCTAAGCCGCTCAAACAATCAAAAAACTAAGTACGCAGTTGTGATCAGCGTCCAAAAATCCTTTAGAAAAGTATGGTTTGATTTCAGGAAAAAAAAATAATGTCGATTTTGTTGCTCTGTGTTATAAATCGGAACATAGAAACCCTCCTTTTCAACTGGTAATGGTAGGATATAAACTTTTGAACTCTTTACCGGAAGAAATCGTAAATCATTGTTAATTCATTTATAAATTGTTCATTAGACATACAATTTGTTGTTGTAATTATACGACGTATGATGTGTGAACTGAAATTTATTTTATTGAAAATAATCACCCAATATTTATTAATAGTAGAGAATAGTTGTTGGCCTTTCTGAAAATCAGTCAGAAACGACAAATTTTGAGGGAAAACAAATCGCGAGTTGTATACGAAGATAATACGTCTTCACACAGAGTGACAGCAGCGACGAAGCTAAAATTCGATTGAAATCATAAAGCAAAACTCGTGGAATTACCAGAAAGTACATATAAAAAAATTTCCAAGACTGAAAAAGCGCTAATAAGTGCGTTGCCTCAAAGGATAGTACTGACTTTATAACAACGGTTTTATTTTGTTTGGTTGCATTAATCATGGGACTAGTTTAAAAGCGACAGAGTAAATATTGGAATGAAAGTTAAACAATTCCTGGTCGTTTTTGACATCAACAGCAAGTAGACATTTTCATTCAGCTGGTCTTTAGATAACATTGAAACGTGGGTCACAAAAACTTAGAACGCCTACTTTAATTTTTCCCATGTGGAATATTAAAGGCGCGAAATTTGCGTTCACTGCTCTGGCTACTTTTCTAATTTATTTGCGTCTAACTTAGTGCAATAACTGTAGCGATTTTTATTGTTTACGTACAAACAAGGTGTTAAAAGCAAAATGTTGAAAAATATTGGATGAAGGCTATCTAAAGAAGTTCTCTTCTCATCGTAGTTGTTGTTTATTTAATACTATGAGTGTATAACAGAACAAGAAAAATTGAAATCATAACAATTTGTATTAAGGCCAAACCTTGCCCCAAAGTCATTGCACAAGCATGAAATCTAATTTTTTTTTATAATTCAGATCATGCCGTACACAAATTTGTTAACTGCCCAAAATATACGAATATGGAAATTCTGAAGGGCTACCAGGAACACGTACACTGATTTAAATACTTGGTAAGTAGATCGTATTCACAATAATACAAAGTTTGTTTGACATTGTATTATATTTCCTTATAATATTTTGTTATTAAATTCAAAAATACATAAAGTTTCGGTGAGGCGAGAAAACAAATCTAAATGAAATTTTTTGAATGAAATGAAATGCATTTTTTTTTTCGTGCAATTTCCTGCTGGGAATCACTTGTGGTGAAATCAAATTACGTTATCGTGAATGAAATTTAGTATCTACGTACTAGAGAGCTGCATCGGATTACTTTTTACTGCACATGAGAAGTTTGTTGTCGGATACGTATGCTTCACTTACTCGATCGCCGTCGAGTATGTATACTGCTCTTACTCGCTCACTTGCTCACGCGTAGAGAAGAGAAGAGAAGCACAGAATTTCGGATAACAACGAGAAGGAAGCCGCGAAAAAGCGGAAGCCGAAAAATCGGAACATGAAAAAATAGGAACATGTAAAAATAGGAACATAATAGCAAAACTTCCGCGAGTATGAGGTACCTTCCTACGGAAGCTCGAGAATTTTTTCAGCTTCAAGGTCAACGGCAGACAAGATATTGCTGCTGCTAATGGCGTTGTGGTTGGACTTAGAATGTTTTTGCTATGTTTATGCAGTTACTGCATTGCAGTAAATTGATTTAAAATCTTAAAATATAGTTATATTATTTATTATAGTTATATGTATTATTAATTTTTCAATACTTATTGTAATTAAATATTTTTAAATCAATATAAATGAAAATTAAAATATTTATTTATTAGTTATTTTATTTATTTATTCCTTTATCATCCTGTAATCAAAATTCGAGCGATTACGCGTGGAAGCTGAAATCAATGAATGTTGTTAATGTGGGAAGGGAAAGGTTTTTTATAAATTAATATTTACAATAACATATATTTGTTCATATTATTCGTTAAAAATAACTAAACAAATATAAAATACAAAAAATTATGCTTCGCGCAATGCGCGCAATGCTTTGCAACATTCCTTTGAAGCACATTCAACTCAAACTTCACAAAGTATTTGCGGTACCTCATGCAGTTTCAAATCTTCCGACATACTCGACACCTTCCGCGAGCATTTGCGCTTCCTCATGCAGTTCAAACCTTCCGACATACTCGACAGCTTCCGCGAGTAATTGCGTAGCAACGAGAAGGAAGTCTGCTAGCGTCGATTCGCAACGAGAAGCTGCTCGCTCAGCGTCGAGTAACAACGTGCAGTTACTCGACAATTTAGAGGTACCGAAAAATGAGTACCTTTTTTTCGGCTTCTCTTCGGATACGTGTTCCGTTTTTAAAACTGCACGTGAAGGCATCGAGTATAAATGGATTTATGCAGCTCTCTACTACGTACTAACAAATGCGCTTCTAAGGGAGATGGGCAGGTGATACGTGGGGAGGCATACGAAAACGCACACAGCACACACGCGCGTATCTACGTGTACATATGTATGCATAAATGTACTTGTATATCCATATTAGAGTCCTGCACGAGTATGCATTTTTGCTATTCGAAAACATTCAAATGCTTTTGAATAGAATACTTCACTTCATCTCTGCGGACCGGTCCGAATGAATACGAGTACAGCTCTCTTCGAGTACGAGTAAGCTCCGAACATAAACGAGTAGACGTACACTATTTATTCATATTCGCTCGAAGCGGGAAACGAGGACAAAAGCATTCGAATAATAGTACACATTGCTTCGAATATATTCGAATATGCAGCCGCCGTGGCTCAGTTGGTTAGTGCGTTGGACCGCGAGTCGAAGGCAGCGACCCAGGTTCAAATACTGCCTGTAATAACACCTAAAAAAATAACGGGAAAACTCGTTCTCTCTTTCGATGGCTGTCCTCTCAGCTGGAAATGGCAAACCTCTGAGAGTAAAAATTGCTTATGAAAGAGCTCCCAACCTGCCGTTCGGAACCGGCATAAAACTGTAGGTCCCTTCCACCCGCGTACAAATTCACACGCACAACACGGGTGGTTGCGGGAAGCTAGGCCTTAGTCTCGCGTAAGCGGGCTGTCGTGCCAGTGAATTATTATTAAATTATTATTATTACTCGTTTTATTATTTCTAAGATTATTTAGAAATATTTATGTTATATATAAATATTTATTTATTTGTTATGCTACTTTCTTCAATAATTTCCATTTTGCGTATTAACTAATAAGCCACTTCAACAGCACCACAAGCATACACATGGAAAAGTGGCATACTGCGCATACAAATATTCGATGAAACTGTTGATCTTCGAATACTTCGCAAAGTTCTCGATTACCGAATACGAACACTGCAGTATTCGCTTCTCACCGAATACGAGCACTGCAGTGTTCGCTATTCACCGAATATGAATAGAAACGAGAAGCGACGCTCGCTGGTTCTCGTTTATATTCGTTTCGTTGTACACATTCTTCGAATACCAACTACCCGTACAGTATGTACAGTAGTGTAGCCGCCAAAATGAATATATTCATGCAGGACTTTAGTCCATATAAACGGACTATGGTGTTCCCCGTTGTCGTTGCGCAGCTGTCTAAGGGTTGAATTGACAAAAACGTGTAATGTGAATAAAGCATTTTATTGAGCGGATAAAATGATGAGGACACTTTGTCGACATTCAATTTTAACACATTTCGCTCAGGTGAACCTCAACTTCGGATGAAACTTTTCTTTTGCAGGCACAATTCAAACATGACATGTTCATTCACTGGATGTGTGCGGTTTTGTACGTGTAAAGCACATATTTATTTTGGCTTTAATGGATTTTTTTACAATACTTCTCGACACGGATCACACTAAGCGATCTCTTACAAAATCGATATAAAGTAAATGTTTTGTTTCGTTTAGTTCATAAATATGAAAATGCAGTATTCAAGGTGCGCAAACTTTATCCTTTATTATTATTATATCTGTTAATATATATATATATATATATATATATTAGGGCGGGTTAATTTTTTTTTATGAAGCGTATAGCAAAAACGTAATCTATAGGTGATTCTGAGAAATTTTGCTCAAGAGACCATAGCTCTAAGTCGGATTTGGAGCCCCCCAAAATTTCAAAGTAGATATGTTTCAATATACTATATACATAGAATAATTTAATTAAATTCGTCATAAAATCGGATAGAGTTATAGTAGAATTCTCAATCTGGGCTTGTTTGAAAGGTATTTTTATCACCTTTCAGAATCTGTATTGATACCAATATTTTTTTTTATTTTTAGTAGACATATTAGGAATTTTTTGTCGAAAAAAAAAAAAAAAATTGATCGTAATAAAAGTTGTTGGAAATTATCTGAACTTTCATAATCTGCAAAAAAAAAAATTATCGAAAAAAATCGAAGAAAATTCGGAATTTATTAGTTAAAAGTTCATGTTAGGCTATTTTCCGACAAAAAATTCCTAATATGTCTACTAAAAATAAAAAAAAATATTGGTATCAATACAGATTCTGAAAGGTGATAAAAATACCTTTCAAACAAGCCCAGATTGAGGAATCTACTATAAGTCTATCCGATTTTATGACGAATTTAATTAAATTATTCTATGTATATATTGAAAAATATATATATATACAGTATATAATTATATATATACAGTGACGCACACAGGGGCGGTTTTGGGGTTCAAACCCTCCAAATTCAAAAATTACTAATGGAAAATTTGGTTTAAAATATTGAACTCAAAAGTTGTACGCAAAAACCCCGCAAAATGAAATCCTCTGTGCACCACTGTATATATATGTATATAATACTAACGAGCAGTGATTACCAAATTTGAAGATGGAAAGAACACGATGATGGCAACTACGAATTGGGCAGCTCCTTTGGAAAACACCAGCGTATACCCACAACCAGTCCAAACCTGACGGAAATCGAAAATGCAGTAAAGCAGCTGAAAAAGAACAAAGCAGCAGGTGTAGACGGCATTCAAAACGAGATAATGCAGGCCAAACTGCAAACCGCAGGCGAAATTTTGTACACTTACATCTCTGCTGCTTGGATTTATTGTGAAATTGTCAAAGAACGGCGACATGCGGGACTGTGGCAGCTGGACAGGAATTTCCTTACTACACACCATCTACAAAATTATAGCCACAATAATATAAATCAGACTAGGATATGTCGAAAGCTCACTACTAGACGAACAAGCTGGGTTTCGTCCTCATCGAAGCTGTGTTGACCAAGCCAACACACTCCGCATCACAGTAGAACAATCAGTCGAGGCATTGGACACAATTAAACGGAGCGCAGTATGGCTTGCATTAAGTAAAAAAGAGGTTCCGAAAAGCTGGTTCGCCTTATAGCACTGTACGCGACCTCGGAATTAGCAGTCCTTCACAACGGAAGCATCAGTGAACCATTGATAACAAATACTGAAGTGAGGCAAGGTTCGCCGTTATGGACAAAGTCATGTGCAAAATAACCCAGTTTAGCAGAGGTATAACATGGAACCTCACTAGGAACCTCACTTGAAGACAAATCACTTTCTCACAAACTCACCGACATGCGCGCGAAGGCGGACAACTTAGTCGCACACAGGTTGCATTCATTTGCAGAATATGCTGGGCCAAACCCAATCCTCTAGCAGCTAACGAAGGAAGAATTTTTACACAAGCGGATAAACCGAAGAAAATGGCGATGGAAGGGGCACGCGGTAAGAGCTCACGGACGCGGAGTACCGAAAAACACCTGAAGGAAGTTAATTCTACGGAATAAATAAGGGGAAAAAACTACTACTAACCTATCGAGATTTTGGTTCTCCACTTTGTTATCATATCCTAGTGTACATATGTAGAAAACCCAGTTCTGGGAAAATTTAGCTTGCTCTGGCGATGAAACTACTCGCTTAGGCATATTTAACCTTGGTGTAAGGTTTTGGAGTTAAAATTATAAAGGTGTCATTACGTGCTGGAAAAGGTATGAAAAGTAAATAGTGCTGTGAATATTGTTTTTTAAAAACTTTTTACCTTAAATGGACCATAGGGACTGATCAAGTGGCTCTTATCAAATTACTTTTTTAACTCTACACTAGGAGAAACGCGGCAACTAGTTTTAAGTTTTGGCTTATAATTTTGAGGGCCCAGTAATGGATCATTTTATGTTTGAGCACGTCGGTGAGCAAAAAAACCTGTGAAACCTGCTTTTCCGGAAACTTGAAGACTACAGAAAGCTGATTTGACCTTCAATTGAAAAACGACTAATATATATACAATTTTTAATTTATCCAGTTATCTAATAGGTTATCTATTTCAAATACGTATTAGGTAGGTATATGTTTATTGTACAAGTAAAAAAAGTTTCAGGATAAAATATGCAAAGGGGGGGAGGGGGCCATCGAGCAATGGCGGCAGGACTTCCTTACTCGCGGAAGTCCTGCCGCTGTTTGAGATGACTTGAAACCCAAAAATGACATTTTTTCTTATTCTGTATCCTTTTGTCTATGGCTGGAACTAGGATTTTAAAAAACAAATGAAAAATGAAGGATATATGCGATTTTGACTAAAAAACTCAATTTTTACCTACTTTTTTCAATTCAAATTTCTATTTTTAATGAGAAAAAATTATTATTTCTTGAAGATCCTAGTTCGTGCCATAGATAAGACTTTGATAAATGACTGTTTAAAATTTCGTAGCTATTGCTCAACTCGTGTGGCCTAAATCACTTCCGCAAGGTCAAAAAATGTAGTTTTGAGAAAAACGCGTTCAAAGTTTTGCTTCAGCAGCTCGGCGCGCTCGACACCGCTACCTGTTTCGATAAATTGCTTCCGTAATTCGAAAGATTTCAACTTCAAATTTTGGGAGCGTATTCTACAATCATGTATTAATCCAAAAATGCATGAAAAAAAAATCGATTTTTTTACCGCACAAGGTAGAAACCCCCCTTAACCCATTGTTGGGCCGGTTAAATTTTGATTTTCGAGATATTATAAAATACGTGTCGAATAAGTTTTGATCTAGAATATTTTCAGGAAGTTCAAATTCAATATGTTTATTAAATCACGTTTCTTCATACAACACTTTAACCCATGTTTTGCCTTTTTAGACCCCGAATTTAAAAAAATCCCGTCTTGGCGAAGATTAATTCTTCAAGATGTACCTACAGTCCAAAATTCATGTTTGTAGCTTCAGCGGTTTGGGCTGGGCGATGATAAATCAACCAATCAATCAGTCAGTCAGTCAGGATAAACAATCTATGTATAAAAAAATGGAGGCGGTACCACGTCCCTTGTCAAAAACCCACCCTATTCTCCCTGTCGAAGGACACGACCAAATCGTTAGTTTGTACCGAGTGTCATTAATGTGAACGCTCTAGTTCCAAAGTTACACCGGAATTTAAAAAGTGCCATGACCTTTGTCCAACGCCCATTAAATTTTACCGGTGGAACGTCATGTTTACGCCATGATACTGTAACAAATTTCAATGCTGTCCGACGTATAATTCTGAAGGTATTCCATATTAAAGAATTGAGTTGTATGGGCAGTACCACGCCCCCTTGTCAAAAACCCACCCCATCCCCCTGTCGAAGGACACGACTAAATAATAAGTTTGTACCGAGTGTCATTGATGTAACCTAGTGTCCGACCGAAACCACTTCTTTGGGCCGAAACCGAAACCGAAACCGAATATTCGGTTTTTTTTTAATATTCGGCCGAAACCGAAACTTTCTAGTTGAAATAAAAATCACCATATCAAGCACTTTTTTCCACAAACGAATTTAACATTAAGTAAATAAAGAACAAACAAACAAACATGACATAAATAAATAAATAGTTATTAATAAAAACAATTTATTCATTTTTTAAAAACGTAAACAAGAAGAAATCACCCTTTCGTACCTTACTCGATAATATTCAAAATTAAATAATTTAATATTATATGCTAAAAAAAGAAGTTTATTTACATTGCTGGCATCTAAATTACTCCTCCTTTTACTATATATCTGCTACACAATAAAATGTAAAAAATATTCTAGAAAGTTTCGGTTTCGGCTATTCGGCCATTTTTTGGCCGAAACTGAAACCGAAACCGAAACCACTTATTTGGGCCGAAACCGAAACCGAATATTCGGTCGGACACTAATGTAACCGCTCTAGTTCTAAAGTTACACCGGATTTTTAAAAGTGCCACGCCCCTTGTCCAACGCCCATTACATTTTACCAGTGGAACGACACTGTACCAAATTGCAATGCTGTGCGACTTATAATTCCGAAGATATACCATATTAAAAATTTAGGTTGTATGGGAGGTGCCACGCCCACCTGCCGTGCAAACATGTAACGTCGCTATAAACCACCGCACTGACATCTACTATCACACACAAAAAAAATGTTGCCGAAAGAATGAACCGTTTTCGCGAACACTGGCTACACACAAAATGTTAAGTTTTTTTATATATGTTATGTACATATATACACGGTGGGCGGAAAGTTTCTGCATACAAAAAACCACCGTTAAGGATCATTTGTATTGCTTTTCAAATATTTTTTTATTTAAACCACTAAATCATACCTAAGCAAAATTCAATTGATCATTAATATTGTGTATGTGTGCCATTTTTTTCGTAGCACTCTAGGACTTGCTTACGGAAACTTTCGCACAACACCGACGTTTCGGCCAATGATATGGCATCCCACTCTTGTTTTACTCTCTCAATGAGTTGAATTCTATTGGCAGGTTTTGGACTCCGAAATAATAAGTCTTGAATCCTGGACCAGATATGTTCAATAGGATTAAGATCTGGCGAGTTTCCTGGCCAGTCTTCCCATACTAGCTTAAATAGACTTTTAGCAACACTTATTGACTGATTCGCCGTATGACATCGCGCACCGTCCTGCATTAAAATCGCTGTAGATCTACGAGGGAACTGCTTAGGATTTTCAAATCATCACATTATTGGTTATTTCCCCATTTCGTTTTCAAATAAAACAAGCAATCAGAATTTTAAGTATATTACAATTTAAACGATGTATGCAGAAACTTTCCGCCCACCGTGTAGATAGTTTTTCGTTTCAACTTAACAACTTGTGAAACTTGTGCAAAGCTTGTGGAAGGTTTTATAAATAGTATTGCGTTATCCGTATATTTAAATAGTTATTGAGTATTGAGAAGTGACATCATAAATCCTACATATTTAGTTTTAATATACATTTATTTTATGTTATTATGGAACAAATACATAGTACTTATTTAGAAACTGTAATGAAATACGCGAAAGCCTCCCCCAAAAATAAGTTCTATGAGATTGTTAACCGTGGAATACTAATGTTAGTTGATTCGACTAACGTTGCGTACGTCTTGTGAATCGAATTCCAGTGTTAAGGTTCACGCGAAAAAGGAAGAATTGATGAACATTTGTGGGATTTTCTCAACCAAACCACAATAGACAATATAAACGTAAAAGCTGCGGACAAAACCCCGAAAAATAAAGATATTCTTCATTATGAGAGACTATTGTATCAAATTGACGGTCGAACGATATCAAAGTGGCAGTATCGACTATCGATGTATTAAACATTGAATTTTTGGGCATGCTTTCTATAATTAGAGATCTGACTCCAGTGTGCAGACAATCTGCTATACATACACGCCACAAATACATTGTCTGCGCACGAGTACTTGTACCGGCCGGAGTACAATGGCCTCTAGCACAGATATTTTAATTGAGTTTTAATTGTTGGCGAAACCAAAAACCTAGAGTAATGCTTCCGATGAGGGTAATTCATTGCGCTCCGGCTGCAAGTACATTCACGGCAGCATGCCAGCCGAAGTCTTTGTGCTTAAATTTCTTATTTGTTAAACCACTGAGCACATGATTTCATTTCAATTTTGATTCATTCGGGTTAGTGACATAATTTCAGACTTCGTTATCCTTTGTGAAAGAAGATCTTTGATATATTCGACGCAGGCAGGCGATTATGAAGTGAAAAAGCCAGCGGCGAATATTAATTGTGTAGCAAATGTGATGTGCACACGAAGGAGAGAGTATAGTAAAATTGGGGGACGTGATGGTATGAGTTGCGTTTATGAAGTTTGTGGCTACAAGTGATGCGAGAGAATTTTACTCAACATGTTATAAATGCAACAAATGAACGAATAAGCAAAACTGTTCTTTTGATAGTTGTTTTCTTAACGGATAATGAAAAACTTCTAAACTTGATCTATGCATATGGATATACTCTACATATACAGTGAATTCGCGATATAAACATCTTAAAATATGAACAGTTTTCCTACCATTTACTGTTCTAAAATATGAACTTAGTTCTCAAATATGAACAAAATTTTGACTTTAATTAAGATTCGCGAGTTCACTGTACATATAACTTTTTGTCCTGACTTATTGATTTACATCGCCCAGCCAAAACCACTGAAGCTACAAAAAGAAACGTTAACTGTAGGTTTATTTTAGAAAATAAACCTCCGCTATGAAGGGATGTTTTGAAATTCTTGGTCTAAAGGGGCACATTGGTTAAGGTGTTATATAAAGAAACGTGATTTAATGAGCCTATTGATTTCAAACTTGGTGAAAATACTTCAAATCACAAATAACACTGATCAACAGCAAAATGGCTTTTCTGGTTCTGACATCAGTTCTAGGGTAATTAGGGACCGCTGATTTCGAATCCGCAAACCGTTTTGAAAACTTAGTTTCCGTTTTCGCAAAAAATGGGCGTGTCACTTTTTCGGATTTTCCCTGACTTTTTTCACGTTTGGGATTGTAATTTCTAGACCAATAAACCGGTTGACATGATTTTCACTTTGTGGCATTTCCAACACCTCACGGTTTCATTTCCGATGCAATTTATTTTTATAGGTTTTAAAATTCCGCGGCAATTGGACCTCAAAGTCGGAAAATATGGAATTTCAAGGCGTTTTCTTTGATGTTAAAAAACAAACACATTTTTCGTAAATCAATTATCGAGTTATGTATAACAAGAAAGCGGAAACATGAAATTATACAACACAGCCAAATTTTTTGGCGTGAGTCCCATTCTCATCGAAATAATAGCAAAAATGTACCATAGTCATTTTCATAATTTTTGATACTACTTCCTTAAAAAATTAAGGGCCTCAAAATATGCTCTTTTATATATTCCATTCACTGTCTGGAATACAAGCGAAAAACAACAAAATTTTGGATTGCTTCAAACAAAACAAAATTAAAAACTTTGCATGTTTTGAGGCTCTTACTTTTTAAAGGAAAAAAATGGAAATCTGTTCAAAATGACTTTGGTACATTTTTGCTATTATTTCGATGAGAATGGGACTCACGCCAAAGAATTTGGCTGTGTTGCATTACTTGATGTTTCCGCTTTCGTGTTATACATAACTCGATAATTGATTTACGAAAAATGTGTTTGTTTTTTAACATCAAAGAAAACGCCTTGAAATTCCATATTTTCCGACTTTGAGGTCCAATTGCCGCGGAATTTTAAAACCTATAAAAATAAATTGCATCGGAAATGAAACCGTGCGGTGTTGGTAATGCAACGAAGTGAAAATGATGTCAACCGGTTTATTGGTCTAGAAATTACAATCCCAAAAGTGAAAAAAGTCAGGGATAATCCGAAAAAGTGACACGCCCATTTTTTGCGAAAACGGAAACTAAGTTTTCAAAACGGTTTGCGGATTCGAAATCAGCGGTCCCTAATTACCCTAGAACTGATGTCAAACCCAGAAAAGCCGACCAAAAGTCGAAATTTGTTGCCCTGTGTAATTAGACACGTATTTTTCAGTTTTTCGAAAATGTAACGTTGTGATAACAGTTTGTAGCATGATGAAATAAACAAGGTGAACCAAGTAGATGACAGATGTCTCACCCCTTATTTTGAAACATCGCAATTGACAACCAATTTTGTTTTGACATTGAGAGAATATTTTTAACCCCACTCAAAACGTAAAAGCGAAAATATTCTTGTGTCTTAAAATTTTGATCGCGGAAAAAATGCCGAGTACATGCTGTTTGTGCAAGACAGCACGTGGCAACGAAGTGCCCATGTTTTCCGTACCAATGGATGAGGAGCGGGAGAAGAAATGGACAGGTGTGTGCGGCGTAAAGTTCACGACTTTTTCGAAAGTGTAACAAAACTGAAATCATCTGCATTTAAACGAAGGCGACTGCATCCAGATGCAGTTCCTTAAAAAAGTTGACACATCTTCCCGCAACAATCACGTAAATATTTAAAAATAGAAGTTTATACGTATGTATGTATATACTCGTATGTATATGTTTATATATTATTTAGACCTCAAGACAATGTTATCTGTGCAAAAGTCACGACGACGCGTGAAAGGACAATTTATACAATTTGTTGTACTTTTTGTGGCGAGGAATTTCTATTGTGGTGTTGGTCTAAATTCCTTTCACAAGGGGGAAAATGCCGCCGCTAAATACCTAGTAACGAAGCTGGTGTAATTTACAAACAGCTGAAATCTGACGATCAAACTGCTGCCACCCACCCACTACCGCATCGAGGCCTTCTACTTCTACCTTCTACATCTTGTTATTGAATTTTTGATCGAATTATTTTGTTTTTTTAATTTTGTTTAAATGCTTAGTTCTAAAATGTATTCTACATTTGTAAAACACGCGTTTAACTTCTTCTTCTAATGTAAGAGTGTCAAGAGTTTTAATTTTCTTTCTGTTATTGGACAAAGGATCGCCCTGTCTGAATCTTCGAACGGTATCGAATGGGTCGGAGAGGTCACTTCCAACCTTGACGGAGCTGCGCGTATTGCTCAACGTCGCGCTGCAAAGTCTCACGAGCTTTGCAGGGATACCAAGTTCAGACAATGTGGCATATAGGCGATCCCTTATCCGGCTATCGAATGCTGCCTTGTAATCGATAAAGAGATGGTGTGTATCGATTTGACTCTCATGGGTCTTCTCCAGGATTTGGCGTAGAGTGAATATCTGGTCGATGGTGGACTTACCAGGTCTAAAGCCGCACTGATAAGGTCCAATTAGCGCCTTAGCGCTCGTCAGGACCTTGGGAAGTAGGCTGATACCCCTGTAGTTGGCGCATATTGTTGGGTCGCCTTTCTTTAGCACAGCACAGGGCAAAGGGCACTAAGGTTCCAATCGTTGGGCATCCGTTCGTTCAGCCATACTTTGCAGATGAGCTGATGCACCGCCACCGGCCTTGAACAATTCAGCTGGTAGCCTATCCAGGCCTGCAGCTTTATTGTTCTTGAGTCGCTGGATAGCGACCCAGACCTCGTCATAGCTGGGCGGTGGCAATCCACACCGTCGTCGTCGATTGGTGCCGTTTGGACATCTTCACCACTGGCGGTATTGTTCCCTTCATCGCCTGCGAGCTGCTTGGTGAAGTGCTCCTTCCACAACCTCAGTACACCCTGCGCATCTGTAACCAGATCCCCGTTTTCGTCTCTGCAGGAAGATGCCCGGGCTTAAATCCTTCCGTCAGACGCTTGACTTTTTGAAAGAATTTTCGGGCGTCATTCCTGCTCCTACACTCCTCGATTTCCTCACTCTCGCCTTTCTTGCTCCCGTTTCTTGCGTCTAAAAAGGAGGTGCCTTTCGTTCTTCCTCTTCTCCCGGTATTTTTCAGTCATGGCTCGCGTAACAGCCGCCTGCAGGGTCTTCTTCTAGGTAGCATTCTTCGCTGCATTGGCTGCGCGACACTCTTCATCGTACCACAGGTTTTTTGGTGGTGGGCGTTGAAAACCAAGGACATTTTCTGCGGCGGCGCGCATAGAGTGGGATAAGTGAGCCCATAATCCGCCGATGTCATCGGGTGGAGAGGGGAGCGACCGAGCTGGTTGAAGAGTTGAGCGGAGTGAGCTTCGGTTACCCCTTGTGATCGCAGCTTACTGATGTCCAGCTTTCTTTGCAAACTAGGCTGCGCGTTCTTCGCTGCGCAAAGACGCATGCGTACCTTGGCTGCAACAAGGTAGTGGTCCGAGTCGATGTTGGGTCCTCGGAACGTGCGCACATCTAGAATGCTAGAAGCATGCCTTCCATCAATCACAATGTGATCAATCTGGTTGTGGGTGGATTGATCGGGGGATAACCAGGTGCTACTAACTACCATGTTTCGTGCCGCGGCGAAATCGATCAGCCTCAGACCGTTGTTCGAAGTGGTCGCATGGAGGCTGAACTGCCCGACTGTGGGACCAAATATACCTTTTCGCCCGACCTTGGCATTGATGCGGATCGAGGCCAGCCGTTCGTTCACCGGAGTGAACCGAGAAACGTGGTGGCGAAGTCTCTTGCTGACCACAAATCCGCAGCCAAATTCGCGCTTCTCCGCATGGCAGCTGTTGTAGATGTCGTAGTCTGCTCGCTTGGAGCAACCTTGTCCTGCCCATCGCATTTTCTGGATGGCGGTGATGTCAGTTGGATAGAGGCACCTTCCCTATAGAGGGTCCGGACATTCCAGGGGCATATCCTCAAATCGTGGTCCTTAAATCGTTTGCTGTGGTCGTCAACATTGTGGGTTCCATCCGAGGCTTGATTTGCAGTTTTCATTCGTTGTTGATTTTACGTGGCGGGGACGAAATATATACAGTTGAACCTCGATTATCCGGGCCTCCATTAACCGGGAACATCTATTAACCGGGATGCTGAGTGGTTGATTTTATACCTCTATTAACCGTGATTTACCTCTATTATCCGTGATTGATTTTTTTACCTCTATTAACCGTGATTTACCTCTATTATCCGTGAAGCACATGTACTTGTGTTTGTTTTTTCCGTATAACACACATATAAATATACATATTTATTTTAAATAAATGCATTTTTTTAAATATAATAAGGGTTCTTGATGCAAATGTACGTTTATAGAAGCAGCTTCACATGTTCTTATAAAAAATAAATAAAAATAATAAAATTTATAAACCTCTTTTAACCGGTATTTTCGATTATCCGTGATGAGCCCGGTCCCGAGCAACCCGGATAATCGAGGTTCAACTGTATATATAAATATTTTGTTTTGGTTTATTTAATTCAGGGATGGTTGGCCAAAATTAGTCGCATAACTTTGGAACTCTAAGTCGCATATCAATGAAACTTGGCACGAATTTAATTTTAAGTTGCGCCTTTCGACTGGTAGAATGGGTACAGCAAATAACTTCAAAATCACACATCAATGAAACTTGGTATGAACTTACGATTTAGTCGCGTCTTTCGACTGGAAGAATGGGATGGGCATTGATCAAGGGGGCGTGGTACCGCCCATACAACCCAAATTTTTAATGTGGAATAACGTCGAAACTATAGATTCTTATCGGACTATCGTTAACTGTTTCCAGTTTCCCTTCTCCACGCTTTATTCCAACGGGCAACGCAATATAACACAACAGGGTCGGTTTGGGGAGACTACACTACATACATATGTACATACATACATATTTACATATTTCAGCCGTGCTCTATCAGCAAAGCTACAGTGTAATCGAAGGCATCACGTAATACGATTATCCAAATGCTCAACCAAGTACTCAAAAAGTCATCGTTCAGATTTAACAAGGCACATGCAGCTTTGGCACACTAGCAGTCACAATATAGCCGTTGATTAGTGACGCCGTAAACACATACACACATACAGGCGCTCTGCAACGAAGTAGTGTTGTCACGAGTACCGTAAGGACAGCGGTCTATTGCATGTTAGAAAACCCATTTACTTGTGGCATGTAAACAACTAATCTGTTAACACTCTGACAATACGATATGCGAACGATATATTTTGTTGATGCGACGTGCCAGCGCGCCATTCCCCGCCATCGGGACTTCGCGCCACCCTTGTGCAACATTCATAGCTTCTGCGCCTTCCCTTCCCTTCGCAAACAATGAGTTCTGAATACATCAACTCAGTCATATAAGTAAGAACACGAAAACACAACTCTTTGTTCGCTGATGTGTACGCATTGCTCAATACTTACCTAAATGGCAACATAAAACTGTCGACTGTTGTTGTTGTAGCCTTTCAGGAGGAAACACGTGCGGCCGGTGAGAGCGACAGAGAGAGCGAGAGAATAAGAACGAAAGGGAGGAGCAGTGAGGGGACGTCATACAATATTAAAACATTTTGCCACACTATTGTTATTGTATGTACAGCTCAATTCAAGCTGCACAGTGGGGCAAATTAGGAGACTCACTCACTCACTCACTTGTACGTGAGTGAATTACAGACGCGATTTCAGCAGTGCTCTAGAAATATAAAAGAGAAAGAAATCCTCAAATAAAAATACATTGCAGTAAAAAAACAAACAATTTAAAAAGTACGCTAACGATCAACATGCAAATGTATGAATTGAATTTCTTGGAGATAAAGACGTATATCATCATCGCTTCCTGGAATCCCTAACGCGTCATAGGACATCAATCACAAACGCCTGCCACCTAGTTCGGTTTCTAGGAGTTTTGAGTCCACTGGGCGGTCCGTGGCCTTTTCACTATGATGTTATCTCCTTTGCGTGGGGTAGGACCTATCCACTTTCATTTCTACCGTCGGAGCCCAGATATCTGGTTAGATATGAATCTTTATGTCTGATTTCTTGAGCAACTCCTTGTTTAAAATAAGTATGAAAGGGACAGAAAAGCTTGATATACGTGGGTGGTCCGATAAGTACTTAGCCTACAAAAGAAAAACGAAAATTTTGGAAAAGTGGCGATTTATTTCTCAACGTAGTCTCCTTTCAACTCGATTCACTTGACCCAGCGATGCTCCAACTTCTTTAACCCGTCTGAAAAATACGTTTTCTGGAGGCCTCCGTGGCGGCGATAACCTCCTCATTCGACTCAAATTTCTGCCAGGCGAGTGACTTTCTCAAGTTTGGAAACAAAGAGAAGTCACACGGGGCCAAATCTGGAGAATACGGTGGATGGGGCAGCTGTTCGTAGCCTAATGCGACCAATTTGGCGAATCACCGACCGATATTGCTCTTTTTCCATTTTTCTAAAATCCGCGGACACGTTTGTTTCCACACGCGGTCAAAACAAAACTACAAATCCAATATGGCTGAAATTTTGACAGTAGCCGTCTACGAGGATATACTGCACGATACTAAATTTCTCTTACGATAGTGGCACCATCAGGCGGTGGGGCTAAGTACTTATCGGAATGCCCACGTATGTTAGACATCCTTGATGACCTTGATGGGTTATAAACTGATCCGCAGCTGCAACTCCCTGTCCAAGTGGGCAGAAAAGAAACCGTTCGTTCGTTGAAATGTAGAAACTATAGAACAGCGATGAGAAAGGACTGAAATTTTCAAAGGAAAAAATAGTTGGGGGTCAAACAAAAGCATTTGCCCACAATTGGATCATAACTAAAATTAGAAAATCTTTACACATTTATGTTTAGTCGTTGGATAGGTTATGACACGTAATTTTTAAATATATTTCTTTTTCAATGCAGGGTTTGTATATTTGTACGATGTGCTCATTCGACTTTTCTATCATTCCTGAAATGTAGCCACAGATTACACGGTGACTTAAGTTGAGCGTCTGATATGGAAGACACAACATACTGACGGCTCACTTAACGAAGCTTACACTGAAATTTTGTGGCTCATCGTTGCCATCTTGCTGCACTGTGCGTGTATGCGAGTCGTGTGCACGACTTTATCGTAATACATTAATGAATTTTCACAACGAAAAGTAAATAGATCTCCAACAGGAGCAAACTGGGGAAGGGAGTGTTCAAGTGGAAATACAATATTCAACTGTAGCAACGGTTGTATCGGCTGTTTTGTTGCCTCTATGAAGGCTTCGGTTTCGCAGCATGCAGCATATTGTATATTGTCGCTGCCTGCCACATCCATTCGAGAAGTGTACTTTTCAGATGGATCGCCTTGGCAATTTGACAAGCATCGGGGTGCACGGTGCACCTCATAAGAACAGCTCACGTACACTTTCAAACGGTTGTACTCATGTTAGAGTGGGAGGTGCATGCGATTGGGAACCAAATGCCTTTCGAATATGTGAGCGAATGGCGTTAGTGTGAAAGAGGCAGCTACATGGCTGCATGAGCGAGTCACGCCTCCTAAAATTCGGTTGGATTTGTGTGCTAAGAGTTATGTACAGTGTATGGGGTGCGAATGCGAGATGCGGGTTGCGGGCTGACAGCTCGCCAGCGCTGGCGATACATAGCCGCATCTGACTCTCCGATGGCCCGGCTGCTGGCCGCCGTGTTGGCTGTTCAGTGTGGTTGCCTATCGTTGAGTGATACATACGATGCGTGTGTGCCGTCGTCCGCTGCTTGCACCGTGGCCCCAACAAAGACAACCCGTACGTTGTTATTGTCGTCGTCGTTGCCGCACCGTCTTCGGCTGCGTCTCCATCGTTCGCATGGCTGCCACCGTCCGTTGTTGTCATTGTAGTAGTCGTCAGTTTGGTAGTCAGCTCAGTTACAGGCCATTATTTGATATTGTTTGTTGACGGTCGCGGTGATTTCGGTCCTCGGTCATAGTAGCGGCAGCAGCTCTCGCATGTGGAAACGAGTTTGGCGCAGCGAATCGGATAATTTTCACGGAACAGCAGAGCAGCTGCGGCACCACTCACGGTATCAGTAGCAGTGGCAGCGGTAGTAACGGTAGCCGCAACACTTAATTGGCATTCGCCTACTTGCAACCAATAATCGCGATTACCCCGACGCAAATGCCACCGATCAGTGAGCGGCGGCGTCCTGCCCAGTCTCGGTCTCAGCGCCTCTGAGGCCTCCGACATTTATTGGCTGATCGATAGCACATTACTTGAGCCACCAGTGCACGACGGGCGACTTTTTCCGTCGGACGGCCAAGAAAGCGCGACACACTCAGTGAAAGACCAGTGCCAGTGATTAGTGCAATGCCAACGTAGAGCAGGTCAGTGATTCGCGGCAATTTTTCCTGTGCACTCAAACGCTGGATAGCATTCTGCAGTTCGTGAATTGTGAGTCTGTTTTGAGTAAAGATTTGTGTGCGGTGCAAAATCCGAAGTGATTGTTCGCGAAGGTGGCTCTGCAAGAAGGTGCTTTCTGTTGTGTCGCACGAAACCAGTGAAGCGCGAGATCCTCGTTGATGTAATCGCGAACGCGCGTACCGTTCCCCGTGATACTGAGCGAAAAGCTGTCGCCGCGAATTACCCAAAATTTCTCCCTTGGAATAGTATGCGAATTTGGTCACAGTGGATTCAACGAATAAAATGGCCGTTGGACCGACGGAGGGCAAGCAGCCTCCCACCGAGACATTCTCGCCCACACACCAGATTATAGCACCGAGCCCGATACTGGCAGTGCCGACGCTCGCTTTTTCCGCCGCACAGGTGGAGATCGTCTGCAAAACGTTGGAGGATTCCGGCGACATTGAACGCTTAGCCAGATTTCTCTGGAGCCTGCCGGTGGCCTTGCCGAATATGCATGAAATACTAAATTGTGAAGCCGTTCTCAGGGCAAGAGCAGTTGTCGCCTATCATGTCGGAAACTTCAGGTGGGATGTTAATCTAATCGCATTTACTTAGTATAACCGGGGCAACACTTTCTGATGGCTACCGAAAGAGGTTGCAATTACGAGTATTTCAATGCAGAATTACAGCCCGGCCAATCATATCCGGTTTCTATGATTGACGCTCGAAATTTGTCTGTCAAAGTGACTGACATTCTTAAGTGCTTTCCAAAAAGGATGTCTACTGTCCACTTAGTATATGTTCAACAACAACTTTTATAGAACTTCTACGTAAAATATTAAATATAATTAATAATGTCAATGGATCAATAAACGTAAGAAACCCGTGCCAAATGGGCTGTGATTCGTGCGATTGATTTGAAGGTTTAATTTTCATTACAAATGAATAATGAAAGCCTGCCACACTTTCACTGAAGTGTCTGCCGAAATATTTGGCATTTTATTTTGCATTTTTGGTTTAGTCGTTTCTTTAGTCACTAACTTATTGACGTCGACCAGTGCCAGAAATGTTTGTACAAATTTATTAACGGTGATGTGTGTGTGTGTGAAGATGAGCTTATATACTTGAATATAATTTATAACTCTATAAGCATAGATCTTGAATCCGCGGTTACTCCAATGTAACCTGTGGGAGCGGTCATTGATTTCCACTTCATTAAAACTTAGTCTAGTCGCTCCAGCGTCGGTACAACGCCAGAAAAATTGGTCGTGAAGCGAAAAGCCTCATAAGGAATCAAACAGAGATTCGCATTGTTTAGGGTGGCTTCGGGTATTGTGGTATGGTCGGGTAATGTGGTATAGCACTTTTTCTCGGAAAGTATAGGCATTCTAACAACAGAACCAAAGTGAAATGTTGACAATGCTCAAAAAAGTAAAGAATCTTGCACCAGCATGCTTTTAGCAACTATTACGTTTGATCAGTTGTTAAAAAACCGCTTTGGCATGCGACCGACTTTTTTAGTGCTTGCGAAAAAGTTTTTTAAGGAACAAATCGAATACATTTTAATTTTTGAATTATATTAAAATCAATAACTGAGTGCTGTTGAAAATGTAGAACTGACGTATAATTACTTTAATAGACATTTATTTATTTTTTCATAATTTCTTCAAAAGAAGCCCATTTCGGGTAATGTAGATCGTGGTATACCATCTTCCATTACTAAATAGGCCGGAAAAAGGAAAAAATCGCGGTTGGAACGCTAAAAGCACAACAGATGGAATTGTGACTGTATGGAAAAATAAAATAGGAATAACTTTAGCTTACACCACCCTTTAGGGCAGGGGTGCCCAAAATCTTCATATGGAAGAGCAAACTCCAATACATATAAACGAACTCATACGCTAGACAACAACAAAACCTACGTTGAAGATAACTGTCGCCAATTTGTACCAACAAAAGATACGGTGCTGTGTGTGTATTTACAAAAACAAATGAGGAATTGGAATCCTCAGCCTATGCTGAAGAGCATTTACAAAAAAAAAAAGGCAACGAGAGCATAGGGCATGGGCATCTCTGCTTTAGGGCATAGCAAGTATTAAAAAAAGTAGCTGTAGAACTTATATATACTCCAGTAAGCCGAGGACTGATTTTAGTCGGGGTTTCCATTTACATATGCTTAGAATTGTTTAAAAACGATATTGTCCTACAAATCAATCGAATAAATTCAAGCTCATAGAAAAAAGGAGGATACCACATTACCCGAACATGCTATACCACATTACCCACTAATTTTTTCAATGGGCTGTTTATGAGTTGTTACAAACTTTCGAGAATATTTCTGAAAATGCTCCCCAGAAGCCTTTTCCAGTTGGTTTGTTTAGAAGCCAGCACTTGAAATATGTAAAATATGTCGAATTTTATTTAATTTGGGCGGAATTTGACTGTGATACAGACAAAAAACAAATAGCTATACCACAATACCCGAAGTTACCCTATTATTGACACCCAATCGTTGGCAGTAAAGTATTGATTAGCCGTATAACGAGACATTGTGCATCGTAGATCAGAAAAGTAACTGTAATTATTGGGCTTATAGGTCGCAGTGCTAAAAAACCGTATAGCGAGGTCAAGATGTATCTGTATATCGAGTGAATTAATAATAAAGCTGAACCTCGATTGTCCGAGATTCGATAAATCAGGAAACACATTTTTTTGTTTGCTTAAAATCCATACGAAATTTAATCGCAACCAAGCAGAAAAATCAATTATTCAGGACGCTTTCGGTACCGACTATTCTGATAATCGGAGATGGACTATAAATCTTAAAACACCGCGATTTTTATCAGTTCCGACACTTATAATTTGTATCTCGTTTTAGCACGACAGCACACAAGACCTATTCCCACACCTGTCATACAGCTTACGCCACTTATTTTTGTATATTTAATATTATCGATTTCGTTAGGCTATTCATTACATATAGTTAAGTTAGACTTCAGATGATTATTGAATAATATAGTAGTATTGTATATGCTAGTTTTTAGTTAGTTTCTCTAATTTGGCTGACATTGTAGGAACGTTTTTAAAAACACTTCAAACCGATTTTTTTCTGACCTTTATAAATATTTCAAAATACTGTGACGTACTGTGCGAGTGAAATTATATGAATGCTAAAATATTAGCAATAATATAATATATATACCATGTGAAATTACATTTTTCCAAAAGACGATATCCGAATCTAGATACTCGGTCAATCCAAAATACTAAAAAGAGGGTTTGCTGTTTGTTACCTTTAAGCGCGCTTTTTGAAACTATTAATTTTTAGTATATTTTGCTGTGGCGGCAGCCGCCGTGGCTCAGTTGGTTAGTGCGTTGGACCGCGAGTCGAAGGCAGCAACCTCAGGCTCAAATACTGTAATAACACCTAAAAAAAAAAAAACGGGAAAACTCGTTTTCTCTTTCGGTGGCTGTCTTCTCAGCTGGAAATGGCAAACCTCTGAGAGTAAAAATTGCTTATGAAAAAGCTCCCAACCTGCCGTTCGGAACCGGCATAAAACTGTAGGTCCCTTCCACCCGCGTACAAATTCACACGCACAACACGGGTGGTTGCGGGAAGCTAGGCCTTAGTCTCGCGTAAGCGGGCTGTCGTGCCAGTCAATTATTAAAATTATTATATTTTGCTGTACATTATTTCTAGAAAAACCGGTCGTTTTCGACCAATTTTTTTTTTTTATTTTTAATATTTCTTAAATTTGGGATTAGTTTTAGCTGTTTTTTCATGACCTTCTTCTATCGAAATCAAACCGTTTCATATTTTAAAAACTAAGTTGGCTTGAATTTTTTGTAATTTGTAATTTGTGTAATATTTATCAATCCGGGTCGTTTTCGACCCGTTATATATCGAAGCGTTTTATATTAGAATTTCAGCGTGATTTCATAGCAAACGCAAGTAAAAGTGTAAATTATTATTTTTTTTTTTTCAAAGAAAAAACTTAATTGTGATAAAATGTCAAATTGTAATTGTCAGTGTCAAAATAGAAAAGAGCTTGTCTGCTGCGGATGCCTAAAAAATATCTGCAAAATTAAGCGCAACCGCAATGTGTGTGTAAAATGCCTTGAAAGTGTTTAAAAACTACAATTAAATATTTCCATTGTATTTTATTTTAAGTTTTTGAATAAATCTTACCAAAAAGTTTTGTTTTTTAAATAAACGTTCAATTTTGTACTAACTCCCATATATGAGGGTCGAAAACGACCCTAACGTAAGATTAGTCGTTTTTTTTTAACGTAGGTCTACGGTTAACGTGAAAATATTTATAATTACGAATCAATACAACAATAAACAGCCAATTTTGGACATTTTTCCAGGCATATACGAAAACTTCGCATCCTAAGCATTCATTATCCCGATGGAGCTATGAATTCAAAGAACACCTGCTTTTGAAAAACAAGTGCAGATATTTTATTTTTTTTCGATAGATTCATTTATTTACTGATGGTGGCAACGGCTTAATTTTAAAAAAGTGTGATTCATGCCTATAGAGCATACCTTAAGGCGAATTTCATGGCGGTATCGGTGCATTACTGAAGTTGACTTCCAAATTTCTGCATCTTGCAAACTAAAAATGGTTAACACTAGTATTGGGCTCAAAAGTTGTAGACCGCGAAATGAAATCTGGTTAGATAAACTTAGATGATGGGAGAATCGAGTGTAACCACTAAGCATAGCACCGGAGCGTGTTTCAAAGCAGAGAGTCTAGCATTGGGATGATTATATTTAAAGTGAGAAACACGGGTTTGAGAAACGGAGGGATCACTTGCCGGCTCTCTATTTTTTGCTGATGAATTCGTTGTATGTAAATTGCTCTCACTGTGCGATAAACTCACAATTGTTCATCGGCCAAATCTTCGAAAATACTCGTACATCCATTACTGGTATCATGGTGACAGTTCTTGAACAAATCAGATTTAGTCCGATATAATTGCTCATATTGTAGGAGGACCTTTAGGAAACATTTTTCCCAACAGCTGCAATATATATAGCTATATATTTTTTTATGTTAAAACAGCCAATTCCACGCTGTCATACTAAGATTAGAAAACTAGTTTGGGTTTCGAGGAGTTTCTTTAAAATTTATTTTGAGTTAAGAATGCATATTAATGGAAATATGAAACTAAATTAAAAATAAATAACAATAAAGCCACATTTTGCAGATACAACTATAGTTAAAAAAGGTATTCATCGATTCAGAAGAACCGTTCACATTTTCCTTTAAGTACATATTTGTAATTGTTGTCACAAACAGAAAACATTCCCGTTTATATCCATCTAAAAGCTTACATAGTGAAATGAATTCGGCCCTTTTATTTACTTTTTTCACTTAAATAATAATTTGGTGTTGTTTTATGTTGTGGACTAATATTTTATTGCGCTTGGTGCTCAGGTGCTTATATTATATGTTATCAATGTAATATATACCGCCTTTCAAACCGACGTCCAGTATCGAATTCACCAATTATCGAAATTTATTGTACAAAGTTTAGTTTATCGTGATAGAACATTTTCTAAACTAAACTGAAAGCATGCAAAAAACTAATATTAAATTGCGTGTTCATTTAGAACGTTTGCGTTTATACCAACGAATAGATCGAAACATATGTATGTAGTGTTTGTGCGTATAAACAGGATTTTCGGGTTTCAGTTTTATATGAGTTTGGTTCATCGAAAGAAACTTGTTGTTGCATGATTGTAAATCTTAAATGCCAAAAATTGTATACATACATGAATAGGACGGCGTTTTCCAAGTGACTAGCAGGTATATAGGTATTAAATCCCAGCCTATTTTGCCCACACTTACACAACAAACAACTTATTACACCGATCAATTGATATTGGCCTTTCACTTCAAACACAGTCACACATACATAACTGGCAAAACCGTCCATGTGTGTGTGCGATTTTGTACACGAGAGGAAATGTCAGATGTATTTCATTAAGGGCGGGTAGTCAGGTAGAATCGACCATATTTTTAAATAATTTTTTTTTCATACAAATTTTTATTCCACATTAACAATTTTTTTTATGTTATTGTACATAGTTTTGAGTACTGAAAAAAAAATTTTATAAATTTTCGTTTATATCCGGGGGAGATATGGGCGACCGGAAGACGCCATTTTGAAATCTGGCTGACACGATTTCGCCATTTTGGATGATCTGAAACATACCAAACAAATTTCATTTGGAATTACAAATGAATGGCTCTCGTTTAAACTACAACGGTAAAAAAATATTAATAAATAAACATTTAGTGCAATTGTAAAGTTTTTTTCTCTTTTTTTGCTTGTTTTTTGTTAATAATTGTGTCAAAACTTTGTTACATAAAAATGGACAATAATGATCGTAGTTCATGCGATAGCCAAACCTTTTCTGAAAATATAAAAAAAAAGTTTAAGCAAATCGGTGCAGTAGATCGGCCGTAATCGTGTCAGCCAGCTCAAAACAACAGCATCTACTTCACGCGCCAGGAGTGCGATTCGAGCGCGCGAGCCCTTACAGCTAATCTCATTTTCAATCACTTTCGGATACCATCCGAGGTAAAGGAAGGTTTCTATATGATTCCTAAGGGTTTAAATAGACCAAAACTGCAAAAAAAATTTTCGATTTTTTGAAAAAAATCTACCTGACTACCCCCTTAAGCGGGCAACTGCCGAATAAAAACTGTCTTTGGTTTAGCGGGGTTTATCGCACTAACCACACATACTTAAATTAATGGCAACACAAAACTAGACTTGAATTGTAAAGTGATTTCATATATTAAACGAGAGTTGTCTATAGTGGGACCGGTTTAGTTTTTATATCATTGGGTAGGTATTCTATGTGTCTATCTTTTGCTTATTAGGATTTATATTTTTGATTTTTGTATTCAATATTTTTAAAGGCTTGAAATCGGCTTCAAATTTTTATATTCTACTTGGACTCTTACGTTGAATAAAAATACAGAAAAGTAATTGAAGTGAGAGCTTGACGTTTTTTATTGCTCGGAGAAAAGCATCAAAGTCCAGATAATTCTTTTTTTTCTTGTTTGGGCTTAAATGATAAATAAATGATTTTGGAAAAAACCCAGAAAAATGCATAAGAAATCATTCGACGAAACCCAAAGAAAGTCCCACATCAAAAGACACATGAAGTCCCACATAATATATTCATGGCCCTTTTGATATAGCATTAATATTGTGTTTTTCACTGCAAATGAAATTTACCTTTCGAATCTTAAAGAGAAACAAAACACGTACATCATCAAATAATCACAGGCAAATATGATGTAAAAACTTTTTTCTGGAATTTTTTTAATATGTTTTGCACAGAAACATTCGAGTCCCACTATATAAAACTCTCCCTTAAACATATGTAATAGTGGTACTGGTTAATTCATCCGGTTTCCTAACATATGGCGTAACTTGATTTTGTGAACAGTGATTCACCTTTCCAAATATGTGCTGGAAAGCTATTGTCATATAGTTTCAGAATCAGTATGTGTCATTTAGCTGAAGCGTAAACAACAATACTTTTTTTACTCTGAAAATGTCGAATTTTGTGCCGAATAAAGTGTTTTTGCGGGGAGTACTTCTTCATTACTTCAATATGAAGAAAAAGGCTGCCGAAAGTCATCGTATTTTGGTGGAAGTGTATGGTGTGCATGCTCTAGCTGAGCGTACGTACCAGAAGTGGTTTGCACGGTTCAAAAGTGGCAATTTTGACTTGGAGGACGATGAACGGCCCGGACAGCCAAACAAGTTTGAAGATCACGAATTGGAGACATTGCTCGAATGAAACGATCACAGGGGAAGTCTACCGACGACAATTGATGCGTTTGAGCCGAGCACTGCGCGAAAAACGGCCGGAATATGAACAAAGGCACGGCAAGGTAATTTTGCAACATGACAATGCTCGGCCACATGTTGCACAGGTCGTCAAAACCTACCTTGAAACGCTCAAATGGGATGTCCTACCCCACCCGCCGAATAGTCCAGACCTTGCGCCATCCGACTACTATCTCTTCCGATCAATGCAACATGGCCCGGTTGACCAGCACTTCTCCAATTATGAAGAAGTAAAAAATTGGATCGATTCGTGGATAGCGGAAAAGCCGGCCGAATTTTTCAGAAAGGGTATTCGTGAATTGCCAGAAAAATGGGAAAAAACCGCACGAATTAATCGTTACCCCTATTATATTTTGAAAAGTTAAATTAAAAATATTAAAGTCCAATTCATTATAGTTAACTCTTTTAGTTTACTTTTGCTATAAATCAAATCTTATGAATGAATTTATTGCCTAGAAAAGGACTGGTGAAATCTAAGTACATACTTTGAATGAATGCAGTTCATTGAAATAATTATTGAATCTTTCCAATTGAATTGCTCATTGCGAAAGGAACTTGCAATTGGTCGCTTTCGGAATTCTTATCCTTTTCAGCATTCGGCATTTTAAATATCACACTCGCATCGCGACCGCGACCGACGCATATATGCACTAAATCTCCTGGCATTGTTTTCTAAAAATCCGTCTTCTTAAATTTTGCCAACCCTTCTCAAATGCAACCACAAAACGGGGAACTAAAGCACGTGAAATCCAAGCAAGTTCGAGCGACGGACGGATGAACTGACATGCGATACGCGCACTATAACTTCACAGTGCGAGCGTACAGCTTAATGAATAAATGAGTAAATGAGCGGGCAGAGTGTGCAAGTAATGAGAGCATAATGGAGCTAAATTAATAAACAATGCTATTAATTTACTAATTAAAGCTTTTAAAGAATAGCCCGAAAGAATTGTCGTTCGCGCATCCTCTTCATGGACGATATTGATGACGACGACGACAACAAAGATATTCGCATAGCAAACAATAGAAACGTTAAAGCTGCGAGTCGGGATCTAGTGGCTGATCGTCTGCTTCCACTGCCACTCAAAATGCTGACGTTACAGTGCGCCTCAAGTTGTTCGTCAAGCGGATACTTCGTTCTTTTTTATTGGAACAACTCAAATAATTGAATTCGGTACAAATTTTGCAGAAGTGATGAATGCGAGCACAATGGAATTAATTTGAAAATTACCATACAAATACGCTGGTTGTTAAACTGATTTTCTAATTTGTGGGATACATTGTGTGTTTATGTGAATGGGCTTTGGCCATATGCCATCGTCTGCATTAGACAATCCGAAAACTTTTCCATTTTATTTCGTTATTAAATTATCACTAATTGTTGGTTGTTTTCACTAATTGTTGTTTTTTCTTAAAATTGAAGTGGGTTTTGAGAACAGATTTGCGTTTTGGGAACATTGACATTGATCAGGTAAATTGACTTTGCAAGCTTAGCCATAACCACGAATGTGGATGTAGTTTGAGGATATTAAAAAGTTCTCAAGAAAAGTTCGACAGATTTGAGTGACTGTGAATAAAATTCCGTGTTGTTACATTTTAATCAATTTTAGGTGGTACGACGTTCAGCGAGCCATCTAGTATAATTATAAATTTTACCGTTCCGGAGGGATTTGTTTTATATTATCCGAAAACTTTTGGGGTAGAAAAATTCAAGCCTGATTCAATATGTTATGAAAATATTTTATAAAATTGCATAATTAATAATAACAGAATAGAGTGAAAAAAACTAATTCGATGAAAGAAAATTGTGGCATATGTATGTAAAATAGTATAAATGCGAGACACGAACTTTGGGACATTGAAATTTTCCAGTTGCTCACTTCTTCGGTAACCTTACCAAGCGCATACTTTACAGAATTTTCATGAAAAACTACATGTCAAATAACGAGAGTAATCGGACCCATAAGAGAGAAACATTTACTACGACGGGATTAGTAGATTTATAATGATTTGGCACACTTACGAGTGGCAGCCAACAATATGTCGCCGCGTCTGTAAAGCTCTCCGAAATCATCAGTGCGGCGCGTACGATTTGTACACAAATGGAAAGGATCGAGCGTTTTATGCTAATTCCGAAACACTTTTTCATAGGTCCTTCTTTTACTCCCAGGGATTTGCTATTTATTTTCTGTAAAGATTATGTACTGACCAATGAACTAGCCACTGTACTGACCAACTAACTAACATATCGGTACGCTTCATCGCAAAATGAGTTTCAATCTTCGATGCTTTATTCGATGCATCATTTCTCAATACATTTGCAATACTTGTTGCAAAACTCGAAATTCACAGCTATTGTGAATGCAGCCAGTACTTGTAAAGTTTTTGCTAAGAAGAGCTCCTTTGAGATAATTTAGTATTTTATTTATGTCCTACTCACTTCACTTTTTATTTAGTTCATCCCTTTTAGTTCGTCTTTTTATTTCACATGTTTTCAATTTAGATTTTCGCCTTTTGCTCTCTTTCCAACACCTGTCGGTTTTACAATTCGGTGTTGCTTTTGCATAGTAAATATAAACTATGGGTTCTAAGTGTTACAACAAGGGTATAGCAAATTATAAAAAAATATACTAGTACATCAATTTGCAACGATGCAAGACCGTTTGTGAATAGAGCTAAATTTTTTTTTACATTGGAACTTTTTCAACAATGAAATTGAAGCCTTCATCAGGAGAGTATAACATAATAAAAATAATAACAATTAAAACACGTCGTCTAAATTAACTTAAAGTTAACACTCTTGCTATCGACTCTCGATTCTAAAATTGTAAATCTCAAGGGTAGTGTAGTAAAAGTGTAATTTAATGTATTGCAGCAATGCAATAAAACATTTTGTTTCACTAAAAATCGAATTTAATTCGAATGTTTTAATATGATCTACATTTATGTATATGAACACATGTCCAGTATGTAGACCATATTTTTAAAGTAAACCCGAATTCGAAGTCAATTCAATTTATTTAACAATACAATAATTGTTAAATACAATGTTGTATAATACTCGTAATATGTTTTAAATAGGACCAAAGTAAAGTCTTGTTATTTTTGTTTAGGGCAGAGATTAACGTTTTATAATTCATTGGTATAAACGATTTTTCACAAGTGTGTATTTGCAGAAAAATGTCACAATAAAACTGCACTTGACACCACTTAATGAAAAAGCAATATTATTGATTCGGGCAAATATGGCGCCGGGAGGCAATAAAAGTTATTTCACTTCATGTATTTGTAATTCACAATTAAAGTTGATAAAAGAAAATGTCAACAACAGGCCGGCAAGCGATTCTCCTTGCAAGCACTCGATGTAAGTGCAACAACACCCCGTCGAGAACCGAGTGCCGCAGCCCAAAGGGGCGGCGCTGTGTTGTTCGCTACAGATTTGTACACAATTATCACACAATTCGCAATGTCTGACTGACGAAGAAAACAGTAAAACGTGCGAATAGGAAATGAAATACGTAGTGTGTTTGTGCTATACATGCGGATAAGTGCTTTAACGAATAAAATTATGATCAATTTCGGCTAACCAAATTCATATTTGTTCATAGATAAAATAAACATTTATATATTTATGGTTAATGGTTTGCTTATTTCTTCAACAGGGAGCTTTATGCAATAATAGAAAATCATAAATTTACGAAAGCGTCTTATGGCAAATTACAAGCAATGTGGTTAGAAGCTCACTATATTGAGGCCGAGAAGTTGCGAGGCCGATCTTTAGGTAAGTACCTTCCATTGTAATTGTTTGAAGCTATTAGCACCGCGACCAGTGGTGATCTTTTGTGGAAAAGTAGGTTAGGTTAGGTATGACTGGTTGGCCACGAGTAGCCAGACATAGACCCTTATTGGGTCCTTAGTGATGCCAGATGGAGATCCGTTTACGAGTTATAGTAGTGATCCGTGAGAAACCGAGTGTTTTTGGCACACTTCAGCAACCGCTTTAGGCCTAGCATCGCCGCTTCCGCTAATCCGGCGAATTCGGGGGCTCCTAAGATTGCCAAGCGTTGTCTTGAGAAGGCGGGGCAGCGGCAGAGGACATGCTCTAGTGTCTCCAGGGCATCATCTTCCCCGCACATTCTGCAACTTTCCCTGTCCGTCAAACCCATCCTATGCGCTTGAACTGCTAGCAGGCAGTGCCCTGTTACTACGCCTATGACGGTTCTACAGTCTGAATCGGATAGTCCAATCACGAAGTTTGTGCAATTAGCTGACTTTAACATTACTTTTGCAGTTCGGCATGTGTTTCAATTTCTCCACCTAGCCTCTGCCTTTCTTTTCATGCTGTTTTCCAAGTTTTTATAGAAAGTGCGAAGTGGCATCAGCACCCTTACGATTTGCTCAGCTGGAAGGTTGACACCACTTTCAGCAATTGTGTCCACTGATTCATTTCCCTCTATGCCTTTGTGTCCTGGCACCAATTAGATATGAAGCCTGCAGGTTGCGGCTAGCCTTTCCATTGTTGCCCGGCATTCTTGGACATTTTTGGATGATATGCAGTTGGACACAATAGCCTTAATTGCCGCCTGGCTGCCTATGTAAACATTTATCGTCGTGTTTACCGTAGTAGCATTGCAAGCGAGTTCCGCGGCTTTCCTAGCAGCGAACACTTCTGCCTGAAACACACTACAGTAGTCGGGTAGTCTGTAAGATTCGTTGATACTCAGCTCCGAGCAGTATACTCCAGCTCCAACTCCCTACTTCAACTTGAAGTCATCAGTAAATATGTTGACAGTGTTGCGACTCGGTACCAAGCCTTTTCGCCACCCGTCAATCTCGAGTCATGTAGTGAAAATTTGCTACAGTACCATTCCCGACTGAACTATGTCCGAAACTGTTACACCTGAACTGCTTTGTGGCCATTAGCCTTCCTGCGGATTTAGCTGCAATATGCTCCGCAAAGAGGTCAATAGGCGGCAGATCAAGGATTTTGTTGAGCGCTGGTGTAGGAGTGTCTTTAGTGCACCCGATATACAATGTGCTGCAAGGCGCTGGATTTTCTCGAAGGGTGGTATGTAGTTTTCTTTACTGCGGGCCACCAAGCCAAAGCACCGTCGAGGAGTATTGGTCTTACTATAGCCGTATAGCACCAATGCATGAGCGAGGGTGACAGGCCCCAAGTAATGCCAAGCATCTTTTTACATGCGTATAGGGCGTTACTGGCTTTCTTCACCCGTTCCTCCACATTTGATTTCCATAGCAGTTTGTTGTCCACTATTACTCCTAAGTACTTTGCTTGGGATTTTGCGATCAGTGTCGAGCCGTTGAGCCTTGGTGGTAACCACGGCGAAACTTTATACCTCCTAGTGAAGAGGAGCATATCCGTTTTATCCGCATTCACACTCAAGCCCGCTTGCGTTGCCCATCTATATATAGTTGTTAAGGTTGCGGTCATCAGATCGCTGGGAGTTGAAAGGCACCTGCCCGTTACGACTATTGCTATCTCGTCTGCATATGCTACTAGCTTGGGCGCTTTGCCTTCGAACTGTTTTAGGATCCTGTAGACTTCCAAAAGCCGGCGAAGGGGAGACAGAACGCCGCCCTGCGAAGTTCCTCTGCATGTCTCCTTTAGAACTTCCACTCCGCTCTTATCCTTCTGCACCCCAAAAGGTTGACAATCCACAGATAAGCAGCGTTGTCGATGTTGAGTGTACCGATGCCTTCTACGATGGCAGCAGTCGATACGTTGTTGTAAGCCCCAGCTATGTCAAGGAACACGCCTAGTGCATACTCTTAGTACTCCAGAGCTTTTTCAACGAGGTAGATTATCGAGTGAAGTGCAGGCTCCGTAGATCTGTCTTTCATGTATGCATGATGCTAGACCCAACGGACCCAAACAGTCCCTGATGTGGAGGTCTAGAACCTTTTCAAGCGCTTTCAGGATGAAGGAGGTTAGACTAATAGGCCTAAAGTCCTTCGGGTAAAGATGGCTGCTTTTAACTGCCTTCGGTATAAACACAACCCTCGCTTCCCTCCAGGCTTTTGGCACATAGTTGTACCCCAAACATCTCTTGAATATCTTTTTCAGCCAGTGTATTACCAGGTACGCAGCCTGCTGCAACATGGCCGGGAATATCCCATCCGGTCCTGGAGACTTAAAGGGGTCGAAGGATTCGATCGCCCACTTTAGCCTACCATATGTGATTATACTCGATGGTTCGAAGCTCATCGAAGATATTATTGGTTCGCAGTTATTAGGATCACAACTGCCAGGAAAGTGCGTACTAACAAGCACCTCTAATGATTCCTGACAGTCGTTCGTCCAGTTCCCGTCGTTTTTCCGGATAACGCCAGGCACAGACCGCTGTTTCGATAATAGTTTCCTGAGTCTAGCCACTTCTGTGACTCTTTCCATATCACCACAGAAGCTCTTCCAGGAACTTCTCTTGGCCTTGCGAATTTCTTTTTTAAATTGTCTTAGCGCATCTTTGTATTCTCTCCAGCATTCTTCGCAGTCAGCCTGTTTGGCCAACTTGAAGATATCCCGTACGTAACGTCTTAACGCACCCAGCTCCTTGTTCCACCAAGGCGGCCTAGGCCTACGTTTTACACGGGTTGGATGCGATACACGCCAAATGATACGCTTTGATAAGAGAAGTTGTGAGAAAGTTGAGGCTCTCCTCGAGTTTAGTTACAGAGTTTATGTTTGCTGATTCCGCCAACGCCCTGCCAAGTGTGCCTCTGTACAGATCCCAGTTTGTATTTCTGGGGTTCCTGACATTTGAATTGACGCTCTTGTGGCGAAGGTGGTAACGAAACATAGATATTTGTGATCAGAGAACGAGGGGGTGTCAAACACCCTCCAGTCTTCAATCAAGGCATCTACGCCTGAGTATAGAGTTATGTCTAGAACGTTCTTCGAGGTGGGTTCAATATAAGTTGGTTCCTCCCCCGATTAGCTATGTAAAGGTTGCTACGAATTACAAATTTGAATAGAGACTCACCTCTTTCGTTTGCGTCGCTGCTGCCCCATGCAAAGTGGTGTGCATTTGCGTCCGCCCCAACGATTGGAGGAAAAGTTAGTACCTGTCAAATTCAAACACGTTCTGAAATGCTGGCCAACAGAGATAATTCAGTGATCCGAAAGATTGAAATAAACGATCGGAAAACATAAAGACTGATGTCTTTTACAACAATTATTCGACTTCTTCGTATAGACGCCAATCGAATACTAATCTTACGATATGCGTCAAAATTTGACAGAACACAGAACACAGATTGGATAGGCGCAGTAATGCAAACTTCAAAAGCGTTTTCCTCCACTTTTATGTTTTTTTGAGTTCAGGAAAACCAGCGATGTGTATATACATAATAGTTTAACCCCTATGTATATGTATATATATACGACCTCATCAAAACACATGAGAACTTATAGAGTAAATTCGGGTAATGTGATATACCTATTTGTTTTATGGCGATTCCCGGCGCACTTTGCCTTAAAATACACTTTTTTGGCCCCAAACTGCTCACTGACGCATTATTTAGTATATCTAAGATTATAAACTCTTTAAGATAAACTGTAACGAGTTTTTTAATTACAAATCAAAACATCCAAATATTGGCGTCTGATAAAAGTGGCGGGTAATGTGGTATACCCGAAAAAACGTTATTTAACAGACCTGATTAGTTTCGAACTTGGCAAAGATACTCCAAATCAAAAATAACACTGTGCAAGTCCAAAATTTAGACATGGGGGGGACCTAATGGGTGAGTGTCCTATAGGTATACTGAGTTGAGATCCACCAGCCATTTGGTAAGATTGGCTCTAGTTTATGAGAAATCCGACTTTGAAGTTTGGTAATTTTCGTCAAGTATGCCGCTTAAGTAGGTCCTAAATCGTTTCGAATATCGCTTTACTGTCTTCGGCAAGTTTGTAGATATTTTAACGACCAACAAATTTGGTGAAGAAACCAATCCAAAAAAAATACATTCAAACTGTGTAATTGCGATATGTGCATTTTTTTGCGCAGCGCAACGTGGCGTATGAGTGTCATTTAATTATAACACTCAACGTGGCGTATGACACTCATACGCCACGTAGCGCTGCGCAAAAAAATGCACACATCGCAATTACACAGTTTGAATGTATTTTTTTTTGGATTGGTGTCTTCAGCAAATTTGTTGGTCGTTAAAATATCTACAAACTTGCCGAAGACAGTAAAGCGATATTCGAAACGATTTAGGACCTACTTAAGCGACAAACTTGACGACAATTACCAAACTTCAAAGTCGGATTTCTCATAAACTAGAGCAACTCAACTCAACTCAGTATACCTATAGGAAACTCACCCAGCAGGTCCCTCCCATGTCTTAATTTTTGAGGGCAAATTTCACGCACAGTGTAATTAGAGACGTGTTTTTCTTTTTTTTTGGAAAATCACAATCTTTTGAATCGAGAAACATGATTTCATGAAATTTTTTTATCTGAAACTTAACCATAAAAGACATTTCTGTATACAAATAGTACTGCTGTCATAAGTTCGGGTACTGTGATGTACTATATCACATTACCCGAAATTGAGTTTTTGCGAAAAAGACATTTTAAAAAAACAATAATAATTTTGTTAAGAAGAACGTACCTCGCAAACTCAAAATCGATATCACTTACTTTATATTAACTTACTTTATATTAACTAACGAAATTTCTAATAATTTTTTTTTGTACCTTCTGGGCTTTCAAACTTTATAACCAAAAACTTGCGCAAACACTATTAAAAGCATTTCATCACACCGACTGTAAACTATTTATGCAAACACATTCCAAATCATGCAGCACGAGTTTTTTATTTGCTATGATGTTTTAAAAAGGTTAATTTTGAAAAAGCACAACACATTTGTGCAATAAGCCACTATATCACACTACCCGACCATATCACATTACCCGAACTTACTCTATAACTCACTAAAATATGCTTACGAGTATTCTTTTGCATAATCCTTTCAGACCTAACATTCAGTCTTACTTACAGATTGAAAATTATGAATTACATAAATTAGCGAATATTTGTAATATTTATAATGAAAAACTTGTCTTCTTTCAACATATTTCATAAACTTTTTTAAGAAAAAATACGATTAATTTGACAAATATTTACTATGAATATTTACCAATGTTTTTGTGAGGATTTTTCAGTATTTAAGCCACGTGCGTGGATTGAGGATAATGTGGGCCAAACGTGGAGTATTGGTGGGCATGTAAAACATTTTCTTTAAAGTTTGCAAAATAACTAATCTCAATTTATACAACAGCAAAGGCAATTTGACCCAACATTATTTTAGACAATTGAAACGATGCGTGCAAACTTTGCAAAATATCTTTGTAACTACTATATACTGCAGCAGCCTTAAACAAATATTTTTTTCCCCGTTTCTCCCCTCATAGGTCCTGTAGACAAATATCGAGTAAGAAAAAAATTTCCATTGCCTCCAACAATTTGGGATGGCGAACAGAAAACACACTGCTTTAAGGAGCGAACGAGGAGTTTATTGCGAGAGTGGTACCTTCAGGATCCATATCCGAATCCAACGAAGAAACGCGAACTAGCTAAGGCGACCGGCCTCAACCCGACGCAAGTGGGCAATTGGTTTAAGAATCGACGACAGCGGGACCGGGCGGCGGCGGCCAAGAATAGGTAAGCAAAAAATAAGTTTCTCTAATGTGATGCAGTCGAATTGGAATGCACGTGTGCCGCACGATCGCAGCGCTGAGCACACGCTCTCTGATATCCAACACGAATGGCAAACTGTTTGTGGTAATCGGGAACTCGATACCCTCCACAACCACTGCCAGCATGCTAACCCTTCCGCAAAGAGTGCTACATATTCGCCGCTCGTGGAATCACAGTCAGTCGATTGATCTGTGCCGAAAGCCGTTTGGACCCCAGTTGTGCACAAAGGGTTCTCAGTTTCAGTACTGTGGTTAAGAGCGTCCCACATGAAACTGACCGCCGACACCAAATGCCTTGGAGCGAAGTGCTCGAAAGCGTGCATGCATACGTATGGGCACACTCACACAAGCGCAAAGTTGGATGTATGAAGGAATTTGTGAATTATACTGCACTTTTGCAAACATGTATGTATGTACATATGAGTGCATATATTCACCACCTACCATCAAACACACGTACATACATACGTATCTACAAGGTGTATGAGGTACATCATATATATGTAAGACGATTTTTGTTTTCAAATCAGAAAAAATACTTGAGAGATATTAGACAAAATTGTGTTCCCAATATGGCAATAGCTGATAAATACATTAGGGGTATTCATACCGAGGTCATTATTTTGATTGTTCGGTATTCGGTAGTTTTGTACGTGTACTTTGTTTTTGTTAAAGAATCGAGCAAAAACAAAACGCACGTACAAAACTACCGAGTACCGAACTAACAAAGTAACGAGCTCAGTGTGAATATTCCTATACTTAATCCTAAAACAACGCAAACAGATAAGTCAGTGTAAGTCCATCATCAGTTTGTCATAAGTTCTGGACAACTTACTTATCTTATTGAAATATCAAAATTAAGTAATTTAATTTATGTGCACTTCACTTTCACAATTTCGCACTACTCGTATTAATATTTTTATAATGAAAAAGACAACTTCTGCGGCTTATTGTCATAAACGTAAAATATAACTAACGCGAAAGCAACGAGAGTATAAAACATAAAAAGCAATCAAAATAATCGAATTGTGCCGGTCTGATTAATATTTGTAAAGTAAAAGTAAAGATATTGCGTAGAAGTCTGAAAGGGTTATGTCAAAAATTGTCGTTTCCTTGTGCCGAATGAAGATCCATTTATGAGTGTACAAAAATGTTAATAGCGAACCGTTCTAGCACGAATGTTTTCAGTGAACCTTAGTCGAGGCTTATGTCCCAATAATGGGACTTTGCCTACATTGCTAACCTAACTACGCAAAAATGAAAAAAATGGTTTAGACAGTTCTTTATCGCAGAAGAACAAGTAATAACGAAACCCTAGTAGCAAACAAAGTATTCAGTTTCAGTTCGCCCGCAAAATACGCGTTTCGGCCAAGTTCCAATTTCGGCCGAATAGTTAATATATTAGCTAGAAGTTTCGCATTTGGTTTGGTCGAAGATTGGAAAAATGGCCGAACTTTAGTTTGGGTTTCGGTCGGACACTTCTAAAAAGCAATAAGTGTGTGTAGCCAAATTTGGCCATCAGTAATAAAGTTTACCCTTAAAAACTGGGATACATTCGAGTTTGGTGTAAAGTGTCTGCGAACCGCACACAGTTTGTTAATGTGCACATAACTATCAACCTGCGAAGTACGACACTGGCACACTCAACTTGGAAGTCAACGGTAAATGCGCTTCAACGCCGCCAACAACGCTTCCATGGAAGTACTGAAGAAGGAAGAGCCAACTCAATAGGGGAGACTCGCTGCTCGGTGCGCGAGCGATGAACAAGTTAAGTGTGATGACGGTGCAAAAGCAGCGGATACCGAAGATGATCTCGAAGACGGTGCTGCAACGTTGTGCTTGCCAATGTTGTCCATCGGTGTTACACTTGTTGTGGTTTTTATGCTGTTGCACTGTGGCGCATTAAATGCAAAATGCTGAAATTCTGCTAAAATAGCTGAGTAAAAGCGAGTGTGCTGAAGCGGCGAAGAGCAGTAGGAAATGAAAAGAACACGCTGAAAAAGTGCGACGAGCAATGTGAAAACGCGGTAAAGGGTAGTGGAGGAAAACATACAGAAGCGTCTTTAAATTCAATGAGTTTGTACATAAAAGGCAGATCAGCCAAAAGGCAGAAGGCAGAAGAGGCTTGCAGTGCGCGGTTCAGGTGATTAGTTAACAATTATGGATGTTGTTATTGTTCAGCGACTCTATAAGAAATCTATGTGTGTATGCGCGCGTGTATGTGGCCATTACTCAGCTTTTGCTGCTTTTCGAGCAGTCATCGTGTTATTAAATGAATGAATGTGGCGATTTTACCATCCTCGATTATATTGTACGAAATGGAAAGGTGAATACGAACAGCTTCCAGATCACGAAATTCACAAGGCATTTACAAAAAATGAATTTATATGTATGTATGTACCTCTGGAATTGTGTAAATGTGTATAGTATGTATATGCTTAAAAGCGGCGGACTGTGCATAAGACAGTTCGTACGCTTCACCTCTGGGTTCTTCGAACCAAACGGCGTCATATTCCTATGACTAGCCGGCATTTACCACCTTCTGGCTTTCCTTAAGGTCAGATCAATTCCGGCCAGATTCCTTTCCTAGACATTACGAAAGACTACTACTTGTCTGATACATCCACTGAAACCGGCATTGTATTTTATGCAAGAGGCCGGAAATTCTTTGAAAAAAAGGTTTTGATTCCATTGCACACAAAATTGAATAGGAAACACGATCGGATATTTAAGTCTTAAGCCAAAACGATGATGAACCATAAGCACCTTGACGCTGGGTGATTAGGAGAGAATATTTTAATATTCTACAGATACAAAATTATTGCGTCTATCATGCGGTTTTTGTACATATGTACCATATGTATGTGCATACATAACTGTTTGCGCATTCGGTGTTAACTTTTCATACAGAAATGCTCTGAATTTCATTGATAAAACTTGCAAAAGCAAAAACTATTCATAAGAACGCGTTGTGATTGAACAACGGTTTGCATTATAAAAAAATGTCTAAGGCATCATTTAATATGTATATTAGGTATACACATTAGATATACATATACATACATATGTACATCGCACCCTAAATGCAAAAGAATCACAACTAAAAATTTTCCGAGATCGAGTTTTCCATAAATCAATTCACTAGTTCAAAAAATATCATTCTCATCACTTTCAAAGTGCATTAAACAAGGTGAAATCATTATTTGACATACTACTGTGTCCAAAAAATAAGGTGACATTGTATTTATTTTGAAAATTCTTTATTTATTCTTCCAAATCAATTTCATCCCCTTCAAAGTAATCCCCTCCCGATGCAATGCACTTATGCCAACGGATTTTCCAATCTTCGAAACACTGATTGTAGTCACTTTCCGGGATGGCCTTCAGTTCCGTCTTCGCTGCGGCTTGAATCTCATCTATCGTATCAAAACGGTGTCCCCAGAGCGGTCTGCTGAACAGCTAGAAGTCGCACGGCGCCAGATCAGGTGAATACGGTGGTTGCGGAACGATATGGGTTGAGTTTTTGGCAAAATGATCACGAATTACGAGTGCAGTATGGGATGGTGCATTATCGTGGTGTAAAAACCAAGAATTGTCTTTCCACAATTCCGGGCCTTTTTAGGCGGATAGCGTTACGCAAACGACTCATAACGTTCAAATAATGTTCCTTGTTGACTGTTGACTTAAAAAAAAATAATTATACAAATCCTTCGACGCGCGCAGTTTAACCCATTAAAACCTGACCCCAGAAAGGCTTGTGCGATTTCCATCCAATTCCGATTTTACACAATCTTATTAATTGACCTAATCAAGAAAAAAAATCAACCAAAAAATTCATACCATGTTTTTTTTTTGTCATGTTTTTCGCAAACATTACACAAATAAACAAAATCAAACATTTGCGGAAAATAAAATGTACCAATAAAATATCAGCTGCTTGGATTTTGACATTTTCACGCGTTGCGTTGTATGAAAATTGGCAGTGTTTAGGCCCAACGTTGCATTCGCGCAACACAAAACTTAAAGCATATTTTTTGTTTAAAAAATCAAAAAAAAAATTTTCAAAACTTATTTTTAAATAGTTTAGCATGCAAAATGCAGCCCACTAAGAGATTTTGATAGGTTTGAAGAATAAGTATTTTTGATTGAATTTCAAAAATTCCCCAAAAAAAAACCTTTGACATAGGATCGAAAAAAACGTATGAATATTTAAATAATTTTTAAATTTGAGTATGGCAGAATCTAAAACGATCAATTCTAATCCAATTCTACCCATTTTCAAGTCTTATGTCTTTATGAATTACTTAATATAGCGAAATTCCCAAACGTTGCGCAAACGCAACGTTCAGGGCTTAATGGGTTAAATTCAAATGTCACCTTATTTTTGGACACAGTAGTACATACATACATATGGATTTTTTGGTAACAATTGTGTTGTGTACAAAAACACTTTGTTTTCCAGGACTTTGAAATATCGAATTGAACTATGTTTTGTATTTCAGTGAGATTGATCGTATTTTAAAAATTTGTATTCATTCGTCGACGGTTCATTAATTAAGAACATTGATTCCAGTTCAAGACATCAACCAAAACTATCGGGTGTTTTTTTTAGAGGTATAGAACTTCGAATTGAAATAAAACACAAGAAAATCGTTTTAATGTCCATCAATTTGGCTTTATTGGAAGGATAATTTTATGCCATTAATGTTTAAATATGATTTCGGGCATGTGGCCGCCGCGGCTGGCTCGAATAAAGCCAATTCTACAGGTCCAATTTTCAACCACTTTTTCGAGCATTTGGGGCCGTATGTCGGCAATAACGCCACGAATGTTGGCTTCCAAGTCCCCTAACGTTTCTGGTTTGTTGGCGTAGACGAGCGACTTCACATATCCCCAAAGAAAATAATCCAATGGTGTCAAATCACACGATCTTGGTGGCCAATTGACAGGTCCATTCCGCGAAATTATGCGCTCATCGAATGTTTCCTTCAATAAATCGATTGTGACGTGCGCTGTGTGGCATGTAGCGCCGTCTTGTTGGAACCACAACTCATCCACATTCATGCCATCCAATTCGGGAACAAAATAGTCGGTTATCATGGCTCTATACCGGTCTCCATTAACGGTAACTGACTCCTCTTCTGACTGGGTCCTCTTCAACATTTTGCTCTACAGCGGCAATTGTTTCTTCGGTGCGCACTGTTCGACGTCTCTGCGGATGCGTATTATCACATAGAGTAAACGTAGTGCGAAAACGACCCATGGTTAACCGAATTAATTGCTCTGATGGACGATTATGTCGACCATAAAATGGACGGAGCTTGCGGTAAACTTCGCGAACTGAACCATTATTTTCGAAATAAACTTGCACGATTTGCAAGCGTTGTTCTTTTGTCAACCTGTTCATGATGAAATGGCAAACCAAACTGAACATAAATGACATTAGAGTTGCCAGATTTGATCACAAAATGCCAGTTTTATCTCTATTCGAAAAACAAACCTCTAAAAAAAACACCCTATATAAGTGAGTAAGTGGAAGTGTTATTTACCTATAAAGTATGATGAGTTTATATCATTTTAGGAATATGTTACAAAAAGTTTCCCAACACAGACGACTTGCGCGTCAATGTCATACTGCAAAAGCATATAATTTATGCAAAGGATAGAATTGAAAAAAAAGGAAGCACCATGACAAGCACCATCACTTTTGAATTTTGCCAATTGTTACTTTTTAAATAAAATGAAAATATTACAAATAGGTACATGTGTTCAAAACACTTATTGCTTAATTTAGCAAGTCGCCTAAGGCAATAAAAAATCTATATGAAAATGACTCGTCAAGGCGATATGAAAACAACTCCTCCAGGCGATAAGAAAACGACTCGTCAAGGCGATATGAAAACAACTCGTCCAGGCGATAAGAAAACGACTCGTCAAGGCGAGTTGCTTTCGGCGGACGTTTTAGAGCGACTGGTGATACGAAATCGATACGCTGGCGATATTACCGGCGATAAATTTGTTGCCGGGAGCGAATCGTTTTCTTATTGCCGGCAACAAAAAATGGTCTAGTGGGTATTTATCGCTTAACCCTGTAGCTGTTTACATCGATTATACGCATAATGTCGAGTATATGACATTGTGTTACAAAAAAAAAAAAATGCAAAAACTACATTTGTGTTATTATTGAAGAAGGACAAAGGTCTTATTAAAAAATTGACATTTTCGAATATTCGGTAGTCTGTAACTTTGGTTATCTATACTTTTTTACTTTTATAAAATACTATAAAATACTATTATAACATATGTACATATGATATGAATTCGAGTAGACCTAGAACCTGTCTTATAGTATCATCGCATCTTACGGTAACCAGTTTGCTAGATTAGGGTAGTCAATCAACAATTGGATAGTCCTTATCGAAGATTCGTGTTCGGACCATAGGTACATCGGGTTTCAGTGTGGCAAGAAGGCACAAATGCCATTGCCCACCAGAAACCCAGACTGCCGAAATTTAGGGAGCCATTGTGCAATTATTTCGCGATGCCACAGAGAATTCTTAAGGAGCGATGTACAAAGGCGGCTGATGAGCAACTTAACACTTCTCTTAGCCGGACCCCGGTTTCCGCTACAAAGTTTGACGAGGACTGGAAGCGCTATCGATGCACTCAGAACAACTATGAGAAGCAAATTCGAGTTTCAAAGAAAGAAAAGTTCTTAAAAAGAACCAAACCGCTAAGCTGGGGTCGCTTAACAAACCTGACGGTGCCTGATGGAGTCCCACTTTCCAGGGAATTAGGTCACTGTTGCCCAGGAGCATTCTTCCTTGGATGAAACCGTTGTTAGGGTAACCACACCCTCTCGACACGAAAGTGTGTGCTGAAAGAAGCTTCCATCCAAATTGTCATCAAGTGTTTTGACAGCTTTAAATCGCCCGGTCCTGACGGCATCTATCTTATTGTGTTGAGGGAAGGAATAAAGTCAGTGTCTGTGGCACTAAAGTTCACTGCATGCCTTACAATGGCCTATATACCCAGCTCTTGGGGGATGGTGAGAGTTGCTTTCATTTCTATGGTTGGAAAAAACGACTACACTAGCGCTACTAGAGCTTTAGACCTATTAGCATGACTTCCTTCATGCTAAATAGTCTTGAACGGCTGGTAGAACTACGGATCCGTAACTTAAGACAAATCCACTATCTCCATTTCAGCATGCCTAACAAAGTGAGAAATCGTTGTGGGTGTAAAGGGCTCGTTTGATAATGCAACTTTTGACAGTATGTGTAACTCTGCTGGCCGACACGGATAAGTCCAATGCTAGCATAAAGAATCATGCTGTCTCCATTACTCTAGTGCATGGTGATTGATCCCCTGCTTATCACGCTAAACGACTCGGGGAGTCTATGCACAAGCATATATGCTGTGATGATGTGGCTTGTCTCATAACCAGCCCTTCAGTTATGCATATCTGCAGTAAGTTGCAGAGAACTCTGGATATGATTGACACGTTGTGTATGGTGCGAATGCGACAAGCAGAAACATTTTACTCTGTTTTCGCCGAGTGTACAATGAAGCAAACTCGAAACGAAATTAAACAGTTAAAGGATTAACTCTGAAACCTAAATTGGAGCGTTAGCGGTAAATAACTGTCAAAGTTTCTTCAAGCCCATGCAAATTGTTTGAAGCAAACCGAAATAGTTAGCAACGCTCTAACGCCGAGCAATTCGATATTCCAACTTTGACAAGGCGTTAGCAGTTGAAGTTTTGAGAAATTTTTTACATTCGTTTTAATTTAATGATTTTAACATATGCTGAACTGAGCGAAAGCGTTGTCAACGTCTATAATTTAGTTTAGTCTCTGGCGTTGCGTCGAACAACGCAATACTACTCAACGCACCAATTCAAGTTTCACAGTAACCCGTTTACAAAATAAAAATTTTTGTAGAAAAAAAAATTTGAAATCGTTAAATTTTAAATGAAATAACAAAGACAACAAAAATACTACCAAAACCTGTTCCTGTCCCAGACCACACACTATTATAAAGTGGGTTTAGTTAATAGATCCCAGCAAAATTTTTTTTCCGCCGGCAATAATAAAACGAGTCGCCCTCGGCAACAAATTTATTGCCGGCAATATCGCCATCGTATCGATGTCTTATTACCGCTCGTACTAAAGCGTCCGCCGCAGGCAACTCGCCTGGACGAGTCGTTTTCTTCTTGCCTGGGCTAGTTGTTTTTTTATCGCTTTCTTATTGCCACAGGCGACTTGCTAAATTATCGCACAGGTGATGTTTAAACAATAATTGTCTTGACAGAAATTTATTGTAAATATCTTTAAAAAGAATTTACAAAAAAGAATTTGAAATTAAATTAGTTCTTCTCCTTACTATGACGCTTCCTATTTTTTCCATCCTATCTTTGGCATAAATTAAATTCTTCTGGAGGATATTGTTAACGCGAAAATCACCCTAGTTTGTAGAATTCACATTATGACTGTCACCGCGAAATTAGTAACAAGCGCCGGTTTCTCCTTTGTACCCTTCCTTGAAATTAAAATTAAAATTATTGTAAATCATATTATTATAAAGTTTAAGTTTTTTTTACTACTTCAAAAGCCAACAAATAAACCACTTGCCCTTACAAAGGGTGATTTTTTAAGAGCCTTCGGATTTGATTTAAAAAAAACACACAACAATTTAGAGAAATGTATGAAATCTTTATTTGATTCGATAGAACGATCTATATAATTCAATGTTTAAAGATGATTTCATGTAAATGTTGACCGCGGCTGCGCCTCAATTAGTTCATACGCTGGGTCCAATTTTGGCATACTCCAACACATCGGTCGGTAGCTCACGAATAAATTCTTCAATATTGGCTTCAAGTGCGTCAACCGTTGCGGGCTTGTCGCTATAGACATGAGCCTTAACCCTAATTCCCAGAATTTAAAAAGTAACGTAAACCCAGAAGTGAGACTGTCAGCCTTATATGAGCTAAATTACTGACAACATTTGTTTAAAAAGTACAAAAACTGTCTAAAATGTTAAATTTATAAATGCTATATAATTCTAACATTCCATTAGAGGATTACATAAAATAATGGAATCGAAAATCGTTTGGATTTATCATCATTTGAAATCTTTAGTGAGACTGTGAGGCTCACTTCTGGGAATTAGGGTTAACATAGCCCTACAAATTATAGTCTAAAGGCGTTAAATCGCAAACGTGAAATAAACTGTTCACCGAACTCGCCTCTCGAATGGGCCATTGTTTCGCGTGCTGTGTGGCATGTGGCACCGTCTTGTTGAAACCACATGCCAGCCAAATCCAGCTTTTCCATTTTGGGCAAAAAAAAGTTTGTAATCATCGCACGGTAGCGCTTGCCATTCACAGTAACGTTACTGCCTTCGTCGTGTTTGAAAAAGTACGGCCCAATGATGCACATCAAACAGTGCATTTTTCGGGATGCATTGGCAGTTCTTGCAATGCTTCTGGCGGCTCTTCACACCAAATACGGCAATTTTGATTGTTCATGTATCCATTCAACCAGAAATGAGCTTCGTCGCTGAACACAATTTTCCGATAAAAAAGTGGATCTACATCCAACTTTGCCAGCGCCTATTCACCAAAAGTTAGCAGTTGTGATAGGTCGTGTGGCTTCAGTTCTTGCATCAGCTGTATTTTAAAAGGTTTTACACCCAAATCCTTCCACCAAATTTTCCACGTAGTGGAGTAACACGGAACGGCGCTGAATCGATAATTCACGGTCATCAACAACACCGGCGGATACAGCTGCGATATTTTCCTCTGTCCGCACTCTACGTATGCGTGTTGGTGGTTTAATGTCCAATAATGTAAATTTGGTGTGAAATTTAGTCACAAGATTCCGAATAGCCGCCTCAGAAGGTCGCCCAAACTGAACTTCCAAATAAAATGGAAGAAGTGCACGATGCACTTTCTTAACCGAGCATGAATTTTGATAATAAAATTATTAATTATTATTTATTATCACATATTACATGTGAGTAATTTTGATATTTTCACTTGATGTTTACTTCACTCGTTTTGATATTTACACAACGACTGAAAAATACACACCGCTGAGAGCAATAGACACAAATTTAACGGTACTTATTAATACGGCAACATATTGGCAACAAATTGGCAACAAAAAAGCATTGGTTGCTCATTTGTCGCCACGGCAATAAATCGGCGAATCGCCAGTTTGTTGCTATTAATTGTTGCCAATTTCTCATGTTTTGCATGGTAGGATTTAGCGTTGTAAAAAAACGTTGTGGATAAAGGTTTGCAGTGTTCTGATGACTTTTCACTCTGTCAAATATTGATTCCACTTTGTTTAACCCTAATTCCCAGAATTTTAAAAGTAACGTAAACCCAGAAGTGAGACTGTCAGGCTCATATGAGCTAAATTAGTGAAAACTCCATTTTTTTTTACTTTTCCAAATCCAGTTACTACTTAAAGACGTTTTTATTTAAGTTTTATATTTTTAGTAAAGAACTTGTGAATACAGGGTCCACTGGAAAACAATAGCTACCACAAAAGTATAATTAATTAATCCAGATATTCAGATCTTTGTCAAATTTGGGTGGATGAGGAATGGAGATTTGTTTAGTTTATTGTAAACATGTTCCTGCGTTTTGGAGATGTGTGGTGGACAAATATGGCACCGACTTGATTTACGTGTACCAGAATTTGAAGCCTACGAACTGACCTTTTACACTAATATAGTATCTATTGTTGTCTGAGTTATCGCTCGTAGATATTCGTGGCTATACAAAAAAAATCCACCAGTTATCGCAAATACAACTATCTTTTGCTATCTATACCCTCATTCCAGTAAGGACGTGCTTTGAGCCATATGACATACTATTGTGTCCAAAAAATAAGGTGACATTTGAATTTAAACTGCGCGCGTCGAAGGATTTGGAGAATTATTTTTTTTTTTTAGTCAACAGTCAACAAGCAATATTATTTCAACGTTATGCGTCGTTTGCGTAACGCTATCCGCCTAAAAAGGCCGGAATTGTGGAAAGACAATTCTTGGTTTTTACACCACGATAATGCACCATCCCATACTGCACTCGTAATTCGTGATCATTTTGCCAAAAACTCAACCCATATCGTTCCGCAACCACCGTATTCACCTGATCTGGCGCCGTGCGACTTCTGGCTGTTCAGCAGACCGCTCTGGGACACCGTTTTGATACGATAGAGGAGATTCAAGCCGCAGCGAAGACGGAACTGAAGGCCATCCCGGAAAGTGACTACAATCAGTGTTTCGAAGATTGGAAAATCCGTTGGCATAAGTGCATTGCATCGGGAGGAGATTACTTTGAAGGGTATGAAATTGATTTGGAAGAATAAATAAAGAATTTTCAAAATAATTACAATGTCACCTTTTGGACACAGTAGTATGTCGCATTACCAGCAGCACCAATCAAATGTATAAAGAAAGCTAGAGGCCATTCATTAGGTTTGCGTTTTTTTATATACCCATCATAGAAATTTTGTTTTTTCTGAGTGTACGAACCTCGCATCTAATAAACTATCGGCTAATTCCTTATTGGTGAACTAGTTGGTCATTATTACATTTGTGTTTGTAAGGCTCAACACCCTTTTTCAACACACTTTTTGCAAGACCCACAGCTGCTTGATTACCGTCTTTGCATGTGTATGTCATTTCAGGAAGTATTAGCACCATCGCATTTCCATATTCTGATGACATATTTATCGGGATTGGAAGACATAAACTGTATGAAATAACATTAACTTCGGCAAGGCATAAATTCTTCATAATATGTCGTATATTGTAGGATTTTCAAAAATTTTAATTGACCTCGTCCCATGAGTGCTAGGCTCAAAAACTTTGAACGTGACACAATAAATATGCACCTAAACATGAAAAATAAAAATATTCTTCCATATGGTGGACAAAAAGTCAAGGAATTCTGAGTAAATTTTAGTTTTTTGTTCAAATGAGCTTCTGAGGCTCACTTCTGGGTTTACGTTACATTTTAAAAAAATTGTTTGAAAACAGTACAAAAACTGTCTAAAAAGTTAAATTTATAAATGAAATAAAATTTTAACATTCCATTAGAGGATTACATAAAACAATTTGAATCGAAAATCTTTAGTGAGACTGTGAGGCTCACTTCTGGGAATTAGGGTTAAAACACTTTGATCGCCATCTTCTTTAACTGGAAAACACTGTTATGATGTTTTATGTTAATTTGCGTTTGTCCTGAAAATTTAATTTAATTTTTTTAATTTGCGACTCCTTTATATTGTGATATTATGTACATATATATATATATTCCGTTCTTCCGTCTTTCGTGTGTAAAAATTACTATGACAATTTGCACAGCACACCATTTTTTTTTTAAACAAAGCCAACCCGAAAAAACCCCGTCGCGTGTCGTGCAGACAGCAAAAACAATTGAAACAATAATAAGTAACACACTTACGACAGCTGGACGAACTTGATTACAGTCAAAACTGAATGAAAATATAGCCATGACGTGCTGAACAATGTCAATTCACACCCATCGATCTAATTCCGTCCCAACCAGTCGGACGGTCATACTCGTATTGGGTTGGGTAGTGTGAAGAAGCACATTGTTTTATTCCACGTTTCATCTGGGGCGTAGACAGAGCTTCGCCAAGGTGGGCTTAGAGGAAAACTAAAATATAAAAATTAAATTATTTATTTATTTTTTTAATAATGAATTCATTCATTCACTTATTTCTAATAGCGACTTTTAACCCTGCTTAGATAAGGTACGTCTGCGAGACGTACGCCTTTTGAATTTGTTGCTCTCTCTCAATCGTCAATTTTAATTAAATTTTTATTTTACTAAACAAACGTTGTTTTACTTCAAAAATGATTTAATGTTAACAGAAATTTATGAAATAAGTGATCTCAATAAGAAAATTATCAATATTCCTTCTAACAACACTGTTAAAAGGATATAAACTAGCATACGCCTCTCAGACGTATCGTTATCTTTTCAGTACAAAAAATAACGTTATCTAACTAGGGTTAATTGTTTTAGAATCAAATTCAAAGTATTTAGGGTAAAGAAAATCAGAATTAAATATACTATACCTATACGTTAGATTATTTTTTTATCAACCAAAAAAAATTTTTTATATTTCTTACCCAAAGCGTAGTCAAAAGTAAAAAAAAAATGCTGGACACATATGTTTTTTTGGACAAAATTGTTTATTTGTTTACACTGTTTGAGATTTTTATATCATATTTATTTCGTGTTGAATTTACGCACTTATTTTTTAAAGTCACTCCGGAGATGCAAAAGTGCAGTTTTTCAGTATAAAAATTAGAGTGAAAATTGTGCTGCTCCGAAATTTGCAAATTTTTCAGCAGATTTTAACTTATTTAACGTTTTAATAATTTTTGCACACAGAGATGAGGCAGTACGGAAATGCAAGTTGCGAATGCGAAACTGTGCAGCATTTTGTTGTCGGTGGCATTTCGCATTTCGCACCGGTCGCAAACTCATGTTGCATCAATATTACTACACCATGCTTTGATACAATAAAAACACACTAATATGGTGTTCAAACTGACTCATTTAAACTAGTTTAAGTGAAAAGAGCTTTTTATTGAACACAACCGTCCAGACTGCTCAATGAAGTTCAATTTGACACTTTGTTTACAACTTGGTTGTTTACAAACAACAAATACTTAAATATTTTTGTGAACTGATGTGCTGAGAGCATGATTTGAGCGTATTATTGGCGCATATTTCACAAACCACGGCAACATACTCAACTTCGTCCAAATATTAGACGCCTTGTATTTAGACGCCATACAAAGGCGATGAATGGAATGAAAGCAGTGCGAGAAAAACGATTATTTTTATTCATTTCAAAATTTACAAATTTTCAATTTATGTTTGGTTTGTTTTGATGAAATTACAGCTGAATTTGTAGGGATGTTTTTTCTGGTGTGTGTTTAGTGTGTGCGCTGTGTTCAGTTGACAAAAAAGCTTTTTCATAGAAAGCTTTCGGATGCAACCCTGCGTTAAACTCGTTTCAAAACATGTTAAATGGTTTAACACGTTTTATTTCCAACAACAATTGCATGTGAATAAACAGGTTTTCGAACTGGTTTTGTTCATTTAACTTGTTTAAGCACATTAAACACGTTTAAGTCGTCAGTTTGAACGCCATATAAGGGCCAATTTTTCAGTGCGAGTTTAACTCAGTTTCCAGTTTCCTCAGTTTAAACGCAAAATCTAATTTTTCAGTCAAACTTGACTGAAGTTTAAACTGAGATTAAACGCCCAACCCTGCACGGTTAAACTAAGTTTAAACTGTCAACAGCTTCTGACACTCGAGCACTTGTTTATTTTTTTCACAAGTGCAAGAAGACATTCGATTTCCCGAGACGAAAAATTTGGACTCCGTTTGGTTATTTTGAATTTATTGATGAAATACATTATTTGAGCGTAAAGAATTTATTTACGAATGACAATCAAAACAAAGGAAAATTATTAGCTAGATAAAAATATTGCCGGTATTGCCACACTCAAATGACAAATATTTGTTCCAGTTAAACTAGCACTGAAAAACTGCTTTGTCGTTTAAACTGAGTTTATATTTAAACCAAGTTCAAGGAAACTACGTTTGAACTGCGTTTAAACTCGCACTGAAAAGTTGGCCCTAAAGGCTTGATTACACGTAACGAGTAGAGTGACGAGACAGCAACTCGAACGAGTACTCGTTTCGTCTAAACAGTAAGGCGAGTTGTTGATTGAGTCAGTGACCGAGTAGAGTGGCGAGAGAGTCACTAGAATCACATTTTGTTTACTAGGCCGAGTACTATTTTACCGTTATATTTTTCTCTTTTTCGCAGCGATTCGCGGAATCGCTCGTCACATGCAGAATCGCTCGTCACATGCGGAATGCGTCACACACCACTTTTCGCTCGGTTGAGTTTAATTGCGCGAGTTGCTTAGTTAATTTTGTGCATTGTAAAACCGAACTGACTCGCCACGTGTGAAAATACGTTTGAACAACTCGTCGCTTTTGCTCGCCATCCCAATTCTCTCGGCCTAGTACAATTTTGATGTCTCGCCACTATACTCGTTACGTGTAATCAAGCCTTAAGGGTCATTAGGAGTTTCAGCCCCACCTTGGCTACGCATCTGCACCTCATCAACGTACCCGTTATTCGCACGCACTTACCATGAATACGAGTGGAGATGGATTGCTGGAGCGAACGTGTTTTGTGCGTGGCAACTTGCAGATGTGCGTGTTTCATATTCGTTGTGCATTTTTGTGTGTGTTTGTGTAATATATGAAATGTGTCTCAGTTGATGCCGATGATTCAAGTACTTGTGCCCAAAACGTATGGAAATAGCCGTGTAGCAATTGCGATTATACTTAAAAACTACAACAACAATTATGACCGCTCGACCGGCGACTGTTGCAGATGTCAATGATCAATCAAATCACCAAAACCACGTCCGATGAGGATGGAATACTTTTCGTTATATCTGCAAGTACAAGTAGTGACAATACACTTCATTTGATTTCATTGCATATTGCCTGTTTATTGCTAGTTGTTTATGTACATATCTTGTTATTTGTCTTGTTGTTGTTAGTTTGAGTGTTGCTTTTATTGCAATATTATCGGTAGGATTATCGGGTTCAGCTCACGCGAAACGCCGGTGCGGGCAGCTTTTCGCGTTTGCACGTTTTCCTTAGGTACGAGCAACCGGCCGCGCGCAATGCGTGAACGAGTGCCCACCGTACATCGCTAAGTGCTTTCACGCACTCAATGTCAACTTCATCGACAACGACCGCATCGGCTGAGACTGGAGCTGATGCGGATGCGAGTGCGAATGCCGAGGGCAAGCGGGCAATATGGTGAAGCACTCAATCAGCGCCACATAAATGCTCAATGATGTTTACACAACTACCGTTTCGGAGGCTGAGAAGTCCCGCTCGGCCGCATGCTCGTTCCGTTGATGAGCATTAATAAGAATCGCCCATTTGTAAGCGGCCATTGACAATTTTCCACTGTCATGCTGCACGCGGCGTGCGGCGGCACATACGCTCACATATACTTGTACACCTATCTATGCATGTGTACATTTGTAACTACCCGCACCACACCATGTGATGGCGCAAACAGATTGAAAAGCCGATATTCAAGCCGACTACAAGCAATCGTTTGAAGAAGTAGAAAGGGGGAACGATTTGCTACAAAGGAACCGGAAGGTAGTTGCGCATTTTCCTCCTAGCATCCCCTGGTCGCTGTGCGCAACTCCTGGTGACAGCTAGAAACCGTGGCAGCATTGAAAAAATGATTTTCATTATATTCCAAATCGCCGCCAAAACGGCATACGAAGTAAAGTAATGTAAAATTTAAGCCAAATGAAGAGGAAAAACTGTGTAAACAATCAGAAGCAGCTCTGTGAGCCACTGCAGGGGTGACAAGACCGCTACGAAAACGCACCCAATTAACGACCGACGCTATTCAAATTCAAATTCCGAAAATTTAAATGGTAACATTCAAATCCGAAATGTCAACAGATCGACTTTTCTCCGCGAACAGACACTTCGTAAATTGCCGAAATAAGTTGATTGCATTTTCCGATGGGGGAGCTCGCCCAACCAACCGACACGCACTCGTAAGTTTACGTGTGCAAATGTTTATGGGTTTATTAAGTTTCAAGGGATTTACAACAAAGTAAATATTTGCATACCTTATAACTTTCGATTGGACAATTATCACTGTGTCGCTGCTGCTTGTTCTTGCAAGTAGAGCACATAACGTTCTTAACACTTCTGTTACCTTAGGGTCATTTTCGAGTAAAATTTGACTTTAAAGAGCCGGAACTTTCTTATTTCTGGTAAAGAATTGTTTTCCTTTGGACTCAGTGACTAATTTTATGCCATTTGAATATACGCTAAATTTTATTTTATTTGCAACACTGGTTTACGTGCAAATGAGCAACTATACAAATTTGACCTTAGGGTCATTTTATGACCCATAGTACTGAACGCAAGAAATTGGTCGATGCGATGTGAATTTTATTAGATTTGGTTTCAAAGTGTCGTGGATAAATGTTTCTGGCATTTTTGTTTTGTTTTGTGTTGGTAAGAGGGCGTGGCACTAGCTATACCACCCTTTCTACTTTGGAGTAAAATCGAAATTATGAGTCATACAACATTGCAATTTCGTGCAGTGTCCCCATGTAGACACTGTTCCACTGGAAATATTTCATGGGCGTTTAATAATGGGCGTGGCACTCTTTTAACGATCGAAATTTTGTATATAACTTCGGAACTATAAGTCGCACATCAATGACACTCAGATTGAACTTACTATTGCGTCATGTTTTTCGAAAGGAAAAAGGGGGGAAGAGGAAAACGGTATTTAGTGAAGGGCGTAGCTTCGTCCACACATCTCAATGAGCAGTAACAGAGCTTTTAAGTTTCAAGGGATTGAAACCCAATAGTACGAAAACTTTATGTTTGCTGGTATGAAATCTTGATTGAAGCTTTCAATATAAATAGTACATATAGTACGATTTCTAGCAAGTAATAAATTTCTAAGAAATTCCAAAAGGAGTGTGAACAAGCTAGATCAAATTTCTGAAACATATTCGTATCAGCGACAAGCAAAAAACTTACTCGTTGCTGCAGTTCGCAACTCTATTATCCCTTGCGTCACCATTGCATATGTGGTGTGAAATTCATCTCTGAAATGATAACGTAACGCTGCTAATTATATAAAGAATTGGAAAAGTTACTTCCTGGGCTTCAATTTTGCGAAAAGAAAGGAAGCCAATAATATAATCGTGTGAGTTATCCTCAGCAGTACATTCACTAAAGAAGAAGATACTCAGTGAAAGGAAACGATGGGGCGCAATTCGGGTCAGCCGAATATATTCATTTTCTTCTTCGGGAAATGGAATAATGTTAATGAATATATATTATAATTTGTATTGGTTTATTGGTGTCAATATCTAGTATGAGTTTAATATTTTAGCATACTTTTCTAAATTAAACCTCTAAACTGAGTAATTTTTTGGGCCACGGGAGCAGGCTTTCTTGCGAAATCATTTATTTTTGGGCGATTAACGATTAATGATTATTATCTGTTATATATAATATAATTGTCCAAAAATTAGATACGATATAGTTTTAACTTCTGAAGAAATCGCAAGAATTAAAGTGCCCGAGAAGAATATTAAGAACCTGGACGTGGTCTCCATGTTGAACATATTTGATTCCACTTAGGTCTAATAGTCGCTTTACAATAATAAAAGTAATAACTAATTGTTAAAATCACATTGTCTAAACTTTTTTGTACAAAATTCAAAGAAAAAAATCGGGGTCATTTTATGACCCAAGGATCAAATGTGCGAGTTTTTCCTAGGGTAACAGAGGGGTTAACAAAAGTGGGTGCGCGTATGTGTGTGTGAATAAGCGGACAATTGTCGTAAAGTTCGAAAATCCCGCTTTTTCAACCTGTACAGTCAAATATGTTACTCTTATACTCTTATACTATATGTTTAATGATTCAGTTTCTTTAATGTGCGACTTATAATTTCAAAGTTACTTATGCCAAAACTTTGGGTCGGGAAAAATGCCAAAAATGATTTTCAAAAAATGGAAAACACGTGTCTGATTATTTTTAATTCGGAATAGTTTCACAAAATTTCAAATCAATGGACCCAGTAAATCAAGTTTCTTCATATACATAACACTTTAACTCATGTTTTTGCTCTTTAGACCCCGAATTTCAAAGAATTACACTTACATTTCCTTAAATGTATCTACAGTTCAAAATACATGCTTCTAGCTTTAGAGCTTTGGACTGATCAATGATGATTGTTAGGGCAACAATCATATGTATATACTCGTAGATTGCTTAAACCTACTTAATTTCATATCAATTTAAAAAATTAAACAGATATTTGAATATTCTTTCATTCGTAGTTGTTGTCTTATATTCTTATATTTTATATGAATGAAAAAATTAAATTTAATAGGTCCGTAAGGCGATACTGCACATCCTTTTCAAGTCATAAGCATACACAAACTAACAGATTGTTTTAATAAATAGCAGCAGTTTCTTCCTTCTTATTTAATGGTAACCCTGTTTTAACCTTTGCTTTACCTATACCCACCCGGGTAGTATTTTCGATATCTATTGGTTAATATAATATATATATAATATAATATACAAGGTGCAACCCAAAGTAAACAGGACTTTTATAAAATAAAGAAAACGGATGATTATTTTTGTATAATTCTTTTTATTTATTCAAAATACTCTCCTTCTGCTTCGATACAACGTTTTGCACGGTCCAAAAGCATTTGGAATGAGTGTTTTAGGTCATCGGCCGGCATCGCCTTCAGAATGTTGGTACAAGCCTTTTGGATGTCCTCAACGTCCTTATAACGGTTTCCTTTCATCGGCAAATGCAACTGACCGAATAAGTAGAAGTCACAGGGAGCCATATCAGGCGAATACGGTGAATGATTGATGGTAAAAATGCGATTTTTGGTCAAATAATCGGTCGTAACTAGGGCTCTGTGAGCCGGTGCATTATCATGCAATAAACGCCAACTTCCTTCCTCGCGATATTCTGGCCGAATACGACGAATGCGATGCACCAAACGCTTCAAAACTTCAACATAAAACAAAGCGTTAATTGTTTTTAGCGGTGGAACAAACTCTCGATGAATTATTCCCTTTGAATCGTAGAAACAAATGAGATGAGTTTTGATTTTTGACTTCTCACGGCGGGTTTTTTTCGGATTTGGCTCATCTGGGTGCTTCCATTCGGCACTTTGACGCTTTGTTTCGGGATCATATTGAAAGCACCACGTTTCGTCACCGGTTACGATGTTGAACAAGAAATTTGGATCACGTCTGGCTTCCCGAACGATGTCTTTTGCGTGCTCAATTCTCTGCGCTTTTTGGTCGTCGGTTAAAGTGTGCGGAATGAAGCGAGAACACACTTTACGGAGACCCAAATGTTCGGTTAAAATGCGATCAATTGATGTTTTGGAGATGTTCAATTCCATTTCCATCAATTCCAATGATGATTTTGGCTGCATTTTGATAAAATCACGCACAGTTTTGATGGCATCGTCAGTAATCACAAATTTCGACTGGCCGACGTGTTCGTCGTCATTCAAGTCTTCACGACCATTCTTGAATCGATTCAACCACTCATTAACACGGCCACGGGATAAACAATCATCACCATAAACTTGCTTTAACAATTTAAACGTTTCGGTAAAAGTTTTACCAAGTTTAAAACAGAACTTAATATTAGCTCTTTGTTCGATCGACATTCTCGTACCAAAGTTAAAAACATACTGTCACATTGAGCGGGATATTTCGGCGTCTACTAGACCAAATGTCATGAAATTTAGACAGTATGTGAATGAAAGATGTACCTTTCCAACGCATGTCCTCACACATAGATGGCGCCACCAGAAACGTCCCTATTGCAAAAGTCCTGTTTACTTTGGGACGCACCTTGTATATTTGGCAGAGTATTGATCCAAACTAGTTATGATTTCGGGGGTACCCGGGTATCCCATCTTTTGGCACGGTGCACCTTATTGAAAATTAACTTTTTTAATGGATGTAAATGTGTTTGCGTTCATATGGTGAAAAGCTTTAATTTAAACTAAGAAACGACGACTCGGAGGCTGGTACTGAACATCAAGGAAATATGTTATGTTATGGGTGCCCGGGTAGTAACACAAAGGTTAAAAGCAAAGAAGTCATTAAAGTAAACTGGCTATTGTTTACCTGGTACCTATGTTGGAATGGTCAATGAAAAGGTTCATTCTCTATAGCTCTATAGAAATAAGTCTGAACTCTGTTCTTTGAAGACGGCGTACAAAATCACGTCAGTGTCTCGCTCTGGCGGGTTAAAAAAGTGGCTTTTGAAACATTCAGAGGAAAAGTCATAGTTCGAAAATCAGAAAGATATAAGTTAAATTAGGTTGGAGTGAAAGCATTCCATGAAAAAGCTTGCTCATTTTTTTAGTATTTTTCCAGGGTTCATCACTGCTGTTTCGCGATTTCACGCCTCTTTTTCACTGTCTGACTGTTACAAATGAAGCAACCAGTAACTCTTTTGCTTTCTTCTACAAGCACTGTTTGAAAAACGAGGAAGAAACGATAGAACATGTCCTGTGCAGTGTTGCCGCTGAAAAACTTTGAAAAGTCGCAAAAAAAGTGTCACAGCCGAAAAAAAGCGTCATCAAGTGATCCAATTTTTGTATACCAAGTATATACTTTCATTATTTTATCTTTCGAAACTCATTATTTTTATTAAATTTCCAAAGGAGATAATTTTCTATGAAAAAAAACTGTTTCCTCCTTAAATTAATTGATGAGGGATATATTAAAAAGTCCCAATATGTATGTTTTGTATTTATTATGAAAACATTTGCATTTCAAAGCATATGCGTGACTTATACTCACTTATCCATTGGGAGCCATCAAAATTAATTTAGCACAAATAACTTAGGCAATGCCACAGAAAAGCGCGTTAATTCAGATAAATTTTGTACATTTTTGCGGAAAAACTTTGACATAATAAAAGGGTTGCAAGTAGTTTAAATGTTGCCAGAGATGTAATTTTTAAGTACCTTTGAAAAGTGAATACTAAAAGGAAGGCATAGTTTGAGTATTGTTAAAGACGCAAAAATAAAAAAAATTTAATTTACGAAACAACTTTCAAAATGTACATATAAACTTTTTGGTCAAGAAAAAGGGGCAAAACTCGCATGATTTTGAAGAAAAGTGTCAAAATAAGCCTATTTTTAAAAAGTCGGTGTCAGGTGGCATCGGTCTCCAGAAAGGGTCAATTTGACACTTTAGTCGCACAACGGCAACACTGGTCCTGTGTCATTGTCCAGTCTTTGCAAGACGCAGGAGGAAAATCTTGAGCAGTCCGTTTAATTGTTCGTTGCACGACGTTGCGCAAACCCCCTTGAAAGATCTATTATCTTTCTACAAAGGCAATAACAACGGACTTAGTCCTGACTTGATGTGACAGGGGCAGACGTATGCGGTATTACTATGGACCATTGAGCCTGTGTGACTTCCCTTACTTTGCAATAATGTTTTAAATTAAATTAAATTCTCTGTCTGTCTCATTTAGCATTGTATAAAAGTCAGGGATTGGAGCTGCTTTGTCTTTTTTAGCGCGTTGCTGGCGTGTAATTGACGCGTAGTACTCTGAAACCTATTTATTCCCATTGTTGCACGGTAGAGTAAATACCACCGCGAATGCCACATTTCGTTCATATGATCGGTGTTAGAAATATTTCCACCGTAGCAAATTAAAATTCCAATGAATTGGATCACAACATTTTCGAAACTAAGCAGGTGTGGAAATAGGCCTTTAACCGGTGAATTTAATGCTAAACGTACATTTATTTGGAAATCATGGGCAATTGTCCACAGTACTTAAACTTAAAGTTGTCCATAGTACTTAAATTGAAGGGTACCCCGTACAAAAATGTGCGTGTTAACACACAAGATTTAATATAAACGCTTAACGATATACGCTAAGTACATATGCCACCATTCAGCATAAGCAAAAATTGTCCAACTACTGATTAGCAAGTACTGATTATTGAATTCGACCTGATTATCCATAAACATTTTAATGTGGTATGGTCGAAAATATAAAAATTAAAGTGGGGTTTCAATCACTTTTTTATACGATTACTCTATTTAAAAAATAATACAACTGTAAATCAGCGCCTTCCGGTTGGATATTGTGATTTACATAATAGGGGTACCGGTTAATTCGTGCGGTTTTTTTTTGGAAAATTTAAGCTTTATTGTGGAAAAATAGTTACAAATTTAATATTCAAAGTATTGTCCATCACTAGCTATAACTTTTTCCCATTTTTCTGGCAATTCACGAGTACCCTTTCTGAAAAATTCGGCCGGCTTTTCCGCTATCCACGAATCGATCCAATCTTCTTCATCTTCGCCATGTTGCATTGATCGGAAGAGATAGTAATCGGATGGCGCAAGGTCTTGACTATACGGCGGGCGGGTAGGACATCCCATTTGAGCGTTTCAAGGTAGGTTTTGACGACCTGTGCAACATGTGGCCGAGCATTGTCATGTTGCAAAATTACCTTGCCGTGCCTTTGTGCATATTCCGGCCGTTTTTCGCGCAGTGCTCGGCTCAAACGTCGGTAGACTTCCCCTGTGATCGTTTCATTCGGTTGCAACAGCTCATAATAGATCACACCCAGCTGGTCCCACCAAATACGCAGCATAACCTTCAGGCCATGAATATTCTGAACGGCCGTTGATGATGATGCATGGCCGGGGTATCCATACGTTGCTCGACATTTTGGATTACCGTAATGGACCCACTTTTCATTGCCAGTGACAATTCGATGCAAAAAAATTTTTCTTTTGTGCCGTTGCAGCAGTTGTTCACACGTGAAGAATCGGCGTTCGATGTCTCTTGAATCACTGTTCACAAAATCAAGGTACGCCATATGTTAGGAAACCGCACGAATTAACCGGTACCCCTATTAGATACTCACGAGTGCCGATTTCAATAGGACAAATATATGTGTTGTGTGTGATGTAATACGAATTTTTCTGAAAGTGTGGTTGAAGCACTTAAGAAACCTGAAGCATTTCGTAATTACGTTTTATGAATAGTAATGCCACCTGAAAACTGTAATTTCGTACCTGAATAACAAACACAATGTTCGCAAATTCATTGGGGCTCTTGTAAGACTTGGCCAAGGCAAAAAAAAGTACTTCATACAGTCCATTACATTTCTTACAAAATTGTACAGTGCTTAGAATCAATTTTCCGTTTCCGTAAAAAAAATTGATCGCTAGCCGCGCTTTACTGCTGTAGTTAATGAAGAAACCGAATTCCTACTGGTCGAACGCAAAATTGCATGCTGACGATAATTCTTGAAAAATGTTTTCGTTCCCGACTGCGCTGCATTCGTAGCGCTGACGATGAGAATGTGTAACATGTAGTAATTAATTGAAGAGAATTTTACGCACTTTATCGCACAACTTTTGGTGGGAAGTTTTCTCGTACACTTGAATCTCACACATGGTTGATTTTAGGTACTTAAAAGAATGTGTGTGTTCCTATAAATACCCACCTAATCTTCTAAGGTGTGAGTATTAGATTCGTTCGTTTCGTCTCTACCTACGAGCGCAATTAAAAATCTTTTGGGCTATTAAGTGATTAACACGTTCTACGCTTTCAACGCGCATTTTGGAGTCAACCTCTGCAGAATTGTGGAACATTGCGCGATTCACTTCATATTCTACTCCATTTCGTGGCATTCGCTGACGAAGGGGCAACACTGGGCGGTAGCGGCAGGCGCATACAGCGGCGGACAGCGCAAGCGATCCAAACAGAGCTCTGCCGATGTAGACTCGCAGCGGGGAGCGGCACAAGCGCGCGTATCATACAGAACGTGTACTGGCGGATACGACTTTTGGAGCGATCATGTTACCACCTCGATCTCTTCACTTCATTGAATATATTATAAGAATGCATGACATGAGCCGATTAAGTATTTCCAAGTTTCGAATTTCAACCTCTAGCGAGCTAAAAAGCAAAAACGGCCAGCGTTCGGCACGGAACAGTAGATAAGTCGTCAGCCAGTATCCACAATATACATATTCACGTGCACACAAACGCACACGTATTACCAAATCACTCACACACACACACACACACACACGAACGCAGTACGCAATTACGTGTCATATAGGTAGGTGCCAGTGTATCGCATTTCAAGCAATCCTTCCTCTGATATGTTTAGTCAATTGTGCGGAAAATATTTAATATCTTCGAAGTGGAATGAAGTCGATACGTCTCAATCTTAATTTGAAGTTAGTTAATATTAATTATGGTCAAATAACCTTGAAATTAACTTGGATTGGCATTGGTGATGCTTAGAGGAAGTGGTGGTAATACGTACACGCCCTTCTATGGAAGTAGGGTAGTAGCGGCGAAGATTTGCTCATATTGGAACGTACATTGATGTGATGAGTTGGCTGGTTACTCATTTCTACATAATGGACACTAAGTGTAATAATGTGCAAACGGTGAAATCAATATTCAACATGCGTTTATTTGGCGCTTATTGAGCAGCTAAAGTATTTTCTAGAATTTTGTATTCTCTAAATATCATAGTTTTGGAAACAGTTCAGTCGGGAATAATACTGCAGCAAATGTGGACTACATTATTCCGACTCTGAACTTTGGAAAACACACCAAAACGGCGACCGAGAGAGACGGCTGGCGAAAAGTATTGGTACCGAGTCGCAATACTGTCAACATACAAACAACAACTGTCAGAGCTGAGTGTGTCCAATTGCATATCATCCAAAAACGTACTACAATGTCGGGCCGCAATGAAAAGGTTAGCCACAACCTGCGGGCTTCATATCTATACAAAGTTTCCACAAACACTTGGAAAACAGCATGAAAAGAAAGGCAAGACTAGGGGCAGGAAATTAAACACCTGCCGAACTGCACAAGTAATGCAAAAATCACTTAACTACACAAACTTCGTGATTGGACTATTTCGTTTATCTCGTTCAGACTGCAGGACCGTCTTAGGCGTATTAAGGGGGCACTGCCTACTAGCAGTTCATGCGCATAGGATGGGTTTGACGGAGAGAGAAAATGTGTGGGCAAGACGAAGCTCTGATGACATTAGAACATGTCCTTTGCTTCTGCCCCGCCACCTCAAGACAATGCTTGGCAATCTTCGGGGCACACGAATTTACCGTGTTTTCATGGATCACGACTACAACTCATAAACGGATCTCCATCGGGCATCACTAAGGACCCAATAAGGGTCTATGTGTGGCCCATGATTCAATAAACAAGGTAAACTTAGTACGGAAAGCCTTCTCCAAAATTCATTATTTACGTACGCCAATTTGAATGACAGCAAGAATTTGCGTCTCCCAAAGAGCGTGGTTGCATTTTATAAGTAGGAGTTCGTAGTAATGTTTTTCAGCCTCTTTGTTATCATTCAAAACAAAAAAGAAAACAAAACAAATATTGTAAGCCATGTTCAGTGTAAAAACAGGCATATGCATCTATTTCTTTAAAGAATTTTCGGAACTTTTTGATTGGAACTGGTCTGGCGATATTCTTTTTGGTCCTAAATTTAAACTGTAGCAAACCACCCTGTTCAAAGCTATAATAATTTTTTTTACTTGGCTTTTTATGGCTCGTTCCTTGGCTTCTCACGTGCTATATTTGAAATATTTGAAAGATTAAGGTATTTCAATGCCAACTAAGCATTTCTTATTGACAAAACACTCGCGGTCCTTGAATACGCAAGACCAACAGCTGTCCGTCGATTCTGCACACTAAAATTTTCTGAAATCTGCTGAAATATAATTTCCACACTATTTGTACAAAGTACAAGTACGAGCTTGGGGCCTAGAAAATTTTTCCCCGCTTCCAATACAGCAATCGGGTATTTTCTTTTACAGCAAAATAAGTTCTTAGGTATTTCTTTATAGGTACGAAAATTATTATATCGTTGTAAATAATTTCGATATTTGTAGTAATTCAGAAATACTTTTGTTTTGTTTTAGTAACTTTACCAAATAACAAATTTTCTGATATTTGATTGAATGATAAGTATTCGATATGTAATTTTATTTCGGAAGCTAAGACATTTTGTCTCATACCAGGACAATCGAAGTAGTTGTCAGTTCATTGCATCAAATCGAATAGAATAACTTGTGAATGCAACTAAATCTCGCTACCTATACAGTTGGTAAAAGTTGCATCAACCCGGGAGCCGCAGCTTGCTGTGCCGCAAAGCTATACGTGCGTATGCATGTATGTATCTGGTGACTTGTGACGCGTTTACAACTCAATTAATCCATCACGCAGGTGGTGCCGGCGGTGCCTAATGAGGAATTTACACCTCTGCCATGTTCCAGCTGACAATGAGAAATACTGAAAGAGACATAAGCGGCACATTAGAGATTAAACAATTTAAAGCTACACACATGTGGTGTCTGTAAGTGTTCTCATTGGGATCTGATGTACCGCCAAGCGGCAGTAGCAACATCCACGACAATTGGACATCGTTTACGTTGAGAAAGCGCTGCGTCTGCAACTGCTGCTGCTGGTGTTGTTGCTGTTGCCGCGTCGAACTATGAGTGTGAACCACGAGCTGGTGGAGCAGTCACAGCAGGTTGCGCTGAACAATGTGAGTTATTTTGGTGCCATTAATCACTCAACACGAGCAGTTGCCGGCTGCTCCAAGTAACTCCTCCCGACTGTGAGCCGGTGAGGCGGCCGCATTCGTTATTAATGGTGGGTCAATGGAATGCGATGAGCCCATGGAAGCTCACCCGATAATTATGACAGCGCAGGAGTCAGCATGATGTGGATGATGAATTTCTGACATTAGGACGACTGGGCTCTCGAGTGGAAGCGATGTGCGACGCCGTTCAGTTTGATCGTTTGCGTGGCAGTGGACGTGGACTTGCGCGCATCGAGCCGGGCGGGAGGGTGCCGTTGCAGCCCATCGCATCGCACTGCATCGCTTCAGGAGTTGGAATGAGTGATTGGATTCATCGTTTTTAGCGACGCATCGTCGTTAATAGAGTAATCTGCACTCGCTGCCGCTGCTGATGAGTGAGCTGTCTGCGGCGGTATTGATTATTGCGCGGAGCGGAACCAGGGGGGTGCCGGCAGAAACGAAGAGGTCGGGTGCGACTCTGAGTGAAGCCGAGTGCAGCTATTATTTTATTACACCTTTAAAAAGTTCCGACTTAACGATGTGTGAAAGACGCTAAACGGTCGGCACAGCACAGCTGCTGCAACCCAACTGATAGCGGTTATAATTATAGTGTGGCCTCCGGGAATCGTTAACACGCTCGGTTGCGGTTCTTTATATGTTTAATACACGTCAGAAGCGCACTCGGCTTGCCCATTGTCCAATGGCGAAACGAGACATTCGCCGTTACAGGGATTCAACAAAGGCCGTAACAAATGTTAAGTCAAATGATAATTTAGAGTCGACCTCTGGCGTCTGTGCCGTGCAACTCGATTATGTTTCGATAAAAATCACTTTTACTTTTATGTTGATGCAAATTAAACTATCTCAGGTTTTGAAACCAAAGTTCAGCTTTATATAATCGATGAAATTGAGGGCAAGTACTCGGTCTCGTATAAATAGGTGTGTGTGTCTGTATTAAATAATCTAACTAACCAACAATTGTTGAAATTTATTATTTAATTAATTACACTAAATGCTTACTTAATGATTACTGCTTTAAAATGTGTTTCCTGGAATTACTATGAGTACAAATTTAGTTTGCTCGCAAGCGATATTGAAAGGGTGGCAAATGTGCGCCATAGACAAAGCAAATAAGCTCATGGCATTGCTCTGGCTCCGAGTCGTAGAATTTAGTAAGGATAGTTAGAAGTAATGAAAAAAGAATTTAGAAATAATAAGGAAAATTATCGAAACCACTCTCGAAACTGCTCACTGAAATATGACATTTACAGTAATTTAACTGGCCTTAACTTAAATGGCCGAGAGAGCATAGCCACTGGATGTTAATTCGCTATGCTACGTCCATGTCTTTAAACAGCTCATACAGCTCGTTGTTGGTTCGTATTGGCGACGACTATCGCATACAGTCATACAGGAACATACATACATACAGGAAAGAAAAAAAACTTTTTGCTATTTAACAAACTCATCGTCGAGCCTTGTTAATCTTTTCGCAAAAACTTCTTACTGGACAATGATTGACTTCAAAATTCATCGATTTGTTTCTCTGTGTGGCCATAACAGCAAAAATCCCTCGTTTTTTAATTTTTTATTTTCTAAACCAATTCAACAAATTAAATTTTCCTAACCAAATAGTTCGTTTCAGTACTCGATACCACGATTATCATGGGAAGTAAGATATCATACGGTATTCCAAAGCATAATAGGTATGTACGTATCAATACGTATCAATAGTTTTGCCAGTACGTTAGAGGGTCTAGGTTCGAACCTCAACTAAGCCATTACTAAAATATAAAAACCATTTTGGGATTGAATTAATTACCTTTGAATGTCTTTCGGAAATTAAATAAACCCTTCCCATTAGTGTACAATACAAATTCGGATGCGCAAAGCCGATGGTTATGGAAAGATAGATCTTATTGTTGGCATCGGGCTGTCACGACTTATATATACATATATGTATCTCATTGCAATTCAACTTAAAAACATCATGATGCGATACTGGAACCTACTTTTTTATACACAATTTTTTAATATGAACATTCATTAAACTCACATTCACATACAGTTTGTCAAGTAAATGTTTGCAAACTTAAAAAAGGTAGAAACATTATTGTGAAAAGCTTATAAATATAACAGAAATTGCAATATTTTGAAATTTTTTTAAGACATAGATTAATAGTAATGTCTATTTTATACGCGAAAACAGTGTAAAAAATCAAAAAAGGAAATGTAGCTATACTACAAACTGTCAAAAAATTCGTCTTCTTTCAAAACCAAGATTGCGTTGAAAATTTGGCGCCGTACAGTTCCGAACAGTTTCATGAGATACATCAGTTCCGCATTCTATTTTTATATCTAAAGCCATTTCCCTTATTGAGATACGGGGGTTTTCACGAACTTTTCGGATGATTTTTCTTTCTTCTCTGTCAGGCAGTTTTCTGGGTCGTCCAGGAGATACTTTCAAATCAATTCGACCTTCAATACGCGAATCAAATAGACATTACTTTGATATTATATGAGAGTGAAATGTTCAATTAATCTATATTTTTCAAATAATTTCAAAATATTGAAATTTCTGTTATATTATAAGCTTTTCAAAATAATTTTCTACCTTCTTTAAATTTGCAAACATTTACTTGACAAACTGTATGTTACATATAATGTTGCCATTGTTAAAATATTGCTTCAAATAGTCTCAAACATGTTTACGCTTCTATCATTGCAGAATACAACATAATCAAAACAATTCTGGACTAGTGTGCCGCAGTCGTCGTCCGGAGGGTGCGCCGTCGCCGATACCCTCCGACACCTCCGACTCGGATATTTCGCTTGGCACACATTCGCCCGTACCGAGCAGCCTTCAGCTACAGCACAGTCCCGGCTCCACATCGAACGGTGCTAATGAACGCGAGGAGAGCTTCAGCATCGACGACGACAAGCCGCGCGACCTAGCGACCGCCCTGGCAACCAGCATGCCCGCGTCCCCCTATGCGACACCCACAACGATTTCAACTTGCCTTCCGCCATTCAAGTTGGACACCGCTACCAGCCTGTTCAGTGCCGGTTGTTACCTGCAGAGCTTTAGCAACCTGAAGGAAATGTCGCAGCAATTCCCCATACAGCCGATCGTCATTAGGCCACACCCCCAGCTCCCGGCTCAGACACACGGCCTGAACGGCAGCCACCTGCACGCTGCTAACTACGCTGCGCCCGCGTACACCGTCGAGTGCACGCCACCAAAAATACGCGTCAATTCTCCGGAGAAGCTGAACTCCACGGCGAACAGCATAGCGGCGAGTCTGAGTACGGCCGCCCTGCAGGACACCGCCGCATACCAGCACCACCACAGCGCACAATTACTGCACCGGCCGTTCTCCACGTCGCCAGAGCTGCCGCGTAACACCTCCTCGGAGATCACATGATACACCAACAGCAATCAGCTAAAGTAACGAACCCCGCAGCCACTGGGCCACTACACGCCGCGACTGTAGATCGCCCACACATACACATACACATGTACATACATAGAATGAATTGTTGCGTTATTTAAGAAGTACTCGAGCGCTCGCGCGGCCACTCACGTCCCGTCTCATCCCAAAGCTTAACCGAATTTGGTAAAAACTTAAGCGCGTGTCGCGCGAACGAAGGCCTGGCTTGTGCTGTACGAGGCATGACCACCGATGTTGTGCGATGCAAGAGAGCAAAATATATAGTACGAGTACTAGTTACGAATGCGCGTAAACAGCCAATTGAACTGTATACGTATTATCCGATATCGAAGTGTCGCGCGCTGTGGCCGCGCACTGCAATTTGAAAGTGTTTATGCTTCAGTAGTTCCGTACCTACACACATACATACATACATATGTACACATGATGGAGTATAGTGCACTCGAGGGCGTCCGAAGACCGCACTTGTATCTATCGCTCACCTGCTGGAGGGTAATGAGGGACTCTTAGTGTTAGATAAATACTTACATAGAGAATAATTGGAATATTTTTCTTGCGTTGATTCGAAGTAAAATCATTATGTATTGTATTTATGTATCGTATTAACTTGTCATAAGTAATTTAAGTGAAACGCACATTATACATTTAATAAATGATATTAATTTTATTGATTTGGATTTCTAAATTGCTTCCTTGATTTCCTAGTTGACGAAACGGGCACACAGATCTCGCACAAAGGTCCGCTCCAAAACCATTTTTTAGACAAATTCGCATATTTCAGCACATTCATGTAGTTCTGACACCATACCAAAATAAAGTGAAAACTAAATTATGTGCTAAAACAATTTAAGTAGCTGTCAACGGTGCTGGGAGGCCAACGGTTAATGAATTTTTAAACTGCAGTCAATGCAGAAATATCATTTTCGAGTTTATGTCGACCTTTGACTGCTCAACGCAATCACAAACATGAATTCCTAAATTGAATTAAATTTAATTTAATAACGACAACAACACAATCACAAGGCTTTTTTAATTTTCAATACACAGTTGTATAGATTTCGGAATAAGTTTCGAATTTTCCCATTGTAAACAGCTCAATCATGAACAAAATTCCAACAAGCAGAACCAGTACCAATAAAATCAGTTGGCTTAACGCGATCAACTTTACTAATTCGCCTTGAATTTATTGCTTTTTGAGAGCTAACTGAGGTCTTCAAACAAGGTTTTCAACTGAGATCTTAAAATTCTTAAATTAATAAATTATAGTGAGCACTTTTCTGCTACCAAATTTATTATCCGCATTTCTGCAAAATCGTAAATAAATTTGAAAATTTTAAGCAGCTCTATTTTGTGTATTTCGAAGCCATTATAAATAAAACATTATAATAAAACGTTAATTCGTTTTGTTTTACATTGATGCCGGCCTAGTTAGTTTTATCCATTCAAGTCAATTTATTATGATTCTATCCAAATGATCAGATATTTTTGAAGCTTCCGACGATCCATGCCAAGTCCCAAAGCTTATGTCAGTCACTTCTATATTACTAGTTATACACTACGCGATCACTACTTATGTATATTCCTTGTTACCTGTAAATGCTCACTGAATGGGATTCCCTTTCTCTACCGAACGCAGTGGTTTACAATTCCATTCATTTCAAGCTTATAAAACTTGCCCTCAATCGCACTTGACGCGTTCTTCTGATGGAAATATACCAATATGTCAGTTCAATTTTAGTTTTTCAGTAAGCCGGTATGACGTAGTTTGTTGGGGTCTTTGGACATAATTTAACAATCAAATTTTCGTTCTACCGTTCACAGCACAAGCAACAGCAACAGTCACATGCATAAAGCTAGCACTTGTAGCTTCCATTAAAAATAGCTTTGAAAAGGGGAACAAATTAGTTCTTTTTTCAAGAAATAACAAATTATGTTGGGCAGATATTATGCGATATTATTACATACATACATATGTGGAGCGTGCGCAAACCTTTAGTAAAAACATTAAACCGCAAATTATGTACTTTTGAGTGAGCTACTGTAAATAGAATTTAAGACTCCAAATTATAGCCTATCCTTAGAAATGCAATAAATCAGTGAAGATATTATAAAAATACAAACCAATGTCTTGTTATTTTTCTATTTTATTTGAATCAGAATCAGAATCATATTTTATTTTAAGCATATTAATATACAAAAAATAATAAAATAACAGCACTAGCTCGAGGCCATCAGCTGGTTGTTATAATAAATTAACGTTAAATGTTACAATTGTGCTTATATCTAAAATTTAGAAAAATTGTTTAGATTAAATTAAATGAGATAAGTTACATAAAGCTAGAAATTTAGATATATTGCTTATATTTAACGATGTTGAGTCTGCTAGTAGTTCCGATGGGACAACTGTGCCAAATATCCTTCGCCTTGCAGTGGTGAATTGGGGGCAATTATCTATGAGATGTTTAACTGATGAGCTAGAAGATTTGCAAAAGTAGCAGGAAGGATCTCCGGCTGTGAGATGCGTGATCTGCGTATGCCCCAGTCGGAGCCTCGTGAATAACGTGATGTCTTTATGTTTGGAATCGGTAGGAAAGATAGGTTTAACTCTAGTAGGATTTATAGCCGAATAGTGATGAACGTAGTCCTTCCACTTCAATAAGGACTTATCGTGTAGGTACTGTGTTATGATACGTTTCAAGTCAGCTTTTTCAAGAGTATGAAAACACAAAACAGGTTCCTTATGCACACCCTTCGCAACATGGTCGGCAAATTCGTTGCCGTGTATGCCACAGGGCCCGGTATCCACATCAATTTAATTTTGCTCTTATGTTTGATGAGTAAATCTCGAACATATGTTGCTAAAACACGGTCGTTGTTTAAGTTGCGTACAGCGGCGATGGCAGATCGACTATCAGTACAAATGCAGAATTTACCATCGGTTTTGGAAGCTATAACAGCAGCTTGATATTTAGCAAAAATTTCACTAGTGAAGATGGAGCAGTGATCGTATAGGACCCCTTCCAATACAACCGCAAAATAAGTTGAAAAGTCGTTCTTTGAGCCATCGGTAATAATGAAATTGAATGATTTGACGTTTAGTAGCCGTTTGCACTCCAGAAAAATTTGTTGCTAAACAAGTGGACAAGTATTTTGCTTCTGGTATTTCTGTAGGCAGTTCACAAATGAGGACTCCGATAGAAGCCATGGGGGCCATCTAGAATAAACTTTCAGTGTAGGCTTAACTGGGATATTCATTTTCTTGGCCATGGCAAGAACACGATGTAACGGAGGGTCTCTTTGGAAGATACTTTCGATTTGCAGCTTTAAGGATGATATTATATAGATTATAATTATTGCAGCATAAAATTTTGTGTATAAGGCTGGCAGTCATATAATCCATCCGTTCAGTTAGGCTAGGAAGTACAGATTCGGCTAAAATGTTGCATACAGGAGTGGTGGTGAAGGCACGCAGGCTTTTTCGCAGAGCAGCATGATATGGAGCACAAAGAAGATTCAGGTTGCTTTTGGCACAGCTTCCATAAATTGGCAGCGCGTAATCAATTACAGATAGAAATAGCGATTTAACAATATAGCAAAGTGTTGAAGTATGTACAAAGGATTTTTTAGATGAAAAGTATTTTACAATATTAAGGCGTTTAATTAATTTATTTCTAATGTAATTGCAATGAAATTTAAATGTGTATTTACAATCAAAGAAAACTCCTAATATTTTCATTTGGTTAACATTATTAATAGGTACATTATTGTAGCATAGTTATACACTCGAACAGCACTTTTTCCGACAAATATGCAGGATATTACATTTCTCGTATGATATAATCGCTCCTGATTGAAGCGACCATACAGAAATGTCATCAAGGATTTTATTAAAAAAGGGTTGTAACCGTTTCTAAGTTATTGTCTTTAGTGAATATTAGAACGTCATCTGCGCAAATATTGTGATTTATATTATAATTATCTATTATTTGACTAATTTCGTCAAACGCGATAATAAATAAAACAACTGAAAGAGGCGAACCTTGAGGGATCCCATTTTTTAAGTCGTATTTTCGGAAAAAGAACCGTTAATTCTGACCATTTTTTTTTAATTGCCTTAGAACAATGTGTGCCCCAATACGATCGAAGGCTTTTTCGAAATCAAGGGAAAGTGCAGTAACATGCTTCGTACTAGATAAAGCCATAGTGCCATGACCTTTTTTAAAGGCAACCTGATTAAAGCTTAAAAAGTTGTGTTTGGAAGCAAACCACATCAGTCGATTGGCAACTATATCTTCTCCAGAACCTTGCAGTTACATGGTAGTAAGGAAATCGGGCGAAAGTTGGATGCATTATCTATAGATTTGTTAGGTTTAGGAATAGGAGATACACAGGCACATTTCCAACTTTGAGGAATGATACCAGAAGAAAAAATGCAGTTATAGATATAGGTTTAATAATCTAGTCTTAATAGAATCAGATAAATTTTTGATCATTAGATAATTAATCCTGTTGTGGCCAGGGGAGGAGCCCCAGGCCTGATTAACGAACTTGTCAAACTCCTGCATGGTGATGGGATTATCAATTTCTCTTGCTGAGCGAGTGAGATTTTGTGGGGGGTGGTATATTTCATTTAAAACCCTCGACTTATGGGCAGCAAAGTCATGAGTAAAATTTTCATCATCTGAATAATCCGACCAATGTTTTGCAAAATAATTTGCAATTTCCTTCGCACAAGAAATGTTCTTATTGTTTATTATTAGCTGCGGAATTACAAAATGACTATATGAACCTGACAGCTTTTTGATATTTTTCCATATTTCTTTAGGAGAAGATGACGGATTGATGGAGCTAGTGACGCTCATAAAACTTTCTTTTTTCGCTTTTTTGCAACGCGTTTAAATTTGGCATTTGCTGCCTTGTATGCAATGAGGTTTTGATTGGAGCGAAAGCGCTTAAATGCATACCATGCGTCTTGCTTTAATGTACGTAGCTCAGCGAGCTCTTTATTCCACCAAGGTGCACATTTTTTGGAAAAATATGGTCGGCTTTGAGGTATAGATAACGTAGCTGCACTAAGGATAATCTTTTTAACCGAAGCGGCTTCCTTGTTTATGTTGTGACTGAGGGGATGAAGTTCATTTTGTGTGTCACATGATTATCTGTATTTTTCCCAATCTGCTTTTTCAGTTTTGAATCTAGGAATATGTACAGTCTTATTGCTCTTGTCACAATTTAGATAAAAAAATTATCGGATAATGGTCACTTCCGCAGAGATTATCTATGATTTTCCAAGAAAGGAGAGGGTAAATGCAGGTTGAAGATACCGTGATATCTACATGGGAAAATGTATTACGTGTGGAAAAGTGTGTGGGAGATTTATCGTTTAAGACAGTTAAATCTTGGGAACAGATTAGTTCCTCAATTGCTTTACCCCTCTTATTATGGGTGGAAGAGCCCCAAAGTGGACTCCAACCGTTAACATCTCTACAAAGAATAAGCGGCTGAGGCAATGAAATCAGAATAGATTTAAATTCAGGTAGATCCAAATCTTTTCCGGGTGGAAAATAAACAGATAACAATAATGTTTAAATTAGTTTGGACATTAATTCTTTTATGGGATAGCTTTTTCTAATAAGCACACCAGTTCCGTGTTTATTTGTATTATTCGCATTATGGAAATAAGCTACATAAGGAGAGGGATTATTGTGGTGGGAAAGGTGAGTTTCTTGCAAGGCTACAAGATCGGGCTTTAATTCTGAGATAAGCAAGCGAAGCTCGTGATAATTATTGAAATAACCATTTATATTCCATTGCAAGAAAGTCAACATGATAAATGGAGTAACATGAGAAATCTAAGCAATTTTATTTAACAGTAATTTTACTATTGCGAGCATCATTCATCAGAAGAGTCAGACATATTTGATAATTGAGTTAGAGAAAGAACTTTGTTAAGAGATTGAAGAGGGGAAAATCGAATACTCGCAAAACTGTTATCAGTAATGTTTTTTAGTGTTTTTAAGAGAAATACTTGAATTGTTATCAGTGATAACGGATGGAGTTGTGTTATATATACTTTTGTTGGATTCTTCGAGAGAAATACTCTCTTTATTTATTAGTTGATTTGGTAAGCTGTTGCTTGAGAGAGTTGTTTGGTCGTTGGAGACTTTTGGATTTGGAGAGCTGTTTTCTTTAGTACTCGATGGTTTGATGTTGTTGTTTTTTTTGTTTATTGTTGTTTTTGGGGTAGAGGTACTTTGTGCATTTGTAGCACGAGGAGTTTCTGTTAAAGAAAGGGCAGCGGCGTAGGATGTTGAATTATTAAGGGGGGGGGGGGTATAGTAACTTGTGTCCGGTAAATATTCCTAGCTTCCATCATGGAGCATTTGTTCTTTGTTTTAATAGCTAAAATATCTTTAGCTTGTTTAATTTTTTTGCACTCATTGGACGATGATGGATGTGGTTCGGAACAGTTAGCGCACAAGGTGCGAGTGCAATCATCTGGTTGGTGTGGGGGCAATGAACAAACAACACATATCGGTTGATTTTTACACCATTTAGCAGTGTGGCCAAGCAATTGACATAATTTGCATCTCATCGGATTAGGGATGTACTGCCTGACCTTCACGGAATGCCATGAAATGTCTATTTTGTTAGGTAAATTGTAAGAGTCGAAAGACAATTAAATAACACCACTAGGAGTTGGTTTTCCATTGATAATTTTGTTAAATTTATAAATAGAAGTATCACCTTGACTGCTGAGTTCACTTACTATTTCTTCATCAGAAACTTTGTTGAGGTAAGGGGCATAAATTGTACGGCACACTCCATGTGTGGTGGTTAGAAATCGTTATGCAATTTTCTTGTCTTTTATACTAGTAGCAGAAGGTTACCGTCTCGGAGTTCAGAAATCGAAATTACCTTTTTACTAATAAGCTGTATTACCTTATGAACAGCAAAACATGAAAAATCAATGATCTTTTTATTTTCATCACTGCAAGCTAGGATCAGAAACTTGGGATCTGGCGTCGCAACACTTGGTAATTCAGGAAAAAGATCCAATGAGGAACCATGTGCAAGTCTCTTCTTTTTTCGTGGAGTATCGCTTGCAAGTAACGCAAAGCGATTCTCCCTATTATCAGTTGCCCCAGGGGGCATGTTCACGAAAGGAAACAACAACTCACCAAATCCGAAAAGAAATATGTTCAATTCAAATGAAAATATACAAAGGTTTTTTCGCTAATTGGAGAAAAAAAAGAACAAAAGATAACGGACGAAGCCGGCACTGAATAACACAACGGTAGCAGACCTAACACGACCAAACACTTTGAATGCTAGACGCTGACCTATTTTATTTGAAAATAGTTCTCTTTCTTTCATTTTTCAGATAAACATCATGTCTCAGGCTGGGGTATTTATGTATATTCAGTTTCGATAAAGGATATTTTTACATTCAATACATACGTATATAATAATAATAATTTAATAATTGACTGGCACGACAGCCCGCTTACGCGAGACTAAGGCCTAGCTTCCCGCAACCACCCGTGTTGTGCGTGTGAATTTGTACGCGGGTTGAAGGGACCTACAGTTTTATGCCGGTTCCGAACGGCAGGTTGGGAGCTTTATCATAGGCAATTTTTACTCTCAGAGGTTTGCCATTTCCAGCTGAGAGGACAGCCACCGAAAGAGAAAACGAGTTTTCCCGTTATTTTTTTTAGGTGTTATTACAGGCAGTATTTGAACCTGAGGTTGCTGCCTGCGACTCGCGGTCCAACGCACTAACCAACTGAGCCACGGCGGCTGCCTACGTATATGAAAAATATTATTAAATGTTTGCTCTGGAGCTTTTGCAGTTGATTCTTTTGAGATAAATACCGCCTCCGGGAGATATCTGCACCATAATTTCGCCAATGTTGTTCTTCACTCACCTCCACTTAGTAATAATAATAATTTAATAATTGACTGGCACGACAGCCCGCTTACGCGAGACTAAGGCCTAGCTTCCCGCAACCATCCGTGTTGTGCGTGCGAATTTTTACTAGGTTGGAAGGGACATACAGTTTTATGCTGATTCCGAACGGGGAGTTGGGAGCTTTTTCATAGGCAATTTTTACTCTTAGAGGTTTGCCATTTCCAGCTGAGAGGACAGCCACCGAAAGAGAAAACGAGTTTTCCCGTTATTTTTTTAGGTGTTATTACGGGCAGTATTTGAACCTGCGGTTTTCTGCCTTCGACTCGCGGTCCAACGCACTAACCAACTGAGCCACGGCGGCCACCTCCACTTAGTAACTTCTCTAAAATTAGGGTCGATGCACGTCAAAATAACACGATTTTAGGTGGCAATTGAAATCATGAGCCATCAAACAGCCTGAAAATACATCGTGCAACAGGATATTCCAAAGAAACCACCCGACTACAATGCACCAAACAGCTACATGAATATTATCCACCTATAATATTTAACCCTTCTGTCAATACGAATAATTTCCACCTATCATCAATACGAAGGTACCCGGGTACCTTCATACAATTTGTATGGGAAAAGTGAAAACAATAGCGCACAAATTTTAAAAATCGATGTTAGCTTTTAAAACAAAGCATTATTTATTGCTAATTCAAGTTAAAAGCATTAAACACTTATTAATAGTGCAATGATTTCAGCATTTTATTGTTTTACGTTTTTGCTTACAATGATCGGAATAAATATAGTACGAGTCATGGGCTTTTGGCCGGTGATCGGAGTCTCGTTTTGTTCCTGCTGACGTTTGCAGAAACGAACATAAGGGCGTCTCTGCTCCGAAAACTGCTTCAAACCCGTAAAAATTGTGGTAACAAGGGCGTTATTTTGCATTTTCTGAATTTTCGGTTACAGCGGCGCACACAGGACTTCATTTTAAGAGGCGTTCTACATACAACTTTTAACCCCAAACCATTTGAAATCACTTTGAAATCATTTGATATTTGGGGGGATAATGAATGGATAATGAATATTATCCACCTATAATATTTAACCCTTCTGTCAATACGAAAAATTTCCACCTATCATCAATACGAAGGTACCCGGGTACCTTCATACAATTTGTATGGGAAAAGTGAAAACAATAGCGCACAAATTTTAAAAATCGATGTTAGCTTTTAAAACAAAGCATTATTTATTGCTAATTCAAGTTAAAAGCATTAAACACTTATTAATAGTGCAATGATTTCAGCATTTTATTGTTTTACGTTTTTGCTTACAATGATCGGAATAAATATAGTACGAGTCATGGGCTTTTGGCCGGTGATCGGAGTCTCGTTTTGTTCCTGCTGACGTTTGCAGAAACGAACATAAGGGCGTCTCTGCTCCGAAAACTGCTTCAAACCCGTAAAAATTGTGGTAACAAGGGCGTTATTTTGCATTTTCTGAATTTTCGGTTACAGCGGCGCACACAGGACTTCATTTTAAGAGGCGTTCTACATACAACTTTTGACCCCAAACCATTTGAAATCACTTTGAAATCATTTGATATTTGGGGGGTTTGATCCACGAATACCCCTTGCGTTACCTTCTCAAGACATTCTCCACGGCGTCTGACTTTTTTGTGGTATCTAATTTATGTTTACTGCAAATAATATATGCTATCAAGCTACAAAAATTGAGCATATTAGCTACCACTAACCACCTTTTCGTTCCATGATTAGTAATGAAATGGGTCAACCATTGAGCCGTAACGTCTATCAACCTTTGTACTATTGTAAATACAAATGAATTTGGGTTTTGTGTGGTCACCTGACACTGCTTTGCCGTGGTGCGTAGTTGGATGAACCACCCAGCTTCAGAGCTCTTTGGAAAGTACGTCTCTAAAGATTTTGTCGCTATGAAACCGAAAATCGATTGACTTTAGGGGACGAGGATTAATTTTTAACACCTAAGTGCGATTTTTTGTGAATAGGTATTCCACAAGTACCTCAGAAGGTCCTGCCCTTCTGATGCTTTAAATACGCTTCGTCATCTGCTGCCGATTGAATCTTTTATTAGACGGACCGCCGCTTCTAGCGCATTGAGACTGAGAGAATCATATCAATGGGCGGAAAGACCTTACGGACACAGTAACATCCCCACGAAGGTTCCGACGGACCTAAGGGGAGATACGGACTACACCAAAGAATGTGCCGACTTTGGTGTTAGGTTTTCCACGCTCTTTCCCTCCAGAAGGGAATGGGAGCGTTACGCAACCGTTTTTACAAACGTAGAAACCTCCCTATACACAGACGGTTCAAAGATGGACTGTGGTGTTGGGGCAGGTGTTTACTCCAGGGATCTGGTAGTGGAAAAAGCTTTTCACCTACCGGATTTCTGCAGCGTCTTTCAAGCGGAAGTCTTTGCAATAAGAGAAGCCTGCAGGATTCTCCTACAGCAAGAAATCCAGAGTAGGGATATTTTCATCTTTTCAGACAGCCAAGCAGCCATCAAGGCAATCACCAAGCCCATAGTGAAATCTAAACTGGTCAGAGACTGTAAAGAATTGCTAGGGCTGGTGGGCGGCCGGGTGGATCTTACCATCTGCTGGATACCCGCTCACGCGGGTATCAGCGGAAACGAGTCAGCTGACGAGTTGGCCAGTCACAGCCCGAAAGGGTGGCACCGCCTTTAAGTGGAAGGCTAAAACAGATAAAGGAATATTTCCTTAGGAAGGCGGATAGTAGGTGGAGCAATCTTTCCAGCTGCAGAGTGGCTCGACAGATCTGGCCACGCTACGACTCCCACAGAACCAACGACCTGCTGCTAAATTCTCGTAGGAATGTTTCTAGGCTAACGGCCGTGATCACGGGTCACTGGCCGATTGGCCTACACGCAGCGAGATTGGGAATCCCCCACAACCCCTTTTGCAGAAGCTGCAGAGAAACGAACGAGAGTGAGACACTCGAACACTGCCCTGCCTTAGCATTTAAAAGACTAAATTCCTTGGGGAACAGTCTGATTAGCTCTCTAGCTGATCTGTCTGAAATAAGACTAAAATGCATCAAGTCCTATTTGGACGATGCGGGTTGGCTTTAGAGCCCAGTATTTTCTCCCACCTACCTCAGAAGTAAAAAGGTGGCTGCAACAAGGCAAAAAGGCTGCAGCATTGCGGCCACAGGGTTTAAACTTTAAAGCTTTGAATCAAAATTTGTGCTTGTGCTACTATTGTCTTACGTTCACAATTGGCTAGTCTTCCAGAGTAAGCCTCCCCTTTCAAAAACATCTTGGAGTAACACGCATGTAGAGTCGATGACTTCGATTGGATGTAATGAATTTAACTTATCTTGAAATAAAATTCTGAATGCAAATTTCAAATTTGGTCCACTACTTGTTTGAATAAACTTGCTTTGGCTCGAATATGAACGAGTAATTTCACGTTGAAACTGTATTGTTTTACTGTATTTTATATAAAGGCACCCAGGTACCTTCGTATAGAACAAAAGGGTAGTGCTCAAAAATCGGTTCTAACATTTATCTAGAAAAAGATTTCTTTCTACATAAGATCTCTAACAGATAGTAAATTAATTTTTACCTCAAAAATGCAAAAGGTACCCAGGTACCTTCGTATTGACAGAAGGGTTAAGCGCCTTTTTCGTTCCGTAACTCAACACGAAAAACTTTCTACAGATGGCGACATCAATTTCCTGCTGTTCTAACACCCGATTTGCGTAAATTCTTTGCCGTTTGCTTCAGTTTATTACCGGTTTTAAACACTTATATTTTCATATGTCCATAAAATAAAAATCAAAGTTTGGTGTTTGAAAGAGTAAATTTGTACGAATTTTTTGTACTCGTGACTATAAGACAATGAAAACTCTACCGATTTCCATAAAATCAATCGATTCGTCAATAATGAACAACGTTATAGTTTCTGGATTCTGTGTGGCCAACATCATGATTAATTTTTTTATATCCACCTTTTTCCATCTTCAGCATCCGTGAAAATTGGATTTGGGACTGCGCCGTTTTTATTATGTATTTTTCAACTACATTTTCGAACGTCGGCGCTCATAAGTTTATATTTTCAGCAATTTCTGTCATCCTGAAATCGCTGAAATACTAATTAATGTTTTTCGAGAGAAGTACGACGACTCACAACGAAACTTGTCAATAATAAAGACCAATCCACACATCATGTGCAAATGGGTTTTAAAAGATGTCCCATATTTTGAAGCAGTTACAAGGCTTGGCGGTTAAACGCTGCACATAACAAAAGCTGTGAGGTTGTGCATAATTTTGTTGTTTTTGTTGTCTATTTGTGGAGATGCAATTTCTTTGAATTAGTAGTATAGTATAGTTTAAATGTATGTGTATGTAGAATGAATAAATTAAATGGTAGACTATGTGATAAATATGTCACCTTCTAGAGTCCCGCTTTTAATGTGTGTGTATCCAACGGATGAAGTGCAAAGCAACAAACAGTTTGAACTTGAAAAACAGTTCGTTTCGTCTAATACATATCTAAATGTCGTTACTACGATGGGCTTTTTGACCTTTTTGAATGGATAAAAACCACATCGCCGAGCACTTGTTGTGAGGAGCCTTTCAAGGTGGTGACTGTTTCCGCCGTACCAATCAAAACCCATAAAGGCTCCTACTAACCCTTCACGCAATTTGAAGGAACGCATGTGCAACTGAATGCTTAAGTATTCCGTAATTTTTTATTAGTTTGTTGTGAAATTGAATATCAGTTTCTGTGTAAACAAGAGTAGCAGTAGAGGCAACAATAACAACACGATCAGTGCGCATTCACATGTCCATGCATACATAAGCGTGTACGTACATACATAGTTACATAAATGCGTGTATACATGAATGTGCATACAAATGGTAGAATTTTCCCAGATGCTGACGGCTGCTCTTGTTGAAACTTGTGGCGGGCGGATTGGTCGGATGGCTGACTGGCGCCAACGATGACACGTCTATGTCCGGCTGCTCAATGTTGCTGCAACTGCAACGGCGGCGCGAGGAAAATCGAAAAGTGGCCGCGCAGCGAAAATAAAAGTCAACACGGCGATGTCCTACTTGAGTGGTTTACTTAGCTGTCTTATGAAAATAAAGCCATGCGCACTGTGCATCCACAACATAGGTATGTATGTACTTACCAACATACATACATACATATGTACGAATATGCATACACACACGCACACGCGGCTGCCTGTAATACTATTCATACGCGCAAAGTAGATGCATATGCAGTGAAAGCAAACAAAACTTCGTGGCGATGGGCAACTGCTGATCGGGACCGTGAAAAGGCACAAAACTGACGCGTCACTGTCAAAAATGTGTGCGTGCGGATGTGATCAAGATGGTGGGACGGACTTCTGGGTGCTGCGGTGGTTGGGCTTGAGATCGGCTGCTACATTCAGCTATTCGATATCTGACTGACAATCTCAGTCGATTAGGAGCGAGACAGTCGGACGGGTGAGCACGTCACCGCCGCAACATGCTGCACATGGCACCATAGCGGCACATACATATGTACGTATTGTACATACATACATATATGTATGCGCGGACATAAGTATACGAATGGCTGCAGTGTTATTTTTGTTGCTTTCGCTGGTGCCAGCTAAAACTGCAACCAGAAATCGTCGAGTTGTGGGTATGACGAGTGCATTGTATTATGTGGTCGTAAGTGCTTCCTTCTTCTTAATTTTAAAAATTCGAATCAAATTACAAGGTGAGTCGCACTTTTGAGTGCGTCGAGCACACCACTTCAACGGGCGAGCAATTATCTACCGAAATCCCAAAGAGGTGGCCAAACAGCCAGCGAATCCAGCGAGCCAAGTGACGACGCCAAGACGGAAACATATATCACCTCGTGGAGTGCTGTGTGAACGGAATGGTAGCACAGTGGGAATATGAACAGAGTTGGAAAAGTTCTCTACAGTTTGTGTATTGAACGATTATCGACACTTGGTTGCCGATTCAGAGAAATGACAATTCTCCATTTCAGTCAAAGCAAAACGAAAAGGGGTCCAATTAAGGGCAATTCGCACCTAGGCATTGTTTTAGCCGTCGGGAATCATGCCATTACTAGCAAATACGCTGGTATCTTCCAAACGATTTTCACCTCCTATATCCATTCAACAGTTCTGTATCTAACCGTCGTTAATGAAATTCGTTAAAATCGGATTATTAATTGTATTACGCTGAAATTATTATCTCTTATTAAATATCTGACTATTCGTGCATAAAACGTAAACATTATTTGTTGTTCTCCTTATAGAATCGCATTAAATAACTCGAGTATTTATAGTCTAGTTGATGACCTGGAGCCACGTGCGGGAGGCTAAAGAGGACACAAGTATTTGCATTACGTTCGTTCGAGAAGAATGCAAAGGTTGGGTGGGACAAGATTTTGAATAAAAAATGTATGATCACTTGACCTGAATCCGACCCACCAAGTTCATAAATGCTGAGCAAGATTTCCGCAGTGAGTTCATTCATTTCAACTCCAAGTAAATATCTGTAGGAAGTTAGTATCTGGAAAATAGAGGCACGCTGCAATGTGGATCAAGTTCGTATCACCAATCTAAATAAATTCTTTGTGAACTATGTAAATGTCCACCGAAATTGTAACATAATAAGAAATACTTATAAAAATGGAACAAATTGTTTTAGCCACAAAACAAAAAAGTGCAAACAATTTAATTTTAAATAAAATGAAGCCAATGTTTATTTTGTTTGAGGTGGAGTGGATATCGCTTGTTGTCCGCTGGCCTACCATCTTTGGAAAGTTTAACAAGCGCTGTGTAACTTTAGAGAAATTGAAATTCAACTGTTGCGGGTAATCTAGTGCCAGATTTAAATTCAACCCTAAACCAAGTCCGTACTTTTGCCACAACGTCGGACAATGTGTTCAGCTAAAAGTACTCCCGCAAATGAGAACGACAATTGCAAGTCTCGCATTGCTCGAAACTACCAAAACTTTTTCTGCTGGTTAAAACGTAAAATTTTCAAACTATCAGCTGTAGTAATTACTTTGCCATTGAAAATAACAAAAAATTCATGATTTTCGCTAGAAAGCAGTTTTAGAAATATTGAGGTGACATAGAATAGAGTAAAAAAGTATAAAGTCAAAAAATTGAAGTTTACGAGTATAATTAAAATTAACTAAATAGTCAAATTAACAGAAAAAAACATGCAATTCTGGCTAAATCATTTCAAATTCTTTTATTTTAAATATAAGATATCTGCGAACATAACTATTTAGTCTTTTATAAGTCTATACGTTTTGTTTTAATATAACTTTCCACTTACTCACTCACTTTCTAAAAACCAGTTAGTTTCTATTATTTAAGTTTGTTGTTATTTTGTATTTCGATATGGGTAATGTATAAATGTTTCTTTCGAAATTCAAGTTCTGGATGACATTTTAATTACATAGAAACGGTTTGTAAGAGAACTCAACTCAACTCTGAGTACATTGTCTATTGGAAATTTTTCTTCACTCAAAGTTGAGTTGCTGGTAAGAAAAATAAAACAATTGTCAGTAACTACAGACTTTCGTAGAACGGAAATTCTCGTCCGCTTTTTCTCTCTCACAAAAACGTTAACATTTGTTTGTTTCTTTTACTTCTCACATTTACCGAGATTATGTTTTGGTGTAGGTACGACGAACTCCACCTTGCAGAATGATTCTGATCTACACAAAACTATGGCTACATCAGAAGTCTACATGTTGCATACGTACTCTACCTTCTGATTTGGCCAACTCTGCCAGCCGATAATCTTCGCTGCATCGCATTTCAAACAGTCATTTAGTCATCCAGTCAACGTCAGCACCCTCATTATGAACATGTGTAATATGCAGTTTAAACTTGCCCTTTCATTGTATTAAAACGCAGCCATTCGTGCACGTCAACATCAACCATAACCATCGACTATCGGCTTCGCTGTTGTCATTGTCGCCGGCATCTGCCTCATTGTTTAGCCACAGTGATGCCACAGTTTTGAGGCCCCTTATTGACTGGCTGGCGCTGATACTGGCGCTGACGCCAGCACACTTGAGACGACCTGTCAATCCGCCACCAGTGCTAAAACTCGATATCGGAACGTTACGCTTTCTCTCCTAGTGCCCTGTAGCCGTAGCGCTGAATGCTAAGAACGTCACAATTTTCTGATGATCTCCTCATGCTGCAGCGCCACGGACGACTTCCTCTAATGCCCAATTAGCCAGTGGCGGCGCGCTGCACGCCACATGCACATCTCCGCGTGCAACGTCAAAAGTCCACGCCATGTGCAGGCGCAACACCTCTATTTATGCTCTCGTCTACAATTAACAATCCACCGAAATAACCTCCACCAACTGTCGCCAGCCGTATGTCTATCTGTCTGTCTGCGGGCGACGTCTGCCGCTGCAACGGAACTTCAGCGCTCGAAACGGCTAAATGTGGTGACAAAACAAAAGTCTATTTGTATCGTAATGTAATGCTAAATAATTGATTTTACACTCGAGCATTTAATGTGTCATTTACTCGACAGTTCTGGAAGTCGCGTATTATATTGTTGGCATGTTCGCACCATGACACTCCGCACTGCAAAACTCCAAAAAGCCAGCCTGCGCGGCCAGACAATAGGCAAATCAGCCCGTGCGCGGACGGACATGGTTGAAAAAATTATTGCTGTTGTTTCGTCAAATTAATTCATTCATTGGTGGGCCGATTTGTTGGGCTGGCAGACAGAGCAAACAAACATACAAGCGGTCGGCAAACGGTGCGTTGCAGGGATGAAAGGGGAACGGATGGACAAGTGAATACACACACACACACACACACATAAATGGGTCGATGCAGACGGCGGTATGGGGATGGAATGGGGAGACAACTCAATTAGTTTAACCACAAAATAACAGCGTAAAAAGGTTTATTTAAAATTGAATTTATGCACCCTCCAGCTGGAAGCGCGTGTACCATTTTCCTTGATTCATTTCGGAATATTTTATCGCTCGGACACAGTGGAGTACAAGTAATATTTTACTGCCTACAAATATTTATAATAACGAGTTCGCCGTTATATTTCGTTACGTTACAAAATGCGCGCATAGTCGTAGCAGCAACCGGCAGAGAATCCGCCAAAGCGAGTCTTTCCCAAAATGAGGCTAACACGATGCATTTTATATGCCGTTTGGTCCAGTACTTATCAAAAACTATATACTCTGTTTCTATTCTATAACATTTTCGTATATAAATCAATATCTATTACACCGTGCGACAACAAATTTTACACACGAAAAATCTATATACTCGCGAAACTAAGAAGTATTAAATTTTTTATATCTTAAACTAATAAAGTTAGAAGGACGAAATTCAAGGATGCAGTAGCGTACATAGTAGTCCTTAAGATATATTTTTTCAAAAAAAATTATTGGAAATTTGCAAAGATATTCAAGGATAAAGTTTTAAAAGGACATTTTCAATACCACTTCGCCCTTCTGCACCAAAACAAAACATTTTCTAAGATTCAAAGGATTTTTCTCTTTCATTTGATACCATATTGTTATTCTGCAATGCGCTCAATTTTTAAAATAATTTTTTGAAATAAACATATCCTTGAAATTTCAAAGTCCTTTAAAAAAAATCCTGACGTCAGACAGAAAAACTAAAAACGCAGTTTTACTACATTAGGCCCCTAGTTTCGCGAGTATATAGATTTTTTCGTGTGTTTTGAAATTTTTTGATTTTTGTCGCACGGTGTTATCAGTTTCTTCTACAAGTTTTGCAATACGGGTGTAACTGTGTCAAAATGTGTACCCAGGAGTGGCAATTGTAATGATTTATATTCGGGAACATAAGGAAATCACGCGAGCCCAGAATTTGTATGACTTGTATTTGGTCAACGGATTTGGTTGACAGATTTTCTCCATGATTCCAGTAAGTATAACTCAGCGAGTTAACCAGATGCTCGATGAAGTCAACGGAAAAAAAGTTTTCAGCATGGAAATAGTGGGGTAAGAAAAAGCTATTATCCGACCCGAGGCCAGGAATAGTACATAAAGAAATGAGAATGTTTAAATTTTCCATATTGAATCACATTTATGAAATTTGCCACAGAGAACATTTTTATCTTTGAAATGGCAAAAATGTCAATATTTTATTTATTACATTATTTCACTTACAAAGTGGCATCAATGTGAAAGTAAAAATTATATTTTTATCCAAGCGTAAAGTTTCATTGTTTTGAAAAAATTAAATAGAATCTTTAAAACAAAAAGCGCTCTGCAGATGATAGATACTTTTAAAACTGTTGTCTTTAAAAAATGTTGGCCATTTACAGATTTGACACCTTCAGTAATCGAAAAACAAAATGAAAAATTTTATAAAAATTCAAAATATTAAATATGTGTGTATAGTGTCGCTCAAGTTTTGGAAATAAATGTGTAAGTACCAATGAAATTGCTAGATGACTGCAAAATTATTTTAATCGTTGAAGAGTCACATTTTCATTCGTTGACCACAGAAGCACACTCTGTTGTCTCGGTGACTTGCAATGAAAATCGTACCACTGTCAGCACCGCATCCGTCAAACAAACAGTGGCGACAGCTTCGTCGAACCAGTCTCTAAATATTGGATGCCGGCGCTTATCACTTCTACAGGCCTACGTGGTGTGCAACACAAAGCGTAAAACGACGGACCGTCATTAAATGAGCAAATGTAGTGTAAATAGACAAACGCGATTTGAATAAAAATATATGTATATAAGTATGTACGTACGTAAATTGCACAAGGATTGACAGGCGACGCTGACAGCGTGAAGTTAACATTGCTTACTCAACGAAGCTTTGTAAGAAGTCGTCTACTCGTATGTATGTATGTAACATATTTATGTACCATAAATGTGAGCGTTGGTTGATTGGCGCGGTTTACAGTAATTACAAGGTTGTATCTAAAAGGATGCGGTGTGCAGTTCGCTCAAGGGCCATTTTTATAAATTTAGGCTTACGGTGCACCCGACGTATGGGAGCTTCGAATTTAATAAGATTTGCTGATCCCAATTTCCAGTATTGTTTAATTTCTCCTAACCTTAATCTGCACTTTTTACGACCGAAAAAACCCCCCAACCAATGTGTGTTTATTTGTATTTACCTTTTGGCATCGAAAGAGCAAACTAAGGTCTATTTACATTGACACCTCCCCTCAGCGAATTGTTGAATGTAGCCCTCCATGCTACAAGTAAATGTCCGCTGAACGGGCGTCACACGCACAAGCAAACGAATAACAAACAAGAGACACCGGCCTGTAACCCTTTGATTTGACTTAGCTAGGCGTTAAGGCCCAAACAATCTGCCACCCATCCAACCACCACCGCATAAGCAGGTCTTGTGTACACGGAGCACATGTCGACCTCAGCCGGGCCTCTGTCTTATGCAAATACTCGAGTGCGCCAACAAATGCCAGCATTTTTCGTTAATCCACTCCGAACGCGGCAGCCACATGCCCGCAAATGTCGACGTCGCGACTCTATTGTGCTGGCTTGTTGACGACAATAAATGTCGAATGTGCGCAAGCAACACTTTTAAGCACATCCAATTGACGAATTGAAATGCGAGCATGCAAATGCTTCAGGCTCGCTCACAAGCGGCGCTGTTCATTTACGGGCACGTGAGCATCTTCAAATATTGTGTTCGAACCGTTAACTACAATGAAAACAATTTATTAAGCTACTCGTGTTGTATTGTACTGGTATTGTGTATACTTACGTACATAGTTATTTATATTTTAATCGGGCAATTGCCCGTAAACGAACTCGCAAGTACATCATTCAATAGAAATCCTAAAGTACGTACTACATAGGCCACACGATCGACAATTTGTGTAGCTCGTTACAGGACACTTGTAGAGTAGAACAACTTAATAGTCGCGTAAATTATAATGGTCAAAGCAGCTGACAGCTGTCATTACTAGTTAGCCATTTTATTCATTATACTTTTACATTTCGGAAGGACAAGTGCCTCAACCAGTGGCGGATTCAGGGGGTGGAGGGGGTTTGTACTTGAAACTCCCCGAAATACTAGGGTCGACTTTAAAACTACATACAAATTAAAAGGCATTTTTGGCATTTTATGAATATTAAAGAATTACTTCTTGAAACCCCTCCCCAAAATATTTTTCTAAATCCTCCCCTGGCCTCAAGAAATCAAATTCAAAGTTATTTTGAAAATCAGTCCCCAATTTGTGAAACGCATAAACAATTACATACACACGTTAATTTTTTTTTCAACAGCCAAATATGCTTGGAGCAACACAATACAATACCTACATCAGGAAAAGCCGAGTTGGCCAGTTGCAAGAAATAATATTTAAATATGAATAGCTGTCCATCATAATGGATTTAATTTTAATCTATATATATAGAATTCAGTTGCCATGCACAAGTATCGCTAAAACTCGAAAACGGCTCGACCAATTTGAATAATTTTTTTTGGTTTTGATCGCCTTGAATCAGGGATAGTTTAAAACAATAAAAAAAAATCGATTTTGACGGACGTTGAACCAGGTGCGTGGCACTAGTTTCACGACCAAATTTTACACAGATCCAAAATTAATCTGTAACTCGCACATCAATTAAACTTACCATTTAATCGCACAATGACTGTTAGACTGTTTAATGACTGTTAGAATGGGGTGGAAATTGGACAAGGGGGCCTAGTACCGCCGGCATAACTGTTATTCATTCTGTGCGATTGAGTAAAATTGGCATTGAAAGGTAGTCGATTTTAAGAATAGAGATGGTTAAAGCGAATTTAACATTTTGCGAACATTCATTTTGACTTTGCTAATTTAGGCAAAACCATATATGGGCTTAGTTTGGATATTTCAATATTGTACAGTGCTCAAGGAAAGTTCGACAGATTTTAGTGACAATGCCGTAAAAAAAGACAACGAAAGACAAACCAACATTGAAGTCAGTTGAAGTCAGTCAAATGTGCGGCGAGCTACTTCAAGTGCGACTCGCACTGATGACCAGTGAGCGTAGGCTAATGAACATATCGTGAGGCTAAAAAAAATTAGTTCGGTCCGTTTTCAAAGAGGACTACTGTACTGCTCGAGGACTACTGTAAACAATGAATTGTGTAAGTGAACTTAACTAAATTGAAAATCATGATTTTTAGAAAATGTGGAATTTTCCTAGCAATTTGGGCTGGTGAAAAAGTGCCACACCCCGCTTTCCTAAAATTTTCTTTCATACAAACCTTGTTCTGACGACTACGAATACAACAAAAAAAACCAGCCAAATGTGTCCAGCCGTTCTTAAATGATTCGCGGTCAAACATGGCAGGGATTTTCCGACTTTTGCAATAGATTTTGCCGACATTTGTTTCGCATAAACCTGAACTGATTAAGACTAATCCAACAAAAAAAAAGCCATGGAATCGTCCGGTCCGTGTGTGATGCGCTTACACACATACATCCACTTTCTTTTATATTATTCGTTATTTATGTTATTTATTTGCACACCGTCTTTGAATTTGTTATTCCACCGGTGAGTGTGCTCGTGGTTTAAAACTTGAGTGGTTCAAAACTTGGATATGTTTTGCTTACAAAATGTATTGGTAAAAATAGCGGGGTCATTTATTCCCCAACGCAAAGCAAACACTTTGTGCGCAATATGTGCGTATACTGGCCCAGTAACACTTAAAAAAAAACGGCTTATGTTTTTAGAATCCTTTAATCAATAGCTATCCAATAATATAAGTATTAATATATCGTTCAGAAAGAAATGCCTTCACAAATTCATATTTTCTGTGGCTATGGGAACTGTACATATACCCTATGCACAGAGTAAAGGTTAACCTAACTGATAATTCAAACAAATTTACTATGGTCAAAGGTACTAAATCAAATGGGTAGGTAATGAATTTGCCATTAAATGGACCGAAGATGCTATAGATTATTGGCCAAAAATCGAAAGTTTTTCATGTTTTCAATTCTTAAATTCATATAAACAGGTGGGAATGTATGAAATATTATTCAAGAAAATGTGTAATAAACTATTTTCAATTCAATTTGACCCATTTAGCAACAGATGGCGTCATTAGATTATCATTAGTACCGAACTTCACCTGTATTTCTGATATGTAGACGCTCACAAGTTGGCGGTTCGAATTTGCGAGCGTTTTTTTTATTTTTCTTTCTATTTCTTCTTTTGGCTCAGTTTTAATTAAAAAGTGAAAATGAATACACATTTTTATTGGAATCAATATTGTCCCGACTTCACTTGTGCCAATCGAAAAAGTTTTGCTACCATCACTTCACATTAAAGTGGGATTTGTCAAAAATTTCTTTAAGGCATTGGATCGGGAAGGGAAATGTGTCGCATTTTCCCAAATTTGGATAATCGAGGTATGCATTTTTTAGTTTTTGGATTTTTTGAAAAAATTGGAAAAAAAATTGGGAAAAATGGAATTGTGTAAAAGCGGTTATTGACAATGTTCTAAGAATTCATCGATCTGAAAATTGGCGCATACTAATTGAATTGAATGTTTTCAAAAGGTCCTTTTTTTGCATTTCATGCCAATAAACATGGCGAGCGTTTTCATCAAGTGATAGCGAAGTTTGAAGGATAGTTCAGCGGCGAACGGCTAGATGCTCTTTTAGGGGATATTTTTTGGAAATTACCAGACGAAATCGCTGAAACAGCAGAACCGGGGCAATCAGAAACTACAAAATTTAAAAAATCGGAAGACTGTCCACTTTAAACGAAAGATCCATTTCAAATTATTGAAATTATGTATAGTTTTTGAAATATTTTCTGTTTCAATGTAGTTTTGACAAATTTTTTTTTAATTCCATACATTATTATTTTAATCTAAATAAAGAGGTATTTAGAGTTAAAACTACAAAATTCAACAATTTAAAAACTTTCGATTTTTGGCCAAAAACAACAATCTATGAAAATCACGTTTAGTCATTTTTCTAATATATGTTTGCTAATAGGGAAGTTTACAATCGATTTACATTGAATGAATCGTAAAACAAACAACTAATTTTCAAGGAATTTGTCTACCTTGGCACCGCCATAAATAGCAGCAATAACGTCAGCCTGGAGATAGAGCGAAGGATTACTCTTGCCAATAAGTGATACTACGGTATCGGTAGACAATTGACCTAGAGACCTCTCTGGACCGACTATAGGACACTCATTCTGCCCGTGCTCCTTTATGGCGAGCTCCTTTATGGACATTAGCAGGAAACTACATAGCGGCCCTTGGGGTGTTCGAGAGCAAGGTTCTACGCAAAACGAATAATGAGCTGTATGAACTGTTCAAAGGCAGGAACGCAATACATACAGCGAATCAACATCCAGCGGCTACGCTGGCTTGGGAATGCCTCCCGTTGGCGATGTAGCTCCGGCGAAAAGGTGTTCGACGCTATAGTTGGAGGTCGACGGCGAAGAGAACGCCGTATCATCTCGTGGTGTGACCAACTGGAGAAGGCGCGCGCAAAGCAGAGGCGCCTGAAGACAACTTTTGCGGCAGGCCATAGCGCGGTCACGGTTGTTATGGCCAGTTAAGTCAGCGTTTAGTAGAGTATTTCAACAAACACTCATCATAATTAAAGGCATTATTCCTTAAACAGCCTCATTCAATCCTCAATCGCAATTAAGAAGAGTTAGACACAAAAGGTGTTGGAAATAAACACACATGCGCATTCCGTAAGGTCTCAAGGAGTGTGGTCCCGATTTTTACTGCCCATATCACAATACCCGAAACTCACACCCGTTCGGGCACCCACAATAATGAACGACCTTGCAGGCACATTCAATGTACCCTCACAACCAAGCATATAAATCAGTCAAAAATTTCAAATAGATTTGTAGATACGTATGTAGGGTTCATAAGAAGGAAAATCACACGCCGACGTCGTTTGCAACGTCGAAACGCACTTTTGTAGTCCCACTTGAAATCGAAACCAAGTGTGGGCGCGTCTTATGGTTGCAAATAATTTGACACTTGTACTTATTGTCTTATTAGCGAATCTGTTGTCTCCAATGGAATCTCAACAATTTCTAAGTGTAATGGGATTTACCGCGCCGAGGAACAAGGAAAACGCTTCCATGGAATGAAATTGAAATTAATAAATGGAGAATACACACAATGGTAATGAGTCGTTTGGGTAATGAAAATTTAAACTGGAGGCTGGTGCGATGGCGACATGGCACACTGAAATGGCCAAAAATGTCTGGTAGATATATATATGAGCGTATGTACATATGTATGTATGTTATGTATGTAGTGCATCTATACGAGCGCATTTCTGGAGGCGTCAAAGCGTCATAAAACCTTTTAAAAGCCATTCAGGCAGCGTTCACACTGGCGACAGAGCAGCTAGCACCGAGGCAAATTAAGGTAAACAGGCAGGCAGGGCGCGGGACGAAAGGACGCTGCCAGCTAAGGACGGAGATTGTCAAATTGATTATGCATTTGCGGATGTGCACGCCAGTGTACAGCGGTAAGTTACAATGTGATAGCGGTTACGATGCGGATAAGCGCACAAAACCACGAACAACAAAAATCCTTCTTTAAAAGTAAACCAAACAATTACAGAAACAGATTAACCAAACACACACTTCCATCGCCCAGCATTGTTGTGTTGTGTTGTGCTGTGCTGTGGTGTGGTTATGATGAATTTTAGAGATTTCAAAGCCGATTAGGAATACATTAAATGCAGCAGTGTCGGTTTAGGCGAGGAACGCCGAACGTCTCATATTCACGAATTCTCGTTTTGCTGTGTGCTGCCACACCGCTGCGGCTTTGACATTGAACAATGGATTTTCCGATTTAAAGGAGCTCAGTGGCAAACGGCAAGTATATTTGCGGCCAGCCGGCTGTGACATTGTCTCGTACATGCAGACACTCCTAAAGAGCAATTTGTTTCGATTCAATCCTAGAATGATCGACCCGACGCCATCCCAACACAACCGACGCGACCGTGGGCCTCCTCGCCTCGCTGACAAAAGTGCAGCCTTTTAATGTATGTGCTGTTCGTTTCGGTGTTTGCTGTTATTTTGGTTTTTGCCAGGGGATTTTCACTCATCGTAATCTGGGTGTTTTTCTTGTTTATCCAGCTGCACTCTTTACTGACATTTCGAATAAAATTTACACAGCGCGACACAGTCGTTGTTGTTGTGCTGTCGTGTTTCGTGTGCGAGTTTCTCCATCAACTGAAATTTGCATTTTCGTCTTTCACCTCGTACCATGTTTTCCTATTTGAGTAGAACTAATTTAACGCGGCAACCAACCTGTTTCCCCGTCCGACTATTTTACTGTTCGACTAGCTATCTAGTCCATCTATCCATACATGTGTTCGTAAACCTATCCAATTTAAATTTAAATTATACTTATTTATTTATTTATTTATAATTCAGTCAAACATAAATAAATTTTTAACAGTAGATGGTCTGTAAACTGTAATATTACAAAATAATAATGTTAAAATTAAAGAAATTCAACAATATTTCTTAAGACTATAAATCTTGGAAGAGAGAGATCTAAGTATGGAATACGATTAAGTTCCGAGAGCGTCCTAGCAAGAGGAGCGTTTTTCTGTCTGAGGTTAGGACTGCAAGTGTAGAAATTCCATTGTTATGACTTTCTTCATCGGACTGAAGAATCATCTCAATTGTTTTAACGGCAATAGCAAGTGTAGGATGTGCAAGGGGCAGGGTACTTCAGGAACTCTTTGTTCTTGCTCTGCTACCTCGAGACACGTTTGGGCACCCTGGGACTTCTGAGTTCGCCGGGCTGGAGAGGTCTCAAGAGGTACTAGAACTCAAGCTTCTACTAAGGCTCGCCAAAAGCACTCACATTTTAACCTACAACTCATAAACGAATGTCCTGTGAGAACCCATCGGCCAGGCAATTGCATGTACCTACAAACCTGCTAATTTGATCATCGCCGACGTCGCCAACTTTGAAATATAGAAAAACAGCTTTCATTAGGCAGCTGCCCCTCAAAGCAGTCAATTGGAAACTTGAAAAGTTAAAAGTAAAAAGACTATGAGAAGCTCCCTATTCGCCTTTCGGTATCGGAGTGGAACTTAGCTTTAGCACGCTTGGGGTCAACGTCCGATTTATATACAGTATTCATTTATTTATGAAGACAGGCCATACATATGTAGATAACTATGTGTAGATATTCACATTCATGGAACTAAATATAATTTTATATATTTGAAAATTGTGCGTTGAATTAAAACAATAACGTAAACGTTTTCACCGCACTATATAATGTTAATAGCTGCAGCACCATAAATAAACTGTTTCCAGCACTCAGCCTCGACCTGTCCGCAGTTTGTGTACTTTGCTACAAGTATTAAAACCGGGAAGTCTATTGTGCTCGTATGCGAAACTCGAAATTGAAAAATAGTATTAAATTACCGGAAAGGCGGACGTTGAAGTCAAATCAAAATCATCGCCCTGCTACTGCAAAAGCAGCCGCGACGAGTGGATGTGTGTACAATGGCTGCGACAGCATCCGACCGAGCAGGCAGCTCTGAATAGAGAATGGCTGGATTTGATTATGAATTAATAAAAATGCTTGCCCGCAGGCGAGATTTGTGTTTCGTTGCGGCTCTCAGGTCTGGGCTCGTTCGGGCCAAACTTTGCGTTCATCCCCCTCGTTCCGCGCTCGATCGCAAGCACACACGCGGCAGAATGCCCTCGACTCCACGGAGCACTTTCCCACTTTGGTGTTGATGTTGCTTTGGCTTTTTGGATTTGGCAAATATAAATCCGTTAGACACAAAAAAAGAAAAACAATTTATGTAACTTGAGGATGCGCTCTTTGTGCTCTTTATTGAAAGATAATTGGGTTCGTTTGCGATGGAGGCCAAGCAAGACAAGCGGAAATTTTTGGTCGCCCTGGCTCGGTCGTATTTCGTAAACTTACCAAATTTCAATTGAATTCAAATTCAAATTCACTTAAATACTTGAATGAACCTTCACATGGGTAATGTGCCCAGGACCGGAGCAAACAGATACGCGCCAGTTCGAACGCAGCCTGTACGCCCGAATCACCATTTGTGATTTGCGCAGTGCGAGATGTACACAGCAGGCGTAGACGGGTCGGACGGACGGGTGTGCGCTTATTGCAACATCAAGTATTACAAATTATGTTATTCGCCTTGTTCTACGCTCGTGTTTCCAGACGCGATTTCGCATATGAGGGCAATATTCAGGCTGAAGGGGGAAACCCATTTGCCCTCGCTTCTCTGCGGTCTATTAGCTTGTTGACGACTTTCCTCAAATCTGTTGGCATGCTGCAAGCTGGAGCAGAAAATCAGAATAGCTGCCAAATTCAAACAGCTACATTGGAAGTATATTGTTTCAGAAAAGTATAAAATTTCGCGAAAGTATCGCCGAATTAAATCCTGACACAAAATAAGAACTTGTTTAGATGTAAAAAATTAATGCTCGCGGAGAAAAATAACGCTCAGTAGGATTAGTTTTGGTTAATTAGATATGTGTATGTATCTAGTTACAACAGAAAGTAAGTTTATTTCTTTAGTAAATCACTTTTTCGTTAGCTTTTGTAAATATATTCAGATCTGCATATTCTATGTTATTGGCATGAAACGGTAAAGTCGAAGTTCCCACGTCCGTCGACTGTGTTGTGCATGCCTTTTTACATGAATGGAATTTGAGTACTTATAATATTATGCCGATTCCAAACGATGCACAGTGGGTTGAACGGCATCAAAAATTAATTACTTCCGTTATTCTGCTGAGAAATCAAATAACTTTTATTTCAGCTAATGAATAAAAAATAAAGTAAGTAAAATCACCACAGCAAATTTCAATAAAATCATATCTATCTATACATACTCTTTTATTTAATTACATAAACTTAGCAATTTTTTAAACGTATAATCACTTATTTCTTCAACTTCTTTATTATACCTACGTAAAATTTTAAATAAACTTGTGCCAAAAAATTTTAAGAAAATTTAGAAATTTCATATACAATTAAAAATCATGGCGAAGTAAAACACTTTATTTAACAAAACTTAGTTTTATATTAAATGCAGACATCAATACGTGTTTGGACTCTATAATTGGAGTCAAAGTTGCAAGAGTTACAATATTACAGTTTTAATATTTCATAATAATCAATAATTAAGATACACAGGTAATTCTTGGAAAAGCCACATATTAAAACATAAAAAATTTTTTTTGGTTAGTGTTTTAATAAATTGTAAACAATTTAAATTATTTTCGTGTATTACTCTATAAAATTGGTGTTGCCAATGTATCAAATTGCTTGAAGTTAGAATTGTGGAACCATAGGTGGTGCTCGAATAGTTTTTTAATTGCTATGAAATAAACTTATATTTTGATATTCTACAAGACAAAGTTTTCAACAGTTTTCAAACAGTATCAGTATAGAACAAAAAAATAGTTTATTCATTTATAAGAAGTCTACTCCAGTAGTACACAAGATTATGAAACAATTTGATTAAAAGAAATATAATCTACAAAAAGTTAACCTTGACAAGTTGTATAAACAAAAATTAAATGTTAATCAATTTCATAAACATCTAGACGATTTTTGTAGAAGCCGCAGATAAAATTTACAACTAATCGGATAAAAATTTCCGCAGTTCAACGTGGGTCAATGTGGTTTCGAGAATAACGCGTGTACAGTTTCGAAATCGCCTAAGGCGAGTCAGAAATCAGGTTGAATAAACATTGTTTCCGCCCAATCGTAATCTAATCTCTTAACGTGCGTTGCAAAAAAGCCCAACACCTAATTGTCCGAGATCAATATTGGAAGTAATTTTTCAATATTTTGAATGTGTTGAAGTGTTCCTGTGCTTTTATCTCTTTCATCTTTTCATATCTTTTATCAACGCAAAAAGGTTGCCCAACCTGCCAGCTCGTACTTACATATGTTCTTTCGATTGATATATAATTATGCATTAATTTCTAAATTTAAAAACCGAAACAATTTCATTAGTTAAATGGAGAAATGTAAAAACTCGACCCATGACCAGATTCCGGTATGCTTTGCACCGTTCGGAGTCATTAGCATCCTTAGTGTTGCTGGTACCACAATAGTTTTTTCTAAAGGGACCAGAACCGCATTGCCAGTAGGGGGTCACATTGCCAAGGGAAATCACCATAAAGGTGTAAGTAACATAATTTAGGTTTATTATGTTTTCATTTTATTGTTTCCACACATCCATTACTGAAGCACAGTCAATATTTAGAGGCGACATAAAAGCGTGCTGACATACCCATTGGACCTTCGCGCTAAACGTTCGCACGTCGGCAGCCAATACAACAGATTATTGGTTGCCATTGTCCGATTTCACACGGCTTGCTCAGTCAATCGTATTGGCTTTGTGGCGTATTATCCCTTAAATCCAAAACAGAATGCAAACAATTTCCAATAACACTGTACAGACAGCCCGGGCTTCAGTCTTGGCGTCGTTCGTGGTATTGGTTTTTGCTTCCGAGTCAGTTCGAGCCAGCCAGGTAATACAGAGGCAGGTAGCACCACAACTATTTAAGTGGGCCTTTAATCCGCTAATGGGCTGCCAGGCGACTACGGTTCACATAGTTATACATAAATGTGCTGCTAGTTAGTTGCATGGCATAAGCCCGTTTTGAGGTGTTTTGTGGAAAACTGCCAATGTTGGATGGATATGTGCGGATATTTAAACATTTCATTGCTCAAAACAGCTAAACGAAACGTTGTGAAAATTTTGACATTTGAAAAAAATGAGCATTTCGCTTTTCAGTTAAAAATTTACTAAATTTATACACTGTTTACGGTATATTATAGAACAGAAGTCAATAAACAAATAACAACGAAAAAAACTAGTGTCCGACCTAATATTCGGTTCCGGTTTCGGCCAAAATAAGTTTTTTCGGTTTCAGTTTCGGCAAAAAATGCCCGAACGGCCGAAACCGAAACTTTCTAGAATATTTTTTACATTTTTATAACTAACTAGCTAGTTAGTGCAGCCGAGCAGATATATGTACATATGTATAGTGAAAGGAGGAGTAATTTAGATGCCACCAATGTAAATAAACTCATTTTTTTTAGCATTAGAACTAAATTATTTAATTTTGAATATTAGCGAGTAAGGTACGAAAGGGTGATTTTTTTAAGTTTATGTTTTAAAAAATTAATGAATTGTTTTTATTAATAAGTAGGTACTTATTTATTTATGTTATGTTTGTTTGTTCTTTATTTACTTAAGGTCAAATTCGTTTGTTGAAAAAAATGCTTGATGTGGTGATTTTTATTTCAACTAGAATGTTTCGCTTTCGGTTTCGGCCGAATATTAAAAAAAAACGTAATTCGGTTTCGGTCCAAAAACGTGGTTTAGGTCGGACACTAGAAAAACCCCATTCTTCAAAGAAGAAGCATAACTTTTCTGGCAAAACATGGTATTTTTTTACGAAAGTCATTTCGAGATGGGCTTTTAGTCTCGATGGAAGACTGCCGGCAGGCAAGTCTGTGTAAGTTTGACTTTCCTCAACAGCAGAATAAACCCAAGAAAAGAATAAAATATGGATATAAAAAATTATTATAAGTCTATACATGAAATTAGAATGGTGGATAAGAAAAATCCACCGTCCAGCGGTAGAAGCTGTCAATTATGTAGTATCGAGACTGGTAATTGAGAGAAGTTGAGAGTTGAGAAAAACAAGATTAATAACAAGATTCAGGGCCTAACATATTACAAGTACACAGTGCAGATATTTTTCAGTGTGTCTTCATAGGCATGGACATGTACCTCGAGGATTCTCGAAGCAACTCCGAAGATTAGGTTGAAGTTGAAGCAATATCTTCATTAACCCAGCAAAAGCTTTTATTACCTCTAGTGTCTAAAGTAATCGAGAGACTCAACTCCATCGCTCACCTTCTGGAATTCATAAGGCATTACATTAACACAGGTAAGTCACATGTAATGGCCTTAGAAAGAGTTATATAAGTTCTTCTGAAAAAAGTAACGTATTGCGTTTAATATATGCAATAATTACTTAATTTTATGAAATTAATGTATTAATAACAACCTTTTATTATGTGTTTCTTTTTAAGAAAAATCCTTTTAATTCTTTGAAAAAATGCATTACGAAACCACAAATTACAAATTTTCATTAAAAAATAAATTTTAATTTAATGAAAATTTGAGTTTTAAAAGTGGTAAATACGTACATACAGGGCTTGCAATGCCGGACCAATTTTACAATTCCGGGATTTTCGGGACTGAAAATCGGAATTCGGGGTCCCCGGAGTTTTTTCGGATTTAATATATTATTTTAAGGAATTAAATCAGACGTATTTTTCAATCAAATACATTTTATTTCCGTATTAAATACAATTCTTACTTTAAAACTAAGAACAAAATATAGGTACATGGCAAATAACATTAAATTAATAACATCAAAATACATTTAATTGCCTAATACCTGGCAAACCTGCTGATAACAAGCATAACTCTGGTTCAATACCAGTAAGTAAAATCGTTTGTAAATGTTCATAAACTATTTGGAAGTTTTGGCCAAGGTTTCCGCCATTTTAAAATAAGTCAAATTCGGTTAAAGTAATATCTATAATCAAGTTTACGTACATATATTTTAAACCTCAAATGAAGCTTTCATACCAGCTGCTTCTTCCTTTAGCCCTCTTATTTACACCCATTTCCCTGTGTATTGTGAATGTGACAAATCATATTGGTGTAAACAAGAGTTAAGCTTGCAAGTTTTTAAAAATGTCTGTCTTTTTTGAAGTGTTTCATTTTTGCTTGCTTCCTCTCCTGACTTTATAATAGCTAAAGGCAATTTTTTACTGGAAAAATACACAAACAGAGCTAGTTTAAACAAATTTGTACAAAGTATCCATACACAAACAAAGCTATTGTTGTATTGAAACTTATTTAAACGTCACTGACAGTATGCAATTAATTTTTTGTTTCGATACCGGGATCGAATTTTGTGAATCGTGGGATTTTTCGGGACTGGATTTTGACACGACACGATTTCACAGTTTTTGGTTAACTACCCTTTTTCGATTTCACAATCTCTGGTTAACCAACCGCCAACCAGCCAATATGGAACGGTTAACCAAGAAATAAATCAGCAGATCGGGCAGTGCTCACAATTTGAGAAATGTGACAACTTTTAAAATTGAGGAATTTAAAAAATATTGCCTTTTCTTTTTTTACCTGTTAGAGAAGTTTGGCAATTTTTTAGATTGAAAAATTCAGACCTCCTTTATTTTCCACAAAAATGCTAACGATTTTTCTTGTCTAATTTGTTTTGGTTGATTTTAAGAAAAAGATTATTTCGCAAGAAAAATATCAGGCTGCTTAACATAAGTCGCCAGATGGTAATAAACGTGAAAAAATTACCAAATGGGGAGGAACGATCGTAAGAGGTTGCAATAATTATCAAATTGTTTGCTGGGAAGAAGTATCTTTCTGGTCTGCGGTGAATATATTTGGCAAGAAGTCATAGATACTCGTGTATACGTGCATAGTTTTTGCTTATTTTTATGTTTTCAAGGTCTTTTCTTAGAGAAAACCAAAGTTAATATATTCAGTCCTAAGTATTCATTCGGATTGGTTTTGTGGGGAGAATGTTTCGAAAGGAACTGATTAGAAATTACTGTATAAATAAAAAAAAGTTGTTTTAAAATTAATTTACTTTAAAAATTACTTGAATAAATTGAGAAATTAAATGACGTTTTAATGAAATTTGAATAAAACATTGATAAACATTTTCATATTTTCTTTCAAATTGTAAAACATTACCAAATTTTCATAGTGTCCCATTTTGAATGTGAATCACTAGATGTACATACATAGGTACATATGTACTTATTTCCAGGTGTTAAAATCCGAGGTGTTAGACGACGAATCTGGGCTCGAGCGCCGACCCAGTCAACATAAAATATAGAAAACAAAAACTGTTTACAAAATCTGCAACGCGAAAACTTTGATTTTGTGATTCTATGTTTTTCCAAAATAATATTTAACTCGTTCTCGAACAATAAGATTTTCGGTGAACCATGAAAATATGGTGGTTAGAATTTTGCATTTTATAAGAGTAGACAAAATATCAGCGTTTAACCGTTACATACAATACAATGAATGCTTATAATAAATTTATGTTTTTGTTTTAATTAAAGTTTGTAAGTTTAAGTTATACTAATTAGCTGTAAAAATGTTCAATAAATGTTACAGAATTCGCGCGCTGGCTTTTTAAAACCTGCCAAACCACCTTCGGATTCAGCAAAACATTGTAGGTTCCCTCCCACTTCCCCAGTGGGAGTGTTGTACACTGATTTCAGATTTTGGTGGAGCCATGTAATAGTTGGGCCTCTGAGGGCCAATTTTTCAGTGCGAGTTTAAACGCAGTTCAAACGTAGTTTCCTTGAACTTGGTTTAAACGACAAAGCAGTTTTTCAGTGCTGGTTTAACTGGAGCAAATATTTGTCATTTGAGTGTGGCAATACTGACAATATTTTTATCTAGCGAATAATTTTCCTTTGTTTTGATTGTCATTCGTAAATAAATTCTTTGCGCTCAAATAATGTATTTCATCAATAAATTCAAAATAAGCAAACGGAGTCAAAATTTTTCGTCTCGGGAAATCGAATGTCTTCTTGCACTTGTGAAAAAAATACACAAGTGCTCGAGTGCAAGAAGACAGCGTGAGTGCCGAGGAAAAACAAACCAAATGGAAAGAAATTGAGGACGATTTAGATTCAAAATTTGTTGATAAGTTCCGGTGCTCGAAACGTTGCGCACAAAGTATAGGAATTTAAAAAAGAGTGCAAAAAAAGAATTTCGCTCACGACAGGCAAGAGCTGAACAAAACAAAAAATAAATGAACTGTCAGAAGCTTTTGACAGTTTAAACTTAGTTTAACCGTGTAGGGTTGGGCGTTCAAACTGAGTTAAAACTTCAGTCAAGTTTGACTGAAAAATTCTATTTTTCGTTTAAACTAAGTTTGAACTAGAAACTGAGTTAGACTCGCACTGAAAAACTGGCCCTGATTGTGTCTTACAGATCTTACCTCAGACCTTACCTTACAGTCTTACCTACCTACCTATAGCATTCATGCAAAGCTACAAATATCTAATATTTTATGTTTAATTTTCAAGGCACCAAATACGGCTCGTATTTGTATGTGAAATAAACTTGTTGTTTTTGCAATAAATGTAGATTCGGTATGACATTCACGCTAACGAAAGTCTAATTCGGTTTTTACTTTCGAAATACAAATGTAGTTTCCTAATTACACACGGAAATGTAATAAATCACAACTGCAACTATTTAAACTTAACCCAACTGTGGGGAATTTTAGCTGTTATCGATTTAGCTTAATAATTCGGTGTATATAAGTTTATGTACATACACATTTACATACATATACAAGCATATACTCTTATAATCCTGCATCTGTTAACATATCCATACTTGTATTGAATATCCGGTATATGAATCTATATATGTTATGTACAAAGTATATACGAAAAGTATTGAATTTCTGTCGACGTATGTATTCGTTCTTATAGTATAGTAATGTTACTCATAATAAATGTGTTTTGTTGTTGTCGCCGCCATTGCTATTACCCTCGCATTCTATGCCATCGCCATCAAACAACACCGTCACCATTGCTACTATAAAAACAGAACAGCTAAATCGTACAACAGGCGAAAACATCCCGAAACCAATGTGAAAACCACACTGCATGCGCACAATATGCCATCGTTTAGCTACAGCAGTGCAGCATATGTCATGTCAGCCAGCCAGCCACCCAGCAAATACGCCGAAGTCTTCTCTAGTCTACTCCCATTCACCGGTCGACGCTGCTCCGCTCCCCAGTATTCCACTTCACTCTGCGCTGGGCCAATCTTGCCGCCGCGCTACTCCACTCTACGCCTTTAGATCGGATCAATAAACACCCAACAACCGCGTCAACGAATTGGTGGAAGCGAGACAAATCTATTGCCGTTGCCGAGCAGTATTGGTGCTGCTGGTGTTGGTGATGGTGTTTATCTATAATATGGCGGTGGAGGCAGCAGCCAGTATGTACAATGCGTACCCTTATCTTTACCTATCTATATACTGTCAAATATGTGTGTGTCTGTATATACTTAAAAAATACCATTAGTATCGTTTCATTTGTTCTATTCTGTCGTCTCGATTTCGAGCGATAATCATTTACTTACACGGCGAAATTTCGCTTTGCACGTGTATATACATGCATAAACATATGTACATATGTATAGTATATGCACAGTTCCGACACATATATATATGAACGTATGTTCATTAATTCCGAGCCAGGAATAGACTTGCAAGAGCCTTTTCTGTTTGATGCTTTTTGTGACGCCCTCTAAACAGCCAAGTTTAAATTGCAACCTGCATCGTACACATGCACAGGTGAACGGATATCTGTGTGTGTGTGTGTGTGTGTGTGCGTATGCATGGAGGCTCATACCCTGTAGGAAATCGGACTGGTCCAAAAGTATTTTTTCCCCTGGTTGCTGGTCAGTCATAACTGACCTCAGAACCGACTCGTTTTCTTGGAGCAAACTCACCCTTTTAACATGGCGGTGTCCTAGGCGACAGTCAATTGTCCCCGTCTGCATCCATTTGCAACTAGTCCAAGGTTAGTCCGAAGTAAAACAGTTTTCAAACCAGTTGCGAAGCGACTAGTTTGCAAACTAGTTTATTCTGGGGAAAATAAAACAATGTATTTTTTTAAAAATTATTTTATTTTAAAAATATGTATTTAAAAATTAAAACACAAAATCATCGCGAATAAAAACACATTTTTGGTGCATTTAAAGATGAACCAGTGGCGGCTTAAGGTGCTCCGGGGCCCGGGGCGGCGACGGCTGAGGGGCCCCTGCAAACGGTGCAGAATAAGTTTGCGTACAAAACTAATAACTGGAATTTCCGGTTATGCTTTTTAATTTTTTTTTGAAAATTTGTATTCCATTGAACAGTAAATGGACAGTAAAGAGATAAATTATTTTGAAACGTATATGTGCTTGAAATTTTATAGAAAGCAATAGAATCCCAGAGAAAAAATGAAAAATGGATAAAAGGATAATCTTACTAAATCTTTCCAAATTTGATAAAAACGTTCGTGAAATTAGGAAAACTTTTGAGAGAGCAAACTCGTCATATCAAAAAGCCATCTTAAAACTAAAAAAAAAAAACAGAAAATCTTGCTTCGTTACTACGATCTGGCCATTATTGTAAGCAACCCGAGCAGGAGGATTAGATTGTTTTGCGATCAGTGCATCATTACACTATTCGACAAAAAATGGGCCAATCGCGTGCATAGTTAAAGTGTTTTATAGACTAACTTTGGCCGCTGAACACGAAACTGAAAATAAAAAATTTTTTTAAGAGCGTTTTCAAAAAAAACTTCGAAAAACGAGTTTTCTTCCTGTTGTTTCAGTTATGAGCACATATCTCCTGAAAGAATTATCTGATTAACACGAGCTGTCCGTCGTTCAAGAAGAAGATAATACTTAGCCTTTTTAGTGATATATAGATTGTTCAAAGCAGATGAGATTTGGGGAAGTTACTGACAAGTAACCAAAAAAAAAAAATCATAAATTTTCGAATTTTTTTTTTATGGATAAAAAAAATGATCTCCGCTGGTTTTAAAATCTAAGATGAAAGATATATTATTATTATATATTTTTTGAGCAAATATTAAGCCTAACATCAATAGAATTGAAAGAAAAATGACAAAGTTATGATGCAGTGAGTAAAAACACTAACTTTACATTTATTACACTGTGCGAAAAATTTTTTTTGCCGAGACCCATCCAAATTTTGATATAGACGTGAAACTAGAGATCATTTGTAGTAATCTGGCATAGTCAGTTTTTCATTTTCTGGCCCAAAATCTTTTTAAAAAACTTTAAAATTTTTAGGACATACACATTTCAAATATTTTTTTAAATATATGCGGTTGTGCAATGATGGAAATATGGGTATCAAATGAAAGACATCCTTTTAACTAAATTTTCAATTTTGAAGTTTCAGGTCCAAAATATGTCAGGTAGGGAAAACATACATGCTTTGGATTTCAGTCTGTAGATTCATACACCTAAATTTTATTCTATTTCAAAGTTCCAGTCTAGAAAAAACTTTTATTCTTAGGTGCATTTTTCGTGTCGAGTGGTTCAGAAATGTACAGAAATATTTTATAAAACCCAGTAGCAGTAGCTTACTTAGAAGGAGCATAGAATTGCTTTCGTAAAAGGGTCTATCAAAGAAGAAAACCGGATATCCACGACGTTGTGTTGTTATCCAACTAATAATTATAAAAATAATATTAATAACTGTAAATTTGTTTGACGTCTACAAAGTTTAATGAGGTTAAGTAATTGCGTAATTCGCACTCATTTACAAGCAAACTCTAAGATTGCGATATTTAATTTTTAACTTCGAATTTTTTATTAGCATACTTTGCACAAAATTTTAAGTTAAAAATTAAATATTGCAAAAAATTTTTATTTAGAAAGGATGTTTTCTTGCTTTTATTGAACTGAATTTGTTATTGCAATTTCAAAGTCAATTGTCGATAGTGTATCTCTTTCAATTGATAAAAGTGACAAACAGCCTTTCAACAACCATTGTGGAGCGCAAAAAGTTTTTAACAAGTTTCAGTTTTGAAAAACTTTAAATTTTTATATACAAGCTTCTCTCGGGGGCCCCCCGCAGCCCGGGGCCCGGGGCGGTCCGCCCCTCCGCCCCCCCCTTTAAGCCGCTACTGAGATGAACCAAGATGAACTTCGACTTGTTGACACACTTCTGCCGGAACTGTTTGGGGGACTTCGCCTGCAATTAATAAATAAATAAATGAATTAAAGAATAATTTCATAAAAAAATAAATAAATATATTAACACATACCTTTAAGCTGCTACTGCAATTCGTTGCTCTACGCAACCACGCAAAATTCTAACTGAAATCATTCAAGTAAAAACGTGCAAATCGAGCAAACTTCGTGTCATAGAAACAGAAAGTTCGAAAAATGCAAACATTTCTACGTTGTTGTTGTAGCAGCACAATCGCAAGATCGGCCTTAACAGTATTTTTTTGCTTCTCTCACCTCTGTTTCGTTTTTCTCATTTTTATGTGCTCTTCTCGCCTATGAACGCGCACACAGAACGTGAACGATTAGACGCGAACTGACTGACTTCTGCATCCGCTGACAGCTACTTTGACAACTAGTTGTCCAATTGACTTACAAAAAAACCAGTTGAAAGACCAATGAATTTTTGGAACCAGTTGTCTCAGGTCCGACAGGGTAATTACTCAGCCTCCTTTGCTTAAACCAAGGCAAATTTATAAGCTAGTGGTAGCACAACAGCTGATTAAACTTTTTTCTTCTGATTTTCTTTGATTATTCGCGAATGGGCATGCTATCACCTTATTAATACACCTTGGCTTAAAAGTTTGCAAAACACCGCAAAGAACTACCATTAGACACTAGATACAAACACATTTGTGTGTTGGTGCGTGACTCTAGATTTGCGCTTATTTAGTTCCTCATTTATTTATTTAATAACCCTATTTATCCGCTTTATTTGGTTGTTTGCCAAATTAATCTTATTGTACTAATTAATTTGTTTTTTGTTTATTATTCTATAAATTTCGTATTTGTTTGAGCCATTTCATTTTTTATCATTTTTTTTATTTTTACGATTTTTCACATATTCTCACTGAAGTCCTTCAGTAAAAACAATTGAAAAATGTATTACTATATACACTATGATTTTTTTTAGGTCGGTAGGACCTTAACTGACATCTGTGTCAAATTTTGAGCGGGATTGCATCATTAGTTTTTGTTTGGCAGCTGTTAGCGTCAGTCAACTTTTTGTACTTCGTCGCATTTTACAATGGATAATTTTGTTGATCAACGTATTTGTTTGAAATTTTGTCTTAAGAACGAAATTTCTTGTGCCAATGCGTTCAAAATGTTGCAGAAAGCATTTGGGGAGTCTGCTCTATCAAGAACCAGAGCGTTCGAGTGGTATAAAATGTTCAAAAGTGGTCGTGAAGTGGTCGAAGACTTTCCTCGTTCTGGACGTCCTTCAACATCGAATACCGACGAAAATGTTGAAATTGTGAAGAAAATCGTGCTTGAAAATCGTCATGTGAGCCTCAGAGAGATTTCTAACGATCTTAACATCACTTATGGAAGCGCACAACACATTGTTGTCGATATTTTGCGCATGAAACGCGTCGCCGCACGGCTTGTTCCTCAAGACTTGAATTTCGTCCAAAAAGATCATCGAAAGCAAGTGGCTGAAGACATGATTTCCGAAGCTAAGAAGGACCCAACGTTCATGAAACGTATAATTACTGGTGATGAGACATGGGTCTATGAATTCGACGTGACAACTAGCCAGCAATCATCCGAATGGCGTGCTGAAGGCGACCCAAAACCACAAAAAGTGCGCCAAAGTCGATCAAAAATCAAGGTTATGCTCATTGTTTTCTTCGATTATCGTGGTGTGGTGCATTATGAATACGTTCCGACCGGTCAAATCGTTAATAAAGAGTATTACCTTGAAGTATTGAGGCGTTTGAGAGATGCTATTCGTAGAAAACGACCGGATTTGTGGGCCGATAACAGCTGGATTTTGCACCACGATAATGCGCCGTCTCACAAAGCACACATTATTCGCGATTATTTGAACAAACACAGTGTGAATATCATCGATCAGGCTCCCTATTCTCCAGATATGGCACCATGTGACTTTTTCGTGTTCTCCCGACTCAAGTTACCGCTTCGTGGAAAGAGATTTGAGTCCATAGAGGTCATAAAAGAAAATGCGACGCGAGAGCTGAAGGCCATACCTGCTTCGGCTTACCAGAAGTGCATGGACGATTGGATTAAGCGTTGGCATATGTGTATTGCTTCAGATGGGGCTTATTTTGAAGGGGATAAAATAAATTTACCAGAAGAATAAAACAATTTTGTTTTTTTGACACAGTCCCGGTACTTATTGATCATAGTGTATATTGGAAGCTGTGGGAAGCACAGTTTGCCTAATTTGAATAACTCTAATCGGATTGGATTTGTCATTAGTTAATTGTTAAAACTCAAGTCTATCTAAGGGAGAAATTGTAGTTTTTCTTCCATACCGCTCAATTATTGAATAGTATTTATTAGAGCTTGATTGAAGGTGAAATTTTAGCCGAAGCCGATTAATCGCCTACAATACTAACATTCGGCTAAAACCGAAGCCGAAGCAGCAGGTGAATAACTTAATGAAAAAGTAAATGCAATTTCTTTTTCATTTTGTGATAAATAACAAGTGTATTTTGAATACAAATAAAATTAAAGAAGGATTTAAGAATAAAATTACAATTGATTGAATGAAACAAAAAAAAAATAAAAAATATCTTACAATCCAATAAAAAATTATCAGTTAAATTCGCACTCAAAAATTGGCCCTTAATGTACCAGTTACAGTTTTACACGTGAACAAAAACAAATTGACAGGAGCTGTCAGACAAAAACTACTGCGATTGTCAAAGAGTTTAGCTACTTAAAATTTACTTTGCTTTACAGATTTGTGTATTGTCAAAATATTGGGTGTAGTTAGTTCGGTCACTTTTCAAAAGAACGTTCTGGCTATTGTGAATGTGTGGGGGCAACATTACGAAAGTGTGTGCTGGCAATGCTGCTTTTCAGCTGCTTAGCACTTTTGAATTCAACTGCTGCTTTCCCATATCGGGCGATATGTACTTAAAACATTTTTACTTTCGGCCTGTATTTTGGCCGAATGTGTTTTTTTTTTGCCGAAAGTGGCTGAAACCGAAGCCGATTAATCGGTCGGGCTCTAGTATTTATTAGTGTCCGACCGGCGGAAGGCGGATTTTTGGCCGAAGCCGTAGTAGAATATTTGACATTCACTAAAATATTCAGCCAAAGGCCGAAGCCAAATACTAATACAAATTCTTTTAAGAAACAAACATCAAATTTAGCCGTTCTTTATTTATTCATTTCTTTGTTCCACTTTAGAATAAGTAAAAGAATATACATATATATTAGAGTCCTGCACGAGTATGCATTTTTGCTATTCGAAAACATTCAAATGCTTTTGAATAGAATACTTCACTTCATCTCTGCGGACCGGTCCGAATGAATACGAGTACAGCTCTCTTCGAGTACGAGTAAGCTCCGAACATAAACGAGTAGACGTACACTATTTATTCATATTCGCTCGAAGCGGGAAAACGAGGACAAAAGCATTCGAATAATAGTACACATTGCTTCGAATATATACTCGTTTTATTATTCCTAAGATTATTTAGAAATATTTATGTTATATATAAATATTTATTTATTTGTTATGCTACTTTCTTCAATAATTCTCATTTTGCGTATTAACTAATAAGCCACTTCAACCGCACCACAAGTATACACATGGAAAAGTGACATACTATTCATAATATTCGATGAAACTGTTGATCTTCGAATACTTCGCAAAGTTCTCGATTACCGAATACGAGCACTGCAGTATTCGCTTCTCATCGAATACGAGCACTGCAGTGTTCGCTATTCACCGAATATGAATAGAAACGAGAAGCGACGTTCGCTGGTTCTCGTTTCTATTCGTTTCGTTGTACACATTCTTCGAATACCAAGTACCCGTACAGTATGTACAGTAGTGTAGCCGCCAAAATGAATATATTCATGCGGACTTTAATATATATATACAGGTCTCCCTCGTATAACGTTCCAGGAAAATTCCGCGTTATGTGATTCGCGTTATAGCAGACTTAACTTTCATATAAATTTTAGGGTTATGTTCCAATAAGGTTTTTCCAAAATAAAATGGGTACTAAATTAAAGATGTATGTACATTCCAACTCAAAATCAAAATTCATACTTTATTGAAAAAATTAAAAAACATAATGAAAAAAAAACTGTTTTTTTTAAATCGCGTTATAACGAAAACGCGTTGTAGAAGTACCGCGCTATACGAGGGAGACCTGTATTTTCGAAAAAAAAAAAACAACAACAGACTAAGCATTCAGTTTCTTATAAAAACCTTAACCATTCAATTGACATAAATAGCTGATTAGAGATCCGAAATATCGGTAAAACCCGAGATTTGACAAAAAAATATGTACTTCGAAACAGAGCAAATGACTTGGATTACAGGGCGACAACCTTCGGCTATTTTGGCGGAAGCCGAAGCAGAAGACTTAAAACTGGCAGAGTAGGCCGAAGACGAATATTCGGTCGGACACTAGTATTTATCTATTAGTCAGTCCACCGTGGCACAGCTGGTTAGTGCGTCAGACCGCGTGTCTAAAGTGACGCTCGACTCCAAGTCGAAATTGCCCAAAAATTTAGTAAAACACGGATGAATGAATGCATGAAAAGCTGCCAACAGACTGTAAAAATGTACACGTACGCTCACACACAGTTTTGGAAAAGCCAACACTTGCCTGTTGTAATTAAGGCAGCACAATAAAATTAAACCGAAAATTGGTTTTAATTATATATCTTTACTTGTTGGAAGAACTTAGTACAGGTAGACCTCGCTTGACTCGGACGTTACGTTCCTGGAAAATGCCGTGTTCTACTACTTAGCGAGCTCTAGCTGTATAGATTTGTTTGAAACAGACATCTGAATGATTAAAGTGAGGTCCTGCCTTCTTAAAATTTGTTGCAAGGCATTTTGGACATGTATGCACATACATATATATGTTTCGATACCGTGTAGGTTTTTTACGTGTTAATTGAAAATGTGTGGCAAAATGTGAACCGTGTTAGAACGGGACCGTGATATAAGAGGTATGTGTTAAGCGAAGTCTACCTATACACCATCACATTAGGCGCGCAAAAATACGAAAAACCAGACACTCTTCTCCATACCAAACGCTATGTACTAATTCAAAAATTTGCTGAATCCTTTATCATTCAACGACATCGACTAAATTAAATTCAGACTGATTAAGTAAAACTACTTCCAAAAATATTACTCACACAAATATTTGAGAAAAGTTAAAAAAAAGTGTTAAAAAAGGTTAGACGTTTCAGCCAATGCAATCAACAAACTTGGTCCCCTGCGGCCTTTTCCTGCTACCAAAACTGAAAACACTCATGAAAGAACGGGTATTTGCCACGATTAAGGTTATAATGACCGCATCGCTGGAAGGCGCTCAATGCCATACAAAAAACACATGTCGGAAGTGCTTTGAAGATTGGAAAAAGCGTTGGCACAAACGTATAATATCTGAGTGTGATGACTTTGAAGGGGGCAAAATAGACGATAAATAAACATTTTAGTTATACATACCTAGATAATGAAACAATATAAGAATAGCACCGAAAGACAGCGATTATGTAGAAAATATTAGTTTTTCCGGTGTGCCAGAACTCAACTGTCTACTCTTTTCAGGGGCGGATTCAGAAAAATATCTCGGGTTTTTTTAGAGTGGTTCCTCTTGTTGGTTGAGCCGTTGTTTCTTACGTGTTCAAGGATTACTAAAAAATAAATCAGCGGCATTATTCATTTTCTATCAATTTTATTTCTAAAAAACTAACACGTTCCAGTATCGGTAATCTTGTGAATAGTTATTATTTAAAATTCAACAATTGTATTAATTTCTTTAAACAATTTAACGAAATGTGCAACAATGACTTACACTTGATTACAAAATATACTATTGCTATTATTTAATTCGAACGCTGTACTATTCAGTATGCATCTTTGCATGTCTTCCGTTTACGCATTTCATTATGTCGATAACAGAAAATAAGAGAATAAATGAACACAACAAATCATTTTACAACTCGCTAAACTATTTTTTAATGCGTTATGCATACTCGCACGTACGGATGCATGCACATATATATATATGTATATATATGTATGTGTGTGTATGGGCCATAACATAGATGATGAAAGTACAGTAATGCAAATGCACAGATGAAATCCTAAACTTAACGATACAACAATAAAAAAGTAATTATGAAAATAACAAGAAGTATGTATGCGTGTGGAGACAAATTATTAAAGAAACAAGTTCACATATTTAGGCACGACAGGAGTGGCAGCCGACTCGCGCCACACTCCCGCGGGCCCGTAGCACAAGCAGTGAACCCTTGGACGGATGTTATGCAGAACATTACTCGTACAAATTAACATATCGTCATCACTAAGCTACGAATTTTACAACGCTTCGTCAACACGTTAACTATATATATTATATATATATGTGTACTTGTATGTATATATTTTTATATATATGTTTCCTATTTTAATATATGTTTGTATAATATATATAATTTTCATTTTTTTTAAACTCTGAAAACATAACAATTTAAAGCCTGTCCTAAGGCCATTCAATGGTGCATATATTGCTAATAAAAATACATAAAATTGCACATCTCTCACGTACGCTGCATATTTCATATTTCTGCTCACTGTTTTAATTTGTGTTGTATTTGCTTTTTGTTTCACCTCTGCGGGCTTATTCAACTAGCGTATCACTACTGCAAATGTATACGAGATTTTTGCTTACGTGCATTTGAATGATTTCGCTCCTTTATAAACCACATCATGTTTTTTATGAAATTATTATCGCCAGATGCAGATTCACATTCACGATGCCGCCTATCCGTAAGTTTAAAACTCTTAATGCAAAGGAAGGTAGGTATCTACGTAGCTCGAATACAAAAATATCGCTTAAATATTTTGATTTTATCATTTAGATCAAATTCGCTAATTACGTGTATGTTTGCATGTGTATATATGAGTGTCTACCCAAGCATGCTGATCAGGATCTGTCAACGTTAAAATTTAATTGCACGACCTATCAAGTTGAAGAATGGAGTAATGTGCGCAAAGAATATAGTCAAACGAGAGAATGTACGTACTTTGTCGGTGATGGGTAATCAAGGCGAATTCATACAGGTGATAGCGTAAGAGCAGCAACAAAATTTCAATGTATTTTGTTTTTGTTTTCTGGGTTAAGATTGTCAAAATCAGCCAATCAGAACAAAGCTTTCTTTTTTTTTCATTTTTAAACTGTCACAGTTATACACAGGCATTTTGACAATCTAAACCTTTTCCACCACAAAAAAATCAAATCAGCTGATTCAACGAGGTCACCTGTATTAATTCGCCTTGTGGGTAATCAAATAAAAAATTGTGTCAATTATTTCAAAGTTGTGTCAAAGTTCGGGCACATAGAGTTTTTACATTTTGCATTCTTTTTGTATCTACATTCAAAGCTGAAAAAATAATAACAGAATAAGATATGAAATCATAGTAAAAGCACATACGAATCCTTGAACCATTAAGTTTTCATAAGAGTTTACTAAGTAAGTGATCAAGTATGAGACTTATTTTTCGTACGCCATATAACTGACGCGTAATACAAGCTGAATCAAAGTGAAGTGAAAACTGACGAGTCGCTCTTGTATTACAAATACAGATCACAGCTCAACATGCCGGAATTAGTTTGCATCTGTGTTATTTTATTATTCTCTACAAATTACCTAAACGTAGTAAGGTGTTTTTGGTTAAAATAACATTTGCTAAATCTTAAAAATTTTAATGTAAATTTAAATGTTGATTTAAATGTATATCTATATTAAAAATTACATACTTTCAAGGTACATTGCAAAAGTTGACCAGCACTAATTGTTGAATTCGTGTGACTCCTAGTGGTAAAGTATTATAATTCGACGATTTCTGTTGGAGATTAATCCGATTATTCTCATTTTATATATGTATATTAATTTGTTTATTGCTTTTTCTGTTGCTTTTGCTGCTGATTGGGGCGGATAAAGCTTTAAATGCATTACTACATAATGTTTATCTTGTATCTTAATGCACTTCGTACTGGGTACTGCGTGCTGAATTATTGCCCTAATTCATCTACGTATTATGACGTGCATATGCTCATCTCTTCCACGCCTAGGCCATCCGCTGTCCAACACCAGTCGCACTCACGCACGTGGGATGAAATAGCTCCCAGAGCATTGCGAAGTCACGCAATTGCACGCGACTACTTATCTAGCCACTACCTTATTCCAACTTGTTTGATTAAGACGATAATATGTATAAGTATGTATACGTATGTTCTACTTTTGATTTGTTCTGGTTTTCGGTTACAATTTACTATCACACTTTTACTATTGCCTCTTCCACCGAGTGGACCTCCGCACGCACACCGCGGCACAGAAGCCACTGTGGGGTATGCAATTCGTCCAATTATTATAGTGTTGAATTTTCCATGCATTTCATTATCTACAACGACATCAACTTCGAAATCACAACTGTTGATCTAGTTGCTCGTTGCTCATTTTATCGCGTTTCCAATGTGTTCAAAAATGCTCTTTTTTGCATTGACAAATTTACTTGCTACATCTATCTACTGCGAAATTTCTTTAACACACTTCGAAAGATATTAGATGCTGATTAAAACCGTATCCAACATGTTTTTATGTCTTGCAAATGTTTGTATGTCTTGAAAAATTCATCACGTAACGTTTGCAGCACACTACAGCTAATTTCAACGGCCATGCGACATTTCAATTCACCTACGTAACACATAGCCGAATGCCTGCTCTGCTGAATGTTCGTCATTCAGCCCAGGAGGCACTTCCCTCCGACTCCGTTGCGTTGGCCGAAGCATATTGGCTGCTATTGATGACTTTTGCTTAGTAAATGTGAATTGAATTCGTAGACATTGTTGCATTGCTCCCCGCAAATATTGCACTTCCAGGGATTGCTTTCGCAGTGGCAGCCCTTATGCAGAAAGTACAGCGTCTCGTCGGGAAATTCAATGCCGCAGAACAGACACGTGAGTATTTGCTTTCGATTAAGTAAGGCCGATTCTGTTTCCTGTCCCGTTGACGTGATTGTCCCATTGCAAATGGGAGTGGAATTGCAAGCAGAACTATTGACGGTCGTCCCACTACCAGCTTGTATAATGTTGTTGTTTTCTAGTGCAGCTGCATTCCGTGTTATGCGGTTGTTAGCCTTGGCGCATATGCGTCGCTTGAGATCCTCACGCAACAAAGACTTCAACGGCGACACCTGCACGATAAAAAATGTTAGTCGAGATATTCGTAACCGCGTTTTTTTTAACAAATGCATGTGCAAATTTCATAACACCATCCACATCTTTATAGTCTTGCAAATACATAACACTTGTTTTCTTCTTTAGTTGATGCATCGACATCGATTACATCGACCTTAACACTACTATTTTTCATTATCATTGCTCCTATTACGGTCACGGTCAAACTCCCTGCTTCTGATTATATCCAAAAACGAATGTAACGTACTTTTATCAGAGATGTTAGTCTGCTGTTAGACGAAGAGAACTCAGATTCACTACTGTCGCCGCCATTCATTTGATCGCTGGCTATGCCCATCTTTTGCCCGCATTTGTGTGTGTCACTGGACAAGTCTTCGCTAAGAGGCTCCTGCAATTATCAAAAGTAAAACCTTTAAAACAAGATCGTGCGATAGAATAATTTAGCATTTCAGCATTACACTCGCCTGCTTTATCGGAATAAGGCTAATTGACGGCGTGATGTGGTTTTCATGGTGCGTTTTAGCTGACACGCCCAGCTGCATTCCAACGTTGCTTGTACTGGAAGGCAGCGATTTTGTATTGCAATCCATAGGGTGCTCCTGAGGTGGCGGCGGAATGGGTGACTGCACCATGTCTCGATCTCTGACATTGGCCTCCAACGACTCGCCGCCGGGAGTCGTTGTGTTCCCCTGTAAAGCAAATGCATACAAAAAGGCATAAGGACCTATTCGCAAATTGTGGTCTAGCAACGCATTCCATGTTACATTGAACAGATCTGTGCCGCTGTCGGAGAGCGTCGAGATCTCTACATGCGGTGTGAGGAAGTGCATGGGCGGCGTTGCATTTTCCATCGATCGCAACGACTCGCTGCTGTCGCTTTGATGAGTCGGCATGGCTGTACTGGCATTTGCATTGGCTGCGGCAGCGGCAGCGGCGACTGCATTTAAGTTTGGTACAAAGCTGGCAGCAGCTGCTGCCGCCACCACCTGAGATGCCTGCGACTCCAGGGCGAGCAACAACGATGACGTGCCACCCGGGCCAGGATTGTCCAAATCGATACCATGTCTGTAAACAGAAAGAAAATGATAATCAATCAGTACCGTCACCACAGAGTGGGAGTCAACCGACAACCGGAGGCAACGTCAACATACCGATTAAAGAAATGTATTCGTAGTGACTTCATTGAGCCTGCTCTATAGCTGCACAGCGGGCACGTTTTGACGAGGTCGTGCTGTCCGACGTGCTCGTTCTGAAAATGGGCACGCATAGCGATTTGTCGTTGGAAGCCACGGTTACAAATGGGACAGTGGTATGGAAGAGTTTTGGTGTGCGTTGTGAAATGCTCCGCTAAATGGTCCTTGCGAAAAAATCTAACATTTCATGGAGAACATTGACATTTAAGGCAATTAGCGATGACTTGGCATTGTACAGACCTCTTTTGACAGACACGACATTCGTAGGGCTTGACACCCGTGTGCCGCATCTTGTGGCGACGCATGTTTGCGCCATTCGAAAACTTCATGTTGCACACATCACATTCGAACACCTTACGCGACGATGAAGACGAGGAAGATGACGCAGTCGGGCTGCTGGCGTTTCCGTTGGCGGCAATCACGGCCATATTCGTCGCAATATTATTTGGGATCGACACGTCGTGAGCCAGCTTGCTGTCGCCGCCGCTCGCATTCTGATCTACGTGCGTCACTGGCGTCACGCTCAGATTCTCAAGCTCCGACTCCTCCGTCTTTAAGCGAGCGTGGTTTGCCAAACACTGTACCACATGCAAGAGCAGCGATGCGCGCGAACCCGTCTCAAAGTTTTCGCAACGATCACAGCGAAACGTGGTTACGGAAGGCGGCGTGGCTGTTGGTGTGGGCGTTGAAAAGTTTGTGGGCGAACTGTTAGTGGCCGCTGTCGTGTCCAGGATAACTGTTTGCTCTTCGGAATCGCACTCCTTGAGGCTGCGAAGCGAATGAGCATGTTTGGGCAATGAGTTGTGCTGCAGCAGACTCGCAGGGGTCATATCAATGATCCCACCGTCCTTCAGCGCCATCTCCATGCTTCCTGCTGTGGTTATCGTGTCGGCCATCTATCTGTAACAACCGCAAAGCATCGCAAACATTAGATCACCATGCAGCAATGACAAATAACACTAATTATGCTTTAATAAGAAAAGCGTTCTAGATCTACTACTGAAAAAGATAAGATGTACGATAACATAACCTAAATTTCGACTAAACTCATAGATCCAGTTTGCCTCTTGCTTTAACGCAATTGTTTGATATTTATATCGATAATAATAATGATCGGAGGATTAAACTGTACTTAATGCTCTTTAAGCAATTTTTAATTCTGTACTGGATATTTATAAATTCGACTCAAAGCAATCAACCTTTTACATATAATATGTCTAAAACCATTATTTATACACGTAGTTAAAGTGTGATTCGTTCTGGAATATGGGTTTGTTTACAGAGTGGAGACATCTTAATGAAATTTACATAACTTATATATATTTTCAAGAATGTAATATCGGGTTCAGTACAAAAACGATGCGTCCACTACTACGAATTTTTCGCCTGGGTATTTTCCCGAACAAGTTAGCTTTATTTTTTATTTTTGCTGATATCTATGAATATAAACAGATGTCAGGTGTATTACGTCCGGAACCGATATGTATGTATGAAGAGATGTTTTAAACAGACTGTGCTCTACAAGAAACAAAATTACAGAAAAGTTCAAGGGGTAGACATTGAGGCCTCAGAGGCCTTAGTCTCTAAAAGTTAATAATTATGATTGCGTAAATTCGACGGCAGTTGAGATCAAAGGATTTATACGGTTCATCTCTAGTGTGTACTCGGTCCGCCGTTTTTCCCCAGTTACCACCTCATCCCCAATACACATAAATAGCGCTCTTCGACCGCTGGGCATAAAATGTTAAATGTTTATGTTGAAATGGCTGTCAACCGTTTTTTGCACAAATGCATTTTCTCATAACGCTTCGTTTTTTACCACATTTTCAATATCGAATAGATTTTGGTTAGTCTCAAAAAATACTTGCAGTGGATTTGTTGTGCAACTTGCAACTTACTAAAAGCGGAGAACAGGTTTGGGTGTATTGTGGATACGCTGTCCTTACCGATCGACGAAACAAGTGCAATAGTGCTGAAAATATGCCCTGTGCATTTACTAATGTGTTCGACACTCACACGCATGCAAGAGGGACGGACACACTCAGCTTGTGTTTGTTTGTGCAGTGCTTGGCTCCGATGCCACCGAACCGATGATACGAGCACACATTCTGGCCAGCAACACATGTCGCGCTGGCACAAACAAGCCTGAGAGCCACTTTCCGCTGTGACATACTTTATTTTTTGCACTGCTCCCATGTTAGAAAGTGGAACAGGAATTTCCATCATTAGGGCAACGCAAACGAAGCAGAGTAGAGCATAGCACGCACTGTTCGGAATGCGACATGATGATTTCATTTGGACAGAGTTCGCTGGCAACCGATTACTCTGTTATCATTTGGTATAGATATACACATGCTTATCTCGAAATCGGTTACGCTCGAGACCCGTTTGAGGTAACTATTCATCAATAATTAGGAAGTTAACCCTGAAATACTAAACTTATTTTGCAACTGTAACATCAGACGTTCATAATATTACTCGAACCGACTAACATTAGCATTCCGGCTTTAAGATTACAATGGCACGAAAGTTCGTATTTCATTATATACAATATGCATTCAGTTTAGTTACGACATACTATTTAAGTAACAAAGTAATCGGAGACGCTGTTGCCAAAAATACTAGAAATGCTACACGACAATAAATTTACGAGAATACAAATTCATCGAAATATTTTAATTTTTTGACACATCAAGACTAAGTACGATTATAAGCTGATTAATTTATATTCGGTTACATCAAAAGTAATCGTAGAACCAGGTAATCGCAACTGCCTAGCTCTGCATTTAGACTGCACCGCATTGCGAAACACTTGCCATGGCCAACGGCAAGAGCAAGTGGAGCAAAAATAGTTCACCATACCACACATGTGGGACACTGACAGCGACAGCGCCACTCGGCGTCACTCCGTCAGGTCGGCTGCTCGCAAGTCTTCACTTCACCACACTTCACTCTCGGCGCCGCATCCCTGCTCACCCAGATCCCCGCTCCAACCCTAACACAACTTCACTTTATTTCGGCAGCCGTCGTATGCTGCACTGCGAGGTGGTCGCGGTCGCTTTGACCTAATGCGGGTAAACATTGTTTTTTTTTTGCTTTTCATTATATTCTGCGTTTGCGTTCAGCCAGAGTACAGTGAATGAGCGAGTTGGCGAGCGCATCCGAACGTTTCAATGAGAAAGCGGGAGAGCCGTGTAACCCGCTGTATGGCTCGTAGGTCCCAGTATTTTTAGTTTTGGTTTTCAGTTCGCCCATTTACCAGCGCGCACAAATTCCAACCAACTATTTATAATGCTTCAATCTGTAATTCGGTTTATACGTCAATTCCCTCCACCGGCCTCATCACTTCACTCGGCCTGCACTGCTACGCCGTCATTGGCGTTCAGAGGTGACAGAGGTAGTTGTCTTGCACCATCAACCTTTTGTTTCGATTTCCTTTTGGCACTTTTGTATTTACTTGGCTTTAGCTCGCGCGTATTGGTAACACTCTCAGTTGCTCAGTTGATTATGTGCTGCTGCCCCTACCGCGGCCTCTGCACCTATGCTCGAAACCAGAGCGCGTTGTTTTGTTGACCTAATTTTCCTCTCGCTTGTTAAAGTCGTGTAGCCAGCTACTTTGGTTTATTATTTTCGCTTCGTTTGACTCTGCTCGTTTCGCCTCTCCAACACTTTGTGGCTCGCTGACTGACTGGCTGGCTGGCAGGCAGTCTCGCTGTTTCGTCAGTGCTGCAGTGGAGCGAAGGCGACCGTGATGCTTTGTGGATACGAACTAGAAATCAAGCAGCACCCAACATACTTTATGCTCGCTGCCGCAACTCACAGGCTATGTCGGAAAATCGGTCGCGGTAGCAAATTGCAATTCACAGCGAGGCGGACGGCAACATATGCGCTGACTGACTGGATTCTAGCGAATCGATTTCACCAAATGGTGAGAACAGCCCGGAACCACTTCGCATTCTACGCGAGAAATTCACCTCAAGAACCGCAGATTCGCTTTCAACCTTCTGTTATTAGCCATCAACTGGATGCAGCGAACCCCGTCAGTTCCGAGAGCGAATATCCACCTGTCAGATCATCCGTCCGGATAACACTTTTCTTGTGCGACCCACAAACACAGCGGAATTTTCATTTGCAGTGTCTCGATTCCGGCACTTTGCTTTTCGACCAATGTCGTGTGGCGTGTGACACCGTCGCGGTGTGCCAGGGAATACCACTGGCAGAGCCAATACAACAGCGACAACAATGCTCCATCTCACCACACTTCACCACGACAGCGCACGATGTGCCAATCGCGGCGACGACGGCAGCGGCAGCACGCCATTTGTCGACGCACGATTGGAAATTAGGTCAACAGGTTTGGAGTGGGCCTTCTCGTGCGCTTGGCACGCTGCGCCGCTTCACCGCCGCCTCTCCCCTGCGCACGCTGGCCGTGGCGTTGTACGGGCTGCTTAATGACAACACAGTCAGCTATACCGCCGACGCAATGCGTTTATTGCACCATGAGGCGCTGTCAACGTCTAACAACAGCAACCACAGCTGCAGCGAACAGCCGCGGCTTGAATTTCATTTTCAATGTGGTGTTAGTGGCAGAGACAGAGGCAGCGGTACAAAAATTGAGCACACCGGCAAGGGGCAACTGCGGGGCCGGTAGGGGCAGTGGGAAAGCCGCCGCAGCACCCATTCCAAGGCAGTTTAACTTGTCGCTCGCCGCTCACCGCCGTGCACCACATACGGAAAACCAGTATGGGCATGAGCGCCGTCTTTACGGCTGTGCGGCCATGTGTTCCGCTGGGTGTTTGTGTTTGTGTGCCAAATGTGCAGACAAGCGTTTGTCAGAGGGAAGAATGAGGGTGTGCAATGTCCAACTTGGACTACACTGGCGGCAGTACGCTCTCATCTGTTCGTCAATTCGTCGTCACGAATGAGTCTATGAGTTCATCTGCGCTATTCAGTATTTGTTGTTCGTTTGTTTCTTGGTCTTTTTACGTTTCGCTGGTCCCAATCTTATGCAGAACGGCATAGCAGAGGCGCTGCGCGTCGCATGAATCGAAAGCGTGCGGCAGAGTTGTTGCCACCTGATTACAATAAGGCATAAGGCAATCGACATACATACAACAAATAAATAAACTTGCGCGCGCGCACGCACACACCTGTGCCTGTAAGTAAGCCAAGCCGTAAAGTGACCATGAACCCATAACTTCTTCAGCTGAATATACGACTGCTGAGACCACATCTAGCTTATTGCAAAAGGGCTGCTGCGTTCGTTCGCGGGCGTTTGCCCACACTACGACTCCTCGCTCTGTTAAACATAAATTAGGCTTAACGAGTCTCGAAGGGTTTCTCGAATAATTAAAGCTGCAAGCGACGACCGCAAAAAATTTCAAAATTAAGTCCGCGTTCGGCTTAACCGTTGCTGTAAAGCCGCAAAAACTTAATTTTTAATAGATATAAATTAGATCAATTTTCATTGTCTTTGTGCCAAAGTGTATTAAATAAAGCTAAATCAGTGGAAGTGACGTACGCTCATCGGCAATTCCTGTATTCGTTCACATAACCCGATGCCGAAAGTTAGGTTGGAGTGGCAGCCTTCTACGTGAAAAGCTCACTTAAGAACAAAATATGGCTCATTGTGAGAACACAGTGGATGGCGCGATTCCCCCTTACAGCGCAAAGAACCAAGAGGATTCCATTATGAACCTGGCTAATGAAGAAAGCTGAGCCGAAAAGCTTGTCTTCCTCTGGCTTATGACGGATATTGATACACGTGGAGAACGGTCTCCTCCGCATCCTCGATAGAAGTCGTTGGATTGCAGTCTTTCCGCATGCTTATGCTTAAGACAGTGGCCCGTAAGCACCGAGACCATTGTGCTTATTGAGTCACGGCTGAGGTTAAGCAGCTGGTTGGTCTGCTTCATGTTATAGACTAGCCAAGTTAGTCGGGAGATATTACAGATCTGTTCCTCAAACCACAATTCGTTTGATTCGTACGAGCATAAATTTTACCGATGCAAGTGGAGCCCCTACTGGGAGGAAGGACGAGGCCTCAGTGCGCGGCGTACCCGCTCTGGCGACTTCGTCCTCCTCGCAATTGCCTAAGATACTCCTGTGCCCCGGCACCCAGAATAATGAGACGTTGGAGCCTCTAGCTAGGGTGTTCAAGGATTTTCGGCAGTCAAAGACCAGCCTGGATAAGGTTGTCTCCGCGAGAGACTTGATGGCTGCCTGACTGTCCGAGTATATGTGGATATCCGCCTTATGCGCGTTCTCGCGGATAAGCCAGGTAGAAGCTTGGTAAATGGACATTACTTCTACCTGTAAGACACTGCAGTGATCAGGCAGGCGGAAGGAAGGAAGACGAAGCCCCAGTTGGCTGCAGACGATACCACAGCCAACCTTGTCCGCCCGGAAACTTAGTGGGGTGCAGATGTGATCGATGATGGCAGGCACCGAACAATCCTGAATAAGAATGGAAGGACCAAGATCCGGTCTAGCCCAGCGGTAAATCGCGTTAAGTCTGACTGCATAGCATTTCGCTTGTAGTATAACCCGCTACGCAGTAAGGAGCTAGTGAAGAAGGGTGAACAACGTGGGTGTGGTACGGAGAGTCCTGGGATCAAGATGGCCGCCGTTCTCTTGACTTTATCAGGAGGTTTCAGGTTCACCGCCTTGCTGATGGCAGGCTACCAGAAAACAGCGCCAAATAGGAGGTTTGGCTCATTTACTGCCGACTACTTGTACTGGCTTAACAACCTAACCAAACCCGATTCCGAAGCCAACAGAACACGCAAGCCTTTATCAACAACGTTTATTTACTACTCATCTATTGGCCAAACCCACTTTATCATCGTATTTGGTCTGGCACAGGAACAGGTGTTTGGCATTTTTTTCTTTATGTTGCTTCGTTTGAATTTTTACGATTTCAAATTGTGACATTTTCAACTACCTACAATTGTTATTTTAATAAGAATTGTTTTTTTTTTGAGTTAAGAGTTAAGTGATGAAAAAATTAATGCCAAAAAACAATACCAAAAAGCAATGTTAAATATTGATTTCACTTTGTTTAATAAACTTTGCTAAAAAAAATAAACGAAATTATTAAAAACAATCGACTTTTCAAATTCATAGTTGGAAAATCAAATAGTTGCAAAAGTTATCTGGCTGACCACTGCGAAAGACGTCGGATTGCACGAATATATCTTTTACGCAAAACGTTTTGGACTAACACATTGATACTAAACGAAAAGGATCAATGAACTTTAAAGCATTACTTAAATATTATTATTTTCATATAACTTAATAAAAACAAATCTTTCTGAAGGCGTACGTGGTAATGTTATCCATATTAAAAGCGATTATTTCATCCACATACAGTTTGTCAAGTAAATGTGCGCAAACTTAAAAAAGGTAGACAATTATTTTGAAAAGCTTACAAATATAACAAAAATTTCAATATTTTGAAATTTTTTTTAAGATATAGATTAATAGTAATGTCTATTTTATACGAGAAAACAGTGTAAAAAGTCAAAAAGGAAATGAAGTTATACTTCAAACTGTCAAAAAATTCGTCTTCTTTCAAAACGAAGATTGCATTGAAAATTTGGCGCCGTACAGTTCCGAACAGTTTCATGAGATACATCAGTTCCGCATTCTATTTTTATATCCAAAGCCATTTCCCTTATTGAGATACGGGTGTTTTCACGAACTTTTAGGATTTTTCTTTCTTCTCTTTCAAATCAATTCGCCCTTCAATACGCGAATCAAATAGACATTACTTTTATAGTATATGAGAGTGAAATATTCAATTCATCTCTATTTTTCAAATAATTTCAAAATATTGCAATTGCAGTTATATTATGGTATACGCTTTTCAAAATAATTTTCTACCTTCTTTAAATTTGCAAACATTTACTTGACAAACTGTATGGCTATATAAAAACACACTTATACAGGCGGGAAATAGCATCCGAACATTTTCATAGGTGTTTTACCGCATTTTTTACGTTCTACGGCCAGAAAATTGTGTTCGTTTTATTTTGCTCAAATGGAGCAAATCCATTTATTTCCACGGGCCGGGGAAAAACGATCACGAACAAAGTTTTTATGTGTTCTTACAAGCAACAAAAAATCAAATAGACCCTTAAGATGTGGGTATCAGAAGGTTGCAAGTTTGGCACCGGTGGATTCGCCTACGTTTAGTTCTGTTTACTGTTTTGGATTCTTCATTGTTGTCACTTTTTCAAAGATTACGCCTCCATCCGCTAGGCAAATCAAAGTTGAGTGGAGTGAGCCAATTCACGTATTCACATTCACATTGTAGGTCACTCTCATTTTCACCACTTCACACTTTGATATTGTATTTAGCTTCTTTCAGGTGGATCTGCTGGCCGGGCGTCGCTACTTGATTGGCGTGGACACAGTGCGTGGGCTCAACGAATATAGGTCATTTCGAAGCAAGTCATTGTAGTTTTAGTAATAAGTAAATCTCTTCCAACTGGGCGACACACGGCAACGTGCAGGCGCACTTTTGAATCCAAATGTCTCGATACCTTTCTTCGAAATAATCGGAAAAATGCATTATGCATTCGGCGCATTTGTGTGTTTATTTCGCAATTTTAATTTTGTAATATTGCAAGGTGCATTCGCGCAACGCGGCCCGCACGCCGCACATTCCGGCACTTCGTGCACTGCACACACCTGGGCGGTCGCGGTATAGTCGTAGCCGCTGCTGGTGTCTTTTGCAGTTGTATTATAGTTGCAGTAGGTCGCAGCAATTACCGAGAAAATTATGTGCAGCTCCTGCAAGTGGCTGTAACGGAGTCGAGCGCCTCTTGAGACTTCCGTACCGAAATCCGAAATGAAAAATGAAAACTCCAACAAAAACAAGCAAGAGAATAATAACAACAACAAATGATGACAGCAATAACAACACAAAGGGAAATAAGACCAGCGAACGGAGAACGAATGAATGCAAAGTGAGCGCGAACAAGCCGTGGAACGGCGCAACGAACGGAACGGGCAAAACTGCGAGCGAGCGAGCCAGCGAACGAGCGTGCAAAAACGTCCGCATCCGAAAACACACTGGCAGTGACTCCATGGTTTGCGTAGCGCTGAGCTGTGGGCTTGCACACCACTACCGGCCGCTGCTCCGCCACACGAACGCATTCAGTGTGGGTATTGCGCCCGCTCCGCCGCCCCCACTTTCCTTCCTGTGCGCTTACTACGAGCGATGAACTGAACAACGAGCGCTGCGATTCCTCAAGGCCTACACACGGATTTAGGCCATAAAAATGCCGAAGTGATTTAAGCCAAGACGAACTGTTGGTACGCAGCAGTAGTAAGCGCAGTTTCTCAACACTCTGCCACGCCGCTGCTATTGAGAAACTTAAAATGCAGCCGCGACCGCAACAGCAGCACTAGCAATCAACGCTAGTCAGCTGCCGCTGTTGGCGCGGCGCTCGGTAGTGGAGCTACCGCAACATATTAAGTGGAGCTACGCTTAGTCGTCGAGCTCAGCTCAACTGAGCTATTCACGTTCACTTGTACTCTTAACACAGCAGCAATCAGCTTCAGTGATTTTATATTTGCGGCGTATTTCATAAACTCGCTGCGAAAGGTGGGGATTCCGGGGTTGGTTCCCCCATGCCACCAAAATCTCCAAAAGGTCATTCTGACTGAAACCAATACAATTAGCTATGAGCACCAAAAAACCGTTTCAGCATCCCCTTCATAAAGTTGGATTTGGTTGGATTTTCGCCACTGGAAATTGATTCTGATTCTAATTTTAAGCATTAAAAAGGTAACAAGCACAGTTTCCAAGTGCACACACATTTGACAAGAATGTACATACATATGTCCATACGTGCCAGCATGTATTCGTGTTGAACACAATTTCTCAAAACCGACTGAACAACCCAAGGAGGTTTGGGCCCGATCGCTTACAGTGTCTTATATCAACAAATTATTAAGAGCTGAGGAACACATATGACCTGGCTCAAGTCAGGATCATATTCAAAAGACTGGCAAACCAGGGGGAAAAACAAAATGTGTTATTTTTTTTTTTTGGCAGCTTCACCCCAGAATTTTACTAGCAAACGACCGTAATTGGCTAGAGAACAGCGCAAAAGTCTATTTGTCACATTTCACCACGGTTACCCTTTGTGCCGAAATGTACCAAATTTGCTAATTTTTTCAAGTTTGGTACTTGTTTCTACTATAAAAATGTGACTTCAATTCTACAACTTTGTTTTATATTTATTATGTGTAATTATATGTCAGTAGATAGTTCTAGTTTTGTTGAATTGTATTCTTTTTATGACTTTGTTTTTAATGCGTTTTTAATGCTCTTCAGAGCAGCTTTGATATCGAATACAAATGTTCTGTGTTTGCTCTGCAACAAAGCAAACACTGCATCATTTGAAAAGCGTTTCGTTACAGCAACGACAGTGCTTGTGTTGTTTCCAAGCAAAATGTCAAAATAGAAAGCGAGAAGGAGGTAAAATAATGGGGAGTTGAAGCAAGCATACCGAGTGCAATAGAATATACAGTCGTGTCTGGGTATAGTGAACCCCCTATATAGTGAACACCTCGATATAGTGAACACCCAAATTTTGACATCGAGCCTCTAAATATAGAAACAAATTTTCAAGCAAAAAAAAAGTGTATTTTGAGCAAATAAAACGAGTTTTTGAACAAAAATGTTGACCTTGATATAGTGAACAACCTCAATACAGTGAACAGGCCTTGCAATAATTAGTTCACTATATCCAGACACCACTGTACATTGCGTGTTATGCGGCAAGCCACTTTTTGCAGCAGTTGCGTTGAGTCAAAGGGGAAGGTAATGGATAACCTAACCGTTAATAAAATTTTCAAATTTGTGATATCGAAGAGAAAACGGATCATAATTTATATTGACAAGTTCTACTTCAGTTTTGTTTTATTGTCTTGTCGTGCAGTATTCGTATTTATATCAAAAGCACTCTTCGTTGCGGTGCTTGTTTTGCAGAGCGGGAGTAAAAGAGAGACAGTATTTGTAAGCACAGCTTACAAGACATTTTTATGATGCTTGCGCAAATCACTAATTACAGTGAATGTACAACCCAACAAAATGTACATATTTAACAATTTGGTAATTTTTCCAGTTTAGAGTTCGGAAAACCTTTAAATCCTCAAAACACTGTAGAGGTTTTCACTTATCTTATTCTACTTTCGTCACTCAATAACATTTGTTTAACATTTCATCCCTTAACTTTTTCGTTCGATGCGAGTTGGCAACTCATCACTGGCTGCTTGCACTAACCCACTACTCTTTAGTTTGACAAATTCATTTGCTCCATTAATTGGAAACAGATAACCGGGTGCAGCACTTTACTCAGATTGATTTCTTATAATTATATTTTAATTAACCTTTAGCGCCATAACTATACGCCGCACACCACACAGACACTTTACATTGCCATTATCCCCTCGCTTTTTAGCAAGAAAGTGACTCAAACTTCTATCCTGCAACGCAATAACCTCCAAACTTTGCTGCACAGCGCTTGATGAACTGTGTAATGCAATGCTACCAGCGTGTTTTGTTCTTTATCTGTACATAACCTAAAATAAATTCTGTTCACTACTTCGTAAGTGGATTTGGTTCAGTTTGCCTGCAAAACCCTGCAATTTCAACATATACTTAATTTTCTAATAAATCCAAAACTATTTGCTGAAAATTTGCTGTAAAACATAAGTACCGTTAGTGCGATATTTTGATTTGAGAATAGCCGCCGGAACAAAATTTCATTTTTCTATATTTTGTAGGGCGTTCAATCCCGAAGCATTTTGAATGCCTCAGTATTTCAGGACTTAAAATAGAAATCTTGGAATTTTTTCGGATTTTTCGGGATTTTGTTTTGTGTAACTTTTTCAGCAGAAAATTATAGAAGCTGGTAAAATTTGTTATATATACGCATACTTTTATTTTTTTTTAAATTGGAGGTTGGAGTAGTTCACGAAGTGCTGGGAAACTGCTCAGAAGCTGGACAATTTGTGAAGGCATTTATTTCTTAACAATATAAAATAGTAATAATATAATCAATTCCCAAAATACTATTTATTATTTTACTCATTCCCATGCAAAATGTACTGGTATAATCAATTTTAACGCGCTCTTGAAGCAGCGTCTAATCAGCGACAGTAACATTGTGTGGTGTAAGAACAGAACAACTTGATGACAATGGAGAAGAAACTTGTGTATTTTCATGAATTTTTTTACTTAATCGAAGTGGTTAAGAAAACGTTGTGGCCCGCCAATCCAAATTCAATATCAATTGCGTCCAATAACACATTGCGCGAAAATGAATACAACTCACATGGCTTGGTTTTGATTGGCTGATTTTGGCTAATTTTGCCAATCAAGTTGCACAAACCCAACAACAAAATACATGGGGATTTTGGTGTTGCCCTTACGCGGCCACCGTTATTGATTCACCTTGAAATCGAGTGTCAAACTTTAAGTAACGAAACTTATTTTTTGAGCTTTGGCAAGTATTAAAGAAGGGTTAAACGATCAAATATCTTAAGATTGATTGAAATAGAGAATATTTGAAGACAAATTTCGATTTTGATTTCGCACAAACAATTCCATGATGAAAACATAAAAAGGTACCAGTGACAGTTTTACATATAAGGCCGATGTTATGCTGTCGGTCTGTCTGGTACCTTGGTATTAATTCGGAATCAAATGTCAAACGTCAAATGATCGTCGGTCACGGATAAATTGTTGTTGTTTCAATGTAAAAAATAAAAATTTCGCTCTCCCAATTTTCTCTTTTACATTGAAGCAACAACAATTTTATCCGTGATCGGTGCCCGTGACCGGCAGCATAAGGCCAATGTTATGCTGCCGGTCAAATGATCCCGGTCACGGATAAATTGTTGTTGTTTCAATGTAAAAGAGAAAAATTTCGTTCTCCGAATTTTCTATTTTACATTGAAACAACAACAATTTTATCCGTTATCGGTGCCCGTGACCGGCAGCATAACATCGGCCTAAGCAAAAACAATTTGACAGGTACTGTCAGAATAAAATCTACGCCTGGTTGGCGAAGAGTTGCGCTACTTAGGACTTGCTAGTGGTTCAACCCGTTAATCAGCTGAGCCTTAGCGGCAACTATTCAAGCACATAACTCTTACTTATGTTAAATGTTAATTTAACGTTCAAAGCTTTTTTAACGATACTAATTGTAAACCGCCGCTAATTGGCAGCCGCCGTGGCTCAGTTGGTTAGTGCGTTGGACCGCGAGTCGCAGGCAGCAACCTCAGGTTCAAATACTGCCTGTAATAACACCTAAAAAAAAAAAAATAACGGGAAAACTCGTTTTCTCTTTCGGTGGCTGTCCTCTCAGCTGGAAATGGCAAACCTCTGAGAGTAAAAATTGCTTATGAAAAAGCTCCCAACCTGCCGTTCGGAACCGGCATAAAACTGTAGGTCCCTTCAACCCGCGTACAAATTCACACGCACAACACGGGTAGTTGCGGGAAGCTAGGCCTTAGTCTCGCGTAAGCGGGCTGTCGTGCCAGTCAATTATTATTATTATTAATTGTAAACCAGAAAAAACTACAGTAGAATTTCTTACAGAGTTACCATAAAACATGATTTAGACAGCAACAAAGCGCGTATTAGTGAATCATGACAAATATCATCGCATAAAATAATTGCATAACTGTGGCATTACTATCCATCCAAACAAAACGACATAATTTCGCTGAATTGGTTTGTGCGGTGCTGAATTGGCGTCGTCAGCACGAAGTGCTACGAAGAACTATTTCAAAATGGCGTCAGTGATTTTTGGTGGAATTTTAGTGTCTGTTTAGCGAAATTTCCGCGGATTTTTATGCTGTCAAACAAGTAAAAAGTTTCGGGGAATGAAAATATATTAAAGGTTGTCTGCTTTCGTGCAATATGCAAGTTTTCGCATAAGACGTGTGGACGCATTATCGGCAAATGATGATTCGCGTGAAAATGGCGCATGCAGCGACATAACTTTCTTTTTCTACACGTTGTGTCGGTCGCCTGTTTCCAGTTAGCTCATGATGCACTGAGCGCGAATATTGTCAAATAGTTGTCGCGTTTTAAGGCAAAATTCTGTGGCAAGTGAATTTAAAGTGGTACAGTACGTCGCACAGCGGTGCTGTGGTGCAGCGTGGGAACATAGTCTAGCTTATATATATATTTGGTGTAAATTAAAAATCGCTGGTACATCACGGCAAGTGAAGTTTTCCGTGTTTGGTTCGCAACAGCGCAACAGAAGTGAAGAGAAAAGTGGACACATACAGCAGGCATCACTATGTGCGCCGCTCACAGTAACCCGCAGCAGGGTTTTGGCTACACTTGGGGATTTGCGGACAACAGCCGTACCGAGTCTGTCTTGGAGATCTCGCCGAATATCAATTACACGGTCAGCAGTGAGTCCGTAAGTATGAATTGGGGAGCACAGTACTTGTATTGGCTGGTCCAGTCTGGCTAGCGATGGAGCAGTGTTGGGTGCGATGTTGTTGATTTGCGTGCGTCCGAGTCCGCGTTGAGACTGTTCCCCCAACTTCACCGCCTTCTCGAGCGACATTGTGTATACCACCCCACCCACTTCACCGCCTTCCCGCGGAACAGACACAGCGTTAAATTGTTGGCTGTGCGTGTACCATACCCCTATGGAGCCGTGTACGTACGCAGTCACTGTTTGTGTGTATGAATGTATGCGCGAATACGTACACGACGTATACGGTGTTTTATGTAACGACGTGGTCGTCGTGTCGTCAGTCGCACTGTCACATGCGAGCGTAGTAACAGCGGACATTGGCATCTACGTTGAATTGAATCCCATTGATAAGCATTATTAACACCGAAATCAAATATTCATTGGGCCACTGTCCGTTTGAGTCTAAATTGGATAAGTGAGGCATCCCGTGGGGGTCGCCATTAAAATGGCGACTTATTCACCTTCGTTCGGAGCTGCTTGAAAACGATGGTCTAACGAGAGCGCAAGGTCGCTATTGTTTGGCTACTATGCAGCACCAGTCTAACTTTAGTGTCAGATGATAACTTCGCAGAAAACGTAACAACATGGTAGAATATGATGTGTTAATATTTATTATGAGCTCAGAAAATGTTTAAGAATTTTAATGTGGCACATTTTAAGCTCGGTTGTGTTCGGCATGATCGGGCGGTCGTCATTGCGTATTCGAGACCGTAAAATGCAACGCTGTCTTTCGGTATATGCACACACACATTGATCCGGATATTGCCGTTGAGTACACACAAGCAAAGTGCTGAGTTGGTTTGTGTGTTTTCTGTTGTCAAGTTTTTGGCGCAAAATGTGCTGTCAAAAGTTCAACTGGTATGGTATGGCGCGCTCTGCGATTTGTACTGTATTTGTTAGTTCCGGCTGCTGTATGCGTGCCCTGGCTTGTTTACATTTTCGTGTGTCTGGTTTCCTAGTTTGGTGTAGACTGTTGTGCATTTTCCTACAAAGTGCAGAGAACCGATCGAATTGGAAAACACAAGACGTGAAACTATCAACAACTTACCACTTTTCACGTTCGAACTTTTCGCTTATTCGCATTGTCATGTACTTTTCAGTAATTGTACATCCTGGCTATTCACTGTCGCCATTGGTAAAAAAAATCCTAACATTAAATTAAAAATGTGTCGTAATAACATGTGGAATAGAAAACTGCGAATTCAGAAAGGTATAGACTTAGGAGACTTTTCGCCGTTTGACTCTTTATATGTATGTACGTGTTCCTATGTTGCATTTTTTTAGAAATCAATTCAGTAAAATTACCTTATAAACAAAGCTTGTTATTATCTTTACATAGAAACTCTATGATTTAACTTTTTGGTTACAACAACGTAAAAATTCCGCGAGTGTTAGAAACTAATGATCGGCGTTTGTGTCCGCAAAGAATACATAATGTGCATTAAACTTCATCAACTAAACCACTTCTATCCGACCCATTTGGTTGTTGCTCTTGAAATCGGCAAACGTAATCAACATATTGACAACAAAGGATGCTTACCATGCTAAATGCTTTGTGTCGAATGGTTACATAGATCCACTAATTTATCTAGTAATATCAATTTTTTTTCGTGTCATTGGGGGATTTTTTGTTCAAAATTTGAATACGTTAATACAACAATATAGCATATTTTCGCATTGCTTCTATAGCAAGACATTGAAAACCAACCTTCCTTTACAAGATATCAATACTGTGTTGTATGGATATGCAGATCCAGATGTGTATATAACCATAACATTAGACTGTACAGATAGTGTCATTCTTATTATATATCTACATATAAAACGCGTGCAAAGTTTTGCTTTAGCAAATAAATCTACAAGTTGGCATTAGTAAAAATTTGCTTTCTGAATCGCCTAATTGCTCCTTTGGGGGGAAGAATTTGCGTCCATACAAGTGTGACGGATACACATTAAAGGCTCTTGGTTTCATAACTGCAGAAAGATATTACATCCAAATTCCGAAGTCAAACGTTATTATAACATTATTTATATTAAAGTACGAGTGCGTCCAGGGAGCATTCTCAGTGCCATGACATCCAAAGCCGTCATACACAACGCCAACGCCGTCGTGAATCGATTTGTTCACGTTTTGAGTCGAGAAATACATAATCTACAGCTGCCCGAACGGCAACAAGGCTGGCTAGCGGAGTTGGCTAATATGTACAATATTTAGTATTAGGTTTTACCACAACCATATGCAATAAAAAAATGCTAAATTACTTTGCAGATGCCATATTTACTATCTACAGATGGATCGTTGACCGTGCAGAAGGACGTGAAAGGCGGACTGGCCACAAATAAGGGCAGTGTTGTGCGTCGCATGTATGTCGTAAATGAGCCGTTTGCATCGGGAGGACAAAGGTGAGCTGAGGGAAAGTTGAAGGCTCGGTTTTCGGGGAGGGGATTCTATTCGGCACTAATGTGTTTGCTTCTGTTTCTAGGGTTATAACTACAGGTGCCACGTCGTCGGTGGTGAAGAAGCAGGATCAGCAAGTGCTCAGTATTAACTGCGACAAAAACTGTAAGCAATTGATTTCAATGTGCCATAGCGATCATTAGAGTGTTTCAAAACTTTGCTTTTGATTTAGACCTACTTGTAGATCAATCAGATCAGTCACACTCTCTGACCAATGGTATCGTCGACACGAAGTCACAAACCATTCTAACGACAGCAGCCGGCGCTAAGACGCATTTCAGTCCCATCGGGCCGATTCATCTCACTGCAGAGGAATGCAACGAGATATTAATGAAGCGAGCGCTTGCCGCATCTCAACAGACTCACACGATCACTACTGCAGACGGACATGGGACGACAAGTAAGACAGCATAAAAATTGAAACAAATCGTCCGTATGAATAGACTTTTCTGTGACCGCTCTACTAATAACGACCTTGTCGTGGTGAAGCTGTGTGGTCCGGTTATGCTGAAGGCAATACCTAAGCATTTGCAGGGTTCCCATCAGTCCGTGCAGCTGTGCGACGGCTGCAAGGCCCGGGAAAGAGCTCTGAAAGCATGATTTCGCAGATTATGGGGTTCACATGTGCGATAGATTAGCTTGTGTTTGGCTGAAGTAGAGTGCAATTAAAGAATTTAGATCTGCTTGATGCTACTTGACGTACGAATACGACATGTTTTAGTAATTTATTTATTATTTTCATAAATATCTGAAAAAAAGCTATGGAAGTTTTGTGTTTGTCAGATTTTTTTTTATATTCCGCATATAAAGGATGCAGTTGTTGGCATGTATCCTAAAACGCCGAAATTAAAAATAGATAATTTTAAGTGAGATAGCAAGAATCCAAAGTGGTAAATTTGAATGTATGACGCGTATTCCGTTCCGTAAAATGTTTCGCTGTGCATGTCATGTCAGAATCAGTACGGTCTGAATGTTCCACTTCGGACAAGAACGTAATTAGTAAAAGTTCTGCTGAAGAAGAGCTAAACTATTTACACTGCACAGCCAGTTTTTGATAGTTATGCAGTTCATATACCAGGAATTACTACATTACTTTAGATACAGTTTGGCCTTTTTTTTTAACAATGAAAATATGCCAAATGGAAATAGGCAAAAGCTGTGGCGATCATCTGTTTCAATGAGATGTCCAGAGGCTGCTTTGTGAATAGTGTTGATGCTGTTGCAATAGCTCAAGTGTCGGAAATTTTGGGGACGGAAAATTGCAATATATATTTTAGCTACTAGCAGCTGAGAGGATTTTAAGATTTTATGTTGTAAGCATGTGTGGTTGAGGTTAACTAAATGTCCCACTACAATTTTTTACTACTTTTGCTACACTTGTAGGTGAAATCCTGCCGGGCATATCGGTGCAAGTGCAGAAGGTCATACAAGGCTTAGAGGATACTGAGGATTCACAGGGCGATACACCCAACCTGAAACTTGAACCAGGCACTTTAGAACTCTCACCGAAGACAGAGCTACAGGAGAACATGAACTTCAACGAAGTAAGTTAAGCATTTAATTACCGTCCGCCAACAAGCGAGCAATAATTGACAAATTGTTTGTTTCTATTAGAACGACACTACAATCAAAAAGGAGCGCCCCTACAGCTGCGATGAATGTGGCAAATCGTTTTTGCTAAAACACCACTTGACGACACATGCCCGCGTACACACGGGTATGTGGAAATTAAAACTATCAACGCCACTAGGTGGGTATTGACATTATTTGTCGTTTCAGGCGAGCGGCCGCATGTGTGCATCCACTGCAGCAAGAGCTTCGCCCATAAGCACTGCCTTAACACCCATCTACTGCTGCATTCGACCGACCGTCCCTACCAGTGCACAGAGTGCAAGAAGAGTTTCACACTGAAGCATCACTTGCTGACACATTCGCGCGTGCACAGCCGCGATCGGCCATTTATTTGCCCCGAGTGTGGTCGTTCGTTTCCACTAAAGCGACACCTGGTCACACATAGCAAATTTCACGCTGGTGAACGACCCTACGTATGCGAGGAGTGTGGAGAGAGCTTCGCCCAGGAGAACCATCTGATTATGCATTCACGGTGTGTAAACGCGACGCGGCTAAAACGATTCGGCCTTGCCAAGAGCACATGCTCACTCTAATAACATTTCGTTGCAGCTTCCACGGTTCCCTCAATCCGTTTGTTTGTCCCGATTGTGGCGCCACGTTTGCCCGCAAATTCCAGCTTGTAAATCACGGCCGCATACACGGTAAAGTGCCGCACTCTTGCACCGTGTGTGGCAAGGAATTTCTTCAAAAACGCACCCTGGTGTCTCATATGCGGTAAGCGCGTGCACTTCTCAAAGGCTGGCCCAGCTGCAAGGATTTTACTGATTTGCACATTGAATTTTGCAGTATCCATACCGGAGACCAACCGTATCCTTGCATCAGTTGTGGCGAGGGTTTCATGTCGAAGGCAGAGCTGAATCAACACATCCGGAATAGTCATGGTGGCGTAAATCCGAACTCTTCGAACACGGCGATAATACCATCCAACAACGCAATCATTGCAGCCCAGCAGCCCTCACAAACTATTCAGGTAGTGGTAGCATATAAACTGAATATACGTATCTCGACCCACATTAAACAAGAGTTTAATGCATGTTTAAGATAGCAATTGGAATTTTTTATATGAATTAATTTACCTAGAATATAGAAATGAGGAAGGGTGCAACATCCAAAAGTCACTTTTGAAACTGATAACATTAATATACAATTTAAATTAAAATACAGTGACCCGGCGTTAATATGAACCAGTTAAAATCAAGGCTGTTCACTTTTGCGAGATTGTCCATATTTACGAATGGCGTGGAAATGGAAGCAGAACTCATCAATTCGCTACTCTTATTTATTTTTTGATAGATCAGAAAAAATGTTGATATTTTGAAGATTTTATATTAACCCATAGCTGCCGGGTACCAGTTCCGCCCATACGATTTTGATACAATTTCATACACGACATAGAAGTGACCCAAAATGTTCAGCTTTCAGCTTTATATCTCTGCACGTTGCTGAGATATTCATTAGGTATTTTGTACCCATTACGCAGCAATGGTAGCTTTTTTCCATACTTTGTGAAGTGATCAGCTAAACACGTGAACAAGCGTTGTATTTTTTACAGGTGAGTTAGGAGGCAGATTTTTGTGAAGTTCTAAGGCCACTACGTTTCGCCACATTTTCCACCTCCGGAAAATTCACGATTTTTGGAGTCTAGCTTTGGACTCTAGCTAGATGGTAAAATTTAAGGGTGACCTTCACTAGGTTAAGGTAGTTCCATCTTTAACCTAACTATCCCTATCAATGGTTTTGAAAGATCTCAAACATTGACTTTTTTGTGATTTTTTTTAAAATAAATTTTCATGGGTAAAATTTTACCCATTAGGCAGCAATGGGTTAAGTCCGTATTTAAAAGGGTTCATATTTTGTGGTGCTCGTATGTTAGGATGTTAATATTACCGCGAAATCAATGCATGTTCTCTTTAAATTAAAGTTTCTAATTTTAATATATTTCGATAACATCCCCAACAATGTAGATATCACATAAAGTTAACCAGCGATTTTATCTTTTGAGCCCATTTTCAGTCTAAGGCGAGATGAAGAAAATATATTTACAAACACCATCCAAGTATAATCAATATATGTAGTATTACAAGCGATTCCGGAATTGCTTGTAACAATACTACTCGAAAAAATAATGATTTACACACTTTTTTGAAGATCCTTATGCATTCAGGGGGTTTTGCAAGCGGCAAACATTTTTTTAATTGAAGTTCTTTTTTTAATTTTTAACAGATTCACCAAACGCAATCACACCAGCAACAGCAGCAGCAACAACAGCAGCAACAAGCGCACCAGTCACAACCATCACACCCACAGACCATTACGGTGGTGAGCAATCCTGCAAATTCGGCTTTGCTGACCGTGACGGCTAACGATAATAACGTGTCTCGTCCACAATACGGATGCCGGTATGTCTACCAGTTAAATGAATTGGTATTAATTGCTAAATTGTGCCTATGTTTTTCTTCTGCTTTTTGCAGCGAGTGCGGAAGTGCCTTCAACAGCAGAGAAGCGCTAGCGCTTCACTTGCGACTGCACACCGGTGACAAAAGCCTTATGACTGATTTGTGCGCACTCACAGCGGCGTTGCCGGGGCACTTCCTGAACACGGCTGGCATTAATCCAGGTACAGCCACTGTCGTGGCGACCAATCCTAACATTGTGGCACAGAATACGGTGCCAGTGCAAATTATCTCGTCTACAGGCCAGGTAATGACGCAGACGACACTGGTGCAGGCGGCCGCGGCGACGCACCCGCAATCCGTGGTCGCCACGGTACCCACAGTGATGCAGCACCAGCAGCAACAACTGCAACCCGCCGGCGCGCCACCACAACAGCAACATCAAACCCACCAGCAGCAACAGCAGACGCCGCCCAAGCCAAAGTCGCACTTCTGTGCCAGCTGCGGCAAAGGTTTCGCCGCCAAGCATGGCCTCATGCAGCACAATCGCCGGCACCCGAACGGCGGTTGTACGGTGCGTACGCACGTCTGCGAGTGTGGCAAGGCATTTTTCCAGAAGAACCATCTCATGCTGCATCAGCGTCAGCATTTGGAAACGAAGCCTGCCATCTCGCAACAACAGGTGCGTTGAGTTCATAGCTAACAGCTGCAGTCGCTCGCAAAACGGCTTCGAACTGCTCCCTTTTTGTTTGTCCTCCTGTGGGCTCCATAGTAACGCGCGGCACATCAGGCCAGATCATATCAATCGGAAAAGACAAACATTACTCTTAGGAATAATAAGGTTAAGTGTACATTATTCAAGTGTACGCCGTGCAACATAGCCCGCAGAGTTTCCGCTCTGCTCCGTTCCGCTCCGCTCGGTTCGGTTTGGTTTAGTTTTGTTATGTTGAAATATGCGTGTTAACTGTGAAGGATCGTTGCACTCCAGTCTAAGAAGGTCACACGCGAGTGTGCATTATTAAGATTGTCTACTGGTGCAGGATGTGCACGAATGACGGTTTCTACTGAAAAATTTGCTGTTTTCTTCGTTAAATTGTTTATTGCTCAATTACTTTGTAACACAACTTTGAACAATTTATTGTAGTCTTTCGTTTGATATAGACTGGACATCAGGATGTACGTACATATGTGAGTTATTTGTGGTTCGCTGTAAATGTGTTGGTGATGTTTAATTATTCATAGCGACTTGGCAAAGTTGGGTCGCGTAAACGACGCAAATTTTGGCCTTATTATGAAAATAGTGGCGCGTTGTTATTTTGCCGAATAGTTGGGAATCAGTGCGTTTACGAAAACATTCATTGGGGGTAAAAATAGTTTCACCCTCTGTTGTAGTGGCCAGTACTCAATGTTAATTTGCCTGTCCCACTCTAAATTCTAGTGCAAAGTTAAATATAAGCCACCGCATTGCGAGTTGGCCAGCAGTTATGCGCTAAATGCAGGATGCATTTTCTTCAGCAAAAGCAATAGTACTTTAATTGAGTATGTCCACGAGGGGTTGCTTGGTAGTTGAGTGTTTTCTGCTCATTTAAGGAGTAACAAAGTAGTGGAAAACCAGGTTTTTCATTCATTGAACGCCACGGCCTGATTTCTGATTCGGAATGCATTTTCGGATGTGTATAAAAATACAACAGCTTTTATGAAAATTTAAAATTATATATATTATTACGATAATAACTTTAGAAATGAACAACAACCACAACAACAAAATATCGATATATCTTATAAACAGAAATACTATTTAAGTATGCATAAATACAGAATAAAAACCTAGTACAAATAAGAGGAAAAATGAACGTAATGTTGTATATTTCACACATTCATTGCTTACATGCATATTTTGTACGAAAGTTAAATGAAAAGTAGTACTAGTAGATATATAATTTACGCGAGGATATGCAAACTAATCATAAGACATATTTTATTGAATATAATATATATATATATAAATATAGCAACACATAAATTCAAGTTTGTATTTTTTAACATTATGCGTTCACATGATTACTGCGGAACGATAGTTTTTTATGTAAAAGCAAAATATGTGCGTACGTGCTTATATGACTTTTCACCGCGGCAATGGCGTCTGATTATTACAGACACTCTTTGTACTGTCAAAGTCAGGACATCGTTGGCGCTGCAAATCGCATTAGTTGGAGCCGGTCGTTTAGGGATATATATTGAGTTCATCTCGAAAGCTGCTCGGTGTCTTTATTTGTTACTTGCCTTGTTTTCTATTAGTACTTTTGTTATTATTGCATTATCTTGAGGGTGTGATTGTATTATTTGCGCGCGATCGCTCAAATTCCATCGGATAACATTGATTTGCGTACAGATATTTTGCCGAATTTATTGATGACTTTGGGTGCGGGCGAGCCTACAACTTGTTGCTGCACACTCACCTTTGTTCTGTGACTTTGCTAGTACTTATGTTTTTATCTGAAACATTAAAAATTTGCTTCTCAATGCTTTCGCATTTATTATTTAGTCATGCTTTAGTTTGTGTTCTTTAAATATTGCGTTGCTGTTTTGTTACATTAAAAGTAGCCAACGTTTTTTTTCTTTTCACTAGGAAACCGAACAACAGCAAGTTCAGCAGCAGCAACAGCAGCTGGCGCAGCAGCAGCAGCACCAACAGCAGCAGCATAACCAACAACAACAGCAGCAGCACCAGCATCCCACAGTGCTGATTGGCAACCAGGCGCTGCACGTGCAAGTGCTGCAAAGTGCCAACACTGCTCAAGTGATCAAGTATGAAATCAATATACCCCAAGAGAATCAGAGCGGTTGAGCGCTGCAGTTGCATTGAAGGCCAGATAAAATTTTGCCTTTCGACCGGTTCGATTTGGCGGAATGCTGCGTTCTTTGATTCGCTTGATTTCTCCTTGTCAAGTCTTTGTTTTGTGTCGATCGCCGACGACCTTGCGGCGCGTGCGCACACGTCTTTGAGATATACAGCGATATACAGCATCTTTGAGTTTTTATTTTGTACATATTGTTTTTAACACCGGCGTAAGCCTGTCTTCGCACCCGACGTAGTCACGTCCTATAATAACTGGCGTTTAACGCTTGTATGTAAAATACAAATCGCACTTTAGGAGGACTGAGATCGGCATTACACGTGTAAGGCATCTACATGTAAGATTAACAGTAACCTTTGGTTTTGTTTGTAATTTGCTTAATATAAGATTTAATACTTATATTGTTGACACTTGTGAAAACAAACGTAGAGTTTTACCCTAATACCATGGCCGCGCTGTGGAAACTTTTCACTTTTGTGGAGCAATAGCACGAATTAGGGGTTGAGCTGGTGTCTGCTCAGGAACCACTCCAAAAGAAACGTGTTTTTTTTACTTTGACAAACATACGTACAGCAGCAATCGTGAATGATTATTTTGAGGCGCTAATTTAAGCTTTCGTTCGCGCGGACAAAACTCGGCTTACGCGAAAGCAAAGTGGTCCATGCCGATGCCGATGTAGTCCCCATGCACGATAGAAAAAATGCACTAATACGGAATACTTAGATTGTGAAGTAGGAACTTAAGCAACTCATCGGCATGTCTTGTATGCACGACTATTCATGCATCATGTGCTCACATGACAAAACTAAGTTGTAACATATATGATTAGAATTACGAGCATAAGCAACAATAAGTAATAATAACGTCGGAATATATATTTTAATATAAGCAGAAAATAACAAAAAATTAAAATCTAATAAATAGATAAACATCTACTTGGTTATGAGTTCTTATTTTGAGGTGGAACCGCTCATCGAAGAGCTTTAGCCAGGAACTACTACCACTCGAAATGTGGCTACGATTTGCAGCCTCCTGTACGTTTGTACTCCCTAGTTGCATAAACGACGGAGCGTCTGCATACGCCGTACCCATTTTTATCAAGCAGCCCGGATGGCGGACGAGAATTGAAGCCCGCTTAATCTATTTAAAATTATGTCCCAGCGAAATATCGTTTATGTGGGCCTTAAAGGAAAATGTGGCGCACCGCTTTTTGTCAATAATTTGGTAATATATTAAGCATTTGATTGTTAACATGTTCACGGACAGTAACGATTTCAGTGAGCTGCAAAAATAGGCATTTGTTTGAAACTAGTAAGTGCTATCCGAAATCTGATTAGACATATAATGTAAGAGTAGTTAGAATATCATATTTTAACCGTTATATGCAATGAATGATATAGCATTCACGTCCGCGAACATGTGAAGGAAATTTGTAAATACACATTGTTCACTGTTTTGAAATGTACATATATTATTTACAAAAATGTAAGGTTGTATAAAATTAAATGAATTGGCTTTAAAATTTGAAGGCTAAACTAAAGTTTCGATTTGGCTAATACACAACCCATAACGACTCGATAAGTTAGTTTATCACCAAAAACCAAAATTGAGTCTTGTGTCTCACTGCTAACTGTGCCTTTCTGAAAGCCCTGATTACTGGTACCATCTAAACAAAACTTATGTGCACTATTCCTGTACGAGCAAACGTGGAGGTAATGTGTTCAACAGGTGGCCACCATACGAATTCGTCGAAAATTGAACTTGCAAACTCGCTTAGCGCGGTAAACCACAAAAAAATCTCCGATTGCCCACTTGTTTCACATTAAGATTTACACATGCCGTAACGAATTGCGGCGGCGTGTCGAGTAACTGCTTTCAGATGCATACGAGTATGTAAACTGCTAAACACAATAGTCCTAGAGCAGCTTAACATGCGCCGCATGTGAGTTGTTGACAGCACTACGTGCACAAAAGTGCATACATATATACGAGCGTCTGTAAATACCAGTACATGTAGTATACGTTTTTAAATTGACATTGAGATTTTGAAAATGGTTCTATCAATCAAGAACAATTGAACAAATTGCCCATCTGTGCTTGTGTGTAGTCCGCGCATATTCGTCATACATGCCATATGCACATATGGGCTATGCGGTTCCTATTGTCTTGAGTTTTTTGCGCTCTTTTCAATGATGTGTGGGCACGAAAGATCATCTCTGGTCTCAGTACAACTAACATCCATTAAGTAGATCTTGTCCTGTATACGGAGAAGATTAAATTTATGTAACTAATGACTTAAAACTTTGTGAAATAATTAAGCTCACATTGAAAAGTTTGTTTTAATAAAACCTTCACAGAAATCGCGTAGTAAAAACGGGATAAACCCCTTTTTATGTCGCAGCATAATGGGCCATTTGGACCCTAAGAATTGGTTAAGGGTTGAAAGAGTGCTAAATACGAATAACTTTATCAAGGTTCTTAGGGCCCAAATGCGATACCACAAACGTGATGTATTAAATAGGAGGTACTGAAATCAGCTAAAAATACATTTCTTAGTATGTTTTTATTCATTAGACATTATTAGTTCGTGGGGTTAAAGTGTAATTTATATGAAATTGAATTAAGACATGTAACTGCATAAAATTTGCTTGCAGGAACCAGCAATAAAAGTAATTTTTTTATGTTTTTTTATTTATGCAAAAAACTAAATGAAGCTGTCCCTGCAGCCTTTGGCTGATATTGCATTTTCGTCAAGTGTCTACTATTATTTCCATTATTTCAGGAAATTAATTTTTACTTTCAGATACATTTATTAAAAACTAGTTGTTGCCTGCGGCTTCGCTCACGTCGATTTAAGTTTAATAAGTTTATTTAAAGTATCTGAGAATTCAATGAATATAAAAATACCAAACAACTAAGTTACATTTATTCTGTGCAGTGTTTTCATGCCGATTGTTTGTCCAACTCCCGTCAAATTGTTCCGGTACCGATTCTCGACTATGCAGACCAAACTGTGCAACCTAAAGATATATTGTATATATAGATAGCAGTTTCAGTTATGCGAATTTTCAGTTCATTTTCCAATATAAGAACAATACCGAGCTTAAATGCTTTGCATCATAAGCATATTTCCAGACCTAAACAATAATGACAACTTAAATTTGTCAGGTAAGGTCCGTCTCATAATTATAAGGCCACTCGATTTTCCTGAATATCTTGAAGCAGTGATATAAAAAAGCGTTTTTCAACAATGCAATTTCTTCTTTTTTAGAAACACTTTTTTAAGTATTCAGTGTTTCATATTTATAACGCCACTAGTGTTAAGTAGGCAAAAAGGTTTCCAAGAAGAAAAAATCAAATCGTTAGCTTTGCAAGTGCTTTCCTTTATTTAACGCAACATTGAATATCCTGTCATTCATGCTAAGAATCAATTTTTGTCTCGCATCGATGTTGTACCATTCTTTAAGGATAAGCCTTTAGTTCAACATCGCAGTTATATTGGGTGTTTCCTGGGTACACGCGGCGAACTTGTGGGGATTGTCCTGTTGAAAAACAAAGCCATTGGATGACGGCTGGCCCAGACCATCACTGTTCCGCCACCAAAGCTCCGTTTGGAAAAATTTCAGGTTTTTTCCGTAAGTCTCGCCAATAGCCATGATATCCGTATGGGCCGTCCAAGTTCAATTTTTTTTTCATCAGAAAAAATTACCTAAAACAAGAAGAAGCATTAGTGGTAAGCATAAACCAATTTAGAAGGGTTTGAACTGTGTTTTTTCCAATCGCAGCCCATGTTCTGACGAGCAAATGTGAGTCTAGCTGTGTTATGACGGGCCAAAAGTCTGGACGCAGCCATTATTTTCGCAAATTTTATGTTTTTACGGCATTCGATGCTGCGCCAGACTGTTACGAGCGTTCTTTATTTGGGTCAGCGTCTGCGCTTGCTTGCTTCTCGTATTATGTAGGATTCGCTGCGCTGATCCAACAATTTACGAACCGTAGGAATCTTTGTGCTTTAAGAAATGTCGGACAACCCTGTGGCTCCTGCCAATCCTGTGCCCGAACTCTAACGATATCTTCTTTAAACGCAAGGATTGGTCCCTTCTCGACATCTTCTGAATCTTTAAAAAAATGTTACTTACTAATAAAGAACACTGAATAATAATGAATAGAATAATTATGAAACGGACCTTATTACGACCCGTTGAGATATCGAAACCAAATATAATTTATGCTCCATTTCTAAAGAACAGTAATACCTTATAGAAACTTCAAGAAGGCCTACGTCAGGTAGGCGTAGTCTATAGTCAATGTAGATAGTCTATATTTCCTCAATAAAGAACTTCTTAGCCCAATAAAACACAGAATAATTTAATATTCACATAAACTAGCACATAGCCGATTCTTGAAACAGTAGGGGGAGAGAAAGGTACGCGTGATCAACTTTACAGAACCTGTGCTTGCCAAGTAAAACACAAAAGCGTCTCGTATATATAGTGTTTAACCAAAATCTACCATAGTTGAATTTTATTAGTAATACCCGTTGCTTATAAAATATAGGGGGCCAATCTGAAAAAGCTAACAAGTTGCGTCAATGAAATACAGATACAGTTTGATATCTATATTGCCTTATAAAAATATAGTATAGCTAATTTTTGTCACTACAGTGGGCGTTATAGATGGGCATGGGCAATGTCGTATAGGGTATGCATAAACCCTAGTGAAACGCTTTATAGAGCCTATATATGCCACAATGACATGCTGAAACAAACATAACATATATAAATAAATACTTATTAATAAAAACAATTCATTCATTTTTTAAAAACATTAAACATAAAAAAGTCACCCTTTCGTACCTTACTCGCTAATATTCAAAATTAAATAATTTAATATTATATTCTAAAAAAAGAAGTTTATTTACATTGGTGGCATCTAAATTCTCCTTCTCATCCTTTCACTACATATCTGATCGGCTGCACTAAATAGCTGTTCACTCGCTACACAATAAAATAGCGAACCCTCGTGAAAAAAATGATTATGCTTTTATATATGTAGAGGGTTGGCTCCTGAATCTAACAAACTAAAAATTTTGCCTGGGAAACGCCCATAAAAGGCCTGGCCGGGGGTCAAAGTTCAAAGTTGTTGTCAAAAAAACTCAATTAACCTCCTACTGATTTACACGACATGGATAGGTCTTTTTCATACCTTTCTTCTGATGTGAACATTAGATACATAAGATGTACTAATAAAAAGTTTTAAGCGAAACAAATTTTTTTTATAAACATTTTTTAAAAACTGATTTTTTCCTCGAAAAACTCCATTACTAAGGTACAATAAGTTTGTTACCATATTGTAGCCTGTGGAATTCCCTTTACAATTAAATATAAAACATTTGAAATTTTTGTGATTTCGCTTTTATATTTAAATATAAATTGAGTTAAAAGCATCTGCTTGCAATATTGAAATTGCGTTTATGAAAGTTATTGCTTATGCGCGATCTTTTACAATCATAAGATTTGAATACAAAAATACTGTAAGCACTTTACTGATCCCGATGCCCTAGTTAATTCCATGAGGGTTATTTGTGTGAAGCCCGGCCAAAGGCCGGCCACACAAAAGGGTTTGAATGCCGGAATACTTTTGGCCGCGAAGCCGAAGTTACGATTATAAAAGTTAGGACCGACCGACAGCGCATCAAGGTTTCGAATACAAAAATACTGTAAACACTTTATTTATTCCTGATGCCTTAGTTTCTCCCATGAGGGTTATTTTTTTGAAGCCCTGCCGAGGGCCGGCCTCACAAAAGGTATTTCAATACAGAAAAACTGCAGTTTACTACCACCCTCCATATAATGGAAAAATACAAGGTGCGTCCCAAAGTAAACAGGACTTTTGCAATAGGGACGTTTCTGGTGGCGCCATCTATGTGTGAGGAAACGTTGACATGCGTTGGAAAGGTACATCTTTCATTCACATACTGTCTAAATTTCATGACATTTGGTCTAGTAGGCGCCGAAATATCCCGCTCAATGTGACAGTATGTTTTTAACTTTGGTACGAGAATGTCGATCGAACAAAGAGCTAATATTAAGTTCTGTTTTAAACTTGGTAAAACTTTTACCGAAACGTTTAAATTGTTAAAGCAAGTTTATGGTGATGATTGTTTATCCCGTGGCCGTGTTAATGAGTGGTTGAATCGATTCAAGAATGGTCGTGAAGACTTGAATGACGACGAACACGTCGGCCAGTCGAAATTTGTGATTACTGACGATGCCATCAAAACTGTGCGTGATTTTATCAAAATGCAGCCAAAATCATCATTGGAATTGATGGAAATGGAATTGAACATCTCCAAAACATCAATTGATCGCATTTTAACCGAACATTTGGGTCTCCGTAAAGTGTGTTCTCGCTTCATTCCGCACACTTTAACCGACGACCAAAAAGCGCAGAGAATTGAGCACGCAAAAGACATCGTTCGGGAAGCCAGACGTGATCCAAATTTCTTGTTCAACATCGTAACCGGTGACGAAACGTGGTGCTTTCAATATGATCCCGAAACAAAGCGTCAAAGTGCCGAATGGAAGCACCCAGATGAGCCAAATCCGAAAAAAACCCGCCGTGAGAAGTCAAAAATCAAAACTCATCTCATTTGTTTCTACGATTCAAAGGGAATAATTCATCGAGAGTTTGTTCCACCGGGAAAAACAATTAACGCTTTGTTTTATGTTGAAGTTTTGAAGCGTTTGGTGCATCGCATTCGTCGTATTCGGCCAGAATATCGCGAGGAAGGAAGTTGGCGTTTATTGCATGATAATGCACCGGCTCACAGAGCCCTAGTTACGACCGATTATTTGACCAAAAATCGCATTTTTACCATCAATCATTCACCGTATTCGCCTGATATGGCTCCCTGTGACTTCTACTTATTCGGTCAGTTGCATTTGCCGATGAAAGGAAACCGTTATAAGGACGTTGAGGACATCCAAAAGGCTTGTACCAACATTCTGAAGGCGATGCCGGACCGTGCAAAACGTTGTATCGAAGCAGAAGGAGAGTATTTTGAATAAATAAAAAGAATTATACAAAAATAATCATCCGTTTTCTTTATTTTATAAAAGTCCTGTTTACTTTGGGTTGCACCTTGTATAACCACACACAATACAATACCATAAAAGCAAAATGGCGAAATTTAAGCTTTTCAAATAATGCAAAGCTAGAAATCTAGATCTTTTCACATTTTTTTTAATATGGCAGGTACTTTGCACATCCCTCTTCAGCCCTCATTGCCCGAAAGTGATGGCGAAGGTGAATCACAGGCTTTGGACCCAGAGTCAAGTTAGAAAAAATTAAAAAATTATATTCAGAAAAAACAAAAGTATAGATTTTTATATATTGTTGTAAAGGAAATTTCACAGACTATAATATGGTAACAAACTTATTATACCTTAATAATAGATTTTTTCGAAAAAAATCCGTTTTTGAAAAATTTGTGAACAAAATTTTATGTTTCGCTTAAAACTTTTTATTAGTACATACTACGTGTATAATGTTGTACATTAATAGAAAGGTATGAAAAATACCTTTCGTTTGATAGCCATATCGTGTAAATCAGTCAGAGATTAATTTATTTATTTTTATTAAAACTTTGAACTTTGACCCCAAGCCACGCCTCTTGTGGGTGTTTCCCAGGCAAAATTTTTAATATAGTTGGTTAGATTCACAAAAATAAGCTCTAGATGGTCCAACCGAAACCGAATATTCGGTCGGACACTAGTTTTTATATAATAAATAAAGATTACGACTGGTTTAACTGGTTATTGAGTGACCCCGTACATGCATGAATTTATAAGGGACAATGCTTGGGCAGGGTGCACTAATTTGCTCAATTAGTAAGGTAACTACATCAAATTAAAAAAAATTATTGCTCGCTCATATGGTCTTAAATTGGCTTTTTACCCGACGATTGTAAATCACAACAAAGGTGAACTCAAGCTGTTTTGTTGCGGGTCTTCTAAAAATATTATTCAAATAGCAGACGAAAATATTATTTGTTGTTGTTTGGCATGACAAATGTTATACTTACGCTATGAATGATGTCTGAACGCTACCCGCAGTTTCCGTTTTATTGCACTGAAGCGCCTCATATGGTAATACCTGTTTCTTACGTGGAATGAATCACAACATTCGCTTGACCCAAACTTGATTTCCCCGAGCCGGAGAGTTGCCAATTCGCGATATGTGATGCTGTAGAGCACTTAAGAGCTCGGCTGCGAACATTTTGATACCGTTTGAAACGCCCAAAAGAAAAGACAGAATGTGGATCCTTCTGTTCGTAGCGTTAAACGAAACTTAATGTTTGCAAACTTGTCCGCCCATCAAAGAGGTCAATAATTTCAGAAAGCTTGAGCGTTCTCAGTATTTGGACTAAAATTATTAAATAACAAATGTTTGAGAAATTCAATAGGATTTTGTTTATGTATATATGTACATATGTACTTATATATATATGTACATATATTTATTTCAGTGGCGCACAGGATTTCACCCCCCTGATGCATATACATATGTGCTACGGTTAACGAGCTACGACCAACTCGAAAGAATGATCGCCAGTGGAATAAACATTGAATTGGAATGGTTTCCTATACTTACATATGTTTGTCATGTCTTGCTGTGAACGTATACACGAGTAATACACCATTTATGTTGGTAGGTATGTAAGTAGGTTTTTCACCACCGAAATTTGTGTTTGCCCAATAAGTAACAGCCAATGCAAGGCATTCATACAAACGTTATTTTCGTTGGCGTTCCTAAAATTAATACACTTTATCAAGACGGAGTGTTGTGGAAAACAAATTATTGTGTTGTACTTTTCCAGGGCAGGAATAGATTCGTCGCTGTAAACATTTGCAGTTATATCCATTCTGTCATTCAGATATCGGGTTTCCGCAATGCGAAAGGATTGAAGCATTATGTCGCCTATATGTAAGTATATGTCTTTATGTAGAATTGAGGTGGACTAAAATAGCAAATGCCGTCATGGGCTCCCACATAGCAGCAGGTACAGCATGTAGGCAGCTGAAGGCAGACACATACCTACTCCATTTACGAGCGTGCGCTCATTCATGCACTCGTATTTAATGGGCTTGACTGACTAACTGATTTTTCTTATGAACTTCTTTTGCAGATTGAACCGAAGCTTTCCTTGCTAAATCGTCGCTACTGTCGGCAGTAGTTAAGAAGGCAGTAGCTAAATGTAGTTCAAAAGGAAAGGGGTCCTGCGGTTATGCGCCAATTTCGAATACCGGGTTGCGACCTTTTTCATACGTAATCATTTTTACTCTCAGAGTTTTGCCATTTCCTGCTCAGAGGTCAGCCGCTGAGTGATCTCTATATTAGCTGGAGCTCGAACACCGACCACAAGACTTACTAGTCCAACTCACTAACCGCTCAGCCACACCTGCTACCATATTCATCCAACATCTACAAAAATTTAAATCAAATCGGAAAAATTCAAATAACACAAATGACCACATGGTCAAGCTATGAGCGCCAATTCTTGTCATCTTCTGGAGATTTTGACGATAATGTTGCGAAATCCATACAAATAACTAACATTTTGTAGGAGAAGATCATAAGTTCGCTGGTAAGGTTCACTGTATTAAACGTCCTCAGAGATCACAACGAGCTCCCACTTCTCGATTCGTTGCTTCTTGCCTGACTCTGATTGCCCCAGTCTGTAGGTGCAGCACAAAGCATATTGGGAGGCAATGAATTGTGCGCACCATAAAAACAACTTGTTCTCCTACGCTTGTTACCTACATACATGCCAATCGACTTCAGCTCTTGTTTTTGCGAACGCTCACACAGTGCTCTGGGCTGTGTCGAAGCGGTACGGTGTGCAACGGGAGGGCCACAACTTCGAAGCCCACTTGGCTTTCTAAATGCTGCCAAACTGACACGGTTGAAAGCTATTCCAGCTACTCTGAACGATCAGTTCGCTTTGGGTACTGCTTTGCGTCGGTCGATCTTAACATAAGCATTCCGATTTCTCTGCAACGAAACGACATCATTACGATTGCAAACGATAAAAAGAAAAACAAAAATTTGTGAATAATTTTTCACGTTATGTCTTTGACTTTGAGTTAGTACTGCGGCTGTGTATATGTAGTATAGTAATTTTGCGTGCGTGTATGCAACGTTTAGGTTTTTTCGACTAATTATTAATGTTTTAAGACTCGCGTCATAAAGAATACGTCTCGCTATTTACCGAGTGTACTTCGAGTGAGGATTCTGTGGTTACACGGCCAGCATAATCATACATAGTATAGCTGCTCAGATTCTCCAATTGTATTTGCGTATTACGGTTGAGTGAAAAGCTAGGAACATGGTGTCGAAGGGCAGCAAGAAGAAACAACTTAGCACCAGCGCCAAAAATGCGGCCAGCAAGACTATTTCTACTAAGGTTCGCAGCAGTGGTGACGAGAGCGGGGGCGCAGCATCAACATCCGTGGCAGCGGTTTCGCAATCGCCTACGTGGGCAAAGTCTGTTCAGCAGCAACAGTCCGATGTAGCAATGAGCAGCAAATCGCTTCTAACTACTGGCACGCAGTCGCACTCTCAGTCAGAGGCGAAGGCCTTCAGCAGCATCAGCAGAGATGCCAACCGCAGCGAGACGATAGAACAAATCGAAACTGTCCCAATAATCACCATGATGACTGATTCCATGTCGAAACATGCCTCGTCGTCCTTTAAAAGTTCGTCCGAGTACTATGAAGAGACTTCGAATGACTTTTCGAACGAGAAAATCATTTCGTCCATCGATCTCCTTGAAAGTGATAAAAAAGAACCAGTATTATCGGTGCCGATCGATGTTGTTGAGATCGTCGGTAGCTCCAGCAGCGGCGTAAAGAACGGGATCCACTCGGGAATGGTGGCCAGCAGCAGTTCGAGCTACATGACGCTAGGCTCGACAAGCCGCAGCGCCGGGGCCGTTACAATCACAGACGAGTCTACAGAAAAATCGTCTGAAGCCAGAGTTAAAATGACATCATCGTCAAACAAGTTTTCTGCCAATGACGAGAGCAGCAACACCGAAACGATATTCACTTCGCACACGATTGATGACAATACCAATAATAGCATGCTAGCGGCAGCGCCACCGACGCCGACACTGACACCGACAATAACAACGCCTTCGACATTGACAATGACGTCACTGCCATTCGACCAGACAGTGAAAACTGCCCATAGGGCCGTCGACCAGCTCAATACGTCACTGAATTTACAAAAGCTCAAAAGTGAGGCAGTCGGCGAGACATCAAACCGCTTAAAATCATCCACAACACAAAACATCTCCGAGAGAACGTCTGGGGAACACACTTCGAAGAAGAGCAAGTCGACCTCAAAGAAAGAAGTCTATGATGTGAAGACAAAAACTTGGAGTGAATTCAATGAGAAAAATGCGTCCAAGAAGCACCCGACCATTGAACGATATGTCAGCAAAGAGTCTGATGGCACATACAAAATTACATACAAGAAAAAAGTGTTCGATCAACGCATGAACAAGTGGAAAATTATCGAAGAGAAAACGGTGGACAGTGCTCATGATACACACTATCCAGAAATAATTGATGATGTCATCAATACAACCACAACAACCTACACGACCAAAGTATACGACACGAAACTCGGAGAGTGGAAAATCGTCGAGGAGAAATCGTTTGTCGATTCAAAAGCTTTCGTTCCAAACGACATAGTGCGTGAAATCGAAAAAGACAACACCGATGTGGCAAACATAACAACAACCACCGAAGTCACAAAGGTAATGCAATATTAAGCAAACGTAGAACCGAATGCAAACTTGAACACGAACGTTTGCTTCGAAGAGAAGCATCTAATGCTGAAGATACAAGTATTGTGTACATATGCATGCGTTCAGTGTTGTTCAAATGTTGTGACGCTCTAGCGCTGAGAGCGTGGTATAAGGTCTGATAAGTCTAACAGCGCTTTCATACTTGAACGGTAGCTTTAGTAAGACCTCGAAATATTCTGAATTCGTTGGAATTTGGTATTTGAGTCATTTAATCAGTAAATTACTTAGCGTAATTCGACAACAATTTTAACACTTACGTAACCCCTAAAGACTTCAATTCACTTTATGATATTTTATTTATTATGATTTTTTATTGGAATTGGAATTTTTGTTAGCTTGTTTTGTTAGCTTTGTCAACATCTCTGTTTTGGCCGAAAGAACCCTTCCCATACTGTTGAAATAATTTTTTGTTGGCTAGAATTTCTTCGATTGGCCTATCCTGAACGCACTCAGCAGACTGCTGCAAGATTTAGAGTGGAATATGTTCTACTTAAAATACCGCTGCAGCTTTGTAGGGATATCTCTGTTTGTTTTTCTTTTGTGATTTGAACAACATTTTTTATTACGATTTTGATTGAAAATGGATTGTCGTTCAGAATAAGACCTAGAACAAGAAACCAAACCTTCCTATTGGCTATGGTAGTACGCCGGGGTTTTTCAAATCAAATATTGTAAACATTTTGTACTTTTGAAAAAACTTATCACTTTTTGTTAAACAAATCAGTAAATTGTTTAACTATAAAAAATAATCATTTAATCAAAAACCAGCTACGTACTTCCGTAGAGAATATAATTATGAACCTACTGTTAAAGTTTTAAATCGATCCATGCAACAGTGTTCGAGTAATCTGTCTACCCATTTTTCAAAAACTAGTTTCAGGAAAAAGGCATGTGAAGCTTTGCGAGCGCTCAGCGCGCACTCCACGGCGCTGTGGCAACATCAAGAATTGAACCTATTTAAAATTGTTTTCACTATAGAATCAACTGAAGGCTAGTTAAAAAATAGTCAGATATAATAAGACAAGTATTTTTTCATAAAAATCTGACGGGGTAAATCTAAAGGGTTAAGAGAAACTTGATTAATTAGGCCCATTGCACAGTGATTCGTTCCATAGACAAAATTCAAAAAATGTATGGTCTCAGAAAACCCCAAAAAATCTGTGCAAAAAATCAATTAGTGTCTGTGCAAAAGCGGCTCAAAGTTAAAACTTTTTTCACAAAAAAATTGAAACTCATATTTTCTGTCTTTTAGTCTAAAAAATAGATGGTTGGCACGAAGTTGCTTAAACTTTCAATATAGATTAAAAAATTACGTGGCCATTTTCGCTTTTAATGTTTTCCCAAAATTTGCAAAGCGTAGGCTTTTACTTCACTTTTAATTCAAAATATTTTTCTAAGTTAAAAATCTGAAAATGGGCAATCCTAGGCGATAATATCTAAAAAGTATGTGAAAGTATGTTCCTGGATTTTTTTTAATTTTAACCCTTTAACTGTTTAATTTTGTTTCGAAAAACTTTTTCTGCCTGCTTAATTATTTTCCAGCGAAGACGAGTATACTCGACATAAACAGAGTAAAATGTTTCTGCCCGTAAATGTATGCAATTATGACTAAAAATCAAACGTTGCGTGTTGGTTTTTTAGAAAATATATATATTTATTCGTTATTAAGATTTTCAATTTGAATCCATTATAAAAAAAAACGAACGAATATTTTTTGACAATTCCTGTTTTATTACAAAGCTTGGACTTTGTTATTTAAGAATGAAAAACGATGTCGTTCATATGACTGCCACGAGTGGCCTTACAGTACGCCATTCGGTCAACTCAATTTTCAAATACTTGTTCGATTGTTCCGGGTAGAATTTCCCGGAATTTGTTTTGGAAGTAAGTTCTCAACATTTCCCAATTTTGTTCAAGCGTATAGCATCCCATTTCGTAAATGTCAAACTTTTAACTAAATTACGAACACAAATTAAATGACATTTGGACTGTCATTCTCGAAATAAAGCGTAGTTCAAATTGAAAATCTTATGTGGACCACCCTATAGAAATGAAAACAAAAGCAATAAAAGACCAAATAAATTTCTAGAAATCTAAAATACAAAACTAAAAATTTAAATTAAGGGCAATGATAGTTTTTAACTATTATAACGCACAATCAACTGAGAAACGCATACGAAATACGTTTTTATTTGTAAAAACCCGTTTTGTAATCGTACTTCCCCAGAATTTGTTATTTTAGCTTAAGGCAAGCTATTGTGTATTAAAATAAATAGGGTTGCCAGACTAACGAATATTCTAAAATGTACATTTTTTATAAGATCTTTATTTGCCCTTTCTCAGAGAAAACAAATTACAGTTGATTCGTTCAATATTAATACGATGCGATTTTTTTTTTCTTCACGACGAGTATACTCGACATTATGCGAAAATTTTTCGTTTAGCTCTGTCGAGTATACTCGACATAAACAGTTAAAGGGTTGTCGGATAATGTAATTATATCCTCCGATATCTTCCGATCTCAGAAAAGAATTCAATTTGAAAAAAGAACGCTGTCATTCAACAGGAATTCCGTTGCCAATGTTGCCAAATTGTTGCCATATTGTTGCCAAAGTTGTGTTGCCAAATTGTTGCCATATTGTTGCCAAAGTTGTGTTGCCAAATTGTTGCCATATTGTTACCAACGTTGTGTGTTTGAATGTGTTTAAAATTTTAAAAATTGTGTTGCCAAATTGTTGCCAAATTGTTGCCATATTGTCAAATCGCTGCCTGAAAGTATGCAGCAATAAACACGTATTTTTCGACAAAATTTATTTTATTTATGCCTAAAAGTATGCAATTAGCACGAAAAATGATAAAATCTGCAAAAATGCAAAACATACATCTATTATTATCGTTTTTATTGCAAAACCAGAGGGTCCGGATACAATTTCTGTTACTCTTTGGAATAATCAATGTTGACGTTACCGATTAAATGTAAAATCTGAAAAATCTAGCCAACGCATTTGGTGCTATAGCCTTCCAAAAATGACGAAATTTACAAAATTAAGCCTCAGGCATTGCCAAACTACGACAGTTTGAGAAAAACCAAATGGAGATTTCAATTCAGCAGACCATGATTAATTAATATACCAAATTTTATGAAGAACGGACCACTCCTTCTAATTTTGTCCCGCGGTTGTATGGAGTCGAATCACTGTGCATTGAGTTCAAACTTGTGTGCAAAGCCGTATCTTATATGACAGCAGTATAACAATAAAAATGTACCTGGCACCAAACTTTTTCATGTTGAAGCTTAGACTAATGCAAATAATTTTTGAATATGGTGGTGTCTTTTTATTATTGTAGAAAGAGAAAGGTTCCAATCAGCTATGGTATGGCACGTGGTACTAAACCGATAAAATCAAATGTTTTCCAAATGCCTTGAGAACTGTTCCATAATTTAAATTTTTAGACTTGGGTCTGGAGTTCAGTACATAGAAATGAACAGCGCGCTCGTTCATAATTGTTATTCGTAAACTAATTTGCATTTAATTACTTGTAGATTTTCGATGCCAGTCTTAATGATTGGCGTGTTCTGGATGAAAAAACTCATACAGATGTAATCGAAAAAATTGTGGAAACACCCAAAAAAACAATATATGTGGATGAGTATGTGGAAATTGAAAAAAATGTTTCGATAACGGAAGAAGATGAAAATATAACAAATCGATCAACTAACACATCGAAACGAAAGGATATTACAACAAATATATATAACGAGGTCGATGAAGCACACAAGAAACTGCTATTCACTACCGACTCACAAAACGTAAGTGTGTGGTGTTATCAACTAAAAATTACAAAACGTTTGCTTATGTCTACATATTTCCTGCTAGCATGGAGTCGACAAAAAGGGATATGGACAACGCAAGCAACACGCCGAAATGTGTATCTGTGAAATTTGCACTTGTGGGTAGGTATTTGCTATTGGTAACTATTTCTGGAAGAATATAAAGTATTTGTATATTTACTTTGCAGACGACATCACTGTTCAACAAGCATTCAGAAGTCTGTTACCTCTACAGATACGACGATAGAAGCTCTTGGTAAAAGAAAACAAAAGTCATTGTATCCCTACAGTAATGCAAAATCGTGTATAAATTACAGATGTACTTGACGAAACGCAAACAAGAATACGGTCCAACACATGGTCAAAAAAGGAACTCGAGGAATCTCGTTCGAAGTCATCTTTTGACATTGAAGAACGAACCATTGCTAAACCGCCAGAGGACAATCTTAAATCGGAAGGAGAATTCACAATTCCTGAAAAAATACCTTTTAGGCCGGCAGACAAAATCGAACGAATCATTAGAAAAGACAATCTGCGTACTGAAGGAGAAATGACATTCGTTGAAAAACAACAATACCAATATGTTCCTAGACCTGATCAGGTGAAACCTACCGACAACTTAAAACCAGAAGGAAAATTTTATACTCCAGAAAAACTGCGGTTCCAATCAGGCGAACGCCCCTCCCAAGTCAGACCCGAAGACAATCTCAAGCCGGAAGGAGATTTCTACACACCAGAGAAACCTGGTTTCAAACCAGCGGAGCGACCGGTACAAAAGAGACCAGAAGATAACCTCAAGCCTGAAGGTGAATTCCATTCACCGGAGAAGCCAAAGTTCCTGCCCGGTGAACGACCATCTCAGGTGAGACCCGAAGACAATCTTAGACCAGAGGGAGATTTCTACACACCAGAGAAACCTGGTTTTAGACCAGCGGAGCGACCGATTCAGAAAAAACCCGAGGACAACCTTAAACCTGAAGGCGAATTCTACAGAGAAGACAAACCTAAGTTCCAGCCTGGTGAACGGCCATCTCAGGTCAGACCAGAAGACAATCTCAAACCAGAGGGTGATTTCTACACACCACAGAAACCTGGTTTTAGACCTGCGGAGCGTCCGGTACAGAAAATCCCAGAAGACAACCTCAAACCCGAAGGTGAATTTTATAGTCCAGAGAAGCCAAACTTCCAGCCTGGTGAACGTCCATCTCAGGTCAGACCCGAAGACAATCTCAAACCGGAAGGTGATTTCTACACCCCAGAGAAACCTGGTTTCAGGCCTGCGGAGCGACCGGTTCAGAAGAAACCCGAAGACAACCTCAAACCTGAAGGTGATTTCTACAGAGAAGATAAACCTAAGTTCCAACCGGGTGAACGTCCATCTCAGGTCAGACCCGAAGACAATCTAAAACCGGAGGGTGATTTCTACACACCAGAGAAACCCGGTTTCAGGCCAGCGGAACGACCGGTTCAGAAAAGACCTGAAGATAACCTTAGACCAGAAGGTGAGTTCTACGCACCAGAGAAACCTGGTTTCAGACCTGCAGAACGACCGGTACAGAAAAAACCCGAAGATAATTTAAAACCCGAAGGTGAATTTTATAGTCCAGAGAAGCCAAAGTTCCAGGCGGGTGAACGTCCGTCTCAGGTCAGACCCGAAGACAATCTCAGACCGGAAGGTGATTTCTACAGAGAAGACAAACCTAAGTTCCAACCGGGTGAACGTCCATCTCAGGTCAGACCCGAAGACAATCTAAAACCGGAAGGTGATTTCTATACACCAGAGAAACCTGGTTTCAGGCCAGCGGAACGACCGGTTCCGAAAAGACCTGAAGATAACCTTAGACCAGAAGGTGAGTTCTACGCACCAGAGAAACCTGGTTTCAGACCTGCAGAACGACCGGTACAGAAAAAACCCGAAGATAACTTAAAACCCGAAGGTGAATTTTATAGTCCAGAGAAGCCAAAGTTCCAGCCTGGTGAACGTCCATCTCAGGTCAGGCCCGAAGACAATCTGAGACCCGAAGGAGATTTCTACACACCCGAGAAACCCGGTTTCAGGCCAGCGGAGCGACCGGTTCAGAAAAAACCAGAAGACAACCTTAAGCCCGAAGGAGATTTTACTATTAGGGAACGCATTCCTTACAGACCCGCTGAGAAAACCGAACGCATTATTAGGAAAGATAATCTACGTACTGAGGGAGAAATGACGTACGTTGAAAAGGAAGAATATCAATATGTTGTTAGGCCTGACCAGGTGAAGCCGGTCGACAACCTTAAACCGGAGGGCACATTCTACACTCCAGAGAAAATCAAGTTCCTGCCCGGTGAACGTCCATCACAGGTCAGACCAGAAGACAATCTCAGACCGGAAGGTGATTTCTACACACCAGAGAAACCTGGTTTCAAACCAGCGGAGCGACCGGTTCAGAAAAAACCAGAGGACAACCTTAAACCTGAAGGCAAATTCTACAGAGAAGACAAACCTAAGTTCCAGCCCGGTGAACGGCCATCACAGGTCAGACCAGAAGACAATCTCAAACCAGAGGGTGATTTCTACACACCAGAGAAACCTGGTTTTAGACCCGCGGAGCGACCGGTTCAGAAGAGACCAGAAGATAACCTCAAACCCGAAGGTAAATTTTATAGTCCAGAGAAGCCAAAATTCCGGCCTGGTGAACGTCCATCTCAGGTCAGACCCGAAGACAATCTAAAGCCGGAAGGTGATTTCTACACACCAGAGAAACCTGGTTTCAGGCCAGCGGAACGACCGGTTCAGAAAAGACCTGAAGATAACCTTAGACCAGAGGGTGATTTCTACGCACCCGAGAAACCTGGTTTCAGACCCGCAGAACGACCGGTACAGAAAAGACCCGAAGATAACTTAAAACCCGAAGGTGAATTTTATAGTCCAGAGAAGCCAAAGTTCCAGCCTGGTGAACGTCCATCGCAGGTCAGACCCGAAGACAACCTCAAACCTGAAGGCGAATTCTACAGAGAAGACAAACCTAAGTTCCAGCCTGGTGAACGCCCATCTCAGGTCAGACCCGAAGACAATCTAAAACCGGAAGGTGATTTCTACACACCAGAGAAACCTGGTTTCAAACCAGCGGAGCGACCGGTTCAGAAGAAACCCGAAGACAACCTCAAACCTGAAGGTGATTTCTACAGAGAAGACAAACCTAAGTTCCAACCCGGTGAACGTCCATCACAGGTCAGACCAGAAGACAATCTCAGACCGGAGGGTGATTTCTACACACCAGTGAAACCTGGTTTCACGCCAGCGGAGCGACCGGTTCAGAAGAAACCCGAAGACAACCTTAAGCCCGAAGGAGACTTTACTATTAGGGAACGCATTCCTTACAGACCCGCTGAGAAAACCGAACGCATTATTAGGAAAGATAATCTACGTACTGAGGGAGAAATGACGTACGTTGAAAAGGAAGAATATCAATATGTTGTTAGGCCTGACCAGGTGAAGCCGGTCGACAACCTTAAACCGGAGGGCACATTCTACACTCCAGAGAAAATCAAGTTCCTGCCCGGTGAACGTCCATCACAGGTCAGACCCGAAGACAATCTCAGACCGGAAGGTGATTTCTACACACCAGAGAAACCTGGTTTCAAACCAGCGGAGCGACCGGTTCAGAAGAAACCCGAAGACAACCTCAAACCCGAAGGTGAGTTCTACAGAGAAGACAAACCTAAGTTCCAACCCGGTGAACGTCCATCTCAGGTCAGACCAGAAGACAATCTCAAACCAGAGGGTGATTTCTACACACCAGAGAAACCTAGCTTCAGACCTGCAGAGCGTCCGGTACAGAGGAGACCAGAAGACAACCTCAAACCCGAAGGTGAATTTTATAGTCCAGAGAAGCCAAAGTTCCAGGCGGGTGAACGTCCATCTCAGGTCAGACCCGAAGACAATCTCAGACCGGAAGGTGATTTCTACACACCAGAGAAACCTGGTTTTAGACCGGCGGAGCGACCGGTTCAGAAAAAACCAGAGGACAACCTTAAGCCTGAAGGTGATTTCTACAGAGAAGAAAAACCTAAGTTCCAACCCGGTGAACGTCCATCTCAGGTCAGACCAGAAGACAATCTCAAACCAGAGGGTGATTTCTACACACCAGAGAAACCTAGCTTCAGACCTGCAGAGCGTCCGGTACAAAAGAGACCAGAGGATAACCTCAAACCCGAAGGTGAATTTTATAGTCCAGAGAAGCCAAAGTTCCAGCCTGGTGAACGTCCCTCTCAGGTCCGGCCTGAGGATAATCTCAAACCGGAAGGTGATTTCTACAGAGAAGACAAACCTAAGTTCCAACCCGGTGAACGTCCATCACAGGTCAGACCAGAAGACAATCTCAAACCAGAGGGTGATTTCTACACACCAGAGAAACCTGGTTTTAGACCTGCGGAACGTCCGGTTTCAAGGAGACCCGAGGACAACCTTAAGCCTGAGGGCAAATTTTATAGACAAGACAAACCTAAGTTCCAACCCGGTGAACGCCCATCTCAAGTCAGACCTGAGGACAATCTCAAACCGGAAGGTGAGTTTTACACCCCCGAGAAACCTGCTTTCAGACCTGCGGACCGGCCGGTTCAGAAGAAACCCGAAGATAACCTCAAACCGGAAGGTGATTTCTACAGGGAAGACAAACCTAAGTTCCAACCTGGTGAACGCCCATCTCAAGTCAGACCTGAGGACAATCTCAAACCTGAAGGTGATTTCTACACACCAGAGAAGCCTGGTTTCAGGCCAGCAGAGCGACCGGTTCCGAAAAGACCTGAAGATAACCTTAGACCAGAGGGTGATTTCTACGCACCCGAGAAACCTGGATTCAGACCCGCAGAACGACCGGTACAGAAAAGACCCGAAGATAACTTAAAACCCGAAGGTGAATTTTATAGTCCAGAGAAGCCAAAGTTCCAGCCTGGTGAACGTCCATCACAGGTCAGACCCGAAGACAATCTCAGACCGGAAGGTGATTTCTACACACCAGAGAAACCTGTTTTCAAACCAGCGGAGCGACCGGTTCAGAAGAAACCCGAAGACAACCTCAAACCTGAAGGTGATTTCTACAGAGAAGACAAACCTAAGTTCCAACCCGGTGAACGTCCATCACAGGTCAGACCAGAAGACAATCTCAGACCGGAAGGTGATTTCTACACACCAGTGAAACCTGGTTTCACGCCAGCGGAGCGACCGGTTCAGAAGAAACCCGAAGACAACCTTAAGCCCGAAGGAGACTTTACTATTAGGGAACGCATTCCTTACAGACCCGCTGAGAAAACCGAACGCATTATTAGGAAAGATAATCTACGTACTGAGGGAGAAATGACGTACGTTGAAAAGGAAAAATATCAATATGTTGTTAGACCCGACCAAGTTAAGCCGAGCGACAACCTAAAGCCAGAGGGCACATTCTACACTCCAGAGAAAATCAAGTTCCAGCCTGGTGAACGTCCATCTCAGGTCAGACCAGAAGACAATCTCAGACCGGAAGGTGATTTCTACACACCAGAGAAACCTAGTTTCAAACCAGCGGAGCGACCGGTTCAGAAGAAACCAGAGGACAACCTTAAGCCCGAAGGAGATTTTACTATTAGGGAACGCATTCCTTACAGACCTGCTGAGAAAACCGACCGCATTATTAGGAAAGATAATCTACGCACTGAGGGAGAAATGACGTACGTTGAAAAGGAAGAATATCAATATGTTGTTAGGCCTGACCAAGTGAAGCCGGTCGACAACCTTAAACCGGAGGGCACATTCTACACTCCAGAGAAAATCAAGTTCCAGCCTGGTGAACGTCCATCACAGGTCAGACCCGAAGACAATCTCAGACCGGAAGGTGATTTCTACACACCAGAGAAACCTAGTTTCAAACCAGCGGAGCGACCGGTTCAGAAGAAACCCGAAGACAACCTCAAACCTGAAGGTGATTTCTACAGAGAAGACAAACCTAAGTTCCAACCCGGTGAACGTCCATCACAGGTCAGACCAGAAGACAATCTCAAACCAGAGGGTGATTTCTACACACCAGAGAAACCTAGCTTCAGGCCTGCAGAGCGTCCGGTACAGAAGAGACCAGAGGACAACCTCAAACCCGAAGGTGAATTTTATAGTCCAGAGAAGCCAAAGTTCCAGTCTGGTGAACGTCCATCTCAGGTCAGACCCGAAGACAACCTAAAACCGGAAGGTGATTTCTACAGGGTAGACAAACCTAAGTTCCAACCAGGTGAACGTCCATCACAGGTCAGACCAGAAGACAATCTCAAACCAGAGGGTCGTTTCTACACACCAGAGAAACCTGGTTTCAGGCCTGCAGAGCGACCGCTTCAGAAAAAACCCGAAGACAACCTCAAACCTGAAGGTGATTTCTACAGAGAAGATAAACCTAAGTTTCAGCCCGGTGAACGCCCATCACAGGTGAGACCAGAAGACAATCTAAAACCTGAAGGTGAATTTTATAGTCCAGAGAAGCCAAATTTCCGGCCTGGAGAACGTCCATCTCAGGTCAGACCCCAAGACAATCTCAAACCGGAAGGTGATTTCTACAGGGTAGACAAACCTAAGTTCCAACCAGGTGAACGTCCATCACAGGTCAGACCAGAAGACAATCTCAAACCAGAGGGTGATTTCTACACACCAGAGAAACCTAGCTTCAGGCCTGCAGAGCGTCCGGTACAGAAGAGACCAGAGGACAACCTCAAACCCGAAGGTGAATTTTATAGTCCAGAGAAGCCAAAGTTCCAGTCTGGTGAACGTCCATCTCAGGTCAGACCCGAAGACAACCTAAAACCGGAAGGTGATTTCTACAGGGTAGACAAACCTAAGTTCCAACCAGGTGAACGTCCATCACAGGTCAGACCAGAAGACAATCTCAAACCAGAGGGTCGTTTCTACACACCAGAGAAACCTGGTTTCAGGCCTGCAGAGCGACCGCTTCAGAAAAAACCCGAAGACAACCTCAAACCTGAAGGCGATTTCTACAGAGGAGACAAACCTAAGTTCCAACCCGGTGAACGTCCATCACAGGTCAGACCAGAAGACAATCTCAAACCAGAGGGTGATTTCTACACACCAGAGAAACCTGGTTTTAGACCGGCGGAGCGTCCAGTTCAGAAGAGACCAGAAGATAACCTCAAAACTGAAGGTGAATTTTATAGTCCAGAGAAGCCAACATTCCGGCCTGGAGAACGTCCATCTCAGGTCAGACCCCAAGACAATCTCAAACCGGAAGGTGATTTCTACAGGGTAGACAAACCTAAGTTCCAACCAGGTGAACGTCCATCACAGGTCAGACCAGAAGACAATCTCAAACCAGAGGGTAATTTCTACACACCAGAAAAACCTGGTTTCAGGCCTGCGGAGCGACCGCTTCAGAAAAAACCTGAAGACAACCTCAAACCTGAAGGTGATTTCTACAGAGAAGACAAACCTAAGTTCCAACCCGGTGAACGTCCATCACAGGTCAGACCAGAAGACAATCTCAAACCAGAGGGTGATTTCTACACACCAGAGAAACCTGGTTTTAGACCTGCGGAGCGACCGGTTCAGAAGAGACCAGAGGATAACCTCAAACCCGAAGGTGAATTTTATAGTCCAGAGAAGCCAAAGTTCCAACCCGGTGAACGCCCATCTCAGGTCAGACCCGAGGACAATCTCAAACCAGAGGGTGATTTCTACACACCAGAGAAACCTGGTTTCAGACCAGCAGAGCGACCGGTTCAGAAGAAACCCGAAGACAACCTTAAGCCCGAAGGAGATTTTACTATTAAGGAACGCATTCCTTACAGACCCGCTGAGAAAACCGAACGCATTATTAGAAAGGATAATCTCCGTACTGAGGGAGAAATGACGTACGTTAAAAAGGAAGGATATCAATATGTTGTTAGACCTGAACAAGTTAAGCCGAGCGACAACCTAAAGCCAGAGGGTGCATTTTACACCCCAGAGAAAATCAAGTTCCAGCCTGGTGAACGCCCATCCCAGGTCAGACCGGAAGACAATCTCAAACCAGAGGGTGATTTCTACACACCAGAGAAACCTGGTTTCAGGCCAGCAGAGCGGCCGGTTCCAAAAAAACCGAAGGATAATCTTAAGCCGGAGGGTGAATTTGTAAAGCCCGAGAAATTGCTTTTCAAGCCAGTTGAAAAAGCTGAGCGTGTTATCAGAAAGGACAATCTACGTGCTGAGGGTGAGATGACATTCACGCAGAAAGAGGAATACCAGTACGTTGTAAGACCGGAGCAAATAAAGCCAACGGATAACTTAAAACCGGAGGGTGATTTCTATCTACCCGCTAGGATGGAGTTTAAACCAGCTGAGCGCCCAATCCCCAAGAAACCTGAGGACAATCTTAAGCCAGAGGGAGAATTTTCTGTAAAAGAAAAGTTGCCTTATAGCCCAGCTGAAAAAACCAAACGCATTATCCGGAAGGATAATTTACACACTGAGGGGGAAATGACATTCATGCAGAAGGAAGGATATACGTATGTTGTGAGACCGGAATTGGTGAAACCTTCTGATAACTTAAAGCCTGAGGGTGAATTTAGCATCCCTGACAAACCCAAATTCATATCCGCTGAACGGCCAAGTCCTATTAAGCAAGAAGATAATCTACGACCAGAAGGCGAATTCTTTACACCTGAAAAACCAGGTTTTAGACCAGCAGAGCGACCATTGCAAAAAAAACCAAAAGATAATTTAAAGCCCGAGGGCATAATATCAATACCTACGAAGCCGCAGTTTAAGCCTACAGAAAGAGCTCGGCGTATAATTCAAAAAGACAACTTGCATTCTGAAGGTGAAATGTCATTTACTCAAAAAACAGAGTATCAACGTTCTTCTAGACCAGACAAGGTTATTCCTCTTGATAATTTAAAAGTTGAAGGTGAATTTAGCACTCCTACAAAGCAAAAATATCAGCCGGCCGAACGCCCAAAGCAGTTTAAACCCGAAGATAATTTAAAGCAGGAAGGCGAGTTCTATATTTCCTCTATTGATAAAACTGATGCAAAGAGCATGAAAACTATAACAGACTCGACTGACAGAATAGTCGTTAAACGTCCGGTTGACAATTTGAAACTCGAAGGATCTATGCAGATCAATAGAAAAGATGACTTTAAGAAAACATCCACTTTGGAGAGCACTAAAGCGTCAACTAAAACAACAAGAACAAAGTATACACACAATAAGTCCTCTATAAATCTAGGGGATGATAGTACAATTTTAAAGACAACAAATCAAATGAGCTTTGTTTCTGGCAAGCAAGCTGTTCTTGCTTCTAACTTAACATCTGATAAGCCGGTAGATGGCTTGGTAGTGGTGTCCACGAAAAAGGTCACAACAGTAATCGGCGGCCGGCACAAGAAGGAACCGGAGACTGAATATGTTAAACGCCAAGAAAAGATAAATGTCATTGAGAATATTGCTAAAACCAACACCGTTAGGAACGTTACGAATGTTGAAAATAAACACGATGAGGTTATATCTGTAAAGGAAAACCATTTAATCAAAAAGAACAGGGTAAATGATACCACAAACATTAATACTTCAATTAACAACCAGTCTACGACGGTGTCTGATGATAGCGCATCAAAACATTCTAAACAATTTCATCACCGTAGAAGCGATTTAACCTCCGAATCAAATGCCGCCAATTCTGTTTTTCACCGTAAAAATGTGTCTACCGAATCAAACCAACTTAGCAGTTTGTCTTCAAACGGAAAAATCCACCGCAAAAGTATATTGAATTTGCATGAAGAACAGCCAGCTTCCTCATATTCCAGTGACCGCCAAAGCTGCAGTAGTATCCACAGGCAGAACAAGGACTTAGACACAAGTACGTTTTCGTCGAGTGAACGACGGAATTACAGTACCGTTCTAAATTCACAAAGTCGGGAACACGGATCAAAATCGATGTGCAGCGTCCATAAAACTTCAACTGGCATCGACTTTCCATCATACAACAAACATTCCGACCGAATTATAACAAAACGAAACGCCAACCAATCCTCTTTTACTCTGGGAACAGAAGGAGCTGCATCCACGACTCACTACAGAAGCGAGTACAAAACTGTTCCCACTACCACGTGTGCTATACACAAAATCAAACAAGGTGCATTCCAACACACGAGGAATACGAACGAACACAAATTCTTCAAGACCGTTAACAATTAACTACTTACTCATTACACATTTTTTATCGCTTTTATTAAATAAGAATACTTTATTACCAGACATAATAAATAATCAAAAATTACATACTTTTTTCTAACAACCGTGTCTCTATAAATTCTTTATTTGGTTGTGTGCGTGATAAAAGCACCTTAAACGAAAACAGAAAAAAAATCACTTTCATTGGTTTTCTAGTTGTTCCCCGCGGTTTTGCTCACGTCGATTTCGTAATAAATTTCAATAAAGTATCTGAAAATTCAATAAATCCAAAGAGATGTCTATCTAAAGATATATTGTGTACATATATAGATGGCAGTTTCAGTTATAAGAATTTTCAGTTTTTTTTCAATAAAATAAGATCACTAAATGGTAGAACAATACCGAGTCTAAATGCTTCCTGCATCTTATGTTATACTTAAATGCATCGTTTACATATTTCCAAAGTTATACAATATTAACAACCTAATTTGTATTCCATGTATGAAGACCTGAAGATATCGAAACCAAATATAGAAGAAAGGGGGCTATCTTTTCTTAAACAGGATTCATCTTAACAGTAACAGGTGGTTGTGATCAACCTCATATTTAAACACAATGGCGCTGATTTTAATTATTATAACGGATGCCTCAAGTAGGCGTGAAAATTCTCAGATAGTCTATTTAGTTGAGTTACCCCGAATTCCCATCGCCGTAATTAAGTACCTCGTGATCAGCCTCACTTTTTAGGCCAATAAAACATAGAAATATATACACATTAACCGTTGTTTCTTATAAATGAGTTTAAATTAGATATAGCTTTAGAGAAACATACTGCATATAGCCAAATCTTGCCAACTAAAATAAAAAAGGCGTCTAGTAATAATACTGCTTAACCAAAATTTGCAAAAATCGAATTTTATTAATAACGGGTGGATATCTGTATACATATTCAATCTCAAAAAGCTTACAGTGGTCTCCATGAAGTACAGAATCGTTTGACATCCATATTGTCCTATACAAATATAGTATAGGTTACTCTTGTCACTACAGTGGGCGTAGCAGCTACATATGTTTATTATATGAAACGACTGAATCGTTTGATACCCATATCGTCTTACTTAAGTATAACCTTGTTGATTTTTGTTATTATGGCAGGCGTGGCTGGTAAGCTTATCAGGAAGGCGAAGATAACTTTGTACGGCTTAATACATACATACATAATAAATTGTTTCGTACTTATTTCATCAATGAACGTCACATTGATTTTTATATAATAGTATAGATTAACTCGATAGAACCGTGGCAGCCACGCCCCCCCCCCCCCTGGGTCCTGAACCCTTCATTGGGCTGGGCAAAAGCGCCATAACGGAGTCACTGAGACTTGAGGAAAGGAAAACAGAATACTGGGCTAGCGCCTCCGGTCTCAGGCAATCGAAAATCTTCATCAAAGATTATAACCCCAAATGGAGTGAAGAATGCCTCAAACTAAGGAGAAACCAGCTTAGACAGGTCACAGGTCTTCTTTTACGTTCTTTTACGATATTTATATTCTTAGTTGACTAATAACCCGTTGTCAGATTCCGACTTGATTCCCCTCTTCCCTTCTCCATCTGCTCACTGCAATCGATTTATTTTCACTAGAAGCCATGCCCTCCGCTGTCGATGCCGACTATCGATTCGGCTACTATTTTCGTTAGTCGTAGGTATTGATTCGTTGTATTAGAGCTTATGTCTTTATTAAAAGTAGCAATACTGTTCGACGTATACCGTCGGGTGTACTTTGCGAATGTGTATAGCAACCGTGTGTGGGATCTTTGAAAAATTCAGTCGCGAATGAAGACCTCTTACCTCTTCATAAACAGTAAAATTGCATCTTTTCTTATGTTCTAAGCCAGGCGAAGTGTAATTATTACAGTACAGGTATACCGTCGGTATAATCACAAAATGTTGTTGAACGTTAAGGCAACTGGAAAACGCAAATATCCAACATGTCCAACGTGATTCTGTTAGTTCTCTAGATTAAGTTTTGAAAATCGATTATGGATCTCTTACCTTTGTTCAGCTGGTAGTTTACGTGTACATGAAAGCAATTGAAGCCCTTATCCAAGAAAATCATACAATTCATATAAGGCTATGGTACGTAATATATATTTAAACATTAAAAAAAATTATACCACATGCTGTATATCTTATACAATATCCATACATGTATATCTATCTAAATTATTTTGAGTTATATATGTAGGTATATGTATCATAATTGGAAGACTTGTTTGAATGTTTTAGTTAGGTTTACATACCTATGTATATAACACTATACTTAATATTGCATCGTTTTGGAAGACATTTTTGCATTTCGTTTGATTTGATTTAATTTTGGAAGACATGTTTTACCATTATTTCTTATGTTTGAGCACTAATTACTCACAAATCTATGTATATGTGTATATATTATTTAAATAGAAGCCCCTTTTCACTAAAAAAATGTGATCAGCTTTGCATTACAGATACCAAATAACCGTCGGGTAGTTTGTAATGCATCGAAATTGGTTATTGGAAGGAAAACTGCACAAGCAAAACTAGAGCAGCGATGATTAAATATATATGTATGTATGTCAAATAATTGCGTAGCCGTATTTGTGTAAATCTGATCAATACTGAGCCAGATTCATTGTGGTGCTTAAAATGGAAGACCGATTTCGAAGGCATTTATTAACGCATTCCCAGAGTCATAGATTCCAATGATGCCAAACAGAACACCCAAAGCAATGATGAGGTAGTCTTTGGCGATTTCCTTCTGATCCAAAAGATGGCCCTTGATTTTAAGATGGAAATAACATGGCCAAATGAAACTCAACATCGTACCGGTGAAGCTCCCAATAAACCCCATTAGAATTGTGAAGTGCGGAATAAAGATGGCCATCATGATCGTGGTCACTATAACACCAACGCGAAATCCCAACCCCCAAACTTTCAACTCGCCATCCAAATGCCAAATGGTCGGGAATTTGGTTTTTGGAGAGCCGCGGAAAAAGTTTCGCTCTAGGAGCTCACAGGCTGCATAATAGGGCAGCGGATAGCTAAGTATGGCTTTAATGACTAAAAAGAAATTGACCATCCCCTTAAAACCCTGCGAGTGCAAATTGTTAGTAATGACCTGCTGGGTGTCGTCCTGGAATGTGAGGAAGCAGATATATCCAAAGCCGGCTTTAAAAATGGCTGCTGCAATATGTGACCAATCCAACATCCAGTTAAATTTTGACCGATCGATCATGTTGCCTTCTAATGTAGGCAAAAAAATCTGAGAGGTATATGAGAAAACAATCACACCCAGTGATATGGGGAATCGCTCCATGTCGATGCTCCATCGCACTTTCGACCAGCCCCAGTCACCGATCTGGATAATGCAGTACCCCAGAATAACCGCGTTGATGACAATGTGCGACATTGTGCACCAAAAAGATAACGTTGACACCATCTTCAGTGACTTGAGAAATCCCATTGGGAGCAAAAATATCCCCACCAACATCATCCACGACCGCGAATCGAAGGAGCCCTGGGGGTAGGTACCCGCTAGCAGATCTCCACACACAACCACATACAAGATACACGTCATCAGCAATTCGATCAATTGGGCGATACTGACAGCGCGAGCGCCCAACTTCGGTCCGAAACACACCTTGGCAATAGCGACGTAGCTATCGCGCACCCGCACCAGCTGGCCAGTGCTGGAATCCGGCTCATACAAACATTGCACCAACACTTTGCCCGTGTAGCAACAAATGTAGGCGATCCCAACCATTGCTACGATGGCCCAGTAGCCGCCATGAAGAACAGCAAACGGCAGCGATACAATGAACATTCCTTGAATTGCATTGGTGACATTCCACGCAGCTTGGAACTCATCAATATTCGATCCTCCGCCACCTTCTCCCTCACATACGAATGAGCTACCTTCCGACGCAACACTTCCCTGTCTGAAACAAGACAAATATATTACATTTAGTCATGGGTAGCTCGCAATCAACCCCTTAATCTAGATTTTAACATAGACGTAACGAATTTCTTGTACCAAAGACTGTGACAAATTATGCAAGTTCCGTGACGTGATTGAAAAGTTGGCATGTTTACTTCTCCCATACATGCCTCTTTTGCCCTTTTACCTGCTTGCAGTTTTATCAATTTGCTGAAAATATGAAATGGCTTCTCAAGAAATATGTAAAGGTGTAAGTTTAGATGTTTGTTCGATCAACTGTTCACACTTTGCTTCTACATAACGTACGTCAACCGATCGTATGTTTTTAGGTTGAAGTTCCCCCGCTTTCGAAACGCAGATATGAAAAATTAAATTTTGTACTCTCGTAACAATAAACATTGCAGATAACTCTACTAACAGGTAAAAACTTACTGGATGCAAAAAGTTCATTTGCAGTTGAGGTGAAATCATAAGGACGATAGCATAACGATAACAACAAAATCGCATTGTATTTTTTTGTTTTTTGGGACTAGATTATCAAAATAATTTTTTTTTGTTTTCAGTTTACAGTTGTATAACAGTCAAAATTTTGACAGCCAAAATCGCCAAAATAAAAACAATTCAATCAGGCGGCTTAATGCGGTCACTTTTATAGACATTCTCCTTGGTGTCACCTTATAATACACGACTAAAACGCTGGCAAGAAACTGATGTTTGCATAATACGAGTATTTCAAGTGAGGCTAGGTCTGCTGTACACATTATCATATATGTATACATAACAGTTGGGCCGAAAAGTTCGTATCGTTTCTATGAGATGGCACCACTGGAATAAAATCCGTATAATTTTTACGTAGTACCAACCTTCAAAAGAAACGTATATAAATTTGACAGCTGTCTGATTATTAGTTTGTCAGATACAGCATTTTGAGTGAAGCAACTTTTGTTATTTTGAAAAAAACGGATAAAAGGAATTTCGTGTTTTAATGAAACACTATTTTTTGATGAAAAAAAGTGCTACTGATACCAAAAAGTGGTTTGATGAGTGTTATCCGGACTCTGCGCCGGGCGAAGCAACCATTCGTAAGTGGTTTGCTAAATTCCGTACAGGCCATATGAGCACCGAAGACGATGAACGCAGTGGACGTCCAAAAGAGGCTGTTACGGACGAAAACATAAAAAAATCCACAAAATGATTTTGGAAGATCGTAAATTGAGGTTGATTTGTATAGCTGACACTCTAAAGATATCAAAAGAACGTGTTGGACATATCGTTCATGAATATTTGGGTATGCGAAAGCTATATGCAAAGTGGGTGCCGCGCGAGCTCACAATCGACCAAAAACAAGAACGTGTCGATGCTTCAGAGCAATATTTGGAGCTGTTCAACCGCAATAGAAGTGAATTTTTGCGTCGATATGTGACAATCGATGAAACATGGATCCACCACCACACTCCGGAGTCGAGTCGGCAGTCATCTGAGTGGTCTGCACGCGATGAACCGAATCCAAAGCGTGGAAAAACTCAACAGTCGGCCGGTAAGGTTATGGCGTCCGTATTTTGGGATGCACATGGAATAATTTTCATCGACTATCTTGGAAAGGGAAAACCCATCAACAGCGACTATTATCTAGCGTTATTGGAGCGTTTGAAGGACGAAATCGCGAAAAAACGGCCCCATTTGAAGAAGAAGAAAGTGTTGTTTCATTAAGACAATGCGCCGTGTCACAAATCGGGGAAAACGCTGGTAAAATTGCATGAATTGGGCTTCGAATTGCTTCCGCATCCACCGTATTCTCCAGATTTGGCCCCCAGCGACTATTTCCTGTTCTCAGATCTCAAGAGAATGCTCGCTGGAAAGAAATTTAAAGCCGATGAGGAAGTAATCGCCGAAACAGAGACCTATTTTGAAGCTAAACACAAATCGTACTACAAAAATGGTATTGAAAAGTTAGAAGAACGCTATAATCGGTGTATCGCCCTCGATGGCAACTATGTTGAATAATAAAATCGAATTTGGCAAAAAAAATGTGTTTTTCTTTAAAACGATACGAACTTTTCAGCCCAACTATTATACTTGTATGTATACCAAGCATGATACAAGAATATACAGGTAAATTCAATCGAGCAAAATTAAAAGTCATTTGCTTTTTTGACAAATAAAAATAAAATTTTAAGGATGCAAAAAAAAAGTAAGAAATACAGAAACTGAATGATATACCACATAAACTAATTGTGTGAAATTGCAGCTCTGTAGCAAAAATTAAAATAGTTGTACAAAATTTGTAAACAAATATTTTTTTCCAATTGTCAATTTTATTTTTACCTCGCATTGAAACTACCTGTATATTGATATACCTGTATCATGATACCAAGGGTATTCAAAAACAGGTGTAGCGATACAAATGCGTAGGTGCAAATTTTAAATACTGTGCAGATATGCACAAATATATAGTACAGATAGATATTTAGTGCAGATAGGTCTTCTGATTTAATTCAATTTTGAACGGTACAACGTTTTCAGCTGATTTTTATGTTAAACCGAAAAGTTAAAAGTGGGGAGGAATTCTGGATTAGATATTTGATGGAAAGCAACCTTTTGTCTGGCCGCTCCCTTTTTATTTTATTTTATTTTATTTTATTTTATTTTATTTTATTTTATTTTATTTTATTTTATTTTATTTTTTTTATTGTATTTTATTTTATTTTATTTTATTTTATTTTATTTTGTGCTATTGCACTGTAAATATGTGAAAACTCGTGTTAATTGCCAATTTTTACGCAAGGAATATTTCGTACCTAATTTCAATTTTAAATTCCACATTTAAATTTCGACAAAAGTGAAATGCTAGAAACAATTTTCACCTGTGCTATACATACATAGGTTTCCGGTATAGCATATTTTCAATAGGATTGTATTTGCAAATATGTACATGTACTTTGTTCTTGTTTATGAGTACGGTGCGAATAAACTTTGCAAATGCTCCGAAATGTGCATATGCAAGATCAGTTGCACTGACTTCTGAATACCCTTACGGATGAGATACTGAAAATACCCGACAAAATGTTTCCTCATGTACGCATGCATTACCAAAATGTTTGGTTGAGTTAGTGCTCATCACTTGTCTCTACGCATGAAGGTAGCCGCACAATTGTAGAAATTCGCCAGTTAAGTGGCTCTAAAAGCTCTTCTGAACAAGAAAACGCAAAGGCTAAATATTTTTTGACACTATACTAAGAGAGAAGCGATCATTTTTCAATTTCGAAATTTTTAAATTGCTTAGTTGGAAAATCTTAATCATTAAACGGTGTCGGTTGTCACTTGAAATCACATTCCGTAACATAAGTATCGATTCGATATCAAGTGCTTTTTGGTACTGATTACTTTCGAGTACTCAGAATCGATGTTGTCAAAAGTACTCAAGAACAGTACTGGCCGAATCATTTAAGGCAGGTTTCTACCTTGTGCGGCCGAGAAAACATGTTTTTTTTGAAAAATTTGTGATGGGAAGGTTTTTAAGATAAACACTGGAAATTTTTCAGATGTAGGTATATGTTTATTATACAAGTAAAAAAAGTTTCAAGATAAAATATGCAAAGGGGGGGAGGGGGCCATCGAGCAATGGCGGCAGGACTTCCTTACTCGCGGAAGTCCTGCCGCTGTTTGAGATGACTTGAAACACAAAAATTAAATTTTTTCTTATTCTGTATCCTTTTGTCTATGGCTGGAACTAGGATTTAAAAAAAAAAATGAAAAATGAAGGAAATATGCGATTTTGACTAAAAAACTCAATTTTTACCTACTTTTTTCAATACAAATTTCTATTTTTAATGAGAAAAAATTATTATTTCTTGAAGATCCTAGTTCGTGCCATAGCTAAGACCTTGATAAATGACTGTTTAAAATTTTGTAGCTATTGCTCAACTCGTGTGGCCTAAATCACTTCCGCAAGGTCAAAAAATGTAGTTTTGAGAAAAACGCGTTCAAAGTTTTGCTTCAGCGGCTCGGCGCGCTCGACACCGCTACCTGTTTCGATAAATTGCTTCCGTAATTCGAAAGATTTTAACTTCAAATTTTGGGAGCGTATTCTACAATCATGTATTAATCCAAAAATGCATGAAAAAAAAAATCGATTTTTTTCACCGCAAAAGGTAGAAACCCCCCTTAATCCATTGTTGATCCAGTTAAATTTTGATTTTCGCAAAATTGAAACATATTTGTCGAACTGCTTTCGATTTGTAGTATTTTCACAGAGTGTGAAATCAATAGGCTCATGGGCTGGGCGATGATGAATCTGTCCGTCAGTCATGACAAACAATTATGTGTATAATCTCGATAATCCGGACAATTAAAAACCAGGCACTGTCCGAAATATCGAAAAGTCCGGATTACCAAGATTAAAACGTATTTTTTTTTAGAAATTCTAGATTTGCCTACATTGTACTTCACTGCCAGTTGACGAAGTGACTCTCCTCGACTTAATTTGTTTAGAATTTTTTTCCATCGTTAAGATTGTAGGTATTTTCCTAACTATAGGTGCCATTATTAATATTTGATTTAGTTTACACAGTTAGATTAAACTTTTATAATTTATAAAAAGCAGATACAAATTAGTGTCCGGATTTTGGACGTAAATAAAAGGTGTGGTGTCCGGATTACAGAGTCAACAATAGAAAGGAATTGGGTGTCCGGATTACTGCGTTGTCCGTATTAGCGAGTATCCGAATTATCGAGATTGTACTGTATATGTATAGTATACTTATATGAGTGGAGGTCTGTATGTTGTGCAGGTTGTAAAGACATTTACTGACTGACCTGAATCCATCCGTTTGCTGGTATCGTCCGTCGTATTCATTGGCAATAAAGGAGGTGTTTTGATATTCTTCAGCCTTGTAGTCACCATTGTCAGTGTCCATCCAACCATTTGGGTTTCGAAAAGGGTTCAATTCGGTCGCCTTGTCTGGCTTATTTGCTAAAAGTATACCCGAGCACACACACACACATCAGCACACAATCACAGATTATTAGGAAGGTGCAAACCACATAGCAGCAGTGCCGCTAATTGCAATTGAAATACCAACCGTCGAGCTGCTCGTCGCCCACATTGAACATTACTTGCGACTGCGGCGTGAACTTCGGCTGCGTCGTGTTGCTTCCTGGCTGCTCGTAGTCCCTCTTCTCGGGCATGTGCTGGCGAGCTGTTTGCACGGCAACATTTAGTAAATTTTTAAGTGGTGGTAATGGTGTTGATTTCAATTTGTTAATGAATGACATAGCGACGACAGTTGTGGCGGCGAAGGTGACGGAGATGTCAATAGATTACACGGGGTGAATTGATGTACTTGAGCGTATCGATTTTTTATAGCTCGAAGAAGAAGCGGTCAGGCTCAGCAATCGCAAGGCTCTTCGTAGTGACGTGCTATGGCTCTTAAAGTTGTTTGTCCAAAAACTCAAATGCACGCCTCTTTGTACGTAGACTCGAAGCGATTACGAACAATCACTTTATATTACAGCCAATCTCAATTCTCATCGCGAGTCTACATACATATGTTGTGTATAGGCTGTATCGAATGCATCGTCCTGCAATCGTTATTCCATCATCGCATCTAGTGGCAAATGAATGTGGTCCGAGTGGAAAGTGGCTAGTATGGAGTTTATGTCAGGATATGAAGTGCTTGCTCAATCGGTTATCATGGGCTTCAATATGTGGTATTTACTTGCTGTGCTGCTGCTCTGGCAACACTAGATCTCCTCGGTTAATAATGGAAATAAAAACATAAACACTACTAATTTATATAACTGAAATATTTGTTACAATAACTAACTGTGATGGGATCCAAACCGAAATGAAAACGCCACGACACAATTGTGCTTGCGCATGTCCCAAAAATCGTGTGTACCTATATGCAGTGTGGCCAGGCAGTGATGCTGTGTTACATTATTTTGTAATCAATGCGAGACTATAGGTACTCGTATCTTATCGTGCCACACCAATGCATACTTACTACTCTACTTTCGCCGCTTTTCACTCTTAAACTCCCATCCAGACATTCCTAAACAATCGCCAGCTGGCGTACACATCCGTTTTCTTGGCCATTGCTTGTCACGTGGCGCACGATCCCGGCACCGAGTGTTGCAACAGAATATGTGTACATATATATTTGTTAAGCAATGAGATTTACATTTGAAATTGGTTATATCGTAAAGTATATTTTTCAATATATACAGCAATTTGTCATAAATGATTAATACTTATGAATGTATAAACTAAGTGGGCACCTACGTATGTATATTTATCATTTATAACACTATATATACTAATCGTATAAGTATGTACTACTAGCTGCACTTGGAGCATTCCACATTCACTTGAAGTATTTCACAGTGTAAATTTGTAAAACGACTGAAGCACCGACTGTTTATATAACCTTCTACTTATGTTAAGTTCTTGGAGATTTTCTACCTTTTTAAAAAAGTTCTTTACATTATATTTAATTTTTAATTTTATAATATTTAGGTCGTTCACATAGGTATGTAATTGCCGTTAAAGCTTGTTCCAACACAGAAGCCAACATCGAAGAACTAGCAGTGTTAACTGTTTTAACCAACTATTTCATGTCAACTATTTCTTCCTCGATGTGAAAATACACCATAGGTGTGATTCGTCGGTTTTAAGAACTCCCCGTTCTAATATGCTTTTATACCCGTAATTTAAATGTAAACATATACAACAAATAAAGTATAGACAAGTAATAAGTAGTTGTTATTTTGTTTAGTTACTTTGATATATTATTTGACAAATTCGGTACTTATTGAACGTCAGTGAATTTTATGCATTTAGAAGAACTCTCAATAGCTTTAACGGAGCTGGAACAGCACTGGCATTAGCAACACTTCCGGCGCGGTCAGAATTGTTATGGCTCCGCCCGGGTGACTGTAATTTATTAAAAGGAACGGTATCTTTTAGAAATTCCGAAAAATTAAAAAAAAAATTTTGCGAACATTTTTCGCTCTAAAATGTCATCTATATTTAAAGTACGCTGTGCAATGAAACTTGATAAAATCGTTATTTACAAAACTTTCTATTTTAGAATAACAAATCTGTCATGAAATTCGGTAATAATCGGATTTCATAAATCCAGAGTGTGCCACTTAATTTTTATAAAAAATAAACGAAATCGATTTTGAAGCAATCAATCGATGTGTAGTACATTTTGATTATAATTACATACACGATGCCAGTGATAAGCACGGGTGAAAAAAGGAAACAGCAGCCTGGAGTTGCTTTGCAGACTTGGCGCCCAACCTTAAGGCCGGCTCTGGGCAAGATTTTCTCTGATATTAAACAAATGTGTGCAATGATGTTGGAATTGATATTTATGTATAATCGAGCACCAACTATAAATTGGTCAATGGGAAGATCAAAATGCTATATTAAACTCAGAGTCAACCACATCTTTTCAATAGAACTTCAGACCTGAATGCTGTGAAAAGTATTTTCTCGATACAAAAAATTATGTTGTAGCTTTTATAATTTACAACGCTTTTTCCCATTAAAAAAACATAATATATGCTTGCAATCGTGTTCGTATTCGCTATAGGGTGTGGAGTGAAAGCTATATGGGGAATCTTTGGGTGTTATAGAACATTAATTACTATAACATGTCTTTCGTACTCCCGCTAATATATTACTAATCTCATCGTCTTTGCGGGGTTCAAGTGTCCTCTCAGTTCCACTCATAGCGCCCAAATTACTGTTGCCTGAGTTGTTTCGTGGATACTGCGCTAGCGATTGCGTGCCGGATTGAGTGTGGTGCACAGGTGCACCCAGTGGGTTGGTGGAGCCACTTAGTGTGGGCGTGTGCGTGGGAGTAGCCGTCGCCAAACTGGAGTTCGTCGTCCCAATGAAATGGTTATAATGCAGATAACTGTTCTGGAGTGATTGACTGTGGTGGGTATAAGTGGGCGATGCTGTTTGCTGCAGTGGCAACGCCAACTGCAGTGGAAAAGCCAAGGACGTGGACGGGCATGCTGCATTGGTCAGTGGGTAGGGTAACTGCGTATAATAGTTGGTGGCCGCCGTCGGCAGCATTATTGAGCCGTTGTACGCTTCGTAGTCGTCATAATTATGATTGCTATCTGGATACTTTGAGAATTTTATATGGGTGTCGTTCTTATCCCCGTCCATATCGTTTTCGCAGACAACCGACGAGAAGTCTGTGCCGCCGTGAGGATAGCGAACAAACTCCTCGAATTGCATACTGGTGCCGTAGGTGCTTTGGGTGGCTGTGAAGTTGTCCATGGTTGCGGCGGTTTGGTTTCCAGCGTCCGAGTTCGAAATACACGTTTCGGCGGCGCTAGTGGCGGCCTGCTGATACAGCGGCTGATAGTTCACGCTCGAAGATGTACTGTGCATGTTCAGCGATGGAATTGTTGATGTGGGCGTACAATTACCGAGTTCATTCATACCGCCGCGCACGGACTGGGATTCAGAGGTGGATACCGGTGGGTAGAAGGTTCCCTTCACGCAGTGCCCGTGATCGAGCAAGCTCCGGTTATTGCATGTGACGTACATCCCTCTGGTGGTTATGACCGCTTTCGGGGAAGACTCTAGGGGGTACATCGGATACGAATGCTGCTGCGACTTGAGATCCACTTTTGTGTATTTGGACATTTTGTCACCTTCTTTTCCCATATTCGAATTGGAATGCTGTCGCCCTTTTGACGAGGCTACTTTAAAAGACTGACTGTTAGTTTTGGAGGGTTGTTTTAGAAGGGATTGTGGTGTGTTTTCGCCGATTGCAATGGAGGCCGGGCAAGCCATTGATTCAATCTGATCTAAAGCATCTGGGTTATTACAGTAATCAGCCGACTTGGGCGAGTAATTGGATCGCAGTGTTTGTTCGTAGATGTTGGCATTTGTATTTAAGCTTTTCGTCGGGAACTGAGACGATTGGTTCTCTTCCGGCAACATATTGAATGAACTGACAGCAGGCGATTTCGTTTGTTTCTGAGTAGTTTTATGTAATGCTGCTTGTTGTCCACCGTTTTGCTCTTTCGTTTGTGACTGCATTGTCCGCAGCTTGGACTGTTTCTTCCGACGGGGCCGGTATTTGTAGTTTGGATACTCAGTCATGTGTATCACTCGAAGACGCTCAGCCTCCTCTACGTAGGGGCGACGGTCTTGTGGTGTTAAGGAGCGCCACTTCTTGCCTATAATGAATTGATACAAAATGGAGTATTCGAACATAGAGACTGATATTTTACAAACCTAACATCTTGCTAAGATCAGCGTTGTGGAGATCGGGATTTTCATCGGCCAATTTTTTCCGTTCTATTTTCGCCCATACCATAAACGCGTTCATCGGCCGTCGTATTCTCGTCTCTTTGGCACATTTTGCAGGATTAGTACCTGGTCTAAACTTTGCCTCATCAATTTTCTGTTGTCTTTCTAAATATGTACAATTCATTGTACACATATCGTCTTTGCAATCGTAGTTCCACAAAGATACGTCCGCTCCTGCTGAACAGTCGTCCATTTCCGCTCCTGGTACTGTGACGGCGACCATGTTGGAATGTGACAAAAACTTATTTAGCATCGACGGATTACTTGTCAGCATCGGTAGGTTTGAATTTAAAAAGGACGACGGCGTTGTCAGAAATTGACTTGAGTACATCGAATGATGGTCATGAGGAATAATGGATCGTTCAGATATTTGTTCTGCTTCGTAGGCGGATGTGTGTATAACTGGGGAGTGTAGGCTCGGAGATGAATGGTCACTGTCTTGTCTAACGCTGTACGCCTCATTGCTGCTTAGCGCATGACCCTGTTCTTGCAGATCGAGTGCGTGATTATATTCTGGAGTCCGGGACATCAGCGGTTGGTATTTTTTGTGGCTGCAAAAGGCGAAAGAATAGATACATGTAGGCTTGTATATGTGTTATGTATGATATGATAGTATGTTTATCTAATTTAACAAATATTAGAAAATATGCGTATACCGGAGACTGAATTTAAATTCACAATACAAGTGCTAACTTATGTAATACTCATACGAACTTAAAAAAAGATTCAACTTGCCACATGGAGGCCTTGCAGTCCAATTTTCGTTCTCTTCAAGACGTTCTCAGACCTATAACCCTTGTCACCAATCGTTTTCTGGACACTTTAATTACATAAAGAACATTTAATTACATAAATGGATGTACTACTGTGTCCAAAAAATGCCCGGATTGTGTTATTAAATGAAAAATCTTTATTTATTATTTTAAATCTACTTCATCGTCCCCAAAATACTCTCCCTTCGATGCAATGCACTTACGCCAGCGTTTTTTCCACTCCTCGAAGCACCCAAAAAAGTCATTTTCCGGAATGACTTTCAATCGACTCAAAACTATTTCCCCGGAGCGGTATTTTGAGTTTAGCGAATAGCCAGAAGTCGGAGCTAAATCAGGCGAATACGAGGGTTGTGAAACGATACGGGTCGAATTTTTGGCGAAATGGTCACGAAGAACGAGTCCAGTGCGAAATGGAGCATTATCGTGGTGCAAAAACCAAGAGTTGTAAAAATCTAAAATTGTATTTTTTATTACCCGCGTAGTTTAAATCGATAGATTATTCGGGTATAATATGGACACAGTAGTAGGTAAATTTTTAAAACGTCAATGATTTAAAATTTTACTGCCGCCGCTATCCGTTCATCATCAATATTAGATAAGAAGATAGAAAATGATACATTTACGGCGACGGTTTTACTTGTATGTATATTTATCGTACAATGCACGATGAATACATTTCTCGATTGGCAATAATTAATAATAATAATAATTGACTGGCACGACAGCCCGCTTACGCGAGACTAAGGCCTAGCTTCCCGCAACTACCCGTGTTGTGCGTGTGAATTTGTACACGGGTTGGAGGGACCTACAGTTTTATGCCGGTTCCGAACGGCAGGTTGGGAGCTTTTTCATAAGCAATTTTTACTCTCAGAGGTTTGCCATTTCCAGCTGAGAGGACAGCCACCGAAAGAGAAATCGAGTTTTCCCGTTATTTTTTTAGGTGTTATTACAGGCAGTATTTGAACCTGAGGTTGCTGCCTGCGACTCGCGGTCCAACGCACTAACCAACTGAGCCACGGCGGCTGCAATAATTATTGTCATAAAATATCAAGATTCGAGCTTAATCGTTAACATAATTGTGCTCGGAATATCACCCATCGCTCTCATACCTATTATTCATAAGGAAGCTTACAACTTTTCTTAGAAATCGCTGAAAAATTAATTACAATGTTTTGTTTTGGGAATTAGGATCAAGCAGGTGAAACTTTTCTAACCTCGATATGAAAAATATAATTTCCTAAATTTAGTCAATATTCACAATTTTATAGGAAATGAAAAAGGTTTAGAAAAATCCAAATATTTTCAGTATCAGAATATTAAAGTACGTAAGTATATGCAACTGATATCTGCCCACTGTAAGGAACAGAATATCGTAGCAAAACTGTAATAGAAAGAAACCCAAGTGTCTACATAAAATGAAAACTCGTGGAGCAGCAGCAATAGCGGCCGGCGATTTCAAGTCAGCGAAATATATTCAAAACAGATATATTGACGGTCTGCTTTAAATCTTGGTAAAGAAGGCAAAAAGGAACACAAGAAGCCTACTCGCATTGCTACCAAGCTGCCGCACTACCGCACTGTCGCATTGCCGCGCTGCCAGGCTTGCGACAGCATACTTTAGCGCAGAGCCGAACGGCGGGTTTGTGTCCTGTGTGCGGACTGCGGCCCATGAATTTCATTCTTCGGTAGACATAAATGTAAATTGGGCGCGTGCAGCTATTGTATTATCAAAGAAGGCCGCGTCGCCACTGCATGCCGACGACAGTCAGACAGTTGGACAGACAGCGGTGAGCAATGGTATCATAAGCCGCTGTATATAACCTTTTGGAGGATGCGACATATCGACACATTTCGAAGTAATTCGCCTTCCAAGAATTTGGCAAATAAAATATGTATATTCCGCCGCCGCAGTCACAGTGAAGCAGAAGCCTCGACTGCACGCTGCACACTACAATGCCGCAACCGCAGTCACCTACCTGTCGGAGCAGTGTGCTCTACTTATTTTTGCACTTTCTTTTCATGTCTGCTTTCAATGTTCTCCCAACTGCTAAAATAATTGCTCGGACGTAGTCATCAATTAATCTAATTGAATTTTCCACAGGAGCACCGAACATTTTACCAGCAAGACTACATGTCACGCCGTCCTTATGGCTTTTCATGCAACGCGCTGTGCAAGACCGCCGACAGAGTCGCGATTATTTATTAGGGGCCATGTAATGTTTTATGCGCGAATTTTGCACCATTAAATACCTTTTGCCGTTACGAATATTATTTCTGCCTCTGGCATTTGCATGTGCTAAGCGCTATGCGCTCCAAGGAGCAGCCGTGGCAGGAGCAGTAGCTGAAGCAGAAACAGAAACAGGCCGCAAGTATGCTTGCGCCAACGATTGCTCGCTATCGATGGCGGATTTACGACGCACGGACGAGGCTGTCTGCGCGCAGCAGTGGTCAGTAGGTAAGTTGGCAAGCACTTTTTAACTGTTTGTGCTAACACTAAATCCGAGAAATGTCAACCGACCCTAAACATTTACTAAGTTACTTATAGCATCGATATATAAATGTGCTCAACTGAAATAGTTCAGTTCCGATTCGAAAGCCAACAAAAGTGTTACTTTCATCAAGACGAATTTTATTAAGGAATTTAAATTTCCTACTTTCTAACTATAAAAACCGCGAAATGTATTAACTGATAATCAGTTAATATTTCAACAGGGAAACTATTGACGATATCGTTGTCGAAACTAGTAATTGCACCCACGCTAAAGTTGTGAACTTAATATTTTAATGCAGTCTAAAGACCATGTGGCATTATTTCTGTCCGACAATAGATTTTTGCAGTAAATTTAGCAACAAAGTTTGATAATAAATATGTACATCATTTGAGGGTGGTTCGGGAGAAAATAAGCTTTAAATTTTTGTACATGATTTTAGTGATTTTAAATGAAGTTACTAGAATTGTTAACCGTTTCTCTGTAACCTTATGAAATTTAGTGTGGCAAAAGATTTAAGATTTTAACATTTTACGTATACTACGTTAAAACACGTTGATTTTTTTTAATTTAATATTTGGCTTAAGATGATGTCTTTTCAAAATGCAGCAATAAATTCTAGTCGTGCTTTATTCGCGTTTTTCTGGAAACTAGATATTAGAATGTAAATATTCGCCTTGTTCGTCGATAAAAGTCCCGAAATTCATGAAAATAAATGTAATTATTAATCTGGGATTCTACATTTTAAGTAATAAAATTGCCGCTACGTGTTTTTTAGTGTTTTGACATTTTCTTAATACTAATGTAGTTTTTAGGAAATTTTGTGTTAAATCGATCATGAATGTTTCGTTTTTGGAAAAGGTTACGTCCTTGACCAGACCACTTACTTGAGCACCTTCAAATACTGATCCTTTTTTTGTGACTTTTTTCCAACATCCAACTCCGAGAAAAGAAGGTCAAACAGAGAAGCTGAAGGGGTACGAAATATAATAAACAGAATATTTCAAAGTTATCAAATTCTCATTATCCCACTTATTTTTTGAAAATGTTGTCTTTTTTAATGTAGCTATAAGTCAAAGTGTATATACCGCGATGGGTGGAGGGGGGATGAAGCACGCAAGTGGCTTTGGCGGTTCACAATCCCCAATTATCCGAGTGTTAGAAAAATTGTACGTGGAAAATATCAAACATCAAATTGTATTGGACCCAAAAGTTGTGCACGGAACACCCCCAATGAAATCCTTTGTGCGCCATTGCGATATCGTGTTTAAGAAAAGTATGAGTGGTATAGATGAGTAGTTGAGTATAAAACATGAATTACAACATCAATGGTTCCTGAGCCTAGCGCACATCTAGTCAGCATGGGATGAAGTAAACTAAAATTTTTTTAAATGCTAAAATATACGACATATTATGAAGAACTTATGCCTTGTCGAAGTTGATGTTAGTTCAAACAGTTTTTGTTTGCCAATCCCGATAAATATGTAATCAAAATATGGAAGTGCGATGGTGCTAATACTTCCTGAAATGCCATACACATGCAAAGACGTTTATCAAGGGGCTGTCCGTCTTACAAAAAATGTGTTGAAAAACTGTTTGAGACTTACAAACACAAATGTAATAATGACCAACAAGTTCACCAGTAAGGAATTAGCCGATAGTTTATGGATGCGGGGTTCGTACACGCAGAAAAAACAAAATTTCTATGATGGGTATATAAAAAAATGCAAATGGAAGCTTGAAATTTTACTCATGTTCCATTACTACATAGATATAAAAAGCAATGGCAAAATGGCAAAAAATAACCTAAAAAAACGGTTACATGAGCTAGAAAACATTTATTTAGATTTCATTTTTGAAATAAAGGACTAAAGGAGACTAGTTCTCTCATCAACCCCCGCGGACTAAGCCTTATTATAAATTATTGCAGTGACATGATCTTTTTTACATTGCGGTGTATCAAAATTTCGATGCAAATAGGAAAATAATGCTTAAATAGCGAACAAATATCATCAATGACCGTTACAACTTATTTACGCTTTTTATCCCAAGCAGGCCTACAGACGCTCTAAGGATTGGGTTAGGTCTCCTCCTACCTAACAACTTTTTTCATAATTTTTTTTTATTTTCTCAAAGAACATATTAACAGCTACTCACCAATAATTTTTTTAGTTTTATTGAGGCTCAAAATTTATTTTAAACAATTTTTGTTTCTCATACATTTTCAAAAACAATTATTTGCTTACTTTCACACGAAATTTCAACTTTGTCTTACAATTACTGCCGTTGTGCATGTGGCAGCGTTAACTGACTACATTTCTTTTGTAAAATGGGGATTCTCCTTTTCATACGTGTAAAATCAGCTGGAAAAATCATAAGGTGCAGTTTACAGAATTTTTTTAAGCTTAGGATGTCTACAGGCCTTCTTGGGAACTAGAGGATTAAGTGTCTAAATCGTTGCTGGTTTATCGGCATAACAATAGAAATGCGATCAAATTAATGTGAAATACCAAAAATTACAAGTTTTGAAACGTTGTTCAGGTTTTACGCGAACAACCGCTTATCTCCTTCGTACAGTAGAGATATAACAAAGCCAGAATTTATACGAGCAAGTTAATAGTGGAAGTCTCCGGTGGAAGGCCCATGCTGAGAAGGCCCCATCATCTCTTGGTGTGACCAACTGGAAAAAGCTCGTAAAGCAGAGGCGCCTTTTGCGGCAGGCGTAACCCCGTAACGGTTATTATGGCCAGTTAACTAAGTAAGTCAAATTAAATGGTAAGTACACAAATACCCAATGCTTGAATTGGGTGTTTTATTATCTGGCCGCCGTATAGCTCGGCTGGCTAGTGCGTTGGGCCGCGAGTCAAATTCGACGCTCGAACCCAGGTTCAAGACTCCGTTGCTGCTAACACCGAAAAAAGAAAAAACAACAATTTTTCTTTCGGCGGTTGTCCTCTCAGCAGAGAATGGCAAACCTCTAAGAGTAAAAATTGCCTATGAAAAAGCTCCCAACTCCCCGTTCGGAATCAGCATAAAACTGTATGTCCCTTCCAACCTAGTAAAAATTCACACGCACAACACGGATGGTTGCGGGTAGCTAGACCTTAGTCGCGGTATCGGGCTGTCGTGCCAGTCAATTATTATTAATATTATTTTTCTTCAAACTTGGTGAAAACACTGCAAATAAAACATAGTCCGACATTGTTCAATATTTATATTAACGATATTAATTCCATTTTAAAATTCAGTACAATAAAGCTGTTTGCTGACGATGCATTAATCTCGATAAATGGCACAAACGAAAATGAAATAAGAGAAAAGTTACAAACTGATTTAGATGCTCTCTATATTTGGCTTTGTGCTAACAAGTTAAAAATTAATATTGTTAAAACAAAATTCATGATCATAACAAGAAGAACTGTTGCAAATATCATAAGCCTTAAAATAAATAATAAAGAAATTGAAAACGTACAAAGTATTAAGTATCTGGGTATTCAAATTGATGCTAGATTGAAATTTGACGACCATATTGACCTCACCATAAGTAAAATAGCTAAGAAAATATGGTTTATTAAAAGAACCTGCAAACATTTAAGTACACCTTATAAAATAAAAATATATAGATCAATTGTTGAGCCCCATTTTATCTACTGTCCCATAATTTTGTTTATTATGAGAGATGTTCAAATTGAAAAGCTGCAGAAAATGCAAAATAAAGCAATGAGGTTCATTTTAAATAAACGCTATGATACCCCAATAAAAGAAATGCTACATAGCTTAAATTGGCTAACCGTAAAACAACAAATTTTTTTCACACCATGAAATTTATATATAACATTAAGAATGGATATTTGCCAGACTATTTAAGAACTAATATTAAATTTAACTACGAGGTTTATGATAAAAGCACAAGAAAGAGAAACGATTTTAAATTAACTTTTTATAACACAGAATCGGAAAAAACAGTCTCTTTTATAAAGGGTTAAAATGCTACAACGAGTTGCCTGAGAGTATTAAAAGCTGTAATATAAACTTATACAGAAAAAAATTATATGATTACACTAAACCGTTGGAGATAAGATAAATGCTTTTGTTTTGTAGTACATATTTTTATATTTCTGTAGTTAATCTGTAGTGCCTAGTGTTATGTAATATTGAAAATTGTTATTTAATATTAAGGTATTTTGAATTAGGTTTGTAAAACCGTAACAAATAAAATAAATAAATATATTTTCAATTTTTTTAATTAAAATCTGGCGGGATCAAGAAAGGCTTAAACATGATTTAAGACGCCAATTGCATTCAAATTTTTTGGAAACACTTTAAGTGAAAAGTAAATCGACACGTGTTTATAATTTGTTTGGAAATAAGGATCTAGGTAAATAAACAAATAATATTGGGAGTAAAGATTATTTCAATGAAATTCATACTCATTCAATTATTTGGATATATTGGTTTGATCACTCTAATCACATATAAAAATCCAATTAGCGCATCCGAGTTGTATAGTGTGGATTTTTTGCACCGCGACCTCAAAACGTCTACACTCAAATTGCCCTACGTTTGCTACAAAGCTTTACTATTTATTTTAATGTTTGTGTAGTCGTTCTCATAAGTAGAATTTTATCGTTTTATATTAATTATTCGTTATCATACTTCCAACAATATTTCGATATTAACTCTCTCTATATTGCGCAACACAAGGAGTTCTGTGTTACTTTCAAAAAGTACTAGCAGGGCCCGCGGCTTCGCACGCAAGTTTGATGTCAATGGGCAAAATAAATCAAACTTCTCTCAACCCTTTGTTGACTTCCTTAGATTTTTATAAAAAAAATACTTGACTAATTATTTCTCGTGACATGCTTTCACCATATTTTACCTCTTAAGGGGACAGTCCCCTCAAGAGGTCTCAAAAAATCGTTTTTTTTTTTTTTTGCTTAATCGATTGGGCATCTATTTAAGATTATGTATGTAAAGTTTTAGCTCCAAATTCGAAGTATTTCAGGAGTTGCACGAAAATTCAGTCGGTCGCGCACGGTGCCTGGCGGCCACGCACGGCGCGTTTAAAGTGCGTTTTCTCAAAACCATGTTTTCACAATTTGCGGGAAAGATAACTATAAAAGTTATCAACAGATTTTCTTAAACTAAAATTTATTTTATTCAGTATGAAAAACTACTCTATGTGAACTACGGATTTTGAAAAACTCCGATTTTTAATACCTTTTTTATTAACAAATAAATGTAAAAAAAGTCACTTTTTTTTTTAAATCATAATTTTTCGTCTAAATTTTGGATTTTTGGAATTTCCGTAGTTCACATAGAACAAATAAGTCTGACGAAGAAAACAAAAAAAAAATTTTTGATTTTAGTTGAAAACAACGGCTGCTATCGTTCCCGCAAATGGACTCCGACCGTGCCGAAACGCTGCCGGAAAACGTGAAAAACTCAGTCATTTAGAATTTCCAAGATGTAATTTTTTTTGTGAATAAAGTTGAAAGTATGACTAAAACATATCCCAAAGTTCTTATGTCTCCGATCTTTCTTTCTGTAAGAAAAAAAATCAGGAAAAAACGCTTTTTTCTCGGACGCTTGAGGGGACTGTCCCCTTAAATCATGTTTACCCATACAAACTCTTAATCCATCGTTGACTCCGTCAGATTTTGATTTTCGAAAAAATGAAAAACATGTGTCGGTTTTATCATTTGGAGCACTTTTATCAAGTTTGAAGTAAAACAACCCATCAAATCATGTTTCTCCATACAAACTTTTAACTCGTCGTTGACCCCAGCAGATTTCGATTTTCGAAAAAATGAAAAACACGATTTATGTCACATGTACTTTTGCCAAGTTTGAAGTAAAAAATTTCACCAAATGATAAAGAACGGGGTCAACAAAGGGTTAAAGAAGCGTGATTTGTTGGGCCCACTGAGTTCAGACTTGCGTGCAAAACCGCAGGACTCTGCTAGCTTTTGCATAGACAGATAGCACCATAACTCGATGTCAACATTTGGTTGGATAGTATCGAAACTCACTCTGATCAGAGTTGTCTTATGAGTATATTTTACGTAAAATAAATGGATTTGGAAAAACTCAAGGCCGATTGAGATTTTCTTGATTGATGGCATTTAAAAGCACGTTTACTATAAATAGGGTATTTCAATAGGGACGTTCGAAACTTGTTAGTTTATAGTAGCTATGTTGGTTAAGTGACATCTGTTAAATTTACTGTGAATTGTTTAGTATTAACAACAATACGCCAATTTGAGTGACAGCAAGAAATTGTGTCTACATTCAAAATAAAACAGGAAACAGGAAAACCAATATTGTGAGCGATGCTCTATTTAAAATAAAGATTTCAAATGTGAAGTACAAAAACACGCATATGCAACTATTTTGTTTGCCAATTTTCGGTTTAAAAAATAAACTTTTTGATTTTTGGGATAAATAAATAAATTGAGGAATGAATTTAAACTGCAGCATACCACGCTGTTCAATGAGAACATTTGACAACTGTCAGCCAATCCCAATTACGTCAATTTTTGTCGCACTCCGTACTTAGTCGACCTTGTTAATTGTATCATGGCGTTGAGCAACGTGTGTAAATCATCACATGCCACGGTTGAAATTTTGCACTAGCGTTTGGTTATCTCGCGCCGCACCTTAACCCTTTCCGGTCAATTTCCGCATTTCTTGAGATAAAAATTTTTCTTTAAAAACCTTGACTCTCATAGAACATTTTAGCAATAAAATACAACAAAATATCAAAAAATCATTTAGGTTGAGAATTACAGCTCAATCAATTTTGTACGATATATCGTACAATGGTCCGCAAAGGAGTAAAAATTCATTACATTTTTGTTTCGTTTTTTTAAGTCTTATGAACAATTAATTGATTTTTTTAATAGAAAACATAAATTATAACAACAAAAAATCAAAACGTGATATAATTTTGATCGAAACTTATATAAATTATATATATAAACAATTGAGTGGCATTTATTCGGCCATATATACCCGTTGTTGTTGTTGCAAAGCCCTTTTTCCCTCAATAAAATACAGAATCAATTAAAATTCGAATAGCTTTACAGAAAGATACTGAATATAGCCGATTTTTATTATCGTAGTGGGAGTGGCAAGTACTCATGTCTAACATAACATAATCTGTGTCTCCCCAGTAAAACACAAAATTGTTTAGTAGCGGAATTCTTTGTAAGGTGCCACTCTTTGTAAGGTGCCACCCCTGCTCGATTTCGACGTTCCAGCAATCCAAGCAAAAAAATTCCTACCGTCATTTAAGGTATATATAACAACATCAATTTTAATGTGGTTTTTGAGGGAACAGACGCAAAACACGGTCTGGGTAAATAAAAGTGTAAAATTTGGTTAAGGAAAAACATAAAAATGAAAACTAAAGGTTTTTCTTGCCGTGTAAAAGTAACCAAAAACTTATAAAAAACTATGGTAAATATCAGTGTTGGACTTAATTTTTAATGGTTTTTCATAATCCGAAATGATATCCGAGCATATTGTAAAAGGAAAAAATGTATACAATGATTTCCAAAATGGAATAAAAATTTAAAGTGCCGCCTTTTTTTCTTTGGAAGGTGCCACCTCCCTTTTTTCATTGTTTTGTTGTCCTATATCGGTAAAATGTCTTTTTGTTGCTCGGAATCGTCATTAAAAGAAATTTAAAGTGTTCTTATTCAATTTTTCTCTAATCCTATCATGAGGAATAAATGAGTTCAGTTTTGTTTATTAATTTCCATACAATTATTCCTTTTATTCGTTACCATTCAATTTGCATTTTGCTTTCGGTCATTTTCTATTCAATTCAAATTAAATTCAATAATCTTTCATAATTTTTCTAAATCATGCATTTTTACTTGAGTGTTTTACGTTTTTAACGGCTTTTTAGGGGGTGGCACTTTACATTAACAAATTTTACGGTGTCGCTTTTGAACACTTTGGGAAATTGGCTGTAAAATTCGTATTTACGAAAAATTCAAATGAAGTATTACCTTGGATCATAGCTCTTTAAACCATCTTTCCAAGGGTATATAAACATTGCGCAAAAAAGCTATGGGGTGGCACCTTACAAAGAATTCCCCTAATTGTTATTTCTTAATAGAAATTTACCGAATAGTCGTATTTTATTAGTCATACTGATGGGCGTGGCATTCAAGCAAACGGAAAAATTCTGTTCCCAAATCCATAACTTAAAAAAAATGCAAACATCACTTGCAACCTTTGCCTTCCATTTGTACGATATATCGTACAAAGCTTTGCAACCCTTGTGGCCATTTGTATGATATATCGTAAAATTTTTTTAAAGGCTCGGGAAAAATATTTAGACGCAAAAAATGTTAAATTTAATAACAACTAAGATTCGAACTTTGAAATTGTTTGGCTTTTTTCTACCAAAAAACATGACATATTTAAAAATTCCTCCACAGAAGTCCCATCATTTGCTGATTTTTCAAATTCTTGCAAAAAGCTGCTTACAAAACGCATTCTTACTAAGTAGCCACGGCTATAATGATTTATATTTTTAAACAGAATGATACAACACAGCCTCCTTAATAAGAATTAAAAAGCCGTTCCATAAAAAATCCCTTCGCTGTCAAATAAAAAAAAAATCTTAGAAAAAATTGTGCGATATATCGCACAAATTTCCGGAAAGGGTTAAGGCTTCTTCTTTGGAAATCGCAGGTCTATTCGAAAAAACATAACAAACGCCATCCAGCAAATGAAGTAAGTTTGATGCTATGTTCATCAAAAATTGGACTTCCCGACTTGCCACACAAAGCCACGGCGGACTTTTGAACGTTTTTATGTTTGTTATATTCCACACATAATGCATGGCAAATATGAGAAAAACTGACTTGTATTACTTACATTTTAAAATCGAAAAAAATGCCATCATTACAAATGTGTGTGTATGTTTATATTGTATTATATTTTCATTAAAATTCCTATTTGCAGAAGGAAATATGTTTTGCGTCAACCATTTCCTTTATAGAGTTTTGGAGCAACCTTGTCATTTCGAGTATTTTTATATTTTTCCAGTTTAGGATATCTCTTTACTAATATAACCACCGATTTTAACCCTTTTAGTGTCGGGCGAAAAAGAATAACCGGCCGAATTTCACACATTTGGTTTGTCAAAAACAACAATGTTTGACACAAGCGGAAAACAACGGCAATAACAAAAATGACGCTTTCAAACTGCAACTGGGACGAAATATACTTCTCACAACAACGATCGAGGAGACAATAACTGATCCTACGTCTCGCTGCGGCAATGCAAAGTTATTTCTTCAAACAGTTGTTTACATAACACGCTGCCGAAAAGTTCCGATAACATAAACGTCCACAAAGAGTTAAAACAAAACACTATTTTTTTTTTTATTCTCTCGTAATGAAATTAGATCATTTATAACGTTTTACAAAATTATTTCCAGATAGAGTTGTCCCGCAATGGGAATAGTAAAGCGCTACAAGGCGCGGGCCGATATATCGGCTCTGGCACTTCTCGCTAGTGCAGCAAGAGCCGATATATCGGCCTCCGGCACTAAAAAGGTTAAGTAAGCCAACTGGTGACTATATTTTTGATCCGCAACGATACTTGATCATCCAAACATACTTATTATTTTGAATTGTGATTTAATTATATCGATAGTTAATTTTTTATATACATGCAAGAGGGGTTTGGGGTCAAACCTCCAAATATCTTTTGTTGCACATATTGGATCAGAAGAAAATATGATTTTAATAGTATTGAGCTTAATAGTTACATATGTACGAAACCCGCCAAATTGAAATCCGATATGCCCCACTGCGTTGTACCATGAACAATTTGAAGACTTTTACGATTCTTTTTGGTGAGATAATTCTTTCAATCTCGTGATGTCAAGCATATACGAGTATATTGACTAGTTCTCTTGGTTCTTTGTTTCAGAAACATTCAAATAACCTATTGACGAATCAATGAAAATTAAATTTGTGAATTTAGTATTTGCTTGTACTGTAAACGGAATCAATGCCAGAGTTCCGCCCACTTTTATTTCCCCTCGGTAAGCAAACGCAACTCAATATTATTCAGGTGCACTAATACTTAGACACATGCGAGTATGTAGAAGTGAATACATAAATTTAGTTTTGCATGTACATAAGTATGTATGGATTAAAGTCCTGCATGAATATATTCATTTTGGCGGCTACACTACTGTACATACTGTACGGGTACTTGGTATTCGAAGAATGTGTACAACGAAACGAATAAAAACCAGAACCAGCGAGCGTCGCTTCCCGTTTCTATTCATATTCGGTGAATAGCGAACACTGCAGTGCTCGTATTCGGTGAGAAGCGAATACTGCAGTGCTCGTATTCGGTAATCGAGAACTTTGCGAAGTATTCGAAGATCAACAGTTTCATCGAATATTTTTATGCGCAGTATGTCACTTTTCCATGTGTATACTTGTGGTGCTGTTGAAGTGGCTTATTAGTTAATACGCAAAATGGAAATTATTGAAGAAAGTAGCATAACAAATAAATAAATATTTATATATAACATAAATATTTCTAAATAATCTTAGGAATAATAAACGAGTATATTCGAAGCAATGTGTACTATTGCAGGACTCTAGTATGTAGATATGCATATGTATAGTTAAACACATGAATATGAATTGGACTGGCAACTCGTTTTTATCACCACGAGCTCGTTTTATTATGAGAATTGGGTCGCTGCAACAAGGCCAAGTCAGCCAAGAGAGAAAAGCGGGCCGCAGCTTTGCTCGCATCAAATTTCAGCTAATTATACATACGCCACTTCATTCGCCTTTCTGGCCTCTGCTGCCGCGACCGCGGTCGGCATCAGGTAGAAATCTGAAAACATCCACTCAAGTGGGGAAACGTGCACACTGCAATGCATTTCAAGCAGACGGTGCCTATTGGTCGCTTACAGCGATAGTTTGGCGTCAAATTATTTTAAGCACATCACACCTGGCTGTCTGGCTGGCCGGTTGCCTGGTTACGTTGTACTTGCTGTGGCGCACTAACAGCGCTCTTGCACAGCATGGCTGCTATTGCGATTGCTGCTGATGCTGGTATTAATAACCACTGACGCCGTGCTCCGGACTGGTTTCTTGGGCACACGCACACTCCCAACCGAATGAGCGAACCAATTTACCACTAAGCAGATGCAGCCAATGAACTGCAACTAGAAATGATGCTGTAGTGCGGCTCTGCTTTGTTCATTTGCGTTGGACACACCCACAAAAGTCGTTCCGATATTATTTACTCATTATTGCAGCTTGGTCCCAAATGCCCTTATTTAATATGTAATAAAAAAACAATATAATTTATAAAAATATTTAGTTATAATATATATACAGGGGTGGCACGCTAATTAGCACACCCTACAAATAGTAGCGAAAAGAGAATAAAACACAAGTAAAAGAAAATATTTATAAAGAATAATAATATTTAAATTGAAAAAAGCATTTTATTTTTCATCGATAATATTTCGATCTTATACACTTTCGGTTTTTATTACTCTGACATGCGCGGAGACTATTTTTCGAAAGGCGCTGTCTAACAGTTATGGCCGCGATTTTTACGCCACATGAATGCTACAATAATAAAAAATTACTACATTCAAAGAAAACTTTTTGCTAAGCGTGGACGTGGTTATTAAAGCTTCTATCTTCAAAACGATATCTCAAATTGTATATCAATAAAAACTTAAATTTAATGACTGATTGAGAACTTCAATAAACAAATCTTCCGTAAACAAGTTCTATGACTAGGTGTGCTAATTAGCGCGCCATCACTGTAAGTATATATAATACATATACAAGTACTTAATTTACGAAAAAAAGGTAAAACTAATGACGTGAAATGGGTAAAACTTTTTGGTAAAGGCTTCGTACTTACATACGTGAATTTATTTATTTCATTACTAAAGGATTAGTAACTAATTTATTACTAAATTAGTTCTTAACACAACGCCACAATTGTATATTATTTGGTAGCACGGGTGTACATATTTGTTTTCAATATTTCTTAATATTTTCAAATATGGTAACTATTTTAAATGACAGAATAAATTCAGTTTAAAATTGTATCCTTTTTACGTTATGTTTTATGTATGCATATGTATCACAAACTGCACAAACAATTTACTGCTACTATACGGCTTAACAACCTGAATGTTGAAACATAAAACGTGTGTTCCTTCATGATTAGAAGTTCAGTCGTTTGAGTGGTCATTTAATCTAAGTTAACTGGATCTTCTAATGTCATATTCGAAATAGCATCATTTCTAAGCTTATTTATTCTTCGAAATCATTTAACTGAATTTTTGAACTAAATTTAAGTGTTTAGAAAAGGAAATAATGAAAACATTATAAAAATATAAATTAAATTTAAAGTACTACTGTGGGCACAAAATAGTATCTAAGACTTTGTTCATAATTTTAAAATTCTTTATTTATTCTTCCAAATCTATTTCGTCCCCCTCAAAGTAATCCCCCCGGCCATAATACACTTGTGCCAACGTTTTTTTCAATCCTCGAAACAGTTGTTAAAGTCAATTTCCGGAATAGCCTTCAATGCGCGTAGCGATTCACGTTTAATGTCTTCAATTGACTCAAAACAGTTTCCCCGGAGCGGTCGTTTGAGTTTGCTGATTAGCCAAAAGTCACACGGAGCTAAATCAGGCGAATACGGTGGTTGTGGAACGATATTGGTTGAATTTTTGGCCAAAAACTCACGAAGAATCAATGCAGTATGCGACTGTGCATTATCGTGGTGCAAAAACCAAGAGTTGTCGGCCCATAATTCCGGCCTCTTTTTACGAATAGCTTCGCTATTGAACGTTTCGGCACCAGAAATTTGATTCCGCACACAAAATTTAATGGAACTTCTTCGGAAAAATTCCGCGTGAAATTTAAAAAGTCTTACTATTTTTTGCCCACAGTAGTACTTCGTCTTGCATTACATTCATGTTTCCTCTATTGCTATCTATATACATACACTAGTCAGAAAAAGTTTGCGTACAGGCAAGTCAAAAATGGGTTCTCTGTTTACCAAAACTTATCCACATTATTTATATATGCCTTAACTGCACTTTTTGTTGTGTTTTCGATGCATTAAAACAATAATTTTCCATATATTCGTATTTATTGACAATATACTCACAAAACGGTGCAGAATAAGTTTGCGTACAAAACTAATAAGGAAAATTTCCAGTTATGCTTTTTATTTTTATTTGGAAATTTTTATTCCGTTGAACAGTAAACGGACTTTTAAATTATTTTTAAACGTATATGTGCTTGAAATTATATATAAAGCGATAGAACCCAAGCGAAAAAAAAATAAAAATGGTTAAAAGGATAATCTTACTAAATCTTTCCCAAATTGACAAAAAATTTCGTGAAAGTAGAGAAACTTTTCGAAGAGCATTTCGCCATTTCGAAAAGCCATCTTAAAACCAGAAATTCTTGCTTCTTTGCTACGATGTGGCCATTTTCTGTAGCTACCCAAGCAATAGGATTAGATTGCTTTGCGATCAGTGCATCATAATCTTAGGCTAGTTGCATCCAATATCTTCAGAAATGTACAGAAATGTTTTACAAAACCCAGTAGCAGTGACTTTATAAGAAAAGTCATGAAAAAAACATATTTCCCCTACATAATAGCATGTAAGAAGCCCATATTTAGCTTACTTACAAGGAGCACAGAATTGCTTTCGTAAAAGAGTCCATCAAAGAGTCTAGAAAACCTGATTTCGTGGACGATGTGTTGTTATCTATGGAAAGTAGGAAGATTTATTATTCTCTGATAATGGTTTGGCATATTTGGCATTAAAAGGCATCAACTAATTTGAAGAGGATTCAGTTAATAACAAAAATCTGACATTAACAGTAAAGCATAGCATATGTGGGCATATGGTATGGGGCTGCATGTCTAGTAAAGGAGTGAGCAGGCTGTGTTTTTTATTCAGAAATGGTTCCGAGGTGTTATTTACATATTCTAAAAGCTTATGCAAGCCAAGGTTTCAAAATTTTGGATCAGGTTCCAACATTTCTTTTCAATTTTACGATGACCTTAAGGCGCAATGTTACGATGTGAAGCTATCTTTGCTATTAACTGGCTCAAAAAAGTTGAAATATTTCCTCCCTAGTCACTTAGAGTGCATTTAATTAAATATATAAGGGTTTACTTGAACCCTGAGCCCAACAACACTCCATCTTCAAAGATATAGTAAACAAATATAACAATTCAAGGATATAACCAAAGAACAGCTGAAAAAACACATAATTTCATAAAATTTATGCCGAAACTTCTGCAGGGAGTTCCAATAACTATGAGAAGCATATCCAAAAAGTTATTAATTTTTGGACAAAACTTAGTTTAAATTAAATGTTTGCCACATGACGTTATCTTGTACGCAAACTTTTTCTGAAGTGAATTCATAATATTTACATTTTGTTTTTGGCCCTTCTTTTACAATTTGGTCAAGTTTTTGTTATTATTATCTTAATAGAATAAAAGAACTAAGTTTATGGAAAACAAAAAAATATTTTGTTTTTGAAAAATTACTTTAAGTGCGTAGTTAATACGCAAAATGGAAATTATTGAAGAAAGTAGCATAACAAATAAATAAATATTTATATATAACATAAATATTTCTAAATAATCTTAGGAATAATAAAACGAGTATATTCGAATATATTCGAAGCAATGTGTACTATTATTCGAATGCTTTTGCCCTCGTTTTCCCGCTTCGAGCGAATATGAATAAATCGTGTACGTCTCCTCGTTTATGTTCGGAGCTTACTCGTACTCGAAGAGAGCTGTACTTGTATTCATTCGGACCGGTCCGCAGAGATGAAGTAAAGTATTCTATTCAAAAGCATTTGAATGTTTTCGAATAGCAAAAATGCATGCTCGTGCAGGACTCTAGTACATATATATTGCTATCTATACATTTCGAAACTTGTGAGAATTAAAACATTTGAATTATTTTATTTATTAATGGGTAGCACAACTCTAGTGACTCTTGTCACAGTCCTATCTGTGACGATTTATAATATTTCGTGGCTATTGAACAAGAGAATTTTTGAGAGGGTTTATTAAAAAGTCATTGAGGCTCGGAAAAACAATTTTTAATTGTGACTTTTCTTTCAAATCTCGGCGGAAGCGTCACCCATTGAAGCCGCCTTTTGTTTTAACACCCAAACGGATGGACAGATTTCTCTTGAAGTGTAACAATAAAAAAATCAAAGAACGAAACATTTAAAAATATATGTTCTACTGGCTAAAACATTGTAAAAACTGTGCACTTTTTTTGTCAAAAAATTTTCACTAAGTTGTTTCAAACATAAAACTACTACCTACTCCTTGGAGTAAAATTGTTAAGCACTGTCAAAATTTCAATTTGTCGATGCAACGGTGTTCGAGTAATCTGTCGAGCCAATTTGCAAAAAGTGGTTTCAAGACAAATTTGTTTGAAGCTTTGCGAGCGCTCAGAGCGTGCTCTAGGTCATTGTGGAAAAAACGAGAACTAAGCCTGTTCACTTTTTTGATTATAGGGACAACTGGATATTGTTTTTCTCACCCTAAAATATTATTTTAGCCAAAAACAAACAATATATTTTTGCAACACGCTAAACATGCTGGTCCTCAGCATCCTACGTAAAAGGGTATAAACTTCAAACGAAGGAGTCTCACGAAAGCTCCTTATGCTCCGCAACTTCATAGATTGTTTGACTGGACACCATTCAGTCAGATATCATTTCAATAAATTAAGTATGCAAGTTTTGCAACCATACACCAAAAACTTCGTTTGACATTCTCAGGAAAAAATTGCAAATAGGCGCTACTACCCCAGCATCTGAATCGATTTGAAACATTGAACCAACAAATATGGTGTTGGCATTTATTTCAAGTCTTGGCTTTTATTTTATCGAAATAATGGCTTTGTGGCCGCAAAATCACTCAAGTAGAGTATACTTAAGTGCCACATTGGTGCCGTTTTTATAATTATCAGTCTGGTCTTAGTTAGGTAGAATATACGTATAGTCAAAATCCTCCCCAAGCAGGTAATACCCTATTCAGACACCCAGCTAAATTGCGCAACATTTTCTTAATTCATCCTCAATTTAGCTCTAAATTGATCTCAATTTGTCATAGAAAAATCTCAACTTAGCTAATTGCAATTAGCGCTAAATCGACCATAAATTGAGCTCGTTTCGCCATGCAACCCCGGTCGCGCTGTTATCGATAATCAAATTCGTTCACAATAGACCGAACGAAAATAATATTGAGAAACTGACAGAAGCCAAAGAGGCTTGTTAACATTTGTTTGCTTTAAAATTTCGTTTAAAAATTGTGAGCATCAGTATTGTTGTTAAAAAAATATTACTAAATGTTCAATAAATGATTTTAAGAACTTTTTTATAAATAAACAGAAAAAACCTTTCTTCCGTCTAAACAAAATCATGTTCGATAACAGCTAAATTAAGGGTGTAAACTAAATTGAAGTGCGTGAACAGCGAAAGCGATATACTGAAGTAAGAACTAAATTGCCTCAATTTATTTGGCTGTCTGAACAGGACATAAGTCGTTGTTGAAGAATAACTAAGGAAATGTTCTTGTTGTAGCCGCTTCGTAAAAAAAAGACCAAATGCAAATTTTATAATATCTACAATTTTCATTAGAAGGGATTCAATAAAACTAATAAAAATACTCGCGTCGCTACATTAGATGATACATTTATTCCATTAAAATAATTATTTATAGTACCTATTAATATGAAATTACGCCGGGTCTTTAAAAATTTGGTCATTTCGCGAATGACGTTGGGGAGTTGGTAAGTCTGATTAAATACGTGGTGAGTGAGAATGGCAAAACAAATTTAATATTTCGGTCAAAAGTTTATTTGTTTTAGACTGCACTGAGTGCGGCTACTACACTACGACCGCTGACTAAAAGAAGTCCGTTCATAGTTCAAAATTATGTATATTATTTTCTGATAGATATTCTGCAATGCTAAAAAGCTTAAACCGAAATGTATGAGTGCGGAAATTAGGAATAAGGAGCCACAATCGGTCGTGACACAGTGTTAGTTATACCGAATCGGCATAAAACTTTAGGTTCCGACAGGAAACCTCGGCCTTAGCCCGCCACAGGGTTTTACCCCCATATTGAAGCACTTAACAATAGTGAAAGTGGATAACATTTATAACAGTTCTTTTAACTTTTAAGCTTTTTTAACTGGCATTAAGGATTTCGAAGAATTTAAACAATTAAACAGTTTAGTATCCATCATACATATCGTGTTTCCAATTTTAACGATAATACTGCATCAATTGACCGCAATATCCCATGAAACCTAAAGAAATATGTCAAACATTGTTGACCTATTTTATGTGAAAGCTTGATCCCCAGGTCAAGACATGAACGATATCTAGTAACACTCAATATTACGTACCGAAAACAATCTGTGACCTTGCCAGTGTAAAGAATTACACTTTCCAGGAATTGTTGTGATTTTTTAAATCCGGCCTTTCGAAACAGTTTTCCTACAGTTTTCGATTTTGGCGACTGCCCTCATTTGGTATAAGCATGTCGGATACACATGTATGCATATCAACAAGGACTTTGGCAAGGTCTTTAAATCGGTTTGCTAGTCGTTTGATTTTTTTGCTAGCTTTCTCCGAAGTTAGCCCGTAAAGTGGGTTTATGTAAAGGCAAAATGGTGTTTCTTAAATATGTAAGTAAAGTGCACACATTTCGCATATCCGAAAGCCAGTTAGGCGGTCAATTCATTCGCACACACATATGTACATACAGTAGTATATATTCGCACATCCGCATCAGTAGCTGTGAGTACGTACTTACACCCGCACATACTAAATACAGGGGCACCGCAGCAGCTAACTGCGATTGTGGCGAACTTGTGGCTGCTTGACTGTCCATTCGTCCGTCGTCTTTGCGCTTAGAGAATGGAAACTGACTGGCAAATATATGCATATAAATATACTACACGTCTAAATCGCATATACCGTAGCTTGTACTATATATATAAAACACCATATACTCGTCTATACAAGCATATAGTCGTATGTATGTATGCACGTAAACATTTTTCACAACTACATTTTCATTCATTATGGTTATTATCTGAAAGATATGTATCTACGTTTCAGTTGGGTATAATTAAACAAAAAAGTCTACCATGGGAAAAATGTAAATATTACTTGTAATTTGTTAGCAGATGATGTGGATGTTCGTGATCATATGAGGGTTCCATTTTACGTCGCGTCAGCACTGGCAGCGCCGGTGGTAGTCGTGGTGGTGGCAACGGCAACGGCAACGGCAACGACAACGGCAGCAGCAGCGGCAGCGGTGGTGCCGATGACGGTGTCTGTAGTAGCAACGGCAAGTTGAAGTTGTGAATGTGGTAGGGCCAAAAACATTTTGTTTAATGTAGCATTATTCCGTTACGTTTCCCTCGTTGCTCACATTCGGACCAGCAATGCCAACCGACGAATTGGTGATACACTTAGCCAATGTTAGAGGCGAAAAGCCTATACCCAGCAAAAAATATTCCTACAATTCTAGGTAATGCGTCAAAAACAATATTTGCCCAATTTAATTCACAAAATGGTTGTGGGTGTGTTTAGAGAATTTAAGAAGTGATTTGGTTCGATTTCGGGCAAAGTTTCTTATACCAACTGTAACTTTCGTCATATGTCCTCAAACATATGATCTAATGCAAAAGATTTCAACGATATTGGCACTGGCACAACACTTTTACTTTGTATTGATTGCACTGAATATTTACAAGTATGTATTGGAGTATCACTTATACTTTTATAATTGAAGCAGACAAATAATTGAAAGACGATAGCCTTAAATAAGGTATACAAATATCATCTCAGACTTTCCTGTACGATTCTTAGGGATAATCAAACTTTAGATAAACTGTTTGTTATCGTTTCTGACTGTGATCAATAACTGACTGTGATTCAAGCTCGGGCAACGACTCACAGTACTCTGCGTTTTTAAATACAGATATAACATTGAATTACGAATTCGAAAGTTCGAAAATCGTACAAAATTAAAATTCAAATGATGTGAAATAATATGCCAAAAACGAATTATTGATTATGTTTGTAATGTTTGTTATGTTTTCGTTGTGGGACAAACTATTTATGTAGTTTGGTTTTGCCTTTAAAAAGAATTCGCTAAGCATTATATAATGGAAGTCAGTCCAGTACGTAAGGATATCAATTTTTGAGCTTGAACATCTTATATAGCTACATGTACATACATATATGTAAATATGTAGGTAAGAATTGCTTGTCAACTTCGGCTAATTTCTCAGAATAAAATTAACCAAATTTCATGAAAACTACTATGTAATATAGCATTGAAAATGACAATTTTTTACTGGGCATAGATGGCGTCCACTAGCATCGCGGCGACCGTCGTATCATTTGCGAAGTTGCAGTGCACTTTGCTTCTTACACACACCGTTCGTAATATTTTGGCCTGGTTAACCTACAGCAGCGCGCTTGCTTTTGCGAACGAAAAACTTATGGAAATGCTTCTTCACATTAATTTAGTGTGTGTGTACGTATTTTAAATCTTCTTTTCCCCTTCCTTACACATACCGTTTAAGCAACTTTTCTTAAGTTAGTCCACATAAATGGGTGATTGCAGAGGGGAGCTTCACGAGTATTCAAATTTTTCCATCAACTATGCAGATTTTAATTTGTTTCCGAATATTTCACTACGTTTCGATTGCTATTATATCACATTCGATTCGAGTGAATTTTGCACGTTTTGGTTCGCCGTGTCTGCTAACTGCAATGTGATTTTCCGACGAATTAAATGCACCGCCGATTCACCCAATCGAAGAACTTCAACGATTTAATGAGGAGCAGCCGTGCAACCTTTGCAGCTGCGCTTCAGTTGAGGCACGTTAACGATCGCGGAGCTTCTTGCAAAGACTAATAGCAGAGCTTGTGCTGAAAATCAAGGGCTACAGCGTTTCACAAGCTCCTCTCACAACCAGCCACATTGCGCACACACCCACAAACACACACACACACACACACACACAACGCGACACGGCTTAAAGTAGCTCGCGAAGTATCTACACTCTTGGGAAAAGCACACCGGGTCGCACCGCTACAAATCGCCAGCGGTCTACAGCGCCTCGACAGGCTACAACTCCTAACTTACTACCGAAAATCACTCGACCGCTTTAAACTTGCTGTGCGCGCAAACGTCGTCAACCCGAACGCCAGACAACTCGTGCTCTCGCGTCGGATGATGGAGCATAATTTTGAATGTCGGCACCCCCGGAGAATGAAAGATTCACCGAAACAAAGACAAAGCGGTAGACGTTTGAGGAACTCTAACACGGATCGAAGAACAAACCTATAGATGGGGTAAAAAGATCAGTTCTGTCAGACGCATAGTGCAAAGCTGTGATTTTGAATCTCAGTGATGACCTACTCATACGCAAAGACTTATATCTCACGCCAACCAACACTCGCGCGAGCACATACACACACTCGTATGCCACCGTGTCACATTGTAAGTAAAGGCCGGCTCTGAGAGTACATGCTTGCATCGAAAAGCTGGCGGCATTCAGCGCGGAGTGTAGCTACCTTGGGGACTTTTAATTGGTGGATTTGCTTCTTATCATCGAGCTTGTATGAAACACCGAGGCAGTACATATCGTTCGCTCGCACACTCAGCGCGTTCACGAATACAGGCGCATTGAATATTCATAAGCCGAATCTTTAAATATGTCTACACTATAAATAAAATAGGAAGCTGAATCATTTTCATTTTTTAATAATCTAACCACCAGACCAGAAGTACAAAAATTGTCATCGGTGAGATTCCTTCTACGAGGATCATTCACTATGACAGCAAATGAGGAAAAACGTTCTACTGGGGCAGAGGAAGGAATCGACGTATTATTTGAAAAAAACCGCTTTTACTGTAGGATATCGATCAAAACACAAATAACACGTGTTTGCGTCTGCTAAATAATATTCCAGCTCTGTTCGTACATCATTTAAGAGTAATATTTCAGGTTGGGCTTTGTATAAAAATGTTATGAATTAATTAATAAACAACAATAAACGAGCGAAAATGTTAAAATGTTTGGTAATAATCATTAGTGATGTAACTTTAGTGGAAAAGAATTAATGATAGTGGAGGAATTTTCAACTATCATTTAGTTTTTTACTTTAGTGTAACTTTAGTAACTTACTAACTCACTAACTTTATTCAATGACAGTGGTAAAAAGTACCACTAAAAAAATTAGTGGAAGAAAATTGCACTACCACTAAATAAAAAACAATGAATAATGGAAAAATTCAGCTATCACTAAATTTATTTAGTGGTAGTGGAAAATGTCCTAGCAGACCTCGTAGTGGTAATGGATTGGAAGCAACAAAAATACATGTGTTCAAATGTTGATACAAAGTGTAACGACAGATAGGCCCAGAAATAGAAAAGGCCAAGATCAATCAAAAAGAAGTCGAACATTGAAGTACCATTTAAATGTTAAAGAAAAGAATATTTGTGTGTGCCAAACATTGTTTTTAAATACACAAATACACTGGATATTGGTAGACGTACGGTGTTGAATTGAATAAATCCGCCTTTATTTTCAAACAAAACTTCGAAATATCCGAGAAATAATATTTTCTCAAATGAACGAGAACGTTTGATTTTTTTTCGATTCTTTGCCAGTAATGGAGTCGCATTATTGTCGGGCAACAACACAGAAAATATATTTTGCCTGACTGGACTTAAAAAAAAATTATTTACAATTTTTATGTAGAGAATTGGTGTACTGAACGCGGAACAATCCCATTATCTATTGCAATTTTTTATGTTTTTGAGATTGAATTGATGTATGATTGATGTATGAATGATATGTATGATAATTGATTGAATTGCTGTACTGAACGCGGAACAATCCCATTATCTATTGCAATTTTTTATGTTTTTGATATGAAAAATTTGAAGTTGTTTTCGCCTAAAAAGGATCAATGCGAAACTTGTGTGCGGTATTCTACCGGAAATATTTCACTTGATGAATATACCCTTCATCAGGAAAGAAACAAGAAGCTAGAGAAGAAAAACAAAGGGATAAGACTGAAGAATCAATTGTATTAACTGTTGACCTTCAAGCAGCCTTCAAGTAGCCAATATTCCCGTACAAAATTACAAGTGCACAATTTAGTATTTTATAATATAATAAATCAAACAGGGGACTGTTTCATATGGAATGAAGTAGAAGGCGGAGTGTCTTCCGAAGAATTTGCAAATATTTGGGTATATTTCATTGAAAAAAAATTCTTCCTGATCTCATTGGAAATGAATCCAATACAAAAATCATATATTATAGCGATGGATGTACATACCAAAATCGAAACGTTACTATGAGTAATGCCTTAATGAATGCAGCTGCTAAACATCAAATAACCATTGTACAAAAAATTTTGCAAACTGGACACACACAAATGGAAGCGGACGGTGTCCATTCTACCATAGAGCGTGCGATGAAAAATCGCACAATCGATGTTCCAGCGGAATATATTGGTATATGCATGGCCGCTCGAAAAAAGCCAAAACCATATGAGGTCGAATATTTAGATCATACATTTTTCAAAATTTTTAAGGACTTTCTTTTTGTAAAAAGTATTCGCCCAGAACGGCTAAAAGGCGATGCTAAAGTGACAAATATTCGTGCCATAAAATACACTCCACAAAAAGAAATACTTTACAAATTATCATTCTCACATTCATGGCAACTTCTTCCACAAAGAGTTGATAAATCTATTATACCGTTAGACTGGGCTGACTTAAAACCATTATACTCTGAAAGAAGAAAACTTACAGCAAGAAAATATGAAGACCTTCAATGCTTAAAGACAACATTGCCAAAGGACCATCATCGATTTTATGAGGAATTACCTCACGAGTAAAATTTTATTTTGATATGTAATTCTTTTTAAGCAGCAATGACGAAAGACTGCGTTGTTTACTTTTATAATACTTGTTTTATACTTTTCTCACTTTAATGTGACTGTTTACTACTTTACTGTTTAAATATTTTATCGCAGCATCGAAGACTACAAATTCCTTTCTTTTACAATAAAACTTGCTATTGCTATTGCTACAAGTATTAAAAGCAACAAACTAGTACTTGTATATCAACAAATTGTGTTTTGTGAAAAGGTGCTAAGTCCAGTGCACAATTTAAAAATAACTGAAGAAAATGTGTTAAGTCACAAAAGTATATATAAATCGGAAGTCAAATTTTTTTTATTTCTTTATATTCTTTTCATTACTCTAAGGCAATGTTTAGTAACATTACATAAAAAATAAAACAATTAATTTTCATTTACATTTTCACTATTTTTTGTCTTTCCTGAACAATTTGAAAAAGTGGACTTAGCACCTTTTCACCCTAAGCCGACGATATAAAGAAATGAATGTTAAATTTTATTATACTCACAAAACGAAATTGTAACCCAAATTAAATATTCTCGTATATTGTGTTGTTATGGCAATTGTCAAAAGATAGTTTAACCTTCACACTGTCACTATTAACATATGTTAATATTTTTCTTTTCATCCGTTTTATAAAGACAGTTTTCATTTTTTGAGCTAAGTTGGTAAGCAAAAACGCAAAATGGACTGTGCTTAAGAGATTCAAATGTGGAAGGGGGAAAAGGGATGAATGGGGTTTCTGCCCCCACAATGTGGGTGAATTTGTTGCTTTTTTTAAAGAAATACCATAAAAAGTGCATTTTCAAAGATATTCCCACAAAATTTTGTATTTAAGATTTTTACCACATCACATATCCAAATTTGAACATAAAATTTTTTGTTTTCTGATTACATATTTAGAAAGAGCTTGATAAAATGGCCACTGAGCCGAAGCCGCATGAAAATCAGACTTAAAACTAAAAAGTTATAGCACAATCAAAATCGAGATATTACACATATGTTAATAGTGGCAGTGTGAAGGTTAAAAATAATTACACAGCGTAACAAATAAACAAAAATATTAATCACAAAGCATATATCGCTTACGATAAAATAACGTTTTCAATAATCTTAGGTAGCTGCGACCGCAAATACACAGGATACACCCAATTACCACTAATCTGCCGTTTCGACGTGGTTTCCTCGAATGAGTCTTTTCTGCATGGGAGAAGAGCCAGGCGTTAAAACCATCCTGAAGCATCTAAAAATAACTTGATCTGATCCTAATCCTTCTAATCTAACTTTCTAAACTACTTTCGAAGATATTTAGCTAGTTAAATATTAAGTTTTTTTTAGTTAGTTTAGTTTATTTGTTATCGGTATTAGTATTGGTGAAAAGTTTAATAATCTTCAAAAAAAAAACGATATGACCAATGATTTAAAAAATTCAAATGAAAAAAAATTAGATATAGTTTAGTGGTTATTTTATCTGCAAATATTTCATCTGAAATCAGGCATTTTTGGATATTTTAAAAAGTGTTTCTTGTGTTGAGACAAATTTAACTACATAACCTTTTTTATAAAAAGCGTTACGTTGCCGAAATTCAAAGCTCCAATTGTTAAATTTTTTACTATAAATTGGTATTTGAGTTTGAGCTCCTTATGAGATGCATTGGTCTAGAAAGAGATATTTTTGACCGTATTTTTCCATGTTGTAATTTACAGGAAGTTAACAAAACAATAGTTTTCTTACAAAATTCATGGTTCTATAACTGCATGTGTGTCATACCACTGAAACATATAAACTAACAAAAGATCCTATTTGTTTATGATTAGTAAGAGCACAGCTAACTCATTAAGTTGATGAGTTATTTGTGGGAAGAGTGCTATCGCCGGTACCAGAATTGTAAAAAGGCATTGAAAGTACCAAAAATTCTATTTGGAATTCGTTATCAATTTTTCATATTTGTTAGCGCCTAAAATGCTTTTGAAATTACATAATTATTTTATTTCACAATTGAAAACGATTATAACAATTATAATCTTTAAAAAAATTAATCGATTCTTAATTACAACACTCCCTTAAGAAAAAATACTCAAAATCTCTTAATTAGAGTTGGGTAGTTCACCTATTTTGAGTGAACCGATCAGTTGCAGTTCGTTCACCTTAATGAACTAGTTCTTTAGTTCACTAGTTCATTTAGTTCAATTACCGAAAACAATAATTTAATTACTCTTAACAGAGTTTAACTATTTTTATTATAACAGCCATGTACAGAGTATAAGATTACTAAATTCACAGAATACTTGCATACATAACGTATGTTTAGGAACATAAAACAGGTAGAAATTATTCAGCCTTTTTCAATGGATGGCACTCATTTGCACTATTGTTAATCTTACTTTACAACAACTTGCAACAACTTGTTTCCGGATAACGTTTTCCAATAAGATGGCAACAAATCCGTTCTAAATAAATTTTTTTTTAGTATTTTAATGGCAATCTGTTAAGCCACGCTTTATTAAAACTAACTATTTTTAATTTTAATTTGTAATACTTTTGAAGAGGTATACTTTTGAAGTTGTCATCGAATTCATCTGCCTTGGCACCGTAAACCTGGAGATAAAGAGAAGGATTAAGAAGAGTGAAGTCATGGCAATAAAATCCTCGAAAACTTTATTTTATAGTTGTCGATGGAAAAATCATGGATGTAATTCGCGAAATCGGCGTAGGCAAAGATTCAGTCATGGTAGCGAAGTATAGATTACACTAGTCAGAATAAGTTTGCGTACAAGGGGTATGTAGTTTTTCCATATGAAAAAATACATAAATCACTTAAAGTAATTTTTCAAAATCAAAATATTTTGTATTTCTTCCGTAAACTTAGTTCTTTTATTCCAATAAGATAATAATATCAAAAACTTGACCAAACTGTAAAAGAAGGGCCAAAAACAAAATGTGCCATGAATTCACCTCAGAAAAAGTTTGCGTACAAGATTAGGTTATGTAATTAAAATTTAATTGAAACTGAGTTTTGTCCAAAAATTAATAACTTTGTGAATTTCTTTTCTCGCTTGAACTTGAACTCCCTGCAGAAGTTTCGGCGTAAATTTGATTAAATTCGGTATTTTTTCAGCGGTTATTTTGTTATATCCTTGAATTGTTATATTGGTTTACTATTTCTTTGAAGATGGAGTGTTGTTGTGCTCAGGGTTCAAGTAAACCCCTTATATACTAAATTAGATGCACGTTAGGTGACTAGGGAGGAACTTTTTCAACTTTGTTGAGCCAGTTAATAGCATAATCGTTAATCGTATGCATTGCGCCCTAAGGTTGAAAAGAAATGTTGGAATCTGATCCAAAGTTTTGAAGCCTTGGCTTACATAAGCTTTTAGAATATGTAAATAACCCCCCGGAAGCATTTTTGAATAAAAAAACAGCCTGCTCACTCCTTTTCCTGACATGCAGCCCCATACCATATGCCCACATATGATATGCTTCACTGTTAATTTCAGATTTTTGTTATTAACTGAATCCTCGTCAAATTAGTTCATGCCTTTTAATGTCAAATATGCCAAACCATTATCAGATAATAATGAATCGCCCAATTTCTTTAGATAACAACACATCGTCCCGGAAATCCGGTTTTCTAGACTCTTTGATGGTCTCTTTTTCGAAAGCAATTCTGTGCTCCTTGTAAGTAAGCTAAATAAGGGCTTCTTACATGCTGTTATGTAGGGGAAATATGTTTTTTTCAGGATTTTTCTTGTAAAGTCAGTGCTACTGGGTTTTATAAAATATTTTTTATATTATATATACAAGGTGCAACCCAAAGTAAACAGGACTTTTATAAAATAAAGAAAACGGATGATTATTTTTGTATAATTCTTTTTATTTATTCAAAATACTCTCCTTCTGCTTCGATACAACGTTTTGCACGGTCCAAAAGCATTTGGAATGAGTGTTTTAGGTCATCGGCCGGCATCGCCTTCAGAATGTTGGTACAAGCCTTTTGGATGTCCTCAACGTCCTTATAACGGTTTCCTTTCATCGGCAAATGCAACTGACCGAATAAGTAGAAGTCACAGGGAGCCATATCAGGCGAATACGGTGAATGATTGATGGTAAAAATGCGATTTTTGGTCAAATAATCGGTCGTAACTAGGGCTCTGTGAGCCGGTGCATTATCATGCAATAAACGCCAACTTCCTTCCTCGCGATATTCTGGCCGAATACGACGAATGCGATGCACCAAACGCTTCAAAACTTCAACATAAAACAAAGCGTTAATTGTTTTTCCCGGTGGAACAAACTCTCGATGAATTATTCCCTTTGAATCGTAGAAACAAATGAGATGAGTTTTGATTTTTTACTTCTCACGGCGGGTTTTTTTCGGATTTGGCTCATCTGGGTGCTTCCATTCGGCACTTTGACGCTTTGTTTCGGGATCATATTGAAAGCACCACGTTTCGTCACCGGTTACGATGTTGAACAAGAAATTTGGATCACGTCTGGCTTCCCGAACGATGTCTTTTGCGTGCTCAATTCTCTGCGCTTTTTGGTCGTCGGTTAAAGTGTGCGGAATAAAGCGAGAACACACTTTCCGGAGACCCAAATTTTCGGTTAAAATGCGATCAATTGATGTTTTGGAGATGTTCAATTCCATTTCCATCAATTCCAATGATGATTTTGGCTGCATTTTGATAAAATCACGCACAGTTTTGATGGCATCGTCAGTAATCACAAATTTCGACTGGCCGACGTGTTCGTCGTCATTCAAGTCTTCACGACCATTCTTGAATCGATTCAACCACTCATTAACACGGCCACGGGATAAACAATCATCACCATAAACTTGCTTTAACAATTTAAACGTTTCGGTAAAAGTTTTACCAAGTTTAAAACAGAACTTAATATTAGCTCTTTGTTCGATCGACATTCTCGTACCAAAGTTAAAAACATACTGTCACATTGAGCGGGATATTTCGGCGTCTACTAGACCAAATGTCATGAAATTTAGACAGTATGTGAATGAAAGATGTACCTTTCCAACGCATGTCCTCACACATAGATGGCGCCACCAGAAACGTCCCTATTGCAAAAGTCCTGTTTACTTTGGGACGCACCTTGTATATATATATTATTATATATTATATTATATATATATATTTTTTTTTCTATTGGATTCTATTGCTTTCTATAAAATTACAAGCACATATACGGTTCAAAATAATTTACAAGTCCGTTTACTGTTCAACGGAATACAAATTTTCCAAAAAATAAAAACCATAACCGGAAATTCCCGTTATTAGTTTTGTACGCAACCTTATTCTGCATCGTTTTGTGAGTATTTTTTTGCTTATTATTACTTATTATTTTAATTCGTCTAAAACAGAACAAAAAGTGCAGTTACGGCATATATGAAAAATGTGGATACGTTTTTATAAACGGAGAACCCATTTTTGAGGTCAAAATTAATCATAACATAATTTTGACTTGCCTGTACGCAAACTTATTCTGACTAGTGTATACTAGTATTTTATGGACATATTACACTTACATTAAAATAACACTTACTCTTGATCAGGGGCGGATTCAGAAAACTATTTTGGGGGGTTTCAAAAAGTATTTATTTAATATTCATAAAATGCCAAAAAATCCCTTTTAATTTGTATGTAGTTTCAAAGTCGATCCTAATATTTCGGGGGTTTCAACTCCCAAAATCCCCACTGAATCCGCCACTGCTCTTGATATACTTGGCGAGGGTGCTTATTTACGTAACAGATTGATTTACTCGCGGTCTCCCTCCCTCCCTCTTCGCCGTCGAACTTCAACTACTCCGGAGCTTCACCGACCATTCGATAGAAACCTCGAACGGTATCAAATGGGTCGAAGCGGTCACTTCCAACCTTGACGAAGTTGTGTGTATTGCTCAACGTCGCTCTGCAAAGTCTCACGAGCTTTGCAGATAATTCCTTATCAGGCTATCGAATGCTGCATCGATTTCGATCGAATCTCTGGTCGATGGTGGACTTATCAGCTCTAAAGCTGCAATGATAGGGCCCAATCAGCGCTTTGGCGAGTGGATTCAACATTTCACATAATAAACGTTAGGACCTTATATGTAATGGGAAGTATGTTAGTTAGTGCATATTTTTGGATCGCCTTTCTTCAATACAGGGCAAAGGGCACTGAGGTTCCATTCGTTGGGTATACATTCCTCTAGTCATTTTTTGGAGATGACCTGAAGTACTGCTGTGTGCTATTATGAAATCTTACAGTGGGTGGTCAAGCAATTAGCACGCTTACGAAAAATATACATTTTCATGTTTAAGTGGATGTACTAAAATAGTTTCCAAACGCTTTTTGTTTTCTTGTTTGCTTAGCTTATTTGTCCCACAGTATTTCTAATAGTATTTGTGAGTTTATGTGCCGTGGGTGGCGGCAGTATTAACTTGAACATTTGCTGCAAATCTTGAATAGTGAATTGTGCATTCGATTTGTGAAATCCTTATGAGAAAGTCGTGCATTTTTGGGAATAAAACAAAAAGAAAAACTATATATTGAAAATTATTGTTTTAAGTAGTTTGGAATGGTGTATGAACAAATTTATGTTTTTTAAGGATGGTGCAAGAAACTGCACAATTCACTTTAAGAATATCTTCTTATTTGTTCTTAAATAAAAATATAATAATATAATTGAATTAAAAAAACACAATTTTAGGAGTTTGTTTTAAACATGAAAGCGTTTGATTCCTTGAAGCGTGCCTATACTCTAATTATGTTATTTGGAAAGAACCTTGTTATATCGGCATATCGAACTTAAGGGGGGTTTCTACCTTGTGCGGTCAAAAAAATCGATTTTTTTTTTCATGCATTTCTGGATTAATACATGATTGTAGAATACGCTCCCAAAATTTGAAGTTGAAATCTTTCGAATTACGGAAGCAATTTATCGAAACAGGTAGCGGTGTCGAGCGCGCCGAGCCGCTGAAGCAAAACTTTGAACGCGTTTTTCTCAAAACTACATTTTTTGACCTTGCGGAAGTGATTTAGGCCACACGAGTTGAGCAATAGCTACGAAATTTTAAACAGTCATTTATCAAGGTCTTAGCTATGGCACGAACTAGGATCTTCAAGAAATAATAATTTTTTCTCATTAAAAATAGAAATTTGTATTGAAAAAAGTAGGTAAAAATTGAGTTTTTTTAGTCAAAATCGCATATTTCCTTCATTTTTCATTTTTTTTTTTAAATCCTAGTTCCAGCCATAGACAAAAGGATACAGAATAAGAAAAAATTTAATTTTTGTGTTTCAAGTCATCTCAAACAGCGGCAGGACTTCCGCGAGTAAGGAAGTCCTGCCGCCATTGCTCGATGGCCCCCTCCCCCCCTTTGCATATTTTATCTTGAAACTTTTTTTACTTGTACAATAAACATATTCCTACATCTGAAAAAATTTTCCAGTGTTTATCTTAAAAACCTTCCCATCAACAATTTTTCAAAAAAAACATGTTTTCTCGGCCGCACAAGGTAGAAACCTGCCTTAATGAATGAAATTAAAGTAAAAAGTAGCATTTGCATTTTGGATGACAGGACTCTTGACGTGATTGTCAGGGGCCATATAATAAAAAACTACTCGTCGTTTTTGGGCGCTAGTACGAGAAAACAAAAATACATATTTATATTTCCTGCAGATTCCAGACTCCGAGTGCTGAATTTCAGCTGTGAAAGTTGCGTGATATTTTTTAATTCCTGTAGAACAAGAACTGAGAAGTTCTTGTAAGTAAATATTTTACAGCGTTTAGTGGATTTAAATAAACGGGGAAACACGTAAACAGGTATGTTCTACACTCGTATATGTAAACGTGTCTGCAATCTTATACAAATTAAAAGAAATAACAAAACTTTAGCGCAAGTACCTACCGCAGTATAAAAGGATGGAGCCTCATCAAGATGTCCAAACCAAGCATAACCAATATTGCACATGGCAAAACTTGGCTTACATAACACACGAACCGTTCCTTTTATTGAGAGGTTGAACCGCTCTTCATCTCTGATAAGGCCTGAGCTGAGCCTCAGGCAAAAGTACACAGAACGAAATAATGGGTGAAGTAGGTCAAAATTATTCATTCGATTTCGAGTTCATTGCAGTAAGCCAAAAAAAATTCCAATATTTATTGATATTAATTTACTTAATGCTTACGAATTATGAAATTATTATGATTTGACTGAGATCGCGTTAAGATCTTTTTCCGGCCGATCATCAAACCAAGTGGACAATTATTAAGTGTGCTCATTAGACTCACAAGACGACTAAAGCTCGCTACGCCGTCTTTCAGCGTGCAGGGCACAACGTAGCAGTGTGCTTATCAGTTATTTGTTTTTACATTTAAGCAGAGATCCACAAACGATACGAGCCGCAATGTCACACGCCCACATTTTTGGAGCTGCCGAAGCTGATGCCGATGTCTACGTTGGCACCAGCGCATTTGCCCGTGCCGCTGGTGCTGCGAAGTGATGCGGCAACGCAGCCAACTAAACGGCCCCGCAGCTCCACTGTACGAGCATACCAACCAACCAAATCAACTTTTTGCGTATTCACCGGTGCACTCCCATCGGGAGCGGCGAAAGAATTTGTTCTGCGCGTATAGTAAGGCTGCTGATCGTATTTGTTTATCCAAACGCCGCGCCGTTGCTGCTTCAATCTGGGCTCAAGCTTTGCAGTGCTGGTAGTCAATAATGTGTGCATACTGCTCTATTCAGGCGGCTCATATGCCTCAGTTTAGCCACACAAACATGCAGATAACAACAGATGTGCAGTGGCGGCTGCATGTGAACCTTGGAAATATATGTAAGTACGCTTAAGCATTAAGAGTCCTTTGAACACGCCAGCCTACGCCCCTGGGCGTATGAGTGTCTGCCTGACCCGAGGGCCGTTAAATGTGATAAACAAAAATTACTGCTAAACTCTGGGTTAAAGCGATTGTAATGATGAGTAATTACGAGAAAGTTTAAAGCGGTCTAACAACACATCTTCTGCAGTGGTCCTAGATGCGTTGACCTTATAATGGATTCATTGTAATACTTTAATTTGTCGATCGGAGTTGACATAAGCCGTAGATCCCCTCGCTTCATTTACAAAGTCGCACAAACAAAACGGGTGTTTATGGGAAGCTCGACCTTAGTCCGCCATCTGGCTGCTGAGCGAACTCTGTGTACATGCGAATAAATCGAATAGATGTTTGATGGAACATTAAAACATTAAAACATCATTGAAAGAACTAAATTTGGTCAATAAATGGTTTATACAAACTTTTCGCGTACATCAATGCATCTATTTATGGATAACGAGACATTAATATTCAGCTGCTTATCGAAACAGGTTTCAAATAATTTCACCAGATATTAAACGACTGCAAATTTTTTTAAAGCGTAGCATATTTTACAAATTAATTCATTCATTGCATACTTACAATGTGTTCGTTAAAATAGTTCAAAGCGCGTTCTACTAAACACACTGAATACAAAGAGCTTTCTGAAATACTGTTTTATACGAGTATGTTGTTTTTTTTTCTGAAATTACCTTTAAAGGAAACAAGTCTTGTTTCCAATAATTTAACTAACTTAATTGGCCATAACAGCCGTTACATGCGTCTCTGCTTTGCGCGCCTTCTCCAGATGGTCACACCAAGAGATGATAGAGTGTCCTCAACTTGGTCCTTTCACCGGAAACACGGTCTTCCTCTTCGTCATCGACCTCCACCTACCGCATCGAACACCTTTTTCGCCGGAGCTTCATCGTCAATACGGCAGACATGTCCAAGCCAGCGTAGCCGCTGGATGTTTATTGGCTGTGCTACGTCCATGTCTTTATACAGCTCATACAGCTCGTTGTTGGTTTGTATACGATAGTCGTCGACAATACGAACAGGGCCAAAGATTTTGCGAAGTACCTTCCTCTCGAACACCCCAGGGCCGCTGTGTCGTTACACGATATTGTCCATAAGCGTCCTATAGAGTGCAAGTTTTGTCGGTACTGAGACCATAGTAGCACCTATTGGCAAGAGTAGTCCTTCGCTTTATCTCCAGGCTGACATGATTGCTGCTGTTTATGGCAGTGCCAAGGTAGACGAATTCCTTGACAACTTCAAAAGTATACCTGGATGGGTCTCCTAAAACGCGTCTCCTAAAAACGCTTTCCTGTCATCGGCTTTCCTGATGCGGTGATCGCGGATTTCAGTTGGCCAATACGTTGGTTATCATTTATGTTCTCATAACCGCTTTTAAATCTTGCGTATACAACTCATTACCTCTGTCACGGAATAAACAATCATAACCATGAAACTGGCTCATCAATTAAAGTTTTACTTACTTACTTACTTAACTGGCCATAACAACCCGCTATCGGGTTACGGCCTGCCGCAAAACTTCTCTCCAGGCGCCTCTGCTTTGCGCGCGCCTTCTCCAGTTGGGCACACCAAGTGATGACAGGGCCTCTTCAACTTGGTCCTTCCACCGGAGACACGGCCTCCCTCTTCGCCGTCGACCTCCAACCATCGCATCGAACACCTTTTTCGCCGGAGCTTCGTCGTCCATACGGCAGACATGACCGAGCCAGCGTAGCCGCTGGATGTTAATTCGCTGCGCTACGTCCATGTCCTTATACAGCTCATACAGCTCGTTATTGGTTCGTATACGATAGTCGTCACCAACACGTACAGGGCCGAAGATTTTGCGAAGTACCTTCCTCTCGAACACTCCAAGGGCCGCTATGTCGTTTCGTGTCATTGTCCATGCTTCAGCGCCATAGAGAAGCACGGGCAAGATAAGCGTCCTATAGAGCGCAAGTTTTGTCGGTCGAGAGAGGTCTCTACTTCTCAATTGCCTACCGAGACCGAAGTAGCACCTGTTGGCAAGAGTAATCCTTCGCTTTATCTCCAGGCTGACATCATTGCTGCTGTTGATGGCGGTGCCAAGGTAGACGAATTCCTTGACAACTTCAAAGGTATACCTGTCGGCCTCGACGTGAGACCCTAGCCGCTGCGAGTCCCTGCGTGTAGACAGCATATACTTCGTCTTGCCCTCATTTACCACCAGACCCATTTTGGCAGATTCTCTTTCGATAGCCGCAAAGGCAGCGGTGACATCTCGCTTGTTACGCCCGATGACATCAATGTCATCAGCGTAGGCAAGGAGCTGGACACTTTTGTTGAAAATTGTGCCATTACGATGTACACCGGCCTTGCGCAGAACACTCTCCATGGCGAAGTTGAAGAGGTCGCAGGACAAAGGATCGCCCTGTCTGAATCCTCGAACGGTATCAAATGGGTCGGAGAGGTCACTTCCAACCTTGACGGAGCTGCGCGTATTGCTCAACGTCGCTCTGCAAAGTCTCACGAGCTTTGCAGGGATACCAAGTTCAGACAATGCGGCATATAGGCGATCCCTTATCGGGCTATCGAATGCTGCCTTGTAATCGATGAAGAGATGGTGAGTATCGATTTGGTTCTCATGGGTCTTCTCCAGGATTTGGCGTAGAGTGAATATCTGGTCGATGGTGGACTTACCAGGTCTAAAGCCGCACTGATAGGGTCCAATCAGCGCCTTGGCGAGTGGCTTTAATCTTTCACATAGTACGCTCGTCAGGACCTTGTATGCAATGGGAAGTAGGCTGATACCCCTGTAGTTGGCGCATATTGTTGGGTCGCCTTTCTTCAGCACAGGGCAAAGGGCACTGAGGTTCCAATCGTTGGGCATTCGTTCCTCCAGCCATATTTTGCAAATGAGCTGATGCATGCACCCAATCAGCTCACCGCCGCCGGCCTTGAACAATTCAGCTGGTAGCCCATCCGGCCCTGCAGCTTTATTGTTCTTGAGTCGCTGGATAGCGACCCAGACCTCGTCATGGCTGGGCGGTGGCACATCCACACCGTCGTCGTCGATTGGTGCCATCTGGACATCTTCACCACTGGCGGTATTGTTCCCTTCGTCGCCTGCGAGCAGCTTGGTGAAGTGCTCCTTCCACAACCTCAGTACACCCTGCGCATCCGTAACCAGATCCCCGTTTTCGTCTCTGCAAGAAGATGCCCCGGGCTTAAATCCTTCCGTGAGACGCTTAACTTTTTGGAAGAATTTTCGGGCGTCATTCCTGCTCCTGCACTCCTCGATTTCCTCACGCTCGCGCCTTTCTTGCTCCCGTTTCTTGCGTCTAAAAAGGGACCTCTCCTTCTTCCTCTCCTCCCGGTATTTTTCTGTCACGGCTCGCGTGGCAGCCGACTGCAGGGTCTTCTTGTAGGCAGCATTCTTCGCTGCAGTGGCTGCGCGACACTCTTCATCGTACCATTGGTTTTTTGGTGGTGGGCGTCGAAAACCAAGGACATTTTCTGCGGCGGCGCGCATAGAGTGGGATAAGTGAGCCCATAATCCGCCGATGTCATCAGGTGGAGAGGGGGAGCGACCGAGCTGGTTGGAGAGTTGAGCGGAGTAAGCTTCGGCTACCCCTTGTGATCGCAGCTTACTGATGTCCAGCTTTCTTCGCAAACTAGGTTGCGCGGTCTTCGCTGCGCAAAGATTAAAGTTTTACCAAGTTTAAAGAAAACTTAGCCTGCTCGATGCAAAAGGTTTTTTCTGGCTACCCCCTCCCCCCTCCCCCCCCCCCCCCCCGTTCAGCGGCAAAGTTACATATATTCCAATGTGATTTTTGATGTTATTGTAGTTGCAGTTTACCTTTGTAACACCTAAAATTGTCAAACAAATCTGTCAAACTTTTCTTGAGTACTTTACAATATTAAAACCCTTAAACTAATTCTTCCAAAGATAGTTGCCGCCCCCTGTTCAAGGCTCAGGAAATGAAGTGACACGAATAAACGGTAGCTACATGCTGAGTTTCAATGTTGTGGGACTTATAATTCTAAAGCAAAAAAATTGGAGTTGGTTGGGGGTGCCACGCTCCTTCTTCTAATGCCCAGATGTGTGGATGATGCCACGCCCCTTGTTCAGCGACCACCCCATTCTCCTAGTCGAATTGTGTGACTAATTGGTACTTTCGTGCCAAGTTTCACTGATGTGCGACTTATGGTTCCAAAGTTATGTGGAAAACTTGGGTCGTAAAAAAGTGCCACGGCCCTTGTCCAACATTCGTTAAATTCCAATTTTTCAACCACCCCTGCATTAAGGCGAACAAAATCCTTAAACAACTATTCAATTCGGTCGAGCCATTTTCGAGTTTAACCGAGACTAACGCACGGCAATTGATTTACTATCTATACATTTATATCGATTTCATTTCATTACTAAACGGTCTCCCATATTTGGGAAGAGGTGATTATCGTCCAGAAAACCGAATGTAAGGAGAGTACGTGGTCATGCGTCTAATGAATATAAATAAAGGAAGAAAACAAATAAAAAAACCTGCAAAAAACCCCTATCTGGACCAAATCAAGGCATTTTCTATATGCTGCCTGTGTGTGAAAAAAATATTTTCTAAGAATATTAAAATTTATATTTAACGTTTATGTTATTTCTAAAATCCAAAAAATGTGGTTTTTCTTCCAAATTATAAATTTTTTGTTACTAAAATAAATTTAAAAGAAGTTGGGTCAAATGACCACTATCCGTCTTTTAATACTAGAAAGACCATTGCGGTTTGACGGTTTTTCATTTTTATATCTCTGTATGTTTTTTAGTATTTCTTTCAACTTTTGCTTTGCTTTTTATCGGGTTTTACAATTAGTTCTACAATTAGGGTTCTACAATTACAATTAACCAAATCCGATATTCACTTTTCGAGATATCAGCGGATACAATTAGTTCTACAATTAGGGTTCTACAATTACAATTAACCAAATCCGATGTGCACTTTTCGAGATATCAGGTAGTGAAAACTTAAGGTCTTTCTAGTGTTAAGGAATGCCAATTTTCCAGTCTTTCTAGTGTTAAAGCAACTGTTGTTGTTAATTGGTTTAAAGAAGTGGTGTTTCAAAAATAACCCTAAAGCAACACTAGAACACCATCTCTAAAACCATGATACAAAAATAGAAGGTAGAACCGCTGGGAAATTTTTTGACACTAAACGTTTTTATTGACGTTTCTCGTATTTGTCAAAAGCTTGAGTCGTGATGCCACTTCGTTGTAATACTAAATTAGGGCTCCTTAAGGTTCTAAGGATTTTTAGATCTTTTTTAAAATAAACACGAAATATACATTTCAATGTGACTAGTTCATTTTGTTTAGTAATATTAGTAACTGTTAGACAAGCAACGACGCAATGAATGGTACAAATGTACATTTTTATGTAAGTGTTTTTTTTAATTTCTTATTAATATTCATTATTTTTTTTGTTTTTAAATTTCTGTTCATAAGCCGTATTCTAAAAAATGTTCGGCCTAAAAAAAACGATTCGTTCGATAAAAAAATGTATGTGTGTAAAAAATGGATTTTCTAACAACAGCACGGTAGCACATTTTCAAAGAAGAACGTCAAAAAAACCTTTAGTGTCAGATGCGCAATATGGCGGCTGAGAAGAAGCATCGGCTCTACCTTCTATTTTTGTATCATGTCTAAAACTATTAAAAATCCTTTTGCACTTCGTTATGAAGTAATGTACTCTTTCGCATACGAACCTTCAGAATTTTATAACAAATTTTTTTAATAGAGCAATTGCTTCCCAAAGGAACATATTTGTACACTTAGTAAATATCTACTGATGTTTTTAAAAAAACATAGTGAAATTATACAAGTGAACCAGGAAGTGCTCCTTCCACAACTTGCTCCCGTTTCTTGCGACTAAAAAGGCACCTATGCTCCCGATATTTTTCCGGTACGGCTCGCGTAGCAGCCGACTGCAGGATCTTCTTGTAAGCAGCATTTTTCGCTGCGGTGGCTGCGTGACACTCTCCATCGTAACGTTGGTTCATTGGTTTCATCCAATATCAAATTGCGCGAATATGAATATAAATAAATACAACCCAGCAAACCAAACGATATCGAAACGATATCGTTAAAGCGAGAATTTTTCTCGTTTTCGAGTATTGCTGAAGTGTCTAAAATGATATCGAGAACGAGAAAAATGACAATGTCGTTACGATAGTGTAATTTTCTTTGTTTTCAATAGCATTTTGGATACCATAACAAAAACTTATTTTCTTTCTGAAAATTGAAATAAAACGCATATTTGACAGTACTGTCGCATGGCCAGTACATTATTCCAACTCGGTTTTGAATGCGCGCACGTTCACGTAATGAAAACTTTTCGTGTGACAAACAAATATTTAATTTCATTTGAAAATTTTCAAATTCTTCAAGGCAAAAAATTCAAGCATTATCGAGATTATTTCGAGAAACTGTCGCTAAAAATGTATATCGAGAAATTGTTTGCAGGGAAGTCACACTCAGTGTGTAAATGTAATCGATAACTATTACCCAATTTTTCTTCAAGGTACTGAACTTAATCATTTAATTGAACGCATTTGATTCGCTGAAATATTTCTAAATGTTGCTATGAATATTACCTGCATTGTTTGAAAACTTTTTAGCATAAAAATTGAAAGATATTATTCACGAGAAAAAGTTATTTATCGATAACATTTAGAACGAAAATCAAATTTACAACCCGTGGTAGTCACAATCAACTGGCCTGTTCGTACGATGCGAGCAAAACGTCGAAAAGTAGAAGGTTAGGCTACTTTCCGCTGTTTTCGCAAGATGGCATTCGACGCTTTGCGCTTTGTAACTCGTTCCATACAAATACACTGATTCTATTTTTTTATGGACCTAATTGATTACCATGATACAAAAAATAAAGGTAGAACCGCTGTCAAATCTTTTGACACTAAACGTGTTTATTGACGGTTTTCGTATTCGTAAAAAGCTTGAGTCGTTATGCCACTTCGATATAATATTAAATTAGTTTTATTTAAACTTCTAAGAATTTTAAGATCTTTTTTAAATAAACACGGAATAGACCTTTCACTGTGACTAATATATCTTGGGCGAAAGAATAAAAATGTTAATGCAAATTCAACAGCAGATAATTCATTGTAGAACAGTGGACGGCCGGTATAACGAACTTTCCATTTAACGAATTTTCGATTTAACGTACGGCCAAATTTTTTTCATTAATGGTTCTATATTACGAACAAAAGTGAAATTTGCTATTCGATATAACGAATATTTATGTTGTTTTTCACCCTTCGAATTGCTTTTATTTGAGCATTCACATTCTTTACAATAACAATGAATGTTTGGTTTCGTCAAGTGAACGGTACCGCAATTGTTTTTGTTTTTGTTACGTTAAAACTTTCAAATTTACGTCAAGTTACCAACATTTTCAAATTCTGTTTGTATCAGCATTTGTATGCTGATTATTTTCACAGGATTTGTGTTGCGTTCGGTCGGCTTTTTTCTTTAAAAAATTAAAATTTCAATAATCAATCAAGAGAAATTGCCATAAAGAAAAGTTTACTTGCGGTAAAGAGGCAATCGCGGATCGAAGTCTTTTTCACTTTATTTTTCATAAAACAAGATATTTGTGTAACCTTCTGTCTGTCCTTTGCTCAAAATTGCGTTCGCTGTCCTTTGGGGTCAGGATGACCCCAATCAAACGGTTATATAATTTACTGACAAAACATGAAGAAATGTGACACATAAATCACAAAAAAAGGGGAAAGCCCCGAAAAGTGTTTTTGTCATTGGTTTGTAAGCGCGATTAACACTAAATAACATAAGTAGACGAAGAAGTAGTAGAAGAAGTGCACAAAACCGCTAAACCGTTTTCTTAATTCCGCCTGGGGTGAAATAGACCCTTAGGGACAGGCAAAAGTTTAAAAACTGAATATGTGAGACTTATTTCTTTAAGAAGAATTTCGATCGATTTAACGAATTTTTCGATTTAACCAATTGGGGGTACAACATAAGATTCGTTATATTGGACGTCCATTGTATTAAAAAAATGTTCAATATATTTTCTAACAACAGTACAGTAGCACATTTTCAAAGGAGAACGCCAAAAAATCATTAAGTGTCAGATGCGCAACATGATGACCTCGTTGAATCAGCTGCTTTGATTTTTTTGTGGTGGAAAAGGTCTAGATTGTCAAAATGCCTGTGTAAAACTGTGACAGTTTAAAAATGAAAAACATCAAGCTTTGTTTTGATTGGCTGATTTTGACAATCTAAGATCAGAAAACAAAAACAAAATACATTGAAATTTTGTTGCTGCCCTAACGCTATCACCTGTATGAATTCGCCTTGGCTGAGAAGAAGCATTGGCTCTATTACTATTACTTCTTTTCACCACAGATATATAGATTACACCATGGTTCAACTACATATTAGGTTTTAGCAAGCCACCGGCTGATTGTTTATCGCTTCTGTCAAACTCGTCGGTGTGCTGTGTTGCCGCATCGGTTGCAATGAAAATACCTGACTAAAAACACCTGACCTGAGCACTTTTCCCGTTTTAAACTCGAAATACAGCGCTTTCTGGCAACAATCACGTTTGTCTGTTTTCAGTTTCTCCCTCTTTCGTGGGAAAATATCAGCTGATTTTGACAGTAGTGGCACGACTACGGTTTCCGTGGCGCCGCCATTTGAGGGTGTCTTTAGATAGATCGACCAAACATAAGTCGAAAATGATAAGTTCAAAGTTTAAAATTTCGAAACACGTATATTAAGGATACTTCAATAATTTTACATCACTAATCAATTGTAGCAATGAAAATGGGAAGGACTCTTATATCTGGGTGGTCGAGGAGGGGGATACAATTTTGTGGGTGGGTAGGGGGTTCCCCATATACCCCCCTTGAAAGGAAACCCGTCGGAAATGTATAGTAATTTTTAATGCATTTTTTTTAATTTTACCTTCGAAACCAGAAAAATTGTAATTACCTGCCAATAAGGTGGAGCGATTAGATGGAAAAAGAGGGAGAGCAATAATAACCCTCTTAAGTGCATGTAGGGCTTCAGATTCAGTAAAATATTTACAGTACTTCTGCATCCAAACTCTATTTGTGTGGCCGGCCTTCGGCCGGGCGCTTTAAAAATAACCCTCATGGGAGCAACTAGTGCGCCGGAGCATCAATAAAGTGCTAACAGTATTTCTGCATTCAAATTCCATCCGTGTGGACGGCCTTCGGCCGGGCGCTTGAAAAATAACCCGCATGGGAGCAACTAGTGTGCCGGTGTATCAGTAAAGTGCTAACAGTATTTCAGCATAAATTCATGAATAAAATGTACATTTATACCGAATTTAAACATTTCAATATGGCAATCGCTTATCTGTATATAAAAATTTTGAACCTCGATATCTCGAAAACGAAGCGAGATATCGAAAAATTTTATTTTAAAAAAACATTTTATTTTAAGTATCAGTAAAGTGCTAACAGTATTTCTGCATAAATTCATGAATAAAATGTACATTTATACCGAATTTAAACATTTCAATATGGCAATCGCTTATCTGTATATAAAAACTTTGATCCTCGATATCTCGAAAACGAAGCGAGATATCGAAAAATTTTAATCCTCATTTTCGATTTATTTTCGGTCAATCTATCTAAAAACATCATCAAATGGCGGCGCCACGGAAACCGTAGTATCCCCGACAGTAGCGATAAACAATCCTACCAACAATATACATGTGGTTTTTGGTATTGTGGGCATGCTATTACCTTATTATTGTGCCATGGATTACACATAAGCGACGGTCCAACCGACCCCATTTTATAATCGAATGTCCATCCCTGCAAGAACACAGTAGGTTAAATGATTAATCATTTAACCTATAGTGCTGATAGAAATTTCCACCAGAATTCCCATCAGCTTCTGAAGAGCCGTGTGAAAATTCTGATAGAAACTCACGTATACGTGTGATTTTGCATCACCTTTCAACACAGGAGTTTTGGTATCTGGTACAGATATACAGCTGTCTAGCTCGCACCTACTATGGCAAAAGATTCAATGGGCAGCTGTTCGCTCGCACCTTCTGTCATTGTGGCTTGAATTCCTTATGAATTTCAAGCTATCTCGCTCACTCACATCAGCTTTCAACAGTGTTTCTGTCAGTCCTGATTAATCAGATGATTAATCAGCCCTGATAGAAACTTCATTGATTTCTGATATCAGGGCTGGTGTATAAACCTATCAGCACTGATTAAAAGTAATTTGTTGGTTGTTTAATGGTTTATTTTTACTATATAACAATAATTCATCTATTTTTAATTTAATTTATTTTTAAATAGATTAAAATTGTTAATTTAAACCATAGTATGTAGTAAGAAAGTGATGCTGATGCTTCGATGCTGATATCTTCATCTCCAGTTGAACCTTTGATTTTTTGTAAGTACGTAGTCTGAAATAGGGATAAAGAAAGGTGTTAACATTTAGTTGAGAATTTTTGAGATACTTTTTCCGCCAATTCCATTGCTTGAGCAGATTCCCGAAATTTCTTAAATTTCGGGACAATGGATTCGTAAATCCTTTTCTGTCTGCTCAAGCAATTTTGTAATATTCTTTTATTAATTTTATACACTAAACACAAATACTTATCTTTATTTCGTGTTTGGCGGTCCTCCAGTTTCTTTTAATCCTTTTATTCCTGCCTTTTTCGTTTTTCCAAATCCAGCGAACGTCCGCAGCACACAAACTTCACGAAAATTTACTATTTTGGGGCGCCATGTCAGGTTCACGAGCACCTGTCAGGTCCACGCGCCGATGTATACATCAGCTATCTCGTTCTCTCATACATAACTTCACGTTTGTAAGAAATGCAGCCGAACTATCTCTTTTATTATCATTGGATTAATAGCAGAAGAAATGGTTTTTTTTATTCAGATTTTTTTTTAATTCAAGGGGAATATGTAAATGGGCTAGTTTCAGCGAGAATTTTTGTGGATGTGTTGGAGTTTCTATCAGTCCTGTCTTGCAGGGATGTCGCTGCCGGCAAGGTGTATTAATAAGGTGATGGCACTACTGCAAAAACAAAATTCCCATGTATGTTGTTAGTGCTTTTGGACATCCTCGTTGTCAAAATCAAATCAAAACACAAGCAACACAAAAACAATTTTACCAATTTTTGACAATGAGGATGCCCATTCGCGAAAAATCAAAAGAAAATGAGAAGAAAAAAGTTGAATCAGCTGTGTTGCCACCACTACCTTATTAATGTGCCTTGGCTGTCGGCTTTAATGTGTTCTCTGTTTGGAATGTGGCAGCATTGCTTGTACTTTCTCCCATCACTAGTTTCGCATTCTTCCATTCCATAATTTTGTGAACAACCGGGCGTTTATTAATTGCCGACCAGTCGTAAAAATCAGTCGAAACAACGCATTGCGAAGTGTTTTAAGATTTTCTTTGTTCATTCCGAATTCAGGTGAATTTGCGCTTTGGAGCTGAGAGTTGGCAAAATGGATCTCGAGGGTCCTCAATTGCTATCGAATGTTTTGTCCGCTGAAGAGCTGGAGCAGACGCCGCTGCCCGTGCAAGAGAAGTTAAAGAATTGGATGGATGGATTTTTCGACGATTATTGCAAAGAAAAGGCAGCTGCAAATCGTTTGCGTAAGTTAAGAGGGTTTGGAAAAGAATTTTGACTGCTGTATAGTTTTTTGAAAGATGCTTATAATAATGGCGGAATCTTTCTAACCTCGAAATTTTTGAGACCTTATTAAATGGCGTCCCTAATGAAGTGAGGGGAAAATAACGGGAAAAATCGTTTTCTCTTTCGGTGGCTGTCCTCTCAGCTGGAAATTGCAAACCTCTGAGAGTAAAAATTGCTTATAAAAAAGCTCCCAACCTGCCGTTCGGAACCGGCATAAAACTGTAGGTCCCTTCAACCCGCGTACAAATTCACACGCACAACACGGGTGGTTGCGGGAAGCTATGCCTTAGTCTCGCGTAAGCGGGCTGTCATGCCAGTCAATTAAAAAAAAAAATTATTAATGAAGTGAGCGATTGTGGGAGAGAAGCTAGACATTAAGTACATCAAAAAGCGGCCCTTTTATGAAGAAAATATGACCGTGAATGTAGATACAAATTAATGTTTTAGTGGCAAGGGAACATCACTATAGTTACATTTTAAACTAAAATCTTTCAACAAAGCTTTGCTGCGTAACATTGAAGATCCCCTACTTAGGAATCTCCAAAGTTTTGTTTGATTATAACGTTTTTTCATTATGGTTTTTTCGAAAATAAATTTAAGTGAAATCTTTTTTTCGGAATTGTCGAGAATGTCACCCACAATTACATTTGAGCAGTATGAAATATGTTTGGAAATTTAATTTGTTGAATATAATGAAACGATTTACTTTGCAGATGACTACGAGCAAAAGACCGAGGAGCAGCAATCTCAAATCCAAGATTATGAATTGAAAGTTGAGAATTTAACCCAAAGTGTTTTTGAATTGCGCTCACAGCTTGACATTGTGTCTAGTGAACGTGTTCAGTTGCTGGACGCGACAAGCAATCACGAGCGAGAACTAGCGGCGCTGCGAACAGAAAAGAATGCCCTCGCCGAAGAGCGTGATTCGCTGCTGAAGATGATTGAACACCAAAAGACAGAGCTGGAGCGTCTTCAGCAGGAGATACGATCCTATCAACAGCAACTGAAGAACGCCATTACAGCTAAGTGCGAGGCCATTGCCCGTGTCGACGAGATTGAAGGACAGAAAGTGTCGCTCGACTTCAAAGAACGTCGTATGGAGCAGGAACGATCCATGTTGCACAACCAAATCCGCACGCTAACTGACGATCTTAATCGCAACATTTCTGAGCTGCAAAGCCTGCGACGTGACAATACTATGCAGGGCATGCACTTGGAGGCGCGCCTCAGCGAGAAAATTGAAGAACTGAAGATAGCTCAAGCCCAATGTGCACAGTATAAAGATACGATTGATCGGTTGACACAGAACGTACAGGAACTGTCTACTAAGGTTTTAAACCAGAACGAGGAGGCAAATAAAATGATGGATTACTACAAGAAAGAACTGGAGGCAAAAACAAAATTGGCCGAGTTGTATAAGACCAACAGCGAGGATATAGACATGGAACGCAACGAGCTTAGCACTGCAATTGCGGACCTGAAGCGCATGTTGGCCGAGGCAAGTGAGCAGTACGGGGATCTGGAAACAAAGTTTAAGGCTACCGTGCTTAAGCACGAACAGGAGCTGGAAGAAAAGGACAAAGTGATCGAAGGCCAAAAGGCCGAACTTGTACATGCCAACGACTTGTTAAAGGAGGTGCAGCATGAAACCATGGAGAGTGCCATATCAAAAATGGCACCATCGGCCGCCATCGCCAGTCGTCTCATTCGAACAGACATGTCCCTAACCGAACTCTACTCGCTGTACGTGAAGAGCTCAGAAGAACTGGATTTGCAGAAGCGCGAAAATGCGCGTATGAACCTTCAGCTGAAAACTATATTGCAGGAGCTGAGTGAGAACGCGCCTATGATTAAAAAGCGTGAAGTAGATTACGAGAAACTGATAGAGACGAATAATATTTTGGCGCACCAGCGTGACGAGCTGTTAGGCAAGAAGGCGGATATGGAGGAATTGCTGGTGAACGCACACTCCAAGATCAGTCACTTGGAACGCGAAAACAAAAAGTTGAAGCATTCTCAAACCGACCTCAGTCGGCAGGTGTGCTATTTGCTCAAAGAAGTGGAGCAGCTGCGCATTGGATTGGTTTCTGACGGTGGGTCGATGCAGTGCGGCAATCTGACCACCACCGACGACGTTATTTCAAAGAAACTGGTTACCTTCAACAACATAGTAGAGCTGCAGGAAAACAATCAAAAATTGCTACTGCTAGTACGCGATTTAAGCACCAAATTGGACGAGGCGGAAACGCTGAAACAGCAAGTGGACGCGGCGGGATATCAGGAGAAATTAGAGAACTACACTAAGAAATTCCAGAGCATGCAAGACACTCTTAACCAACAAAACAACACAGTCGCAACATTGGTCTCCAAGTGCGAGCGCTACAAAAAGATGTACTTTGAACTACAGAAGCAGCTACAGAAACCTGGCGCGCAGACAGATTTGAGTGACATCGAAGATATGGCAGTCGACGATGATGTCAACGAGGGCGGAGGAGATACAAAAATTATCAATACAAGCTTGCAGTCGAAAAAGGGCTATTCCGACGCCAGTGCAGAGCGACGCATTCGTGACTTAGAGCAGCAATTGCAAGAGGTCAAGGATCAATACAAAACGTTAAAGGAGCAGTACGAGTACTATTCACAAGAAAAGAAAAACAACGAGCGCTTACTAAACGAACAATTCGACTCCATGCGCACAGAAGTGCGCGAACTGACGTCAACCAACTGTAAGTTAATGTCCTCTCTCGAGTATACAAAGGAGCAGATCAAATTGCAACAGAAGAACATAGCTACGTACAAGCAGCAAATAACTGCGCTGGAGGACCGCAGCAAGAACTATGAGAGCACCATTGTAAAGCACGAACAGACTGTGCACTTCCTTAAGGACGAAGTGATGAAGGCACAGCGCGGTCATTCGGCTGCCGAAAGTGAAGCTAACCATCTGCGCCATGAGAACCGCATTCTAAAAGATACCGTAAACCGGCTGCAATCGGAGAAGGAAGGTTATCATCGTGAGCACCATAACCAAAACTTGCTGCTAAATAATTTGGAGCTCATCAAGTCTAACTTGGAGCGCTCTGAAATGGAGGGTCGTGCCCGCCTAGAGCAACGCCTCGATGAAACAGTTCGAGAGCTGTCTGCTCAACGCCGCCGCTTCCAGGAGGAAGAGGATCGTTTCCGTGAAATGACCAACGACTTGAAACGCCAGGCAGACTTGGCCAAAAAGCGCATGGAGGAAGAGCGAGCACAAGCAGACAAGTTGCGTGCCGAATTGCAACTTCTGCGTGAGGAGCTTACTGCCAAAGTCAATCAAATTGATGAGCTAAGCAAAAAGCTGCAGGAGAGTCTGACGCCCTCCAAAAACGACAATCCCGTTGTGCTGGCGAATAAGAAGGCGCGCGAGCTCGAAGTTAAACTAGAGGAAGCCAAGATTGAGGTCTCAAGTCTAACAACAGAGCTAACCAAGGCCCGCGAACATGCCGAACAATACTATAAAATGTCGCAGAGTGCTGAGATTGAAATAAAGAATCTACACGACGTCCACACTGCTTTTGTGGCCAAGGCCGAATCGGAGATTAAAGAACTAAAGTTATTGGAACTGAACTTGAAGTCCAGAATAGGTGAACTGGAGGCTGAAGTGCAGTTGGCGAGCGTCACTGAGACACCATCTGCGAGTCAATCCGACCAGCTGCGAAAGTTACAGGAGGAACTGAAAGATTCTCTGCAGAAACTTAGTGAGTGCAATCGGAACATACGATCGCTGCGCTCAGAGAATACGCTGCTCTCTGAGTCTTTGAGTGTGGTGGAGACAAAGTACGCCAACGAAATGGTCCAGCATTCAGCCGACATTCAAGAGTTGACTAAAATAAAGGCTGAAATGTCAAAGGTGAGTCAAATTTCGAAAGTTAATTTCCCTAAAATAGGGTGCAATTTTTCCATTTTAAGAATAAAGTTTCAAATGAAAAGGGGTAAACGTAAACTTGACCAGCGAACACATTAATATTAGTCCAAATTATTGGATCATATAAAAAGTATCCACGGTTTCTCCTTACAAGACGATGTTGGTACGCACAGATCTGGCAACATTAGTCCGATTATGTTGAAAAATGGTATTTCACACTACATTTTGTGTGAAGACAGTTGAGTAATTCGTCGCTTGTATAAAAAGTTACATTGATTTGAAAATGAGTGAAATATTTGAAGAAATACGCTATGTGATGCTTTAGTAATATAGAAAGGTAAAACCGCTGCAAAAACATGCTGAAAAATTGTGTACAGCTTACGGTGAGGATGCTGTGAATAAACGCTCGACCCAGGAGTGGGTTGCTCGATTCCGTTTCAGGAATTTCGATATCAAAAATGCACCTCGTTCTGGTCAGCGAGTCACTGAAAAAGTCGATGCAATTTTTCAACTGGTAGAGAGATAGCTGTTAGGAGATAGCAGAAGTACTAAACTTCAACCACGTGATAGTTTGAAATCATTTAAAGAGAGCAGGCTAGGCAAAGACACTCGATCTTTGGGTACCACATAAATTAACGGAAAGAAATTTGATTGATTGAATTACTATCAGTGAAACGCAACGATATGTAACCATTTTTGAAGCGAATCATTACGGACGATGAGTGGATTATATCCGAGAAGATCCACCGCAAGTGATGATGGTCAAAGCGTAGTGAGTGTGATTGGTGTGATTTGATGGGAATTGTCTATTATTTACGAGCTGCTCCAGCCAGGTGCAACCGTTATTCGGTTCTCTACTGCTCTCAACTCGACCGCCTGAATGAAGCAAGCAAGGAAAAGCGACCAGAATTGGCCAACAGGAAAGTAGTTGTGTTCCATCCAGACAATGACAGACCACACACTTCTTTGATGACTCTGAACAAATAGACTCAAATTGGTTTGTAAGTTTTATTGCATCCACCGAATAGCCCGGACATTGCATCGTCTGCTTCTTTTTTCGGTCTCTGCAAAACTCTCTTAATGGTAAAAAAAAATTACCGGCCGAGGTGCCGCTGAAAATCACTTTACCAAGTTTTTCGCCAATAAACAAATCAAATTCAATACCGATGGATAAATAGCGAAAGCTGAATAATAATAACAAGAATCAATACTTCTGGGATCAAAAGCGATAACCGCTTAAGTCGACTCAAGACAGAAATTGAATTGTGTATGCCACTATGTTCCCTTGACTGTATCGTATATTTGGGAGTTCATAACTTTAAAACAAAAAAGTTATTAATAAAAACCTATTCGCTTATGTTATAATGAACACATATTACATTTGTAATAATAGTTTGAGGTCAATTGTTTGAGTTAGAATGTAATTTGAAATCGCCATGGTAAATCTATATTGAATTATGCAAATAGGAAAATTATATACGTACATATCTGACGTCATCTATCCTTAATATATACCCATATCAACTTTGTTACAGTTCAACACATGTCACAATAGTGACGTTTGGCGGAATTATTAAAAACGTAAAAAGAATCGCTTTACTGACAATAACAAAACGTCTTTATATTCAACAGGTACAGGATCAAATAAATGAATTGGTATCCGATCGAGATTGCACGAAGGGTTTGTACGAAGAATTGAAACGATCCCACGATGAGTCGTCGCATTTGCAGCAGAAAGAGAATGCAGAACTGGAGAAACGCATAGTAGACCTGAACTGCTTGAATTCGAATCTGCACGATCAAATTGAAGCGCTTACAATTAAGCTGAGTATCCTCAGTCAAACGCAAACTCAGGTGGGCCACGTCAACACTTCTTCCACGTCGCTTAATGAAACGGCTATGGAGACATCATTGGATCTGAATCGCTCGCACGTGGAAGACGATGCCAAAAACTGCGAACAGCTTTTGCAAATCATTAAATATTTGCGGAAAGAAAAAGATATAACGGACGCTAAGCTAGACATTCTGAAGGCAGAGAACACTCGTCTTCAATCCGAGAATATGATATTGCAGAAAACGATCGACCAGCTCGAGGGTTCTCTCAATCAGGAGCGCACCAAATCTGAGACCAGTGTGATTTCTACTACGAAGCACGAAGAAATTTTGCGAAAGATCGAGACGCTTAACGCTATTACAGACAGCAACCGTATTCTGCGCGAAGAGCGAAACTCGCTTAGTGCTCGCGTCAAGGAGTTGAATGATCGTATCAGTGCGCTGGAGAACGATTTGTTCCCGTTGCAAAGCCAGAACCGCGAACTTTCTACGAAGATTGAGGAGTTGAGCACCGAAAATTCGTCGTTGCGCACGGAAGCTATCAAATGGCGACAACGTGCGAATGTCCTAGTCGAAAAGAGCAACAAGAATCCGGAAGAATTTAAGCGACTGCAAATGGAACGCGAAAATCTAGCTAAAATGCTTACACACGAGAAAGAGATTCTGAAGCAAGCGGCGGATGAGTTAAACGTTGTTAAAGCAGAGAAGTCTCAGCGTGAAACGGAGCTGCTGACGTTGGAGAAACAAATGCAGACATTAAACGAGGAGAAAAAGAAAATGGGTGATGACTTCGCTGCGTTGAAGCAAAACAATACACGCATGTTGCAGGAACTCATGGAGCTCAAAAACAAGATTCTGCAGAAAGAGGAGTCACTGCAGAAGCTTTCGGAGGAACTGGAATCGAAAGACGCGCAACTTCAGGATTCTAAAAACAAGGAAATTCAGATACGTAAGATCGCGAAACGATACAAGGACTCGTACTTGGAGCTTTCAAACAAAACGGCTGCGGCCGCAGAAGGCAGTGCTGGCACAACACAAGATAATATGGAGCTAGGCACAAATAGCACAGGCGAAGGTGTAGGCAACGCCAATAGTGAATTGGAGCAGCAACGCAACACAATAGAGGGTCTGAACAACGTAATACGTTCCATGCAGGAGGAGAGCGAGAAACTTCGTAAAGACTATGATGACCTAAAAGCCGCTGTCGAGATCGACGATCGTACAAAAGCCCTGCTGCGCGACGCAAAAGCTCGAATTGTAAGCTTGACCGAGTCAAAGAACGCAGTCGCGCAAGAACTGGCGAGCACGAAGAGTAAGCTGCAAACCGTGATGCAGTCGTCCGAGAACACGGACTCTACTATCAGCGGCATCAAAAGCCAGTATGAGGAAACACTCTCGCGCTTGGAAAAGGAGTTAATGGAGCAGAATAGCCACAGCAAGGAAGCCATTGCGCGCCTAACGCGAGAAAATGAGTCGCTGCTAATGCGCAACAATCAGCTGAACCGTCAGTTAGGTCTGCAGCAGTCCGCTAAACCGTCGACCAGCTCCGTCGTAATCATCGACAAGGGCTGCATCTCGGAGTCGTCGCCGCGCACAGCAAACGTGAAACCCATGTCGGGTTCTACGACGGTGCAGCAGTCGGCTACGGTAACACCGTGGCGAGGTGGTGAAACTCCGCTAGCCAGCATCCGGCCTATTTCAGTGCAGAACAGTCGGACGGCTGCCATTCTACCGACTAGCCAGCAAACTCCAGCTGGCGGCTCTTCCACATCTTCGAGCACCACAACCGCCTCGACCGGCTGTAGCAATACAGCCCTCGTTCCGCCGCAGCAACAAGTGCACACAACCGGCAGCAGTACCATCGAATCCATGTCGTCGTCGCCCACCTCATCCCACACCGACTACATGCCCTCGACCAGTTCGGCTTCGGTTGCTGTAGCAGCCATTCCACCCATGGGGTCTGCCTCTGCTGCAGAAAGCTCCCAGGAGGCCGAGAGCGTGCAGCAACCGCAACAGAACGAGTCGCAATTGTTAAGTGGTGGCGGACAACAGCAAGTCGTCGCGTTGGTCTCGCCTCGCGTTGAGGGGTCATCGCAGAATGTGCCGTCGCCCAATTTGCAGCTGCAGCAAGACCCTGGCAGCCAACAGCCGAGCACCTCCGGCACCACCAGTTCCAGCTCACACATAGCCGTCAGCAGTCACAGTCGTCACACGCCGTCGAGCAGTAGCGTTACTACAACGCATGCAGGCACATCCGGTGGCCACAAACGGCCACGCGAACTCGAAGGCGACTCTTCAACCAACGTCGAGGAATGTGGCGCGGACAAAACAAACAAGCATCCGAAACGAATGCGAGGTGGCGAAGCGGCTGTGCTGGGCGTTAGCGAATCCGGCATCGATGTAGAGTATCAAGTGCCGACTTCTTCGCAACGCGACCAAGAGGACGACATTGTGGTTGTGGACTCAGAAGAAGAAGAAGACGGTATGATCGAGGCTGATGACGGGCCAACAGACGGGGATGCCGAGCACGAAGCGTATGAAGACTCCTATGAACAGGACCAGGATATGGACGAAAATGAAATCGCCGAGGTGAACGAAAGCAACATGAGGGCCGATGTCGAGGTGGACAACAACGAGGTGGACGTCGACGAATGCATAGAGAATCAGGCCCAGTGCTCTTCTGGCACCGACAATCAGTCGGAATTGATCTACGCCAGTGGCGCTAGTACCAGCCAGGCAGCTGCCGCGGCGATGGCGCACAGCCAGCAAGTAGACAACCATCAGCAGATTCAGGCAATTAGTAGTGGCAGTTACGATCCAAACACCAACACCTTGCCTCCGTCCGGAGCACAGTGGAAACAAGCTGCCGGCTTCGGGCGTCAGCAGAAAGCCACGTTCATGATGATGCAGCAAGGCACAAATGTGAGCGAAAGTGGCGAACAGGATCCAAATGGCAGTCGACTGTCCGATAGGTAATAATCTTGTACTTCAACATAACTGGTGGCTGGTTGGAGAATGCAGTAAACTATGTGCTCACTTGTTTATTTCTGTCATTGTTAATTGAACACAGTTGTGCGGGCATCGTTAGCTCCCCGCAGGGATCAAAATTCGGGTACACCGAGACTACGGTTCATTGTGACGAGAACGAGAGCAAAGTGATTGAAGACGAAGCAACCGACGAGAATGTTGTGACAGGTGAGGAATTCATGGGCGATGATTACTCTCAGAAGAATAATGACGAGGCCACACCTGAAGCATCTAAGAAAAGCAACAGCAGTGGCGCTTTGACCGCTGAAGAGGATAGCGAAAATGTGGAGGAAGAATTTCCAGAAGAAGCCATTGCGGTCGAGGTGGCCGAGAATGCTGATAGCGAGAGTAAGAACTTCCCCGGCTGATGTGCTTTATACGATGTTTGTTTATTATCATATTAATATTCGCCCAGGTCATCACAGTAGCGGAGCAACGCAATCAGAAATACAAGATATTCAGCAAAGTCAGGTCGAAGCAACGTCAGAGGATAACGAAGGCACGGACGGTGTCTCATCTGAAGGGGAGAAACAGGCGGTTGAGGAGATTGAGGTAGGTTTATAGTGACAGGTTTTGTTTTGAACATACATTGATGAATGGGTGAATTGCAGGAGGAGGGACGTGAGGCTGAAGCGACGACTTCACCTTCAATTACTACCAGATCGAAAGCCATAAAAGGTGCAGGCAATGTGCGCAGACCTTCTCGAGGATTTCAACGGGGCGGCAGACCAACTCCTATTGTATGGCAAGGTACGAAGCTTAGTTGGATCAGTAATGTGACTCTGGGAAGATTAATTGTGAATTTGTTTGCAGATTCATCTGGTAATTCGCGCAACGTGCCGCCAAATCAACGCCCTCAAGAGCAACCGGGAAGTCCTATGCGCGGTTTCCCCAATCAGCGTTCTCAACGCGCTCGTCGAATGAGGCGACCGACTGGTGGAAGTTATTCCAATATGCGATATTCGTAGACACTAAGCACTTGAAATATTAGCTATTCGTCTGATGTATTGGTGTACTCCCATAATCGTAATACATGCTCGTACATACATTTCCACAGTAGTCAATTTAAGTATTTCTTGTTTTACGTGCTTTACCTATAATTATACTTTTGATCATATGCTATGCCTTGTTGATCATATGCCATGGCTGGGTATACAGGAGGTGGGGCAGGGGCGCAGCGGTAAAAAGTAAGACATAATTATGGATATTGCAGTATTTACTAAGAAATATCAACCAAGAATCTAGAATTGTAGTGCTCCAGTTCGAATTTGCCAGTTGTAAGTTGAAGTGGGCGGGTGCAGGAGCAATATAGCTTTCAAAATTGATATAACATTTACATCAATAAACAAACGTATTAGCCCTATTCACAATCTTGTAGAAATAGTCTTGCATCGAAGCATTTGCAAAATAGTATAGTATATTTTTACTCTACACTAACAAAGTACACAGAGATGCATTTTCTACACCTTTGTAAATATGCAACACTTGGAGCCCATAGTTTATATTTGCTATGTAACACAAAATTGCAAAACTGACAGCAGTTGGAAGGCAAAGCAATGAAAAGCAAACATGAAAAAGAGAGAAATAATGGAATTAAACGGGATAAATTAAATAAAAAGAGGAGTGAGGAGAACATAGATATAATACTAAATTATATCCAAGGAGCTCCCGAAATACCAAAAACTCTGCGAGTGCTCCTGCTGTAGGTGGCGGCATTCACAATAGCTGTGAATTTCGTGTATTGCAACAAGTTTTGCAAACGAAATTGAAAAAGACTGCTCACAGTTGACGGTAAATGTTTGCTATTGTACAGATTTACAATCCCAAAAGCGCAAGCTTGTGAACAGGGCTTATATAATTCCCCCTGTTTCTTGTGCCGTAGTATATGGGGTTTGCTTGTAGGCTGCATTAAAAGTATTTACAATAAAAAAAAGTACTTCCAGCGTCACAGCGTTTTAACAGCTACACATTTGAAGAGAAAACTCGCAACTTTCTTGTTGTTTTACTAAGAATTCAAAACTTTATTTTTACTTACTTACGGAGCTCAATTTTTACAAAATTATTTGCATAAAAATTTGTAGGTGGCGACTCTGCTTTGCCTCGCTGTCTTTATACCGTAAAAATTAGTTCGTTATTTTGATGAGAATTTTAATTGAAGTTGCAGTGGGGAAAGACCCGGTGCAGTGCTCCGAGCCCTTTCGCGAGTAAATATCTTTTTAAATAACTTCACCGGCAAATTTTAGGGTTGTGGTGAGCTTTAATCTCAACAAGTTTAGTATTTATCTGGACAGATTAAGTTTGCGCTGCACCAATTTTGTAACACTTGAGATTCTGAAGCGGATGCCATACGAAGTAAAAGTCTAATTAGCTCAGATACTAATACTGCAATTAATATACAAACATATCAACATATGTTGATACAAACAATGTATCAACATTCAAATTTCAGGTGTATTTAAAAAATTTGAAACAGGTGTATTTTTATTTTTGATGAAGTATTGTTACATCATTAAAGTCAATTTTTTAGATAATAAGTTTTATAGCTCATGTGCGCTGATGAAACGAAAATAATGGTGACCTTTTTTAATCGGTCAAACGGTCTTTTAAAATATTGAAATTACTTAATACTTCTGACCGAAAGAATGAAGAGCACAAAATAACTTAGTTTTGTCCTAAAAAAAAAAGTTAAAAGATCAGACTTTTTGATAAAAATCATAACAGGTACTGTCCCTGCTATTGCGCCGTATTTGGTAAGAACGCATTCGCAGAATATACAAACCACCATCGTACATAAATACATAGAGATGAAAAAGAACTCATCATAATACAATTTAGCAACTGCCCAACTGATTTGATTTGTCCACAATTAAGACCAAAGACATACTTTTACTGTTTTTTGTATTTGATTTTATGTGGTAAATATAAACGAATGTTGAACATTTACGATCTTGGACGCTCTTTCTTTTCCTTGTACAGTGCGAGTAGCGAGACATTCGCTACTTTTACGACCTTGAAACGAACACCGGGAATATCACCCACAGCGTGGCCTTTACGACCAAAACCAGCCACGAGGACCTCGTCGTTCTCTTCAATGTAGTTCAAGCTACCGTCACGGGGCACGAATGCGGTGATCTTCTTGCCGTTCTTGATCAGCTGCACTCTCACGCACTTACGGATGGCAGAGTTGGGCTGTTTGGCTTCAACACCACTGCGAAAACAAGACAAAACCAATTAATCGAACAAGCAGAGGTGCGTTGAATCTCTAGTTTTAGTGGGCAAACACGTCGAAAAGCGGCCCGCGACTCACAGTATAATCCTGTGATTTGAGAAAATACTCATTAACAAAAACACAAAAATATACTGCGTGCCGCAAGCCCACTTCTGGTGGCTACGCGGAAAACAAATCGGCTGCAACACTTTCGAAGATTTTGGAAACGTACACTTTCTCAAGCACAATGCCCTTAGCATGGGACGCGCCTCCGAAGGGATTGGCCTTCCACCGGGTGCCCAAGTGAGCCTTCTTGTAGTCCTTGTCAGCCCAGCGTTGATCGCGACGATGGTTTACATGCTTCCTGGCAGTACGCAGACCTCTTGGCTTGCCTAAAATATACAAACATACATATATTATAGAAAACATCACAGTCGCGCGGCGCTTAATATACGCGTCCGCCATTACCGCATTTTTTGAGGTTAGAATCGAACAACAAACAATTAACAAAGCAGAACTAGGCGTATATAATACGAAACTCCTACATTAGATATAAACACTTCGGCGTATGACATTGAAAATTTCACATTGAGGCCAGGATTCTGTTGATTATGGCAGATTAAATCGCAACTATAGCGTCTAGAGGCCCTAGAACTTTGCCTTGGCAGCGAAAACTAACTCGGCCTGAATTACCATTGTATTTTCAAGTGTAGCCTCTCACAACGCTTCGTTACTTTAGACGGACATTGTTTTTGCCCAAAACGCATGTTCTGCATAAGTTTTACCTTTTTTAATGGCGAAAAAACATCACTTTTAGTAACTCACCCATGATTCCTAAACTTTCTCAAGCAATGGCGGAAATAAAAGAACGAATCGTCGCTAGTTTTACAACCAGCTGTCAAAATTGAGATAAAGGAAGAAAAGCTGTCAACTGGGTAACATGCTCAAGCAGGGTATGTTTCGAAAGTCACTTGTAAAAACGCAGGGTGACCGTATATTATGCAGTTTTCTAAAAGATGGAAACTGGAAATTAATTAATTTATTTTATTTCATTTATTTATTTATTTAAATTAAGTTGGTTGTATATCAGAAATAATCAAATAACAAATTATAGCATTTCAGTTTTCATATTTGCAAAACTTAATGTACTAGACTAATAGCATGATATTACATTTAACCCTAGAAGGGTATTCATATTTTACATACGTTGTTGGTAATCTTCGTCGAGTCGACGAAGTCGTATTCAATTCCGATTTTTGGAAGTATTAAACTACGTGTACACTGTAGAGAAAAATACGGAGAGCTAGAGAAAAATCTCGCCTAGAGAAGTCTAGACACTCATTAGAGCTCTTCACGAGAGCTCGTCACAGTCTCTACCCGAGATTTTTTAGTCGAGAGATTTCGTGGAAAAAAGAAAATTGGATCTGGTTCTGGCGAGTTGTATGTTTCCCGTTGGGAGAATTTCACTGCTTTCAATTTTTTATCAAAAGCTGGGCAGTCCTGTAACACGATTTCAAATTTAGTGAGGAAATATTTGCACTTGTATTGTATACCCACGCCCATGTGTACAGTATAAGTAATTTATTTTATTATTTAAATGCATATATGTAAGAGAAACAAGCCATATAAACAAAGAGTCTAAATACGTGTGTATTGCCATGGAATTTCCCCTCCTAAGCTGGAAAAATATTCTTTAAAGATATGTTGAACGTATTTTGCTTTTGCGGACGTATTCCCATAGTTCCCTCTGTGAATTGGCGGTATTGACTTCGTTTCGCCAACTACAAAAAAAAACGCATTAAATTTAGAAATCTTTCAAAAATATGTACTATGTATGTAGCAAGAAATCGCAAGGTCACAAAAATGTGTGTCTTTTTTTGCGATTACCGGGCCACTATTTGTAGCAATGCTTTAAAATTTGTGTATGACATTTGCAAAAAATTGGCATACGCCGCTGCATCACTATTTTATAATTCACCAAGTAATAATTCATAATAATTGACTGGTACGACAGCCGAATTGTGCGAATTTGTACAGGGTTGGAAGGGACCTACAGTTTTATGCCGATTCCGAACGGCAGGTTGGGAGCTTTTGCACAGCCAATTTTACTCTCAGAGTAATTTTACTCTCCATTTCCTGCTGAGAGGACAGCCGCCGAAAGAAAAATTGTTGTTTTTCTTTTTTTCGGTGTTAGCAGCAACGGAGTCTTGAACCTGGGTTCGAGCGTCGCATTTGACTCGCGGCCCTACGCACTATCCAGTTGAGCTACGGCGGCTAGTCACCAAGTAGCTTCCGATAAACACCCGAACTTTGCCGTTTCGCGATCCAATTTCGCACCCAACATTCCTGATTACTTTTTTTAAATTCTTCTTCAAATAAACTCTAACCGCAGCTGCTGCTTGCTTCTGGCGCGCACTCATTTTTCCGAATTTCGTTCGCAAGAATTAAAAAATTGTTCATACAATTTTGCTCTAGAGCTCTAGCCGAGAGAAAAAATTGTCGTGTATGTGTATACGTCGAATAGAGTTCATCGTCGTATAGAATTCATCAAACTCTACGTAGAGTCAAATCTCTAGTAGAGATCCTCTATAGTGTAAACACGTTTGATAGACGAGAGTTCGAGAGTAGATAGAGCTCTGGCGAATTTTCTCTACAGTGTACACGCAGCCGCCGTGGCTCAGTTGGTTAGTGCGTTGGACCGCGAGTCGCAGGCAGCAACCTCAGGTTCAAATACTGCCTGTAATAACACCTAAAAAATAACGGGAAAACTCGTTTTCTCTTTCGGTGGCTGTCCTCTCAGCTGGAAATGGCAAACCTCTGAGAGTAAAAATTGCTTATGAAAAAGCTCCCAACCTGCCGTTCGGAACCGGCATTAAACTGTAGGTCCCTTCAACCCGCGTACAAATTCACACGCACAACACGGGTGGTTGCGGGAAGCTAGGCCTTAGTCTCGCGTAAGCGGGCTGTCGTGCCAGTCAATTATTATTATTAATTATGTACACGCAGCTTTAGAAATCGTATAAACTCCAACTTCATTATAAAATTATACTTAGACATTTCTTTGGAAATAATTCGCACCGTATATATTTTTAAAAATTATTTGTGTATTTTTCAGTAATTTGTGTTGAGGTACATTTATTTTTGAGATCGGACTGAGTATCAGAAATTAAAAAAATAATTAAAATTAAAAGAAAGTGAAGAACAACACAATGAAGACAGAAACACAGTTATAATTCATTAAAAAACGAATGAAAAGCAAAAAATCAATAAATATAACTAATTTTTTACAATTCTAATTAATTATTTAACTAACTTACTTGCACACTAACTAACTAATTAATTTAACTAATTAATAATTAATTAATTAACCAATTCCAAAAAATTTTTCAATTAACTCTTAAAGCAGTTGTTGCGACAGATTGCAGTATCTTCCAAAATTAGATAAGGTAGATATTTTTCAATGTTTTCAATGCAATGCATGGCTTTGGATTTCGACGCATTGTTTTGCTTTGCCCATAATGAAATCGAGTGAAGATCTTTATTAATTGTATGTGTAAATTCCTCAGCGTGACCAATTGGACGTGAAAGATAGATGTGGTCATCATCAGCATACAAATAGATTGATACATTTTTTCAGCAGTATGTTATATCATTGACAACCCTGTGACACCTTAGAGTAAAGTCTCCTCAGCTCAGAACTTGTATTTCTAGTAACAACTTCTTGCCAAAGATCAGCAAGGTAGCTCTCAAACAATTTAATCGAACTGCCAAAGAATCCGAAATATTTCTTGAGTTTCTGCATGAGAATACTATAGTCCACTGGATTAAAGGCCCTACAGAAATCCAAAAGTGTTAAAATGGTTATTTTACCTCTATCAAATGCTGGAGGTGGAAATAGACGGAGAGCAACTGAGAATTTTGCGGGGCCGGCCGATGTCGGAGACACTCTCGATACCGCCGCAGGTTTCCCACGATTTCCTCTTTGCCCTCCTGACCTCTTTTTTGACGGCTTTGAGGTCGGATCTGTACGCGTCTCAGGTATTATTCCTCTTGGCTGCGTTGAAGGAGCGTTTACATGCACGCCGCAATCTATCGATTTCGGCGTTCCACCAAGGTGGTTTGGGCTTGGCCCGGTAAGTCCTAGGCCTACAAGCAGCAGACGAAGCAATGTTAAGAGAATCTGTTAAAGTGGCCACCGCGGTCTCGATGTCACCTGGAAACAGGAGCCGCGGAGGAGAAGGGTATAAAATAGATGCTAGTGACGAGCGGAAAGCCTCCCAGTTCGACTTACGTTTATTGCGGAAGGGGGTCTTGCCGGTGTGCTCAGGTCCAAACGGAAACTGATGTACCGGTGATCAGAGAAGGAACACTCCTCCAGGACTCGCCAGTCCCTGACCAGGTATCCAGAGAGAACGTTGGTCAGGATGACGTCCAGGAATGTCGGTTCCCTCCCTCTGTTAGCGATTCCTAGGTTAGTTTCCAATATAAATTGCAAAAGCGACTCTCCTCGTTCGTTGAGGTCGCTGCTGCCCCAGGCGTCGTGATGGGCGTTGCCCGTTCGCTGGCTGCTACAACTAACTCAATCAGTGGCCCGTAAGGAGGTGTAGGCCCGTAATCGTGTGCCATGTAGCTGGATACAATCCAGGAGACCCGGGACTGTACCTCAGCTGCAATGGCCAGGCAGTCCCTGTCGCAATACCTAGGGAGGAGAGGGGCGTTAATAGAGTCTCTTGTGAGGGTGCAGGCCCTGATTTTACCTAGGCTGCGGTGGGATACAGTTCTGTACCCGTTGATGCTAAGCCCCCGAACCCGATCCTCGAGGACCCATGGCTCTTGGACCAGCACGATGTCCTCCCTGCTAGATGACAGGCGGAGGAGAAGGGCAGCCGAAGCCGCCTTAGAGTGGTGGAGATTAATTTGAAGTATCCCCACAATCTCTAGGGGCGTCGACCCCCGTGATGTCGCCGTCCTCCTTCCCGACGAAGATATCGTCCAGGTCAGACAGCGAGATGTTGTCGTCATCGGGATCATCCTCAGCCCTCAATTCCAGACCTTCGAAGAAGTCGCCTATCATCTCCGAAGTGGAGACGACGCTGTCGGCGCAATCCTCGGAGGCGTTGTCCCGGACGGAGGGAGCCACGGAAGACCCCGGGGTCCTGCGGTTTAGGAGAGGATTGGTCACCACGGTACACCCGTAGTGTGACCGAGTCGAAGCCGTAGCTAACAACACCTCCGCAAGAGGCTGAAGGGATTCCTTGCTGAGAATGATCAAGGCCTCCCTTAAAAAGCCTCGAGGTTCGCTGACCTTGGCCACCCTTCAGTTGTGGGTGGGGAGCTCTGGATTACAAATCCGGAGGTAGTGCAGGATGGCTGCTGGGTCCGATGGTTCAGCCGGAACCCAGATCTTGGAGCCCGGGGTACCACGCGTTGATTGGCCACACTTCGCCCAGCTTTCCGGCAGCCATGCGGAACAGGTCCGCGGAGCGCTGGTCGGAGCAAGCCATAAGCTTGACGTGGCCTTGGTACCAGCCTTAGTCCCTACACTTAGGAGGTGGGCCTGGGTTTGCTGCCAGGACCTCATCATAGACGAACAGTAGGGCCGACCTGACTGTCCGCCAGTTCTCCGTCGAGATCACTCCGTCCGCGTTGATAGCGTCAACGACAGCCCACACCAGGGACTCCTTGGTGATCTCGCTGAAGGTCCGACCAAACATCGGAGTTTAGACCGCCAGCTTCGGCATCTTGCTCGCTTGAGACACCTGCGCAGGCTGTTTCTGCTCCCGCGACTTCTGTCGCTTGGAGGCAAACTGAAGAGCCTGAGGTGAGGTGTTCTTAGTATGGATGCTTTTCCCTTTGTCCAATCTTTGGAGGACCTTGAAGGCTGTTCTTCTGGTCCTGTAAGCCCGTGTGGAGGGGCGACATTGGAGCCAGCGCCTGAAGGAGGGGTGGCGCTACGAGAGGCTACAGGGACGGGCTGAGCTGGTTTATTTACCAAAGGTCTGCCGCCCTGAGAAAGGGCGGGCTTTTGGAGCAGGACGCAGCCGCTCGGCGGGTTTTGCCTGGTGGCGATCGCGCTGTCCGAAGAAGGGGAGCTCTTGCTGCCAACCTGCTGCTGCCTTGCTATTGGAGCCCTGGCTGCGGTAGATGGGTTCCGTTCCCCATGCGGGTTAAGCGGGCGTGTCCCCTGCAGGATAGGCGAGCGCGCCCCTTGCGGGTTAGGCGCAATTCGTAAGGGCTTTGACTGATTCATGGCTATTGCGTCCCCACTCGTAGCCGCTATCGCCGTCCGATGCGTAGTCACTGTAGGATCCCATGGTTATCTTTGCAAGCAGTGAGGCCATGCGAAGGGTTGGCAGCCGCCCTTATCAGAGCCGGATCCAGTGCATGTCAGGAGTAAACTCGACTGACGCCTACGCCACCAACTTAACGGTGACGGTCATTGAACGTACCACGAGGCCTGCCAAGGTTATAAAGGGACAGAGGCAGCCGTGGCATTAGCCTGGAAGCCATTTCTACTGGGTGTCACGTCAGTGTACTCAGGTAACAGAATACCACGACCACCGGCCCAAAGCAAACGATATCCAGTTAGAGGTTGAGAGAAGTCCGGAGACAAGTCAAGGATCATGCCAATCGATACCAATATCGAGGTGGGGGGGAGGGTCGTGAGTTAGAAAGTTTATTAATTTTTTTACTTTTTAATAACAATAAAAAAAATTTAAGTATATAGTTTTTAAATTGAAAACTTGTTTTTACTGAAAACCAACAAACCAAATATTATATTCATATAATAATAAATAAAAAACAATAAAATTCAACAGAAGTGGTGTCAACAGTTTTGACGCATATACGCAAAAATCAATTGATATTATCCTTAATAATCTGGGTGGCCTCCGCGCGCCTTTATAATGACTTTTATTCGATTCAGCATGCTTTGTACTTGATTGTCAAGTATTTTTGGGGGTATTTCCACCCACGCTGATGAAGTTTTTTCCCATAATTCGTCAATATCCTTTGGTGAGTCTTTTTGGGCATACACTTTTCTCTTAAGGCAAACCACAAATGTGCTATGGGATTTAAGTCCAGCCATTGGGGTGGCCAATCTAAAATTGTTATGCCGTTGTCGGCTATCCACTCTATGGAGGCTCTGGCTGTATGTTTTGGATCGTTGTCCTGCAGAAAAGTATCTTCGTGACCCAGCTCTATATGAAAGATATCTAAACTTGGTAGTTAGGAATCCTCTTAAATCGTAATAAAGTCACTTGCCGTCATTCTGCTTTTGATACGGCGCAAAATTCACACATCACTTCCATGGAAACAACCCCATGCTATAAGAGAACCACTTCCAAACTTTAAAGTTTGTTCTATATTGCGGTTTTGGACTCCAACTTGCTTGTCTATCCAAGTGTAACGTTTACTATCAGACTCCAAACGATTAATTTTTGTATCATCCGACCAAGTCACTTTTCGTCAGTCATCAACGGACCACTTTGCGTACTTCTTAGCAAATGTCAACCTGAGCTTGCGATGACGACCAGTCAACAATGGTTTTTTTGTTTTGATCTTGGCTACAAATCCGTTTTCGTTTAATGTCCTTTGGACGGCTCTAGTGCTGACTTGTATACTTTAATCGGCTTGTAGTACTTTTGCGATTTCTGCAGCAGTGTTAGTGGCACCAGTTAAAATCAATCTGTGAACAACGCGCTTAACCGCCGGAGACAACTTTTTCTTGCGGCAATTTTTGCTCGATTACGAGGGTGGCCTTTTATATTTCGGGATTAGAGAAGAAAAACAAATATTAATCATCGAAAATCACTTTATTGTTTTTCAAAATATTCCCCATGAAGATCTATACACTTTTGCATGCGTTTGAACCAATTGTCGAAGCACTTTTGCCACTCTGATTGAGTTATCTCCAAAACATGCATTCTGAATGCAGCAACCGCTTCTTCAGGTGTCGAAAAACGTTGACCTCTCAGTTTGTTTTTATGTACGGGAATAAAAAGAAGTCATTCGGTGCCAAGTCAGGACTATACGGCGGATGACTCATCAAATCGATGTTTTGGGTGCATAAAAATTCAGTTGTTTGAGCCGATGTGTGAGAGCTCGCATTATCGTGGTGAAGAGTGATCCGTCTTCGGCGGTTGGTTTTCCTGATTTCTTGGAAGACAACTAGCAAACAAATGGTTGTGTACTACTCAGAATTGACTGTTCTGCGTTGTTCTAGTGGTACGGTTGCGATATGTCCAGTTTTTCCGAAAAAACAGGCGACCATTTGCTTGGAAGTGCTTCGTGCGCGAACAACTTTTGTTGGATTTGGCTCATCTTGAAACACCCATACAGTCGACTGCTGTTTACTTTCGGGCTCATACGCGTAAATCCACGATTCATCACCTGTCACGATGTCATAGACGTGTTTCGAAGCAACGCGATCGTATTTTTTGAGCATTTCTGTCGACCAATCGACACGAGTCTTTTTTTGAGAAGTTGACAAATTGTGTAGGATCCAACGCGAACAAATTGATTTTACAGTCAAATGTTCATGCAATATTGAATGTATGCTGGTCCCACTAATGCCTAAAGTTGTCTCAATCTCACGATAGATCACATGACGATCTTGCAATATCAGTTCGCGCACAGCATCAATGGTTTTCGGAACAACAACTGATTTTGGACGACCTTCACGAAATTCGTCTTGGAGTGAACTACGACCACGATTGAATGCACCATACCATCGATAAACACTGGTCCTTGATGGAGCTTCATCACCAAAAATTAAATTAGGTTCATCTATGCACGTCGAAAGTTGTAAAAAATAATCGCACGAAAATGTTCACGATTTAATTCCATTTTTGGGATGAGATGAATTTTTCAACTCACTGTAAATAATATAAATAGCGCTCGTATGTCAAAATGTTCTGACCTCAAAAATGTCCAACTTTACGATACAGCTGTCAGTTTCCAGATTGCACCACCAGAGTTGCCAAATCCCGAAACATAAAAGGCAACCCTCGTATTAGTTATATTATAGCAGTCTTTGATTTGTTTAATTACACCGATTGATATTTTGTGTTTTTGAGCTATTTTCCGATAGGACAAACATACTTTCAATGTCTTCTGCCACAATTTTCTTTAAATTTTGCACAAAATTTTCGACCCATTTCGAATCAGCAAATTTAATTAGAAGTTTTGTATTTTGACAAGTTTTTTGGAGTATAATGTTTTATATTAATTACTAGCTGACCTGGCGAACTTCATATCGCATGACATTTGTTGTTTTTTATAATGAAATACGCGAGATGGCGAATCTATGGCGATGCAAATTGACGAAGAAACCCAACTAATGAAAGAGGAGGAGCTACTGATCAACACCTCTGTTACCCTAGGAAAAACTTGCACATTTGACCCTTCGGGTCATAAAATGACCCCGATTTATTTCTTAGTATTTTGTACACAAAAGATTGGACAATGTGATTTTAACAATTAGTTATTACTTTTATTATTGATAAGCGGTTATTTTGCCTTACTGGAGTCAAATATGGTCAACATGCAGACCATGTCCAGGTTCTTGATTTTCTTCTCGGGCACTTTAATTCTTGCGATTTCTTCAGAAGTTAAAACTATATCGCAACTAATTTTTGGACAATTATATTATACATAACAAATAATAATCATTAATCGCTAATCGCCCTAAAATAAATGATTTCGTAAGAAAACCTGTTCCCGTGGCCCACAAAAAATTACTCAGTTTAGAAGTTTAATTTATAAAAGTAAGCCAAAATATTTAAGTTATACTAGATATTGACACCAATGAACCAATCAAGTTTTTATTATTTCCCGATTCCCGAAGTGAAAAAAGTGAAAACACGTGTCAAATTATTCCTAACTAAGAGTACTTCCATCAAGTTCAAAGACAACCGGCCCATTAATTCATGTTTTTTCACAATTTATCCACACAAACTTTTAACCCGTCTCTGACCCCGTCCGATTTTGATATTCGGAAATTGTCGAATTATTTTTAATTTAGAGTATTTTCAGGAAGTTCGAAATCAATATGTTTATTAAATCACGTTTCTTCATACAACACTTTAACCCATGTTTTGCCTTTTTAGACCCCGAATTTCAAAAAGTACCTTCTTGGCGAAGGTTAATTCTTCAAGATGTACCTACAGTCCAAAATTCATGTTTGTAGCTTCAGCGGTTTGGGCTGGGCGATGATAAATCAACCAATCAATCAGTCAGTCAGGATAAACAATCTATGTATAAAAAATGAAGTTACACCGGAATTTAAAAAGTGCCACGCCCCTTGTCCAACGCCCATTAAATTTACCGGTGGAACGACACGTCTACGCCATGACGTTGTACAAAAAAGCAATGCTGTGCGACTTATAATTCCGAAGATACTCCATGTTAAAGAATTGAGTTATATGGGCGATGCCACGCCCCCTTGTCCAAAATCTACCTTATTCCCCCTGCCGAAGGACACGACCAAATCGTTAGTTTTTGCCGATTGTCATTGATGTGAACGCTCTAGTTCCAAAGTTATACCGCAGTTTAAAAAGTGCTTCGCCATTTTTCCAACGCCCATACAATACTACCGGTGGAATGGCACGTCTACGCCATGACGCTGTACCAAATTTCATTGCTGTACTACTTATAATTCTGAAGATATTCCATATTAAAAAGTTGGGTTATATGGGCGTTGCCAGGCCCCACAGTGTCGCGAGTCCATAGTAGCGAGGGACAAAAATAGAAGGAACAGTCGTACGACAATAAAATTTTGTAGGTATGATTTTGTTATAAAAAGAAGTTAATACGCCAAAAATTACTTCAATCGCCCCACGGACACGCCCACCTCCCATACAAACTAAATACTAAGTTGACAGTATCTCAGAAACTATAAAAGATATATTGATGAAATTTGGTACAGCAACTCATATCGTCAATAAAAAGATATGTATATACCAAAAATGGTTTCGATCAATCTACAAATACGTTTGTAATAAAAAGAGGAAATATTAAAAAGCTACAAATATCTGTGCATACTTTTGCGCACCTAAGTAATTTCAAGCCCAAATAGAAAATAATAATACCTTTTCTTAAATTCAGTAAAGCATATATTTTCATTGAAAATTACAATTCGTTAATCTGTACTGCTACGACAATCGGTTTCCGATGATAAATTATTCAAATTAAACCCTCTACATCTCTTTTGACAAAATTTTAAATTAATTTTTTTTTAAATTGCATTATATCAGAGTTCGGTTTTCATGTTTACCTTTAATTTTCCTATTAACTGATATAATTGGTTCTGCAGGCATTAACAAAATTTGCTTCTTTTCGAAATTTGATGGCAAGCCCCCAGTATTACCGAAGCCTTCCATCGAATTTACCTTTTTTTTTGTAATTTTTCAAAATCAAGTGGTGTTTGCATATTATTACAAAAAAAAATGTATAGCTCAAGCGAAGCGCAGCAGTTGGTTGGTTGGTTAGAGTGGTGATGCCCCAGGCATCCAATTAGCGGAGATACGCCGTTTTGAGACCACTATCTTGATTCAACCTAGGTAGATGGTTGTTGCACTCCCGATAACTTATCCGCTACAGCCATTTCGAGAGGTTTAGGAAGGCAAGAAGTGAGCTTACCTTGTAGTCTTTAATTTCGTCAACGTTCGTAAAGCGCAGTAGTGGTCGCTATGTTTTCCTGCCAACCATGCTGAAAAAAGGTCCCTATTTTTGATTGCATACGTCACTGAAAATGTTGAATTTCTAAAAAACGTGCAAATTTGTGCAGCTAAAGTCCATGGTTTCTATTAATACATTCTTTCAGCTATATCACACTGTAAAATCTCAAAGTAGTAAGAAGTGGTTTTTTTTAAAAGCTTATCTAAAGTTTGATGACACTGCACTTTTATTTCTACGAATTGACGTTTCTTCAAGTAGCGGTACAAGGAATATGGAAAGCAAAATAAAAGAGATAAAGCTTCCCCAGAGTTGCAAAAATAGTATATTTATAGAATGTTTTTACTTAACATAAGGTTCCATGGGAAATTTTTCAATAAAAGTCCTCGAACTTATGTACATTCAACAAATTTCAATAATTTCTACCCAAGTCACCAACCTTCACAAAGGGCAAGTTTGGTGGCCTGCCATCGGTATATAAATTGATATTTTTTTAATCCGTTTTCACATTTTATTAAATTGAGGTATTTACTTCAGTACTACAAACTTACTTTTCTACATTTACGACATTCATTTTTTTGATTTTTGTCCCTACTCGCGACACTGTGCGCCCCCTTGTCCAAAATCCACCCTATTTCCTCTGCCGAAGAACACGACCAAATCGTTAGTTTGTACCGAGTGTCATTGATGTGAACGCTATAGTTCCACCGGAATTTAAAAGGTTCCACGCCCCTTGTCCAACGCCCATTAAATTCAACCGGATGAACGACACGTCTACGTCATGACGCTGTATCAAATTTCAATGCTGTCCGACTTATAATTCCGAAGATACTCCATATTAAAAATTTAGGTTGTATGGGAGGTGCCACGCCCACCTGCCGCTCAAACATGTTATATCGCTATAAACCACCGTATTGACATCTACTATCATACACAAAAAAAATTTTGCCGAAAGAATGAACCGTTTTCGCGAACACTGGCTACACACAAAATTTTAAGTTTTTTTATATATATAGATAAGATTAATTAACATTATTCGGTTTCCCGAAGAACAAAATGAATATATTCGGCTGACCCAGATTGTGCCCTATCGGTTCCTTTCACTGAGTATCTTCTTCTTTGGTGAAGGTACTGCTGAGGATAACTCACACGACTCTATTATTGGCTTCCTTTCTTTTCACAAAATCAGAAGCCCAGGAAGTAACTTTTCCGATTCTTTGTAGAATAAACGGCGTTACGTTATCATTCCGGGGATGAATTTCACAACACATATGCAATGGTGCCGCAAGGAATAATAGAGCTGCGAACTGCAGCAACGAGTAAATTGTTTGTTTGTCGCGGACACGAATATGTTCTAGAAATTTGATCTAGCTTGTTCACACTCCTTTTGGAAATTGTTTAGAAATTTATTACTTGCTAGAAATCGTACTATAGGTACTATTTATATTGAAAGCTTCAATCAATATTTCATACCAGCAAACATAAAGTTTTCGTACTATTGGGTTACAATCCCTTGAACCTTAAAAGCTCTGTTACTGCTCATTGAGATGTGTGGACGAAGCTACGCCCTTTATTAAATGCCGTTTTCCTCTTCTCCCCTTTTCCCTTTAGAAAAACATGACCCAATAGTTAGTTCGATCTGAGTGTCATTGATGTGCGACTTATAGTTCCGAAGTTATATACAAAATTTGGATTGTTAAAAGAGTGTCACGCCCATTATTAAACGCCCATGAAATATTTCCAGTGGAACAGTGTCTACATGGGGACACTGTACGAAATTGCAATGCTGTGCGACTCATAATTTCGATCTTACTTCATAGTAGAAAGGGTTGTGCAAAACAAAGCAAAAATGCCAGGAACATTTATCTAAGAGACTTTGAAACCAAATCTAATAAAATTCACATCGCATCGACCAACTTGCGTTCAATACTATGGGTCATAAAATGACCCTAAGGTCAAATTTGAATAGTTGCGCATTTGCACGTAAACCAGTGTTGCAAATAAGATGAAATTTAGCGGGTATTCAAATGGCATAAAATTAGTCACTGAGTCCAAAGGAAAACAATTCTTCACCAGAAATAAGAAAGTTACGGCACTTTTACGGCACTGTACGAAATTGCAATGCTGTGCGACTCATAATTTCGATCTTACTTCATAGTAGAAAGGGTTGTACAAAACAAAGCAAAAATGCCAGGAACATTTATCTAAGAGACTTTGAAACCAAATCTAATAAAATTCACATCGCATCGACCAACTTGCGTTCAGTACTATGGGTCATAAAATGACCCTAAGGTCAAATTTGAATAGTTGCGCATTTGCACGTAAACCAGTGTTGCAAATAAGATGAAATTTAGCGGGTATTCAAATGGCATAAAATTAGTCACTGAGTCCAAAGGAAAACAATTCTTCACCAGAAATAAGAAAGTTACGGCACTTTAAAGTTATCATCAAAAATGACCCCAAGGTAACAGAAGTGTTAACGCAATCGAGGCCCACAAATCAGCAATGTTGCTGCTAAGTTTCAGTAAATAAATGGACTGCGCTTGAACCAGATTTAAATTATATGGGCGGTGCCACGCCCCCTTATTCAATACCCTCATCATTCCCTCTGTCGAAAGATATGAATAAATGGTAAGTTCGTACTAAGTTTCATTGCTGTGCAACTTATAGTTCAGCGGAATATTTGGGTCACAAACAATTCGCCACGCCCCTTGTTCAACGCCCACCAAATCTTACCAGTAGAATGACTCGTCTATGGGACGACGGGGTACTAAATTACAGTGTTGTACGACTTACAATTTCGAAGATATTCTATATGAGGATTTGATTGTATGGGTGGTGCCACGCCCCTTGTTCAATAGCCTCAGCATTCCCTCTGTCGAAAGATATGAATAAATGGTAAGTTCGTACTAAGTTTCATTGCTGTGCAACTTATAGTTCAGCGGAATATTTAGGTCACAAACAATGCACCACGCCCCTTGTCCAACGCCCATCAAATCGTGCGAGTAGAATTACTCATCTATGGGACGACGGGGTACTAAGTTTCAGTGTTGTACGACTTACAATTTCAAAGATATTCTATATTAACGATTTGGCATGTATGGGGACTGCCACGCCCCTTGTTCAATAGCCTCAGCATTCCCTCTGTCGAAAGATATGAATAAATGGTAAGTTCGTACTAAGTTTCACTGCTGAGCGACTTATAATTCAGCGGAATATTTGGGTCACAGTAAATGTGCCACGCCCCTTTTCCAACGCCCATAAAATCTTACCGCTATACTAATTTTCAATGCTGCGCACCTCGCTGAGTGAAAGAAGCTGAAAGAAAACCCCATGAAAATCCGTCGTTCCGTTTGAGCGTGAATCGCTTACACACATACAGCCACTTTCTTTTATACTATATATAGATTTTCTTAATACACCGCCACGGTTCCGAATAGGACTAATAGCGATTGTTGAGATAAATGCTCTAATACGTAGCTGTGACCGAAACGTGCCTGCAATTAATAGCAGATATAGCTTCACAGCACGTGAAGAGCAGATTTAGGAATTTGGCGTTTGCGAGAACGCGTCTCCGTTTCTTGGGACAGCACTTCTTCAGCTACATAGTGGACTTTGAGAAGAAGCTCATTATTGACGGGGAATAGTGCACTGCGACCTAAAAGATCTATTGTGCCTCCTTCATGGACCTACAGTTCGTGTGTAAATCCAGTATCCGAGAGAAATTTTAGTATATTACCTGGACCCCTGGAAACCCAGGGGTCTAAGTATCGCTTCATTGATTTTGTATCTTTTTATTATTTAAAATACTGATACCCAAATAAATTAGAATTTTTGTACTTCATTAGAATTGCAGCTTCCGCCTTTTTTTCAAAGTTTTTGAGCCTAGCACTCATCTAGTCGGCATGGGATGAAATCAATTAAAAATTTAAAAAATACTGCAATCTACGACATAATATGAAGAATTTATGCCTTGTCGAAGCTGATGTTAGTTCATACAATTTATGTCTTCCAATCCCGATAAATATGTAATCAGAATATGGAAGTGCGATGGTGCTAATACCTCCTGAAATGCCATACACATGCAAATACGTTAATCAAGGAGCTTTGGGTCCTGCGAAAAAGTTGTTGAAAAACTGTTTGAGACTTACAAACACAAATGTAATAATGACCAGCTAGTTCACCAGTAAGGAATTAGCCGATAGTTTATTGAACGCGGGGTTCGTACACTCAGAAAAAACAAAATTTGTATGATGGGTACATCAAAAAACGCAAACCTAATGAATGGCCTCTAGCTTTCTTTATACATTTGATTGATGCTGCTGGCATTTCGACATATGTCATATGGCTAAAAACACGTCTTTACTGGAATGAGGGTATATATAGCAAAAGATAGTTGTTTTTGCGATAACTGGGGATTTTTTTTGTATAGCCACGAATATCTGAGAGCGATAACTCAGACAACAATAGATGCTATATTACTGTAAAAGGTCAGTTCGCAGGTGCCAAATTCTGGTACACGCAAACAATGTCGGTGTCATATTTGTCCACCACACATCTCCAAAACGCAGGAACATGTTTACAATAAGTTAAAAAAATCTCCATTCCACTTCTACCCAAATTTGACAAAGATGTGAATATCTGGATTAATTAATTATACTTTTACAGTAGCAATTGTTTACCAGAGGACCCTGTATTCACAAGTTCTTTACTAGAATTATATAACTTAAATAAAATCGTCTTTAAGTAGTAATTGGACGATTGGTGTGAAAAATTCTGTTGCACGGTGTTATCTCGTGTTTCCTGGTTAGGACGGATAGAGCTCTTTTTCCCAAGCCACAAAAAGGTTCTGGGCCGACGAAGGGGGTAGAAGCTTGTCGGCCATTTCATTCCCTTCAATACCAGCGTGACCCGGAACCCAGAGGACCCATACCTGATTGTGGAGGCCAAGGCACTCCGTAACCAGTTTCGAGAATACCTGGTATGATCTTGGTGCCTTGATTGCCGCTGGCTGTCAGAGAGGATCGCAATATTCCGGTTCCGGTATTTCCTAGCTAGATTGAAGTAAGCACAACTGTCAATGGCGTATATCCCCACCCGGAAGATAGTAGTGTGCATGCCCGTTGGTTCCGAGTATCTCCTCCTCGGCCCATAGACACCGATCCCGGCACCTTCCTCCGTTACCATGGTATCATGTGCTCATCTATCAGATATGTTTCTAATATACCTGCCCAGGCCTTCTTATTACTAAATTCAGTTTTGAATCTTTTGATGAAACTGTACAATGTTGCAATCTCGGGATACTCGTTCACAAGAATATCAATCTTCTTGCGACTTAAAAACCCTCAGCCTCGATATTAACATCAGTCATCCGCAGGATAGCCCTCTTCGCCTGGGTTTGTGTATGTAAGTGAAGAGGTGTGATTTCAAGAAGAACTTCCATGGATGCTGTTGGACACGTTCTCATAGCCCCTGTTATGCATACGCATGAAAGTCTTTAAAGCTTACTGATCACCTTAATAGTGGTTAGTTGACTGGTTTTGTTTACCCAGACAGCTGATCCATACGTTATCATGGGTCTCATGATCGCCGTATATATCCATCTCAGTATTGCTGGTGTACAGCCCCAGCTTTTACCTGCTATGGATCTACAGGTCATGAAAACCCTGGTAGCCTTCCTTATAATTTCTTCAATGTGTCTCTTCCATAGCAGTATTTGATCTAGTATAACACTTAGATACTTCACCTCCTTCTGGAATTCGATTCATGTCCCATCCAAACAGATTGGACGGGTACTATTGTGGTTTTGGCCGGATTAATATTCTGCCCTACCTTTACGCACCGTTTCTTGATTAACTTTAATCCTACGGTTATTCTATCCCGCATAATGTGGATACGTTTTCTAAATAAGGAACCCATTTTTGAGGCCAAAATTCATTAAAACATAGTTTTTGGTGGCGCGTACGCAAACTTTTTTTGACTAGTGTATATGCTGTCTACACGCAGGGACTCGCAGTGACTAGGGCCTAATATCGCGGTCGATAGGTATACTTTTGAAGTTGTCAAGGAATTTGTCTACCTTGGCAGCGCCATAAATTGCAGCCATGATGTCAGCCTGAAAATAAGGCGAAAGATGTCTCATGCCAATAGGTCCTGCTTACTACGGTTTTACTATGTCATTAAGTAGAAAAGATCTCGAGAGAGAGGAAGGTGTTTAAAAAATCTTCGGCCCTGTTCGTATAGGGTCGACTATCGTATACGAACGAACAAAGAGCTATATAAACAGATGGGCGTGGCATTGCGAATCAACTTCCACCGGCTACACTGTCTTGGCCAGTCTCCCGTATATACGAAGAACATTCATACATTTCCTTTTATGGAAATCTTCTGTTACTGCTAAGAATATTGTAAAACATAGTATATTAATTAATATATAATTGCTTACGCAACCAAAGCCGGCTGAAAAAATTGTGCCACTAACTGTTCGCTTTGGTTCTATCCAATTATCACCTTTTGTTTAAATTAATTAAATATTAACCAAATCATGCTTATCATTTTTGCGGTGTGATCAAATGTCTTGAGCAATTTGAAAGTGTCGAAGAAAAACGCTTTCTTAAGCTGCAAATGATGGTTGCATGAGACTATTTGAATAGGCAATACGTAGCTAATTTCATTTACTACAGTGTTAGGTAGGTAAGGCCAACCTTCCTGAATAAAATACAGAGTGACTTGATGTAACCAGCCTCACTTCTTAGCCCAACAAAACGCAAAAGCATTTGATAAGCCTATCGCCTTATATTATAGAAATATGTATGTGCATGACCATTGTTTGTGATTATAGCGGATATCACAGGTTGGTGTTTTGAGTGAGTGTGACCAGTCGCATATAGCCCATTTTCCCCTCAATAAAACACAAAAATATTTAATATTCATATCTTGATAACTTTTATTTCTTTTAGCAAATTTAGTATTACGCGCGTTTTAAAGTAAAAAGCACCTTTGAAATACTTCTGAGTGCATTGGAAATGTACACTTTTCCCGATATTCAGTCAAAATTTCACGATATTTGGTTCACTGGAAAAAAGTTATTGCGTCTGAAGTGAAAGTATGTTTGTGTTGACGATACAAGAATGAGCATTGAACAAAGAACCAATATTAAGTTAAACTTGCTAAAACTTTAACCGAAACATTTCAATTGATCAAGTAAATGGTGATGTTTTTTTTTCCCGTGGCAGAGTTCATGAGTTGTATAGGCGATATTTAAAAACAGTCTGAGTCTGAGGAGGATTCGCACTAGACAACGCAACTCTAACACGATTTTTTACATTCCACTTCATTCTTCCATTTATTGTACTAGCTATAACCCTAATTCACCTTCTATTTCTTCAACAGGGTCTCACAACAGGGTCTTAACAATAGGAGTAAATTCGAACTTAGATAAAATCCCACTCCATCCGTACTTCACCTATAAGGATATCGTATGATTTATGGTTATAATCGTAGCTCTAATTATATTAATTCTAATCTACTAGGAGACCCAGATAATTTCATCAAGAACATAAGTGTTGGTCAACTAAAATCCGCGATCACCCTAGATTCCATCAAAACTGTGCATGAATTGATAAAAAATCAGCCAAAATCTTTATAAAAGTTCTTGAAATTGAATCTATGCCTCTCAATAACATAAATTTATCGTATTTTTTACTGAACATTCGAAACTATCGAAACGTGTGTACAGAGTTTGTTGTGCACAAGTTAACTGACGCCGTCTCTTCGTTCGATTGTGACTGAATTTTTGACTAAAAATCCGGCATTTCCGGATGAAAAGAAAGCATCTTGCGGAAGCTTATACAGACATCCCGAAGGATATCCCGGCCCTTAGCTACGTCCCTCGTAGTAGGAGTAACAGATGTACCCATGACTAACCTTACATAATTTATGCGTGCCCCAGTATAACAAAAAAATCATTTAGTAACCATATTACTTTACCCAAAATATCATAGTCGAGTTTCATTAGTAACGGGCATTGCACATGAGCATGGGGTGCCAATCTCAGTCATATTATATAACTAATTTTTATCACTACACTAATGACAGATACGCGTATTCGAAATTTCGTATAGCTCATGCTTATCCTATTGAAACGCTTAGTCGTTTGATACCCATATCGTCTTACAAATGCACACCTTAGCTGATTTTTGTCATTATGGTGGTCGTGGCAAAAAGGCGTCTCAGGTAGATGTGGTCAATCTTATGTAGTCTATGTTTACCTCAATGAAACAAATTGATTTGCAGACAAGTACTGTAGCTTCTATTTGATGAGTGAACCAGAAAAATTTTAGAATGTTTACGCATCCAGCATACGAAAATGCCAAGAGTTAGGAGCCTGGTATTTGCGAGTGAAAGTATCTATAAATATTGCAGTTTCTTGCTATATTAGTCAATTGCATCTTGGATCTACTTTAGTCAACATGTCCAGCCCACTAAAGTGCTCCCGCAAATTAATACTGGACATTTACTTGACTGATAAATCGAAGTCTAGACTAAGCATTGCAAGGGAAAGCAAAACGAGCGTAGCGACGGTTTATCTATATATATAAAAATGAAACGTGGTTCGTTCGGCCGCTTAAAACTCGAAAACGACTGGACCAACTTGAATACTTCCTTCGGCGAGTTTGTTCAAAATGTTTACATGAAGGTTTATAAAAAAAGAAAAGTCGGGAAAACGGGGCGTGGCACCACAAGAATACATTTTTAGACAATAACTTTGGAACCATAAGTCACACATCAATTCAATTTGGTGCAAACTTAGTATTTAATCATGTCCTTCAATAGAGGGAATAAGGTGGGTATTGAACAAAGGGGTGTGGCACCGCCCATACAACTCAAATCTTCTAAATGGAATAGCTTCGGAATTGTAAGTCGCACAATATTGAAATTTGGTGTACCGTCGTTTCATAGATGTGTCATTCTACTGTTAAAATTTTATGGGCGTTGAACAAGGGGCGTGGCACATTTTTTATGACACAACATTTCAGCAGAACTGTAAGTCGCACATCAATGAAACTTGGTACGAACCTACCATTTAGTCATATCTTTCGACAGAGCGAATGGGGCGGGTATTTAACAAGAGGGCGTGGCTCCGCCCATAAAACTCAAATCTTTTGTATGGAATAGCTTTGGAATTGTAAGTCGCACAGCATTGAAATTTGGTTTGACATCCTCCCATAGAAGTGTAATTCTACTGTTAAAATTTAATGGGCATTGGACAAGGGGCGTGGCACATTTGTTGGGCACAAACTATCCGCATAATTTTCGAACTGTTCGTCGCACATCAATGAAACTTAGTACGAATTTACCATTTAGTCATATCTTTCCACAGAGGGAATAGGGCGGGTATTTACCAAAGGGGCGTGGCACCGCGCATACAACTCAAATATTTTATATGGAATAGCTTCGGAGTTGTAAGCCGCACAGTATTGAAATTTGGTGTACCGTTGTTTCATAGATGTGTCATTCTACTGATGAGATTTGATTGGCGTTGGTCAAGGGGCGTGGCACATTTCGTATGATCCAACAGTTATGCAGTACACACACACACATCATTGAAACTTGGTACGAACATTCCACTTAGTAGCACAATTCGACTAGAAGAAATTTGTGAGCATTGGACAAGGGGGCGTGGTACCGCCTCCATTTTTATATACATAGATGTTTGTCCTGACTGACTGACTGATTGTTTGATTCATCATCGCTCAGCCCAAACCGCTGAAGCCACAAATATGAAATTTGAACTGTAGGTACATCTTGAAAAATGAACACCGCTAAGACGAGATTTTATTGAAATTCGGGGTTTAAAGGGGCAAAACATGTGTTAAGGTGTTGTATGAAGAAAAGTGATTTAAGAGACATATTGATTTTGAACTTCCTGAAAATACTCTAAATCAAAATTAGTTCGACACGTATTTTATAACTTTTCGAAAATCAAAATTTATCTGGACCAACAATGGGTTAAGATTTGTTTAAGGGTAGACTCGAAAAAACATGAACCGATAGGCCTATTGACTTCAAAAATTGTAAAAATACTTGAAATAAAAAACATTGGTCACGCGTTTCTCATTAATTTCAAAATCGAAATCTAACTGGATCAACGACGGGTTAAAAGTACATATGTATGGAGAAACACGTTTTTTTTACTTCAAACTTGGTGAAAGTACTTCAAATGTCAAATAACTCGATACGTGTTTTTTATTTTTTCCGAATATTAAAATCGGACGGGGTCAACGACCGGTTAAAAGTTTGTATGGCGAAACTGTAAAAAACATGAATTAATGGGGCCACTGACTCCAAATTTTGTGAAAGTACTTTTAGTGAGAAATAATTTGACAAGTGTTTTTCACTTTTTTGAAAATCAAAATCTTACGGGGCCAACAATGGGTTAACAGTTTGTATGGAGAAACACGATTTATTGGTCCTTTTCACTTCAAACTTAGACAAAAAGCACTTCTATCGGGAAATAATTAAAATGTGCTTTTCATTTTTTGAGAAAATCGAAATCTAGCGTGATAAACTAAGGGTTAAGAATTTGTTTAGGGTAAATGTGAAAACTCATGATTTAAAGGGCTTTTGACTTCAAAATTTTTGGAAATACTTGACATCAAAGATAATAGACATATGTTTTTTTAAATCAAAATCTGACGGGGTCAACAATGGGTTCAGAATTTGTATCGGGTGAAACAAGAGAGCTTGCGTGCGAAGCCGCGGGGCCCAGCTAGTAATGTTATAAAAAACTACAACAAACATCTACAGAGCCGAAAATTCAGGCAGAAAAAAGGGTCCAAGTAACCCAGAAGTGCTGAAAAGTATTGTTAGCACATATCGGAATAACCCCACGAGGTCGACTCGAGATGTTGCAGCTGCAGCAGGCACGTCGCAATCAACTGAGATGTGATATAAGTGAAGTCAAGAATTAAGGACCTACGAATAGCAGAAAGTGCCTGACCGGTCGAAAGCAAAAGAAAAAATAGCGAAGACGCGGGCTCGAAAACTGTATGACGATTGCGTAACCAAGTTCGATTGCGTGATTCTCGATGATGAAACCTACTCTAAGGTGGACTTCAAGCAGTTGCCTGGGAATGCCTATTTCACCACAAACAATAAGAATGAAATACAAAGAAAATACTCTGAAGTTAAATACACCATATTTCCAAAGCGCTTCATGGATTGGCAAGCTATTTGCTCCTGCGGTCTGCGGAGCAAGGCGTTCATTACGACAGGAACAATTAACTCTAGAATTTATATAAAAGAATGTCTGCAAAAACGCTTTATACCATTTATTAAAAAGCACAAAGGAACAGTTTTATTTTGGCCAGACCTAGCGACAAGCCACTACTCCAGGTCAACTATGGAATGGTATGAAGGAAATTGTGTCACGGTGGTCCCAAAAGAGGCAAATCCTCCTAAATACCTGGAACTTTGGCCTATTGAAAGATATTGGGCTGTAATGAAGCAAACCTTAAGAAAAACAAAGTTTGCAAAAATGATGTACAGTTCTGAAATCGATGGAAGCAAGCCTATGCAATAGTCACCGAATGTACTCTCCAGTCTCTAACTAAGAACGTTAAGAAAAATGTAAAAAAATTGTGTAACCACTAATTATATATACAAGGTACAACCCAAAGTAAACAGGACTTTTATAAAATAAAGAAAACGGATGATTATTTTTGTATAATTCTTTTTATTTATTTAAAATACTCTCCTTCTGCTTCGATACAACGTTTTGCACGGTCCAAAAGCATTTGGAATGAGTGTTTTAGGTCATCGGCCGGCATCGCCTTCAGAATGTTGGTACAAGCCTTTTGGATGTCCTCAACGTCCTTATAACGGTTTCCTTTCATCGGCAAATGCAACTGACCGAATAAGTAGAAGTCACAGGGAGCCATATCAGGCGAATACGGTGAATGATTGATGGTAAAAATGCGATTTTTGGTCAAATAATCGGTCGTAACTAGGGCTCTGTGAGCCGGTGCATTATCATGCAATAAACGCCAACTTCCTTCCTCGCGATATTCTGGCCGAATACGACGAATGCGATGCACCAAACGCTTCAAAACTTCAACATAAAACAAAGCGTTAATTGTTTTTCCCGGTGGAACAAACTCTCGATGAATTATTCCCTTTGAATCGTAGAAACAATTGAGATGAGTTTTGATTTTTGACTTCTCACGGCGGGTTTTTTTCGGATTTGGCTCATCTGGGTGCTTCCATTCGGCACTTTGACGCTTTGTTTCGGGATCATATTGAAAGCACCACGTTTCGTCACCGGTTACGATGTTGAACAAGAAATTTGGATCACGTCTGGCTTCCCGAACGATGTCTTTTGCGTGCTCAATTCTCTGCGCTTTTTGGTCGTCGGTTAAAGTGTGCGGAATGAAGCGAGAACACACTTTACGGAGACCCAAATGTTCGGTTAAAATGCGATCAATTGATGTTTTGGAGATGTTCAATTCCATTTCCATCAATTCCAATGATGATTTTGGCTGCATTTTGATAAAATCACGCACAGTTTTGATGGCATCGTCAGTAATCACAAATTTCGACTGGCCGACGTGTTCGTCGTCATTCAAGTCTTCACGACCATTCTTGAATCGATTCAACCACTCATTAACACGGCCACGGGATAAACAATCATCACCATAAACTTGCTTTAACAATTTAAACGTTTCGGTAAAAGTTTTACCAAGTTTAAAACAGAACTTAATATTAGCTCTTTGTTCGATCGACATTCTCGTACCAAAGTTAAAAACATACTGTCACATTGAGCGGGATATTTCGGCGTCTACTAGACCAAATGTCATGAAATTTAGACAGTATGTGAATGAAAGATGTACCTTTCCAACGCATGTCCTCACACATAGATGGCGCCACCAGAAACGTCCCTATTGCAAAAGTCCTGTTTACTTTGGGACGCACCTTGTATATATTTTTTTTTAAACTGCAGTTTATTTTAGTAAAATCAGACTATTACTTTTTTTTAATGTGTCCATAAAAATTCTACATTTTTTCTGGTTCACTCCTTAGTTCAGTGGGCGTAGCCGATTCAATGTATCCTATATTTGCCATAATGACACGCTGAATTGTTGGATACCCCACCCTTACAAAAGTATACCATAGTTGAGTTTTATTACTATTATGGTGGTTAAAGGTGGGCGTGGTCAATCTCTTATAGCCTATGTATGTAGGCTGAATTTTTTTCAATAGGGATGGTCCAGTACGTTTTTGAAAAATCTGACGTTTCCATTGGAAAGTTTGTACTTTTTTACCATAAACGTACTCAGAACATTTTGATGTTCAAGCGCTATTTGTGTTGTTTACAGCAGGGACGTAGCCAGAACTTGGTTATGGGGGGCTTTTTTACCAATTTAGTATTACGTGCTTTTCAAAGTAAACTTTTTTTAACTTGTGACACTTGTGGCTGATTTTTTTATTAAAAGTCGAATTTTAACCATCAACCACTTCCCGTTTTCACCTGATGCGGAGCCGTGGGCTTTTCAAAAGGCTTGTACCAACATTCTGAAAAGCATCCCGGCCGACAATCTAAAACACTAATTAGATCATGCAAATGTATTTAGATCATGCAAATCGCTGTATTGAGCCTAAAAAGAGACTGAGAAGAAAAAAACAAATCGATTTTGCACAAAAAAATGTGATATTATTTTTTTAAAGACTTTTTTGCTAATGTGGCAACGTATATATTATGCATAGTGATTAAAAATGTTGAATAATTATAGGCTATGGGGGTGTTAAGACACCCAAACCCCCCTTGGCTACGCCCATAGTTTACAGTGATTAAAAAAATCATCTCGGTCAAAAAATGGATTTAACTCGTGAACATTTTCGAGCAATGATTTTTTACGATTTCCGAAAAGAATTATCGCAACAACAGTGCTTCGATCGCCTTAATACGTCATTTGGCGATAAAGCACCAACCCTCAAGACAATTTAAAACTGGTTTAACGAATTCAAGCGTGGTCGCCGTTCGCTCCAAGACGAATTTCGTGAAGGTCCTCCAAAACCGGTCATCGTGCCAGACAGGGACGTAGCCAGAGGGGGGGGGGGGGGGTTAGGGTGTCAGAACCCCCCATAGCCTATAGTTTGTCAACATTTTCAATCAGTATGCATCGTATGTACGTTCCCACATTAGCAAAAAGGTCTTTTCATCTTTAAATATTTAAAAGAATATTAACAAAACCCTTTTTTACCGAAACTAATTTGTTTTTGACTATTAATCACGTTTGGGCTTAATGCATCGATTTGAATGTTCTAAAAATATGTCTAAAGACAGCTTCGTCGACCGGAATGTCCTTCAGGATGCCGGTACAAGCCTTTTGGATGGTTTCTACGTTCTCAAAACACTTGTTTTCAGCGGCAAATGCATTCTTTGAAAAGGTGAAATTCGCACGGTGCCACATCATGTGAAAACAAAAAAACGGTCAAAACAAGTATCAATAGATGGGATGGCATCCTTCGATAGCCAAATGTTCAGTTAAAATGCAATAAATTTATGCTATTGGGATGCTTAACCTTCGCCTTACTAAAGATGATCCCAGGCACTTCCGCCGCTATTTTGAGTAAAACTCAATATAATAATCAGTATAATAATTTATAAATTTTTTCATACTTCAGTATTTAGTATCTTCCTCTGGCGATAGTTCGTATTTCGAAGAAAGGCCTAACTTTAATGATTTATTTTGAGACTAGTTATGGAAAATATTAGAAGATTTCTTTCCAGAGAGTTTATTGAACACATAGATAATGAGGTACGCATAAAAAATTTATCGTGAGTTTTAATCAAAACGGTAGCGAAAGCGCCTGGGATCACCCAGATACATTTGTATAAAAAATGACAAACTTCAAGTTTAAACATGAACAAAATTTCAAAAAAATTTTTTCATGCTATTGAAAATTACCTTACAATTTGTGCAGATATTGAACATCAATATTAAAAAGATCACCCGGGTGGGTATAGGTAAAGCGAAGGTTAAATCCAATTTCAAGAATTTCAATGAAGATTTTGGCTTATATTTTATGAATTACCGCCCAGTTTTGATCTACGGTGATCGCGGATTCAGTTGGCTAACACTTTGGTTATCATTTATGTTCTGACAATCGTTTTTAAATAGCGTTTACCACTTATGAACTCCACCACGGTAAAAACAAAAATTACCATAAACTTGGTCCATCTATTTAAATGCTTCGGTTAAAGTTTAAACATTTTTAAAACAATAGTTAATATTGGATCTTTGTTCGATGCACATTTTTGTACGATGACACAAACATACTTCCACTTCAGATGCAATAACTTTGCTTCCAGTGTACCAAATTTCATGACATCTATATATATAAAAGAGAGTGGCACAGTGGTTTGTGACCGCATCACGCTCAAACGGAACGGCCGATTTTCATGGGGTTTGTTTTGTTCGATTCGTATTAAGTCAGTTCAGGTTCGTGCGAAAAAAAAATTCCAGAAAATCTATTGGAAAAGTCGGAAATCTATATATAAATCCATGCTATATTTGACCGTGAATTTTGCACATTTTCAGATAATAACTTTGGAACCATAAGTCACACATCAATTAAATTCACTACGAACTTACTATTTAGTCATGTCCTTCGACAGAGCGAATGGGGCGAGTATTGGACAAGGGGGCGTGGCACCACCCATACAAGCCAAATCTTAATAATGCAATATCTTTGAAATTGTAAGGCGCACAGCATTGAAATTTGGTATAGCGTCGACCCATAGATGAGTCATTCTACTGGTAAGATTTAATGGGCGTTGGACAAGGGGCGTGGCACATTTTTTGTGACCCAATTATTTCGCTGAACTATAAATCGCACAGCAATGCAATTAAGTACGAACCTACTATTTATTCATATCTTTCGACAAAGGGAATGGTGCGGGTATTGAACAAGGGGGCGTGGCACCGCCCATACAATCCAAATCTTTAATATAGAATATCTTCGAAATTGTAAGGCGCACAGCATTGAAATTTGGTATAGCGTCGACCCATAGATGAGTCATTCTACTGGTCAGATTTAATGGGCGGTGGACAAGGGGCGTGGCACATTTTTGTGACCCAATTATTCCGCTGAACTATAAATCGCACAGCAATGAAACTTGGTACGAACCTACCATTTAGTCATATCTTTCGGCAGAGGGAATGAGGCGGGTATTGAACAAGGGGGCGTGGCACTGCCCATACAAGCCAAATCTTTAATATAGAATATCTTCGAAATTGTAAGGCGCACAGCATTGAAATTTAGTATAGTGTCGTCCCATAGATGAGTCATTCTACTGGTAAGATTTGATGGGCGTTGGACAAGGGGCGTGGCACATTTTTTGTGACCCAATTATTCCGCTGAACCATAAATCGCGAAGCAATGAAATTAAGAACGAACCTACCATTTATTCATATCTTTCGACAGAGGGGATGGTGCGGGTATTGAACAAGGGGGCGTGGCACCGCCCATACAAACCATATCCTAATATAGAATATCTTCGTTCTACTAAGTCGTTCCATAGATGAGTCATTTTTACTGGTAAGATTTTATAAGCGTAGGGACATGAGGCGTGGCACATTTGTTGTGACCCAAATATTTCGCAGACCTATAAGTCGATCAGCAATGACACTTAGTACAAACCTACCATTTTCTCCTTCGACAGAGGGCATTGTGCGGGTATTGAATAAGGGGGCGTGACCCTGCCACTATAATTTAAATATGGTTCAAGCGCAATCCATTTCTTTACTAAAACTTAGCAACATTGCTTATTTGAGGGCCTCGAATGCGTTAATCAGTAGCTTCCCTCCTCTTCCTTTAGTTGGTTTTCTTCGTCAATTTGCATCGCCCTAGATTCGCCATTCATTCATTCATTATAACAAAACAACAAATGTCGTGCGGGACGAAGTTCGCCGGGTCAGCTAGTTTTTACTAAAAATCAGGAAAAAATTTAGTTTTTAATGCATTAAGTCACATAAGCCACAACAAAATGCCATATTTGGAAAGTGAACTTTTGAAAAACATGTAATACTAAACTGGCAAACAATTTTTTTAAACCCCTCCCATGACCAAGTTCTGGCTACGCCCCTGGTGCCAGAAACCATCAATGCTGTGCATGAACTGATAACGAAAGATCGTCATGTGACATACCGTGAGCATTGAGGGCATTGGTTCCACGGCCGTGCATTCGATATTGCATGACCATTTAGCTGTCAGAAAGGTTTGTTCTTGTTGGATCCCGCATAATTTGACAATCGCTCAAAAAAAGGCTCGTGTCGATTGGTGCAAGGAAATGGTGGAAAAATTCGATCGCGGTACTTCGAAAGACGTTTATAAGATCGTGACAGGTGACGAATCATGGATATATGCGTATTAGCCCGAAACAAAACAGCAATCGTCCATGTGGGTCTTCCAAGGCGAGCCAAATCCAACAACAGTTCGGGCACGCAGCACATCGAAGCAAATAGTCGCCAGTTTCTGCGGCAAAATTGTTCATGTGGCTACTGTGCAATTAGACCAACGTAGAACGGTCAATTCTGAATGATAAACAACAATTTGTTTGACACAAATTCTCAAGGAGAATACTTTGAAAAGCAATAAAACCATTTTTGATGATAACAAAATGGATTTTCATACTTTTTGAAAAAATATAAAAGGCAACCCTCGTACTATTACCATAGAAAAGAAATCGTTTGGTATTTTTTTACCTAAACCGATTTAGTGGTTTTGTACTTATAACATAAGTTTCGATTTTAAAAGAAAAAAGTTTAGCATTTTTTACATAAAATTCATTAAGATTCATGCAAAATATGAGATGACTCACTAAAATTTACAGCCAACTATTTATTATGCAACTAACCTTCAATTATGGTCGACACGTCCAAAACTTTAAATTTCCTTCAACGGAGCAATTGCGAATCATTTGGGATACACTCTTTAGAACTGTGCCAGCACACATTCGTACACAGCGGCTTTCTTATCAGCAATTTTGGTAATATTCTATATATTCTTCCAATGAGCTACATTTTTTTTGAAGTCCCATTGGTGTGGGCCGAAATCGTTCATGTGATAACGAGAGCAAGAACAAGAAGCGACCACGTCGAACTGTTTTGATACTTTGGAAAAAGGGCAAATCACTGTGATAACAATAATAAATACAAAATTATGGTAGCGAGAATCAAGAATTTATCAGAGCGGGCTTGCAGAGCGGCTGCCTTTTGACCGTGCAGAGAATAGTTATTGCAATCAAACTTGCAGTATACCGAAACGTAGCTGTGGGCCTGAAATGAGAATTTGTGGCAGTCGCGCGCCGAATCAGCTTCATTTGTACACTGCGGCGGCAATGTTTCGAAAAGTTGCTGCTCAGCATGAAATGCCTGCTATCGATTGATTTGGCAGTGACATGCCGCCAATGTCCCATGTTGTGGCTGCGAGTGCTACTTAGTGCAATTACTGTGCCGCAGTACATTTTGCGCGAACGATGTCGACATTTGCGTTGGTCTATCTGGCTGCAAGTCTACCCATCCGTAGCTGGTATAGTACAAATACGGTGGCGAGCGTGATATTGGTGTTTGTTCTGGCTGCGTGCATGTGTGTACCATACATCGTATATGTATGTGTGTCCATGTGTTAGTATAGTGCGCCTGTGTAAGGAGAAGGCGCGGTGTGCAGGGCCCAATATGATAATGTGGCGGTGGCGGCGACGGCGGCAGTGACGGCGCTTGTCGTATTGCCAGCAAAACAACTCAGCGCGCATTTCCATTCAACACATTCTGTTCAGTTCAGTTAAGCACAATTCGAATTCGGATCGGGTTCTTTGCTTTCTTCGCGTTCGTTTCTACCGCTGCTGTTGCTGCTGCTGCCGCTCTTGCTGTGTGACTTTTGCTGTGGATTGCCTACAGCTTATACTGCTGGCGCTTGTACTGTTGCTGTTTTCATGTCGCTGGTGCCATTGGGGGCCGCAGCTGCTTACGCTGAGCGTACTCGACATTTCAGCGGCACATTTCCTTCAGTTATCTTTAGGCAGTCAGAGGAAGCGGTCGCGGTCGCCGGAAGATAAGCACCGCGTGTTCCAATCGATCGAGAGTAACGACTTGCAGCTTTCGCTTTCAAGCTGCGGCCATAACACCTATACACACATATACTTATATATAAATATATATATACATACGATATATATATTTTTTCGCATACAGCTAAACACACAATATTTGTATACGTACCACGCATCGGTTCGGTTTCATTCGTTGCGATTTTTCGTACAATTTTCAACACAACAAAAATACTTGAACGAAAAACAAACGCGAATAGCAGAAAAACTTGAATCGTTGAATGGTAAAAACACTCACAACAGAGGCAGAAGCCAAAACTAAAACTGAAGCAACAAGAGCCACATAAATAAATTGCAAAACACTGGCAAAGTAAAAGTGCGAGGCCGCTTTTGCTTGCTTGTCTTTCCTTCCATATTGCGCTGAATTCTTTAAGGCTGACAGTGTGTTGTGGCCGAAAGACGCCTACTTGTATGCATACAGCCGTTTGGTGCATGCGCGGGCGCTGCAGTAAAGCACACAGCCATCACCGATATCACACGCGACAGCGCGAGCAATAGCGCCAGCATTTTTAACATCACCAGCAGTACGAGGCATTGCGAACGCTGACCACAGGCCGCGGCAGAGGGAGTGCGGAGCACATTCTGATTTTGAATTTACATCCAAAGCCGCAGTACCACACCAAACACGACTAGTTGCCTGCCATTTATTTATTTATTCAATTCACACAGGTAAATGGAAATTATTATCAGCGCATTGACTGCCAGCCCACCAACTCGCTCAACCCGCAAACTGACTCGGTCAGTCTACCCGGCTGGCTTGATCTGAGGCGCTTGCACCCAAGCACGTTTTCTGTTTTGACGGTTTCAGTGGAAAGCTTGGTACGCATACCACTCTACTCTACTCCAATCTACTCCACTGCACTGCACACTACTTCACCCCTGCCCCCAACACCGTCCAATCATCACTACTGGTACGCGCCTTACAGCCCAAGTCACTCAGTCAGACACGTTCTTCTGGCCGCACTGATCACAAGCACTTTTCAGGTCGCAATCACCTCGCCCCGATTATCGCAATCGTCGCAACTCAACCGGCCGGCACACGTCGCTCGCTACATGAGCGACTAGTTGTCGTCTCACCGCATACGCAGCGCCACGCGGCTAACCTGCGTCCGCGAGTACGCTGGTCGTTGGCTAAGGTGGGGCTATTTCGGGAAGGGACTCGTCCACTTGTCTTGGCGAGTACGTGCCGTGGTTCTTTGCTGTTAGGTAATGGCCAGTGGTTAATGCGCGTAACAGTGTTCTTGACTGAGGTAGCGCACCACTCGGACTGCACTGCACACTTTGCACCTACGAATAATGCAAAAATACAATGGTCCGTCTGTCATTCACCACTTTACGCGGCCGGGCCATCGCATCTAATACCCCTCTTTGCCGTTCCAGCTCAATGTTTGCAACAGTCACTGTACGGCATGTCGACAGTTGACTGCAGCCACTTTGTTAGCTCACAGTTACAAACAGAAGGCCCGTGAAGGGGTTCTCTTACCTTCTGGTGCGTACGCTCATGCAGAAAAGTGAAACCTTAGAATTCCCAGTGAGCGGCAATTACTCAACGAGTTCTCTAACAACCACGCTGTTGGTATGCTTGACTTTGAGTCAATCAAATGCAGGAATTCGACAAATTCGGCCTTCCCTCGAGTAAAAGTGTATACGCAGGCCTAGATTATATTCGATCGCGCTTTACATTAATCACTTGTTATAACTATTAGCCGACCTTTTATTAAACGCATTCGCAATGCGTAACTTAACTAATTAAATTCATACATTGATCGGTGATGCAAGATCAACAATTGAATTTTTGTGAGGCGCGTATTTCGCAATCCAAGGGAGCGCACCGCTCAGGCTTTTAGTTACTAAGATGCATAGCGAAACGCTATACTTTATTGTCGATTGGATACTAAAGTTGATTTTGAATTAAGTAGCAAAATACGAGTATGTTATGTTACCTGCTACCTACACGCAAACTGAACAACTGATCTGTTCATATTGACATCGATTGTTATGAGGAACGGCTGGTTATTGGTGTGACCAGCGGAGCGTTGGCTACAAGTCGACGAGCCTCTCGGCTTGTCGGTCATTGCTATGGTCTGTGTATTTCAGCTTCAGGCTTGTGAGTGATTGGTTGGCTCAATACTTTATTTACGTTAGTCAACGAAACAAAATTCCGTACAGACCCAAGTGTAATAAGAAAAATTATGAATGAAAGGACAGGAGAAAATTGCTGGCTAAGGGATGACGGTGGAATATAACATCTATATACATATAATTGTTTGCCCTGACTGATTGATCATCGCTCGGCCCAAACCACCAAAGTTACAAACTTTCTGCTAAGATAGAATTTTTTGAAATTCGGAGCCAAAAGGCCAAAATATGGGTAAAGATGTTGTATGAAGGCACGCGATTGATTGATTTCGAACTTGGTGAAAACACTCCAAATCAAAAGTAATTCGACACGTATTTTTAAATAAAAATTTAACGGGGTCAACAATGCGTTAAGGTTCGTATACGGGAAGACTATGAAAACAACATGAACCGATAAGCCTTTTGACTTCAAAATTGATTAAAACACTTGAAATGCAAAATAATTCCACAAGTTTTTGTTATTTATCTTTTTCTTATGAAAACTGTGAAAAAACATGAATTAATTGGCCTATTGATTTCAAACTTGGTGAACGTACGTTAAAAAAATACTTCATCATGTGTTTCTCATTTCTTAACTAGGTTGAGGTTCGTATACGGAAAAATATACAAAACATGAACAGATGGGCCTATAAATTTCAAAATCGGTGAAAACACTTAAAATAAAAAATAATTAAACACGTGTTTTTGACATTTTTCGCACGTAATTTAACAGCAAACTTCTCTTTCTTTGCGTCTACTGTGTGATTAATTTGAGTTAAAACAAACTGCGAAAATTTGATTTAATTTCATTTTACTTTAAATATAAAATTGATGATCTCCTAAGAAGGAATAACGATTTTTTCTTTGTGCACGTAAAGACGTGATTGTCGATCGAGCGATGAAGCGATTAAGTAAAAATGTCAAAATAATTTGCTTCACAAAAGATTAGCTTTTTGAACGCCTTACTTCAGCTGCACCAATGGGAAACCCATTCGATAAATATAATCTGCTGTTAAATGATAATACAATAAAAGTTGCGATAATACTCGTTCATATTGTGTGTATTGTGTGTTGAGTGGGTTTGCCATTTAGTCTTATCACTATGCCATGCAAATCTATATAACTGGCGATACTGCATTGCTTTTGCAAGTGGCATACTTCAACACCTAACCCGAGTTCCCACGTTTCCGCAGAGCTTAAATCTTTGGCACGTTACCTTCTCATAATCTCATTAACGTATAGCATTGGTTGTACTATGGCATTAGTTTTTCAGACAGAATACTAGCCCGAAAAGGTACGCAGTCATTTGAAGACACGCGCAAATTACTAAGTGTGTGGAATATGTATACCCGAAATACTGAAGTGATCGTGTGCTACCAATCTGTATGAAAACAAGTTTGGCGACATTAATATTGGCAACAGTTTTGGAGCCGTTCAGTGCACCAGCAAGCAATTTGTTGTAGGTGAATCACCTACATTAGTATGTACATGTAGTGCTTCATTTATTTAGTACATGTAGAACTGGCTACTCATTTACTGTGAACTTTGCAGTGAACAACCCGCTTCTTCATTCCCATTCAATTCCCAAGCACTGGATTTTAAAATCAATCTGAAATGAAATATGAAAAATTATAATGAACATGTGGCAATATTCATATGAATTCTACTTAAAGACAATATTTTTCCGAAATTTAGCGTCCATTTTAAATATTTTTTCTTCACGTACAAAATTGTACGCCCCTCCCAATATACCGCCCTAGGCATTTGCCTCATTTGTCTTTGAGCGACACCGTGTATGACAGGGGCGTAGCCAGAACTTGATCATGGGGGGTTTTAAAAAAAGTTTGGCCAATTTAGTATTACATGCTTTTTAAAGTAAGCTGAACTTTTCAAAGAGGATAGTGGGGGTTTACCGAAGTAAAAGTATGTTTTTGTCACTGGTTCTATGCTAATTTGCAAAGAGCAAACTTGCTTGAACTTGGTAACTTGAAATTCGCGAATACCGCAGATTCCATCAAAACTTGGCGGTAATTCATCATAGATCACCCAAAATCAACTTGAAATTGGATTTAACCTTCGCTTGCCTGCCGGGTGATCTTTTTAGTTTTCATGTTCAATATCTGCTAGAGTATTTATCCAATGTAGTTATGATTTCGACTTACTGAACAAATTCGAAAGTAGTTTTCAATAACATAAACAAATATTTTGGAAATGTTCTTTTTTTTTGTATTTCTTATTTTTGTTACTTTGTATACCAAATACCCACATCCCAGGCACTTCCGCCACCATTTTGAATAAAACTCACACACAATTTTTTTTACGTACCTCAGTATGTGTTCAATAAACCCTTTGAAAGGAAATCGTCTAATATTTCCCATAGCCGCAAAATAAATCGTTGAAGTTAGGCCTTTTTTTCGAAAAACGAACTATCACCAGAGGAAGATACTAAATACTGAGGTATGGGAAAAATTATTTATTATTATTTATTTACTGAGAGTTTTATTCAAAATAGCGGCGGAAGCGCGTGGTGTCATCCGGGTGGGTATTGGTCAAGGACGTATACAAAAATCTTTAGTAAGGCGAAGGTTAAGCATCTCAATAGCATACATTTATTGCATTTTAACTGAACTTTTGGCTATCGAAAGACGCCATCTCATCGATATCCACTTGCGACTGATTTTTTTTACTAAAAGTCGAATTTTAACCATCAACCCCTCCTCGTTTTCACCTGACGCGGCATCGTACGACTTTCACTTTATAAAAAAAGCATTTATCGATTAAAGAAAAGCGTTTTAAGGACGTAGAAGCCATCCAAGAGGCTTGTACCGACATCCTGAAGGACATTCCAGCCGACGACTATTAAAACACTCAATATACATGCTTCTAGATCATGTAAATAACTGTACTGAGCCTGAGGGGACTAGTTATTTAAAAAAACCTTATTGGTTTTACCAAAAAAATGTATTATTCTTTTAAATGTTTAAAGGTGAAAAGACATTTTTGCTAATGTGGGAACGTGCATACCACGCATAGTGATTGCAAATTTTAATTAATTATAGGCCATGGTGGTACCCCCTTGGGTACGCCCCTGGCGCATGAGTATATGTGTATAAGGAATATCATTGATATACATATGTAATTTTTTCGTTGGTTTCTTATACTTTTCGTCGTAATTTCTTGAAATGGTCACATCGATACATATCATTAACATTCTACATATCTTTTAAATCGCAGAATAATAAGTTTTGCTTATTTTAACATATATTATCAATTGATCTTTGAGCTGGCATTCATAACTCTGACGAATCTGTGGTACTTTTTTAAGTATTAAGTAGCGTAAAATAATTCCAACACTTAACTACTCTCATATTTTATTATATAATATTGAACCCTTCGTTATGTACAAAGGAAAAAATAAGAAAAACAATTTGATCAAGTTTTCATTTCTCTCCAAAAATGTTTTTGTGGGTAAAGAAATAAATATGCTCGGTATGGTATTTAATAGGTTCTAAAGCATTATGCATTTTGTTGGAGTTATCATTCGGAAAGAACTGAATAACTAAGTACAATTTATGAATATATTGCGTAATTATTATCTGATATTATTCACCATCCTATGATTTTTAATCTAGAGATTAACACCGTAATAATTTTTAATAATTGACTGAAACGACAGCCCGCTTACGCGAGACTAAGGCCTAGCTTCCCGCAACCACCCGTGTTGTGCGTGCGAATTTGTACAAGGTTGGAAGGGACCTACAGTTTTATGCCGGTTCCGAACGGCGAGTTGGGAGCTTTTTTTTCATAGGCAATTTTACTCTCAGACGTTTGCCAGAGATTAACACCGTAGTGTCTGTATTAATGAAGACTTGAAAAGTCTTGCTCTTTTCGGACGAATTCATGATGTATGCACAAAATACCATTTTATCGTGTGAAAAAAAAACTTCAAAAATTTGGGGTGGAGTGCAGACGTTCATGATCGTTTTCACACACATGTAAATTTTGATCAGGGTTATGTTATGTTCAAGAGTATGCAAATACGAACCGATTCATGCGGCATATATACGCATGTATATTTTTGAAACAAACGCGTTTGGAAGCAAATTGCTTGTGTGTTAGCAAACGTTTTCCAAATTTGTTCCAAACCTTCCCAATGTTGTAATATGTTCAATATAAGCTTATAATAAGCGTTTGCAATATGTTTGCATACTGAAAGTTTGCCTAATATGTTTGCATTAAGTTTGTAGAAATCATAATAATTGGCTTCAAGCATTTTGCAAGCTTAATCCAAATGAAATGCTCGCGTGTGTAACCTGTTGTAAGTTTATTCTAAATGGAAATTGTGTGTTCACTGGGACTAAAATTCATTATAATAGGAGCAAGTGTGTGGCTCTGCCACTACTAACATTACCGTAGAGCTCGTATAACAAAATGCGAGAACTTTAAATGCTGATTATGGCGACACATGAAGATAACCTATCGCTTTGTTTTCCCATACGATTTATTTGGTAATCTCGCAAGTAGGTAATCATCTCGATTTGCTTGTTAAATACACAATTCCAGCCTTTTTGTAACTGCGGAATAATTAAATTTAGAGAAGGAGATCATATGAAATCGGTATTCATATTCAAAACGCTCATAAATATTTATGAACATACATGAATATATGAGTAAATACATACATATATAGACGAACATGCGTGCCATACATATTAAATTTTCGATAAAAAATTTGTTTAATTTGCATCTGCTACCTTTTGCTTCCTTATTGACGAAATCAATGGGTGTTGCATCCGATAGTACATATGTACTACTGTACTCGTATATGTGCGGGTATGTATATATGCATATGTATTTAGTACCGTATAGTGTCACATTGTTCAATTTGCGTGCAAGCGCACGGCAGCACTTACTAATATAGCGGTTGATATTAACACAGGCCGATTTATTAACCTATTTACATACATACATATGTACATAAACAACACAGTGCATCTCTTTATCTCGTACTTCACTCTGCGCACTAGTTACTTACCGACAGATTTATGTTTGCATGCGAAAACACATTGTACATGCATACATATACATATGTATGTATACATTATAGGTCTGTACATTGTAGCTTGTTGCTAACTTGGTTCGCGACACCGGCTATAAGTGAGAGGTGCTATAAATTTTACGAAAAGATTATTTGAATTATCGCACTCAAAACTTGAGAATCCAGACAGGTCTCTCTCTAGACAAGTGACTCTTTATAGCCCTATATGTGCGAATGCTGCCATTGCGTTTCTATCGTTGGGCGCCCATTGCCATCATGGCCTGGCGATTATCAAGCTAACCACGTGTGTGCATATAAGTACGGGCATGTACTCGTACGCGTGTACTTACAGAGGCTTATAACCACGGCAGGGTTCTGCAACATACGAATTTTGTGAAAAATAGCTTAGAATCGTTGAAAATTACTCCTAGCTGCCAAATGTAGTGTCGGTAACGTTAAGTACCGACTGTGCATTGCATACTTAGCTGTTGCGTTGACGCTCCCTTATCAGCAACATATGCTTTGGTGCAACACTGCAGCAAACAAAGAGTGAAAACAACAAATGAACTTCGCAGTTTTCAATTCTGCAGGTCATTAGACTTTAAAACTTGATTGCATGCGATGCGGACCGAATGAAGCACACAATAACACACTTATTTGGGAAATACTATATAGCAAGACTTTACGAAATGGAGGTAAACATAATAATTTAACTTGTGGCTTCCAAGGCACCAACTGATGCCAGCCGCGGTATGAGGTCGCACCATCTCCCACTGCTGGTTTCCTACGTTCCGTGTTCGCTATTCAATGTGACTCTTGTCGTGAATGTTCAAAATGTTTTTAAGACGCAAATTGAATGACATAAATGTAGCAAATCCTCTTGCAGAGAATAGATTGCTGTAGAATTGACTGCCCACATACATACGTCTTAGGGATTGCAATCCCGGACCAGTTTTACAAAATGAAATTTTAGTAGGTAAATCTTCATATATGTACTATTTGGAAGTTTTGGACACGGTTTCCGCCATTTCAAAATAAGTCAATTTCGGTGTGAGTAATATTATTATAATAATAATAAAATTATAGCTTTAAACCTCACCTTATTTGCACCCATTTCTCTGTGTATTGTGAATATGACAAGTCACACTGGTGTAAATTAGAGATAAGCCCGGGTTTTTGAGGGATTCCCGGGATTTCGGGATCCCAGTATTGCAATCCCTAATATGTATGTATGCATCTTTAAATTGTTTTTCTTTTTTCATTTGTGACCGCACGCCATTTCTTCCGGGAATGTGTAGGGCGATGATCGGGGAATAACAGAAGGATAGAGCTGTACAGGAAATATGTATATCTGCTCAAATACCTTCACAAAATTCAGTTTTTATTTTTCTTTTAAATATAATATTCAAGTATATTTGGGGGGAATGAAACTAAGGCAGGTCATTGGGACTTAGCTTTTTTATTCTCCTTTGAATAATAAAGTATTGTCAACACATTTTTGCCGCAGTACTATATATAGCTGCAATCGTTCTTATTACCTACAGAAATGCAAGTAATATATGTGCCTATAAGATATTCCGAGTTCTGCGCCGTATTTAAAAAGTATTCACCTATGTGAGAATTTGTCGAAATAATAAGCTGTCGATTGAACTTTCGTATACACCTATACTCTTTTTATAGTACGCCCATTGTTTTGTTTTTTTTTTTTTGAGACACTAAAAAGAGGCTGCAAGCAAATATGTTTATTATGCTCAATATTTTATAAGAGATGTTTAGCGAAAAACGCTGCCTAAGGAGCATTCAAATAAACTTGCTTATAACAAAAGCTTTTAACAAAATCTGGTATATGTATATGAGGGATAAAATGATCGAGTGAAACATTTCCGCAAATAAGTTAAATCCTTGCGCTGTTAGTAATTACAGTGAAGTTTGCTAGCTCGAGTTTGAAATCAATTCTAATTAATCTGAAAACTAGCAGTAAATGAAATATACTTACAAACAAAAGAGATAAAAACCAAAAACAAAAGGGGTCAAACAAACAAGTTTGCTTCTGCAACATATATATATAGATATATATATAGATATATATATAGTTTCAGATTAGTTTTCAGTGCTAGTTTTCAGATTAATTAGAATTGATTTCAAACTCGAGCTAGCAAACTTCACTGTAATTACTAACAGCGCAAGGATTTAACTTATTTGCGGAAATGTTTCACTCGATCATTTTATCCCTCATATACATATACCAGATTTTGTTAAAAGCTTTTGTTATAAGCAAGTTTATTTGAATGCTCCTTAGGCAGCGTTTTTCGCTAAACATCTCTTATATATATATATATATATATATATACAGTGTTGGAAAAAATAATAGAAACATGAGGTTTTATTTTAGATTTATGAAAAGTTTTATTTTAATTGACTTCATAAATAACCAATTTTGAATATTAAACTAAAAGCAACTAAAAATTAAAATACGTTTGAAGTTCTAATACAAAACAATATAATTTTACAGATTTTCTTGAATTCACCCTGAAAAAAATAATAGAAACAATAGATATTTGAAAAAAAAAACTTATCAATCTTGTTGGGCAATTACTACTACAATTACATAACTAAAATAAATTAATATTTTGTGGAAGCCCCTGCTTGTTTGATCACTTCTTCACATCGTCTGTGCATTGAATTGACCAAGTTTGCACACACAGCCTTGGGAATGGAATACCACGCTTTTTGAATATGGCTCCAAAGTTGTTCTTTATTTGCGGCTTTTAAGGGTCAAATTCTCTTTTTAGATCTGCCCAAAGGTGTTCGATTGGGTTCAGGTCGGGGGATTGCGACGGCCACTTCATCACGGGAACTTTATTCTTCTTGAACCACTTCTTTACCACTTTGGATGTGTGTTTTGGGTCGTTATCATGCATAAATTCCCACCTCAATGGCATTTCCTCCTTTGCGTAGGCCAGCATTACGCTATCCAAAATGTTGACATAGTGAACTACACGCATTGTGTCTTTTATCCAAAATATTGGACCCACACCTTGCTCCGAAAAACAACCCCAAATCATAATCGAACCTCCGTTGTGTTTCACCGTCTTTTTGGTATACCTTGGATCAAAAGCTGTATTAGTGGGTCGTCTGACGTACTGTTTTCCATCAGATCCAAAAAAATTTATCTTTGTTTCATCTGACCATAACACATTTTTCCAGTTTTGACGGAAAAGGTGTGTCCTGGCAAAATCAAGTCTATTTTTCTTGTGTTTAGAACTCAATAGAGGTACTTTCCTCGGAGTTCTGGCTTGTAGTCCTGCTTCTACCAGCCTGTACGTTACGGCTCGAGCTGTTACATTTAAACCTAAATCCATTTTAAGCTCATTCGACGATAGAAATGGATTGGCTTTGCTGTACCGTATCAGCCGCGTATTCTCGCTTTCAGTTATTTTGCACTTTCTACCTCGGGTTTTAGCTTTCGGTACATTGTGAAGAGCATTATATACTTTCTTCTTTGAACATTTCATCAGTTTTGCAATTTGGTCCATCGTTTTTCCTTCGTTTCTCAAGTTTTGTATCACTTTTCTCTCCGCTTCAGTACAATGTTTAGCACGGCCCATTATGAAAGTTTCTTATTGCTGAAAAGCCTATTTTTTAATTCAAAATTGCTTACTTTAATATATAATTGCAATTTAACACAATTAAGTAAAAAATCTAACCTTTCAAGATTTGTAAAAAAAAACCAACCACGTTTGTTTCTATTTTTATTTCCAACCAGAAATCCTAGATCTTTACTCTTTGAAAGTTACAATAAGAATGAAACGAAGTACAGGGAAAGTTGCAATGCAAAACAAACAACCGTTAACTAGTAATCTCAACTTGTGACCAATTCCAAGAAATATGCATAAACTGTGGGAGTACAGTTGATCCAAAATATTAAAGAAGGTTGTTTATATTATTTTTTCCAACACTGTATATATATATATATATATATATTTAAGCGGGTTAATTTTTTTTTTTTGATGAAGAGCATAGCAAAAACGTAATCTATAGGTGATTCTGAGAAATTTTGCTCAAGACACCATAGCTCTAAGTCGGATTTGGAGCCCCCCAACATTTTGAATTTTTTGTCGAAAAATAGCCTTAAATGAACTTTTAACTAATAAATTCCGAATTTTCTTCGATTTTTTTCGATAATTTTTTTTTTTGCAGCTTATGAAAGTTCAGATAATTTCCAACAACTTTTATTACGATCACTTTTTTTTTTCTAATATGTCTACTAAAAATAAAAAAAAAATTGGTATCAATACAGCCACCTTCTGAAAGGTGAGAAAAATACCTTTCAAACAAGCCCAGATTGAGAAATCTACTATAACTCTATCCGATTTTATGACGAATTTAATTAAATTATTCTATGTATATATTGAAAAATATCTATTTTGAAATTTTGGGGGGCTCCAAATCCGACTTAGAGCTATGGTCTCTTGAGCAAAATTTCTCAGAATCACCTATAGATTACGTTTTTGCTATACGCTTCATCAAAAAAAAAATTTGCCCGCCCTAATATATATATATATATATAGATATATATATATATACTCTATATATATATATATATATATACAGTATAATCTCGATAATTCGGACACTCGCTAATACGGACAACGCGGTAATCCGGACACTCATTTCTATTGTAGACTCTGTAATCCGGACACCAGTGTCCGGTTTTTAATTGTCCGGATTATCGAGATTATACTGTATATATATCGGTACATATTAGTGTCCGACCGAAACCGAGTTTCGGTTTTTTTTTTAATATTCGGCCGAAACCGAAAGTTTCTAGTTGAAATAAAAATCACCACATCAAGCATCAAAATCACCATTTTTCAACAAACGAATTTTACTTTAAGTAAATAAAGAACAAACAAACATAACATAACATAAATAAATACTTATTAATAAAAACAATTAATTCATTTTTTAAAAACATAAACATAAAAAAAATCACCCTTTCGTACCTTACTCGCTAATATTCAAAATTAAAAAATTTATTATTATATTCTAAAAAAGAAGTTGATTTACATTGGTGCATCATCCTCTCACTATATATCTGCTCGGCTGCACTAAGTAGCTGTGCACTCGCTACACAATAAAATGTAAAAAATATTCTAGAAAGTTTCGGTTTCAGTTTCGGCCAAAAAATGGCCGAACGGCCAATTATTTGGGCCGAAACCGAAACCGACTATTCGGTGGGACACTGGTATATATATATAACGGCAACAGTTTTCATAGACAAGGAATCTCTTCTTCCTTCCAAAGCCATTGCAGAATGTACCTGGCACACTATTTTAATTTATAAAAATTCACAGCAGTTAATCACTTTACATATAAATAATGGCAAATGTATTCACGTATATTTAAATCTAAAGATATTTCGAATATTTTTTAATCCCATTCGCATACAGTTAGCCCATTGACTTGCTGTCATTTATGCCACATCACCATTTGGTGTTATTTTTTAAGTTTTTTGTGTACATTTTTATTATTTCTTTCAATATCTTTGATTTAGCGCATTTTTCTGCAGCAAAAAACCGCATTTCGCGTTGGTTTTACTTTCTTTCGTATCCAAAGCATTTACATACATTTCAGATGTTGTGTGAGCAGTCGCTGGTCGTGCATAATCAAAGACACATATCTGTGCTGTTTTAAATACAATGAAATCGTCTCATGTTATACTATAAATAACCTAGAATTTTTTGAGACAGCAGGCGCGACAACCCAATGATAACCATTAAAACGGTGTGTACCCCAAAAAAAAAACATAACAAACATCCAACGGTCTTCAACATCTTCTGCACTCGCAGATCTGCTAATTCTTAGGAACGCTTTAAAGGCCTCCTCTTCCATTACATCAAATATTGACAGCAATAATATTTGAATTTGACAATTGAGCCGAATCAACTGCCAACACCAGCTCCACAATGAACAGAAAGCCACAAAGCCACCACTACTGCTAAGCCTTTGCCGGAAATATCGTCGTGCCAAAACGCAACAGTTGATTGTCTCGAGAATTTTCTCGCCAGTGCGTTGTTCAAAGACACTTGTATGGAAATTAGGTTTCTATTTAAAAACATGTGCCACAAATAGCAGAAGAAATCGTATCCGAAAAGTGTCTTGGGTTAAGTATGGGAAACTATCCTCTATGTACTTCCCCATGCCAACATAACTACAACTATACATGCATACATAAGTATTATGAATGCGCCTTGTATTTGTTGGTACAACAATGCACGTCAATAATTTCCATGTGGGATAAGAAAAATTCAACAGCTTTGCAAGCGTCAAATAAGATTGGCATTCGTGTAAGGCTTCCCATGCGTTACAAAAACGTCATTTGGCAATTATTTTCGCTAATTTAGTTCACTCACTAAAAAGTAAGCGACCCTCACAAGACAGAACTTAACTCTTAAATAATGTGCAAAACATTAATATTTAAGAAATTGCTAGACAATTATAATCAGCATTCAGACATATGTTAGTTACGTTAGGTAATAGAAGGGATGTGAGCGGCATGTTACAAATATACATAGTATTTTCCGAAAGTATTAAGAATAGTAAAGAATGCATATTTTAATAATAAAAAATCATTAGTTAGCCAAATTTATTTAATGAATTTTAATAAGGATTTAGACAATACAATTTCAAGCACGATAGAGAGTATTTCGTGAAGGATGCTAAAATCGCATTTTAAATTATGATTTGATGATGTAATTAAAAATGCATCGACAATTAAAAACAAAAAAGCCAATGTAGATTTGAAAAGTTGAACCAAATATTTTGAGTGTACATACCTACACATAAAAAGTATGCATCTGTATATATGTACAAGAAAAAAATTAACTAAGTATATATTTAATTTTTGAAAATTTTAACATTTTGCCTAGCAATTTTATAACCTAATTCCTTGAATTCCGCAAATGTGAATCGTAAATGTTGCCTTCAGAATTTAAGAAAATGTGAATGATCGTGAACATTTTTTAATTTGAAAGAATATTTTTTTAACTTCACACATAAACAGGCCCAAGTAATATAAGAAGCTAATACTGCTAGTTGTACATAAGTACATTACATTATATTATATATTACATTAGTATTCACATATACATAAATATAATATATACGAAACATATATGTATGTATGTATGCATATGCATATATGTATATATGTATATTTATACAGTGGCGCGCACACGATTTTATTTTGGGGGGATGCTGCGTAAAACTTTTAAGCTCGATTCCATTTGAAACTATATTTTGCACCAGCAAGTTTTGAATTTGGGAGTGCGGTTTAACCCCCAACCCCGTATGCGCCACTGTACATTAACACAATAATATAAAATATATAGATACATATAATAAATGTGTGCAAGTGCGGCGGGCCGGCATAGCGGAATGTTCCTACACATCGGAATTTGTTATTAGCAAATCATTGAATGTTTGAACTTTTCTTTTCCAGAATAAATGGCATCACAAAATCTCAAACATCGGGATGAGGGTGCCGCTGTCTCGGACCCGCTCAATGAAATGGACGAGGACTACGAGATTGACGATTCTGCCGCTGCGGTCGTTGTTCCGCCTGACAGCGGCTGGGCGTGGGTTGTGATGGTGGCGTCGTTTCTGTGCTGCACCGTGATCGACGGCATTGTTTTTTGCTCTGGCCTAATTCAAGAATTGCTACTTGAGGACTTTAACGTGTCGAAGGGGTATGTGGCGCTCGTGTCATCGCTGCTCAGCGGCTGCTACTTGATGGCTGGACCATTTGTAAGTGCCTTGGCCAATCGTTTTGGTTTCCGCCCAGTGGCAATGACAGGAGCCCTATTTGCAGCTGCCTGTTTCGGAGTCTCCTATTATGCGACCAGTATTGAATTCCTATTCCTTACATATGGAATCCTGGCGGGAATTGGATTTTGTATGGTCTACATTCCGTCCGTGGTCATTATAGGCTTCTATTTTGAGAAGTGGCGTGCACTGGCAACTGGAGTGGCTTTGTGCGGTTCTGGTGTTGGCACCTTTGTGTTTGCACCACTCACCAATATGCTCCTTGTGAAATATGGTTGGCGTGGAACGCTGGCCATCCAAGGCGGCATAATAGTTTTGTGCGCTATCTTCGGCCTCGCCTACAGGCCCATCCAGCCAATCACATTGGCGGTCAACAATGATTCGAATGAAGCCGACCGTGAAAATGAAGCCAAGACCAACGGCCATGGGAATGTGGTTGCTCCGAAACCACAACTGCAGACGCCTGCTTTCACCAAGCCCCTGCCTGAAGGACGCTTCGCTTACTCAATGCCCAACTCAGCACACAACACGTACATGGGTCAATCGCCCAAGCACCACTATCCGACTGCTGCCGAGGTATTCCGGGGTGCCAACCTGGAGCGCCGCCTATCCAACACTTCCGGCAAAGGCACGGAGTTGAAAACCCTACGCAAATCCCAGCCCACCACGCCTAACGGCGAACCACAGCCGCAGCCAACACTTACTTTTAATATCAACAAGGAACTGACCACCGTCGGCGAGAACGAAGAGGAAACCGAGAACGAGAATCTGTTGGAGACCGAGCCGAAACCGGTGATAGTGCAAGCGCGCAGACATACCGTGTCCGGCAGGCGCCCCTACGACATCATGGGCAAGCGCAGTGCAGTCGGATCGCAGGATGCTGTTCCCACCAGCACATCGAGACCTATGTACCGAGACGATATTTTCTTCACGGGATCGCTCACCCGCATCCCGCAATACCAATCGCAAACTTCACTCGCCTATCACATGTCGGTCACCCGCCTCCCTACCAAGCAGGATTTGCTCGAGGAGCGCCAAAAAGGCTGTCGTCTCTGTCCGGAGGCCGTTCGTCGTACATTGTCAACCATGTTGGATACTTCTCTACTAAAATCGCCATCGTTCATGCTGTTGTCCTTCAGCGGATTCCTTACAATGATGGGCTTCTTTGTGCCGTTCACTTTCCTGGTGCGTCGTGCAGAGTTGGCCGGCATGGAGAAATCAGCGGCGCTGAACGTTGTCTCCGGCATTGGATTAGTAAACACGGTTGCTAGGGTGGTGTGCGGCTCCCTAAGCTCGATCCCCAGCATTAAGCCACTGTGGCTAAATAATATCGCTATTACCGCTGGCGGAATAGCGACCATGTGCAGCGGTATTGTGATCAACGACGCATCACAGTGGACCTTCGCTATATTTTTCGGCATTTGCATTGCCTGCTTCTCAGCGCTGCGTTCACTAATCGCTGTGGAGTTGATCGGCCTGGAAAAACTAACTAACGCCTTTGGTTTCCTGATGCTGTTTCAAGGTCTTGCTGCCGCAATTGGGAGCCCAATCGCAGGTAATTACAACTTGCCACCCTACTCGCTTAAACGAACGTGTGATTTTATTTTGTGTATGTTCGTTCTCGTTACCTGCATTACACATGTAGGTAGGTATAAAATGCCGAAATGCGGGCGGATGTGCTCTTGCGAACATTCTAGACTGACGAATTAGTTTAAAAATCGTAACAGTGTACCGTTTCGTTGACTTAAATACTTGATGATAACTTTGTCTTACAACACCTAAACTTTCAAGTAGGCCCTTTTGATGAAAAGTCATTATTCATAATTGTGCAGTTGTTATTTTTTTCCTTGTTCACTCCTCTCTGGAGCATAGGGCCTCCACAAGACTATGCCTTGTGTTGGTTACGTTAATTGGTTGTGTTGTTCTGCCAGGGCAAGTGATTGGCCTGCCGCAGGTTGTAGTAAGTGATGGGGCTGCCATCTAACGCCGCTTTGGGACGTCGATCACAGTTGATGATCGTTGGCGTGTCGAAAGAAGCAGCCAAGTCCCTCGACTTTCTAAAGCGGTGCAAACAAAATTTCACTTCGTCAGATCTCCGCATAATTTACATCACTAATAACCGACCAAAAATAGCTTTTAATTAATTAAATTAAAATTAATTCCATTAGTGACTCCTTGCAGCATCGTCGAAACGTGCCATGTGTTGCCTTATTTTACAGAGACCTTTTCAGTAATTGTTGAGAGGAGATGAGCAATATAATGCCATGACTCCGGGGAGTCCCGTTCGAACCCGTTCGAACACTGGCGCCCATTCATTCCACGTTGACATGATGTTCAAGCGCACAACGTATTACAAAGAGAGTTGGTTTCTGGCCCGTACTGCGCAATTGTGGAATGGTCTCCCTGCAGATATTTGCCCCAGCACCTATGATAACTTCTTCACTCCAAACCCTATCTCCTAACCTCTAGATCCTTCCTGAACCAATGCAATACCTCGCATTAATAATGGTATACCCTGCGCATTGGCTCGTATATTAAAAAAAAAAAACTTCAGACCTGAGCCTCAGTTTTTTGACAAGTGTTGTCGATTTTCAGTCAGGTGACTAATGTAATGATTCAAAATCCTACTAAAATTACAGAAAATACATTTTTTACGTGTTTCTAAAAGTGTTTCTATTTTTGTAAATATTTTATAATATTGTATTTGTTCTTTGTCCAAATATTTAATTTAAGGAATGATCTGAAATATTCCAATGTGTTGTAGGAAATCTTAACGTAGTAAAGTAACTGAACAATTCTGCGCACACGATGAGAAAGGTATACTGTACGATCTTGTTGTTATTGTGCTTGAATGTAAGAGATAGTATAGTAATAGTAATTCTTACAAATATTTTTACAATCATGTGTATGTATGTATGTGTAGTGAAGGTGTTTGTTTGCTATTTGTGTGTGTAGGATGACAGTGTCCTTATTCAAAAAATGTTTATTAATATTTGTTCACAGTATAATCAAAAACCTTATCAGCGCATGACGATAAAAGTACTGCATGACCTTAAGAGCTTCCAAACGCCAGTGGAATATTCTTATCACCATTCCAAATATAAATTTAGCAACCTATTAGACATTAGAGCTACCTACATGAAACGTGCTTGGTGCAAACTCAGAGCAAGGTGTATGATGAGTTAATGCATGACAATGGTTGCCACTCAACTACAATTTTAAGCACCCTAAGTTCGCTAAAAAAGGACCAAAATAGACCAATATTGTTTGTTTAAATCAAATCATTATTTAACATATTAATTTAATAATTTTTATATCGAACTTCTTTCGATTTGTAAACAGTGTTATCATAATTTTTGCGACAACATTCAAACAGTTAGCTTTTTTACACACTTTTTTACAAAAATCAAACAAAAGCGGCACCAAGGCCCACTTTTGGTCCATTTGGACAACTGTCGGCATGACAGTTAAAATAGGCACGCGTCGTTGTTTAATGCAGCTTAGGAGAATAAAGCGAATTGGCCGTTAGAATAGATGACTAATGTAAGTTCTGTAATCTACTTTCAGGCGCACTCTTCGATATGACTGGAAGCTACGATGTGTCATTCTATTTTGCTGGTAGCTTGATTCTGCTGTCAGCCTTCCTGTGCTATCCATTAACTTGCGTCTCCAACTGGGAGAAGGCGCGCAATGAGAAGAAAGCAGCGCAAGCTGTCCCCCGCGCTTAAGTTACAGACTTGCAATACTTAACACGTGTATATTGTGTAAAGCGAAATGAAGACTTGAATTTGCATTATAAAAATTTGCGTTTATGAAAAAACTGAAAAGCTTCCTAGTAGAAGTCAGGCAAATAGTCAACTAAGCAAAGTAGTAAACATATTAAACATATTTATAAATAAGAAAATATGAGAACATTTTTTTGGTACTTAAAGTACTTTCACAGAGGAGTGAATTCTGCATAATACATTTATAATTTATTCATATGTTAAAAAAAGTAAAGAAAAAGACTCAAGACCGAATTATGATGTGTTTCAATTTCCGTTCGAAGTATTCGGAAGGCTAAAGTATGGAGGAGGTGCAATGAGGAACTGCGAGGGAATGCAATTTCTGTCAGTTGCTGTGAATGTGGGCCGTTTTTGTCGAACCCTTTTGGGAGACGTCATTAGAGGCGAAAGCAATCCTGCGGGGGCGAATGGGATAGCAACGAAGGGGGGGATTTGCCGTTTCGGGAATGATTTTGCAGGAATGGTGGGTTCGCCGTGATTTGCCGTTATTTCCCTGTGTGGAAACCCTACGGAATTGAGGGTGGCAATCACTTGCGAAAGGGCTTTCTTTAGGGTAGGTAGGTTATTTCGAAGGGCGGTACCAGTATAGATATGGCGATTTGGTACCTCTGTGGCACATGTCAGATGCGAAGAAGGGACTACTGGACCGCTTAATACCCAACCGAATACTGTATGCTGAGCAAGTAAGCTGCCACATACATTCCGGTGGATATCTTCGATCATGATCTGCTATATCGATCTGCGCTGTCTTGAAGGGGTTTGGATCAGAGAAATCTAGCATGACGATATCTTTCATATTGGGGGGTTTATATGAGAAGGTGGGAGCAATTTCGTAAGCTCTTGGAGCACGATTGCTTGCACGGGAAGTTTCGTGCTCGTTTGAGGGACTGCCAATGTCAAGAAGCGGGACTGCCAATGTGATTGGCGTTTTGCACAATCTGTCCGCCCATGCCCGAGATTTGGAATGGGGATTTCTCTATTGGGAATTTAAGGCGTTTCTGAACCTTCGACGAGATGAAGGTTCACTGAGAGGCTTGGTCGATCAACGCTCGAACCTTACACAACTTTCCTGAGTGCTCAATGGACACTAGTGCCGTAGGCAGAAGGGATTGCTTGCCATTAATGGAGTGGAGGGCTTGTACTTGGGCGTACTTTGCCTGGAAGATGTGCGGGGTTGCGTATCCGAAAGGGGGGAATGAGTTGCGTTCATTTGGAGCTGTTGCGACCTGTGGAATGGTCGAATGTGATCCCTGTGGGGAAATGAAGCATGGAATGGTGCTTCGTTTGGCAATATACGCACGTAAAATTGCTTGTACGATCCTCAACAAGGTGAGATGTGGCAAGACAATTTATTTATTTATTTATTTAAGGCTAACAACAACGCAGAGATTGTGCTTCTTCGTCGTGTCTAGGGGGTGAGCCTTTTGAAGCTCTGGCAAGTCCGTATAGGGTGATTTGCGTTGCAGAGTTTGCACGCGAAGTCCTTTTTACTTCAGTATGAAAGCTTTTGGGATTTGTGTGGCCGATTTGCCGAATGCTTTGCAGCCGTTCAACTACCTCGTATCTGCCGGGCAGGAACTCATCCATTTGCGACCAGGGTGGCAGATCTTTCCGGGATGTCAATGATTCCTCCCATAGAGCAAGTGTCTCTTGGGGCAATTTGGTAGAGCATATATAAGTATAAACTAGCAGCGGATCCCAATTGTCTGTATATACGACCTGGGAATTTAGTACTGACAGACAATTGTCTGTAACTATATACGGCTTGGAAATTTAGTAGTGACAGACAATTGTTTATGGTGTTTTGGATCCGCCTCACTATTTTCGGTGTGGGCAGGAGCGATATTCAGGAGGGATCGAATTTGAGTGTCAACGAGTATGCGTTGATTTTCGGAGCGGGATCTTAGGGCTTCCCAAGCGAGTCCGAAATTCTCATTGGTTAATGCATATTGCTTTACAATAGCTCCGGTTTACCTTGCGTTTTATATCGGAGGTGATAAAATTTTTGGGCTGGAGTGAGCTGGGGGTGGTTAATGTAAACCGCAGTAAACATGTCCCGGAAGGACGGCCACTGCTCATAGCCCACGAAAAAGGGTTCGGTATCGCAAGGTGGAACTTGTAGCATGTATTTGCTGGTTCTATGGGTCGAACCGGTTCCATATGCGCAGCGGGCTGGGGGGAACTGAGTCTGGAGCATCTCAATGATGTCCGACATCTGAGCCATGCACAACTCGTATTGGTCTGTGCTGGCATCAATTTTTTGCCTAGCCGACTCTTTCAAACCGTCGGGCTGGCTGTTGTCTTCAGCAAAGAAGACTGCCTCATGTGCGCGCATAAGCCTGTCTTATTGGGCTTGCAGATTTTTCTGCTTAATTTGGACTAGGGATGTGGTCAAGTCCTCAATGGGAACCGATGAAAATTGAGTGCATAGTTGTACGAGTCTATCGGACTCAAAAATGAATTTTGCAACACTTGGATCTGTTGTTTTGGGACTAGAAAGTTTGGAGCGTGTGTTTGGTGGCTCCCGAGTGACAGGAACTGTCAAATGTGCTTTGGATGGCTTTGTCTATCTGGAGGACGGAGTCTCCATTGTGACACTTTGTCGTTTGGGGGATCGCAACAGGCATATTAATTTAAATTTGGGTTGCAGGATTATTACAAAAGAGAAGAATTGGCAATGAGAAAATTCGTTGAAACGAATTTGTATTTTTGTCGAGCAAAAAAGTTTACACCCGTGTGTGTAAACGTGTAGGGGAATATACGGAAATTTGTATGTATGGGAAACAAGCAAAATTTGTAAATGTGAATGGCGAATGTATGTATAGGGTGTTGTTTTTAGAGGTATAGAACTTCGAATTGAAATAAAACACAAGAAAATCGTTTTAATGTCCATCAATTTGGCTTTATTGGAAGGATAATTTTATGCCATTAATGTTTAAATATGATTTCGGGCATGTGGCCGCCGCGGCTGGCTCGAATAAAGCCAATTCTACAGGTCCAATTTTCAACCACTTTTTCGAGCATTTGGGGCCGCATGTCGGCAATAACGCCACGAATGTTGGCTTCCAAGTCCCCTAACGTTTCTGGTTTGTTGGCGTAGACGAGCGACTTCACATATCCCCAAAGAAAATAATCCAATGGTGTCAAATCACACGATCTTGGTGGCCAATTGACAGGTCCATTCCGCGAAATTATGCGCTCATCGAATGTTTCCTTCAATAAATCGATTGTGACGTGCGCTGTGTGGCATGTAGCGCCGTCTTGTTGGAACCACAACTCATCCACATTCATGCCATCCAATTCGGGAACAAAATAGTCGGTTATCATGGCTCTATACCGGTCTCCATTAACGGTAACTGACTCTCCAGCATTATTTCGGAAGAAGTATGGCCCAATGACTCCACCAGCCCATAGAGCACACCAAACAGTCAGTTTTTGTGGATGTAATGGCGTCTCAAGGGTCTCATGTGGATTCTCTTCACTCCAAATGCGGCAATTTTGCTTGTTGACGTAGCCATTCAACCAAAAATGAGCCTCATCACTGAACAAAATTTTGCGATGAAAATCAGCATCGAGATCAATCTCATTTTCGGCCCATACACCAAAATCACGACGCATTGCATGGTCTCGCGGCTTTAATTCTTGCACAAGCTGGATCTTGTAAGGTCGCAAGCCAAGATCTTTGCGCAAAATCTTCCATAAAGTTGATGGACAAAGCTCCAATTGCTGTGCACGGTGGCGAATCGATTCATTCGGGTCCTCTTCAGCATTTTGCTCTACAGCGGCAATTGTTTCTTGGGTGCGCACTGTTCGACGTCTCTGCGGATGCGTATTATCACATAGAGTAAACGTAGTGCGAAAACGACCCATGGTTAACCGAATTAATTGCTCTGATGGACGATTATGTCGACCATAAAATGGACGGAGCTTGCGGTAAACTTCGCGAACTGAACCATTATTTTCGAAATAAATTTGCACGATTTGCAAGCGTTGTTCTTTTGTCAACCTGTTCATGATGAAATGGCAAACCAAACTGAACATAAATGACATTAGAGTTACCAGATTTGACCACAAAATGCCAGTTTTATCTCTATTCGGAAAACAAACCTCTAAAAAAAACACCCTATACAAACTATTAGAATATAAATATGAAATAAATGTGTAGTCAAATGTGTATGAAAATAGGTTTTTATTTGTGAAAATTGAATTTTTTTATGTGATAACGTGAATAAATACGTATGTATTTGTATGTATATATGTATATGTGTGTACAAAAATATATATATATATTTTTTGTTTTTGTTTTCTGACGGAGGTGGAACATCTTCGGAAGATACCGGGACTCCAGTTCGTCGGCTTGCCGGATTCCTACCGACTAAAAACCACCAACCCCTATCCACCCCTGCGGAACCGCCTTCCGGCATCTCTTCACAGGGGAGACGTTGCCTTATCCTGGCTCTTCTGCTATACGACGTTCGTTTGCGCGTCTGCTCCTTTCAATCTCGCGCTGTCTCACCATGACTTCCGCGGCGTAGAGCGCTACTGCATCCCAGCCGGATCTGGACTCAACCATTTTTGCGACTAGTGAGTGCGCCGTGGGCGTGCCGCCGATCCTACTCGCTAGACGTCGCCGCTGGCTGTTGTACCTGGCATAATTAAAAATGATGTGCTCGGCGTCTTCAACTGACTCGCTGCAGAAATCGCAAAAGGGATTCTGCTCGTATCCCCACCTATGCAAGTACGACTTAAAACAGCCATGGCCTGCCAGTAGCTGCGTGTGGTAGTAGTCGACCACCCCGTGCTCACGGCTCGTCCACGCATGAATGTCACTTATTAGAACATCCACCTTCCCTTGCGTGAGTCGTTCCAACGCTGTTGCCACTTTGTCAGGCTCAGCTCCCTGTACGCCCTTCCTTGCTGCGGAGCATCCTTCTCCTCGTATTTTGCGCGTGCTTCCTCCGCCAAAATGTCAATTGGGACCATCCCCGCCACCACGCAGGCGGCGTCATATGACGTCGTGCGGAATTCGCAGCACACTCGGATTGCGCTGATGCGGTACACGGATTCTATGTGGTACGACTTGACCCTCATCGCCGGAGCCCATATTTGCGCCGCGTATAACATTGTGGCGGCTGCTACTTTCATTAGCAACAGCCGCCTAGGCTGTCTAGGACCACCAATGTTCGGCATGATTCGCGAAAGCGTGGCCACCGTCTTCGTTGCCTTGTTGCTGACGTGCGCGAGGTGGTGCTTGAAGCACAAGCGAATATATATATATATATATATATATGAATATATGTATATATATACATATATATGTGTATGTGATTATTTGTATTAGTGTGTTAATGTACGTAACCAAAGTGTCAAAACAAAGGTGTGTAAAAAAAATTGTTGTGTGCGAGTGGGGGATATTTGCCCCACTGTATGCACTTGGGGTGGCAGCAAATGTGCAGTGTATGTACAGTTGCGGTCAAAATAATAGTAGTACGCATACAACGAAAAGAAAATTAAGAAAAAATAATCTGCTTTTCTTTACAAATATTTTCTTTGTATTTTTTTTAACAAGTTATATGTGATAACAATGCAATCATAAAAGAAAATTTAAGAATTAAACTCAGTTTGATTTGATTTAAATTAAATGCGTCAAAAGCTCCAAAATATGGACGGTCAAAAAAATAGTAGTTCGCTTTACTTTCATAAAAATGAAGCAAAAATTGTGTTACATTTTAAAAGATTTTGTGGTTAAACAGTAACAGCGTAATTTTTCTTCAAATTAATATTTAGTTGCGTAACTGTTGTTCGCTATTACTGCAGCACAGAGCCGATGCATTGAATTAACCAAATTTTCATATCTTTCTCTAGGTATTATATATTCCTGCTTCTCAAAGTTGATTATTATTAGTTAGATTATAGTGAGCAACTGCTCTCTTCACGTCAAACCACAAATTTTTAATTGTATTGAAGTCTGGTGATTGTGCGAGCCATTCCATAACCCTAATACTGCTCTTGCGAAGCCCCTTTCGTGCGAACTTGCTTGTATGCTTTAGGTTATAATCCTGTTGAAAGACCCAAAGCAGTGCCGTTTTTTCACGGACATACGGTAGCACGATTTCCTGCAAGATTCGTACACATACATATCGATCTATCGTTTTCTTGATCAAATAAATAGCGCCACCTCCAATAGCGCCAATAAATATATGCATGTTTTACGTTTTATGGAGGTGGCGCTATTTATTTGATCAAGAAAACGATAGATCGATGTGTATGTGTACGAATCTTGCAGGAAATCGTGCTACCGTATGTCCGTGAAAAAACGGCACTGCTTTGGGTCTTTCAACAGGATTATAACCTAAAGCATACAAGCAAGTTCGCACGAAAGGGGCTTCGCAAGAGCAGTATTAGGGTTATGGAATGGCTCGCACAATCACCAGACTTCAATACAATTAAAAATTTGTGGTTCGACGTGAAGAGAGCAGTTGCTCACTATAATCTAACTAATAATAATCAACTTTGAGAAGCAGGAATATATAATACCTAGAGAAAGATATGAAAATTTGGTTAATTCAATGCATCGGCTCTGTGCTGCAGTAATAGCGAACAACAGTTACGCAACTAAATATTAATTTGAAGAAAAATTACGCTGTTACTGTTTAACCACAAAATCTTTTAAAATTTAACACAATTTTTGCTTCATTTTTATGAAAGTAAAGCGAACTACTATTTTTTTGACCGTCCATATTTTGGAGCTTTTGGCGCATTTAATTTAAATCAAATCAAACTGAGTTTAATTCTTAAATTTTCTTTTATGATTGCATTGTTATCACATATAACTTGTTAAAAAAAATACAAAGAAAATATTTGTAAAGAAAAGCAGATTATTTTTTCTTAATTTTCTTTTCGTTGTATGCGTACTACTATTATTTTGACCGCAGCTGTATATGTGCAGCACTATTGAAAATTTTCTAAGTCCAAGATCATTATTCGGAAGGAAGGGAGCGGACATACAAGGTAAAGTCTCTGATTGCGTTCAACCTGGCGAACGCCAGAACGATCCTTGTCCCTGTCCAATCCAAGCTGATGCACAGCCTCCGCGCGGCCCTTCTGGATAGCTATTTGGCACCCGCTGAATAGTGAACTAATGTGTGCAGCGAGTCCAATCCCCTGGACTTAAAATTTGGGTTGTGCGCAGGGTTTGGTGCCCGCCACGGAAAATCATCTACCAATGAAAGCCAAAAAGCAAGCCTCGGAAGGAACCCACAATGTTGACGACCACAGCAAACGATTCAAGGACCATGATTTGAGGATATGCACCTGGAATGTCCGGACCCTCTATAGGGAAGGTGCCTCTATCCAACTGGCGGAAGCCCTCACGAAATGTAAGGCTGACATCCACGTCATCCAGGAAATGCGATGGACAGGACAAGGTTGCTCCAAGCGAGCAGACTGCGATATCTACTACAGCTGCCATGCGGAGAAGCGCGAATTTGGCTGCGGATTTGTGGTCAGCAAGAGACTTCGCCACCACGTGTCTCGGTTCACTCCGGTGAACGAACGGCTGGCTTCGATCCGCATCAAAGCTAAATACTTTAGCATCAGCCTAATTTGCGCGCACGCCCCGACGGAAGAGAAGGACGATGCGACCAATGATGCCTTCTATGCGAAGCTCGAGGACGTCTACGACAGGTGCCCGGCCCACGACGTCAAAATTGTCCTCGGGGACTTCAACGCAAAGGTCGGGCGAGAAGGCATCTTTGGCCCCACAGTCGGGCAGTTCAGCCTCCATGGGACCACTTCGAACAACGGTCTGAGGCTGATCGATTTCGCCGCGGCACGAAACATGGTAGTTAGTAGCACCAGATTCCAGCACCTCGATATCCACAAGGCCACCTGGTTATCCCCCGATCAATCCACCCGCAACCAGATTGATCACATTGTGATTGAAGGAAGGCATGCTTCTAGCATTCTAGATGTGCGCACGTTCCGAGGACCCAACATCGACTCGGACCACTACCTTGTTGCAGCCAAGGTACGCATGCGTCTTTGCGCAGCGAAGACCGCACAACCTAGTTTGCGAAGAAAGCTGGACATCAGTAAGCTGCGATCACAAGGGGTAGCCGAAGCCTACTCCGCTCAACTCTCCAACCAGCTCGGTCGCTCCCCCTCTCCACCTGATGACATCGGCGGATTATGGGTTCACTTATCCCACTCTATGCGCGCCGCCGCAGAAAATGTCCTTGGTTTTCAACGCTCACCACCAAAAAACCAATGGTACGATGAAGAGTGTCGCGCAGCCACTGCAGTGAAGAATGCTGCCTACAAGAAGACCCTGCAGTCGGCCGCCACGCGAGCCATGACAGAAAAATACCGGGAGGAGAGGAAGAAAGAGAGGTGCCTTTTTAGACGCAAGAAACGGGAGCAAGAAAGGCGCGAGCGTGAGGAAATCGAGGAGTGCAGGAGCAGGAATGACGCCCGAAAATTCTTCCAAAAAGTTAAGCGTCTCACGGAAGGATTTAAGCCCGGGGCATCTTCTTGCAGAGACGAAAACGGGGATCTGGTTACGGATGCGCAGGGTGTGCTGAGGTTGTGGAAGGAGCACTTCACCAAGCTGCTCGCAGGCGACGAAAGGAAAAATACCGCCAGTGCTGAAGATGTCCAGATGGCACCAATCGACGACGACGGTGTGGATGTGCCACCGCCCAGCCATGACGAGGTCCGGGTCGCTATCCAGCGACTCAAGAACAACAAAGCTGCAGGGCCGGATGGGCTACCAGCTGAATTGTTCAAGGCCGGCGGCGGTGAGCTGATTGGGTGCATGCATCAGCTCATTTGCAAAATATGGCTGGAGGAACGAATGCCCAACGATTGGAACCTCAGTGCCCTTTGTCCTGTGCTGAAGAAAGGCGACCCAACAATATGCGCCAACTACAGGGGTATCAGCCTACTTCCCATTGCATACAAGGTCCTGACGAGCGTACTATGTGAAAGATTAAAGCCACTCGCGAAGGCGCTGATTGGACCTTATCAGTGCGGCTTTAGACCTGGTAAGTCCACCATCGACCAGATATTCACTCTACGCCAAATCCTGGAGAAGACCCATGAGAACCAAATCGATACAGGCCATCTCTTCATCGATTACAAGGCAGCATTCGATAGCCGGATAAGGGATCGCCTATATGCCGCATTGTCTGAACTTGGTATCCCTGCAAAGCTCGTTAGACTTTGCAGAGCGACGTTGAGCAATACGCGCAGCTCCGTCAAGGTTGGAAGTGACCTCTCCGACCCGTTTGATACCGTTCGAGGTGCGAGGCTTCAACTTCACCATGGAGAGTGTTCTGCGCAAGGCCGGTGTACATCGTAATGGCACAATCTTCAACAAAAGTGTCCAGCTCCTTGCCTACGCTGATGACATTGATGTCATCGGCCGTAACAAGCGAGATGTCACCGCTGCATTTGCGGCTATCGAAAGAGAATCTGCCAAAATGGGTCTGGTGGTAAAAGAGGGCAAGACGAATTATATGCTGTCTACACGCAGGGACTCGCAGCGGCTAGGGTCTCACGTCGAGGCCGACAGGTATACCTTTGAAGTTGTCAAGGAATTCGTCTACCTTGGCACCGCCATCAACAGCAGCAATGATGTCAGTCTGGAGATAAAGGAAGGATTACTCTTGCCAACAGGTGCTACTACGGTCTCGGTAGGCAATTGAGAAGTAGAGACCTCTCTCGACCGACAAAACTTGCATCGCATACGAACCAATAACGAGCTGTATGACCTGTATAAGGACATGGACGTAGCGCAACGAATTAACATCCAGCGGCTACGCTGGCTCGGTCATGTCTGCCGCATGGACGACGAAGCTTCGGCGAAAAAGGTGTTCGATGCGATGGTTGGAGGTCGACGGCGAAGAGGGAGGCCGTGTCTCCGGTGGAAGGACCAACTGGAAGAGGCCCTGGTATCTCTTGGTGTGACCAACTGGAGAAGGCGCGCGCGAAGCAGAGGCGCCTGGAGAGAAGTTTTGCGGCAGGCCGTAACCCGATAACGGGTTGTTATGGCCAGTTAAGTAAGTAAGTAAGATCATTATTCAATATGCGAACGAATGTGTTATCGCGAGTAGACGTGTTTCTGTGGCGCTGCGTTGGACTGCACTCTACCGTCGAATTTACCAACTGTGGAACTCTGACAACCTTACTAGCTGCGCTAAAATCTTGGTGGCGATCGCGTGCACAAAATTTTACCTCTGCTATACGCTTCCAGCTGTGCCAACCACTTTTCTAATTTCCATCATCATCATCACGGACTCCACAAACGAAATCATGCGAAAAAGCGCGCAAAGCCTCTCCTCAACAAAATACTGTGCCAATACAAACGGTACAGAAGAGAGTTGAGAGCCCTGCAGCAGGTAGTTACTTCGACAGATTGGAAGCGAAACTGGAGACTCACATGGAGAGCATAATTGCAAAGCTCAATGAGACGGAAGGGCGAGTAATGCAGAGAATAAGCGAAATTGCAGCTGAGCTCGCAAACATCAAATCGGATATGAAAGTGATGGAAGCAAGGGTGAGTGCAATTGAAGAGTTGCGTGGTCAACCAGTGGGACACGACAAAGATGTTCTTACCCTACGTCAACAACTAGATGAGGTGGAGAACAATTTAGTGTCCACTGACATAATTATATATGGAGTGCCACATACCAGCGAGGAGAGCCTTTCATCAGCCTTCACCCATCTTTGCGAATCTGTCAATTTGCACCCTCCTTCTATCCGCTCTGCTTTTCGCCTACCCAAAAATAACAACAACAACAATCCTTCGCCAGTTGTTATCAAATTGAACTCTCCACATGACCGCTCGTTGTTGTTTCGGGCTATTGCTAAGCGCAGCAAGACTACTCGCCGACCGCTTACTCTGCGTGACGTTGGAATCAGTGCTGATGAGAAAATCTTTGTTCACGAAAGTCTAACAAAGAAGAACCGCAAACTGATGAACTACGCCACACAATTGAAAAGGCAAAAGCGGCTGGTGAGTGCGTTCTCAATTCGTGGGCAAATTTTCGTGAGAGCACAGCCCACCAGTGAGGCAGTAAAAGTTGTCGACCGAGCGTGTGCTGATGGCATTGCAGCTGCTGTTCCTAACTCAGCGAACTAATTGGAAGCCATGCACACTAACTTAATTTTTTATGTAGTTTTAAGTTACTTTACTTTCCTTATGTGCCTTAATTTGTTTGTGTATCTAGTTATAAGTTTCCCTACTTCAACTTTCGTGCTATCTTCTTGTTTACTATCTAACTTTTTCTCCTATCTGCTCCTTTTCTGTAACTGTCTGGCTGTAAGCATCTACTGCCCGATAACATGACCGATAGGGTACGTCTGCACACTAACAATGAACATCTCAAGCCGATGTTAAAACTAGCAAGCGGCTACCATAGAGGGTTCAAGGTTTGCCACTTCAATGCACGGAGTTTAACTCCTGACAAACTTGACTACCTTAACTATATTTTTGATGACATTGATATTGATGTGGTTTGTGTGACTGAGACATGGTTTAAGCCCGATTTTGACAACAGTGTGTATACTCTTTGTGACTTTTCTTTGATAAGAAATGATAGAGCCATTGTATATGTATATACATTTGCTGTATATTACAAATCTAGGTTGAACTGCAAGGTAATACACAGCTCTCTGTTCCCTGATGTTGTTGAATGTCTTTTTGTTGAAATTAATAACAGTGTCAATAAATGCTTACTTGTTTGTGTCTATAGTATAATCCCCATCGCTCTAATAATCTCACTGATTTGTTTATCAAAATGTCTCAATTGTCTTCTAGTTATGTGCATGTAATAGTCTGTGGTGATTTTAATATAGATTTACTGTCAACTGACTCAAAATCCAGGGATCTACATGATAATTTTAACTCCTATGGCTTTACGGTTGTTAATCAATGCGCAACCCGCTTTGCTCCACACTGTAAACCTAGTCTATTGGACATTTTTGTTGTAAGTGATGTTGGAAGCATTAATCACTTTGAACAATTTCCTTTAGCCGGAGTTTCTGACCACGACCTGTTATTTTTGTCATATAATATTCATTTTTGTGCATCTCCTCAAACTAATTTGACATACCGGGACTTCAAAAGCATAAATTTGCAAGGACTTTTAGAAGAAAGTTCCTCGCTACATTGTAATGCCTGCTGGTTTTGTGCTAATGTTGACGATAAATTAGGCCATTTCACAATGCTGATATCTTACCTATTTGATAAATATGTCCCTGTTCGTATTGTTACAATTTCTGGAAATAAAAAGCCATGGTTCACCAAAACCATTTTGGACCTTATAAAGCTTCGGAGTAAAGCGTACAGTTTTTGGAAACGAAACCGTTCTACTGAGCATTAGTATGCTTACAAAAAAATTAGAAATCAAGTTACTCTAGCTGTGCGCCACTCCAAAAAGAAATACCTTCAAAACAAGGTCCATGTTGATCTCCCCCCTAAACTTTTGTGGCGAAATATAAAGTCTCTAGGTGTGGGTACTAATGGTGAAAAGACTTGTAAAATTGATGCTGATGTAATGAATTCTTACTTCCTTAGTTCTAGCACTGCTGCGAGCAAGCCACCTTTCAATTTAAATCATAACTCAATTTGAGGATGACGTTACTAAGTGTATTTATGCTATAAAATCCGACGCCATAGGTGTGGACAATCTCAGCTTGCGGTTCTTAAAGTTAATTCTCCCAGTCGTACTTCCCTCACTCACACATATTATTAATTTTTCGTTGACCAGTTCCACTTTTCCAAGCCTCTGGAAAATAGCAAATGTACTCCCGGTTGCTAAAATTAATAATCCTGACACTCCACAAAACTTTAGGCCTATCAGTATATTACCAGCACTAGCAAAGGTCTATGAAAAACGAATTTCAACACAAATTATGTCGCATATGAATAAACATAACCTTCTCAGTGAGTTCCAATCTGGTTTCAGACCTGGTCATAGTTGTGCTGCGATACTTAAAATTATTGATGACATTCGTCCAGCTTTTGACAGTAAATCCTTGACAATCTTAGTACTTCTTGATTTCTCAAAAGCATTCGACACAGTCAGCCATGATATTTTGCTTTTAAAACTCAAGCATTACTTTGGCTTCAACTTATCATCTGTTAAACTCATGGAAAGCTATCTGTCTGAGAGATTCCAACAGGTACAATGTGGTACCCGTATATCGCATCGCAAAAGAGTTGCCTGTGGGGTACCTCAGGGATCTATTTTGGGTCCAATTCTCTTTAGTATGTTTGTTAATGATATTGTCCACTATTGTCACAATGCATCAATTCACCTATATGCTGATGATGCTCAAATATATTTTTCACGTCCAATTGGTCTTTGTGAAGACTTAGTATTTAGACTAAATGAAGATCTAGAATGCATTATAACCTGGGCCTCAAAAAACGGTCTTTGCTTAAATGTGGCTAAAACACAAGCACTTCCCATATCGTGTGTATCGTATGATCTTGCGAGCTTGTCTCCCATAGTTGTAGGACGGACAGAGCTGCAATATCAGTCTGTGGTGACAAATCTTGGCTACAGGATAAACAATCGTTTAACTTGCACAAATCACATTAGTGCCTGTTTGTCCAAAATGTATTATGTCTTGCGAACTTTGTGGCACTCATGTTTTTGTTTGTCTTCTGAAATTAAACTTAAGTTGGTTAAGACCCTTGTTGTCCCACACATCTCGTACTTTGAACTGATATATGGCAGTCTAGACTGTGTGTCAAAAAATAAATTAACAATGACTTTAAACTTCGCAGCTAGATTCATATATTGTAAGAGAAAATTTGAGCATATCTCGCACCTGAGGAAAAATATTCTTGGGTTCTGTGTAACTGACTATCTCAATGTTCGTAATGTTATTTTTCTGTACAAATTAATTAAATGTCGTCAGCCGCATTATCTGTATGAAAAGTTACGTTTTGTTGTCTCCTCACGTACTCATAACATAATTATCCCCAGATATGTTACATTAACGTCCTCTAGATTGTTCTTTGTTAGTGCTGTCAGACTATGGAAAACTTTACCAACTAGTATCAAAACTCTGAACAGCACAAGATGCTTCAAAAGGGCAGTTACTAAGTTTTTTCATACAATGTGAATCTTTACCTTCTATTTTCTACCTTCTTCTCCCCCTAAGTGTTTTATCTTTCTACTCAATTCTTAAATTTAGAAATTAAGCATACATTGTTATTTTTTTTTTAAGGTTAGTTATAAACTCAAAATGTTGAAAATCATGTATTACTGATGTGCAATTAAGAGAGCGAAATCTCTCACTGCGCTACCTCTTGTCCTTTAAATAAATAAATAAATAAATAAATAAATATGCTGCAAATGTAAGAGTTACGGATTGGAAGGCCTATGAGACTGCCATCTGTAGTCGCTTTGGAGAATTCCAGAGCAGGATCTACGATGGTAAATCTCTTGATGAGGTCGTCGACGCATTGCACGACTGCATGACCACCGCCTTCCATATCAGCTGCCCACGCTTCAACCGAGCCAGGGATTCCCATGCTGATGCGCAAAGAGAATACAAGAAGCAGATCAGAGCAGCGAAAACTGCATCATGGAGGAGCTTCTGTGGCGAGATTAATGGCGTTAATGCCCTTAGCCGGCTACAGCAAGCTTTATCCAATGATCCCTGTGCCCGCCTCGGTGTACTTCGCAAACCGGACGGCAGCTTTACCTCCTCTGAGGAGGAGACTCTATGCCTGTTGATGGACACCCATTTCCCTGGGTACAGGCAGTCCTCGGGTTGCAGCTGCGTTCCTCACAATCAAAGAGTCGGTCGCAAGAAGTGGAAAAGGGCCGCGAGAATTATTACGGGGGACAGGGTGGTAGCAGTCATCCAGTTTTTCAAGCCGTATATATCTCCGGGACCTGATGGTATTTACCCAGTTCTCATCCAAAGGGGTCTGGTTGCAATACTTCCACATTTCGTAAATATCTATAGAGCTAGCCTCACGCTAGGCTATGTGCCGACGGCATGGAGGACGGCCATAGCGGTGTTCATCCTCAAGCCAGGGAACGACACCTACGACCTGCCTAAATGCTTTCGGCCCATTAGCTTATCCTCATTCCTGCTGAAGGGGCTCGAAAAACTAGTGGACATTTGGCTGAAATCGGGGACGTTTGTTCTCCGACCGATCCATGACAGCCAACATGCCTACCAGAAGGGAAAGTCGACGGAAACTGCGTTAGCTGAGCTGACTGGACGGGTTCAACGAACCCTGGACAAGAAGCAATTTGCTTTCGCAGCTTCCTTAGACATTGAAGGCGCCTTCGACAGTCCCCTATTCGGCAAGATTGAGGAGGCACTCATCCCTCTTAGGGGGATTCACCCAGTAATGGTTGATTGGATCCTCTCAATGCTTGAGTGCCGCATTACAACGGCCACTCTTGGCGAATGCACTACCTCGGTGCGGTCTGTAAAGGATTTGCACAGAGAGGGGTTCTATCCACCGCCCTCTCGAACCGCCTTGTTGACTCTCTTCTAGGTAGGCTTCAAGAAGGTGGTTTCCCGACTATATGGCACGCTGACGACCTGTGCATAGTCGTCAGTGGTAGTAACCCACAACTGCTCTGCAATCGTATGCAATCGGCATTGAGCGATGTGGGGGACTGGTGCGTGGAACAACCATTATCTGTTAACCCCGTGAAAATGGAAATGATATTGTTCACGTCAAGAAGAAAGGTACCGACAATCAGGTTGCCCCTCTTCACCGATCATATTGAATCGCGTGTGGAGAAAGCAACCAAGGTAATATGGCAATGCAGAAGGATGGTTGGCCGGTCATGGGGGCTTAGCCCCCGGCTTGTCCACTGGATCTACACTTGCATTGTCAAACCTTATATCCTCTATGGAGCCTTATTATGGTGGTCAAGGGCGTATCCTAGGAGGCGACGGTTAGACAAGCTTCAACACCTTGCGTGTCGCTGCATAACTGGCACCACCAGAGGTACCCCAACGGCTGCCATGGAGGCTCTTCTGTGTCTTCTTCCTTTACTCCTAGCTGCAGAAAATGAGGCCAGTCGAGCGGCATATCGCTTTGAAGTGCTGTTTGGCAGGAAACTTGTTCTCAGCGCTGGAGACAGGAGGGAACCCGGAAGAGACCTTCTTAAAACTCTTCCATCTGAGAGAGGGATAGTAGTTGACGCCCAGTGTGCTGAGATTATGCCTTGCCGCAGGTATCAAACCGTTATCCCCGATCGATCGAAATGCACGAACAACTGCTGGAAGGGCTTCAAACCTGATTCGGCATCCGTGTAGACGGATGGGTCACTGATGGACACTGGCTCTGGTGCTGGAGTTCTCTCCGACACTGATAACATTCGTCTTTCCCTCCCGATGGGCAGTCACACTTCTGTCTTTCAAGCGGAAGTGTTTGCCATATTTATAGCAGCGCTTGAGCTGCGGCGGAGCGGAAGGTCTGGGTGTGACATAAATATTTGCTCAGACAGCGAAGCGGCTGTTAAGGCGTGCTCAGCAATGCAGACAAAATCCAAAATTGTGCTGGATGCTGTCAGCAGACTGAAGCTAAGCATTGACAATGTCGTCACACTTCTGTGTGTGCCTGGGCATTCTGATGTCGAAAACAATAAAAAGGCGGATGAGCTCGCCAGAACTGGATCTCTGGCCCGTTTCTTAGGGCCCGAACCAGCGATTGGCTGCGGCTTATCTGAGCACAAGGCTGCATTCAGTAGCACATTAGCACGCAGACACCTCGACGACTGCACACATTTGCGATACTTTGTATAAGTGGAAATCAGTATGCTCGGCCAGTGCCAGCCTTACAAAAACGCTCCTCGTCCTAGAACGCCAACGTAAGGAGAATAGATATTCCGAGGTGTTGGGCACGGCACCGCACCATACTGCTACCAGAAAGTAATTCCTTACAGGACGTCCCCTGGTAGCAGTCTGTAGGAGATAGAAGAGTTTTTAGTAGGTGAAAGTTTCACACTCCGGCTTTTAATGCTTTTCCCTTCTGAAAAAAACCTCGACAACTGGCGTAGTCTTACGACATGTAGGCAGTCGAGGATGTTTATTGATGCGCCTAGGCCTAACAGAACGGGTTACCTGCTGGGCTTAGGCAAGAGTGACTTGAGAACTATCTTAGGGCTCGTCACAGAGTTTATTCCTCTTAGATTTGGCTTTATGTGACATGTGCCTTGAGGACGACGAAACCACGGTGCACTTCATACGTGAGTGCCCGGCTTTCGGGCGGCTCAGGTATATGTGCTCCGGCAGTATGATCCTCCGCGAGGATGAGCTCAGGAACCTCAAGTTGTCGGACGTGCTCAGCTTTGCTAAAGCCACGCTCCGCACGGCGACTGCAAACCTGAATGCAATAGGTCACTGGAGACAGGTTCTATCTCGTGACCGGTGAACGGGGGCGCAGTTGAGTATTTCTCAGAAATGGCCCCTTCTGGCTTGGTGATGAGAGTGGCCAACGGAAGTGGGCCCGTTACTTGCTCGCAAAGAGGGAGGCGCAAGCCAGGGCACAAAGGGCAGACCTTTGCCTACGCGCCCGTATCTGCTCACAGTCTAACCATTAACAAACAGATTCATCCCAATACGGAACTCACCATGATGATAGGTATCCTCAACAACAAGCACCACTCTGTATCAATTTGCTGATGATTTTTTAATCGTCTCGCACCATCCAGACATAGATGTACCAAAAGACAATCTCCAAAATAAGATAATCAAGTTTGGCCAATAGTGTTGTGAACTAAATCTGAGCTTCAATGTAAAAAAACACGAAGGTCATGTGCATAAACAAAAACAAATCAAAAGTGATCAACCTAAGTTTCAACTCCCAAGCCATCCAGCAGGTTTATTTCTAGCAAATTTCAGGAGCGGCACATCAGTGCCTCTCAGTCGCTGCAGGAGCATTATTCAACCGCTATCAGGGACTCCGACAAAAATATCAATTTATTCAAAATTATCACTTCTGTCAAAGCTGGGCTGCATCCTAAGGTGGCTCTTAACTTGTATAAAGCATTAGTCAGATCGAAAATCGAATACTGCAGAACCTCTGCTGCAAATAGTACTAAAACAGTTGACACAAAAATAAGGTCCTTTCAGAATATTTTCCTACGAAAAAGCTTAGGGCTCTCACCCTCCACGCCAGTGCCATTAATCTATGCTGTAGCAAACGAACTTCCCCCTCACGAAAGAGCTCAATGGCTTACAGCCAAAGAGCTTACCAATAATAAAGCATCTAACCCTAGCCTTTTCAATTAAATCATGTTGAACAGCAATGTCAAATCAAGTTATAGTGATATATAACACATTTAAAGATGTATTTTTAAAACTGAACACTGATCAGTGATCACCAATTGGAACCGTAGTCAAAGCTGATGGTTAAAGTTAACACACTCCCCGAGAGGAAAAAAAATGTCTCTGCAGCAGCCATCAAGGCAACTTATGCTTGCATCATTAGTGATTACCAAAGCCAGGGTTTCTCGATATTTGCCACAGATGCTTCGGTCTGCGAAGAATCAACAGGTAGCGGAATAGTTAACTTGAGTAGCAATTCGGAAGATTCCTTCAAAATAGAGTGCTCTACATCTTCTAGCTTTGGAGAGCTCTGTGAAATAAACATAGCTATAGACCTCGCTATGCAAGAACAGTACGATAAAATAGCCATTTTCACAGACAGTCTGATTGCGTGCAAATTACTGGCGAAAAGCACCACCAAGAATTACATAGTGGCCCAAGTGCACAACCAATTAAATTCCTCCAGTCTTTTTGCGATACACCAAGTCTGGACACCGAGATATGTAGGTATCTCAGCCAATGAATGTGCGGACAGAGAGGCAAAAAATGCCGACAATGTTAGTACTATAATAAATCCTGAGCTCACTTCTGATGAGGCTCTAAAAGTTATTGAGTTGAGTTCCAGCTTTTTTCCCATGACAAGCCAAATATTTTTGAAGAGATCTTTCCAATGAAACAATCAAGACCTTGGTTTCATAACTCTAAACTTAGTGCGAAACACATCAAAATCATCAATAGGATTCTTACCGGCCACACCTATGATAACGCTTATCTTTTTAGTTTCAGAGCAGTAAATTTAAACTTATGCGAATGCGATGAGATTGCCACATACACACACACACTTTTTTCTATAGGCTTCTTGATAGCATAAGACGCAAATTTAGCAGATTTCAAGCAGCTTCTAGCTTCGCTGACATTTTTCGGTCTCATGACCAGAGTAAAATATCTCAACTTATTCAATTATATGATGACCAACCCTTTTAAAATCCCGAAAAGGCCTTCCAGCGTTTCAAAAATTTGTAAATGGTTTGAGTTAAAAGTTTTTGCTAAATCACCTAGCCGCGTATTTGGTCTGTGTTTTAGATCGTGTAGCAACTTATTTTCAAAACATTTATTTTGCTCAACTTTCCAAATTTTATTGACACATTCACGTGTTCAAAAAATCGAATAATTGCTTTTCGAGAAGTCCCCCTTTCAAGGTTGAAGTATTTAAAATCGTTCCTTTGAAAGGGTTGACTTTTTTAAAGTACAACTATTGACCAAAATTCATGATTATAGCTTCAGCGGTTTGGTCTCGGTGGTGTTTAATACATACATTCGATTCTTTTATTTTATTATTAAAAATTATTTTTTAAGTCAGCAGCCCAAAATGACTTAGATTGCAAATTTTCAGCGAATTTCAAGTACTCTTTCTATTTTTGTCCCAATTTTAGCATCGAGTCGAAACAATGTTAGTTTTGTTCAGGACATGTATATTATTAAAGAAAAGGTGTAACGTCGGTCGGCCGATATACTTAAAACCAGGGACCGTAAAAATTATGAGCTAAATATAAAAATCAAAATTTAAAACTTATTTTTTGATTTTTATTTTCCGCTCACCGAATAAAAATTATTTTTTTATTTTTTTTTTTTCGATCAGAAAATAAAAATTATTTGTTGAGTTTTATTTTTTTGGGGAAAAATAAAAATTATGCGGTGAGTTTTATTTTTCACTTGCAGAATGAGAATTATTTTTCAGTTTTATTTTTTCAACACAAAATAAAAATTACGGGACGAGTTTTTGTTTTTGATTCAAAAATAAGCCTCATGTGGTAAGTTCAATTTTTCAAATTGTATTCTGAAAATTATTTTCTGAGTAATACTTTTCGCTCATGAAATAAAAATTCTACTATGAATTATGAACATTTTCTTTAAAGGAATGAATGCAAAAATGCGATTTTTCCCGATACCCACCCAATGTTATGAATGTGTGTACTCTAGATCTCGCTCTAAAGTTCTGTATTGGTTACATTATTCTTTACGGAAAAAAGAAGATTCGATTTTGGGTCTCCTGAGCGCCGCTTTAGGCTTATGGTCGCGCGTAGCTGAGCCACGGCGGCCACGATATCTTACAGCCCATTTTAGAAGAAATGTGAGCAAAAAAAATTGAAAGCAGTAGCTGCTACCCAATCTTTCCAGTCCTTTCACCATCGCTATAACCAGGCCCGGATTTACCATACAGGCATTGTAGGCAGTCGCCTAGAGCGGCAAGAATTGAGGGGCGGCAAATTTTAACGGAAACTTTGAAAACTTGTTCAATTCGTGGGAATTGAATTTCCCGCCTGGTTTGTTGGCACGCGTACGAGAAAACAATCGATTTATACTAGCAAAGAAAATAAACATACAGAATGCGCAAGCAAAAAAAAAAAAAAACAACTATTCGTACCCAACTTATTCCACCATTCAAGAAATTTTAATAGGGGGGGGCGGTAATTTTAGCAACTGCCTAGGGGCGGCAAATTTCTAAATCCGGGCCTGGCTATAACTATTGGTGGCAAGAAAATTCCTCGCGTGGAAAGCAGTGATAATGCATTGAGCGGCTCATTTGCAGTAAGCGTATTAGTATAAACCATGATGAAATAAACAAGGTGAAGCAAGTAGATGACATACCCTTATTTTGACAAGATAGCTTTTGAAAAACTGACATTTCCAAAAAAAAAATCTCAAAACATGAAAGTCTTCTTCTTTGTTCGCATTAACCCACTCAAGCCTGGTGTATCAAAAAATCAATTTCATTATTATTGTAGTGCTTTGCTGAAAATTCTTTGTTAAAGAAAAGCTTCTATCGATGAACGTCTAATATAATTTTTTCAGCGATGCAGATAGTGTCTGTGGTCGTATTTATGGGCAACTGTGACTTGTAACGCCCAGGCTCCAGTTCGGAGCTATAGGTAAGAGTCTGCAGATGATTTCAGTTCTTTTGAATTCAAATGGAGTGCGCACACTGTCGAAGAAGTCGTGAACTTTACTCCGGACACACCTGTCCATTTCTTTCTCCGCTCCTCATCGATTGGTACGGAAAACATGGGCACTTCCTCGCCATGTGCTGTCTTGCACAAACAGCATGTACTCGGCATTTTTTCCGCGTTCAAAATTTGTAAAACACAAGAATATTTTAGCTTTTACGTTTCGATTGGGGTTAAAAATATTCTCTCAATGTCAAAATAAAATTGGTTGTCAATTGCTATGTTTAAAAATAAGGGTATTTTAGCAACTGCCTAGGGGCGGCAAATTTCTAAATCCGGGCCTGGCTATAACTATTGGTGGCAAGAAAATTCCTCGCGTGGAAAGCAGTGATAATGCATTGAGCGGCTCATTTGCAGTAAGCGTATTAGTATAAACCATGATGAAATAAACAAGGTGAAGCAAGTAGATGACAGATCTCACACCCAATACCCTTATTTTGAAACATAGCAATTGACAACCAATTTTATTTTGACATTGAGAGAATATTTTTAACCAGGGACCGAAAATAACTGTTATTTTACAATTTTCAAATCAAAAAGGCACAACGAAAAAATTGCCGGTGGACTTTTTCAAATATATCATTATGATCGTAATGGCCTCAGCTTCACAAATATGACATGCCTTTTAAATTTTTTTAAATTTTTGACGAGACGAAAAAAATGGTATCAATAGATATTTAGTCGGTCAAATGGCCTTTGAAAAAATGCAAATTGCCTGATATATTTGACCGAAAAAATAAAAGTCACAATAACTGTTATTTTTTACCGATAAAATAAAAGTCATAAATAACAGTTATTTTTGCCTGAAATTATAAAAGGCACAAAATAACAGTTATTTTTGTCGGGAAAAATAAAAGTTAAAATATAACAGTTAAAATCTGACTTTTTTGATAAAAACCATAACCGTTACGGTCCCTGTTTTTAACCCCAATTTGAAACATAGCAATTGACAACCAATTTTATTTTGACATTGAGAGAATATTTTTAACCCCAATCGAAACGTAAAAGCTAAAATATTCTTGTGTTTTACAAATTTTGAACGCGGAAAAAATGCCGAGTACATGCTGTTTGTGCAAGACAGCACATGGCGAGGAAGTGCCCATGTTTTCCGTACCAATCGATGAGGAGCGGAGAAAGAAATGGACAGGTGTGTCCGGAGTAAAGTTCACGACTTCTTCGACAGTGTGCGCACTCCATTTGAATTCAAAAGAACTGAAATCATCTGCAGACTCTTACCTATAGCTCCGAACTGGAGCCTGGGCGTTACAAGTCACAGTTGCCCATAAATACGACCACAGACACTATCTGCATCGCTGAAAAAATTATATTAGACGTTCATCGATAGAAGCTTTTCTTTAACAAAGAATTTTCAGCAAAGCACTACAATAATAATGAAATTGATTTTTTGATACACCAGGCTTGAGTGGGTTAATGCGAACAAAGAAGAAGACTTTCATGTTTTGAGATTTTTTTTTTGGAAATGTCAGTTTTTCAAAAGCTATCTTGTCAAAATAAGGGTATGTCACATGGTACAATAATATTCAGGTAATTTCATTCGATCAAATTTAAAAGTCAGTTGCTTTTTTGACAAATAAGAAGAAAATTTTAATGATGCAGAAAAAAGTATGAATGGTAGGAAATTCATTCAGGAATAGTAGTTGGTAGTAGTCGTAGTTAATTTTAACAATTAATGCGATCAAATTTTGATAATTGCTGTAATTTTGTTCAGCAAATTGAACATTACAACCGATGCGGCAAATTCAATGAATTTCGGTATTAAGTAATTAAAATGTTGTGATTTTTAGAAGACTTCACCAAAAACTTACATTGTGGTTTGTCATGCAAATTATAGATTTTTTGCAAGATCGTACATTATGTGGACACTATAATGTTGAAAGTATGGTCAAACTGGTGGTGTACAATGAGTTCATTTGTGAAGAGCTTCCTCACGCACTTGAATTAAACACACTACCACGTTTCAACCCAAAAACCTGCCTTTTTTCAGTCGGTCACCGCGCAAACATTTAGAAAAAATTTGTTCTTACAATTAATATTATTATTATTAATTCTTATAGTATTTTTATGATACGTTACTACATAAACTGATAGCCGTAAAGTTACAGCCCTATGGCTAAAATGAAAAGAGTAGTAAAAATAATTTATTTCTCATTTGTCAATTTTCTTCTTATCTGTCTTTTTGAAACTACCTGTATTTTTTGTATCATGGTATGTCATCTACTTGCTTCACCTTGTATATTTCATCATGGTTTATTTCATCATGGTATAAACAGAATCAAATCGTCGGCCGATTTTTACGCACCGAACGTACGCTGTCAAAATTAAAACATAAAATTGGGTGGGTATCGGGAAAAATCGCATTTTTGCATTCATTCCTTTAAAGAAAAAGTTTATAATTCATAGTAGAATTTTTATTTCATGAGCAAAAAGTATTACTCAGAAAATAATTTTCAGAATACAATTTGAAAAATTGAACTTACCACATGAGGCTTATTTTTGAATCAAAAACAAAAACTCGTCCCGTAATTTTTATTTTGTGTTGAAAAAATAAAACTGAAAAATAATTCTCATTCTGCAAGTAAAAAATAAAACTCACCGCATAATTTTTATTTTTCCCCAAAAAAATAAAACAACAAATAATTTTTATTTTCTGATCGAAAAAAAAAAAAAATAAAAAAATTATTATTATTCGGTGAGCGGAAAATAAAAATCGAGAATTTTTTTTATAGCTTTTTTGATAACTGCTTTCAAAAAAAATCACTTTATTGCACTACATGATATATCTGCAATGCTTCCTTCATCTTGATTTTTTTTATTAAAAATATTGTGATAATAATTATTTACGGTCCCTGCTTAAAACTAATCAAGCTAGAAGAGTTTTAAGTCCTAAAAAGACAATGCTGCTATAACGGTTACTTTACGGAGTCTATCACTTGCACACTCATGTGGCAAATTCTTTATAAGAAAATACAAAGAGATCTGCAGTTTTAGATATGAACCCAAAATTACGGACTGTACACGGCAATGTAAATATTTTGCTATATGTATATAAGAGTTTCGTTAAAAAGCATTATTATTTTGTCTCACAGTGCATGCGCGATAATGTAAAAAATTTCGTATTCTTGAATTTAATTTCAGTCAATTTATTTCTTTTATATGTATTTCTTCATTTTGTTAACCTTTATTCTCACGTGTAAGCAAACAAATGTTGATTCAAATAAATAAATCACAATGGTGAACAGGAAGTAGGCAAATTCTAACATTGACCTGGGCATAGTATGTCCCAAACTCTTTCAGGGCAATTCAGATGAAGCCTAGAGATCCACTAATGGCGGTAGCATACATTGAGAAAATCACTTCTCCTGATTAAGAGAATTGATGAATTCTTCTAGCTTCTCTTGAATGTGCCGAACTTTAACTGCAGAGCAGAAAGAATAAATATGAGTGATTTTTGTTCAACGTTAGATTGATATTGCAAAATATACTTAGTTCCTCCGCCAGTGTAACGCGCTTTCCAGTCAAAAGTTGTGCCTTTTTCTCCTCGTCGTCGCTGAATTCATCTAAGACTTCCTTGATCTCCTTATCCAGGCGACGCGCTTCACGATTGATCACCTGCTGTCTTAATGCGTTGGCCGTCACTTTGATAACTTGTTGAATGCGCCAGAAAAGAACTACGTCGCTGCAGCTTATCTGCATTGAATCCAGCCAGTTCGAGTTAGTTAATCCAATAGCTCGCGTGAAAACGTAAACATAAATACCTCGCATTCTGCACCTTGCTGGCTGTAAAGATAATAGGCCTTACGACAATCGTTGGCACGATTTATTGCCTGTTTTAAGAAATGCCTGAAAACAAACGAAACAGTTGTTGGCATCAGCACTACAATTCACAGATAGAACAATTTGGGCACTACCGTCTATAAATAGGAAACCATGTTTGTCTTATATAATCGGTATCCACCTCCACACCTTCGCGTTGCAAATTCTTCCGAACTGTTGTCAATTCGTCGTATGTCAGCGTGGGCAAATGTTTCTGGTAATGAAATGCAAACAGTTAATTAACTGTAAACAGCTGCCCTCAATTTTTCTGTATTGCACTTACTTCGTCGTTCTTAAGAATTTTATCAAGTTCTCTTTTTACGTTGCGGCGCTTTGCTTGATCCTCTGTGAGGGATCTCCAGTGCGTAATGCGTGAAAATTGTCCTGGACCAAGCATTTCATTCAGAGTTTCCTCTGTTTGTGCAAGTTTTTCTTTGACGGAGCTATCCAAAAACTTCACCGCCTGATCCCATTCCGTTTTGTCATGCACAAACCGATCCTCCAGCGTGTTTAGCTGAATAACTCGCAGCATATCAATGGCCTTATCCTCCCACGAGTGCCGGCGGATGGCTTCATCTACCACAGCAGCTTTTAGATTATCAAAGATATTATCATGATCAGGTGATTTCTTTGCTTTCTCCATGAGGGTTTTGAACTCCTTTTGTAGTGCTTCCCAGCCTAGAACAGAGACAAACTTAAATATATTAAAGCACGAACAATGAAATGTAGTGTTACCCGCTTCAACGGATTTCGCTGGCAAAGCTTGCTCCGCCCATTGACGCAGTTTAATATCGACCATTGTGTTGAAAGAGTCTGCAAGATATCCAATAACAGCGTTATTACGTTTGTTGGGCAATATGTTCAGAAATATTGAAAAAGAAGCCGGAAGGATCATTTTAGGAACAAACTTGATCGAAATACATATGTTAGTACAAATTTTAACTGCATACATAGATATAGTATTAACTGTCATCACGATAAGCCAGTTTGGGAATATGTAAAGTTGGTAATTTCTTTAGTAGTCTCATTTAAATTTAGTAAATTCGGCATGTTAAGTAAGCTTTATGCAACATACATGGAAAGTGCAGTAAGGGGAGCTTCCTTCTAAGGAATTTCTGCTTTATATTTACATAATATTACTTTGAGAACCTGACTGAGCAGCCGGCAGGTAGATGTTCTCGAAAACGTAGTTGGACAGTTTTTCCCATATCTTCTCATTAAGGGCCTCCTCCCATTTCTTAGCAGATATTTGAGAGAGCGTTACCACTTCGTCCAGGATTTCGCCCTTTGCTTTGTCGAACAGCTCATCACGCCCCGATTCCCGCAGCCTTAATAAAGTCAACGAACGTTAGTCTATACAAACTTTCACAAGGTATATGAACTAAATCACCGTGGGAAGTTGTTTTTCCATTCAGTTTCTAAATTGAATCGCGTTGCTTTAAATGCATCCGCCTGCTGCTCGATGGTCTCCCGCACCATTTTCCAGAAACGATCGGACACAGCTAGGCTGAGATTTCTGCTAGTCACTTGGTGAGGCATTATGACCCCACGACGACTACCATTGAAAAATAACGAATTAAGAGTACATACACGCTATATTATGCCGTCTGCTTACTGAAAAAGTTTAGAGTTTTTGAAAAAATCCTCTTCATATTGCCGGATCGCTTCGATGCTATCGTCCTTACGACCGCGGCCGGTGACTACTGCGTAGTAACCCAGAGCTTTCATGGGAAACAGTTTGCCCGAAAGTATCTTTCTAATCTAAAAAAAAAAAAATTATAAATATATGAAACAACACAAAACAGGTAAATGAGAGTAGACGTTGCGATTACGTACTCTATCCGGATCAGCCAACTCCTCCGCTAAATCCACTTTGGTCAAGACAAATATCGTACGCCTGCCCAGTGGATCGCACTGCATAACCAGATCTGTTACGTTGCTACGCTCCGCATCCACCGACCCGTCCTGAATGCACAATATGATCGCATTCGGGTTGCTCATGTAGTGCTTGGTCATTTGGTGTATTGAATCCTTAGTGTCCGCAGCCATATCAACAGTCATGGTCTGTTTGAGGCATAGTGTTAATTGTGTGGACAACTAACAGAGATTAAATGTAATCTGACCGATATAATACCAGGAAGGTCCACCAACACCATACGCTGCAGTCCCGGCCCCTTCACAGTCATCGAAATAACGTCATTGCTGACCGTTTTGCCTCCACGCACAGAAGCCCGCATCCGAAATTCGACCTCACGTCGAAGCTCCGCCAAGTCCGACTCCTTGTTTAAGTCGTATTCCCGATCTGAATCACGAAATTGCGCAACATGATAGGGCCCTTCGGCAAGCGTCACCTTCACCGGGGCGCGCGTCATCATTTCGCCACTACCGCGCGGAAAAATACGCGCCTTCGCAATTGACTCAAGCACGGACGTTTTTCCACTGCTCTGGTCGCCGACGACAACGACGCGCGGCAGGTGATCGGCCATGGAGTAGCTCGTGTCGTAGCCGGACAACTCGTCCAGCACTTCCGAGTACATGTCGATAAGGGACTTTTTGATCTTTTTTGCAGTCGTTTTTTTATTTGTCTTCAGTATTAGGTACTGCTGTCTGAGTTCGCGGTTCTCCCGCTCCATCTTCTCCAATTCCTTTTGATATTTTATTTGTACATTCATGATTTCTGTCTGCAACGTCTCCACTTGCGACTGCAACGTTTCTAAAACATAACACAACAACTTATTGGTTGTCAGACCTTCACACTTCGATAAGTGTAATTACCGTATTTTTTGCGACTGTCATCTGTGGACAACCCTAACGCGGATACAGACGTCTTCGACTTGATGTCTTCTTTGGCTGCAAATTAAATACCACATTAATTATTACTTAATACTAAGGTTGTTCAGTTCAGACGCATTTGAAATTCTCTCACTTTCAATGCAAAATAGGTAGTGTTTAGCTGTGCGTAGTGAGTAGAAGTACATATATAGTACATATAGACCTACATTCAATAATATTATTTCCTTGATAATCGGCAGCCTCAATTGCATCATCCAGGCGACTATCGAACCACATTTTCCACTCAGCTATCTTCTCTTCTCCGAGTTGTTTTAGCTTCGGATCTAGATGCGAAGACAAGACCCATAAAAAAATTACGTTTTATTAGTGCATTTAAAATTTACTTAAAACAACCGTAATATTTAATTCATTAATCAAAATTTTAACTTTCCCCTTTCATAGTTTAACCGCCACTGCTCTATACATGTCAATAAGCCCCAAACAACAAACACGAGTTATATATTAACTATTTTCACTTTTGCTCTCGCGCCGATTATGTTGGCAAATTAGTAAATTAATAAAAATTATTCAATTTCTAATGTGTGCGAAGAATGTGGATCAATAGGGTAAAGCGAAAAAAATAATAATCGCATTTATAATTGTTCGCCAGCACTTAGTACTTGCGGGACTCACTAACAATTGGAGTGCATTTAACATTTCGCTATTTCACAGCACAGCTGTTCTCGGATACCTTCTTAGTGCATTTATACTTGCAAATTTGAAGTAGCCACAACTACGACCAGCGAAATATAAAATAAAATCAGATACATGTAATGTATGTGTACGAGAATGTACATATGTATCCAAATGAAATCTTAAAATGGACCATCCAGTTGCGTCCTATTAAGCACGCATCATCGAAGTGAGAGAAATTCAAATTGCAGCTTTTACTCGAGCCCTTACCAATTTGCACGCTATCCTTGACGGCGCTGCCGACATCGATCAACTTTTGCGAGAATTTACTCCATTTTTCTCCCTTCGGTAAGGCGTCCTCCAACCATTTCAAGTCCGGTAGGCCTTCCTTCCAGTCCTCATATTTCTGCAGGACCGACAAAATTATCATTAGTTTTAACTGAAGCGTGTGAAACACGTGCTTGCAATAGCCCACCTTACTGAGCGAGACACCTCCGCCAATTGCCCCTCCCAGCACAAGGTAGCGCAACTTTAGTGCACCACGTAGTATACGCGCAACTAACATTCCATAACTACGTGATGGGGGTACACTCCAGCCAAATCGGCCACCATGCGGACTAAGAAAGTCAATTGGGGGACGCCGATGGCCGTGCTGCTGCTGCTGTCCACCATCAACCGGCTGTCGATGAACTGCTTTGCTGCACAGCGTGGAATGATTAGAACAAATCACCTTGGTACAAAGGTACGTCACCCGCCGAGTGTTCTCGCTTCAAAGAAACAAGTAAAAAAAATTACGTGATGACGACACGCTCGCCTATAGCGCACAGGCTACTGTTTCATAATCCCAATAGGCCATGATTCTTACCGGCATGAGTTATTGAACGCCACACGCAACATCCTGGCACTGATCTTGATGTTGCGCTCCTCCTCCTTGCGATCTCGCTTGGATCAGCCGTAATATCAGAACTTCAATAAAAAGCAATATCAGCACGGAGATGAAAATTGCTTTACAAGGATGACATTAGAACAAGGCTGCCAGATGGCGGATGGCGAATTCGATTGAACAGAGTTGCCGTAAGTCTCCTAAGACTTAAGAAAAACAAAGCCAGATAACCTTACGTAAGGTTCAGATTGAAATTATTTATTGCAAACTTCGAAAATTTCGAATACACGACAATTATTAAACGAACCATTTTTTAAACATATGTATTGTATCGATTTTTTGCAGTGATCATCGATTACAATAGAAATCGAAAATACGTAGCTTGACCAATATCCACAAATTCATATTTCTTTCACAAGTTTTTCATTGAATATTTCAAAATAATAAATCTTCCATAGCTAAGTAACTACAACTTCTCTTAAAAATTCAATGCATTTTTTTAACTAAAATTTTATTTAAATACGGTAGGGATGCTTTGTATTTCATTTTTGTAACAATGAATCAAATATTGTGATGAAATACAGTCAAACATCGATTGTGCGAGATTGTCGTTATCGATTTTTCCGGTTGTTTGAGGCAGAATTTGATATAGGTTTTTCAATAAATTTGCAAACTAACGTTCTTTCATTTTTTAAAATTAATATTGAAACTGTAAACCGAGGAAACAAATTACCTTGGCTCGTTCTCTAATAATTAACATCCTGCTTAATCGATTCTCCGATAAACGAAAATTAAGCGTATTCGTTGATTTTATGGGAAAACCTAATTTATCCCAGGGTTTGACAAATCGGGTTGGCTTAACCCTTTTAGTGCCGGGCGAAAAATAACCGCCTATGCGAGAATAACAGGCCGAATTTCACAGTTTTACTAGGGTTTGGGAAAATGCTGATAAAAACCAAACAAGTAGCAATATTTACATGATTCAAAAAGCAGTATACTAAGGATGAAATAGAGAATAAATAGAGTTTTCGAAATCCTGTATTGCTAATTGTTGGTTTGTCAAAAACAACAATGTTTGACACAAGCGGAAAACAACGGCAATAACAAAAATTACGCTTTCAAACTGTAACTGGGACGAAATATACTGTTCACAACAACCATCGAGGAGACACTAACTGATCCTACGTCTCACTTCGACAATGCAACGTTATTTCGTGAGAGTCTTCAAACAGTTGTTTACACAACACGCTGCCGAAAAGTTCCGATAACATAAACGTCCACAAAGAGTTAAAACAAAAAAATATTATTTTTTTATTCTCTCGTAATGAAATTAGATCATTTATAACGTCATACAAATTTATTTTGAGATAGAGTTCTCCCGCAATGCGAACAGTAAAGCGCTACAAGGCGCGGGCCGATATATCGGCTCTGGCACTTCTCGCTAGTGCAGCAAGAGCCGATATATCGGCCTCCGGCACTAAAAGGGTTAAATTATGAAGAAAACGTGGCTAAAGCTCAAAATAAATTAAAGATACAAAAATTATTAGTCCCAGATCGAGGTAAACATTCAATAGTCAATTATGACCGCAATCTTACCCGACACTTCCACAGTACATCAACAGTGCACAATAAAAAAAAATGTTTAGGGCTTTCAAAACTTTAAGTGGTTTCCAAAGAAAATCACAAAACATCCAAATGTTTCCATCCGTATTTTAGCTTAGCCACGCTGAATCAAACTGCAACGATTACACGTTTTGAGCGCAGCATACGTTTAATATTTGAACAGTCAATGTGGTTAAACTGTGCAGCTGCCTTTTAACTGTAAAAACTGCTGGAATTTATGCTGGATTTTCACATAGTATGATTTATTTATAACTACTAATCGAATATTGCATTGAATAGTGGATTATACTTAATTAAATTTAATTAAAATATCTAGTCATATTACTCAAGAATGCGACTATTCGCTGAGTAGTTTTTGTTGACGTCGCATGCACTTACATCATTAAGAAAAGTTTACTACGGGAAAATATTTGCCTAGTTTACGGATTTTCTTCATCGTGACAAAACACTTTGAGCCAGTCATTTGAATCGACTTTGTCAGGCTTTTCTCTTCGAGGATCAGATCGATTTCCTCTATGGAATTTAACTTGCAAATGTTGCTCTTGTGTTTAAACTGTATCGGGTTTTCGGCCGCAGAGAGATTGCTCTTCACATGGTCGGGTTCACTAGGAACCGCCTCCTCGTCATACTCTTCCTTTGTTTCTGCCACGGAAAAGGAATTCAAATTGCAGAGCGAATTTCTCAGATCAATATGTGTGTCCATGACGAGACATCGGTGGCGCAGCTCGTACTCTTGCGCCTCGGTTATGCGATCTAATGACTGGCTCTCGCGAACTCGTCGCCGTCCCACACTAAACAACGGCTCTGATTTCATGCCCGACCGGCTGCTTTTCTCCACACTATCCTTGGGTTGCTTCTTGTGCTTTTGCGAATGACTGTGCGAATGTGAGTTCTTTCGTGTTTCTTCACCTTTGTTTTGCTGTGGGAAGATATTTTAGTGAATACATTTGGAAACACACAGGCTGCTAAGGGTTTCGCGCAGATACAATTATACATACATCCTTGTTTTGCTTCTGCCCGTCTTTCTTTCCACCCACATTCGAGTTGTTGCTAGCAACGATCTGTGTCCCCGGTGCCTGCGACCCAGAAGATGGACACGTTTGGTCTTGCGAGTCACTCGAGTCGTCGTGCGAGTCACGACGATGCATATGAAAACGTGTCGGCGTATCGCCAACAAACTTGTTGATCTTTTTCTTGTTGCGGGCTTTCGTGTCATCGTCCGAAGCCTCTGAACTGCTACAAGATGGTGTGCGTATTTTACTCAGCTTGCTGCGACGGTGGGTCAGCACGGGGTTCTTGTTACCGGCCATAAGTGGGTTCACCTTGCTTATCTCAAGCTCCTTCAGTCCCTGCAACGTGTCTTGCATGGCAAGCGATTTGTTGCCCAAAGGCGCCACCTTCTTTGCGCCGGTATCATACTCGGCATGATTTTCTATTTGGTTAAGTTTCTGAACTAGTGCAGCGTCCACAGACACGACCATTTTTGGTCGTGAGTCAATTGGCACCATGGAGGCAGGGTTCGCACGCTCCTGCACCGACCGATTCAAACGTCCGTCTGAAATCGATTCGCGGCGCGTCACAGCCACCCTCAGTTCATTGCCTTCAACAGCATCCTCGTAAACAGTCTCCTCCTCATCTTCCTCTCGCACAATGCTGCACTTTCTGCTACGTTTGTCCTGTTGAGCAAAATACATAACGCCCACATTCAAAATTCGCTGGATTGCTGTAAATGATCTACCCACCGTTTTTGTGTCAGTGTTATTCTGCGCTGACTCGCTAACAATCAGATTAATGGGCAACGCCACCTTGCCTTCCACAGGTTTTATTTTAATATCTGGCACCTGATCTCGCCGCAGATCACTATAGTTTACTCTGCAATATGGGAATACATTAAAAACCTGCACCTATTCAACAGGGTACGACTTACCTCCCCCCACCACCATCAGGCAGAGGAAACTGCGCATGCTTTTTGGGATCTTTCTCTTCACGCCGCTTACGAAGCCGAAGTTCCGCCAGCAGGAAATACGTGGCCGTAATGTGATTGTACTTGTTTTTATCCAGAGCTCTGTAAAATCATATCGAAATAAATGGTTCATTTTAAGACCGAGCTGTTATGCTCTATGGCTAAGGTGCTCACTGTAGGATCTCTTCTTTGGACGCAATGTTTCCGTTGATCATTTTTTGTATGACAAACGCGTGATCTTCGTCGCTCAGCTGCTGCCGGCTGACCAGTGGTAAATTGTCGCTTGCATCGAACTCGGCCGTTTCATTCAGCCATGGATGCGCAGCAATTTGCTCCAGTGTTGCACGCTTCTTCGGATCCCGAACCAGCATCGAACTTATGAGCTTTTTACAGTTTGGCGTGATCTGTGGCGGCACTGTGTATTTGCAATCCATAATCATGGTCAGCGTTTCGGAATCGTTTGCTTTCTCAAACGGAGGCTGGCCGCATACCAGCATGTACAGTATCACGCCCAAAGACCATATATCTACCAAAATTTCCAAATATTTTAATCAGTTCGCGCGTTTAATGAACCTTTTTTTTTGTACAATTACCCACTGCTGGTGCGTCGTACGAGTCACCGAGTAAGATCTCTGGAGCCGAGTACGCCAAGCTACCACAAAATGTTTCCAACTTCTGGCCTGGTGAAAATTTGTTACTGAAACCGAAGTCCGTTAGCTTCACCACACCAAGTTTCTCAAAAAATACCACATTCTCCGGCTTCAGGTCCCTATAGAAAGTACTCACTTATTAAAGTTATCAAATTGATTTCAACGAAGTTTAGAGGAATGCATCTTTTTTTTCAACGAAGTTCGACGAACTTAGCCGATTGCGTAGTGCATAGAGCACTTTCCGTTTTTCCCTTGCTGCAATAACTTTGGTTTAAAATTACTTATTTAAAATTCGTTTTAATTTTAAGTCACTGTTTACAACCTGAACCCGGGAAATTGCGATTTCATATTTGGAGTACTTCGCATATGCTGAATTTTTCTTTAATCGACAGGCAGCCGCTCCATCGTAAGTTGGAGCGTTAGCAAGTCGGTTAGAACCCAGGCTTATGCAACAATTAAAAAAATTAAAACGTACAAATATTTTTAGTCGCGGAAAATTCGCTGCTGCTTCAATACTATATATAAATTAACTTTCGTTCGAAATTGGTTTGTTTATAGGCTTAAAATTACAAGAAACTTGTTACTGATTACGCCATGAGGGCACAGCATCTAATGCAATTTCTGAATTTATGCGAATAACGGTCAACGGTACAAACATGACATATATTCGCAGATTCGACAAGAAAACTTAGGGTAGAACTATGTGATCTTTGTATTTGTAACAACTTCATTTGTTATACTCAGTCTGAACCGCGCTTAACGTCTAGCTCACATATAATGGGCTAATTTGCGGACCCAGTTATTACGGCTTGTTAATCTTTAAACTTAACTCATATGATGACACTTAAGTACACTTCCATATAATACAAACAGGCGACTTCCAGCCGAGTAGATAATTAACTTATTCCATAACACCAAGTTTCTTTGGTTACGCATTTTATTGCCTCACCTATGAACGACATGCAACTGGTGACAGTAGGTGATGGCTCGCAAAATTTGCCGAAAATATTTGCGAGCCAGTTCTTCGCTTAGGCCACCTTCGTGCTTCATTATGTAATCATACAAGTCACCGCCGTCGCCAAGCTCCAGGACCAGATAAAGTTTGGTCTGCGTGTCGATCACTTCGTACAGTCGCACGACATTCGGGTGCTGCACCAACTTCATACATCTGTAAACATCGGCCAAGATCGCAGATAATTTTGTGATTAGTATTTTTACATAGTTGGACTTCACTATAAATTTAACGGAATCATACCGGACTTCTTGGAAGAGGTGTGCTCTTGAAACCTCGTCCAGCTTGGTCTTATCCACCACTTTTACTGCCACTTTTGCGCCCGTAAAAACGTGTCGTGCCAACTTCACAACAGCGAAGTGCCCTGAACCCAGCGTCTCCTCCAAGTCGTAAAGGCCGGCGATTTTACCATCGTATCCGCTGCCACTCGACATCGACTGCATCGGTGCTGCTGCTGCTCCGAAGGTCATACCCTCTGCAGAATGCATAGTGCATTGAGCACTTACTACGGACGCTGGTTTGTTTGAAACCGACGCTGCAGAAATTTTTCGCAGCTACCTCCTCACTGCCTTCAATTCGAGCAAGGGCTAAGCATGCCCCAGCAATCGCTTCTCGCAGTTTTTTAAGTTGATTTACTTCTTACAGTGAATGCCAGTCAAGGAACCCTTCGCCGGTAGAACCACTCCTGACCTGAAAAATCAGGAGCTCGATGACTAGCGACCAACAACGGAGCACAAGTGGAAAATCGGATCTTTCTCAGCAAACTATGTATCCATTGTGTTGTAATTAAATTAAAACGACACTTTATTAGTTAGAAACACTCATCTTTCCCCACTCGCGAAATAACTCTTTCAATTCACACTTTGGGGAACCTTTTTCATTTACAGCAAGGAACTTAAATGTTTTCCAATTTGATAGTTCTGTATGCTCTGCCTCGCGACGTGGTATTACCAGCTCAATGAAAACAGAAAAATCCACAGTTGCCAACGCAACAATTTTCATTGCACACCGAATCTCAGAGAAATGGAACTAGAAATTCACTCAGAAAGTAGCCATTATCATAGAAATTCCACATTCGTCTTTCTTTTGTAATTCGAACCGAGTTATGGGGGCTCAATGCATTCCGATTTAACGTTAAAGCCGTTTTTGGGGGTGCTGGGCTTAGTAATATAATTAATCAAAAATTTATTTAAAATATGATACACCAGTACTATCTCTTAGATACAATAAAGTGGGATGTACAGATTCGCATATAAAAATGCTTTGAAACGATTAAGGACGTTTCAGAAGTTGAGCTGTAACTGCCACTTCCATTTTCAACTGTTAATTAACATATAGCTCGTTTTTCTGAATAGTGTCATAACTAACAAAAAAGTGGTATGCTCTAAGTATACAAAAATAATTACCTTTTTATGCTTTATCTTCTATAGAAAAAACTCATAAACTCTTCTCATGCGAAAAGTAAGTGTCGTTATTGCGTCGTCATATTTCACTTAACTGAAAACGTTTTTCTCCATTTTAATGATTTTTGAGTTATGACACTATTCAGGAAAACGATGTATACTCGTATTTCCTTTGCACTTAGTTCGATTACTTATAATATTGGTTGTCTCTGCAAATCTATCTCCAGTTCAAGAAACCAGAAAAGTACTTGTTATAATAAAAAGTACTTTTTTTCGATTGTGGTACACGCACTATATATAATATATGGTTCCGGTCAGCTAGGCTTTAGTCTCGTAATCGCGAAAGTTATTAGTGTGGGAATGTAAGTTAGCGGGTTGTTCGTACTTAAATACGCAAGAGTGTATAAAATCAATTACAACTTTCCAGTAAATTTGTTGACATGTCAAATTGACAACCCGCGAGGTTTCGTGCGAGGCAACGAGGTGAGGGTGGCATCACCAGCGAGTGTTTCTTGTGTTTTGCAGTTTCTGATATGTAAATATGGCACAAAGGGGGAAGATGTGCCCGCACCTTGGAAGCCAGCATGTTCTGGAGATAAAGAAGCTCGAAAAGGTATTTACGGATAATGGTTTGATTATATTTTATTGCCTGAGTCCATAGCTGTGTAGAGGATGTGAAAACATGAAGGAGTACTTGGAGACAGGAACTACTTGGCCGTTGCCGCAGTCAGGGTAAATTGTGTCACCGTAGCGGCTTACTTGTCAGCAATTTTCTTTGGTGAACATTTTTACCCTGATTGCAGCAATGTCTACAGTTCTTGGTCCTGTGGCTGTTTCCGCCGCACACCTATACAAACAATTCGGAGCTAGACAGTTTCATTCTCTCTGATAGGTTAAGTCCTGTTCAGACTGCGACTATGAGGGTCCCAATTTGTGGGTCTGTCTGCAGCGAAACTGTTTACGCGTGGGATGCTCCGAACAGGCCAGTGACCACAGCACGGAGCACTTTCGGCGCAACAACAGCCACTGTCTTCACCTCAACATGTCCTCCCAGCGATTGTGGTGCTATCTGTGCGAGCGCGAGGTGTTCATCGAAGCACAACCGGCGCTTCTACAGGACCCGTTCCGGTCGGCCCTCCACTCGGTGGTAGCATTGTCAAAGGAGGATGCGGACTTTGACGCGGTTAGCGGAAGTGCAACGGGGCTGGTGGGTCTGCAAAACATTGCCAACACGTGCTATATGAATTCGGCATTGCAAGCGCTAAGCAATCTCCAGCCCATGACGCACTATTTTCTCAACTGCAGCGACCTGGTAGAGTACATTGTGGAGCAAGGATCACACCGTAGCAAGGTTGGCTTAGCCAAAAGTTACCAGCGGCTGGTGCATGACATCTGGCGCAACGATAATGGCAGAGGTAAGCGAATAGCTTGAGCAATCTTACCCCCATTGCTCTGACAACCATGATGCTAACTTTTAGACTACATCGCGCCGCGGGGTATTCTGTACGGCATTCGCAGTGTGCACCCCATGTTCAGGGGCTTCCAGCAGCACGACACGCAGGAGTTTCTGCGTTGTTTCATGGATCAGTTGCACGAGGAGCTAAAAGAGTTGAGCCCGACGATGACAGTGGCAATGGGAGCAAAACAGCAATGTGAGGAACTTGCTGGCCCAACAACAGCTGGTTCAGCGTCGCAGTCCAGCTCGGCCTCAGACTCTGAGTATGAGACGTGCGACAGTAGTGTGTCACAGCCTTCCAGCCCATTGGCCGGGCAGGGACAGCTACGTGCAGGGGGCTCCGATCGGGGACGGCGGTTCCGGAAGAGTGTACATATGGGGTCGGCTCAACCACAGGCAGTAGCGCACTCTATTATCAGCGACATTTTCGACGGCAAGCTTCTGTCATCTGTGCAGTGCCTCACTTGCGATCGCGTATCGACGCGCGAAGAAACATTTCAGGACCTGTCGCTGCCCATCCCAAATCGGGACCACCTTAACATGTTGCACCAGACACATGGCCTAAGTGCACAGAGCCTCAGCTCAATCGATACTTTGGCAGGAAGTGGGGGTGACGGCTGGCTTGCCTGGTTCCTGAAGCTATTCCGCTTGTGGTTGTGGGGACCGTCAGTAACGCTACACGACTGCATGGCTAGTTTCTTCAGCGCCGACGAGCTCAAAGGGGACAATATGTACAGGTAGGTGGTCATGAATATAATATTTGTGCGTGCTTTGCGCTTATCAGTCTTCATTTAACAGCTGCGAGAAATGCAACAAACTTCGGACGGGTGTAAAATATTCGCAAATCCTCGACTTGCCTGAAGTGTTATGCATACACTTAAAACGCTTTCGGCACGACCTCTCCTACAGTTCCAAGATATCGTCGCCAGTGCACTTTCCTCTAGAGGGGTTTGACATGCGGCCTTACCTGCACAAGGACTGCAAGTCACAGGTGACACTATACAACCTAGTGTCGGTGATCTGCCATCATGGCACTGTGGGTGGCGGCCACTATACGTGCTTTGCACGCAATGCGCTCTCTGGGCGCTGGCACCAATACGACGACCAGTACGTGAGCGAGGTGTCGGCCAGCGCGGTGCAGACTTGCCAGGCCTATGTGCTGTTCTACCGGAAGCACAACCCTCAAATGGATTTGTTGCGGGCTGAGGCCAGCGAGATATCGGCACTTAACCCTGAGCACTCTGCTGAGATTCGGTTTTATATAGCGCGTGAGTGGTTATCGCGGTTCAGTACATTCGCCGAGCCGGGGCCCATCAATAACTGGACTATTTTGTGTCCCCACGGCGGTTTACTGCAGTCGAAGAGCGCGCTGCTGGAACAGATCGCCGTACCGATTTCGCAGCCGCTGTGGGACTTCTTGTACCGCAAGTTTGGTGGTGGACCTGCCGTCAACATGCTGTTCGAGTGCGAGGTGTGCAAGCGCGCCGCCGAGGCGTTGACGCGGCGCCAGTATTATGAGTTGTCTGTGTTCACCAAGTATAACGGTATCGATACAGATTTCGATTCTAGTGCTATCTATGCGATCTCCATGCCGTGGTTGCGCAAGTGGCAGCAATTCGCGCACGGCGTCACCCACAAGGAACCCGGCCCCATTACCAACACGGATATCGTGAGTAAGGACGCAGTACAAACGTCGGCGCCCATGCGGCAGGTGCGCCCTGGATCCGATTATGCGCAGCTCAATGCGATTTTATGGCGCTTCCTGGTGGGAATTTACGGCGGTGGCCCAGAAATCATGCTCAGGGATTCAGTGGCAGAAGAAGTATGTGCTCCTTTTCAAGCATTTAACAGTGTCCTCTTAATAATTAGCATTTTTCGCTAGATTGAGATCGTCGATCAGGACGATCATAACTGCGCTGATAACTTCCTCGCGAGTATAGATCTTTCCGACACAGAAAGCAATATTGGTAACGTCAATACGCTCAGTTCCAATGAGTCCAGGCCGTCGCAAGACACTAAGATTCTAGATAACATGCTCTTCGAAGGCGGCCATAAATCTAAGCCGCTGCGGATACCATATGGTAGCGGGAAGGAATCGAGGCTTGTAAAGTACTACAGTGGCGGCAGCAAAAGGCCCAAGCCGCCATCGTTGCGTAATACCCTGAGAAAGAAGAGTATCAGGGGCCGAAGTGGCATGAAGGGCGTTGACTTTTTCGGTCCAAAAGGTAAGAGAGTTGGGTCTGTTGGTCGAAAATAATTTCCTACCATGCATACTGCTAATTACAGGCAACTACAGTCTGCGAAAAAACTGTGATGGCATTGAGAACGCCTCAAATCAACCCAACCAAATGATTGATACACATTCCGGCGATGATGTCGAGAGCAAACTAAGTGCATTTAAAAAGGCTCAAAAGCATTCATTCCATGGTGGCGAGCGAAAGCGACGATCCCATTCGAAAAACAGTTTTGCTGGTAGCACAGATGCACAATTGGCTGAAAACTGCATGCCGCGAATGCATGTCGGTCACATAAAGTCTAAATTGAAGAACAGAGATGGAGTCACCCTACAAAAATTTGTACAACTACCCGAGTCCAGTGAATCCACCGAAACTGATATTTAAGAAGTGCGATATTCGTTATTGTAGCGCTTTCTATCGGTTGAGTTTCCATGTTAAACTTTTTGATAGTGTTAAGAGTTTGTATCATATGATCTGTGTATTGCAGTAAAAATGTCGATTAGGTAGAGGCTACTCTGTGAAATGGTCTAATATATGTATATGAAAATTTTAATATTTATTATTGATTATTACGTAGACACAATAAAATAATTTTAGTTTAGTGAAAGATAAAAATGAGGCAAAGGTATGGGACCATGGCAATGAATTGTTTAAAGTCATGGTGTGGGGTGTTATTTACACCAAATCATCCACATACTCTTAGCTCTGAACCAAATTTTTTAAAACAATTTCCCTGAGTAAATTTTATTTATTTTCAAAGACAGAGTTATTTCATATGAAATATTTTAAGGTAAAAAAAGTTATTCGATTTGCGGAATTATTGTTACGAGCGAAAAAATGCCTTCTCAGGATTACAAAAAATTAAAAAGATGTACGTGAATTTATTTATAGCATTACTGCCGTTGTCAGATATTTTGTACCACTAACTTTTGGCCTTTTCGCGTGAGCTGTTGTATCAGTTAGAAGAAACTTGTGTTGTTGCCTACAGTAATTTTTTCGTTCATGGCAGCTGATCCAGCATATCAATTCAAACTTAAACACTGTCGAAATAACTGATTTCATGTTTAAAATTATAGTAAAATCGAATGGTTTTATTTTGTCTGATTTTTGCGATAATTGTCTTCATTTTGAAACAGCCTATTCACAGTTATCTTTTCTTTTCATTTTATCAAATCTTTTGCGCTGCAGCTCTTTGAAAGGCACATCTGCATTGTGTGCACTTTATACGAGAATGAAAGAAACCCACATATTTATACGGTTTTCAAATGACTGGTTGAAAATTTTTTCATAAGTAACTATTTTACCATACGTTGGAATGCATGAAAATATCTTTCAAGTTTTTGTATTATCGCCTGGTGAGTTTCTTTTCGTCTGTTCTCAGCTAATAGGAAAGACAGAACTATAACTTGAACTGCGATTTTAGGTTATCGCTCGGGTTAGAATTGCTACGTGTGCTCACCTTAAAGTCCATTTTCGCCAGTTGTAGTATAACAGGATGTGTATCTATGTAGCGCACACGTATGCCGCCATTTACGTGCCGGTGCTCACAGATATATTTATGCAGTTGTTTCTCTTCTCTTATCCACAAGTGCCTTTGCTACAATCTCTCGCCGGATCTATTTTTGGAAGCGTTGAATTCTTTTCACAATTGGTGCACAAATCAGATCCATCTTGACATACAGCACATTTCGGTATAGTCTGACTTCGAAGTTTTATAATTTGTAGGTTACTGTGGAGTTCGTGCGAAGCCTTTACGTATAATTTAAGTTGAGATGACCCCCTGTACTATTTGTGGTGAGCCGACGAAAAGCAAGTGCTCCAACTGCAACCAGGCATTCTACTGCTCCGAGCAGCATCAGAAACAAAATTGGAAAGTGCACAAAGTCAACTGCCATCCGTTTAAGGTGTTTTCATTTGATGCAGCCTTATGTGTAAACGGAATATATGGAACTCTTTTGATTTGTAGGTCGAGTGCAATGAGGAATTGGGTCGCCACTTGATCGCGACGCGTAATATAAAGCCATTTGAAATAGTACTGAGGGAAGCGCCGCTTGTGTGTGGTCCTTCGCAAACCACGAGCCCTGTGTGCTTGGGGTGCCTCAATGCAATAGAACCCTCTGACTATATTGATTGCGATAAATGTGGTTGGCCTCTATGTGGCATCGAGTGTCAGGGCAAGGCTGTTCATAAAGCCGAGTGTGAATTTACGGCGAAAAGAGGGCAGAAGGTGAGTGATCTTTTGAATGTTGTGGAGGTATAGACACAGCCGGCGTGTTTATACAACATGGACAATGTGCATTATGTTTTGAAAATCAGTAATTTTCGATCATGTGAACTAATTTCAAAAGTTTCGGTATTATGGAAATCACTGTCCTGAATATAATGTATATAATCACTTTGAATGTAATGTATATACATACATATTATTTGTGTTAAGGTGTCCATACGAGACTTCACGAATCCTCATCCATTGTATCAATGTTTGGCAACTGTGCGGTGTCTGCTTCTTTCAAAAACGGACCAGGAAAAATTCAAGAAATTTCAAGAGCTAGAATCATTGGAAAACCAACGAAGAGGTTCTATGCAGTGGAAGGCGGATCTGGAGAGCATTGGCAAATTCATACCCAAGTACAAACATACATAAAACGAGCACTAAAACTTCACATATGTATCTGCTTGAAATTTTAACTATTTAGATACTTTAAATCCAGCGATTTTACGGAAAAAGAAATAATGAAAACAATTGGTATATTACAAATAAATGGCCATGAAGTGCCTGTGACGGATCCACCGCATGTAGCGATATTTCATAGTGCCTCGTATTTGGAACATTCCTGCATTCCGAATATTGCCAAAAGCTTCACAAAGGATGGCCAGCTGGTGCTGTGGGCTCCGAAGGCCATTAAGAAAAATTCTCACTTGAGCATTTGCTACTCGGATGCGGTGTGGGGCACCGCCGACCGGCAGCACCACCTAATGCACACCAAACTCTTCAAGTGCGGTTGCCCAAGGTGTGTCGATGTAACTGAACTCGGAACTAACTATGATGCTTTGCACTGTGAGGAGGCCAACTGTGACGGGATGCTGTTGCCCGTCAATTTAAAGGAGTGGAATGCCAATTGGAGGTAATTATATTGCTTGATGTACTCAAACGTGTTGCCAGTGTGAAACCGTAAACAGAAAAAAGTTAAATTTTTTGGACGATGTTTTATAACTAATTTTTGGTCGAAGAAAAAGCGAAACAAGTAAACGTTATAAAGTGATTTTTTACAAATTACTATGACTGCTTCAACCCCATGTTTTGTAAACATACTTGATAACAATGGATATTTGATTCGCGAATAATTTGATACGGCCTCAGTTGGACTCCGAGTCTGAGGCGACGTTTGATCCTATGTCGATCATCTGCTATAGATAACATCAAAATATATGTAGAAACAACAATTTTGCCTCAGCATGAAAATGTAAACCCCTGAAATTAAAAATTTGTATGTAAAAGCTCGCTACTGGCCGTTCAAAATATAAAACTCAAAGCACCTCACATTTTTTTATCAACTCCCACGCGCAACAGGAATGGTTGCGGACAGCCAAAGTGTATAAAACAAAGCAAAATTAATATTAGACGTACGCTTGTTTGACAATTTGAGAAAACCCAATTCCTGGATTTATTCACATTAACCCGCTCACGAGTAAACGTTATAAAGTGAGCAGGGAGGATAGGAGCAGACATACAAGGTAAAGTCTCTGATTGCGTTCAACCTGGCGAACGCCAGAGCGATCATTGTCCCTGTTCAATCCAAATTGATACACAGCCTCCACGTGGCCCTCCTGGATAACTATTTAGCACCGCTGAATGGTGAACTATTGTGTGCAGCGTGTGTGCAGGACTTGAAATTTGGGTTGTGGCCAGGGTTTGGTGCTCGCCACGTAAAATCAACTAACCAATGAAAACCAAAGAGGCCTCGGAAGGAACCTACTATGTTGGCGACCACAGCAAAGGTCGGATATGCCGGTGAGGATATGCACCTGATATGTCCGCACTCTCTATAGGGAAGGTGCCTCTATTCAACTGGCGAAAGCCCTCATAAAATGTAAGGCTGACATCAGCGCCATTGGGGAAAGGCGATGGACTGGACAAGGTTTTTCCAAGCGATCAGACTGCGACATCTACTACAGCTGCCATGCGGAGAAGTGCGAATTTGGCTGCGGATTCGTGGTCAGCAAGAGACTTCGCCACCACGTCTCTCGGTTCTCGGCCCGATTGAAGAGAAGGACGATGCCACCAAAGATGCCTTCTATGCGAAGCTCGAGGACGTCTACGACCGGTGCCCGGCGCATGACGCCAAAATTGTCCTCGGTGATTTCCATACAAAGGTCGGGCAAGAAGGTGCGACCACTTCAAACAACGATCTGAGGCTGATCGACTTCGCTGCGGCACAAAACATGGTAGTTAGTAGCACCAGATTCCAGCACATCGACATCCATAAGGCCACCTGGTTATCTGCGATCAATCCACCCGCAACCAGATTGATCACATTTTGATTGATAGAAAGCATGCTTCTAGCATTCTAGCGCTCGTTCCGAGACAAGGTACTTATGCGTCTTTGCGCAGCGAAGAAGGCTGGACATCAGTAAGCTCGAGCTATATCAGCTCGGTCGCTAGCCCAATCCACCTGATGACATCTGCAGGTTATGGGCTCACATGCCCCACTCTATGCACGCCACCAAGATACCAATGGTACTAATGGTATCACTATAGCGAAGAATGCTGCCTACAAGAAGACCCTGCAGTCGGCTTTTCCGCGAGCCGTACGGGAAAAATATCGGGAGGAAAGAAAGAAAAAGACCTTTTAGACGCAAGAAACGGGAGTAATAATCTATGTTCCCTTTGTTTAAATTTATGTGATTAAAATCCTTCTTCTTATTAAAATTTCTTTTTCAAACCACAATTTTTATTTTGATAACAATGCAATATATCAAATAATGATTTTACTATGTTTTATGCACTTAACGGGAAGATAGGGCCTTATTCTCTTAATTGTGCCAGGAATGTACATACACACATGTGTCGATGCATATGAATAACTTGATAACGATGAATACTTATTCATCTTCTGGAAAAAGAAAAGGCGTTATTTTTATATTTACGATGAATGACGCTTTGGCGATTGCTGACTCCCACATTCTGTACATACAATATATATGTACATTAATTATTGCATTAGTCCATTTTTTAAAATGATTTGTTTTCAGGTGCAACGTTTGTCACGAAGAGAGCGATTCAATATATGTGAACAATATTTTGGAGAAAGCCGGTAAAGATCTGCAAGCCATGGAGAAAACAGCGGACAATTGCGAAAAGTGAGTAACGCGTCTCAACAATTCAATGCATATCAAAAGTAAACCCGAATTGAAGGGCATACAATTATTTATACTCTAAAAAATATGTTACTCGATTAATTTTTTGGTAATCATGAATATTAATACGCGACTTTAAGCGATGATAAACTGCATTGCTCGACAAATAATGAGCTAATCGCGTGCAACTAAAAACAAAAGTATTTTCTAGACTAATTTTGGATCGGTGAACACGCAAAATGAAAATCAAATTTGTTTTTAAAAAAGCGTTTTCAAAAATCTTCGAAAAAGCAGTTTTCTTCCTCTTATTTTAATTATTTAGTTATGTTTCGAAGACGATCAACGCAAGCTGTCCAAGGTCCAAAAAGTAATGCTCTAGCCTTTCTAACGTCATACGGATTGTCCAAATCAAATAAGATTTAGGGGGCGCATACAAGATTAAAAAATGAGAATTTTCTACATTTTCAAAGATTTTTAATCTTCGAATGTTTTTTTCGTAGACAAAAGAAATTATTTCGTATAGAAATGTCAGATGAAAGTCAAATTATTTGGGACTATTTTAGGCCTAACATTACCATAATCCGCCAAAAATGAAGAAGTTATAAAGTACTAAACGAATATTCACATTTTCGATTAAAAATGTAAAAGGATTTTTTGAAAATCCAATAAATTCGATTGAAAATCAGAAATATTTTTCTTGTCGTCGCTTAGTGCTTTATAACTTCTTAATTTTTTAGATTCAATATTTCGTCGTTCAGTAATGACTGATTCTAATAAAAGAAATATGAAATTCATGAACCCACACCATTTTAACGGGAACGTTGTGTGTCCGCCGAAAACATAACATACTTTAGGAACTCATTTGTTGGTCAGGACTGACTCGCTCATATTGGAAGAACTACATATTCTTAGCGGAGCTGTTAACTGAAAAAACGCCATTCTTAAAGTTTAGTCTTAACGAAATAACGGCATCCTAGTTTAAGTATTGGGCGGAGAGTTTAAACTGTACGGTCTGATTGGGCTTCCTTAATCCTTATTTTAGCTCTACGAATACATATGTATATTTACTTCTACTTTTGTGAATTTACCTGGATTGAATATTAGTCAACTATTTGTCATCCATTAGATACTCGTAATTTAACATATGCTTCAAATAAATAAGCACCTTTGATAACGGAACTTTGACAATGGCCTAGACAAATTCAAAACTGCTGAAATCATTGCGAATCGTTTAGTGTTCTCTGTGTAAGCGATAAGTACAGCAATAAGGCCCATCGATAACAAATAGAACACGCACTGCACGGTGTTATCAATACTTGTCTTTACGACTATAACTGAGGTTGTCTGGGTGTGCTTGCAAGTGCATTGAAGCCCACGCAAATTATCGCTAATTTGGTAAAATTGCAATCAAATATAACTTAACAACTGTGGCGGCGGCCGTGGCTTAGTGTTTGGTGGGTTTGACCATGAATCAGGAGTTCAACCAACACCACACAATCCGTCGTTCGGAATCGGCATAAAATTGTAGGTCCCTTTCATTCATGTATAAAGACGCTAGTACAACATGGTAAATTACGAAAAGTTTGGCCGTAGTACCTCATGATAGACAACTATAGTATGTTCACCAAATCGCTAACTGGCTGCACACAAAATTGTACGAATGAATTGTTCTTAGTTCGCACATAATTCGTAGTCACGTGTCTGATAGTCTTTGCGAAACAATTGAAGTTTTTCGCTGCTACGTGGGAAAAGTCTCACGCCACTTTTCTGTATCTTCAAATTCGTTGGCTTTTTAGAAATGTCTTAAAGCCGCATACCTTGTTTCTTACATTTGATTTTTAGTTGGTTGCTTGCAATTTTTTAAGCAAAATAAAATATCGAATATTTCAGGTACATTAAACACTACCAGAAATGGCTGACGGGTCAGCACTTCTACATATGCCAAGCGAAAATACAATTAGTTCAGCTGATCGGAAAGGACGCGCGAGAACTGATGGTGGAGCCGGACGACAAGCTCAATCTGAAAATTGAATATGCCAGGGAACTCATAGATTTGTATGAGAAACTGACTCCATGTAAGATCGGTGTGATGCGTCGTGAGTCCTTTATATATATAGCGTATGTATGTGTGTTGTTTTGCAGGCGAGGTGCGCTTGCTGGGCTCCCTGTGTTTCGATTTGCATTCGGCTATTGCGGAGCACACCAGACGTGTCGCTTTACAAACTTCGCTGTCACCGAGGGTTTTGCTAGAGGAGTCGCTGCTCTACGTCCAAAAATGTATCAGCTATTTGCAGAACGAGTGCGATCTATTCGTTGAGGGGCACATCCTAAAGCAGGCCAAAATCAACCGCGACGCACTCAAGCTGGTTATGGTTATGTGAATTTGTCAATTGAACCTCAAATAAATTATGTACATATACGTAAATATGTACGAATTTCCAAAATCGATTTAATTAATTTGCCTCTGTGTGTGTTACGTGTATTCTAGCTTTATTGGTTACGTTGTCCGCATAGGTGTTGGGTTCTGCTGCTCTATTGATAAGATATCTTTTTATTCAACGTCAATATATCTTGGGTTTTTGAATATGAGCCACCAACGCGCTGCAAAGTTAGTCAGTCGAATTTTCACCACCAAAGTATTAGCGCACAGCAACAGCAGGAGCAGAAGCAGCGGTAGCGGTAGCAATATGTCTTTGACAGACGGTATTGACAAGGACGAGAAGTCGTACTATAAAAGTAACATCACAATGAATGATCCACACACCGGGACCGAACACAATGGCAATTCGATGCTGTAAGTCTGTGGTAACTGGCCAAGTTCAAATGAGCAAACGCGGTGCGATTACTGTGCAGGGAGTATTCGCTCAGTGTGATTTTTGCTTGAAATTCGCCGATCACTCCCATAACTAACACTTCGTTCAATAATGTGTGTGACTGACACATAGATGGCGGCACTAATACTAAATCAATATTTTTTTTCGAACTTGTGAACCTTTTTAGGCTTACTGTCAAAATTATATGTCAATCCGACCATTACTTTACAAGTTACAGTGCTTTAAGTGACACTACTTTTGAGTTTTCAAAAAAAAATGAATTCAAAGCAATTCCGTGTGCTGATTTATCATTGTTTTTTAATGAAAAAAAATACTGTTCAATGCCAGGAATGGCTTGAAAAACATTATTCGGACTCTGCTCCATCAAAAAGAACCATTCGTAAGTGGTTTGCTAAATTCCGTACAGGCCATATGAGCACCGAAGACGATGAACGCAGTGGACGTCCAAAAGAGGCTGTTACGGACGAAAACATCAAAAAAATCCACAAAATGATTTTGGAAGATCGTAAATTGAGGTTGATTTGTATAGCTGACACTCTAAAGATATCAAAGGAACGTGTTGGACATATCGTTCATGAATATTCGGGTATGCGAAAGCTATGTGCAAAGTGGGTGCCGCGCGAGCTCACAATCGACCAAAACCAGAACGTGTCGATGCTTCGGAGCAAAAAAAAAAAATGGTACTGAAAAGTTGGAAGATCGCTATAATCGGTGTATCGCCCTCGATGGCAACTATGTTGATGAATAAAAACGAATTTTGGCAAAAAAAATGTGTTTTAATTAGTTAGTCACACACATTATTGAACGAAGTGTTATATATGAACATATCTGTGGTCACAAGTCATAACCGCCTAAGTCTGTTTTTCAAATTTTTTCAGGAGAGCAGTTTAAAGTTTCCAATCCTCACCGCAAATCAGGAGTCAGTTTTTTTCGATAACCTTTTTTACAGATTCTAAGGAAACGTATTCTTTTACTTGTTTCTAAAAAAAATAGTTATTTATTGTTGTAACGATGGCAACAAAAACTGAATTTTGTCCTAACTCGAGTTAGGCCATTATGGTTTGTGGCCACTGATATTTCGAAAATAGTAAACATTGTAAATATATCGAGTGCAATCAATTGGCCAGGACGTTGAGTTAAACCAAGTGACAATTGTGTGTGTGTGCAAACGAATCAAAAGTGAGTTTTTGCGAATCAGAATTCGTGATATGATGATGAATGATATGATGACTGATGAATGATATGATGACTAGGCATAAACGTGTTTGTGACGGAATATACAATATGAATTGTTATAACCAATTAATATAATCTTATGAGCGGTAAAAGCACGCGAATTTCGCGAATTTGACATTTACTACTACATATATACGAGCTTATTATCATCGATCGATACGGCCACTAGACGGAACGTGCTCTGCTGTTTTTGTCGGCAGTGATAACTACTACACTTATAACTACGTAATGTGTATTAGTAATACACTAACTACACTAATACTCCTATGCATGCGGCTTAAATGAAATTATTTATGTTTTGGTTAGAACAATCACCGGCGCGGATGGCGGCAAAGACAGTAGAGGCAACAAACACAAAGACAGAAAGGCAAAATCCGATGCGAAGCAAGAAGACGACAGCGACAAGAAGCCCAAGGATGATATTAAGCCGGTTTCCTTTTTCAAAATGTACTCATATGCGAGTACCTCAAACAAATTAATGTACGTCGTTGGGGTCTTGGGTGCCATAGCAACTGGCCTAACAACGCCTGCGAATAGCTTTATCTTCGGAAAATTGGCGAATGTAAGTGAAATTATCGTCCTCGTTCCTTCAGATACTCAAACTGAAGACAAAGAATAACCCAAAACGCCACTTCTATTACTACGAGAAGCTCCGTCGAGTAATCAAACGAGTAATTGATCATAAAACAGCATTTGTATGTGAATGGGATGATCAAGCCTACATAAGAAAAAATGAGGGAATCTCCAAAAGTGTTGCAAAATTCGCTTTTCACCACTTATTTCCTATCACTACGCGATTTTAAAGTTAGTGGTTTATTTCTCGTTAAAATTTGCTGTAATAAGCGAAACGTTATGCCTCCTTTTACGCTCTCGTAGTAGTGGAAATGGCCCTTCGAATAGTGCATGGCCATGGCCAGTAAAGAGTCATTAATGTCAACCGTTCGCAGGCTATGATCTCTTACGCCGAGATTGTTGGCAACCATACACGCAGCTCGGACGCCGACTTTCTGTTGAAAGCTGTCACGACTTTCGCTTATCAGAACGCCATTATTGGCGTGGTGATGTTGGCGTGCAGTTACTTATCCGTAACGATGTTCAATTACGCTGCACACGCGCAGATCCTGCGCATTCGCGGAAAATTCTTCAGGTCGGTACTTCATCAAGACATGAGTTGGTACGACTTCAATCAGAGTGGCGAAGTGGCCAGCCGAATGAATGAGTAAGACAAGTACTTAGCAGCAGCAGGGACACTCCTCACGTACTAAATTAATAACTTCTCATCGTTCAGAGATCTGACGAAAATGGAGGACGGCCTGGGGGAAAAGGTGGTCATGTTTGTGCATTTCATTGTGGCATTCGCTGGCTCGCTTATCTTAGCGTTCATCAAAGGCTGGCAACTAGCCTTAGTTTGCCTTAGTAGTCTGCCGGTTACTTTCATCGCTATGGGCTTCATAGCCATTGTAAGAGTCAACTGAATGCTTAAACTTCACAGTGCACACACAATTATTTGTATATATTTGTCCATCATACCTACATAGGCAACATCCAGGTTAGCCAAGAAAGAGCTGAATGTGTACGCTTCCGCTGGAAACATAGCTGAGGAAGCGCTCAGTGGAATCCGCACAGTCAAAGCATTCGAAGGCGAGCACAAAGAGGCGCATGCTTACAGAACGCAGATTGTGGACGCAAGAAATTTAAATATAAAACGAAACTTTTTCTCCGGAATTGGCTTTGGCTTGCTTTGGTTCTTCATCTATGCCTCTTACGCTCTGGCCTTTTGGTACGGTGTCGGATTGGTGTTGAAAAACTATGCCAATGATCCCGCTTACTCCAATTATGATGCAGGAACCATGATCACAGTAAGTATTGAAGATCCAAAGTTGCAGTTTGCGAATCTAATCCTCTTTGTTCTATGTAATTTAAATTGCAGGTCTTCTTCTCCGTTATGATGGGTTCAATGAATATCGGCATGGCCTCGCCATATATTGAGGCTTTCGGAATAGCGAAGGGTGCATGTGCCAAGATCTTCAAGTTAATAGAGCAAATTCCCATCATTAATCCAATCGAGATGAAGGGAAGAGACCTAAATCAATCATTGGTGCATATTGAATTTAAGGACGTGGACTTCCGCTATCCAGCGCGTGAAGAGGTGCAGATCCTAAGCAAATTCAATCTCCAAATTCATCGGGGCCAGACAATTGCTTTGGTGGGCTCTTCTGGCTGCGGTAAATCGACAATAGTTCAGCTGATCCAAAGATTTTATGATCCGGAAGCTGGCGTCATATACTTTAACGATGCCGACTTAAAAGAAATCAACATCAATTGGCTCCGAGAAAGAATCGGTGTAGTGGGCCAAGAGCCAGTGTTATTCGGAACGACGATTTACGAGAATATTCGCTACGGCCGGGAAGATGCTTCTCGCGAAATGATTGAAGCAGCTGCAACCGCCGCAAACGCGCATATTTTCATTAACAAGTTGCCTAAAGTGAGCGTTAAATCTTGGGAAGACGTGTTGCAATAAGTCACTAACGAATGCACCTTCTCATTCATAGGGTTATGATACGTTGGTGGGGGAGAGAGGAGCACAGCTGTCTGGTGGGCAGAAGCAAAGAATTGCAATAGCACGCGCATTAATTAGAGATCCCGAAATTTTGCTACTTGATGAAGCGACTTCGGCTTTGGACACGGCCAGTGAAGCAAAGGTTCAAGCTGCACTGGAGAAGGTATGATTGCATACATAAACTCGTAGAGTGGAATCGTAATTCAAATCGAGAAACATGAACTTCCATATGCCTCTGAGCTCATCTAATTCAAATGCATTCATTTCAAACTACAAACGATTCCTTCCTACATAAATGTACATAGGTACATAAAATACAAAAGGTATTCATAACTTACGTTATAGGCAAGTGAGGGACGAACGACAGTTATTGTTGCACATCGCCTTTCGACAATTAGGCGAGCTGACAGGATTATAGTCATCAATAAAGGTGAAGTAGTGGAAAGCGGAACGCACCAAGAATTGATGGATTTAAAATCGCATTACTTTAATCTGGTTACCACGCAATTGGGAGATGAATCTTTGAGTGAAACGCAGCAAGTGGAGAAATTGGAGAAAATCTTCAACTCCAAGGATGGCGACGAAGAGATTGTCGAATATCGAAACGAGGATGAGGTATATTGGTACTCGATATAATCGTCATATGAGTTCCTTCTCCTTACTTCAAGTAAAGACTTTACTTTTCAATTGCTTTAGTGAAAAGTGTTGGAGAATGTGTTTTAGAACAAAAAACTCTCACAACAATAACTATGTCCACACTCGTTTGCTCAGTACTTATATAACAAAATAATATGTTATTATATCAAAATTTCAAATTTCAGGTTAGTACCAGCTCCAAAGACGCTTCAGAAGATGGTTCCTTAATACCTATTTTGGAAATGAATGTTACGGAATGGCCGCAAATCTTATGTGGATCCCTGTGCTCGGTGATAATGGGCTGTGCCATGCCTCTATTCGCTGTACTATTTGGCGAGATCCTGGAAGTGCTGGCGGTGAAAAACAATCCTCAATATGTGCGCGACAATACTAACCAGTATAGCTTGTACTTCTTGATCGTTGGCATTACCGTAGGCTTAGCGACATTCCTTCAAGTGAGTAGCGATGGATAGCGAGGACGTGCCACTTACGTCAATAAGTATTAACCATTCACAGATATATATGTTTGGAATTGCCGGCGAAAAACTAACGGAGCGATTGCGCGGATTGATGTTTGAGTCCATGTTAAAGCAAGAGATCGCTTGGTTCGACGACAAGTTTAACAGTACAGGTAGTCTTTGTGCTCGCTTGTCGGGCGATGCGTCCGCCGTTCAGGGCGTAAGTAAATATGATGCCGACCAAACAACTAAAAACCTACATATGAATGTATTTTGGGGTTGCTCGGTCATTTAGGCAACAGGACAACGCATCGGCACGATTGTTCAGTCGTTGGCGACGCTAATACTGGGCATCGGACTGTCAATGTACTACGAGTGGAGTTTGGGTCTGTTGGCGCTGGCCTTTGCGCCATTTATACTCATTGCGACGTACTTGCAGCGGAAGGTCATGGCACAGGAAAACATGGGCACAGCGAAAACTATGGAGACCTGTACCAAGGTGCATAATCGTCGAGTGTTTTAGAAAAAGCCTATTTTTTAAATCGAAACCTTTGGCAGCTAGCTGTTGAGGTGGTTTCGAATATTCGGACGGTTGCTTCGCTGGGAAGAGAAGAAATGTTCCACCGCCAGTATATGGAGACTCTGTATCCAGCTGTAAAGGTATGACTCATGGATCTATAAGGTGATCTCCGTCAGCTACTTTTAAGTCTAAAAAAAAGTAACAACAAAAAGAAAGAAACGCTCATCTAAATAGTTACTACACGAAAAAAATATCTGTAGGAATTAACGATTTTACTTAATGTTGCATTTTAACAGAAAGCCAAGCGGAATACGCACTACCGGGGCTTCGTGTATGGCTTGGCTAGATCACTCATGTTTTTCGCTTATGCCGCCTGCATGTATTACGGTGGCTGGTGTGTGGTCAACAAGGGCATGAACTTTGGTAACGTCTTTAAGTGAGTGCAATAATATGTACATTGCTATGGGCCCGTCTAATATTGCTTTCAACGTGGATCTACTTGAAGGGTATCCCAAGCGCTGATCATGGGCACAGCGTCCATTGCCAGCGCGCTGGCCTTCGCACCGAACTTCCAGAAGGGCATTACCTCGGCCAAGAAGATATTCACACTGCTGCAACGGGAGCCCCAAATTATCGACCGCCCAGGTGTATCGCACCAACCATGGCTTGCAGACGGCAGGGTCGATTTCAACAAAGTCATCTTTAGTTACCCCACACGCCAGGAAATCACCGTGCTGAAGGGTATTATTCTGAATATTGGAAAAGGACAGAAAGTGGCTCTTGTAGGCTCTTCGGGATGCGGAAAATCCACTTGCATTCAGTTGCTTCAACGCTTTTATGAAGTGGACAGTGGCGCGGTAGAAATCGACGAAACTGACCTACGCAACATTTCGCTTGGCAATCTGCGCAGGCAGCTCGGCATTGTGTCGCAGGAACCAATACTGTTCGATAGATCAATAATGGATAACATAGCCTACGGTGACAACACGCGGTTAGTTTCCGATTCCGAAATTATCGAAGCGGCCAAGAAAGCGAACATCCACAACTTTGTGTCTTCACTTCCATTGGTAAACGTCCCACTAAACCACGCATAGTCAACCCAAACTAACTTCCTTCTCTTTCAGGGCTACGAAACTCGAATGGGCGAAAAGGGTACCCAACTGTCGGGTGGCCAAAAGCAGCGCATAGCTATTGCTCGCGCTCTCATCAGAAATCCAAAAATTTTGCTACTAGACGAGGCCACCTCAGCATTGGACGCTGAGAGCGAAAAGGTATAATATATATAAATAAATCCGAAATTAACTCATAACTCACCCATGAGCTTGCTCACAGATCGTGCAGGATGCGTTGGAGGCAGCAAGCGAAGGACGCACAACGATTAGCATTGCACATAGACTATCGACGATTATTGACTCCGACCTCATCTTTGTGCTTGAGAATGGCTGCGTGAGTGAGAGCGGGACGCACAAAGAGCTCATCCAGATGCGGGGTCTCTATTACACGCTGTACAAATTGCAAAGCGGAGCCATGTGAAGCCGTCTATTGAGTAATAGTAAAATTTCGCATTTTACAGTGTTAGTACAAGCACACAATATAGAACTGTGTAAAGATGCTCTTAGTTTTAAGAACCAAGGACCGAAAATAACAGTTATTTTTAATTTTCAAACCAAAAAAGCATACAGAATTAAGTATCGCAGAAATTGTATCGCTGTACAATTTATTTCTTGACTTATTTAAAAGTTTACTTAACATAATTAAACTCACAGAGTCACATCTTCAAATGAAAATGGCACAACAAAAAATCAGAGTAAAAAATTTACATTTATTTTGACAAAAAAGGTCATAAAATTCTTTTTTGATTTCCCAAAGAAAAATAAATGAAAAATAACTTTTATTTTTGTCCCAAAAAATTAAAATTAAAAACTTTTTTTTATAAAATACAAAGAGATATACAACAAGTGTTAAGTATTGATATACAAATTATAACAAATCAAAATGTAGTGTAATTTTTTCTGCTGCTGTAAATTTACATATATGTATATAGTATTATCTATATATATATATATATATATATTTATATATATACATATATATTTATATATTTATATATATATATATATATATAAATATATATATATAAAAATTTTGCGGCAAAGCCGCATCGATATACAAATATAATAATAAATTACACTGATCAACAGCAAAATGGCTTTTCTGGGTTTGACATCAGTTCTAGGGTAATTAGGGACCGCTGATTTCGAATCCGCAAACCGTTTTTAAAACTTAGTTTCCGTTTTCGCAAAAAATGGGCGTGTCACTTTTTTGGATTTTCCCTGGCTTTTTTCACGTTTTCAATTGTAATTTCTAAACCAATAGACCGGTTGACATAATTTTCACCTCGTTGCATTATCAACACCGCACGGTTTCTTTTCCGATGCAATTTATTTTTATAGGTTTTAAAATTCCGCGGCAATTGGACCTCAAAGTCGGAAAATATGGAATTTCATGGCGTTTTATTTAATGTTGAAAATCATGCACATTTTTCGTTAATCAATTAACGAGTTAGGTGTTGAATAAAAGCGGAAACATCAAATAATACAACACAGCCATATTATTTGGTGTGGTTTCCATTCTCATCGAAATAAAAGCAAGAATGTACCATAGTCATTTAAATGTTTTTTCATACTTATTCCTTAAAAAAATAAGAGCCTCAAAATATGCAAAGTTTTTAATTTTTTTTTTGTTTCGAGCAATTCAAAATATTTTTGTTTTTTGCTTGTATTTCAGACTATAAATGGAACATATAAAAGAGCATATTTTGAGGCCCCTAATTTTTTAAGGAAGAAGTATCAAAAAAGATGAAAATGACTATGGTACGTTTTTGCTATTATTTCGATGCGAATGTGTATTCCGCAAAATAATTTGGCTGTGTTGTATTGCTTGATGTGTCGGCTTTCATTATACACCTAACTCGTTAATTGATTTACAAAAAATGTGTAGGTTTTTGACCATCTAAGAAAACGCCTTGAAATTCCATATTTTCCGACTTTGAGGTCCAATTGCCGCGGATTTTTAAAACTTATACAAATAAAATACATTGGAAAAGAAGCCGTGAGGTGTTGTAAATGACACAAAGTGAAAATCATATCAACCGGTCTATTGGTTTAGAAATTACAATTGAAAACGTGAAAAAAGTCAGGGAAAATCCGAAAAAGTGACACGCCCATTTTTTGCGAAAACGGAAACTAAGTTTTAAAAACGGTTTGCGGGTTCGAAATCAGCGCTCCTTAATTACCCTAGAACTGATGTCAAACCCAGAAAAGCCGACCAAAAGTCGAAATTTGTTGCCCTGTGTTATTAGCAGGGCTCGGCGGCAAGATTGTTACGATTTCATTGTTACTCACTTTGAGTTACTATAGTTGGATATTATAAACTATATTTCTTCACACAAACTTCTAACCAATTTTTAACTGCGTGAGATATTGATTTTCGGACACTGGAAAAATGCCGCCTCCCAGATTGATGATCGCTGTCTCTACGATTTTCGACCAGTTAAATGTTACATTGTCACTATAGCTGTGTCACTTTTTGGGGGTTTCTTAAGGGGGTGTGGGGTTGAGTTGCCTTAAAAAGTAAAATTATATCTGCATAATTCATTTATTGATTAAATTCAAACTAACGGAAAACAGAAACCGAAAGAAATTGTTCAGCAGCACAGCCGCGACACAGCCGTGTTCAAGGCACTAGAATTTTTGAAAATTTTCACATGACTCGAATGCTATGGATGGATGGAGCTGAGGATGACACTACTCACAGTCCATTCATTCCTTCTTTGCTGGTCGTGTGGATGTGCTTGATGCTGATAGTTCAGTGTAATCCGATGGTGTCCCTAATAATAAATGTACAATTAGCAATGTATAATGGTTTATTTTAATTTAAAAACGTTAGGACGTGTGTAAGCGCATCACACTCAAAGGGACAAGTCAATGTCTATTAGATTTGTTTTGTTGGACTCGTCTTGAGGCCGATTATGCGAAAAGAAAATTCCGGAAAATCTATTGGGAAAGTCGGAAAATCCCTGCCATATTTGACCGCGAATCACTTGAGAATAGCTGGACCGATAGGGCTGTTTTTTTTTTTTTGTATTCGTTGTTCTCAGAACAAGGTTTGTATGAAAGAAAATTGTAGTAAAACGGGGCGTGGCACTTTTTCACCAGCCCACATTTTCAGACGATAACTTTGGAACCATAAGCCACACATAAATTAAATTCACTACGAACTTACTATTTAGTCATGTCCTTCGACAGAGGGGATGGGGCGGGTATTGGACGAGGGGTCGTGGCACCACCCATACAAGCAAAATCTTTATAATGGAATATCTTCGAAATTGTAAGGTGCACAGCATTGAAATTTAGTATACCGTCGTCCCATAGATGTGTCATTCTACTGGTAAGATTTGATGGGCGTTGGACAAGAGGCGTGGCACATTTTTTGTGACCCAAATATTCCGCTAAACTATAAGTCGCATAGCAATGAAACTTAGTACGAACCCAACTTTTTCCCTTTCGGCTGAAACTTAGCAACAACATTGCTGATTTGTCACGCCCTCTCACGCATTTCATTATCCAAACAAAAAAACAAATGTGCGAAATGAAGTTCGCCGGGTCAGCTAGTATCGAATATGTTATAAAACATGGCTAGTGGCCAACGGTTTTCACTCTTGCAAGAGCAGCCACTGAGCGTCTGGTCCATGGTATTGACATGGTCCATGGTGTAATGCAGAATTGTATAAGGCTTGTTTCTGTTAAAAATGTCGATACAGGATAATGCATAATGCTCGGTTGAGAGTAAAATTACGGTTTTTTGTTTTTTTGCACATATAAGTAAGTAGAATGGGAGTTATGGAGAGTGAGTTTCGTACACAATTTATGGCCCAATATCATTTGAAACTACATTTGCCAGCCACAATTTTTTTATGCATGCACTTCTGCAAATACACAAATATCATAATACAATCTCAGAACATGGCTGGTCGTTTTTGAATATTTTTTTGTGTAACGGTTTACATACATTTAGCATTTATTTACGTTCGGGCCTCGACAGGCCCAGGAGGTGCACTTACGACTTTGATACATAGACAGATCATTTTTGTTCTACATAATCGATGCAAAAAAACTTCTGTTGCTCTCGTTGCGTTTAAAAAACATAAGCGGTAGTTGATATAAAATATGTCAAAAAACAAAATGTTTCCACTGCTTCAAGTTAAAATAGAAAAGACCAGTCGCACATCCTAGGGTTGAGGTCAAAAAACGTATTAAGGGGTTACACCACTCTGACGGCCGAAAATCGTCAAAGTTAGCCTGACAATTTATTTCGCAACTATAGAAAAAGTATATTGTATTTCAAAGGGTATATTGAGCACATAGTGAAGTACAGGGTGGCGCAAAAGTTGTCCCCCAATGTTCTTTGGCTCTAATTTGTTTATGAATGAATAAAGGAACGTCAAAGCAAAATTTACTTTGCCGCCATTTGTAAAAGTTATAGCATCTCCCGATAGAGTGATGACTTTTGCTCCACCCTGTATAAAAAAACATTGTTTTTTATTATTTTTATTAAAAATAGCGGCGGAAACGCGTTGAAATCGCCTTATTTTTTAACTCCCAAACGGGTGGAAGGAAAGTATAAGACCTGGAACAAAAAATAAATATTAGGTTGGTGTGTTTGTATTTTTTTATTTGTTCAAATAAACAGAATCAATCACAATATTGTCCATTATTATCGATGGTCTTTTGCCATCTTTATGGTCGAGCCATGATCCCATCCTCATAAAACTTCTGTGGTTTGTGGGGAAAAAAACTGGGACTTTCAATTCAATTTCTTCAATTATGAATTTAATTTCTTTCCCTGTGGGGTGTTTTGAAGAGACTGGACTAAATGATATTGTGAGGTGCAATGCCTGGGCGGTCAAAATTTCACAGCCAAGTGCTTACAGTTTTTGTCGGGTGACCAAAGATGTGTGTGGTCTCGCGTTGTCCTGCTGGAAGAAGACGCCACAGGATTTCATTAATTCTGACCGATTTTTCTTAATTGCTTCGCTTAGTCTCGTTTGTTGTCGACAATAGCGATCTGAATCAATAGTTTGGCCAGGCTGGAGCAGTTCATAGTGGATGACCCCTTGTGGTTGCACCACACATAGCATCACCTTCTTATTCGTCATTCCTGCCTTTGCGACTATTTCTGGAGCTTCTGATCGCTTCTTTTACGAGCGTTTTCACTGCACATTGTCGTACGTGATCCATTTCTCATCTCTAGTGATCACTCGTTTCGAAAGTTGTTTGCTTTTGTAAATTTGTAAATTGCAGCTGTAAATGGTTTGCACTCAGTGCATGTGGGACCCACTTATCGAGCGACTCACAATCCAGCGGAATGCAAATGGTTACAGTTACATGATCACTGTTTAGCTCCTGAGCAATCTCACGAGTGGTCCATGTAGATTTTCATGGACTATATCCACTATTTCGTCGGCTTTTTGCTTCTTTGACATCGAAATTTACCGAACGAAACTACTTGAACCATCATTGCGCTACACGTGTTGTTAAAGCATCGTCACCATAAACTGCACGTTTAAGTTAAGTTAAGTTTCTTCAAGTTTTTTCAGTGAATTATATAACCGTTTGGGGAACCAGTGCAGAATAGCGTACCCTCGTAAAAAAAAAGGAAAGTTTGGCTGTATAGAGCTTGTTTTTGTGAATGTAACAAACTAAAAATTTTGCTTGGGAAACGCCTACAAAAGGCGTGGCACTGGTTCAAAGTTCAAAACTTTTATCAAAAAAACTCAGCCAATTTTCAATTTATTTATACGATATGGATATCAAACGAAAGGTCTTTTTCATACCTTTGTTTTGATGTACCACATTATATACTTTATATGTACGAGTAAAAAATTATAAGCAAAAAATATTTTTTATATAAAATTTGCAAAACCCGATTTTTTTTTCGAAAAACCTCGTGATTAAGGTACAAAAGCAGTATATTATAGCGTGTGGAATTTTCTTTTCAATCAAATATAGAAACATATATTTTTGTTTTTTTTCAATGCGTGTTTTACTCTCTTGGTCCAAAAAAATTTCGTAATCCGCTTCGTTATTTTCAGGCAATGAAGGCTGAAGGGGGTGTACAATGTACCTGCCATATTAAAAAAAGGTTTTGAAGATCTAGATTTCTAGCTTTACATTATTTTAAAAACTTAAGTTTTGCCAAACAGCCGTTAAAACCTTTTGCTTTTTGGTATTGTGGCATTGAATGTTTTGCGTGACGCCACAAACCTTAAATTGTATTTGTGTGTTGATTGTATTTTTCCACTAGTAGGGCCCTGCGGCTTTGCACGCAAGTTTAAAGTCAATGGGCCCAATAAATCAAATTTCTTCATACTGCACTGTATGGGCGATGCCACGCTTCTTTTATGTAATGCCCAACCCATTCCTCCAGTCGAAGGGTGTGACCCGGTTTCATTAATATGCGACTTCCAAAGTTACGTAGAAAATTTTAGTCACAAAATATTTGCCACGCCCCTTGTCCAAAGCCCATCAAATTTTACCAGTAGAATAACACATCTATGGGTCGACGCTACACAAAATTTCAAAGCTTTCAGACTTACTATTCCGAAACTATTCCACATTAAAAATTTGGGTTGTATAGGCGGTGCCATGCCCCATCATCCAATACCCACCCCATTCCCCCTGTCGAAAGGTTAAATGTCATTAATGTGTGACCTGTAGTTCCAAAGTTATTTAAAACATTTGGGTCGCTTGAAAAGTGCCACGACACGTATGTCACGATGTTGTACCAAATTTCAATGCTGTCTGACTTATAATTCCGAAGCTATTCCACATCAAAAACTTGGATTGTATGGGCGGTACCATGCTTTGATGTGTGATTTATAGTTCCAAAATTACACAGGGCAACAAATTTCGACTTTTGGTCGGCTTTTCTGGGTTTGACATCAGTTCTAGGGTAATTAGGGACCGCTGATGTCGAATCCGCAAACCGTTTTGAAAACTTAGTTTCCGTTTTCGCAAAAAATGGGCGTGTCACTTTTTCGGATTTTCCCTTACTTTTTCCACGTTTGGGATTGTAATTTCTAGACCAATAAACCGGTTGACATCATTTTCACCTCGTTGCATTATCAACACCGCACGGTTTCTTGCTAGGTTTTAAAATTCCGCGTCAATTGGACCTCAAAGTCGGAAAATATGGAATTTCAAGGCGTTTTCTTTGATGTTAAAAAACAAACACATTTTTCGTAAATCAATTATCGAGTTATGTATAACAAGGAAGCGGAAACATCAAGTAATACAACACAGCCACATTTTTTGGCGTGAGTCCCATTCTCATCGAAATAATAGCAAAAATGTACCAAAGTCATTTTCAACAGATTTCAGCTTTTTTCCTTTAAAAGAGCCTCAAGATATGCAAAGTTTTTAATTTTGTTTTGTTTGTAGCAATTCAAAATTTTGTTGTTTTTCGCTTGTATTCCAGACAGTGAATGGAACATATAAAAGAGCATATTTTGAGGCCCTTAATTTTTTAAGGAAATAGTATCAAAAATTATGAAAATTACTATGGTACATTTTTGCTATTATTTCGATGAGAATGGGACTCACGCCAAAAAAATTTGGCTGTGTTGTATAATTTCATGTTTCCGCTTTCGTGTTATACATAACTCGATAATTGATTTACGAAAAATGTGTTTGTTTTTTAACATCAAAGAAAACGCCTTGAAATTCCATATTTTCTGACTTTGAGGTCCAATTGCCGCGGATTTTTAAAACTTATACAAATAAATTACATTGGAAAAGAAGCCGTGAGGTGTTGTAAATGCCACAAAGTGAAAATCATGTCAACCGGTTTATTGGTTTTGAAATTACAATCCCAAACGTGAAGAAAGTCAGGAAAATCCGAAAAAGTGACACGCCCATTTTTTGCGAAAACGGAAACTAAGTTTTCAAAACGGTTTGCGGATTCGAAATCAGCGGTCCCTAATTACCCTAGAACTGATGTCAGAACCAGAAAAGCCATTTTGCTGTTGATCAGTGTTATTCCAACGCTCACAAAGTTTTACCAGTGAAATTATACACCTAAACGGTGGCCCCGCCACCATAAGAAAAATTTAGGTTGTATGGGAGCTGCCACGCCCACCTATCGGTTCGTATTCGCACTATGTGGTTTACCGAAATTTAGTCAAGCCGAATATTCGGTGAAAAATTCAGCTCAATTGACTGTCTAGTTTTTGAGTTTAAGTGTCGTGTGACTAACAAACACACACAGACATTCATTTTTATACATATATACTTATAGATATTTACTGCAATGACTCGCAAAATCTTTTGATATCCATATTGTTTTGCACAAATATACCACAGTTAATTTCTATCATCATAATGGGCATTGCAGAAAAACGTATCAGGTGGGCATGGTCAACCTTATATAGCCTCTGTTTACCCCTGTGAAACACAGAATCATTTTACATCAACATTGATTTACAGACATGTAGTGTAGCTTTGCTGTGTTAGTTAAGTGGGCGCGGAAAGTGGTCGTGGCCGATTTTATTATAGCCTATGTTTGCCGGAATGACATGCTGAATCGTTTGACACCCATATTGCTGTGACAAATATATCATGGCTGATTTGTCATTATAGTGGGCGTGGCGGGAAGACGTATCAGGTGGGCATGATCAATCTTATATAGCCTCTGTTTACCCCTATTAAACACAGAATCATTTTACATCAACATTGATTTACAGACATGTAGTGTAGCTTTGCTGTGTTAGTTAAGTGGGCGCGGAAAGTGGGCGTGGCAGATTATATTATAGCCTATATTTGCCGCAATGATACGCTGAATCGTTTGACACCCATATTGCCTTACAAAAGCATACCATAGATGAGTTTTGTTACCATAGTGGGCGTAAGAAGGGGGCGTGGTCATTCTCATATAGCCTATGTACCATTTAATAATTAATTGATTGGCACGACAGCCCGCTTACGCGAGACTAAGGCCTAGCTTCCCGCAACCACCCGTGTTGTGCGTGTGAATTTATACGCGGGTGGAAGGGACCTACAGTTTTATGCCGGTTCCGAACGGCAGATTGGGAGCTCTTTCATAGGCAATTTTTACTCTCAGAGGCTTGCCATTTCCAGCTGAGAGGACAGCCACCGAAAGAGAAAACGAGTTTTCCCATTATTTTTTTTTTTTTTTAGGTGTTATTACAGGCTATGTACCATTTCCCCACATAAAATATTGTTTGGTGCTTATTTTATCTAAATCGGTTCAGTGGCTTTTGCCTGATTGTGGCTCAAAAAACGTCACAGTTGTTTTTATATAATAGTATAGAAGTATAGATAGTATAGATTACATGGACGGCGACAGTAAACTGCAGTTTTTCTGTATTCAAATACCTTTTGTGAGGACGGAAAAACAGAAACATAAAAGTTCAAATGTTCTATATTTCATTGTAAAGGGATTTCCGTAGAGAATATATGGTAAGAAATTTATTATATCTTTATTATGTTTTTTTTCGAGAAAATTGTAAATTTTATATAAAAAAAATATTTTTTGCTTATAATTTTTTACTCGTACATATGAAGTATATAATGTGGTACATCAAAATAAAGGTATGAAAAATACCTTTCGTTTGATACCCATATCGTATAAATCGAAGAATTCTGACAATAGTATCGATATTGCAGAAAGCCCGTTTCTGATAGAAGGAGAAAGAATAAGATCCCGTTATATATTGTCTTTATAACTCAGTACATATAGTTTCTACTCAATTCATTTCAGTAAAAAATACATAAAAATCACATCAAAAAATAAAAAAACAGTTCATACCAAAACAGTATATAAAATTATTTACATGTTATCTAGCTTTTCATTTAATTTTTGTAGCGCTCGGCTGATTTCTTCAGGAACTGCGAGCATCTTGCTATTTATTTAATTTCGTTCTTTAACAGCTTTGGCCGTATCTGTATATATGGTTTCCAGTGTTATTTTAACTGGCGCACTTCTGCTACTTCTTGCTGTTTCCTCTGTCGTAAAACGAAGGGCAGCATCAGGTGTCGGCGCTCTTTCAGTCGTAGGAAGAAATGTAACAACAGTGGGTGAACCTCCTTCAGCCGCTGTGATAAAAATATTAGCACGGGGCGGATCACGCTCAGCATCATCTATAGGAATGGCTTGAAGTTCGTGTAAAATAGGCTACCATATGGAGCGCAATTGTTTTTTGAACTGCTGCAATTACCAGCAGCCCTAGTGCTTGTACTGTTAGAAGGCCATTTACAGCTGCAGCGCCGAAAGTGTGTAGGGCCTGCTGCTCGAACTCCATTACATCTGTAACCCGAGGGCCTCCTCCCGTCATTGCCGTGGGTAAGTATGTGTACCCAAGTGTTCAAAACTTACTTCTTTCCATTTTGCTGGGGCACGCGTTGGCTCCCTCATAGCGTTGAGGTGGTCGGCCATCTGCCCCCATCAATTTTGGACAGTCCGCGGTGCATTTGGGCTGTTTTTCCCAGATTGCAACTCGGGATGGTCCCTCAAAAATTGTAGAAAAAATTGCAGCTGCTCCTGCGTAGTTCGCTCAAACCTTGAGACATCATTACATAGTATAAAGCAAAGTCGCTGTCGCTGTCTGTCCCTACCTATGCTTAAAACTTGAAAACGACTGGACTAACTTGGATACTTCCTTCGGCGGGTTTGTTTGAAATTGTTACGTGAAGGTTTAGGAAAACAGAAAAGTCGGGAAAACGGGGCGTGGCACCACAAGAATACATTTTTAGGCAATCACTTTGGAACCATAAGTCACACATCAATTAAATTTGGTACAAACTTACTATTTAATCATGTCCTTTGTCCGAGGGAATGGGGTGCGTATTGAACAAAGGGGTGTGGCACCGCCCATACAACTCAAATTTTTTAAATGGAATAGCTTCCGAATTGTTAGTCGCACAGCATTGAAATTTGGTATGACATCCTCCCACAGAAGTGTCATTCGACTGTTAAAATTATATGGGCGTTGGATAAGGGGCGTGGCACATTTTTTATGACCCAATATTTCAGCAGAACTGTAAGTCGTACATCAATGAAACTTAGTATGAACCTACCATTTAGTCATATCTTTCGGCAGAGGGAATGAGGCGGGTATTTAAGAAGAGGGCGTGGCTCCGCCCATACAACTTAAATCTTTAATATAGAATATCTTTGAAATTGTAAGTCGTACAACACTGAAATTGAGTACCCCGTCGTCACACAGATGAGTCATTCTACTGGTAGGATTTGATGGGCGTTGGGCAAGGGGCGTGGCACATTTTTTGTGATCCAAATATTCCGCTGAACTATAGGTCGCACAGCAATGAAATTAAGTACGAACCTACCATTTATTCATATCTTTCGACAGAGGGAATGATGAGGGTATTGAACAAGAGGGCGTGGCACTGCCCATACAAACCAAATTTTTAATAGAGAATATCTTTGAAATTGTTAGTCGTACAACACTGAAATTTAGTGCACCGTCGTCCCATAGATGGGTCATTCTACTGGTAAGTTTTTATAAGCGTTGGACAAGGGGCGTGGCACATTTGTTGTGACCCAAATATTTCGCTGAACTATAAGTCGCTCAGCAATGACACTTAGTACGAACCTACCATTTTCTCTTTCGACAGAGGGCATTGTGCGGATATTGAATAAGGGGCCGTGGCCCTGCCAATATAACTTAAATATGGTTCAAGCGCTATCCATTTCTTTACTGAAACTTAGCAGCACCATTGCTTATTTACGGGCCTCGATTGCGTTAATCAGTAGCTCCCTCCTCTTCCTTAAGTTGGTTTTCTTCGTAAATTTGCCATTTGCCACATCGCCATTGATTCGCCATCTCGCGTATTTCATTATAAAAAAACAACAAATGTCGTGCGGGACGAAGTTCGCCGGGTCAGCTAGTAATTAATATTTAGTAATATTTAATAATCAAATCAGTCGAATTTGTAAAGAATCCTTACTTCCTAGTGGACATTTTATTTGAATTTATTTCCAAATGTTCAAATTTCGCAGCTTTTCCATTTATTTGCCATTCACAGAGAAAAAAAAACAAACATAACTTTTCAACTCGCTGCAGCGCGCTGTGGTGAAGTTTTACATTTTTTTTCTGCTTGTCAGATTTGCGTAAGATTAGGCTAACAAAAATTTATGATCAAAAATCTAACAAGCTTTGAACAGCAAATCAACTGTTAGACTTTCGCCAGAATAGGGCTGTTAGTCTTGTGCAGGGTTCGGAAATATTCATGTGTGAATGCTTAAATGCCGACATTCTCGATCTTCTTCAGAATTGAACATTTTTATTTTCTCATTTGTAAGCACGCTCAAACTAAATTCATAGTGCACTATGCTTTTCACTACCACTAAATACATTTAGTGATAGCTGCATTTTTTCCAATATTCACTGATCTTTACTGACAGTGGTAAAAAGCACCACTAAAAAAATTGGTGAAAGAAAATTGCACTACCATTAAATAAAGATCAGTGATTAGTGGAAAAAATGCAGCTGTCACTAATTTTATTAACAGACGTTCAAAATTTTCATCGGTGAGATTCCTTCTACGAGGATCATTCACCATGACAGCAAATGAGACCAAACGTTCTATTGGGGCAGAGGACGGAATCGACGTATTATTTGAAAAAGACCGCTTTTACTGTAGGATATCGATCAAAACACAAATAACACGTGTTTGCGTCTGCTAAATAATATTCCAGCTCTGTTCGTACATCATTGTGAAGTAACATTTCAGGTGGACCTTTGTGGAAAAACGTTATTAGGACTTCATTTATAAACAACAATAAACAAATGCTCACTTTGTATTTCAAGGAGTGGTGTCAACTTAAGCTACTCTTCCATATTGCCAAATATTGGTATTATATTATAATGAAACCATTTAATTTTTTCAATACATTTTTCAAACTTTCAAACGAATAATACGATAATTGTTAATTTCAATACGACATAGTCGGTGCTTTGAAATATAAATATAAATTGTATGTTACTTAAACAAATTCAATGAATTGTGAGTTCCCCTACTACATTTTGCACAATATTGAAAGAGAGAGTCGATCACAATACGAATCAATAAAAAAGAAAACGAACGAAAATTTTAAAATGTTTGGTTATAACCGTTAGTGATGCAACTTGAGTGGAACAGAATTAGTGATAGTGGGGGAATTTTCAGCTATCACTGATCTCTATTTAGTGACAGTGGTAAAAAGTACCACTAAAAAGAAATTAGTGAAAGGAAATTGCACTACCAATAAATAAAGATCAGTAATTAGTGGAAAAAAATGCAGCTAGTGCAAAATGTTCAAGGAGATTTTAGTGCAAAACCCCCATGTCTGAGCACGCTCAAGAATGAATACAGGTCTCCCTCGTATAACGCGGTGGTTACGTTCCAGGAAAATTCCACGTTATGTGATTCGCGTTATAGAAGACTTAACTTTCATATAAATTTTAGGGTTATTTTCCAATAAGCTTTTTCCAAAATAAAATAGGTAGTAACTTAAAGATGTATGTACATTCCACCTCAAAATCAAAATTCATACTTTATTTAAAAAATTTAAAAACAATGAAAACAACTTTTTTTTTAAATCGCGTTATATCGAAAACGCGTTGTAGAAGTAGCGCGCTATACGAGGGAGACCTGTACTTACAAAATTTCCTGCTCACAATCGCTCATGAATGTGTAAATGCATTTTTTCTATGATGCAGGGTTATTCATATGTGAACTTTCCATCAAGGCACATTAATAAGGTAGTGGTGGGAACTCAGCTGATTAAACTTTTTTCTTCTCATTTTCTTTTGCTTTCTTCTCATTTTCTTCTGATTTTTCGCGAATGGGCATGCTAATTGTGAAAAATTGGTAAAATTGGTTTTGTGTTGTTTGTGTTTCGATTTAATTTTGACAAGCAGCATGCCCAAAAGCACTAACAAAATACATGGGAATTTTGTTTCTGCAGTACTGCCATCACCTTATTAATACACCTTGCTTTCCATCATAAATGCAGGAGATGCTTGTTTTGTATACACAAGTGAGCGGCGGAGAACTAGAATGCTGAAACAGATAATAAGAAAATGAGCACGTCAGCCGTTGTAGTGTTCCTGCAGCATTAAACGTGGAAAAAGTCTTTGTCTAATTTGCTTATAGTAAAAGAAGCTGTAAAAATTTGAATTTTGAAGACATTAATCTAATACACATGGTGTCGTATTTTTAAATAAAATAATATGAACAATAAAAAATTCGTCATTGATAAATTGTTATTTGAGAGTTTACAGGGTTAAAATAACGTTAGATTATACCCGGCGCAACACTCCTCAAACAGAAACATTCGGGTGAAACATGAACACTTTACAATATGCGAGTCGTGCTTACGCTCATTTATGAAAGGACTATAAAAGAAAATATGTACGCTGTTCATAAATGAATATAAAAAGGGCAGCAAAACTAAAGTGTGGTGCACACACTTAAACGTGATAAGCTTCAGTGAATATGTTCACAACATCCCATAATGTTTTTAATTTGTTACCGAACCCTGTTTTTTAGAGTATTGTCTTACATTGGTCTTACAACCCTATCGTTGTGGCTGTAATAATTATTAAGACATACAATTTCTTACGTATAAATAAAAATCTAATATTTCATTTAGTTCAGCTAAAATTATTTTAAAAGTTTATCTGAATTGCAGTAAAAATGCGATTTAAAAAGTTCTTATTTTTTTCTGCTTCTTCTTTGTTTACTATGTATAGAACATTCAAAATACGTGCATTATTAATTTCGTATTATTTATTCCAAAAATTTAAAACTATTCTAGATCCAGCACAAATTTCTTTTTGCAACCAAAGAGGTGTCGGACGTCCACAAAGTAGCATGTCGCCATATGGCAACGAATTAGCAAAAATGTTAAGAACAAATTGGAACGTGTGGTTTGTGCGTTGAACTATAGGTAATATATTCATATGACAATGACAAACCTCTGAATCGTGTTGTTTGGTTTTATTATTTTATATTAATACATATGTATACATATTAAATGTATGGTATGCCTTGCTCAGAAGCAAGTTTAGTTACGCGCATTTTACACATGAGGGGAAAGTCACTAAAGAACTGCTTAAAAATAAATTCTCTTCCTTTTGTTTCATTTTTGTTTGTAAGCGAAAATCAATTTTTTCTCCTTTCGGTTTTAGTCGGTAATTTCGATTAAACTAAACAGGTTAATGAACTATTCTATTTTATTTAAAAAAACCGCATGGAAATAAATTGCGGTCATTTTTTACAGTTGAACTAGCTTGAACTGTTCAATTAATGAGCTGAGATCCACTCGGAACCGGTTGCATAATAAACAATAAAAATTTTATGCCACCACTTCATGCTATCTCATCGACAGTCTTGACTTCGGAGTGGAGCTTGTGAGACGTGTGGTCTAGTTTAGTAGTATGATTCGACTATACGTAACAATTATTCATAAAAATTCACACAAACGCATCCAAAAAAATGAAGCAGACCATTGCAGTTGCTCTAATTCTTTTCCTCCTTCTTTTGCTCGCTTGTGGTTTGCTCCGAACTGCTTCCAGAACCAGCACTCTCACGCTCCGCCGACATCTATAAAATGGAAAAGCAACATACAACATCGTTCCGTCAGAAAGTGTAACTTTTTGCACTTACCTTTTTGTACGCCATCTCAAAGAGTTTCAAAGACGACTGCTGCAGTTGACTGGTCGCTTTTCTGACTTCCTCGGGTTCAGCTGTGTCCTTATTTGCCAGCAATGTACGCAGATCGGCAATCTCTTTCTTCAATTTTTCGCACTGCAAAAATTAAAATTTCATTCATATTACTAATTTGGAAGGATTGAACTAGTGGCAACACAACACACCTCTTCAGCTGGTAATTGACTCTTGAATTCCTCCATTTTCGTTTCAGTATCATGAACAATGCTTTCGCCTTGGTTCACCAGTTCAATCAGTTCGCGCTTCTTCTTGTCAGTAGCAGCATATTCTTCGGCCTTCTTAATCATATTTTCAATTTCATCCTTGCTCAAGCCACCACTCGATTGGATAACGATTTGCTGTTCCTTGCCAGTACCTTTGTCTTTTGCCGACACGTGGACGATGCCATTCGCATCGATATCAAATACTACTTCGATCTGCGGCACACCACGTGGCGCAGGTGGAATGCCTACAAGCGTGAAAGAGCCCAGCAGCTTGTTGTCGGAGGCCATTTCCCGCTCACCTTGATGCACCTTAATCTCTACTTGAGTTTGGCCATCAGCGGCGGTAGAAAACACTTGCGACTTCTTCGTGGGAATAGTGGTGTTACGCGAAATCAGACGGGTAAATACTCCGCCAAGCGTTTCAATACCCAGCGATAACGGAGTAACGTCAAGCAGCAAAACGTCAGTTACGTCGCCAGCCAACACACCGCCTTGGACAGCTGCACCGACGGCAACCGCTTCATCGGGATTCACGGAACGCGACGGTTGGCGTCCAAACAGGTCTTGAACGGTTTGCTGCACCTTGGGCATTCGCGTCATGCCGCCAACCAACAGTACCTCGCCGATTTCCGTTTTGGAAACCTCAGCATCTGTTAGCGCCTTCTGGCAAGGCTGAATCGTGCGCTTAATTAAATCGCCAACGAGACTTTCCAACTTGGAACGCGTCATCTTCAAGTTCATGTGCTGCGGTCCGGACGCATCCATAGTCAGGTATGGCAAATTAATATCCGTTTGCTGCGAGGACGAAAGCTCGCATTTCGCTTTCTCGGCAGCCTCTTTCAAACGCTGCATGGCAATGTTGTCCTTCGTGATGTCGATACCACTGTCCTTCTTGAATTCGGCGACCAAGTAGTTGACGATTGCATTATCGAAGTCTTCGCCACCGAGCAACGTGTCACCATTTGTTGACTTCACCTCAAAGACACCCTTCTGAATCTCCAAAATGGAAATATCGAAAGTACCGCCGCCCAAATCGTACACGGCAATGCTGTTGAAAATTACAAAGCCCTGTTAAGCAACTGAAGTCTGCATAACACATTCGCATACTCACATTTTATCGTCGGTCTTGTCCATGCCGTACGCCAAAGCGGCTGCGGTTGGTTCGTTAATGACACGCAGCACATTGAGGCCGGAAATCTGTCCGGCGTCTTTGGTAGCTTGGCGCTGAGAGTCATTGAAGTAGGCAGGCACAGTGATGACGGCATTCTTAACCGGCGTGTTAAGATATGCCTCCGCTGTCTCCTTCATTTTCATTAGAATAAAGGCGCCGATTTGCGACGGCGAGTACACTTTGCCATCTGAAGATGACACCCAAGCGTCGCCATTTGAAGCCCGCACCACTTTGTACGACAGATTCTTCAAGTCCTTCTTGATTTCGGGATCGTCAAAGCGGCGACCAATCAAACGCTTGGTGGCGTAGAAAGTGTTGGTCGAATTGGTGACGGCTTGGCGTTTAGCGGGCATACCGACTAAGCGCTCGCCATCCTTAGTGAATGCAACGTGAGAAGGCGTGGTGCGAGCGCCTTCGGCGTTTTCAATTACCTTAGCCTGCTTACCCTCCATTACAGCGACGCACGAGTTAGTGGTGCCCAAATCGATACCGATAACGGCACCTTTCACCTCACCAGATCTACAAAGCAAATTAAAGCAGTTAAATTTATACCAATCATAACCGAGCAAGAAATTACGTCCGCTCCGGGTGCATATGAAATGTCCCACGACCTCGCACGAAAGTATGAATAGATTAGTTTGATAAATTCGCATAGTTAAGCTAGAATCGCCTAAATTATTCCATAGTCATTTGCACATGTATACGTAGGAGGTGTGTGATACACGGATAGAGGATGACTAAATTTAATTGCGAATCAATCACATTCTAGTTTAGTTGCAAATTTATTTATTTATTTTTTGTATTTCTGTAATGTTGGCGAGATTTTAAAATTTCCAATTTATAGAATACGATGAAAGTAAAATATTCAGACAAGCTTTAGAGAAAAAGTTCTAACCGGGATAATGCAGAATTAGAATGACTCAATTTTCTTATAAATAAATTACGAGTACGATTACACGCCAATTGTTCACAGTTAATGAAAGCGACTTAGTGAATAGCTTAACGGTGCTATTAGGAGGATCAATAAATTTGTTTACCTATATGTAGTAAAAACGCCAGTACAAATTCATATATATTATGACAGGCTTGTGTCAATTGTACGAGTTAAAAGCTATTTTAAATGTTTGAATGTGTTTGGAAAATCAGAAATCGAAAAAAGTAGTGTTGGCGATCGGCAGTTAGCCGACACCATACTTTGGCGGTGAGCGCTGATTAGTAGCAAGTTGATCTTTTATGGAAACACCCTGGCACAAGTGCGAAGTTCGTTTTTACCCTTTCTGTAATGATAATGGGTAGGGACAATGCCCTTTACCCTTTCTGTAAAAGTTTTTCATAGGTAAGACCAGAAGGCAGCGGACATAAACTGAGACCAATTTTAACGCATCAGTTTCGTCATAGGCATAACTGACACCCAAGATATGCATTATCGGCAGAGTACGCCGGGCAAAATAAAATAAACTATTTTATAAAACAAAAATTTTGAAAGATTCGTCGGAACGGATTGACATTATGTGATGCCGGTTGATCAACCGCGTGCACCGTATGACGCAATACCAAGCCCGACTGGTGTAAAGTGCGTCGCCAAGTCCTTTAATTGCACAACTCACGTGATACCTCAACTCCTACTTGATGTCAAAGTAAAATCACCGGCAAATTTCATTCTAATATTGTAGCAATATAGTAAAAAACATTGCACTTACTTGTATCGCACTTGGGAGGAAAGTCCATTCCCCAGCACAGGAATATTCTGCAAAAAGATAACTACATTAACGATGATGACGATATTTTAACTTTTACTGCGATATTCGATGTCTTCAGCGGCTCGTCGCATGCATCGCATTTTTCATTTCGCCAAAACTTTTCTCATACACGTATTATGTAAAACGCCGCAAAGCGAGATACGAAGCCAATGCGCACAATACTCTGGCGAACGGGCAGCTTACCTGCACAAAGAATTTTCCAGAATCTGATGCAGCCAGGCGCTGACCGATGAGCCGTGGCAGAAACTTTGGCACCCTCAACATTTTCGTTCAAATAAAAGACAACAGAAGCGGCCACAAATTAATTTCTGAGCTAACGAAAATTTCTCGAACTTCACGAACGCGTGCGAGCAATGAAAAAGTACAGCACGTTTTTCGCTTTTCGCCAGATAGCAATGTTCCTGCTCGCTAGCAGAGACAAGTGAACTGATTCGTTCTTTGACAACTTCAGTAGAAAGAAAGAACAGAGTGTTCCAAGTTCAAGCAATAGAGAGAAAAGTTTTTTGAGAATGTGGCAGCTGCTTTTAAATCAAATCAGTTTATTTGAGTGCCTTTGATATAAATATTTGCAAAAATTGTTTTAGTAATAGGTTTTAGTAAACCTCTGTTAATGTTTGCTTTTTATTTATCTCGAAAACAAATAACGCTTTGTTTCAGCGAAATTGGAACTGTTTCTAAAAGACAGCAGGCTTTAAACTGTCATTGTTACAAAATTAACTGAAATCAAATTAAATTCTGAAAGTCTACCATGGGACGCAAATTGTTCGTCATTATAACATCTTATCCCAATTGATTGATGCATCGATATGTTCTTTTATAGTAAAGTTGCTGAAAGGAGAAAACGAAATGATTTGCACTTACGCCCAATATTTTATAGAAAATGCTAGTTCTAAAATGGTGGCTGTGGGACTTCCCGGTGGGACGAAGTAGTACTTGGACAATAGCATTTAAAATTGATGTTTGAAATTTATCTATGATTTTTCAGTTGCGGCGTTTAATGAGGAATATGTGAAGCATGTGACATTCTGTTATTTCAATGCAGGCATTCCTTCACCGAAACGCACAGAGTGAAAATCTTGTTTCGGGCTAGTAGGGCTGGCAAAGTTATTACGAGGAGCATTTGGAGGTTATTTCAGCTAGGTGGCTTTCGATTTATTCCAAATTCAAAATTTAGACTGATCAGAACAACTTCAGCAGGTGCAGACGCGGAGTGAAGTGCTAACACCTCTCAGCTCAACATGTCCATGGACGCTGAATCTGACAATGAGCTAGAAGAGAATTACTACACGTTCCTGAACCTACCGAAAGAAGTAAGTTGCGAAGCGATCAGCTGGCCGCCGGTATTGAGATGATGAAATTTCTGTTCATGTTGTAGGCCACAGCCGATCAGATCAATGCAGCGTACAGAAAGCTGAGCCGCATTTATCACCCTGACAAACATGTAGATCCGGAAAAAAAGCAGAAGGCGGAGCAGCTGTTCAATCGCACGAAGCATGCCTACGAGGTGCTCTCTGATCCGCACAAGCGAGCAATTTACGATTCGGTGGGCGAGAAGGGCTTGCGTACTGATGGCTGGGAGCTGATTCATCGTACAAAAACACCAGCCGAGATACGTGAGGAGTACGAGCGGCTGGCCCAAGCGGCTGAGGAGCGTAAGCTGCAACAACGCACCAATCCCCGTGGTAATATCACAATCAATGTGAACGCAACGGAGATCTTCACGCCTTACGACGAGACGCAGTTACCGCGTGTAGAAGTGTCCTCTATGAGCATATCACAGTCCATTGAGGCACCCATTACTCGCAAAGACACACTGACGCTCGGCGGCAATCTGTACTCGTCAAATGGCAACGGCAGCGGCAACTTTGTGGTATGTGGGCGTCGTCTACTCAACAAGGGCTGGCTGGAATTAGATGTCGGGGCAGGTAATGGTCCCGTATTAGGTGTGAAAGGTACGTATGTCCCAGTCGATGCAGTCTAAACCTTTCCGTGTCGTCGCTGATTCCCTTTTACTATGTATAGGCGGCCGCACACTCTCCTCAATGTTGACATTGAATGGAGGAACCTCGTTAAACTTCCGCGACAGCCGCGTCATACCCTCACTGTTCTCGACTTTGGCCGTACAGCTGGATAAACATACGATGGGCTCGCTGACGTTAAACGTCAGTGCGCAGTCTTCCATGACGACGCAGATCGATAGCAGCACGGACCAGTACGCGTGGAGTACATCATTTGTAATTGGATTCCCGCACATTTACCTCAGTGCAGCCTATACGCACAAAATGATTGAGCATGAGCTGAAACTAAAGCTGGCGGCCAAGTGAGTTCCAATAATCAGTTTAATCGTGCACCAACATTATTTTTGCACTGTATTAATGTATTTGATTGAAAACGGCTTTGCGATGCTCGGGTTACAACAGTAGATAATACAAATTTTGCATGGACTCGTACGAGAAATAAAGTTAAGTAACTTTATACGTGGGTCCCCATATTTCGATGTTCTTGGTCCAGAGTACAATTTCTGTTAATTAGCTGTAAAGTGAATATTGTCTATGTATTAATTGGCTCGGTTAAATTGGTGGACCTTTCCGCAACAAATTCCAAGTAAACTGCTCGTCACTTGAGAGTCGTGAAGTTGAAATACGTGCTTTTACATTGATTACGGCTGTTACAGTTTTACTACTGTATTTCACAACTGTCGTGTTTACTTACAACGTGTCAATCAGAATGAGAGAAGCCAGGCACTTCGATCCCATTTGTTAAGTTCATAAAACGAGTGCAATAGTTAGGCTTAATTTCCACATAGGTTTCATATTTATTACATTTAAATTGTCATTTCCAGTATTTGTATTACAGGTTGGGCACTTTTGGCTTCTTAGCAGAATATGGAGCTGAGAAGAAGATTTCTAAATACAGTTCGGTGTTCGCGGCTGTATCTATTGGCGTTCCCTCTGGAGTTATGCTTAAGTTCAAGTGAGTTAACAACAATATTTGTGAATACAGGACTGGCTGTATTAGCAGTTTTATTTAATTTCAGAATAATTCGATCTAATCAGTCGTACGTGTTTCCAATTCATTTGAGTGAAGAAATTGTGCCTGCGGCTATTTTTTACGCATCGGTGACGCCAGTTTTGGTGTGGTTCTTTGTGAAAAAGTCCATTATTGACCCGATGCAGATAGAGCGTAAAAATGTTGAAATCGAGAAGACGAAAAGAAACAACGAACAACGCATGACCCTGAAAAGACAAGAGGCGCGTGCTGCTGTGGATCTGATGCAGCACACGTTTGAGCGCATCGTGGCGGAGGAAAGCAGCCGCGCGGGATTGATTATAACGAACGCCACATACGGCCGAATGGAAGAGAGCGGTGTCAGCTTCCAAGAAAATGCTTCAATTGATGTGAAAATTCCACTGCAGTGTCTTGTGAAGGACGGCGTGCTGATGCTGTACCGTGCATCTAAGGTCTTTCGAACTCTTAAGTGTGGTGTGTGGTTAATAAATGTGATATATTTTCAGAGCGAATTGCCCGGCTTCTACGATCCCTGCATTGGCGAGGATAAGGTCCTGAAGATTGAGTACATAAGCAATAATCAAAGCAAAGTTGCAGTAGTGAAGGATTTGGAATCTGTGCGACTGCCAATAAATAGCAATTGATGTGGTGCAGTCTTTTTAAATAGTCAAAATTCGCAGTTTTAAAAAAAGGGGAAAATAATATTTATAAATACCAAAACAGAAACAAATATGTCAGTTTCATTTTTTTTCATAAAACTGGAGTGAACGCTTTTACCGTTACAACATTTTACTGTGATATGCTGGCGTGCAGCATACAGGAAATTCGATTTTATCGCTATATGTCAAAGAACTAAGAAAATTCATTTGAAGTGAGTTTATGCATAAACACTGAGGGAGTGAATTTGTGTGTTGTAAACGGCATCTACAATTTTTTTTCGGCTCGGTGCTAAAAATATGTGATCTCGACGCCGCTTGACTTCGCCAAACCTTTAACGCAAAATAAAAGAGTTTTTCCAATATATTTCTCCCTTTTGATTATTTATTGTACTTAAATAAGAAAATGTATTTTAAAACTTAATGTGAAGACGCTTTATCGGGTGATATGCATGAGACGGAATTTGGGATAGTTCAAAGTCAATTGAAACAAACTTAAAAATAAAAAGCAAAGAATATGGAAAAATTGTTCAAGACATCTATAGGAAAACTCAAGTCCATATTTTTACATTTTTTGCTTGCAGCCTTCCACAAGAATATTGTTACGAAAATTAGTTCAGCCACCTCAACGCGGGCGCATTCGTTTCTCTGGATTGTGCTCAAAAACACATAACAGTAGTCACTTAATTTACAATTTCACGCTTTACTGTCTACAGTTATTAATTATCGGACTACTCCGTGTTGCACCTTTACTTGGTAAAACCAAACTCTTCCCTTTGCGCTGTACTCGGCTGCGTTTTATACTTTGCTTGTAGTGTAGATCGGTTTCGCACATGCTAATTGGTCTCAAAAATTCCAGTGTCATCGCGAGTCAGCCCTGCGAATGTTCTTGCGAAATTACCATGCCCCTAAAAGTGTGCCAACGCGCAAGTCGTATTGGAATTTGCATTCCTTTCCAGTGCCTACCCAACTGATACAGTGACAGCGAGCATTTTCGCCACGCTGGCCACCACTTAGACTTGTTCGTCCCGAAGAAGGGCCGACGCAATCACAGCTTCTGATCCAGTCGGCGGCAGACTCCTGGCATCCAACCCAATCGAACCGCCTTTTTATCTTGGCGACTGTTTTTGTGATGCCTAGGTGCCACCACTAGAATTGTTATGGTATGCCTCGATGGCATCGTTGATCCTGCCTTTCGGATCAACGATGAGGGAGTTTCTGTACGGCTAATCCGACCGTTATCCCTGCACCTTTCCTTTGATGATTTTTACGAGATCCGTATCCTTGCGCTGATCCTTTTGTAGCCTTTCCACAAACCAATCCACCTTTTGCAGAACGCTTACTGACCGGATATCCACAATCTGCCCCTTGCTTTCGGCTTGCGAGCGATGCCTGCACTCGGTTTTACAAGAACGGCGTGGCAGGGCGTCAGCACATCTTGACGACGTTTGCCGTCCGGAGCACTTCTCTCACAAATGGCAGCCTCGTGCTATGTGGCCTTACTTGTCATACAGCCAGCAACCGACTCTAGACTTAACTGCCTGCGACCTCTTGGTGTCTCGGAGCTTACTATCTGGGTTTTGCGTGTCTGGTCCAGGTTGGGCTCGACGCTTTTCCGCAGATGAATGTTAAGAGCTTCCCACCCATGCTACCTCATACGTCAATGTGCTTGTCACCGTCTGCTTGAATGGCAGCTTCATCATCATCAACGTTCTGAAACGTGTCTCCGGGCACAGAATAAGCAGTAATAGCCTCCGGGCCTTATAGCATATTTCCACTGGGCCTTAACTGCAGTTTACGCTTAACTGCAGTTTGACATCGCATTTAAATGCTCAAATTCCCATACAATTGTTTTTGTATCAAAGTGCGTAAACTCACTTTCTAAACTGACTTAACTCAGTTTTGCCGTTTATAGCCTATTTCCACCGGGCCTTAAATGCATTTAACGCTTAAATGCATTTAACATCGTATTTAAATGCTCTAATTCCCATGCAATTGTTTTTGTATCAAAGTGAGTTAACGCAAGCTGGAGCAATTTTGACAAATGTACAAGTTCGGCGCTGCAAGAGCCGTACGAACACAAACAAAAGAGGGGATTCGAATTGCGTTCGGTGTGGTAGATTTTTTGCGAAGACAATTACTTTTTACTGCATTTTTCGCAAAAATACATATCGTCTGTCATAATCAAAATCAAAACTTCTATTATTTGCCAATAATAAATGCTGAAAGAGAAAATCAAAAACGTGGAACTTCTCACTAGCCCTCTTGACATTAAAAATTCAGACAGCTCTGGTATCAATCAGCTGACAACTTTCATAAATGAAATAAACATTGACAAATGAAATAAATTTTCACAAATATGAAAACGCAGACATTCCTAGACTGTTGAGAAGGAAAGCGAATTGGTTTTCTTGCAGTAGAGGGGCTACAAGAAACCATACATACGTGTACAAGGAGATGGCGGCGATGGGTAAGCGGTGGCTGCCCAGAAATAAATGCAGAATTTGGCTTGACCAACTAAAAATGTAAATAAAAACCAGCTGTTGCATTTAACTCAGTTTTGGTGGAAACGCTTGACAGTTCTCAAGCTTAACAGAGCCCTTAAATGCATTTAAGCGCTCGGTGGAAATAGGCTATTACAGACGTCTAACAGAAAATGTTATGTTAAAAGCGGGAGCAATACTCATAAATGTACAAATTTTGATAGCATGCATTCAGGCGCTGCAAGAGCCGTACGAACACAAACGAAAGAGGGTATTTGAATTGCGTTCAGTGAGGTAGATTTTTTGCTAAGGCAATTACTTTTTACTGCATTTTTCGCAAAAATACATATCGTGTGTCATAATCAAAGTCAAAGCTTCTATTATTTGCCAATAATAAAAGCTGACATTATAAATTCAGGCAGCTCTGATATCAATCAGCCGACAACTTTCACAAATGAAATAAACATTGACAAATGATAAATAAATTGAAACATAAATAAATAAATTGATAAATTTTCACAAATATGAAAACGCAGACATTCCTAGACTGTTGAGAAGAAAAGCGGAGTGGTTTTCATGCAGTAGAGGGGCTACAAGAAACCGCACATATGTATACAAGGAAATGGCGGCGATGGGTATAGCTGTGGGTGCCCAGAAATAAATGCAGCATTTAACTTGACCAACTGAAAATGTAAACAAAAACCAGCTGTTGGAGTTAACTCAGTTTCGGTGGAAACGCTTGACAGTTCTCAAGCTTAATAGCCTATTTCCACCGGGCCTTAAATGCATTTAACGCTTACGTCGGCCTCGATAGCTCAGCGGGTAGCGCGCTGGCTTCTCATACCGAGCGCCAAAGTATACTCTAAGTAGCGACACTCTTTTTTGGAGCTGTCAGTGGTACACTAATGGTCAAACTCCATAAAGTGCGTTTTATGCGTTCGGGGTTTGTTGCGTTATTGCGTTTCTTGCGTTATTCGCGTTGCAAATGGTCAAACTCCATAAAGTGCGTTTCATGCGTCAGCTTCTTCTTCTTACGTCAGCTGATGCTGTCAAACTGCTGATTGATTTCGTTGTGCATTGGGAGAAGACAAGGAAAATTGTGAAAAAAACGAAATGGAATCGCTAAACGACGTTATAGACTTTAGACTGATTTCATTTTAAACACAATAAATGCATATCGAGCATTGCAAAAAATGAAAAAAGAAATTCAGTTGAATTCAATTTGTAGCAATTTATTTCACAGGAATGAGCAAAATGCGATATACAACGAATAAGCTATCGAATTTCCAATACAGCGAAGACTAAGTTTCGTCTGTCAAAGAATTATGCTACTTTTTAGGAATTTCTTCTTCTTCTTCTTCTTCCACGCCCTTCACGTGGTATCACAACGGGCCGCAACGTGGCCTACGTGAGCTCTTTAAGCTGCCACCCTAACCTAACCTAGGAATTTCTTCACATTTTATGTTAAAATATTGGATTTAAAATGTTTCTTAACTGTATTTAATAGCTTTCGTGTAAAATAAATGCATTCGACTTTTTCGATAACACAAGATTGTTATCGACTTTACCATCCACATCCACATTCATGCCACATAAGTTATGACATCTTTAGGAGCTTTGTCAGCTGTTTGACTTGACGGCGTTAACGCAAGAAACGCAAGAGAAAGTTGCAAATAGTTAAACTTTTGATGCGTTTCGCGGGTATCGACGTCAAGTCATGCAAATACACTGATTCAACATTTTTTGCAACGCGAGAAACGCAAAATACAACGAAAAGCATGAAACGCACTTTATGGAGTTTGACCTTAAGTCTGTTTGACCGTGTTACCCCGATGCGATTTTCTGTTGGTTTTGGTAGTAAATTTAATACTTAATTTTCTTACTACTTTTTCGAAACAAGCAGTAAGCATTTTTTGGGAAAATAAATATCTTTAGATGGATACGTATTTGTAGTTGTAATTCAATAGGTGCTAATATAATTAACTAAAACAAAAGATTTGAATAATAATTTTGAAATTGCTTTTGTGCAGGCAATTTGATTATGTAAACATTGAACATTCGGAATCAATGTCAATGTAATTTTGCTCCAGTGCAAGGAAAAATGCTAGCGAAAAAGTTATTTCTTATAAATTATGTCAAGAATTTTATTTAAATATAATTTTGTGTATCTTCATAACTCTTAATAAGCACTTAAAATTTGTTTCCCAACATATATTAATGTTCAGCATTTATTTGCGCTATTTTTGAATCGGAATGCATTTGAGTTCGGAACGCATTTGAGTTCAATAGAACATTTCTGTATCTATGGCTGAATATTTAAATGTAGCTGAAGTGGTTAAAATATTTTAAATAAAATCAAAGACTTTTGTAAAACTATCCGTTTTGCAACATTTCTATACTCAACATGTGTAACAAAAATATCAACTCTACATCAACTTCAATTGCCACCTTCACCGCAGAATGTGTAAATATTCTCCACGAAGACAAAAATCGAACTGTCATTGCTCACAAAATTATTTTTACAAATGTGAGCCATTGAAAATTGTTTCGTCTAGAGCTGCGGTCTGTATCGCCCCTGGCCAAATCGCCGGTGCACTCACTGCAGTTGGTCGGTAGACGTTTGCCGTGGAGCTGTTTGCAGCTCTGTGGACGGTGCTAAACTTCTACTGGCCGACGATTGTGTTGCAGTGTGGCGCCAACTCATTGGCCGGCGACCGCCCGGGCTGCTGCCTGAGTTAGCCATGCTGGAGGAGTTGTTCGTGGTAGAGCGCGGCCCGGTGATGTTGAGCGCACACAGCCATATACTCTCAACCGTGCAGCGCTACAACATATCGCATTTCATTGTTAACAACCCCCGATCAACACAAAATTTTCTTGTGTCCAGTCAACTTTTGTGTAAAAATATAAAAGTTAAATCGCTCGTCTCTTATATCTCGGCGGTGAGCTATCGCACTGAAATTTTTATGGTAGGTAGTATTCACTAAAAAACGCGCAATTTTAAATTTTTAGTCGTCGAAGTTGTCTAGTTTTTAAGTTATTTAGTTTTAAAAATCACAGAAATCGTCTCGCAAATTGACACTTCTTCTTCCACTCCATACAACTGGCATTCACAATAGCAAAAAAGCTGAAGAAATATTGACAGCATTGCCATATTGAAATGTTTAAATTCAGTATACATGTACATTTTATTTGTGAATTTGCGGTTGAAGACACAATTCCAACAAAGGCCGGTAACGCAAAAAGAATTATAATGCATAAATACTGTTAGCACTTTACTGATGCTCCGTCGCACTAGTTGCTCCTATGAGGGTTATTTTTCAAGCGCCCGGCCGAAGGCCGGCCACACGGAAGGGATTTGAATGCAGAAATACTGTTAGCACTTTACTGATGCCTGGCGCACTAGTTGCTCCTATGAGGGTTATTTTTCAAGCGCCCGGCCAAAGGCCGGTCACACAAAAGGAGTTTGAATACAGAAATACTGTATATACTGAAGCCCTACTTGCACTTAAGAGGGTTATTACCCCTCTCCCCTCTTTTTCCACCTAACCACACCACCTTATTGGCAGGTAATTACAAGTTTTCTCGCTTCTAAGGTAAAATTTAAAAAATTAACCCCCCTACCCACCCACAAAATTGTATCCCCCTCCTCGACCACCCAGATATAAGAGTCCTTCCAGTTAAATTTCAATAATTGACAATAATTGTGGTGAATATTTATTGCCGGGCAGAGTTGCTTTTGCAAAACATTCGAAATTAATTGAAATTGTTTCATAATTCTATTTGGAAGGCAACAAATTTTTGAGATAAATATTTAACTTTCTTTTCCCTGCTCATGCCAGCATAAAAAGTCAGTGTCCGAAGCATAACATCGTTTTAAACTACACTTAAGAAATTCATGAAACCAGTTTTTCAGGGTTTGTCAAGAGCCCGCAAACCTAAAAGTTAATGTACTTATTCACCACAGTGACAGTTTTACACGTGAACAACAACAATTTGACAGGAGCCTTCAGAAAAAATCGACGTCCGGTTGTCAAAGAGTGTCGCTATTTAGAATATACTATACTTTGCCGAGCGCCCCGGGTTCGATTCCTGGCTTGGGCTGGAAAAAACACTCACTCATCTACTTCTGTTGCTATCCACATGCAGGGAATGAGAATTACAAGAATCGCACAAGTGCGCTCTTGGCAGGCAATGGCAAAACCTCCAAGTGTGAAAGAAAAACTGCCCATCGCCGTTCGGAGTCGGCGTTAAACTGTAGGTCCGCTCCCCTCCCTTTCCCCATCCGTTTGAAATGTGTGTTGTATCACATGTTGAAAAAAAAGAGTGTTGCATACGCATTTCAAACGGGTGGAATCTGTGGTATCACAACGGGCCCGTTAAGAGGCCTAAGTGTGTCTCATACAGAGGCAGCCACCGCAACCTAACCTAACCTAACCTAACCTAACCTAACGCTTAAATGCATTTAACATGGCATTTAAATGCTCTAATTCCCATGCGTTTGTTTATGTACCAAAGTGAGTTAACTCACTTTCAAAACTAAGTTAACTCAGTTTTGCCGCCGTCTTAACATAAAATGTTGTGTTAACCCTCTACTGCCCCAATTTTTTTTAAGTCGAAAAATTGTTCACCATGTAGTTTTAGAATCATATAAGAAAGGAAAATTTTTAAAATAAAAAAAATTTGCTTCTGTGGGGGCGTGAAACCTACACAAATTTGCGTGCCTTAAGGGAGTGTTCCTGGGTAGAAGTTTGAAAAAATCGATTTTTTTTTTTGCGTTTTATTGTACCTTATACTATATACTATCACCCCCCAAAGTCGTTTTTCAATCCGCATACTCAGTACCCACTTTTTTGCATGTTAATTGAAGTAATCTCAGCTCTTTTTGCTCCGCTGATACATTGCGCATGATACTTTAAACGCGTTTTTCTCGAAACCACATTTTTTGTACTGGCCGATAATTTTTCTCAGCAACTATGAGAGGTATCGACTTGAAATTTTGGGAAAATGTTCTAGATAGTTTTCATTGGATGCTAAACCAAAGTTTTCATCAAAAAATTATTGCTAAATATATTTTCAAGCACTCTAAAGGTAAAAAAAGGTGGCAAAACTGGAAAATTTTTTTTCATATGGCCGCCATTTTGTTTCTAATCAACATTTTGACTAAAACTGTGGTTTAGCATCCGCGGAATTTATTGCAGATTAATAATTGCATACCTATTTCTGTTTCAGATTACTGGTTCCCGAAATTTATTATCGGCCAGCAGTGAAAACAAGGTCACATTGACCACTGAAAATTTGTACTTAGAAAATAAAATTGTTTGACACAAATATGAGTTTCTGTTCTCCAAATAATAAGGAACAACAAGCAAAAAACCAGAATATTGCATGTTGCCTTGTAGCTCCAAAATAATTTTTTGAAAAACAGCCTAAAATCGGCATTCTACCCGGGAACACTCCCTTAAGGCCGTACTGGGCACATAAGCTAAAAAATTGATTGATGAAGAGTTTCATGTTTTATTGATTACACTACTCGATGCGAAAAATGCTCCTAAAAATAAAAGTGTTTTCTAGACTAACTTTGGGCCGCTGAACACAAAACTGAAAATCAAAAAATTTTTTAAAAAGCATTTTCGTAAAATCTTCGAAAAAACAGTTTTTTCATATCTCGTAAACGAATCATCCGACTAACACAAGCTGTCTGGCGGTCAGAAGATAATACCTTAGCCTTTCCAGCAATATATAGATTGCCCAAATTAGATGAGATTTGGGGAAGTTACTCACGGTGAAAGTTGTAAAAAAGTGAATTTTTCGACCATTTTCAATATCATAAATTTTTGAATAATTTTTTATAGATAAAATAAATTATCTGCTCTGGTTTTAAAATGTATGATGAATTATATATTATTTGAGCAAATATTAAGCCTAACAGCAATAGAGTCGAAAGAAAAATGACAAAATTATGAAGCAGTGAGTGAACACCAACTTTACATTTATTACACCGTGCGACAAAAAAAACATTTTTGCCGAGACCCATCCAAATGTTGATATAGACGAGAAACTGTATAGGTCATTTATAATATCCTGGCATAGTCAGTTTTTCATTTTCTGACCCAAAGTCTTTTTTAAAGGACTTTAAAATTTTAAGGACATACATATTTCAAATATTTTTTTTAATATTTGCCGTTGTGCAATGATGAAGATATGGGTATCAAATGAAAGAGGAAAAATGTCTCCTTTTAACTAAATTTCCTATTTTGAACTTTGAATCTAACATAGCTAACACTTCATTAACGGTTTCTTCATCAGTTTCTTCTGAAAACATCGAAATCCAAGTTTTCTAAAACTTCCTGTACTTCTTTGTCCCATAAAACCGACAATTTTTTTTAAATGCCGATTGATATCTATAAAACGGAAACCACATACAAGTATATGTTAGTGACCAAATGCATTAAATCTTTTCGCTTTGGTGCCTGATGCTACCTAAAGGCAGTCTGCTTTCCCAAGCCGAAAAAGTTAGTGTAAATCCTTTTTTTCACTATAAAACACTTGAAATCAATAAATTACATTACAAGGTACTCACTCATAATATTCTTGTTTTAATCTTTTAACGAAAAGTATTTTTAATAATTTTTTCTTTTCTTTACTTTTCACGAAATAATTATTTCTACTAATTTCCACAAAGTTCAACTTTCAACTGATAATATTGGGAAACATGTGATGCTTACAGCCTTGCAATATTAAAGAAATGACAACTTAATTTATCTAAAACATGCCCTACAAATTTCATTAAAAATAATTAATATTTATGTGGACTTTTCTAGCTTTTTGTGGACCGTGCCTTAAGGCCGTATGGGGCAGTAGAGGGTTAACATCGGGAGTCGTATTCACAAATGCAAACATTTTGACAGCTTGCTCGCAGCCATAGTATAATAATAAAGTAGTCTAATCAAAACTCTCCCGCTCAAAATAAACAAAATATTTTGAAATGACGTAAATTTTGATGTCTGAAATTTGTCAGTTCAAAAAATGTTCAACCACAGTCGCAACTTCATTCAAATAAAATCGTACTAAAAGCAAAAGAAAAATGCTTAGGTATATTTTAATACAACTTTGTTTACTCTGCTGATGACTTTTTTGACAATATTTGTCAATCAAAATAGAGGTACATTAGGGGTACTCTCTTTAATTAGACTACTTTATTATTATACTATGGCTCGCAGCCGCAGCAAGAGTCGTGAATACACAAGCAAATGAGACGATTTGATTTGTATTTTGTGTCAGGATTTTTGCTAAGAAAATTAGATATTTTCCGACATAAATGAAGTTAATACTTCTATCATTTACGAAGGTAGATAATTGGCATGACTGTTAGCTCGTCACAATATTAACATAGAATAGCATAGAGTAGTGGGTTAAGTCTGCCTATTTTCAGCGGGTGGCATCTTTTTGACGTGACACTAATTTCATCGCACAACATTAACACCAGAGACAATCTCTTAGTGCTAGATGTGAGATTCACTTGTTCGCTGGTCCTCGCTTTGCAGGAATTCACGGGGAATTAGGTGCGAATTGGAGCAGAGCTTCCAATGGAGCGAAAGGGATTCGCGAGAAATTCCGATGTGCTCTGCAACATACACAAAACATCAGCAGTTGACTAACTCCGATCAGCTGCTATGACCCTTTTCACCAAAGCGAACAGTCTAAAAACGCTGCTGGGATTTGTGGTGCTGTTGCTTGCATTCAACTTGTATCTCAACTACATGGATACCAAGAAGGTGAACTTCAAAAGTTTCAGCAAGTTAAGGTATGCTCTGCTAGACAGATAGTGATGAACTGATTGGTTGAGTCAAATACCGGGTGGTTTATTCCAGCATGCGAAAAGTACATAAATATTCCAGAGTATACAACCATTCCAGCAAAGTGTTAGGTTCTGCCCGAACGCAGACCGCAGAGAATTCCAGCTCTATTCCTACTGGTTTCACGATTATTTTAAATCATACAACAACCAGCGCAATTTCTCAAACAATCCCGTTGGAGCAGCAGAATCTCACAAATCTTTCCACCGGCCATAACTCAGTGGAAACGCTTAAATTAGGCGAAATAGAGCAATTCACGACTACTGCTTTGACAGAGTGCAGGCAGTCAGGCATTGAAGGGGTTGGTAAGTTATAAATTTAGCTCAAAGCAAGGAGTATGTCCTTTTATACGAATGTGTTGTGCACATGTAGGTGGTGGCCCTATAACGCCAAATATAACGCTAGAATCGCTGGATGCTGTGGAGGCAGAGCTCGGCCCACTGCTAAAACCAGGTGGAGCTTTTGAGCCACGTCATTGCATTCCGAAAGACCACGTCGCCATTGTGGTGCCTTTTCGTGACCGCTATGCCCATTTGGCTGTGTTTCTGCGCAATATTCATCCGTTTCTTATGCGACAGCATATCGCCTACAGGATATTTCTTATTGAACAAACGAATGGCCAGGCGTTTAATCGTGCTGCCCTAATGAACATTGGATTTCTAGAAGCTCTGAAGATCTTCCCGTTTGACTGTTTCATATTCCATGATGTAGACTTGTTACCGCTCGACGATCGCAATCTTTACAACTGTCCTCGTCAACCACGACACATGTCCGTTTCTATTGACACACTCAACTTCAAGTACGGCCGAACAGTGCTGGTTGCCTTAGATAGTTCGCTTTCAATACATGTCTTATCGCAGGTTGCCTTATCGAACAATTTTTGGTGGAGTTTCCGCTATGACGCGCGAACATTTCCAAACGGTCAACGGATTCTCGAACTCATTCTTTGGATGGGGTGGAGAGGATGACGACATGTCGAACAGGTAATCTCTTTACTTCTGAACGTATGATATAATTATAACAATATATTGGTTTCTGGATTCTGTGCTTTGTTCAAAATGTAAACTGTTTTCCCTAGGTTGAGCCATTGCAGTGTGAAAATTGTTTTAGTTGGTTCTGCGGTGATATTTTTTTAATTTGCTCTCATTAAATACATGTTGATAATTTGCAAAACGTACTGAATTTAGTAGAGATAGAAAATAGATAACTGTATTTATTTATACTAACTGTATTTATTTATACCAAAATTTCAAAATGCATTACTTTTTTGTTTATATGACAGGTTAAAACATGCCAATCTGTACATATCGAGGTACCCAGTTAACATCGCCCGATATATGATGTTGAAACACCCTAAAGAGAAGGCCAATCCTAAAAGGTGAGTATCAGTGCAAATCGATTTTGCAGTAGCTACTAAGGAATAATTATTTCTTATAGGTATGAGAATTTAGTGAATGGCATCGCCAAAATGGAAATGGATGGCATAAACTCGATCAAGTATGACATATACAGCGTTAAAGAATTTCCAACCTTTACTTGGTACTTGGCCGAACTGAAAATTTCCGATAAAAAAAGTTAATATTTATTATTGCCACGCAGAATCTTTTTACTAGTTTATGTTATAATTTCAGGTTTCTTTTGATTGGTGATAGTGAATTTATATTGTGCGTATAACTTATGTTATAATTTTATATTTTCATAAAACCAAAAAACGGTTCCCTAAGTAGACTTACCGATGCCTCGCAAGTATGCAAGTTGCCTAATGGGTATCACGTTTACATAAGCCTGAGGTGGTGCTCTGCTTTGCGCACTCAGTTCGTTTGGACCACAAGTGCTCGAGCATGAAGAAAACAATAAATTTATGTCTGTTTATCTAACAGAGTTTAGTGAAAGTTAGTGGAGTAATATTGAAGGTATACCCTGGAAGCGTTCAAGTGCCGCGAAATTGTTGTCATGTATGGGTGTAGTACGACACGACGTCAATGAAAATCATCAATTCATATAAAATTGTTCAAGTGATGCAATAAAATGTTTATAATCGAATACTATTTCTGAAATGTGGATTATGCATTCAAAAACTCAATACTACATATATTATATGTACAAACATACAATTATAAAGATTTTAAGATTTTCAATGTTTGTTCTGCTATTGTATTACTTTAATGGATATTTTTCAAAATCAAATCAATATTGGTTTGGAGGAGGGATCTGAGTTACATTTTTTGTATCGAAACGGCTTGAAATCTTCTTATTCTAATTAAGCAACTCAATAGTGGAGTTCACTCTTCATAGCATTTTAAGTGTAAAGTTGCTATCGTAGCAATCTATCCCTACATTGCGAAAATTAAAAAATGGCTACGATAGTAACGTTAAACCTAAAACGCCACGAAGAGTGAGTACCGCTAATGTATTTTACGATTTTAATTTACTTTTTAATGACTTCAGACCAGATAAGATATTTTATTCTTTGGATTCGGTCGTGTTTTTTAATACTGTAGAAATTGCAAGTGCCTTCGAATGCATATGTGTCCGATAACGAGAATGTACAGTATATGAGTGACAAATGTAGGATCAGAGCCAGTTAACATTTGATGCTTTATCCACGATAGACCAATCGGTTGGCATGTAATGCAATGGTGATCCAATTAATAACACAGTGCAACAAATTTAAAAAAAAATTCGACGGCCAAGGTCAAACATATCTCATTCGATAGAGGGTCTCGGTACATGAAAAAGTGCCACGGGATTTTTCCCGGAAAGCTCGAATTTTGTAAATGCAGTTTAAAGATGGCGGCTTAGTGCACCTAACTGAAACTTTTAAAACCACATTATATCTTTTGACCCAAATGTGAGAAAACTAGATATATATACATATATATGTATAATTATACATATACCTTTTTGAAATGTTATGTGAGAAATTGTTGTATATACATACATATATATATACTATATATATATATGTATGTATACGTATAAATACTTTGTTGAAAACTTGTGTGAAAAAGGACTTGAAGGACATAAACTAAATTTGCATGAATATCCTGAAAACCGTAAAAGCTAAAATTATATTATTGACTTCTAATAACGAAGCATTGAAAGATCTACATATACTGCATATCAACTTCATGTAAATCACTTTTACAGCTAAGACTCCACAACGTTTCAAAAATTATGTTTAGCTACATTTATGTATGTGTTTATATACAAAATATCTAATTTTAATATGATTGTCATTTATTGTTTTTTTGCTTAGTTCTTACTGGTTTCACCCTTTATAGCGCATTTCCATTGAAAGTGCGACCTGATGAAATCTGCGGTAATATGAAAAATGTTTTGAAAAAAACATTATTTGACCAGTGTGCAACCATTTACCATGTTCATCCGATTCTGTTGAGATTTGGCTGGCCAATATTTCAATGTGGTGGTGTAATAAATGAATGTGAAAATATATTCAACATAGTTTTTATATGCACTTCATAATTGTGTGACCGTCTTTTTCCCAGCAAACTTTCTATGACCTTTTTAACGGCATCCCAAGCATCTCATCCCCAATAAGTACAGAATCAAGTTTTGTTTTCATTCGAATATGTGGTACATTTGACATACCTAAAAAATATTATAAAGCAATACAAAAATTTCGATAATATACAGTGAAATTATGGTACTTTTCACTATTCCCAGCTTTAAATGAAGCGGTGACAAAAAAAAATTCGATCGCTTGGAATAAGTGGCTTGCGAACAACATTTATTTAATTCGTAAGTTTCTCGATTTATCCAGTAGTGCGAATCATTTCCTTTAAATCTCGTATCCCAAACGCACAAAAAGCACATATTTTTGGTGTAACCAGTTTTCATGCCACACAAGAGAGCTACGACTTTAAAATCACAGCAAACCTTCCATTTATGTTGATCGTACTGTACAAAATTCAATATATTTTGGAACGATTCTCGTAATTTTCTTTCATAGAAATGCCATACGCAATTGGCACAGCTGGCTTCTTATTTAATTTGTGTAAGAAAGTAGCTTTTATGATAGTTTTCGAAGAATCTATAAAAGTTCTCCATTCATCGCAATTATATTTATCTCCATGGCGCCTAGATATCATTGCGAAATGCAAACTCCTTTGTATTATTTGCTGTAAACATTTTTAGGAACTCGCTTTGACGTCTCCTATAGGCCGTCACTTTGACATTTTCTTCTAAATGGTTACCTTTCTTTAAGTAACATGCAAGTAGCTCTGCCTTTCTTTGTGATAAACCTAATTCTGCTACCATTTTAGCCAGCAAGTCTTGCAATTTGAAGTGTTATGGTCACCGGGATCTGTCCAAATCATTGGAACACCGAATGCTTTTTGCTTCTTACTTTGTTTCCACCAGCCATTGAGAGAATTATAACATGTCTTGCATGTTTCTTTTGGAGCATAAGACACATTTTTTAACACTTTAAATCTAAAATATTTTTCGTATTGGTGTTCGAAGTCTGAACCAAAAGCTCCGTGTCTTGTCCCTGAAAAAAGCGGGTGACCACAGGGACAACAAAAATAGTTCAACCCATCTTTACAATCACTCATTTTCAATTTTATTATTTAATTCTACATAATTATGATCTATCTCAAGAATTAAGGAACACGTCTCGCGGCGTAGGAAAAACCACAATTTAATTTATAAACTTCACAAACATAGAGGTGCTGGGAGAAGTAGCGGTGTTATATAACGTCATAATTATTCGAATATATCCCTCAAGTAATTCGAGCGCTGTAAATTAATTAACACTAAAAAAAACTAAAACTACATATGTTTTTTTGTGTTTTTTTTCCTCGAACAAACGCGCAGATGACCCCTATTAACGCGAGGCATTGCGTTGGTTCAGGAAAGATATAAAGGTTAGGAGAGAAGTGGTTATGTACTCTTGACTTGAACCCATCGAGATCATAAGTGCTGGGCAAAATATCCGCAGGGAGTCCATTCCACAACCGCGCTGTACGGGCCAGAATACGAAAAACTATGCAAAATATGATTCGAGATGTTTTTACTGAGCAGCTACCATATATTTTGTATACTTATAAACACATAAATGTAGCAAAGCATAATTTTTGAAACGTTGTGGAGTCTTAACTGTAAAAATGATTTATGTACATGCAATTTATTTTAGCTTTTACGGTTTTCAGGATATTCAAAGATACACATTTAGTTGATGTCTTTGATGACCTTTTTTACACAATTAAAACAAAGTATATATTGCCCCTTGCCCCTTTTTTAGTGTTGCACTGCGTAATTGAATATTTGCAAATCGGAAAAGCTCCTATTATTTGTCCTCTTCGTACGGAAAACAGACATTTTCATGTTGGGTTTTCTCTAAATTGGGAGACTACATGTAAACACTTCAAAATGTTTTAAATTTTCTGAAGTACTGTAAATACTATGCCAATACTACTCCTGACTTGATCTTCCGAGACTGTTTGCATTAAGTAAAGAATGTTTAGAAATGCATGTAATTGATATTTATCGTAATAATTGCTTCAGAATAAGTAATGTTCAACAACGTTCACTTCGAACAGTGAGCGCAGGTGATAGTTCAAACCAACAGCTGAATTTCACTAAACTCTCGAAGCCGAAACTAAAAACAGACAGGTAAATGTGGATATTTATGTGTTAAAATCTAAGCACTTGAAGACAGTTATGTATTTATGTAAATTCAAGTGTTTGTGATTTTTTTAATCGTTTAAATGAAACCTCATAGTAGGGTCTCTGTCTTGTAAAAAGCTATGCTACTAGGGTCGCATCAGGCCGTCCGCGGTAGATTTCGTGATCGAGGTGGGGCAGCTCACAGTCTTAAGTGTTGGTAATATAAAAGACTACAACCTGAGATATTCAATCAAACCCGACAAAAAATTATTTAAATAATCAAAAATTTAAAGTTATTAGTGATTTCAAAGATATTAGAAATATGAACTAACTTTACAGTTGAATAGAGATTGGAAAGTGCTTTCGAACATAATTAAATATATTTCGTGTACAAAATGCCTTCTTTCGATATATCTGTGGGGTTTGAAGCCATATGAGTACACGAGTTTCGCTTTATTAGGAAACAACGACTCAATTTACTTTTTGATTAGAACTTGGGCCAATAAGCAAACATTATAAAAAATTTAAATATTTGAGAAAAAAGTGATACACAATAACAAAATATAAAGAAATACTAGATATAGAGTATTTCCATGTCACCTTAACAGAAGACTTTAAGCTGCACACATACATTTGTATGTATGTATAAACAATTCAATTTACTTTTTGCACGTTCGGTAGTGTTGAAAGCAATTTAATAATGGACTTAACGCACTTCGACGCTATTATGACATTTATTAAATCGTACTAAGCTAAAAAAATTGTGCAATTTCACCTCGGGATTTACCAGAAAAAATAAGCAACTATCTACTCTGTTAGGGAAATGTTTATTATATTTTTTGTTTATTTTTACAATTTTTGTTAACAAGAATGTAATAATTTATTCGATTTTCTGTTAATAAGTTTTGTGTTAATACTATTACATATGAAAATATACATTCACAAAAATATATTTGGAAGAGGTCAACGTTGCACGTGGATTTCATTGCGGGGTGGAATTCGGTTGGTTGCTGGCACTGCTTTCAGAAAGTTGGCAAACAAGCGGTTGCACTCATCTACACCTGGCGGAAGTTACTAACCAGCAGTTTGCCTCCGATCGGTGTAATGTCTGTTCGTTATGTCACCGAGGAGGGGCACACATAAACGCACAAGCATTTTCAATATAAATTTACAGCTAATTTAGTATCGCCTATAAAGCGGTTGACTTGCCTAGATATGATAACTTGCAGCGGCCATCACATTGCTAGCAAATGTGCGCCTTAGGGGTTAATATAGCGATCACGCATTTTAATGAAAAGTTGACTGTAAGCCGAACCAAAATTACAACGTAAAGCCCACGGCTTCGCAATGATAGTAGGTAGGTAAATGTGATATTAAAATTTGAATTTCATCCGTTAACATTATATTAGTTTAGCCATGACAATTTAGGAAAGCATTTTCCTGGTAAAATGTTTTAAGCTAAGCGTGCTCGGCCGTTTAACGACAAGCCTAGCGCTACGCACCACTGATTCGCAGTGCACTAACGAAGCAGCAGTGTGTATACAAATAATATCAATCTTATGTTGTATGTATTTATGTACATTCAAAAAGCGACCCCACATGCGTGCTTACATAATGGAGCAAGGCATAGCACAACACAGAGGCAAACAAACTGGAATCATGGCACCACCCGACTTAGTCTTGGATTTCGACTTGGAGCCGGACTCGTACTCGTACATTCCCGATCCTTTGGCCCAGCGTCCCTGCAAGTACACAGATGTAATATAGTTAAAACACATGACACATGTCTTAAGAGATCGTTAGACAGGTACGTACCCCGGCTGCAGATCCGGCTGCCATTTCTTCGCGCTTGGTAAGCATCATCTCATGGCCTGGTGGGTAGTATATTTCCTTGCCGGCTTTATTAACTGAAGGGATTTGTTGCTGGTTGGGCGAGGCGACACCCGTTTCAATTTCTCTTTTACGATGAATTGACGTATCAGACCTGTCGACCGAATCAACCTGGAAGGATATGAGAGAAAGCTTATTTTAACATCGATTATGTGGCAGTAGTAAATTAAATGAAGAAACAGCCAGTCTCAGCTAAAATTATTATATTTTAGTTTGTTGCTACACATTGACACGTTGACATGTTTGGTTGTAAAAGTTCATTAAAAGTTATCCACTTAATAATGAAATAATTTAAAGCGATGAGGAAGAAGATGAGGCCTGGCATGAAGTGTAAAGTTTGAAACAGTCATACATATGTTGTAGTTTGACTTGGTAGCTCGCCTATGAGGTAGCTCGCTTACGAGTCGAATTCTGTAAACTTATATCTCATTGCCCAAGTTGAACTTACATTGCCGAGAGAGTGCATGAGTTCGTCCACTCTCTGTGGTGGATTGCCATTGGCTGGATATTCAACGCCATCCACTGGGAAGGGCGCGGGTTGTGTAGCCGGAGAGGATGTTCCGTAGGGCACATCAGGTCCACGGCGAGAGTTCGTTGTGGTCGAAGAGTATTTGTACGTTACCGTAGACGGATTCGGTGGGCTGTGCGGTGGATATTCGTTGGTACTGGGGGGATACCTGGACGGCGAGAGCTGTTGTGGTTGTTGTGGTGGGCCATTATATCCGGGATATGTGTCGTTTGGGGCGTTTGGACCGTGAATAGTGTTAATAACGTTAGATGACTCCTTGTAAAAGTATTTGCTGGAAGTGGGACCGGTTGGATAGTTGTCATGCGGTGGGCTATGAGGCCCACCTGTGGTTGGTTGCAAGCCGTAGTCTGGGCTACGAGCAGGGGGATAGTTGTTAAACTCTGGCACGGCATGAATATTCTCAGTGGTATTGACTTTGTAGACTATGGTTTTGTTGGTGCCTCCGACTGGAGGACTGTGGGGCTGTGGCTGCAAGCTGTTTTGCGTAGTATTGGTTTCGCGGTGCTCTCTTACTTCGTACAGTTGATTGGAAACTACGGGACGCTCACTATTCCGATTAAGGGTCGAGTAGCTTTCAGTGTTGTAGACCACCGATTGCGGAATGGTGGCCACCGGATGTGGACTAGACTGCATTGAAGTATTTAGCTCGTTGCGCTGAATGGTATTATAACTCGAGGTTAGAGGTGTGCCTCTAGCCAAAGTACCGTTGGCGGGCACTTCATATGTGTATGTTCGAACCGTTGTGGTCACCTTCGTGCCAGGTACCGGCAGAATATCTTCGGTTAGAGCAATATTCTGGAGGTCCTTTTCTAAATGCGTGGCCGTAGTACTTGAGAAAGGCACTAATTCTGTATTTTCAAGTACGCGGTTGCTTCCGTAAATTCTCTTACTTTCATAGAGGTTGTCTTTTATGTAGGGAAGAAAGTAAGTACGAGTATACAATTAAATAGCTTATTCCACTGTATACTATAAACTGTGTGCTATAAACTTACTAGATCCGTAGATGTTTTCCTTGGTTTGATAATCCTGTACGCTAGGATAGCCATTCGATTTCAGAGTACTATAGTCAGAAGTGGAAAATCTCTCAATATCGTCACGCACTGCATGCGGGACAGATTGCTTGGATGTTTTGATAACCCGAGTGGTCTTCGTGATCGTTCCGGCTGGCTCAGCTCTATCTCGTTCCCTGGATAAAGTGAAATGCAATAATTTTCATATGGGCGGTAGAAATACAGATATGTAGTTATGTTATGTATGAGGAATAAGGAATTCGCATGTTGGCCAAAATGGAAAATGGATTTTAGTATTTGCGTACTTACAATGTTCTGTAGTTCGTTGAAGATGATAATAGGTCTGTAAGAAATTATACAATTACAAGTTATTAGAAATTGGAAGAAGAAAGTTCTTATGGAGGAGTCAACGAATCAAGAACATATAGGGGATCATACACCATATCAATCGGATTTTTACTTATAAATCCAGATTTAATTATTTATTTTATTTATTTTTAGAATTGTTAAAAAAAGTGATTCTTTTTTTTTTAACAATATTAAATTATAGCTATGACATCTGTGGTCTTAAGCTAACTAGTTTGTTTACTTAAGCTATTTTATAAATTAGATTTCGTTATAAATATTTGGTGTAACTTATTAGCATCCTTAAATTTTCAGCAGTGGGGTTTGCAAGTAATGTGGTAGGTTTAGTGTTTGGTAGTGACTTTCTATGGACGTTGAAGTAGGTGCAATTGTCTAGAATATGTTCGACGTTTATGTTGTGTAAGTTGCAAAATTTGCATATGTTGTTTTCTTCGTTAATAAGATATTTATTGGTTAACATTGTATGTCCAAGTCTGAGTCGTACAATTTTTATTAAATCTTGTCTGTTTGCGTTGGTTTTAAAATTTTCGTATATGGGTGTTCTTGATTAGTTAATTTTTTTATACCAGTTATTTGTTGCAAGAATCTGGTCTCTTTCGCTTTTTGTATGTGCTTTTTATAAGTTTTAGAATGTCTGATGTTAGAATATTTTGAGTTATTGCCAGTGGCGCGTACATTGCATTTTTCGCCGTTTTGTCGGCTAGTTCGTTGCCTTTTATATTGTCATGTCCGGGAATCCAAATAAGTCTGATTGTGGATTTATGTTTTATTAAGGAGTTTCTTATTTCATCAATGTAATAATTGCTCTAACCCAACAAAAATCGCGTCTAGTGATGAAAGAGAATCTGTGCAGATCGCAATTTTTTTGTGTTTTGTGCCTGCGTATTTGGTTGCGTCGCACATTGGGAAAAAAACGCTCGCATTGGAGCAAATTCAAAAGTTGCGAATCTGAATTTTTGTTTTTAATTGTCGTAATATTGATACACTAGCCAGATAGAAAATCAACTTTTCAAGTCCATTCATCCCATGACCTGCACTTTACGGCCTTTCAAAGTTGAACGTTTTATTATATTATTTTCACTTCTAGCAAAATATCGTTAACAAGGCTGTCTTCAGATGCCCGTAGAATCTATATTTTTTAATGAAATCCCAAAATTTTTCACATGTGGGGTTAAAATATTTAAGCAATTAATATGTCAACAAATTTTATTTTGACAGAAAAAAACATATCTAACCTTTGCCTCCTTTTTTGATAAAAATGAGAAAAATCGGGATTTTCTATTTACTGTAACTTTTGAGATTCCACAGCATTCCACGAAATACTTATACACTGATTAGGTGGGACATTCAGCTAAATGATGGTACCAAACTTATCTGCGGAGTCCTGCGTCAGCGTGAATGCGAGCAATTTTCGCATGCCAACCCAAGCACTTTTTGTACTCAGCACTGGTGAGCAACGATATACCATACTTATTTTACTGAGCAAAACTATGAAACGTATGAAAAACAGCAAGGCTGGTATTGAAAGGAATAAATATGTATTTAAATATATGGAATTGAGATTTGTATATATATATATATATATCGCATTGATTTATCTATGTCCGTCCGTAAATATGTCTTCCAATGCGTCTGTCTGCTGGAAGGTAGTCATAATAGTTTTTTAAAAAGTTGAGATACGAAACTGAAATTTTGTACAAAAACTGTGCAAATCATGAGAACAACATATTGACTACAATGGGTGTGGTTTTCCCATTTTTTAGCAGGGTTGCCATATAAATATATCTTTTCAAAATATGAACTTTTAAATATTTACTGTCCGTTTATGAATATTTTTGTCTGGAAATATGTGTGTCATGCCTCTTTAACTCCTTATGATACATAATAAGTCATTATTTTAACTTTTAGTGAGCAAAGATATACTTCTCAAGTAACCTTGTCAGTGCTATATACATATAAGTAAATAAGCAGTTTGGTAATTTTTAATTTTTTTTAAAGAAAAAGTTTGCCTTCTTTTATAAATGTCACATAATTCAAATTTCTTCGTCTAAAGAGGGTTTTAATGCATGACAACAAAATTTTAGCTTATTTTAAAATTGTGAAAAATAAAGTCTGTATGGGGAGTGGGCGTAGCCGTGGGCGAATTTTTCTCATTTTTGGAGAAAATTATTTTCTACTTATGGGAAACCATTATACGAAACTTCAATCTTTTATCTTTATTATTTTTGAAGTTGTAACATTTTTCGTTATTTGTACATACTCGTACATTCGGAAACCATAAACCGTGTGCTGCGAAAAAGTGCTCAAATTAAAAAACGCTAAAACACGTGTAACTTTATTTTTGATCTTCTATGAGAATCATTTATCAAAATATTGATTTATTTTGTTTGCTTCTGATTATGCATATTTCTAAAACTCTTAACTTCCGACTATAGGGTACCAGCTCCTGGTAGGGGAATTAAAAAAAAAATACACCACACAATTCTCTGAGGTGTTCTGAAGATGATAGCGCAAAAACTGTAGATTCTAGAGCTCAAAACAGGCGATGCGAGCGTTTTTGCCTGTTTTTTCCCAATGTGCGTCGTGAATGACTATTAGTTCAGCTCCAAAATTTGTGCTGTATTGTGGTAAGTGTGCTATTTTGATTGTTTTGTCTTCTTCTACTATGCTATATGTATAGTAGCTTGTAAAGTCATTTGGTTTTGATCCATCTGTGTATATAAATTTAAAGGTCTTCTTTTATTTTAAGGAAGTTTTGAATGTAGGTTTCATTTGTTGTATTATTTTTTTTAAAGCGTCGAAGGGAGGTGTTGATTGTGGAAGTTACCAACTGGGAGATAGGGACTTCTTGTTTACTTCTGCTATTATGGGTATCTCAAAGTCGTGAGCGGTTTTAATTACTTTGTTTATTGTGGATTTTCTCGTTGGTGTCTTTTGGATTTGAGGATTTGGGAGCATAACGTTGGGAGGGGGAAATGGTCATTGATTTTAATTGATTTGACAAGTTTGGAGATGATTAGATCTCAAGTGAAGGTTATTGGGGGTAATTTTTGCTTCGTAGTGGAGGTTGTGTAGAGGGGTAGTTCTGAATGCACCTAGTGCGGAGTGCAGCGGAGTCAATAGTGGTGTTTAATTTTTAAGCCCAGATTGTGAGGATGCATTAGACAGTTTGAGTATGCAGGTTTTTATTGCCTACATACAGTTATCTCAAGCACTATTTATTTGCTGAAAAAAATGTACTTACAGTGTTATACAATTTATTTAGTTTTTAAATTAAGATACAATTCAAAGCTTTTTTTTAGCTGAACCAATGAAGCTATTATTATTTATTTACTATTATGTTACTTCTTTTTATAAAAAAAACATGTAAGATATTAAACGAAAACATTTTTGTTGTTTTGCGTTTGGTTCTGAGTTTGTGACCTTATTCTCTTTAATACTCGTATGAAGATTGTTGCAATAGCCTTTTCGATACATTTTTTAATAAAATACGATTTACATATTCGTGGTGACGCCAAAAATAAAAAACATGTATTAACGCAACAGTTGCTTTTACTGTATAACCGTGTAGTTTTTTCGTTCATAAAAAGACGAAGAAACGCAGAAAGAACATAAAATCGTGACAATCACACAATATTAAGTAGAGCAAGGACATTATAAATGTAAAATCATTAAAGTATAGCTAGCTCTTTAGAGTGAGAGTATGGTTTTAGCAATGCCGTTTGCACGGGGATATCTGTGAACTCTGCTGTTAAAGGTGGCTCATAGCACATGTTACAACTTTTTCTGCCGTTGAGATGAGGAACAAGACTTACCTTTATCTCTAGAAAATTGCCGCTCATTCTTCAAATCCTCCAGCAAGGCATCTAGCTGGTCGATGTTTGTGTCTACTGGCTTGTCCATCGTCGAGCTATTGCCGTTGCCCGTGGAAGAGTACTGATATGACGATTTCTTGTACACATAACCCTTATCGTCCTTGAGAGTAAATGATTTTAGAGTATACCATTAAAGCTTTGCATTTTCTGAAAGAGTCACACATACTTTTGGGTCCCACTTTGATGGCGAGTCGCCTCGCATAGAGGATGAGTAATTTTCAGAGCTCGTTGCGTACTGCATGTCTGCAACATATTCAAAATATTGAAAAAATTGTGTAAGTCACGAGCACATTGGCATTTGTGGAAGAAATCAAATATGTGTGAATGGGCTTCGGTTGTCAATAATAGTTGTGTAAGTTAAGTATATCCGCACTTGTCCTCCCTCATTAAGACCAAGTATTGATTATAATAAATACAAGGTATTGGCGAAGCAAGTTAAAATTATTCGCGGCGAGCCAGTGCCGGAATGTCGATGAAGTCATGATTTTCGTCGTCGGTGCACGTCGTGACGCACTTTATCATTGGGATGATGTAAAATAAACATTTCTCGGAAACTACATCCGCACACGCATAATGTGGTGGCGACGCTTTTCGGAAATGTCCAATGAGGTCAGGGTGAACATGGTCCATTGTTTGCGCCATTGGTTCACTTGTTAACATATTTCGTAAAACTACAAGGACCGCTTGTCGACCGTGCGTTCGCGCCTGTCGAGGTGGGTTTAGAGTGTAAAGCATTTATTCATTCGCTTAGCTTCGTTCAGCATCTTCGCAAACGCACATATGGTCAAGTGCTGGGGAAATGCCACTACCAATGACACCTGGTTCAGCCCGCCAAAATCTCTATGTAGAATAATTCTATCGGCACGGTAGTCAGCCCAATGAACGACTGGTCGAATCGTGAAGAATACAAATTCGGGGAAAGAGTCGAATGGTCTGCGTAGGTTGACAACAATTTCAAGCAATTGGGCTTGTTGCCTTCAGACTGGTTCATATATTCACTGGAGTAGGTGGGCGGCTAGGTTGGTGTTGGAGTGTTACCATCATCACAAATACACATGTTTACCTTATGAAGGTAAATCATGCGCACGCTCGTTCGAAACATGAACTTTGTCACCGCGAAGCGAACTTTTCTTGTATAGGTATATGCACGACTCAGTAAAATTTTACTATTATAATTTTTGCAATTTTTGAATTTACATTTACGAGCACTCGCAGCACACATGTATGTATGCACACATGCAAATACATACATATGTACGTATGTGTCGTGTATCTATCTGGTAAATACTTGCGTGTGTATGCCTGCCAAAACCCAATTATTGTTTTATTAAACCTGAATTGTTTCGTTCTCGAACATATGGCGCTGTTCGGCCACCAGGCAACCAGGCGGTCAGACTGGCAGCCAGTTGTACGTAGACCACATAAACAACGCAAAAACGTCGAGCACGAATCGCATCAATTTAAACGGCACACACAACTGGATTCTCAGCAGTGGCAAACATTGACTGACTGTTTGCATAAAATTCAAATAAAGTGATCTCATGCAGCCGCGCCGCACCGCTCCGCTGCGAGCGCAGCCAAATGAAAATGAATGCGAAGGCGAAAACACAACAGAAAACGTTTTCGAGCGCCTCGGAGCTTGGAAAAAGTTACACTGCCCAAAGCCAGCAAGATCGAAGGTGTTTTTCCTTATTTTCACAACTGCCACTATGACGCTCAGCGACGTGCTGCGGCAGCGTCTCCGCTTTTCGGCAACTTTACGATTTACCATCGCAATGTACATGCCTACATACATTCGTTGGCGATACAACGTTGTACATACGTTTTCGTATTCTTTTCAGCATTTGCTTTTATTTTTATATAATTTCGAATGATGTGAAAAACAATTCCGAGTGTCTCAGTATACATATACATATGTATGTATATCTTAAGATTCAGTGGCGCAGTTCAGCACTCGCGAAAATTGTTTTATTTGATTTCACTCTCCAGAGATCGATTTGTCGACGCAGACGCGTAAGCCGTCGCGGAGAGACCGGTGAAGCGTCAAGGACAAGCGTCCTACTTGGCTGTGCATATTTCGGTGATCATGTCAGACTTTCGCGCACGTGCCCCCTTGCTCGCCCCATCCGCCAACGCCATTCATTGCGGCGCTAACGAAAACAACGCACTCGTTGTTACTGCTGTTTTGCTGGCGGCGACCTGAGTGCGTTTGATTCTTTTCGTCATCCATTAGGTGCTGCCTCTCGTTGCCAGATTCATGAATCTAGTCTCCGCTCATCGCATTATTCGGCTGGCTGTTTGCCTTTTTTGCCTATCGTTGTTGTTATTGCCGTTGGTGTTTCGGTCAAAGCATTGTACATGTCTATATGCCAGCGTACGTACGTATGTACACATGTGTGTATGTGGTTTTGCTTGAAAATACAGCACAAAAACTCGGGTACACTGCTTGCTGGCATGCACATACCTACGTACATGACTATGTATTTACGTGCATACGTCTGTTTGTTTTCGTACGGAATTGTTATATTGAAACGAATTAATCTAAAATTAGTTCACTGCCACCGAATATCTCTTGAGACGGTGAAATCGCTGTTCACATCTGTCCGTCGCATGTCCTCTGTCCGCGTTGAATCATTGGCGTGCGAGCATAATTTCCCGAGCTCGATTTCCCAGATGGCGAAATTGGCTGCCGATGCCTTTTGGCCCTAGATCGCACACGGCGTCTGGCTTTCACTCTCCTAGTTGCGGTGTCCACTCGCCGTTCGCTCGAACTGAACACTGAACGCACACGTTCGCCACTTAAGGTAGGTTTCTTCTTCATGGCAATCGTGACGTTTTCCTTTTGGCGAAAATGTCTAATGTCCCACATACTTTCAATGTACTTGATTCCTACCACCAAATGCGCTCTTCTTCGCTGGTTTCTAATATGTGTAGCGTTACTTGTCCTCTTGCTGCTCAGTTGGCTAGCGGCGGTGTTGGTAGTAGTGGGGTGCGCGGAGGATTGGTGGATGGACGATTGGGCCGGTTTCGTTTCGAGCACTACGCGTACGCGTCGACGGTCTGTGATACACTGAGTGAAGCTTGCTCTTGGCAATTTTTACTTGTCGACTGCCGGTGGAGCAGCAGCCGGATCGAGACGGCCTAAGAGCGCAAGTTACCCCGGACCTGCTATTGATCGTTCGCTCTTTCTAACGCCTCTGATCTTCTCAAAGCTTTTCTGGAGAGCACTAGCAAGAGTAGGTGTTAAAGCATCTTTCACAGTGATGTGCCTAACCATATTTGAATTGAATGGATTGCTGAAGAAACTTTACCTATTTAGTTTTATTACTAACTATGTAGGTGTATTCGAGCGCGCATAACGCTGAACTTACTATTTATGTATATGCATATAATTGTTTGTCCTGACTAATTGACCGATTCATCATCGCCCAGCCCAAACTGCTAAAGCTACAAATATGAAATTAAAACTGTAAGTACATCTTGAAAAGTGAACCTCCGCTAAGACGTGATTTTTTGAAATTCGTGGTCAAAAGGGGCAAAATATGGGTTAAGGTGTTGTATGAAGAAACTCGATTTAATGGGTCTATTGATTTATTGAAAAAGAATTCGACACGTATTCTTCAATTTTTCGAAAATCAAAATTTAACGGGGAGAACCAAGGGTTAAGGTTCGTATACGGGAAGACTATGAAAAAACTCTGAACCGATTGGGGTTCTGAACCGATGGGTTAAGAGTTTGTATGGGGAAACATGATTTAATGCGCCAATTAACTTCGATTATGGTGAAAGCACGTAAAATGAGAAATAATTAGATAAGTATTTTTCTATTGCGGGGCCCTGCTAGTTAACTATGTACATATTTTTTATGTGGAACTGGAATTTAACGTTGATATGTAACTGGTGAAAGTCATGGAATATTACACCAAAAGTACACTACGATGAAAGCTATGGGGTTTTTTATTTAACAATTACAATTTGGAGCGCACCGAATTATTACAATTTGCGCTATGGGTAACTCTTCTTATAGGAAACATCGCCTTTCAACGCTCAATGTAAGCGCACTTTACAGCTTTGGCTTATTATACTGAACAACAAAATTTTTCCAAAATAATAAGGGTCTGACAACGGATTCTGGTTGATAGAGTAAACAAAAATATACGTGTATAGGCGCTTCGAAAGTTTACGTCTAAATGTTTTTTTACACATTCCATGGGACCTTGCATTTTAGGTATAAAATATGTTCAGCAATTTCATATAAAATACTAAGGAGAACATTGTGGGTCATTTTGACTCGTTTTCCTAAAATGCGAAAAATGTCCTTTGAAGCAGGAATTTTAAGGAAGAAATTTACTACTAAAATATATTTGCCATAAAATTCTACTATAGGTTTCAAAATTTATTTTGAACGCCAGAAATCAAGAATTAATTTCGTACTTATTCAAAATTGGTGCTAAAATGTATTTAATAACTGGATTTTAGAGGGTTATTGTCGGTGAAAAAAAATGTTTAACGTTACATTTCTCTATAAGTCACCGTACACCAGGACATTTTAGCACCGATCTATACATCTATATTTATACTATTATATTTTTTGAGCCACAATCTCGCAAAAAACTTAAACCGATTTAAAAAAAATAAAAACCAAACGTTTTATTTTGTGCGAGAATAGAATTATACATAGCCTATATATCGTAACAAAACTCAATTGCGGAATTATTTTTATATAGGGTATATAGCTATATAAAGTTGGACACGCTCTTTTCTGCACCCACTACACGAAGCTATAGTACATGTATGTAAATAAATATTGATATCAAATCAACCTACTATAATAACAGAAATTAGTTATGGTACATTTTTCCAAGGCGATATGGGTATCAAATGATTCAGCATGTCATTGCGGCAAATATAGGCTTTATAGCATCAGCCACGCCTACTTTACGCGTCCACTTAAGTAAATATAGCGCGTGTTTAATAAGGAGGCGCGGTACCTTCAAATAACTAAAACTATTGCTATTAATACATATATCTTTGGAATTGTACATTTCGCTCAACTTGACCGTTTCTTAGTCGATTCTTTCTACTGGAAGAATTTGATGGGCGTTGAACAAGTCATCGGCATCGGCAAAACATTGTACTGAATAAATCTAAATTGTTTGGTACTTTTATACTTATTGCATTAAAAAATTGCGGAAATCGGCGTGAGCGAAACCGCGTTGAGCATAGCAAATTCTAAATAATAAATAAAAACTTAAGCACAACCCCAGTTTTGACTTGTTTCTAGCGTTCAAGTTAAATTTTGAGCATTTATGTATTCACAGACCTATAATAGAATTTTATAGAGACTGTTTTCATGGTACATTTCTTACTTAAAAATCCTGGAAAGGAAATTTTTTGGATCTTAGAAAAAAAGGTACAATTCAACTATAAAAATAGGAGCTAGGGGGTTAAAATGTTCTTCGTAGTATTTTATTTGAAATTCCTGAACACATCCTATACCTAAAATATTTTCATGGTTTCCGATGTCAATTCACCATAAGAAAGTGCAAAAGGGGGGAAACTTTTACCAGCCCTTAAAAAAAATGCTGGTGTCAATTTTCTAAACGCCTGTTAACATAAATTTTTTTTCCCCCTCAACCAAAATTCGTTATCAGAACAATTTTGTTTGTGTTATAGTGTTATTTGATTAACATTAACTGACCTCGTAAATAGCCACAGGACTGATGTGATTTCGAATATCAACTTATAAGCTCAGTCATACATACATATGTACATATATGCATATAAATGTATATAAAACCTCGCTTCCAAATCACCAATGTCGAGTTTGTAAATTTCTATAATACATGAATGGAATGCAGTTTTTGTGTATCTCGAAGGTAACAACTTCCTCATTGGCCTTAACCAGGGTTATTAGGATTGCAACGCCATCCACTGAGTCACGACGACCCCGGTCAATTCTACAATCTATTCTTAATTATACAAATTCAATAACTTGTTTTTAATGAACCAGTCTACACCTTTTCAAGTTCGATTTCAGAAAGTGTAAAAGCAATTTCAGAAACCGTAAACTTAATTTCAGAAAGCGTAAATTCAATTTCAATTTTGGGCAGGGGCTCAAAATCTGCAGCCTGCTCCGAATGGGTGCAAGGCCTAATAAACAAATGGCAGGAAAATAGCAATAATGTTAATGACCTTGCGGATGTGCTACATCTGGGTCCCTATTCACCCATGCTTAACCCCATAGAAAATATATGGTCGAAAATTAACTCTTACGTTAAGTCGCATATAACTGTGCCGCACGTCCGATCACCTGCCATTATGGAGCAGCGGCTTCAGTACTTAGAAAAAATCGTTGACAATGCGAAGTGTACCATTACTGGAGGCGACCGCGCAAGAGCAATCCAGCACAGTTTGACTTTTCATGGAGATGCTTTTAGAAATGTAAACATTTCTTTTTCTGTACAAGCATTTAGATATTTCTTTTTTAAGGTATTATAGTAAATGTTACTGTTTTAAATCTATGTAAATGCAAAAAAAGAAATTCAACATTTACTCTGAAATTGAATTTACGTTTTCTGAAATTGAATTTACGGCTTCTGAAATTGAATTTACGGTTTTTGAAATTGAATTTATGTATATATCTGAAATTGAATTTACGTTTTCCGAAATTGCTTTAACGGTTTCCGAAATTGAATTTATATTTCTGAAATTGAATTTACGGTTTCCGAAATTGCTTTTACGGTTTCTGAAATTGAATTTACGCTTTCTGAAATTGTTTTTACGGTTTCTGAATTTAAATTTATATTTCTGAAATTGAATTTACACCTGAAATAGTTTTACGCTTTCTGAAATTGCTTTTACGCTTTCTGAAATCGATCTTGAAAAGGTGTAGAAACAGGTAGTTTTATGCAAATTTAAAAGTGGCGAACTTCAATTTGATTTTAGCTCAATAGAGCTACGAAATCGTTGACAAATACTTATAGAGTTGTATATAAAGACAAGGCTTTATTCAGAATAATTTCGAATGCATCAATCCAAAAGAAGTCAGTAGTCAAATCGAGTCGACCTATTTGCGAAGAGTAAAATATGATTCAGTTAATCATATCCCAAAAAAATAAAATTTATTCATCCATTAAACAATCCATTCATCCGCCCATAGTCAAGATAATTTTTGCAGGGATTTTCGCGTTTGGAATAAAAGAATCACTCCGTGCGTCCGCCATATCTCAACATTTCAAATAACATTGACTTATATGTACATATTTGCCTAACCAACTAATATGAATGGAGCTACTCCATCGATTTCAAGTGCTATCAAATCAAATGCGTGAACGAACTCGTTAACAACAAGGTAATATCTTCGGATACTTCAGGTATATTCCTCAAGCAAGATTAATAAGTCCATTTTTTAGGATCAGGCTACTGAGGGAACACTTCAAGTTCCCATTGCTAGCTCCTGTTTCAGCTTTTGTTTTTCTTAAATTCAATTGCAGATCAACTTGGCTTCCGGTTCTAGGATACCGATTCCTAAATTATAGCTAAACTTAGTGTGTTCGGAATGTTAATTAATTTATCCTTATCAATAAATTTGTAGTGTTGACAGTTGGAAGTTTTTTCCACTTCGGTTTATAAATGTTAGTGTGGTTGAGTAATAAATTGATTGAAATCTAAGATATTCGACCGCTTCTTGTTCTACTAACGATCCGGAAATATGTGGTACTTCACCACTTTACCTTTCGTAGCAACAGTTCATATTCTGATACGAAAATGCCACTGCAGGCTAATTTTTTTTTTACATTTCGTTAATACCTTTTATTGCTTTATAACTTTTAGTCAGTAAAAACAAAACCAGAGGTGATTCACCTCCGCTAAGTAGTTTCTCGCACAGATTTTCATTAATAGATCTGTGAAACGTAGAATGGACGTCTGAAAGAAATAAATGGTGCGTGCTTCAAACGGTTCCTTAGATTCCTGTTGGACTGAAATTAATCCATGGCGTAGACATTTAATATAATTTAATTTTTTGCCTTGCCACCATTAGTTTTTAATATTGTATATAAGATATAAACTACAGATCAAACAGAGCACGACAAGTAGTTTTTGGGCACCCGGATACGGGTGTCGGTTTATTCAGTGTCAGAGTGTGAAATGCCAGTGTATCGCAATATTAAAAAGGTGACTACTATAGAAAAGCAACCAAAAACATTAAAATTAGGGATTATTTGTTAATGCAAGACAAACTATGCGCACAACGAAATAGGAAGAATATTGGGGCTTTAGTCCTTCGCCGGCACCTCGATAACGCGTGGCTTGTCAATTATGCGTGCTGTTTTATTTCCCTTCTCAACGATCCCTATAATCCAGGCTTGGTATCCCTCTTGTTTCTCGATGTCTTTGCAGTAGGCGGCCGCTTGTTCGCGCGGCAGGCAGATCAGTAGACCCCCCGACGTTTCGGCTGAGTGGCCCTGAAGCAGCTGAAACATATTGCCGCATGCTTTCGCCACCGCTGCCATCTTAGCGATTACTGGCAGATTATGAATCACAAAAGAGACGTCCTTTTTCTGATGTGACGCAAGAGTTTGTGCGTGACCAAGCAGTCCGAAGCCGGTGATATCTGTAGAACCGTGGGCGTTGTATTTATGCATTAGTCGGGCTGCTGTGCGATTAAGGCGGGCCATAGAGTTCATGGCACGATGGTACGCTTTGCGCACATCCTCTTCCGAAACTACCAACTTGATACGGTTCCAGCGCTCTGGCTGGTCTAGCCACTGGTGTGCGTTCACCGCTACTTGCGTTCCCAACGGTTTTGTTAGTACCAGCACGTCACCAACTACCGCGTTGTCCGGAACAATATACTCGTTTGGCTGGCATATAGTAGAAGCCACACCACCGATGGTACACCACGGGTTGACAACACTCTGTCCCCCCGTCACCGTGGTTCCTGCCTCCAGAGCAGAGTCTTTGAAACCCCGCATAATTAGCGGCACAACCACGTCGCGCTCCTTTTCTGTCATCTTCGTGCTCACCGCTAATAGCATCAGCATGTTGTCGCAGTCAGTCACTCCCATCGCGTACAAGTCACTCAGCACATTGGCGCACGCTATCTTGCCCATCATGTATGGGTCGTCCACAATCGGGTAAAAGAAGTCGGTAGTCTGCACCAGGCAGAGACCGCCGTGGCGCAATGGAATCACGGAACAGTCCAGACCGATGCCAATACGCGGTATGGCCATGTTGAGAAACTGCGCATCTTGATCGGGGCCACTCGAGTAGTCCTGTTGCAGTGCCGCTACCAATTTGCCCAGCACTTCCTGGGGAACCTTACAGCCGCGGCCCTTTAAATCCGCGAATCGAGTCAACCGAAACGATGGCTCCAAGTCGTGAGCAGTGGGATCAAAGGGCCTGCGTAACTCCGCACCGCCACCGCCGCCTTGCAATTCAAGATGAGCAGCATTTAATGCGTCAACTTGGTAACTCATTCTTGTAACAAGACTTTCCACAATGTTGTCAATTCACAAGGACTAAATCGCAGATTCTGTGGCTGTACTGCCTGCTTTTATCGAACGGTCAATTTCCAATGCTGCCTTTGAGCGGTCGTCTCAACAAATAACTCACATTCTCCCTTGGCACGCACACAGGTTTGAATTTCCGTGCATATACACGGATTTTTCGGTCGAAAGAGCGGTAGTGTGTGTTTTGCGAACGCTCATTGGCCTATTCGACAATGGCGACTCGAATCGGGCGAAGTCAGTATTTCTCCCGGCGGTCATAGTAGGCGATTGCGTGTTTGTTGCCAGTGTTACCAGAATGTATTCCGAAGTTGACTCAAAACGCTTTGGTTCTAGCCGCTAGGTTGCGATTTTTGGGTACATATTCAAGACAGCAGTGGCACGGCCACACAACTTCAAGACGGGCTTAGACCGTCGCCGTATAGTCAATTACATGATTACAATGAAAACGCCAGCAAGTCATCACCAGTCTATTTTTGAGCTCCAAAATACAAATTTTAAAGTGCTTGGCCACTTCGTTTATTAAGCATTCGTCTTTATCATAGTCAAATAATAAAGTCATCCCGACAGGTGACGTCTATTTGTTTACGTACTCTTATTTTGATAGCTGCCGTTTATGTTTTCTCTACATTCTCACCATAGTGAAATCAATAAAGTGTACCAGGTAGATGACGTACACTTATTTCTCTGAGTAGCAATTGTCAAAGTGTCAATTTATTTGTGTCAGTTCGATTAACCTTTATTTTTGTTGTGGCTAAAATAGCACAAAATTTAAAATTGACTTTCAGTACTCCAGAAATATATATTTTCGTAATGCATTTTATGTTAGAAAAACATAGAAACTGCATTGCCGGTCGTTTTTTTGCAGAGATAGCACGTTTTTCCTGGCATGTAATTGCGTTGTTTGTGTCGGTTTTGGTGCAGAACGAATTTTCAAAAACAATTTATTTTGAAATTTTTTCATACAGCACAGACGGGTTATGAACTCTGACATTTGTCAGCATAATGACAATAACTGTCAGAAAATAAGTGTACGATGAAGAGAGAGTTCGTGCTATCTGCCACACTTTATTAATTTCACTATGATTCTCATATGAATGAAATTTGTCTGTCAAATTTTAACCTTTTCATTCATAATATAAAATATGAAAAAATATTTCATTGAAAATTTATTTGAAAATTTTAACTGAAGTGCAGTGCAGTGAAAATCAAAAATGCCAGCGACGTGCTGCTTTTGCAAAACCACATGGGACCAAAAAGTTTCAATGTTTTGTGTGCCCAGTGATATAGATGAACGCTGCACTTGAAGACATTGATGAAGACATACATTTAGATGACAACTTTTTGAAACTGTTTCGTAAAACCCATTCGCATTATTTAAATAATTTCTTTATATGATACGCATCACCCTTGCATATCTATGTTTATGTGTTTTCTGTATATTTGTATATGTACATACAGTACACAACATATATACTCCATTGCTTGTAGCTATTTGAATACACATTTGAAAAAGGGTTAAAACCGAAAAAAATGTCGAATGAGTTGAATTCAAATTACTTTGAGAGAACAGTTGTCAAAATAAGAGTACTTGACACAAAATGTCACTATCGGGATGACTTTATTATTTGACTATGGTCTTTATTAATTTTATCGTTCTACAATTGATCTAAGAAAAAGACATTAAGTAATTATTTTTAGAACTAGTAATTTTAAATGAAATCCTAACCAATATGTAATTCTTGTTCAAAGCCTACCGAAAACGTAAGGAAAATTGTATTAAAAAATTATATTTTGAAGCAGTGATGCCAACTTTTTTTGTTTTGTCGCTTACGAAATAGCGAATGGCTCAATGTTGGGCGACAGCGATAACTGTGTTAGGTAGGCGTGTAGCAGTGCAGTCGTAAAAAAAACGAGCCATTTCATAGATTTGAATTTGTATGGGGAAAATGTGTGATTTGGCTTCGCATTTGAGAATTTTTGCTCATATCACGCATTTGGGCTCAACGTAAACGTAGTATTAGTCTACCTTTTTAATTGTATTATGGGTAGTGGCAGCACCGCAACTGATTAAACTTTTTTCTTTTCATTATTGGCGAATGGGCAAGTGTTGCCAGATCAGGAGATTCTTGGCCTTTTAAGAGAATTTTTAGGAGGAAGACTTGTTTAGGAGATTTATATTTTATGTTATACTACGTTTACATTGAACACAAATGCGTAGTTTCGAATGAGTCATTTGAAAGTGTTTACATTGCCTCATTTGCACCGCATTTGCATTTTGTTTGGCAGCTACTGTCAAATGCTCAATGCTCATGTCCTCTTGCCGCAGCTCATAGATCAGCTCTTTTCCGGCTTCTGACTAAATCATTTGTTTCTTTTTTGCTGCCTCTATGTTCTACACACTGCAATAGTTGAATACACGTATATTACACACCTTGCATGCTAAGAATATTCTACATATTTGAAGCAGACGAAAATTTCAATGCAAAATTTTCATTTTGATAATTTTCGTTTGTTTTGGTTTTGAACTGTCAAAAAGAAGCAAAAGCTTTTGAGCTTTTGAAAGAGCTTTCATTTTGTGATGCGTTCGATAAAATTCGTCAGGTTTTATCGCATTTGCTTCGTCGTTTTGTTGAAATGAGCCATTTCGTAGATTTGAATTTGTATGGGGAAATGCGTGATTTGGCTTCGCATTTGAGAATTTTTGCCCAAATGACGCATTTGGGCTCAATGTAAACGTAGTATTAGGGGATTTTTCTGATCCATAGTGGATTTTTAGGAGATTTTTGGATATCGAAGTATAATGTATTGGGAACACTGGCAACAAAACTCAAAGCATCATATTGTGTTACAAATTTGTAAGCTTACACAATGTAAGCTCGTTCTATCTCGTTCTAACTTATTTCTGTTACAATGAAATCACACTTAAAATTGCACTTTTTATTTAATTCATTTGTTATATGTTTCGTTTTTGTTAAGTTTATGTTGTTAAGCTGAAGATGAATAAAAAAGGCTGCATTAAAAAAAAATTATATTATATTTATTTTATTATATTTCTATTTTTTATGAGAAGTTTCATTGATTTAAAATGAAAATTTCCTTCCTTTTGGGGGGAAATTGTGGTATTTTTTTAAGATTTAGGAGAAAGTCATTTCAAGTATCTGGCAACACTGGAATGGGCATGAATAATTAATAATAATTGTTTAATAATAATTGACTGGCACGACAGCCCGCTTACGCGAGACTAAGGCCTAGCTTCCCGCAACTACCCGTGTTGTGCGTGTGAATTTGTACGCGGGTTGAAGGGACCTACAGTTTAATGCCGGTTCCGAACGGCAGGTTGGGAGCTTTTTCATAAGCAATTTTTACTCTCAGAGGTTTTCCATTTCCAGCTGAGAGGACAGCCACCGAAAGAGAAAACGAGTTTTCCCGTTATTTTTTTAGGTGTTATTACAGGCAGTATTTGAACCTGAGGTTGCTGCCTGCGACTCGCGGTCCAACGCACTAACCAACTGAGCCACGGCGGCTGCCGTGGGCATGCTGATTGTCAAAATGGCCGCAGCAGCTGTCTGATTGACTCGTGTTATTTCAGTCAGCTGGTTTGGACAATGAGCATGCTATCACCATATTAATACGCCTTGCTACAGAGGAGAAATGCAATTTAGCCGACAAAATTCTGGCTGCACTGTTATTATAACTTGAGGAATGTTAAACAGTGTTGCCATATCAACATTTTTAGACGACATGTAGACGAGATTTTAATAAAACATTGATCGGTTCCCGTGACTGGCAGCATAACATCGGCCATATGCATGTAGGGGCGATGTTATGCTGCCGGTCACGGATACAATTGTTGTTGTTTCAAAGAGAAAATTGGAAGAGCGAGCGAGAGGATACAATTTGACCGCACCGATCACCGGATAATGAGGCTTTCGATGCCAAATCAAGCGATCAAATCAGTGTTGAGTCGTGAGATTATTCCCAATAGTTGTGTTTTGGGAACAAATTTGTTCCTTTTTTGTGAAAATGTGCAAAAAAAAGGTTGATAGCAACCCTCATCACTAGCGTATGTTTACATTTGTGTTTTCGGTGAAAGGTCCTTTGTATACAGGAGATCAGATTTTTTCACGGCTTCATATTTCTTATGTATATTATTAAAAAGTTTCTTCATTGTATTAACCCAACATCCCTCAAATCGCTCTCTGATTCATTGATTGATTTGTTACTACGCTGGACACTACAAAAACTGTCAGATATGCTGCTGCCAATACAGCCATATATGTAATACTTCTATATTGGCACTAAGCTCAAGGTACATTCGCCAACATCACAGTACAGCAATAGTGAAATATGAGCGAGAAAGCGTATAAACGAATGTACCTTGACAGCTGTAAAAAGTCAGGTGCGTTCAGGCGGGAAAAAAATTGACTGGAAAAAAATAAAAATTTGTCAAAATTAACTGAAATGTCTTTAACCGCCCCTGGAGCAGTTTGACAGTTGTTCATGTGTTGAAGTGCACATGCATACACGCATAGAAATACATTCGCAAAATTTTGTGTTTTCTGTCTCATCGCTTGTCTCCCTTTGATTTCCGAATGAAAACACATTGTGAAGATAGGTTAGTGCCAATATAGAAGTATTACATATATGAATACAGCACACAAATTTCCTAGAATTTTCTTGGAATTTATATTATGTTTGAAATCCCCTGACATTTGAAACTATTGTTTTAATACAGGGCTAACTTTTTTTTTTTAATTATGACATAAATGACAAATAATTTTTCAAATTTCAATTTTTTGTGCCATACAAAAAAAGAGGTCGTCATTCTACCTGGTTCAGTTCATGATGAAATAAACAAGGTGAAGTAAGTAGCTGGCATACCCTTATTTTGAGAAGAGAGCTTTTGAAAAACTGACATTTTCAAAAAATATTTTCTCAGAACATGAAAGTCTTCTTTTTTGCATTTACCCACTTATGCCTTGTGTATCAAAATCAGTTTCAAAGTTATTGTAAAGAAGTTATTGGCATTGAACAATGAAGAAATATGGAACCAAAAATAAATAAAAATGAATGTCTTAACACAACGTAACATGTTTTATTAAACATAACGGTTAACATTTAATGGTTAATGATAAACATGTAAGTATATTACGTTAGATTTTTAATTGTGTTTTTTTTTAATTTAATTTTTGACTCACTAAATTTTTGACACTCACAATAAATAAATAATAATAAATGATTTGTTCCATAGCTCAGTATTAAGTACTTTCCTCTGGTGATAGCCCTTTTTTCGAAAAAAGGCCTTACTTTAACGATTTATTTTACGACTATAGAAAATATAAGATTTCTTTCCAGAGGGTTTATTGAACACATACGCAAAAAAAATTTTAGTGTGAGTTTCATTAAAAATGGAAGCGGAAGCGCCTGGGATCACCAGGGTGAACATTTTTTTAGAATTTGTTCAGTGAGTCGAAATCATAACTACATTGGATAAATACTCTGGCAGATATTAAACATGAATATTAAAAAGATAACCCGGATGGGTTATATTTAGGTACAAAACATATTAAATAACTTTAAATGACAACCTTTCCCCTTTTTTTCACACAATTTCCACAGAAAATCGAATTTCAATTCAAATCTGTCAAAGTGTTCAACGTACGGCAAAAGTTGAGAGTTGCTCTAATTTTTGCGTTTAGTTTAACGTATCCGTTGCGTATGGGCCACACTACATACGATTCCATACATTTTATTTATTTATACATTGAATAATCTAGAAATACATTATTCCTTACAGATTATGTAGAGCTAGTGAGACCAATACTGTTAATTAATATGCAATTAATTCATTTAATATTAGCTTAACACGTTCGCGGACGTGAATGCTATAGCAGTCATTTTCATAGTGATGCAAAATGACGTGAATGCTATAGCATTCAAATTTTAAAGCCAATTTTTATTCATTTATATTTTTATAAACTAAAATTTTTGTAATGAATATACATTTCAAAGTAATTAGCAGCTGATTCATTAAGTAGTTTCATATTATTTAATTTTTTTTCGGTGTACAGTGAAATTCCTCATAACTGGACACTCACCATCGCAGTGGATTTGTCCGGTTAAGGGAGATGTCCGCTTATGTGGGAGGGGGGCACAAAAAATTAGTTGAAATTGTATCCAAAAGTTTCTTGTTTATTTATTTAATATTTTGTACGAGTTTATGAATATTGGATATTTAATTAATATTTATTATATGTATAGGTAAAGTACACACATTGTACAAGTGTTTAAATTTTAGTACTACTTTGGTTGAACAAATTTTGTAATGGTTGATTGCCTAAATAAGTGGCGCTCACAGGTGGGGTTTTTGGGGTCCAAACCCCTCCCCCAAACACAATAAATGCTGGTACAAAATATGGTTTCAAGTGGTATTCGGCTCAAAAGTTGTACGCAAACTCTACACCCCAAAGTAAAATCCTGTGTGCGCCACTGGCCTAAACACTATTTTTTTTTAATTTCAAATGTTCATTTTCAAATAAGAGAGACATTTTTAGATATTATACGGTAGTACAGATTTTTAAAAACTGGTTGGGCATATTTCTGAATTTTGTCCGTTTATGAGAGATTTTTTAATCAAAATGGTTTGAAGTATAGTGTCCGCGTCCAGTTGTTATATATACGTGAAAAGAGAGCTACTGTTGAATAAATAAAGTCATAAAAATATAATAAACCTCTTCTTCTCATGTTTTCTATGAATGAATGCATTCACGTTACTCTAGTTGAAAAATTTGTTCTATATCGTCGTGAATGCTATAGCATTAAATGTGTATAACGGTTAAAATATGATAATCCGACAACTCTAACAATATAAATATATGTAATCAGATTTCAGAAAGTGCTTGTAGTTTCCACAAAAATAGCCTGTCTATTTTTGCAGCTCACTGAAATTTTTACTGTCCGCGAACGTGTTAAAGTTATTTTAAAAAATAGAAAAGTCAATTGCGAAAGAATTTGAGAGCAATTTTAATTCTTTTAAAGCTCTATATATGAGAGCATGGGAAGCGTACACAATTCTGACGCATGACGAAGGCTTCTAGTAGGAATAAGAAAGGAAATACGCTCGAGCAGGCATGAAGAATCAATCACTCCACTTATAACGTCGAAAACAAAGGACCCTCCTACTTTGTAGTGATTTTAAGTTGATTAACAGACATCTTGCGCCATAAGAAGGAATCGGATCGACAAAATTCAACGTTCTCAATGCAAATGAAGGCAAGTAAAGAATAGGACTTAGAAATGGTGTAATTTAAGTGACAATGAAATAAGAATTTGGAGTCAAAAACTACACCAAGATTAGAGATTTCATAGGAAGTTTTTAATCGCGACCCATGACGGAACGGGATTTGGAGAACGACACATGGGAACACTTACTAATATTTAGGAGCAAATGATTATGATGACACCAGGCTACTACATTGTTGAGATCTGATTGGAGCTTAACCGAGTCTGAAGGACTCGAAACACAATTGAAGATTTTGAAATCATCAGCATACAAAAGGAATTTCGAAAACTTAAAGCATTCAGAGATATCGTTGATAAAAATTTCGAAGAGCAAAGAACCAAGAATACTTCCTTGGGGGACACCGGATGAGGCAACAAAGGAATGGGAGTAGGTGTTGTCAACAACAACTGCACAGTTACGGAGGGAGAGGTACGATTTAACCCATATTAAGAAAGTGGAATGAAATCCCAAGGTAGCCAGTTTTGAAACTAGGATTGAGTGACTCACTTTGTCGAAAGCTTTCGAAAAGTCAGTATATACAGTATCTACTTGAAGGCGATCATTAAAAGCGGACATACACAATTCCGAGAAAACCGTTATGTTTGTGACTGTTGATCTGCCGGTCATAAAACCATGTTGGTTATTGCAGATGAAACGCTTTACTGTAAAAAACAATTTTTGTTTAACAATGTATTCAAATAACTTTGAAACCACCGTCAGTTTTGAGATAGGCCTATAGTTCGCAATGTCGTTCTTATTGCCACTTTTGAAAATGGGCGCAATAAAAGTGACCTTCCAAGCATAAGTAAATTCACCAGTTTGGAGGGATTTATTGAAAATTAAAAGAAGTGGCTAGGCAAAAGCAGGGCAATTCTTAGGGAGATAAGGAGATAGACCATCAATATCCATGTTAGAAGAGTCCAAAACATCTTCAAGGGATAGAGAAAGCGAACCAAAATTAATGGGGGAATTAACGTTCGGTTTGACATCTACTGAATCAGTGCCAGGTTCAAAATTAGCCGGGAAAAAATCCGCAAAAAGATTAGCTGCTTCCAGGGAGAAGAAACATGTTTACCATTGTAGAACACTTCAGAAGGAATACTTGTAAAGTAGAGAGTTTGAAGATTTGAATTTTTTATAAAATTTATTTCTCAAATTCTTTAGCTTTTTTAACTCTTTGGTGTACCACTGAATACTATAGCATTTCTTAATTGTACATGGTATATTCCTAATGCAAATATCACTTATCTTATATTTAAAAATATCAAAACATTTTGCAACACCAGCATGCACAAATAACGAATACCAATCTAACGTAGAAATTTCCTTATTAACAACATCAAAATTGCAGCGTTTAAAGCAAAAGTTATTAGAGTGATTATTACCACATAGACCTTTAAAGTCATAGAACTCTAATAGAATAACAAGCGGTACATGATGTAAACCAGACCTTGACAAAGGGTCGAGGCATTCGTTCAAAAAATTCATGTTATCATTTATGAAGACAAGATCGAGAATTCTAAATAGCTTATTTTTTAAGCAGATAAGTCTGGATAAGATTCAGACTTAAGAAGCTGTCAACTAAATAGGATTCGGCGAAACTATTAATGTTTTTAGGAAATAAAGCAAACTTATTATCTACGTATGACCATTCTACATTGTATAGGTTGAAGTCGCCAAGAATACAGCCCACATGAGTGGAGACTAAAGCCTGAATATTATCAACATGCGCCTTGTACAATGCATCAGTACTGGCCGGAGGAATATACGAAGCAGATATATAAGTTTTAGAGATTCCATGTACCAGGACGCCTAGTTGATCCAAGAGGGAGTCTTCGGTAACCATGTGCATTAATGATGAGCGGTAGCGACGCTGGACAGCGATTAAAACTCCACCACCTCTCGAGTAACCCGTTTTCTCAGCGTCGCGGTCCTTCCGATAAACGTTGTATAATTTTAAATCAGTTGAATACTTCGCTCCAACTTCGCTCTCACGTACACAACGGATTCTATGGGCCGCAGCCGCAGCCTTTAATCCTCCTCGACAGTGTTGCCGTTGTGCGACTAAAGTGTCAAATTTACCCATTCTGGAGACCGATGCCACCTGACACCGACTTTTTCAAAATAGGCTTATTTTGACACTTCTCTTCAAAATCATGCTACTTTGACCCCTTTTTCTTGATCAAAAAGTTTATATGTACATTTTGAAAGCTGTTTCATAAAGTTAATTTTTTTTATTTTTGCGTGTTTGAAAATACTGAAAATATGCCTTCCTTTTAGTATTCACTTTTCAAAGGTAACACTTAAATACTTAAAAATAACACCTCTGGCAACATTTAAACTCAAAGTTTTCCCGCAAAAATGTACAAAATTAATCTGAATTAACGCGCTTTTTTGTGGCATTGCCTAAGTTATTTGTGCTAAATTAGTTTTGATGGCTCCCGATGGATAAGTAAGTATATCACGCATATGCTTTGAAATGCAAATGTTTTCATAATAAATACAAAACATGAATATTGGAACTTTTTACTATATCCCTGATCAAATAATTTAAGGGGGAAACAGTTTTTTTCACAGAAAATTATCTCGTTTAGAAATTTAATAAAAATAATGAGTTTCGAAAGATAAAATAATGAAAGTATATATACATGGTATACAAAAATTGGATCACTTGATGACACTTTTTTTCGGCTGTGCCACTTTTTTTGCGACTTTTTAAAATTTTTTGCAGCGGCAACACTGCTCCTCGATAATTGTATGATGATGGAGATGACATTTGAGAGTTCACCTATGAATAGGTCTGTTTGGGTACGCATAATTTGTACGAATTTGTAAAAATGTTTACAAAATTTTACTGGATCCTGTTTGTGTACGCCAAATCTCTTGCAAGGAGAAAGAAACTGAGAGCGTAAAGTGACAGTTCGTTTCGTCAGAACTTGCAAGTTTTTACTCAAGGCAAATTAATAAGAGGTCTGTTTGGGAACTTTTCCAGTAAAAATTATATAGTAAAAAATATCAGGAGAATAAGCCATCTTACGCTCCCAAAAATCAAACCATCCAAAAAAGTAAACAAACAGGAATTTGTAAGAATTTGCAAGTTTTAACTCTTGGTTACACCAGTGGGACTTCGCACATTCATAATACACAGGAAAAAGGGTGAAAACAGGAGGGTTAACGGAAGAAACAGCTGATTACAAATTTTCGTTTCAGATTTGAAGCTGAAGGGAAACTTAAGTTAAATCAGACACTTAATGCAAAAGGCAAATGGTTCGTTGCGCTCAATCTGCGATTTTTCCTTTTCAGCTGGAGCAGGAAAAGCTGAGCAATACGGTAGTGGGTCAGCAGACTTGCGAACGCACAATTTCTTTGCTGTTTCCATTTGCCTCCAAATGTTTGCAAACAATATTTTTCTTTGCAGTCGATCATATGGCAGCCAGTCATATGTTTTTCTTGTTCTTATTCTTACTGGCTAAAAGTTACTGGAAAAAATTTCTCCAGTAAAAACTTGCATGTTCTCACAAAATGAACTGTGACTTTACGCTCTCAGTTTCTCTCTCGCTGCAAGAGATTTGGCGTACACAAACAGGATCCAGTAAAAATTTGTACAAATTTGTACAACTTCGTACAAATTATTCGTTCCCAAACAGACCTAAGGTAGTGGTGGCAACACAGCTGATCAAACTTTTTCTTCGGATTTTCTTTTGATTATTCGCGAATGGGCATGCTAATTGTCAAAATGGCCGCCCACCGCCGTGGGTTAATGGAGCCACCGGCTGATCCTTTATCGCTTTTGTCAAAATCGTCGGTGTGCTGTGTTGCCGCATCGGTTCAAATGAAAATACCTGACTGAAAACAACTGACCTGAGCATTTTTCCCGTTTTTTCACTCAAATACAGCACCGTCTGGCAACAATCACTTTTGTATGTTTTCAGTTTCTCCCTCTTTCGTCGGAAAATATCAGCTGATTTTGATAGTAGCGATAAACCATAGTGAAATCAACACTTTGTACCAGGCATAGTGAAATTAATAAAGTGTGCCAGATAGCAGGAACTCTCTCTTCATCGTACACTTATTTTCTGACAGTTATTGTCATTATGCTCAAAAATGTCAGAGTTCATAACCCGTCTGTGCTGTGTGAAAAAATTTCAAAATAAATTGTTTTTTGAAAATTCGTTCTGCACCAAATAATAATAGTAATTGACTGGCACGACAGCCCGCTTACGCGAGACTAAGGCCTAGCTTCCCGCAACTACCCGTGTTGTGCGTGTGAATTTGTACGCGGGTTGAAGGGACCTACAGTTTTATGCCGGTTCCGAACGGCAGGGTGGGAGCTTTTTCATAAGCAATTTTTACTCTCAGAGGTTTGCCATTTCCAGCTGAGAGGACAGCCACCGAAAGAGAAAACGAGTTTTCCCGTTATTTTTTTTTTTAGGTGTTATTACAGGCAGTATTTGAACCTGAGGTTGCTGCCTGCGACTCGCGGTCCAACGCACTAACCAACTGAGCCACGGCGTTCTGCACCAAAACCGACCCAAAAAACGCAATTACATGCCAGGAAAAACGTGCTATCTCTGCAAAAAGTGACCGGCAATGCAGTTTCTATGTTTATCTAACATAAAATGCATTACGAAAATATATATTTCTGGAGTACTGAAAGTCAATTTTAGATTTTGTGCTATTTTAGCGACAACAAAAATAAAGGTTAATCGAACTGACACAAATAAATTTACACTTTGACAATTGCTACTCAGAGAAATAAGTGTACGTCATCTACGTGGTACACTTTATTAATTTCACTATGGTACCAGGTAGATGACGTACACTTTTTTCTCTGAGTAGCAATTGTCAAAGTGTAAATTTATTTGTGTCAGTTCGATTAACCTTTATTTTTGTTGTCGCTAAAATAGCACAAAATTTAAAATTGACTTTCAGTACTCCAGAAATATATATTTTCGTAATGCATTTTATGTTAGAAAAACATAGAAACTGCATTGCGGGCGTTTTTTTGCAGAGATAGCACGTTTTTCCTGGCATGTAATTGCGTTGTTTGTGTCGGTTTTGGTGCAGAACGAATTTTCAAAAACAATTTATTTTGAAATTTTTTCATACAGCACAGACGGGTTATGAACTCTGACATTTGTCAGAAATTCGGGTGTAATCAAAAAACTACCATTTGGTTTATGTTATTAAAATTTAATGTATATTTTTTGCATTATAGTACTTCTTGAAATCCTACATTCGCCGTCTGCGTTCACATGGGCTTTTTTGTAAAACTTGAATTGGACTCTTAAGGATAACGTAAGAATAACAATGATCAAAACAAAACATAAAATTGCAAAATTTGGGACATAGCAACCACTGTTGCCAACTTAGTGCTTTTCGCACTAAATTTAGTGATTTTTGAAAGTTTTCTGAAATAGAAAAGTTGGCAACCGTGCTCTCACCACATGCGTGTGTGGAACGTGTGGGTTCCATGCACGATTTTGTTTGTTTGCTTATTCCCATCTTCTCGCTCAAGCGCACAGCTTTCTGATTGGATTTGATAAACGTAAAGAGCAATGCTGTTTCCAATAGGAAAATTAATGCAACTTTCGATGCAAATATCTCCAGATAGGCTTTATCAATCTACATTTTGAAAAGTTTGTGCAAATATGCCCATCAAGAGCTTTAAAATGATGTATCATATGATATTGTACGATTTGTGGATAGCGAGATCTCAGCGCCCTTATTCAAATAAATATATAGATAACTGTCAGAAAATAAGTGTACGATGAAGAGAGAGTTCCTGCTATCTGGCACACTTTATTAATTTCACTATGCGATAAACAATCCTACCAACAAAATACATGTGGTTTTTGGTGTTGCGGGCATGCTATTACCTAATTATTGTGCCATGCTATTACCTTATTATTGTCCCATGAATTTTGTCCAGTAACTTTTATCCAGTAAGAAGAAGAACAAGAAAAACATATGATTCGCTGCCATATGATCGACTGCAAAGAAAAATAATTTTTGCAAACATTTGGTGGCAAATGAAACCAGCAAAGAAATTGTGTCTGCTGACCCACAGCTGTCTTGCTCAGCTTTACCTGCTGCAGCTGAAAGGGAAGAATCGCAGATTGAGCTCAACGAACCATTTGCTTTTTCATTAACCCGGCGTTGGTGTGGTGGAAAAAAATTACGTTATTGGTGTGGTGGGGTATGACATACCCCAAGACTTGATATAGCAGCAACCTCACGAAACAACACAAATATAAAAGATAGCAATTTTATATTATTCTTCATTTACTTTTACGCAAGAAAATACAAAAGCACTTCATGTGCAAGCAATTTGTAAAAGAAAATATCAAATAAATGAAAAGTACCGATAATTATAAGTTGACTTCATATAACGGGGTTTAAAAACATTTCTGTATATAATTTTCCAAAAAACATAGTCAGTTTTAAAAATGAAATACATATAGAGTAAGTTCGGGTAATGTGATATGGTCGGGTAATGTGATATATGTAGGTGCTTATTTCACAAGTGCGTTGACCTTTTTCAAAATTAACCTTTTTAAAACATCATAACAGCTAAAAAACTCGTGCTGCATGATTTTGGATGTGATTGCTTAAATAGTTTTATAAAAATGCCGCCACTGAACAGCTGCGTAAACAGGCTAGAAATCGATGCAATGCCATCCTAAGGCGCCAAAAGCTTCTGCACGAACAGCGCCAAAGGAAAAAAGTTCTTCAATGCCAGCGTGGTAGTAAGAACTTTTGGTCATTCGTTAAGAAGGTGAAGAACCAAACATCGACTTCAATCCCAACTCTTCTTAACAATGATCAAATCATCACTCACTCGGTTGATAAAGCTAATTTGTTGGCTAAAATTTTTGCAGAGAATTCCTCTCTGCCCCCCAGCGATCAACCACTGCCCGTAGTCGAAAACGTATCTTGCTCTATGCCAGAAATTCATTTTCGGACACGGGTAGTTAAAAGAGTGCTTGCAAATCTCGATGTAAATAAGGCTTCAGGGCCGGACGGCATTCCAGCCCTTGTTTTGAAAAAGTGCGCTACCTCACTGGCTTGTCCATTACGTAAACTTTTCAACATGTCATACACCACAGGTGTATTTCCGACATGTTGGAAGGTAGCAAATGTTCAACCAGTTCCCAAAAAAGGCAAGACTACTGACCCTGCGAACTATCGACCTATAGCAATTTGCTCGGTGCTTTCCAAAGCAATGGAAAGCATTGTAAACTTCAACCTTGTGAAATATCTGGAGCACAATAGACTGCTTAGTGACCGCCAATACGGCTTTCGAAGACAGCGATCGACGGGAGACCTTATGGCGGTCCTCACCGAGAAATGGAACCATAGCATTCTAAACCTCGGTGAAAGCAAGGTTGTTGCATTGGATATTTCCAAGGCCTTCGACCGGGTGTGGCATAAAGCACTCGTGTCAAAACTTATTGCTTATGGTGTCGGTAGTATCTTCTCTCGTTGGATTACGAGCTTCCTCTATGATCGCTCTATTCGTGTTGTAATAGACGGCATAGCCTCGGAAAAACATTCCCTTAGCGCGGGAGTGCCGCAGGGTTCGGTCCTTTCTCCAACCCTTTTCCTTATCTTCATCAACGACCTATTGTCGTCGACGAAGAATCTCATCTACTCGTTTGCGGATGACGGCACCATTTGTTATTCATACTCCTTCACAAAGCGCCCCAGCTCTGTGGAGATTGAGAGAGAACGGCGCCGTATGAATGACACACTTAACAGCGACCTACAAACAATCTCCAAGTGGGGTCAAGCGAACAGGGTCGATTTTAATCCTCGCAAGACCCAATGTTGCCTGTTATCCCACAAGCGAGTCTCCTCACATCCCAACACATCCCTGGTTATGGGTGGTGTGGGTATTGCGGAATCGGCAGCTCTTGATGTTCTGGGCATGTCCATTAAGAACGATCTTCGTTGGAACGATCATATTTTTGGCGTGTCGAAAGAAGCAGCCAAGTGCCTCGGCTTCCTAAAGCGGTGCAAAAAATATTTCACTCCGTCTGATCTCCGCATTATTTACACTACCTATATCCGACCTAAAATGGAGTTTAACTCGCACCTCTGGGCGGGGGCTTCAAAAACCCATTTGGAGTTCCTCGATCGGGTGCAAAACCGTGCGATTAAACTTATAGGGGACAGTAGGGCATCCAGCTCTATTGACTCCTTGGAACATCGTCGAAACGTGGCATGTGTGGTGTTATTTTACCGGTACTTTTTCGGTAATTGCTCAGTGGATATGAGCAGTTTGCTGCCATCACTCCGGGTATTCCCCAGGGCAACCCGTTTGAACACTGGCGCCCATGCATTCCACGTTGAAACGATGTTCCAGCGCACTACGCACTACAGAGAAGGTTCGTTCCTGGCCCGTACAGCGCGATTATGGAATGGTCTCCCTGCAGATATTTTCCCCAGCACTTATGATCTTGATGGGTTCAAGGCAAGAGTCCACAAATTCTTCACCCAACATCCTTTCTCCTAACCTATATATCCTTCCTGAACCAGCGCAATGCCTCGCATTTATAGGGGTATCCCCTGCGCGTTGGCTCGTATTAAAAAAAAAGAAAAAAGTAATTGCGTTTTTTGGGTCGGTTTTGGTGCAAAACGAATTTTCAAAAAACAATTTATCTTGAAATTTTTTCATACAGCACAGACGGGTTATGAACTCTGACATTTCAAGTAGATTTTGGCTGATCTATGATGAATCACCGCTAAGTTTTGATGGAAGCTGCGGTGATCACGGATTTCTGTTGGTTAACACGTTGGTAATCATTTATATCCCGACAATCGTTTTTAAATCGCGTGCACCACTCATGAACTTTGCCACGGGATAAATAATGATCACGTAAGCTTGGTGCATCAATTTAAATGTTTCGAGTAAAATTTTACCAAGTTTAAGGCAAAAGTTTTTATTTGTTCTCTGCAAATTAGCATAGAATTTTTGTACCAGTGACAAAAACATACTTTTATTTCGGCCGCAATAACTTCGCCTACAGTGAACCAAATTTCCGATGCACCACCACAAAATGCCCTGTTTGAAAAGTACAGTTTACCTTAAAAAAACATTTTCGGTAGCAGTAGTCGGAGAGCAGATCAGAAATTCGTGTAGTTTGCTATTTTGTAGTAAACAATTCGAACACAGCTTGAAAGTTAAGCTTAAGCAATAATATTGAAGTTGCGCTGTACATCAATATAATTGTGCACCAACACATGCGCATATATTGGTTTTGTACTCTTCTTGTGTGTGATTTCTTTGTTTACCATAACAGTCACAGTGTAGAAGAGACATCTCAACTTTTCAGTGTTTGACCGAAATGTGACTGCGATTGCATATTTAGAAATTTATATTATATTCGGTAATTCTAGTGCGTATTTTTTGTTTTTATTTTTGACTTGTTAATGCTTTGCTAAAAATTAGCTTTTGCCGTGCAATTTACAAAAAGTTAACTTTTTGTCTGGAAAGCAGTGAAGAAACGAAAGATCTAAGCCACGAACCTGTTTTCAGTTCACCTTCAACCGTTGCTGCTCGCCTAAAGTCGATGTCTAAATATGTTGAAAGTGAAAATAATTTTGTGTTCTTACATTTTAATTGCGCTGTTTGAGCCAATTGTGCGGTCCGAATATGTCTATGGAGAACCAAAATACAAGTGTCCAAAAAAGTATGTCTCGCATGTTAAAACACACTTTGCATATAATAAATGGCTCGCTTATGCAGTGTATTCTCATATATACGGATACATTGATCATGGGTGATTAACATAAAAATATTTGCAGGCTAAAGCTAATCTTTCCGTGTGTATGCTGGAAGGAATCCGATGTCGGTATCTATGTCAAATGCGAAAACGTTAACATTGCAACGCTGTCAGTAGCTATGGAAAATCTGGGTGCTCTGGACATTCCCGTGGAACATCTTGAGATTCAGAACGGCCATTTCGGTATTCAAAGTTGAAAACTTAGTTTAGAATGTACTTTATGCGGTCGCAATTATTTCGATTCAGCTCGCTTATATGGGCCGGTGTTTTCCAAAGTCCGAGCTAGGCTGCTGACGATTGCGAACACGCCTATAATAGTAATCGAAGATTATGCGTTCTATGGCATAAATAAGACTGTCGAGGAACTCCACCTACTGCATTCAAATCTATCCTCAGTTACTCCTCTCTCGTTTGGGGTAAGCTTCATATTTAGCTACTTAGAGTTCACCCATAATGCTTTGGCTATACATATCGTAACTATTTTTTAAAGATCTTGGGAAATGTAAAGGAATTAAAAATTGAAGGGCACTTCCTTAAAAAGCTTGAGAAGAATATGTTTGAAGGGCAAAGCGTTGCAAATCGCATAGAAGTAATTCGGATTGTTAATGGACCCCTGAATGATATTGCTATTGAAACATTTCAGGTATTCGCAAATATTTCAATCACTTTTTATATAAAATTATCGTAATAGGCATGTGCCTGTCCAAGTAAACATCAATGACATTTTCATACTCTGCTCAGCCTCTGCGAAAACTTAAAGTACTCGATCTGCATAGCAACCAATTGGAGACTCTAAAGAGAAACCAGTTCAAAAATTTGCGTTCTGTGGAAGTGTTAGACATCAGCTTTAATAAAATAAAAAAGTTGGAAGCGCAGCACATAGCGGACATGACAAAGTTAGGATGGTGCAATGTCTCACATAATGCTCTATCCGAAGTTTCAAGGTAATGTCGGATGCGTGTTCGAGTTCGTGTGCGGTATAGAACTAAATAGTATACAGGTAATGACAACAAGTTCCATTTATTTTGACAGGGGTACTTTTGCGCGAAATTCTGTGCTAAAGGTTCTGCATTTATCTCACAACACTATCAGCCACTTGGATGTGAATAGCTTCAGGGGAATGCGTTTCTTAAGGTGATTAGTAATTCCTTCAATTGGGAGTCATTATTCATGTCGTTTTTGCAGGCGGTTGTTTTTGAGCGACAACAAAATCTCCGACATCGGAAGAGGCACTTTCAGTTCGGTGGGCAAAATTGGCACCATTGATCTGGCTAGAAATATGTTGAAGAAAATTGAGTTCCAGATGTTCTCACAGCTGAACTATGTAGAGGTTTGCCGGCTTTGCACTTTGAAACAGTGTGTTTATAAATCAATCCTTCTTGTTATATGCCTGCTGGTTCTTTGCAGCTAATCGATGTGGCCGAGAATAATATTACTTTAGTCGAGAAAAACTCATTTAAGGACATATACCAGGCCACTATTAACATGTCGCACAACGCTTTGAACAAGATTGAATCCTACGCATTTGAGAACTGTGTCAACATCACAGTGCTAGATTTGTCGTTCAATCGCCTCACAAATTTTTCGCGCAATGCTTTCGACCTTACAACTTTTGCCACCGAGCTGCAACTGAGCTACAATTTCTTTACGAATATGGCGCAAGTAGGTCAAACTTTGCTTTCGCCTAGACGAAGTTCTTATGAATAATTTGATTTCCATTTCGAGCGCAGATTCCTTTACAGAATATGACTGGTATTAAGGTGGTCAACGCGTCGCATAATCAGATTACGGAGATCCCCAAAAACTGTTTTCCTAAACTGTACGAACTGCACACAATTGATGTGTCGCACAACAACATAACGCTCATTGCCAACGGGGTGTTCCAAACGCTTTTCTCATTACGCCGCCTCGACCTAAGCCACAATAGCCTGGAAGAAATAAAGTCGTCCGTGTTCGGAACATTACCAACGTTGCTCGAAATGAACCTCAGTCACAACAAACTTGTCTCGATTGTACGAGGAGCACTGGCCAAGCTGACTAGTCTGCGCTTCCTCGATTTGAGCAGCAATCAGCTGGAGAAGCTCTTTCAAATACCAATTTCGTTGAACGAGCTTAACCTGGAAAGGAATCGTTTAGGGGCTATTCCCGCTGGTACATGGCCCGTAATGAATGCCCTGCTATTCCTAAATCTCAACTATAATGAACTGTGCGACTCGCTTGTGGCCGGCAGCTTCAGCGGGCTGCTGGTGTTGCAAAGGCTTCTACTAAAAGGAAACGGCATAACTCAGCCGCCGGTGGAGTGCTTAGCCGGAATGACGACGCTTCAGTACCTACATTTGGAGGTTCGTCTTGTATGGTCAGGGGCGTTGTAAAATACAATGATACTATACTACATAAATACATCAATACATATGTGTCTATTTCTATATATTCCCATCTCCTCGAATTCTTAGCACAACAATATTACTGCTTTGGAGAAAAGCGCATTTGGGAAGTTGCCGGTCTTGTTCGAGTTACATTTGCACAATAATGGTGTTACGGATATTAGGTAAATCACTTAAATACACTGAATTCGCCATAATATTAACAAGCTTTAATATATGAAACATTCGTAAATATGAAAAATCTCGCAAAAGTAAACCGGCTTGGTTTTAATTAGTTCATTGTACTTGTTGTGATTGTGATTGCACAAAACACGGATTTTCTATAATAAGTATTAATTTGTTCTTTGAATCTTTAGCAAGCGGGCTTTTGACGGTCTCTTGCAGTTGTTGACCCTCAATTTATCGGCGAATGCTATAAATCAGATTCCCAACGGAGCTTTTATTGGGCTGCCGTCCCTTCGTAAACTGGATCTAGCATTTAATCAGTTGACAAAGCTGGATAATAAAACAAATGGCGTCTTGGATGACCTTCTCAGCCTGGAAGAGGTAAGTACAGGACGGGTGTCGCATACGCATTAGTAGTATTCACAATATTTGTAGCCTTCAGATACAAATATACATATGTTTACATATATTTGCATCCATATTGTTTGAATTTCTCATCCATTCCATTGCAGCTTAATTTGAGTCACAATAAAATCAGCTTCGTCACAAAGAAGACATTTCCCTCAAATCAATACATTCCCTACAACTTGAAGTACTTGGATCTGAGCTTCAATCAGATGCCTGTACTCACATACGATATTACGTTCGGCACGAAAAAGCTTCTCAAACTAAACGTTTCTAACAATCATATCAACGAAATACGGAAAGGTGCGTAGTGCGCATTAGCTATCCCAAGTTAAGTACTGAGTAAATATTATTTAGGTGTTCTGTCCAACTTCACTGCGCTGCAAGTGCTCGATTTGTCTCACAATGAGCTGAGCAACTTAGTCTCCGAAGAGCACGTCTTCGATTTGCCCGCGAACTTGACGAGAATATTCCTGCACAGCAATCAACTTTACCGCATTCCATTTGAAAATTTCGCGAGGGAGCCGAGATTCGACGACATTGACCTGCGCAACAATAACTTCACCCAATTTCCGCAATCACTTGTATGGAACTTGCGCAATGGCACGAATGTTTACTTTGCTGGGAATCCGCTGCAATGCAGCTGTGCTGCCCGTCCGCTGAAGCACTTCATGCTCGAAAGATCTGTATTGGGAGCGGATCTAGCGCGTATTGTCTGTAGCGTACCCATATATCTTCTAGGACAGCCCCTTAAAAATGTCCTGGATGAGAATCTGCAGTGTATTTTGGAAGATCGCGACCTTTATAAGGGAGCAGCATTCGAGGAATTGCCGGATGTACAGTTTCGGGAAATTAAACTGTAAGTTTTGCCCCTGAACATAGCAAATGGGTTAGTTATGAGAAACACTGTTATTAAATGATTTGACACTTCAGACAGGAAAGTGGAAACCTAACTGTCCGCTGGTTTGTTACCGCTGCCAAAGATATTGCGGACTTTACTCTCTACATTCGAAACGAACAAAATGAGGTACTACACCAAAGCGACGTTGGTTATAACGCGAGGAGCTTACAAATTCCAGTTGACTCGTTACGCGCGAAAGAAGTGAACGGTGATTTGGAAGTTTGTATTGTGTCAAAGGATAGCAATGGCAATACGGGTCGTTGGTTTCCAGGGCAGTGCACACGACTTCCGGATTTGACGGCGAAGCGCCAAAGTTTCTTCAAATTCGGAGCCGGAAATTCAAGTGGTAAACGGTTTAACCCTTCGAGTGTTTTGCTCCTCTTTGTATGGATTAAGGTCCTCCACTTTGATATTTAGGCAATCAATTGTTTTCGGTGATAAATTACTAGCAAAAACGACAACGAGAAAATTAAACAGTTTCTTCATTGAGCATCGAATCATCTAACATTCGGCAAATAAGTGACAGGCTATTTTACATACATTTGTATTGTTAGTGTGAACTGCCAAACTGCCAGCTCAGTGCTTGTGATAATTGTGTTTATGTTATTGTACCTAAGCTTTTTTCATTTAATTATTACAAAAATTATAATAATGATAATATTTAAAATGCAGCTTTTTATTATACAAGTCTATGCATTAAATAAAGAATACCATTTTTAATAAAGTTGGCACATTTCTTTTACTTTGATATTTACTTACTTTGCATATTCACCAAGATAGAACAGCAGTCGTTGAACACTTTTTCATTTATGGTTTTGGTTACGCTATTCTACTCCACTGACTATTAAACCACTGTGGCCAGTCCTCTTAAGGCATTGAATAATAACATCTCACTTGTTTATTATGCTTTCTTGTTTTTACATTCAACATTTTTGTACATATTTTTTTAAAATGATATTTGTATAAATAAAGTGAAATGAAGTAAGCTAACGTTTTACCATTTATACATTTTTATAAAAACGTGTATGATGAATTGCTCCCTCGAGGCTTACAGCATTGTACTAAGTTTGGCGAAATTCGTGCGGATGAACAAATTTTGCTTTACCGTTTATATTTCAATTAAAACATTCTAGTGGGCATTAGTGGAACCTACTGTTTCGTTATATAACTACATACTAATGTAGAGCATGTATCAGTTTATCTTCTAGTAACTAAATTTCTTGTTACTTTAATTTAATTTTAATAAGTCGGGTTGCAACTAGTTGTCTGACTCCGTTTATAGTTTAAACTTAAATACGTCAAATTGTGGCACTGTACAGCACGTGCCCATATACTCACCACCGATTTCAATCGGTCATAAGCTCTGTTCTGGGTATGTTCGACTTTTGATGTACATATTGCAAAAAAGCGCGCACGGTTGCATGCCGAAAGCACGCCGCTGTATTCGTGCTAACTCAGAGGACAAATTTCCTGCGACAGGACATGCTCATTCTGTATTGATTTTTGTCTAGATAAGTTGAATAACAGTCGAAACGATGTTCCAGTGAACATTGCCTTTACTTGCTGTGGGGAGTCCGAATTGTGTAGTTCATCTTACTGCAAAGTGAAACGGGTTGAGGAAATTTGATTAAATAATACACCCCCACATGAACATTATGTAAAAAGAAGTAATGAAACTACTCAAAATTACGATGAAATCACGAAGAATAAATGATAAGTGCTTTTAACGGAATAAAGTAAAAATTACCTTAAATGAGGAGTCGAACAGTAACGTACTGTACGAAAACGTTCGTTCGGCGAGCATGCAATAGAGGTCAAAGCAGAAGCATTGATTTTATGGCTTGAGCAGAGGAATACAGTGACATGTATCTCATGGAGGAATCCGCGAAAGCCCATATTCGCCCGCAAAGTGGCAATTTGTGAAAAGTGGGTCTCTTATCGCAATGTCCGTCAGAGAATAAATAAAATGTGGAAAATGAAAGCAATACGAAATGTGTATGTATATATATGTGTGTGTGTCCGCTCGTGGTGACGAAGAAGGTGAATGTGCATCACTCATATTCGATGAAAATGGGAATAATTACATAATCAAATAAAATTCGTACGCTTAGGGTAACGTCATACACAGAATTAAACCATGTACCTGTATAAAAGCTAAATCCGAATTGAGCTAACGCAAGTCAACTACGAACCCCTTACATATTGTAAATTGTACATAAAGGACAAATTTTACCAGTTGCCTGCTACCCGCAATTGAATGTAAAATCGCCGTATGAACAACAATGCAACGCCTTTCGTAAGCACACTCGCTGCGGAAGCAGCGGGCGAACTGTCGCAATGTAAATGGAAATGTGATTGAGCTGTGCGCTATTTGAAAGTGGTGTCGTAAAAGATATATCGCGCGAGCAGGACCTTGTCTAATTTTACGAAAATGCAATCCAATATTTACGTGGAACGCGCCTGCTGTGTTATATAATTGAATTCGATTTGCCCGAGTTTTCGTAACATCAAGTCCGCACTTGTTTGCCAGTGCATGCGAAACTACACCGCGTACACGATTTGTATCAAAGAACTCAAAATCCGGTGGCGACCTGCAGCATTTGTTGGATTCAGCGAACGCACATTATTCTATAAGTGTTGAAATAGTTCTAGTGACATCGCTTACCCTTCCTTACTCGATAACCGAATTTTCTATATAAGAACTGCTATTGTACCTACCACGTCAAGTTTACGTTACTTTACCCACCAATTCACAATAAACCAAAAACGCGCCAAGCAGCAGTCGCTATATCGACAATATATGGAACACCCAGGTGCAGTTGGCCTCAACTAGAAGGGCGCTGCCCCCACCTAGCGTAGTACACCGAAAACTATCGAATCGAAGCACCCCGAGCGCTTTCTTGTCATCTCGTCGACATTCTGGCGCGCACAGGATAAGTAATGGTGAGCGGCGCTGCGAACGTGCCCTGTACGTAGGAAGAGCAATCGCGGTGCATTTCGCGGTGTAAGATGCACGTTAAACATACCCAACGAAGAGTTAGTGGACCTGGAGCATTCGGAACATCCAACGACCAATGGTACGCACACGCTTACATGTACACACGTTCACTGCACGGATGTTCTCGCATTCACATACATACTTGTATTGATTTGCCCGTACATACATGCATACATATAGTACATAGACAATTCATATACATCATGTCATCGATGCACGCGTAACCGAGAATGAAAACAAGAACAATTAATTATTTTAAAAACTCGTATGAGCATATGCAGAGGCTTGCATTAAGTACTTATTTAATATTTTTTGAGTAACAAACATTAATTGGCCGGTCAATGTCCAATAGCCCGACTACATTATAGGAATTCTTGTATACACTCGAGTAGTATGCGTACGTGGTCGTTGGCGGTAGTGGATACCATAGTTGTCGTGAAATCATCTGAACCGAACTGGACTTGAATTTGCAGTTGGCACACTATACGCGCAACTAAACGCTCAACCACGTATCCTCAAGTCCCCGCTGGAGTTGATACACTACGGTTACGCACACTTGTGTTTGTAGGTGGTTCAATGAGCTGTAGGATGGTTTTATTGTTTTGCTATGCAAAGGTCACCGGAACCCAGTGGTTGCGATTAGAGGGTCGTGAGCCCGAGCCACGAATCAACCAACACCACTTATTGAAGCAAATATTCCGTCTCAGCAGGCAGTGATCTTTAAAAAGGCTCCAGTTCTCAATTCAAAAACGGTACACAACTGCGGTCCACTCGTTAATGAGTTTTCGAGAGTCGCAAGCACAACTGCAAATTATAGCTAGCTCAGCCTGGGCCCTTCTAGCTCATCGGCCCTCGGGTAAGAACTTATGGGTTATGTTCATAAATTCACATGCTTCATCGTGAGACTAAAAGATGGGTGCAAGTTCCTGTCTGAGACTTTACCGCAAAACACACTTAGGCTACAAATGAAATCGAAGTAAATCACACTTTAGCTGGGCATTTTCCTCTTGGAACCATAATACAACTCTCGTACCAAACTCTGTGGATAATTATTTAATTGTCTCTTTTTCCCAAAAGTAAGTAAGTAAGTAACAGTAAAATATTTTTATCAATGTCAATGTCAAATTCCCACCGTTCCGATATAAGGCAATTTTATACCTTAAATATAACTTGTCCCCGAAATGCCGCCAACGTTTCTATCCAACGTGGTATCACAATAAGCCATTCCTCTGTGCTTAAGTGAAATGTTTTCGAAGGCTGCCACTTTAACCTAACCTCATCTTCTCTGTATCAGACCTAGTGACCAATAATACTCCCTCTTTGTGAAATTACCGGCAACAGTTATTTAAATTCTATTTAGCTACTGCAGTATCTGTAGCTTGTAACGATCGGCAATAAAACTGTAAGTCCCGGACGTGCTTAGTGAGTTGTAAAAATTACGTATAATATATATATATATGCAGGGGCGGGGGTGGACTGATTTTATTGAATAAGTTTTACGGGAATAGATCCTAATTTTATCCTATTTTATTCTTATGATGCTATATTTGAGTTTTGCATTTTTTCGGCATTTCTTATTATTGTATTTTGCAACATGCTATTTTTTGCAATTTCCTCATAAAGTTGTATCATTTGTTTTGCAGAAAACTTGAATAAGTAATTTTGCGTCCTACCGTGTTTCAGGATGGGCGTGACAACAGCTGTAAAGGTATAGACAGATTATTTTCTATAATCGTTTCTAATAATTTTCCTCTCCTTTCACGAAATTCCGACTTTCTTGACTTTTAAGTAAATATTGTTTTAATAGGTACTCACGCATTTATCTTCTAAACTTCTGAAACCGTTTTATATTGAATACACAGCTACTCTATTTAGAACAACAAGTAAAAACTGCATTACAAACTTCATAATCAGCCCACTATGTACTTAAAATTTGAATCGGCTTATTTTGATGCTTCCTTCAACACTCCCCATTCAATCAATTATAATTATCAAAACTCTTTAAACCGCTTTATCCCTTTACGCTTTGAACGAATGCTCTCAAACCTACAATTTCCCAGGCGCTGCAATAACGCTTACACATACCTACGTAGTACGTACTATATATATTCTGCAATACCCACAAGTGCATACATACATACATATGTAGTTAGTAATGATGGAGCTAGCGACTGCCAAAGCTTTGTACATACACAAACATTCTAATTTGCACAGATAGCGAGTACGTTTATGATCTGATATTACTGAATAGCACTTAATATTGTTTGGACTTTTGCAGAAACCACCTTTAAGCCAATGAGACAGTATGTAGTCTCGTATGAAAATTGCCACAATTTCAGGGTATGTAATGGGAGCATGCCTGGCGTAGCTTTTCTTACGGTTCTTCTCTATTTACATTTCGCTTCTTAACCTTTCATTCGATTACGACTTACTTTACCTCACTATGAATTTACCCTCTGTACAAACACTAACTTGAGTCCCTTAGTAAAGCACGAACCAGAATTACATTGGTTGTCCGGTAATTAAGAATCTTTTACAAAAATAAAGTTCATTGTGCACAGTCCTTGACATTCTTCAAGTTCCAAGTTAATGATCTCTTAGGCCGATGTTATGCTGCCGGTCAAATGATCGTCGGTCACGTCACTTTTTACGCTCTCGTTTTAATTTCTCTACTCCGTGCCGAAAGCATGTTATGCTGACGGTCATTTGATCGCCGGTCACCACTACGATTTTCGCTTACTTTTACTACTTTTTCCGCACTTTTTATTGGGACTTTACTTTTTCAAATACAATTTTCAATTAAAATGTAAAATTCTTTTTCGCGCTTGCATCGGTCTGAATAGCACACATTTCTAAAGGGATTCCTGCTCCTGGAACATTGTTATCAGCGCTTCAGTATTTGATTGGGCCGAATGTTCTGGCATTCTGAGCTAATAATTTATACATGAAATTAATATAATACGTGTGTGAAAGTATCACAATATTTGTTTACCATTTAAAAGTCCAGTTTTCTTTCTTCTTTTTCACCGAAAACACAAATATAAACACACGCTAGTGATGAGGGTTGCTACCAACCCTTTTTCTGCTTATTGCATACACATTTTCACCAAAAGGGAACAAATTTGTTCCCAAAACACAACTATTGTGAATAATCTCACGACGCAACACTGATTTGATCGTTTGATTTGGCATCGGAAGCCTCATCATCCGGTGATCGGTGCGGTCAAATTTTATCCGCTCGCTCGCTCTCCCAATTTTCGCTTTTACATTGAAACAACAACAACTTTATCCGTGATTGTGATCCGTGACCGGCAGCATAACATCGGCCTTAGTGTTAATCGTGGTAGGCCGATGTTATGCTGCCTGTCAAATGATCGTCGGTCACGTCACTTTTTACGCTCTCGTTTTAATTTCTCTACTCTGTGCCGAAAGCATGTTATGCTGACGGTCATTTGATCGCCGGTCACCACTACGATTTTCGCTTACTTTTACTACTTTTTCCGCACTTTTTATTGGGACTTTACTTTTTCAAATACAATTTTCAATTAAAATGTAAAATTCTTTTTCGCGCTTGCATCAGTCTGAATAGCACACATTTCTAAAGGGATTCCTGCTCCTGGAACATTGTTATCAGCGCTTCAGTATTTGATTGGGCCGAAATTTCTGGCATTCTGAGCTAATAATTTATACATGAAATTAATATAATACGTGTGTGAAAGTATCACAATATTTGTTTACCATTTAAATTTCCATTTTTCTTTCTTCTTTTTCACCGAAAACACAAATATAAACACACGCTAGTGATGAGGGTTGCTACCAACCCTTTTTTGGCTTATTGCATACACATTTTCACCAAAAGGGAACAAATTTGTTCCCAAAACACAACTATTGTGAATAATCTCACGACGCAACACTGATTTGATCGTTTGATTTGGCATCGAAAGCCTCATCATCCGGTGATCGGTGCGGTCAAATTTTATCCGCTCGCTCGCTCTCCCCATTTTCTCTTTTACATTGAAACAACAACAACTTTATCCGTGATTGTGATCCGTGACCGGCAGCATAACATCGCCCGTAGCGGTTGTTTGCTTCAGTGCGAAGCAGCACAGCCGTGAGCTCGGCCTGCTATCCTACTATATATGTACATACATACATATGTGCTTACATACGTACATATATTTTCATATATACATATGTAATTATTATATTTTTTTAGTCTGAAAGATTTTGGCCTAAAGTAAATTTTTGCATGATTCTCTAAGCTTCGAACATGAAACCCTTTGACAATTAAACAACTCATGCACTAAGTACTTAGTTCACTCTTATCAGAATTTTCCAAACGTTTTCGGATAGTATATGTACTTGTATATCTACTTATATATGTATGTCAATACTGAGATTGTTACATATGTACATCGTATATTGTCAGCTGCACCCAATAATTAAAATGCAGGTATACTCGAATAGTATGAATTATGGAAACATTTTAGTTTGAGAAGTTTAAAAATTGTACAAAAAATCAGCGACCACCGTGGCTCAACTGGAAAGTGCATTGAATCGCAATCTGGGGTGCCAACATGAAAAATATATACTATACTATACATATATTACTTATAAAATACATATAAAAATGAAACGTGGTTCGTTCGTCCGCTTAAAACTCGAAAACGACTGGACCAACTTGAATACTTCCTTCGGCGGGTTTGTTCAAAATGTTTACGTGAAGGTTTATAAAAAAAGAAATGTCGGGAAAAGGGGCGTGGCACCACAAGAATACATTTTTAGACAATAACTTTGGAACCATAAGTCACACATCAATTAAATTTGGTATAAACTTTCTATTTAATCATGTCCTTCGACCGAGGGAATGGGGTGGGTATTGGACAAGGGGGGTGGCACCGCCCATACAACTCAAATCTTTTAAGTGGAATAGCTTCGGAATTGTAAGCATTGAAATTTGGTGCACCGTCGTTTCATAGATGTGTCATTCTACTGTTAACATTTTATGGGCGTTGAACAAGGGGCGTGGCACATTTTTTATGACACAACATTTCAGCAGAACTGTAAGTCGCACATCAATGAAACTTGGTATGAACCTACCATTTAGTCATATCTTTCGGCAGAGGGAATAAGGCGGGTATTTAACAAGAGGGCGTGGCTCCACCACTCAAATCTTTTATATGGAATTGCTTTGGAATTGTAAGTCGCACAACATTGAAATTTGGTATTACATCCTCCCATCGAAGTGTAATTCTACTGTTAAAATGTAATGGGCATTGGACAAGGGGCGTGGCACATTTGTTGGGCACAAACTATCCGCATAATTTTCGAACTGTTAATCGCACATCAATGAAACTTAGTACGAACCTACCATTTAGTCATATCTTTCGAGAGAGGGAATGGGGCGGGTATTTAACAAGAGGGCGTGGCTCCGCCCATACAACTCAAATCTTTTATATGGAATAGCTCCGGAATTGTAAGCCACACAGCATTGAAATTTGGTACGAAATCGTCCCATAAAAGTGTCATTCTATTGTTAAAATTTTTGGGGGTTAGACAAGGGGCGTGGCACATTTGTTTGACCCAAACTGTCCGCATAATTTTTAAACTGTTCGTCGCACATCAATGAAACTTAGTACGAATTTACCATTTAGTCATATCTTTCCACAGACGGAATGGGCGGGTATTTAACAAGAGGGCGTGGCTCCGCCCATAGAACTTAAATCTTTTATATGGAATAGCTTCGGAGTTGTAAGCCGCACAGCATTGAAATTTGGTGTACCGTCGTTTCATAGATGTGTCATTCTACTGATGAGATTTGATCGGCGTTGGTCAAGGGGCGTGGCACATTTTTTATGATCCAACAGTTATGCAGTACCAGACATGGGGGTTTTGCACTAAAATCCACTACCACTACCACTAGAGGTCTGCTGGGAAATTTTCCACTACCACTAAATAAATTTTAGTGGTAGTTGAATTTTTTCCACTAATCACTGATCTTTATTTAGTGGTAGTGCAATTTTCTTCCACTAATTTTTTTTTAGTGGTACTTTTTACCACTACCACTAAATAAAATTCAGTGATAGTTGAAAATTCCTCCACTATCACTAATTCTTTTCCACTAATGTCACTGATGACAATTTTGAACGTCTAGTCTTGATGAAAGCAAATAAGTTGTTTAAATAAAACATATATTTTTGCGCATATCGTTGTTAGTGGTTTATTTAATGGTAATGGATGTCTTTGTTTAGTGCACTATGCTTTTCACTACCACTAAATAAATTTAGTGGTAGCTGAATTTTTTCCACTAATCACTGATCTTTATTTAGTGGTAGTGCAATTTTCTTCCACTAATTTTTTTTTAGTGGTACTTTTTACCACTACCACTAAATAAAATTCAGTGATTAGTGGAAAAAATTCAGCTACCACTAAATTTTTTTAGTGGTAGTGAAAAGCATAGTGCACTATGAATTTAGTGCAAAACCCCCATGTCTGTGCAGTACACACACACACACCAGTGAAACTTGGTACGAACTTTCCACTTAGTAGCACAATTCGACTAGAAGAAATTTGTGAGCATTGGACAAGGGGCCGTGGTACCGCCTCCATTTTTATATACATAACACTTCGTTCAATAATGTGTGTGACTGACACATAGATGGCGGCACTAATACTAAATCAATATTTTTTTTCGAAATTGTGAACCTTTTTAGGCTTACTGTCAAAATTATATGTCAATCCGACCATTAGTTTACAAGTTACAGTGCTTTAAGTGACACTACTTTTGAGTTTTCAAAAAAAAAATGAATTCAAAGCAATTCCGTGTTCTGATTTATCATTGTTTTTTAATGAAAAAAAATACTGTTCAATGCCAGGAATGGCTTGAAAAACATTATTCGGACTCTGCTCCATCAAAAAGAACCATTCGTAAGTGGTTTGCTAAATTCCGTACAGGCCATATGAGCACCGAAGACGATGAACGCAGTGGACGTCCAAAAGAGGCTGTTACGGACGAAAACATCAAAAAAATCCACAAAATGATTTTGGAAGACCGTAAATTGAGGTTGATTTGTATAGCTGACACTCTAAAGATATCAAAGGAACGTGTTGGACATATCGTTCATGAATATTTGGGTATGCGAAAGCTATGTGCAAAGTGGGTGCCGCGCGAGCTCACAATCGACCAAAACCAGAACGTGTCGATGCTTCGGAGCAAAAAAAAAAATGGTACTGAAAAGTTGGAAGATCGCTATAATCGGTGTATCGCCCTCGATGGCAACTATGTTGATGAATAAAAACGAATTTTGGCAAAAAAATGTGTTTTAATTAGTTAGTCACACACATTATTGAACGAAGTGTTAGATTGTTTGTCCTGACTGACTGATTGATTGATTGATTCATCATCGCTTACCCCAAACCGCTGAAGCTACAAATATGAAATTTGAACTGTAGGTACATCTTGAAAAATGAACCTCCGCTAAGACGGGATTTTTTGAAATTCGGGGTGTAAAGGGGCAAAAATGTGTTGTGTTGTATGAAGAAAAGTGATTTAAGAGACATATTGATTTCGAACTTCCTGAAATTGGACACGCGTTTCTCATTATTTTCAAAATCGAAATCTAACTGGATCAACGACGGGTTAAAAGTATGTATGGAGAAACAAATTTGTTTGGGCCTTTTGACTTCAAACTTGGTGAAAGTACTTCAAATGTACATAAAATAACTCGATACGTGTTTTTCATTTTTTCCGAATATTAAAATCGGACGGGGTTAACGACCGGTTACAATTTTGTATGGCGAAACTGTAAAAAAACATGAATTAATGGGGCCACTGAGATTTAAATTTTGTGAAAGTACTCTTAGTGAGAAATAATTTGACATGTGTTTTTCACTTTTTTGAAAATCAAAATGGGCTAACAGTTTGTATGGAGAACTTAGACAAAAAGCACTTCTATCGGGAAATAATTAAAATGTGCTTTTCATTTTTTGAGAAAATCGAAATCTACCGTGATAAACTTAGGGTTAAGAATTTGTTTAGGGTAAATGTGAAAACCCATGATTTAAAGGGCTTTTGACTTCAAACTTTCTGGAAATACTTGACATCAAAGATAATAGACATATGTTTTTGTTAATTAAAATCTGACGGGGTCAACAATGGGTTCAGAATTTGTATTGGGTTGAAACAAGAGAGCTTGCGTGCGAAGCCGCAGGGCCCAGCTAGTTACTTATAAAATATATATACACAAAAATCTAAGATATTGCTTAAGTTGGAGAAGAATCTGAAACAAATTAATACAAATACAAAAACATGGTTCTGTAGGTGCCAACAAGCACTTTTTTAAACAGTTTTACAGTTTTTTTTTGCATTCTTGGCTATTTTTTGGCAAATGCAGAGGTTGAAGATGAAGTTGGTAGGCGAAGTGCAATTTGCAAGGTACTATTTTCGAACATTACTAAGCCCGCTACTGTAACTTTACGACCATAGAAATAAGCGAAAAACACATATCAAATTCTAAAACGACAAATCCCATCATCTTGAAAATCCGTTTCCGAAATCGCTGATTTCGAATCATTTAATGACATAAAAGAGCAGCGGTAGAAAGGGGCAACATTTCAATTATCTTACCAAATGTTCGCTTGAAGCAAGACCACGATGCACTCAGTCATGTTTCTACGATCGGTTTTCCAAATATACCTGCATACAGTGGCACACACATGATTTAATTTTAGGGGGGCTTGCGTACAAATTTTGAGCCGAATACCATTCGAAACAATATTTTGTACCAGCAATTTTTGTGTTTGGGGGTTTGAACCCCCAAAACTCCTGTATACATACCTGTCTAATTGTTAATTTTCGAAAGAATCATAAACAAGTTTCCAAGTTTTTCTCTTTTTAATTTTCGAGTTTTCTCCAAGCAATGAGTTTCAACACTAAACGCATTTGTTTAAAAAAAAAATTGAATTTTGCTTTTATTCTAATAAAATAGTTCTCCCTTCTTCCATCCGTTTGAAATGTGTGTTATAACCAGGGAGCGGATTTTGTCTGCCTTTTTTGTTTGCTGCTAGATAGAGCATTTCTGATTGAAAATGAGCACGAATTAGGTCTTCCTGATTAGGAATATACCACTTTTTTTGCCTTAAAAAGGCAGTTTGCCTTTTTCACCCATAAATGCCTTTTTTAGTGCCTATTTTACCTATAAATGCCACAAAATGCCTTTTTCAAGATTTGTCGAGCGCCTTTTTATTTTTCTTTCGCTTTTAATATTTTCCCCCTTTTGTTTCACAAAAATACCTTGAAACTTAAAAAAATTAAGTGGCAACATTGCAATTTCGTTATCGATGCTTTTACATTGATTTGATCATCCCTAAGCCGTTATTTTTTGTTGTGCAGTTGAAAAATTTAAGAAAAAAACATGCCAAAATCAAAAAGTGTTTTATGCTTTTATATGAGAAGTTAAAATATGTGCCTGCATTTCAATTTCATTTCTTAGTTTTAGTTTTTAAACTATCTTTGAAAACCTTGATGTTCCTTTTCTCTTACAAAAAACGAGGTATAAATATTGTATGTTGCATACGTCAGATGTTTTCCCTTCCCCTTTTTTTAGATTTTCTAGTATTTTTGTTTATTTTTAAATGCCTGTTTTTGCTTGTTTAACAGTTTTTAATGCCCTATTTTGCCTTTTTAGGCACTTTTTAGTGCATTTTTCTGCCTTTTTGGCAGTTTTTAGTGCCTTTCCGTGCCTTTTTTGCTATTTTATTTTGCCTTTTTTATGGGGTTTTAGGTCCTCAAAATCCTTTCCCTGGTTATAACACATGTTGAAAAAGAAAGTGTTGCATGCACATTTCAAACGGGTGGAATTTGTGGTATCACACGGGTCATATAGGCCTAAGTGGGTCTCATACAGACGCAGCCACTATAACCTACCTACCACAGTAAACATAAAAAATGCAATGAAAATTATTGAATTGGGACGGAATTTTGTATATATAGTATATTACGGTACCTACATACTTATATACATATGTATATATGTTTAATATACATATATATGTCTTATATACATATATGTGTCTAATATATGCATATACATACTATATGTAAATATAGACTTTAGGGCGGCATATTGGGAGGGGCGCCAAACTTCAGAAAAATATTGTCTTTAAGTTGCATTCATATAAATATTCCCACATGTTCATTATAATTTTGAATATCGATGGATTTGTAGGAAACAAATTGAATTTAAACAGATCCCATATGGTTGATAATTTTTCTTAAGTATTTTATTTAATTTATTTATTTATTTATTTAATTACAGAAAACATCGGCATATAAGAATCACTTCTTTTGCATGCCACAAGTTAATAACAAATTTATAATAATAACAATAATTCAATCTTAATATTTAATATTTAAAAGAGAAGAAAGAAAAGAGAACAAAAAGATTGCGAAAAGGAGAGAAGGGCAGAGTTAAGAAAAGTGTTTGAAAATAGAATGCTTAAAGTGGCGTCTATTGACAATTGATTTAATATGTATGGGCAACGAATTCCATAATCTAATGGTGCTAACAAAGAATAGTCGACTGGAGTTGGGGAAATTGTGGGCTGGAGGTAGAAAGTTCATATGTCGGTGACACATAGAAAACTTAAGTTTTTCATACAAATACTGGGGCCTTTTGGTATGGACAATTTTATGCAAAAAGATGCAGTTTCTTACTTCCATGTAGCTCTGTAAGCTGCAGCCCAGTATTTTGTTGCTGTAGCTGGAGATGTGGTCAAACCTTTTGATACAGTAAACATACCGAGCTACATTATTATAAGCAACTTGTATCTTATTGCTATACACCGCATCCGAGTATGTTATAATAGGCAGCAACAATTGAATGACTAGCTTCCGTTTAGTTTCGACTGGTACAAACCCCGAGGTCCGCCTCAGATTACGTAGTCCATAATAGACTTTCGACACAACAGAATTAATGTGGTCCACGCAAGACAGTGAAGAGTTAATGTGATACCCAAGATTTACAACTTTGCTAACATATTTCAGTTCTACGCCATTGAGAAGAATAGGTGGTAGATCTGAGCAGTGAGAGACAGTTCTCGATATGGGTAGGACAAATGATTTCAGGGGGTTTAAAAATAGTTGGTTTTTCCGAGCCCACTCACCTATAGCTCCTAAGTCTTCATTAACTCTTGCACATAAATCCTCTACCATCCCAATTGGTCTCGACAAGTACAATTGTAGGTCGTCAGCATACGCATGCATGATAACATGACTGCAGCTGCTGAAGATATCATTAATAAACATCGTAAACATCAGGGGACCCAGGACAGAACCCTGAGGCACCCCACTGGCTATACCCTTAAATGCGGAGAAAGCATCACCAACCTTCACTCTTTGAGATCTGCCAACCAGGTACCTTTTTAGCAAGTTAACCGCAGAATCAGAAAAATTAAAGTAACATTCAAGTTTATGACAGAGCATTGCGTGATTAACTGTATCAAACGCTTTTGAGAAGTCTAACAGACAGAGTAAAGACAAGTGGCCCATATCATAAGGTACTCTAAGGTCATCTAAGATTTTAACCACAGCAGTAGAACAGCTATGTCCTGACCGAAAGCCTGATTGTAAAGAAGACATAAGGCTAAACTTGTTCAAGTACGTGGTGATCTGCTCAGCCATGACTGACTCACATACTTTGGAAATCGAGCACAGAATACTAATGGGGCGAAAATCACCAGATTCACGAGCTGCTGATTTTTTTGCTATTGGAATAATTGTTGCTACTTTCCACACTTCATCAAATCTGGAAGTAGTGAAACAGTGGTTGATGATGTGAGTTAGAGGACCTAACACAGCGGGCAATATGATTTTTATAAACTTTATAGCTATTCGATCATCTCCAATGGCGTTCGACTTGATTTTCATTATGCAGCGAGCAACATCCATTTCACTAACCGCGTCAAATTGAAATTTAATTTTAGGGACTCGAGTACGTTGAAATACGGATGCAAAAGGCGCGCTAGAAACAGAATTGGAAATGAAATGATCATTAAGAATATTGGGATCAGTCCGACATGCCTCAGTTTCCTTATTACAAATACCTATTTGCCTCAAATTATTCCATAGCATTTTCGGTGGAAGTGACGGGCTAAGTTTCGACATGAAGAATTTTTTTTTCGAAATGCTGACAGCAGAAGTAGCTCCATTCCTGGCCCTCCTATACGTTTCCCAGTTATAGGCAGTAGGATTTCGTTTCCATTTGTTGTATGCCTTATGCCGCTTCTTTAGTGCCAAGAGCACGTAATGTGTGAACCAGGGGCACGTATGAGCTGCGCCAGGAACTCGTTTTGTACGAAGCGGAACATGTAACAAATTATTCAAACAAATTATTGACCTTCTCAATGAAAAAATTCAGTTTATCATCAACAGTACGCAGAAAGCAACAATCCGACCAATTTATACAAGACAAGTCATTGAACAGCGAAACATAATCAATTGATTTGTAGTCCCGAAAAGAGTAAAATGTATTAGAGGATTCAGGGGCGAGGCTAATATTCAAAGTGCAAAAAATCAGATCATGATCGGATAGAAAGGAAATTTGATCAAACAGCAGCACAAGCGAAACATCCGAGACAACAAACAAATCTAACAAACTAGGACTAGAGTTGTGAGAGAACCTAGTTGGAGATGTAGTATTTACCACAGAAAGACCCACCTCGGTTAAGCAATCAAGGAATTTGATAGCAGCAGTGTCCTTGCTTAAAAGATTAATATTAAAGTCTCCACACAAGACAAAATGATCATATTCAGTAACACAGGTCGATATAGTATCAAAAAATGGATCTAAACAGCAACTATGATTAGGGTTGTATGCGCACGATAGAAAAACTTTAGTTTGGTGGTCATTGATTTCAACAGATAGGAACTCCACCTCCGAGCCACAGGACTTCCCTAGAAGCTTAACATTGAGATGAGATTTACAATATATTGCATTAATATAAAAATTTTGGGGCGCCACTCTGGCGATTTGCCTCAGGCGCCATATAAGCTTTATCCGCCATCGTACTTACACACATATGCTCGTATGTATAAGAATAATCTAAACTTCATGTTTTATATGTATGTACATATGTATCACATTCCGATCTTTAAAGCATCATCTTTATATTATCTTACGCTTCTACCTCTCATTCAGTGGGTGCAGTCGTCAACATTTGCTGTAAGTGTAGACTTTCGATTAAAACAATCAGCAGTTACACTACAGTGGGTGATTGGTGTTTCGAAAAATTTTGACTTGAATAAATTTATTGCCTGCTATGAGATGCAAATGTATTGAGTAATTGAATAGATTTTCATCATCAATTCGTGTATCGCAGCCTGCTTGCAGTGAGCTCTCAACTTGCAAGTGCATAGATTCTGTTAATGAATACCCGGGAATTGTTAAAAAAATACACAGTCGTTGCTCATAAATATATGATATCCCATTTCATGAAACACACTTATGTAGGTATGTCAGCGAATTGCAGCCTTCGCAACATCTTCTACAGCGACTTTCCAGTTTAGCCTTTACTTCACGGCTTAAATCGAGTCGAAAGAAAACCCCTGAATGTTAGTGTTTGTCTTGAGAACATAAAGACTCGCACTGATATACATTTGAGGAATACGGATTTATCTCATCATATAAAATATACACCAAAATCGAACAAACAGAGGTGTTAAGGTCACGAGCAATATGTTTGGCACACTAATTCTGTGTTCAAAAGCAACAATCGCTTAAGTCTAACTTAATCGTCTAAGTTAATATTATTTTGAGCAGCACGCTTTAAAGGAATAGGGTACTACCTTTAACTCAACGATGTCTAAAGTCGACCTAAGCGTTTGTCGTTTTTGACCACAGAATTATGCAGAGCGCTAGCAAGTTGCGAAAAACGATTTAAAAGAAAAATTCCTTGCACTTTTTTGACACAATATACTTACACGTTGTACACTTGAGAAACGCTACATATTAGTACAGGTAGACCTCGTTTAAAACGGATGTTACGTTTCTGCCGTGTTAAGCGAGGTCTACCTGAATGTAAACATACATACATATGAATACGTACGAATGATTATGAAAGTGAGGTATTACTTACTTACTTACTTAACTGGCCATAACAAGCCGTTATCGGGTTACGGCCTGCCGCAAAACTTCTCTCCAGGCGCCTCTGCTTCGCGCGCGCCTTCTCCAGTTGGTCACACCAAGAGATACCAGGGCCTCTTCCACTTGGTTCTTCCACCGGAGACATGGCCTCCCTTTTCGCCGTCGACCTCCAACCATCGCATCGAACACCTTTTTCGCCGGAGCTTCGTCGTCCATGCGGCAGACATGACCGAGCCAGCGTAGCCGCTGGATGTTAATTCGCTGCGCTACGTCCATGTCCTTATATAGCTCATACAGCTCGTTATTGGTTCGTATGCGATAGTCGTCACCAACACGAACAGGGCCGAAGATTTTGCGAAGTACCTTCCTCTCGAACACTCCAAGGGCCGCTATGTCGTTTCGTGTCATTGTCCATGCTTCAGCGCCATAGAGGAGCACGGGCAAAATGAGCGTTCTATAGAGTGCAAGTTTTGTCGGTCGAGAGAGGTCTCTACTTCTCAATTGCCTACCGAGACCGTAGTAGCACCTGTTGGCAAGAGTAATCCTTCGCTTTATCTCCAGACTGACATCATTGCTGCTGTTGATGGCGGTGTCAAGGTAGACGAATTCCTTGACAACTTCAAGGTATACCTGTCGGCCTCGACGTGAGACCCTAGCCGCTGCGAGTCCCTGCGTGTAGACAGCATATACTTCGTCTTACCCTCATTTACCACCAGACCCATTTTGGCAGATTCTCTTTCGATAGCCGCAAAGGCAGCGGTGACATCTCGCTTGTTACGCCCGATGACATCAATGTCATCAGCGTAGGCAAGGAGCTGGACACTTTTGTTGAAGATTGTGCCATTACGATGTACACCGGCCTTGCGCAGAACACTCTCCATTGTGAAGTTGAAGAGGTCGCAGGACAAAGGATCGCCCTGTCTGAAACCTCGAACGTTATCAAAGGGGTCGGAGAGGTCACTTCCAACCTTGACGGAGCTGCGCGTATTGCTCAACTTCGCTCTCCAAAGTCTAACGAGCTTTGCAGGGATACCAAGTTCAGACAATGCGGCATATAGGCGATCCCTTATCGGGCTATCGAATGCTGCCTTGTAATCGATGAAGAGATGGTGTGTATCGATTTGGTTCTCATGAGTCTTCTCCAGGATTTGGCGTAGAGTGAATATCTGGTCGATGGTGGACTTACCAGGTCTAAAGCCGCACTGATAAGGTCCAATCAGCGCCTTGGCGAGTGGCTTTAATCTTTCACATAGTACGCTCGTCAGGACCTTGTATGCAATGGGAAGTAGGCTGATACCCCTGTAGTTGGCGCATATTGTTGGGTCGCCGTTCTTCAGCACAGGACAAAGGGCACTGAGGTTCCAATCGTTGGGCATTCGTTCCTCCAGCCATATTTTGCAAATGAGCTGATGCATGCACCCAATCAGCTCACCGCCGCCGGCCTTGAACAATTCAGCTGGTAGCCCATCCGGCCCTGCAGCTTTGTTGTTCTTGAGTCGCTGGATAGCGACCCGGACCTCGTCATGACATCTTCACCACTGGCGGTATTGTTCCTTTCGTCGCCTGTGAGCAGCTTGGTGAAGTGCTCCTTCCACAACCTCAGCACACCCTGCGCATCCGTAACCAGATCCCCGTTTTCGTCTCTTTAACTTAACTTAACTTTTTGGAAGAATTTTCGGGCGTCATTCCTGCTCCTGCACTCCTCGATTTCCTCACGCTCGCGCATTTCTTGCTCCCGTTTCTTGCGTCTAAAAAGGCACCTCTCTTTCTTCCTCTCCTCCCGGTATTTTTCTGTCATGGCTCGCGTGGCGGCCGACTGCAGGGTCTTCTTGTAGGCAGCATTCTTCACTGCAGTGGCTGCGCGACACTCTTCATCGTACCATTGGTTTTTTGGTGTGTGATGTATTGCACTCCATAAATTTGTTGCAAGGCAGTTTGTAAACGTATATCTATATATTCTGTATATGCATGTATTTTTTTTTGTTTCAATACATTGTAGACCGAGGCTATTTTACGTGTTAATCGAAAATGTGTTGCAGAAGGTGACAGGTATAAGAGGTACGTGTTAAGTGAGGTCTACCTGTATGTGTATTCATACACAGTGCGCATTTACAATATTTCGGTGGGGAAGCTTTAGATGGGGGCACTCGTGTCAAACTAATATAATCAATAAATATTGCGAGCCATTGGATGAGCTGTGAACAGCTCGGACTTTAATTACCCTATACAAACAAACGAAGGAGACTGATGTTAGTGGTATAACAATAACGAGAAAAATTTTAAAAATCTTCAGTGGAGTCCCCAAAGGCTAAGTGTCCAATTCAGGAGCGAACAATCCGTAAGGTTTCACAGACTCACGTTCTTAGAGCATGTTTCCAACAATGAAGGTACCAACTAGAATAGGGTTTCTCATGATGTACTGTCGAATGTCATATATGTTTGTACATATACGAGGTCTGTTGAAAAGGTGAGATTTTATTTCTCCCAAAAAATATTTATTTATTCATGAATATCTATTTTGTCCTCTTTAAAGCACTTGCTAGCGCTTTTTCCAGTCTTCGAAGCACTTCTGATATGCGCCTTTTTATATGGCATTGAGTTCTCTTCCAGCGATGCAGTATTTATGTATACATCTTTAATCTTGGCAAATCTCCGTCCTTTTACTTTTTTTCAGTATTCGGAAAATTAAAAAGGCGCAGGGGGTCAAGTCCGGTGAATACGGTGGCTGAGGCATGATTACCGTGTTGTTTCTGGCCAAAAAATGACGAACAAGTACTTAATGTGTGAACAAGATGCGATCGGTAGCAAAAAATCGCGACGCACACGAAAACACGTCTAATCTTTATATCTGTCAAAAACTGGCTGATAATGTCAACATACATTGGGGACATAACCAACATAAAACAAATCGAAAATCGTGAAATTTGAAAAGCCACCTTTTATATACATACAATATAGTAAATCTATATGTATATACATGTGTACATATACAAGCATATGTTTGCACATGTATGTATAGTGTGTGTGCAGTTAGTTGTGAGAATGCTCTTTGAGTATGTAATTTGCATTTTTCAGGAATTTACTGTTGCTCTTTCCGCGCCTGTTCGTCGCTCTCGTACTGCGGGAACTTTTACTATATAACGGCATAATCGAACGTACTCAGTCGCAACCTGCGCGCCCCCGACGAATATTCAAGCTCAGCAGCCCAGAATATTCAATAGCATAAACAAAATGATCTTCTTTTGCACAATGCTAATAGAGATTGCGTTCAAACTTATACATGTATGTATTTATGTATTAAGTATAATGTATGTACAAGCTTATGTGCATACATATATGGCGTGCAATACTGACGCAAGCACTATCGATATAGTACATATGTATATATATGTAGTAGCTGCGCTTTCAAATAGCCTATTCATACTTTGTTCATTCTGGATAATTGCTTTGAATGTAGAATGCCAATATTTCCATTTCCATTATACTATACCTACTATACTATACTATACTAAACTAAACTGTGCTATACAGTTGCGTCTGTATGTGCTGGTGTGTGCGCGTATAACAGTTTAATGCGCAATATTTGCATCTGTGTTTTTGTTTTGTATTTTCCAGCGATAGCAGAGAAAACTTGAACAGCGATCTACAACAGCAGAACCAACAACATCAACAGTATCAACATCAACAACGGCAACAGCAACAAAAACAACAACAACAGCAACAATACCAGCAGCAACACTCACATCCACACTTGCTGCGGCAGTCTCTGATCAACCTTACGAGTGCGCACAACGCCGGCAGTAATATTTGTATTTCGGACCCAAATAGCACTGCGACGTCACATACCCCGACAGAGGTGCGCGCCGACCCGTCCCACAGCAAAAACCTCAAGAGGTTCATTTCCTGCAGCTGCGAGTCGCTCAAGTGCGCGGCGTCGTTAGTTGCGGCCAAGGCTCTGCTTAAGCGCCGCGACCAGACGGACACAGACAGCAAGTCTTTGATTTGTTGCAACAACGCCGAGTTCAACGCTGCCTCCTTGGATACTGGGCACAGTGCGGGCTGTGTCAGCAGCATCAGCGGCGGCGGCGGTGGTAGTGCCGGTAGCGGTGATGACCAGCGTTCGCTGCGGAGTGAGCACATTGCAAGTCGCCTCAGCGGCGTCTCCAAGCAGCACTCGTACGACAGCAGCTTCAGTGGGCCGCCGCAGAGCTCGCCTTTAGCCGCAAAAAGTCGCAACCAGCTGGACTGCACCAGCTCTAGTCGCGTGCCAAACAGTCCAAACAGTAACACCAGCATCGGCGGTCCATCTACCATTTGTGATGACTACAAAGACTTTGTTCGGTTTGCCGCCACCGACAACAACAGTTACGCGCACGATGACTTCAAGAATATAGTCGTCCAGAACTTCAGCAATTCCGATCCACTAACGCGTTACAACCCCTTGGGCGGTGACTCGGCGAGCACGTGCTGCTCGGCCCTCAAACCACACTACAGCGACTGCAACATCTACGCCAAGCAGCAAGCAGAGTACTTTTCGAATTTGAAGAGCGACTTCGACAACAGCGCACAGTACGGCGGCGATAAGCAACAGCTGGTGAACAGGACATACATATTCAAGTGTATCGCAAACAGCCCCTCATTTCTGAAAACAAATCGAATAAAGGAGCAATCGAAGAAACTTCGAAATCTGTCGCTGAAAAATCGCACCGTAAAGAAGAAGGGCCAGATCATAGCCAAGTCGAATGCGGTCTCTGATAACTCACTACATCCCGGCGACAAGTACCTCAATTTGTATCTATTTGAAAAGAAGAGTTCGCAGCAGCAACAGCAACACGCGCAACCCACTCCGTCGGAGAGCGGAAACGTTGTTGGAGTCGGCACGAGAACGGTCTTGTCGAGTTCGCCGTCAGTGGCGTCCGGACGCCACCAACCCGTAGCGGCGGTGTTGAACAGACAGCAGCAACAACAACAACAGCAGCAGCAACAGCAACCACCGCAACCGTCGCATCAGCAGTTCCTTGTAAACGGCTCCGTTAGATCATATCCAGCATATCGCTCTTCAATAAAAGGCGATTCCAAGGATCCGAGCGCCATTTTCTCACTGGCGAAAAGTCAAAAGAATACGAAGATTAACAACAAAGGCTGCAATCTGAATAGCAACGGCAATAAACTTAGTGTCAGCACCAACTCGTGCAATAAACTGCACGTGGCTGCATATCCTTATCCTACATCGCCCAAGAGTTCGTTGTCGAGCAATGGCCACCTGAACAAGTACTGCCTAACAGACATCAGTCGGCGGAAGACGGCATTCAACCGACAGCTGAGCGCCCCGACCGACTACACACACTCTTCCAGCAACGGGTCGCACTCGGCTACTGAAGCTGCTTGCGAGTCGACGTCGACGGTAGCCAGTGCTGGCGTGGGCTCGGTAACGGGCGGTATAAAGACATCGCTACAGAATTCTGTACTCATAAAACCGACATCCAATTCGTGCACGAACAGCTTTAATCGGCGGCACATTAAGCGGCAGAAGAATACCAAATTAAATGAAAGGTATGTGGACAAAAGCGTGTTAAACTTATTCAAAAAAAATATACAAATATATAATATTACTAGTAAAAAAATAAACAAACAACGCCCAGCAAGAACATTTTTTAATCACGCGAGATGTTTGCAGTTCAAACTTTTTTTTACAATTTAGTTTCTGCCACTTATGCTCGAATCTTGTCGCCCTCATTTTCAATTCAGACGGGCCTTATGTTTGTCCTATTTCAAACTATTTAATTTTTAGATTGTAAAAGCTAATTGAAGTTCAACGTGCACCCTGCCATCTCGGTGTTTGGAGCTAATGCCTAAATATTGTAGAATACCGAAGCTAAGATAAATAAATACATTTTTGATTGCGAATTAGAAACAGATAAACGGAACGAATGTAAAACGAAAACATTGCATTAGCTTTACCTTTACCCTATGATCCGCAAGCCATTTAAGCAAACAAAAAGGGTCACAATTGAAAGCAACATTCGATACTAAGGAATGGGAGTCTTCTTCGCAAAAGTAAAATTTACTCTACTCGACAAATAATGGGCTAATCGCATGCACCCAAAAACAAAAGTATGTTTTACTCTAATTTTGGGTCGCTCAACACGAAAATGAAAATAAAAAAAGAAGCGTTTTCGAAAAATGTTTGAAAAACCAGTTTTTTTCCTCTTAATTTAGTTATGAGGACATATTTGGAAGAAGAATCATCTGATCAACACAAGCGGTACAACGTCCAGAAAGCAACGCCTTATCCTTTCCAATGATATATGGATTGACAAAATCAGATAAGATTTGAAGGAGTTACCTAATTTTCGATAGCTTTTTTCATAGGCAAAATAAATGTTATTTCCAATGGTTTTAAAATCTAACTTGGATGTCTATTTGGTTTGGTCTATTTTGAGCCTAACATTACCATAATCCATAATAATTTTCTGAGATTCCAATCATGTCGATTGAAATTTTGAATTGATTTTTATCAAAAAATGTGAATGTGTGTTATAACGCTTTCTTAATTTTTTATCGGACTATGGTAAAGTTAGATTCAAAATGTATGCAAATAATGTGTCTTTACTTATAAAACACAGTACACAATTTTTTTTAATTTATAATTAAAAAAATGGTAGAAAACTTTACTTTTTTCAAATTTCATCGTCAGTTGCTCTTGTCTGATTTGGACAGTGCGGGCATCCTTGGAAAGGATGAGACCTTACTTTTTGGACGTTGGACCGCTTGCATTGATCGGATGTTTCGTCTTCGAGATATGTGCTCATAACTAAAATAAGGAGAAGAAAACTGGGGTTTCGAACGCTTCTTAACAAAAATTTTTGATTTTCAGTTTCGTGTTTAGTGATCCCAAATTAGTATAGAAAATACTATTTTTGAGGTGCATTTTTCGTGTCGAGTAGTGTTATTTGCGTTTGAAACTGTTTTTATTGTCTGTGTTAAAGTTTTTATGTTTTAAAGGAAAACGCTAATACTATGTGTTAGCGTTACTCTATTGCAGTTACTGTTACTCTATTAGATAAAATAGTTTTTCAATATTTCGTCAAGTAATCATGCACTGCTTCGACTGTGATGCAAAAAGGTAGTTTCACTTCAATGTTTTATGGATACCTTATTTTAAAAAACAATGCACCAAACATTGCCACATCGGTGCCCAATGAGTGTCCTTGAATTTTGATAAAAAAATGAAAAGTTTATAATTCAGTTATTTTATAAACAGCGGCCACTTTTCGTAAATAAGCAGTTAAGGTTTTCGCATATTCCACTCGTACCTCAAAAATATCAAGTCATATATTGCACAACAAACGCCACCTAGACGACAGGAATTGGAAAGGAAAGTTCTTTAGCGTCCATCGTTCTTAACTTATATTGTGCTTTTACAAGTAAATAAAAAAAGCAGTTGGAGAGAGTAATGCAAATTTATAATTAGTTAAAAAATTCAACTCTTGCTAGAATCTATATGAGATTATTGTTTTGAAATCTGGTAGTGCGATTTTCTAAAAGATCAGAACCAAAACAAAAATGACGAATGAAACTATTTTCGTTTTTGCATCTGGGTTTAAGTATTCCGAGTTGATCCGAGTTAACTGCAAAACTGATAATATCAAAAAGAAAGCAGTTGTATTCCTTGATCACTTTCTAACGATGCTGTTAATTTGTGCGGCCGCTGATTAGGCAGACACCTTTCGATAGTCGTCCTTGGCCTTATGTCGTCCATAGAAGATCTCAATGAGTAATGTCTGAATGTATGTTGAGAAGAGTGTGTCGCTGATATCGGACAACCGCGTGCCATTTGGTTTAAATAAACTTTGATGCACGGGGACCTTCTCAAACGATACAAAACCACGTTCGAGGTGTTGTAGCGGAGTGTAGAGTATTTCCTGTTCAGCCTTGCCTGGGCTTAATTTGTAGCGTTATTGTTTTCCTTCGTGCTAGTTGTTGTTTTCTGATATTGGCATTGTTATAAATATTGCTATTTGGGTTAGCAACGACAGCGGTCGGAGAATTGTGTAGCGGGACTTGAGTAGGAATTATTAAAGACATTTCGCTAGTTGTGGAGGATGTGCGTGTGCTCTGTGTTATTAATTAAATCAAAAGAGCAATTTTTATAATAATAAATTCTTGTACACTGTACGTATAATAATTGTGTGCGTGTGGCGCTAAGGAGTGGTGTGCGGCACATATGGATGTGGTACTATATTTTGCATGCGTACATATGTAGCAGACACATATGTTCATAAGTGCGTGCGCCGAGTGGCAGCACGTGGATACTCGAAATGTTTGCCACAATAGTTCTGCTTGTAACGCAGCCGAAACAAAGTGTCGTTGAGCTTAATTCGAATACGTGCAGATCAGCCCGCCACATATGTTCACAGGCATATAGACATATGGCGGCTCCATACAAATAGATTCGTAGAGTGACAAAGTTTCGGCGATCGCGATTGCGGCTGCGGCCGTGGCTAATTGCTTAAATGCGCGCATACCGCGTCGCACAGCCAGGGCCAGAGCTAGAGCCGGCGCTGGAGCCGCTACTACAGTTGCAGTCAGGGCCACGGCTACAGCAAGTGCCGCGCACAAAGTTTTCAGAAATGTGCTCGCTTGTAAGTCTTATTGCAGCAAAATAAATTAAAAGCACACAGACACAATATTTACAGGTGCATACATACATATGTACGTATGTTTGTGCATACTAAATATGTATAAAACACTTGATAAACTAAAATAAATGACGTGAGACAAGTTCTCCAAACAGGTTGTGCCGTTCCGTCTCAATTCAGTAAGTAAATGATATGCCGATATTTGTGACTGGCAGCTTGCGAATGTCGCGCTTTTTAACAAAAATAAAAAGCAATAGGCAGGGCATTATGTGTGCGTTGCCACAGAGCTCATCGAGCCAGTTGAAAGACCTAACAACCTGACTAGTTGTCGCAACGTATTTTACATGCTATATACATCTGGAGCACGAACTGGCTCGAGGAGGAAGTTGCTCAGGAAATAGCGATGTCGGACCGCTGCCCGACAGAGGACATTTCTACAATGTCAGCGACTTTGATCTGCATTCCGTGGCTCTGTGTGCGTGCGTAAGCCCAGCGCTGTTGCGACTGTGTTGAGGTATAAGGTGTGTGTGTGCATCCGACGAATGTTTCATAATTACTGTACGCATTTGGATGTGGGTACGGAAAAGTGCAAATGAAAAAGTTTCCGTTTTACATATTTGGTTGTATGCAGTGTGTTATAGTCGAGGTAAATAATTGTAATAAGACAATCATTATCTGTTTTAAGTGATAGTTATTAGCTATACTTCGGTTTAAAAGATGTTGCCCAAATAGGTAGCTGCCAAGTCTAGCTAGCGGCAGTTCGAATTTGCAATTACGTGAAGTAGGAGAGTTCAGTGCTAATGATGATAGCGTTTAGTATTAGTTTCTACACAAGATCCTATGAATTGTTTAGTTGCTAGGGTGTCGTCAGGATATGGAAGACGACATTGATCATTCATCGCTTAGGTATCTACACATAGTCTTTGAAGTAATGGATATTTGCTGCACCTAAATGGTGGCCGGGCAGGCTCTTCTATTTCCGTTGTTTTTTTCTATTCCAGTGTTAATAAATAAATAAATAAATGAATTTTGATACATGAACACACGCATTTCGAATTGATGTTAGCGCCGCTTGTAGTGTAGAACATATTCTACTCGTATGCATATCTGGGCAGGGAATCTGCAGTGTGCCGCGTGTTGCTTTCAATTAAAGAGCTTTGTATTGTCTGTGGTCATTAACAGATCTGAAAATGCGGCTGTGCACGCTCGTACCCAGCGTGGTTGTGCAAATGGTTTATGCAATAAAGTGGGCCTTTTTCATTTTTTATTAATTTGCGCAATGTGCTGTACATCTGCTGGCTTAGCTGGGACTGGTTCGTTGGCTTCTACAATTTTGAGCACTATTTACCATTCTATACCAGTTTTCCCATCAGCTGATGCGCACAATCATGTTAATACCTAAATATGTATGCATATTTATGGCGGTGTAATGAGCGATTTATGCTAAATAACTGCTCCAATCACAATAAATACAGCTTGTTATGCATATTTATTTACATACTATGTGTAATTAAATTTCAAGAGAGATCAAGTCAAGCGTAAATATTTTGAACAGTGTTTGAATGCCGCACAAAAAGTTGGAGAATTGCCAGCATTGTTGCTAATTCATATTTTCAGTACCTATTATTGGTTAGAATTCTCATTGATTCGGAATTTCCAGTAAGAAAGGACACGTTGTTTTCGCCTTTTAATTCTTGCTAATTTCAAACGAGGGAACAAGTAAAGGACTTCGCCTAGAAAACAATTTTTAAATGGCCTGCCCAGCGCTATTTTTTTTTACTGATTTTAAGGTTATAAAAATTGTTTGGTGCAAGTATACATTGCAGGTAATTTGGGGAAGTGAAATTTTTGGAAAATGGAAAAGTTTAGTATTATGCCCCAACAATTAATAAAATGAAGTGAAGATGAAACAAAAAAAAAATGAAGATGATTCGCAAAAGAGGAATTGCCAAACATGCATCTCACTTATTCGTCCTGTGACAGATAGCGGTAACCGGTCTGAATTAGGGTCGTACGAACACTATCTATACCTTCGTGGATACGTGGCACTTAATTGTTATTGGATTATACTAAAAGAGCCGGAACTTCAAAAATGTCTGGAAAATGAATGAATATGATTATGAATGGGCAAATGAACAAATATGTATGTATATTATTAAGTCTGTTTGGGTACGGAGCAGCCGCCGTGGCTCAGTTGGTTAGTGCGTTGGACCGCGAGTCGAAGGCAGCAACCTCAGGTTCAAATACTGCCTGTAATAACACCTAAAAAAAATAACGGGAAAACTCGTTTTCTCTTTCGGTGGCTGTCCTCTCAGCTGGAAATGGCAAACCTCTGAGAGTAAAAATTGCTTATGAAAAAGCTCCCAACCTGCCGTTCGGAACCGGCATAAAACTGTAGGTCCCTTCCACCCGCGTACAAATTCACACGCACAACACGGGTGGTTGCGGGAAGCTAGGCCTTAGTCTCGCGTAAGCGGGCTGTCGTGCCAGTCAATTATTATTATGTTTGGGTACGGATATGTTGTACAAATTTGTACAAATCTCTTGCAACGAGCAAGGAAGTGAGAGCGTAAAGTGACAGTTTATTTAGTGAGAACTTGCAAGATTTTAGAACTTTTTGCCAGTAACTTCCAGCCAGTAAGAAGAAGGACTTGATCGAATACCAAGGCAAATAATTTTTGCAAACAATTGGAGGCAAGTGGAACCAGCAAAAAAATTGTGCGTTAGTGAGAATACTGGCCCACAACAATCCTGCTCAACTTTTCCTGCTGCATGAATTTGCATAAAAGGTCTGATTAAACATTAGTTTCCTTACAGCTTCAAATCTCAAATGAAACATTTAAATCAGCTGTTTCTTTGTTTTACCCTTTCGTTTACGACTTTTTCCTGTGTATTGTAAATGCGATAAGTCACACATGTGTAAATAAGAGTTGAACTTGAAGTTGAACAAATTCTCTACATATTTATATTTCTTTAACTTTTGGATAGTTTTCAGTTTTGGGTGCGTAGGCTTGCTTACTATCCTGATTTTAGTTATTGGCAAGTTTTTACTGGAAAAGTATCGTATTATGTCCGTAAGATGCAATTACGTATCGCAATGGTTTCGTACAAATCTAAAGTGATTACAAATTGTGTTAGTTGATAAAATTTTACGATCGAGCACATGTTCAATTACAATATTTATTTTGCTTAACTCTGCCTTTCAGATTAATTCATGGAGACAGTGAGGAATCCGTGCGCTGTTCGTATTGCTCGGTTTTGAATGAAAACGACTTGCGGATATCATTCGAGAACACCTGCACCGATTCCCTAGTGACAGCATTTGATGATGAGGCTTTACTAATATGCGACCAAGGAAACGAAATGGCAAGAACAAAGGTTTATTTTATGTTATTGACGTGGGGCTCGTACTTGTTTTTCAACTACCCTAAATTCTACTCTTCAATGTGTATCTTTTACTTAAAAAGCAACCCAATATGACTAGGCCATTATGACTTCAGAGAAATAAGTGCTTTTTAGTTTTTGTATTTCCCGTAGTTAGACATAACTTCAAGTCGATTGCTCCGTCAAATGTTAATTCAAATGTTAAGATGCAAATTACATAAGATTTCGCAACTACGCAATTAAGATTTGCATAATTTCTTACCGACATAGTTACATAACACGTTAAGTTGAATACTTATTATTATTAAAATGTCTGCGCGTCTGTAGATTACTATTTGGAAATAAGTTTTATTAAGTTAATGAGGTAAATATTAAGCGACAAGTTGCAAAGGATCTTTTTAGCTTTTAACCCCTGTCTTATTGTTGTCTTCCACAGGTTCACTTTGATGACGTGTCGTTATATGGGACTCCAAAAGAGGAGCCAATGCCTTCCATCCCTGTCGTTTCAGAAAAAGTTTCAGCGAATTTCTTGAAAAGTCAATTGCAATCATGGTTCCAACCGACAGACAACCGGCTGGCTATGAAGCTGTTTGGCAGCCGGAAAGCGTTAGTCAAAGAGAGAATTCGACAAAAAACTTCCGGGCACTGGGTGATTCACCCCTGCAGTTCATTCAGGTAAAACTCATAAGACGAAGACGGAATCAGCCAGATTTAAAGGAATTGTGAGCTTTAACTATGTGTTTTTGATCTATTTCAGTACTTATGTACATATAAAATACAAAATAATTTGTCCCCTAATTATTCATATTTATGAAGTGGTAATTCAGTCACAAATTATTTATAATTCAAAGTTAACAGCTGATTTTAACCATATCTAATTTGAATCTCTGAGAGTAGTTATTTTTTGTCAATTTATGCTTAGCAGCTGCACGTTTCTAATTAAACGTTGTTCTAAAATATTTAATTGTTTACTACATACTTGTATATGGACAAAAATGACGGGACATATCCTCAATCCCCCATAAACCCAAATTATAGGGTATTTGACAAAAAGTAGCTGAAAGATGTATCGCCAAGAATGAAAATAAAATAATAAGTTGGAGGGATGATCTTGTAGAGCTTTCAGACTGCAATACTCAAATTTAGTTGTTTCTGAGCTAATCAATGTTTTATTGATTAAAATTAACTTCCCATCAAATTTATTTAAAAATTTAACTGTGATAGTAAATAGGACATATTTGTCTCATTGACCGTCAAAGTTTTAATCGTAATGATTGAATGCCTCGATAACAGTGCAACAATTTTTGCCCATTTTTATCCTTTGGGGACGCGTGGTTCACTGTTTGGCGTTGAAATGCACCCAATCACTTAATTGTTACGTGGCCTTCATCCTAACGAGGGTAGACCTGGTAAATCCACCATCGACCAGATATTCACATTACGCCAAATCCTGGAAAAGACCTATGAGGGTCAAATCGAGACCACCATCTATTTATCGAGTACAAGGCAGCATACGATAACCCGATAAGAGATCGCCTAACGTCGCATTGTCTGAACTTGGTATTGCTGCAAAACTTGTGATATTTTGTAAAGCACAGAACAGAATAGAATAAACAGAAACAGAACAGAACAACAATAAACACAGAAAATCACTGATAACATTTGCATTTGTGTATCATTACTCTGATCTCAGAACGCAATAACTTTTGCACATTTCGCTCCATTCGAACAAAATGTCTATACGTATAAGTCGTATAAGTAATATAATATATTTATAATAAAATTTGATCCTAGATCTTAGTTGTCGCTAGATTTAAATAACTTGTAGGAACAAATGTACTTCCTTTTTAGGTCTATAGATAGTAAATTTTATATTCTAAACAATTTTAGTTGCTTTAATATTACATTCAACATTGTATTATATTGAGCATAACTAAATCAAGAAAATGGCCCATAAGTTATGGTTTGTATCGTTTCACGAAATCATTCAATTCGGTAATGAGTATTGAGGACTTTCCAAGATCTAGCCTAAGTTTTTTAAATATTTGTGCAGAATCATGTGTTTTTGCTTATCGAGGTTACGATTCCTTCAAACCTACTGGTTTAGAAAATATAATGCAATACCGCTTCGGAAGCATCTACAGCTGATTCGACAAGTAATATACTCTAATAACGTCTGTCGTTTTTTGCAGGTTTTACTGGGACCTATGCATGCTTTTATTATTAGTAGCAAATCTTATTATCCTGCCAGTCGCAATATCATTCTTTAATGATGATCTGAGCACAAGATGGATTGCCTTCAACTGCCTAAGTGATACAATTTTTTTAATAGATATTGTAGTCAATTTTAGAACAGGTAAGTGCAAGTGGCCATCTCGGATATAGTCGCACCTAACATACTCACTATATTATTCAATAATAATCAATACGTTGCTATCGCGGTTATACAAGTTGTGTATTTGCGTGTAATAAAGTTCCCAAGATGAGCTGTTCCTCAACGACCTTATTTGTCTTCTTTGCACATATTAAATATACATAGATAATACTCGTACTTAATTGCTTTTGTATATTTGTGCGTTTTAGGTATAATGCAACAAGACAATGCTGAACAGGTTATATTGGATCCCAAGCTTATAGCGAAGCATTATCTGAAAACATGGTTTTTTCTCGATTTAATTTCATCGATACCGCTTGACTACATTTTTTTGATTTTCAATCAAGTATGTATGATTTTTTAACAGATCGCAATCCCTTAATTAAGATAATGAAATTGCAGGATTTCTCCGATTCCTTTCAAATACTTCACGCAGGTCGCGCATTACGCATATTACGTTTGGCCAAACTTTTGTCTTTGGTTCGGTTGTTGCGACTCTCCAGACTTGTGCGCTATGTCTCACAATGGGAGGAAGTTTATGTAAGTATGCGCTTTTCTCGACACATCCGTTCCGACACTCAGTACGTATTCGATATATGTATTTACAAAATATTCATATGCCTATCTTTGTTATGAGACACATATCTTCTAGTTAGATTTCATAGCTGCATCTGGTTCTCGTTTATGTTCAGTTTTAGTGCCTCTATACATATATACATACATGCATATGTATTTGTGTATGTACATAGGTACACCAATTTCGAAAAATTCGGCATTGATACATAACAACAAGGGTCAAGAAACTTTGTTGCGGAATATGTTTTAAGTGATTTTGGTAACGTTGAGGTAGTTTCCAAGACCCAACTTTCGTAGCCCTACTAGCTAGTGCCACGCCTCTTTTTATTGCAATTTTAAGTTCAACTCATAGTCATATACCTGTACATATGTAAGTCGTTCCTCAGACAAGACCCAAGGCATTTATATCACAATACATATGTGAACATATACTTCAAGTGAAGTGTATTGGACCACTGTGGCAAAGCTAATTTAATTATTCAGCTCAATATTTAGTCTCAGTGGGCGTGATTAAAACTTTGACTTATTGAAGGTTATCGGACGAATCTCGGAAAATTGTTGGGAGTTGGGTAAAGTTAGAAGAAGTAAAACTCTGATCTTAAGCAAACAAAATTAGCAACATTTATTATTGTAGTAAACTCGGGCTTTGAACAATATTAATTTATATGGTTACAAATATTGAACAATCATTTTAGAGTAGAAATAATTTCAGGCATCTCTACATTAAGCCAAACATATTTGTAGAATAATTTCAGAGATTCGTATCGATAACTATCGCTTCGACAAGTTGTTTATAAAAAAAATTAACTATTGGACCGTGCCATATTTCAATGGATGGTTGGTGATGTGAAATTCGTGGAACCAAAGCTCAATTCGAATTATATTCAGGAGATATGGTTCAAAGAAAAACTTTGAACCCTTGATGTTGGCACAATAGTTCCTAAAAGTTGCAGTGCCAATCCAACGTACATATATACACATGTACATAGACATAGCAATGTGATAAAATCGATAGTGACACCTGTTTAACATACAGTTGAATTGAAAAACTCACTTTTAGTGAATTACGAAGATACAAATTAGGACCAAGAATTTTAAAATCACAATGCAAATGTGCATAAGTTAAAGTAAAATAATTTAAAAATACCCAGTAAAACTGACCTCCTAAACTGGATAGTAGTATTCAATTATTAAAATTAAAAAAAAATAAGGGGAAAGTGTTTGCGCCAGGTTAGTGAATCGACGCATTGTCACAGAATGAATACATTTTTGGATTTGTATTTGTATATCTGATTGGCTTCTTTTTAACATTACATTACCTTTATAAATTACATTACCTATATATATATATATATATATATATATATATATCTAATTATATATATATATATTAGGGCGGGTTAATTTTTTTTTGATGAAGCGTATAGCAAAAACGTAATCTATAGGTGATTCTGAGAAATTTTGCTCAAGAGACCATAGCTCTAAGTCGGATTTGGAGCCCCCCAAAATTTCAAAATAGATATTTTTCAATATATACATAGAATAATTTAATTAAATTCGTCATAAAATCGGATAGAGTTATAGTAGATTTCTCAATCTGGGCTTGTTTGAAAGGTATTTTTATCACCTTTCAGAATCTGTATTGATACCAATATTGTTTTTTATTTTTAGTAGACATATTAGGAATTTTTTGTTTTTCAAAAAAAAAAAAAAAAAAAAATTGATCGTAATGAAAGTTGTTGGAAATTATCTGAACTTTCATAATCTGCAAAAAAAATTATCGAAAAAAATCGAAGAAAATTCGGAATTTATTAGTTAAAAGTTCATTTTAGGCTATTTTTCGACGAAAAATTCCTAATATGTCTACTAAAAATAAAAAAAAAAATTGGTATCAATACAGATTCTGAAAGGTGATAAAAATACCTTTCAAACAAGCCCAGATTGAGAAATCTACTATAACTCTATCCGATTTTATGACGAATTTAATTAAATTATTCTATGTATATATTGAAAAATATCTATTTTGAAATTTTGGGGGGCTCCAAATCCGACTTAGAGCTATGGTCTCTTAAGCAATATTTCTCTGAATCACCTATAGATTACGTTTTTGCTATACGCTTCATCAAAAAAAATTGTTCCATACAATTTGACCCGCCCTAATATATATATATCTAATCTAAAATATATATATATCTAATTGTTTGTCCTGACTGACTGATTGACTTGCTGATTCGTCATCGCCCAGCCCAAACCGCTGAAGCTACAAACTGTGGGTATATCTTGAAAAATTAGCCTCGCTAAGACGCGATTTTTCGAAATTCGGGGTCTAAAAGGCAAAGCAAGGATTAAGGTTTTGAATGAAGAAATGTGATTTAAAAGATTGATTTTATTTATTTTTTTGTATTCCTAAATTTTTCGAAAATAAAAATGTAATTTTGCCAACAATGGGTTGAGGTTTGTATATCTATGGGAGGACTACGAAAAAACATGAACCAATGGACCTATTGACTTCAAAGTTGGTGAAAGTACTCTTCGTAGGAAATATTTCGACAAGGGTTTTTCAGTTTTTCGAAAATCAAAATCTAACGGGGTCAACAATGGGTTAAAATTGTGTATGGAGAAACAAAATTTAATTCAAACTTGGTGAAAGCACTAGAAATCAATAATAATTAGACACATGTTTTTCATTTTTCCAAAAATCGAAATCTGAAGGGTCAACGATCGGTCATATGTTTGTATGGGGAAAACATGATTTAATAGGTCAATTGTCTTAAAAGTAAAGTATTTTTTCATACAAATTTAACGAGGTCAACAAAGGGTTAAAATAAACTTGATTTAATGGACCCATTGACTTAAAATCTGCTAGTAGTTCATATATGCATTTAAAGATTTGAGCTAATGAACAGAATGAACACATTTTCAGGTTTCTTATATTTTGACTTGTCCGGTTTTGGTATTACGAAATATATTTAATATTTGGGTTGTTAAAGTGCGAACTTCTTCCCCGAGAGTGCCGCACATATATAAATAGCCTAGAAATATCTTCTGTTAATCAGAAGGAAAATATTTCGAAAGTCCGCAGCCCCAAAATATTGAATATTTGCCGCTCCGAGCCTATTAGTAATTTTATCAGTAATACAATCATATGTATGTAAGTACGACTAGATATGTGCTTCTACTTAGGAAAATGTATCTCTTTTCGTGGTGAAATATGTCCAGATGTGGTTTTTGGCTTGACATTTTCTAGTATGTAAGTATGTACGTAAAATACTGACTACAAGAGTGGGCTTTATTGTCTTTTAGAGTATTTGAGTACGTTGGCCACATGTTTTTTGTTAATTATGTTTACTGAGATATCAAAACATTAACAGTATAAATATTCGTGCGTAACTCGAATGTTTCACAGATGTTACGTAATCAAGTTTCCAGGTACTGAGTAGTGCATGCAAACAACCCAAATGCAGAACTACTGAAGTTGCCATATGTTACACGACTTTTCTTTGCGCCATAGTGGTATATGTATACTGAAGTAGAGAGAATCGTTTTTGATTGTTTCGCATTCTATTGCATTTTGTTGACTAGGTAGAAAATATAGATAAATAGTAATCCACTTTTGGGAATCCTGATCTGTCGTGTGGGGACGGCAACAAATTCGGTCCTTTTGTTTTACGTTTCCGCTTATGGTCTTTAATTATGGCGGAGGCTGGCTTTTACAAAGATAGAAGCGTAGTTAAGTTATACCACTTTTATTCATATAATAAATAGAGAAGCATATAATCTGCGAATCGTTCTAATAACCGATTCGGTTTTTTTCGATTTTCAGAAGTGCACGAAAGTTTGTATGGCACCTTATTACCTGCACTTCCTGCTTTTTGCAGTGTCCTTTTAATTCACTTTTGATTGCCCTAGTGACCAGGTGACAGAGCCACTGGCACTCATAAATTTTAAGCATATTATCTTTAATTCAATAAGTGCTTCGATTATTCCCAACGTCCTCCGCCTTACGAAGCTCTGAAGAACGCAATTTCTTCTAATTACATTAATGGATATATTTTAATGAAATGAAGTATTGTAATGTATATAAAGTAATAATAATTAATTGACTGGCACGACAGCCCGCTTACGCGAGACTAAGGCCTAGCTTCCCGCAACCACCCGTGTTGTGCGTGTGAATTTGCACGCGGGTGGAAGGGACCTACAGTTTTTATGCCGCTTCCGAACGGCAGGTTGGGAGCTCTTCATAAGCAATTTTTACTCTCAGAGGTTTGCCATTTCCAGCTGAGAGGACAGCAACCGAAAGAGAAAACGAGTTTTCCCGTTATTTAAGGTGTTATTATAGGCAGTATTTGAACCTGGGTCGCTGCCTTCGACTCGCGGTCCAACGCTCTAACCAACTGAGCCACGGCGGCTGCCTATATGTATATGTATATAAAAGGACACTGATATTTGAGTTTCAAACATGAACGCAGTTTATACTTGATTCAAAATTTTTTATTTTATTGATCGAACATATGGTGTTAATAACTATTTATAAAAAACTAGCTGACCCGGCGAACTTCGTCTCGCACAACATTTTTTTTTATAACGAAATACGCGAGATGTCGAATCCATGGCGGTGCAAATTGACGAAGAAACCCAACTAAAGAAAGAGGAGGAAGCTACTGATTAACGCATTCGAGGCCCTCAAATAAGCAATGTTGCTGCTAAGCTTTAGTAAAGAAATTAATTTAAATTATAGTGACAGGGTCACGCCCCCTTATTCAATACCCGCACAATGCCCTCTGTCGAAGGAGAAAATGGTAGGTTCGTACTAAGTGTCATTGCTGAGCGACTTATAGTTCAGCGAAATATTTGGGTAACAACAAATGTGCCACGCCCCTTGTCCAACGCTTATAAAATCTTACCAGTAGAATGACCCATCTATGGGACGACGGGGCACTAAATTTAAGTGTTGTGCGACTTACAATTTCAAAGATATTCTCTATTAAAAATTTGGCTTGTATGGGCAGTACCACGCCCCCTTGTTCAATACCCTCATCATTCCCTCTGTCGAAAGATATGAATAAATGGTAGGTTCGTACTAAGTTTCATTGTTGTGCGACTTCTAGTTCAGCAAAATATTTGTGTCACAAAAAATGTGCCACGCCCCTTGTCCAACGCCCACCAAATCCTACCAGTAGAATGACTCATCTATGGGACGACGGGGTACTAAATTTCAGTGCTATACGACTTACAATTTCAAAGATATTCGATATTAAAGATTTGGCTTGTATGGGCGGTGCCACGCCCCTTGTTCAATACCCGCACCATCCCCTCTGTCGAAAGATATGAATAAATGGTGGGTTCTAATTTCATTGCTGTGCGACCTATAGTTCAGCGGAATATTTGGATCACAAAAAATGTGCCACGCCCCTTGACCAACGCCCATCAAATCCTACTAGTAGAATAACTCATCTATGGGACGACGGGGTACTAAATTTCAATGCTGTGCACCTTACAATTTTGAAGATATTCTATATTAAAGATTTGGCTTGTATGAGTGGTGCCACGCCCCCTTGTTCAATACCCGCCTCATTCCGTCTGTCGAAAGATATAAGAACATGATATGTTCATACTAAGTTTCATGGTTGTGCGACTTAATTGAGTGACAAAAAATGTGCCACCCCCATTTCCAACGCCCATCAAATCTTACCAATAGAATGACACATCTATGGGACGACACTGTACTAAATTTCAATGCTGTGCACCTTACAATTTTGAAGGTATTCTATATCAAAGATTTGGGTTGTATGGGCGGTGACACGCCCCCTTGTTCAATACCCGCACTATTCCCTTTGTCGAAAGATATGAATAAATGGTATGTTCGTACTTAATTTTATTGCTGTGCGACTTATAGTTCAGCGAAATATTTGGGTAACAAAAAATGTGCCACGCCCCTTCTCCAACGCCTATCAAATCTTATCAGTAGAATGACTCATCTATGGGTTGGCGCTATACCAAATTTCAATGCTGTGCGCCTTACAATTTCAAAGATATTCCATTATTAAGATTTGGCTTGTATGGGTGGTGCCACACCCCCTCGTCCAATACCCGCCCCATTCCCTCTGTGGCAGGACATGACTAAATAGTAAGTTCGTAGTGAATTTAATTGATGTGTGACTTATGGTTCCAAAGTTATTATCTGAAAATTTGCAGAATTCACGGTCAAATATGGCATGGATTTTCCGACTTTTCCAATAGATTTTCCGGAATTTTCTTTTCGCACGAACCTGAACTGACGTAGTTCGAATCGAACAAAACAAACCCCATGAAAATCGGCAGTTCCGTTTGAGCGTGATGCGGTCACACACATACTGCCACTCTCTTTTATATATATAGATAATATTAGTTAGATGAAGAGTCAACCCATTTTAAGTTATTTTTGAAGGCCCAAACTCAACGAATGTCGGCTAATATATAATTTCGTGCCTTCGGCTACACTATCTCTCACAGCAGCAGTACTCTTGACAGAACGTGGGCTACGATGATGAACGCGGCTTATTCCGTAACCAATGCTTCCAGTTGCTTCACAGTTTTTCAATATGCATAAATTGACCAGAATCTTTCCGACACGCCAATATGCAGAACATTCAGATTTGTTCTTTGAAAACACTTTAACTCGTTAATTGACGTTTAAAGTTCACGTGATTATTGACAGCTGTCTCATGTACAACGCAGGAAGTCAACAATAGGAAACACCGAACTAAAACACCCTTTATAAACATTGCTGTATTAGCGAGTAATTACGAAAGCGATTATGAAACCAATGTTGGTTTTTAGTTACGGTCTCATCATAGCATTTTTGTTGTATTTGCAATATTGTGTAAACTCAAAGTCGAATCGAAGAAACTCTAGGAAGAGGGCCGTACCTGCTGCAGACACCCTGTTTTTAATTGTTTGCTTTTATAGAGGCGTGGCAGAGTTAAATTCATGTTTCTTCCAGAATCACAGAATTCATTCAAGTTTTCTCTAAATTGCGTTTGATTTCGAAGTTTTGCCAGCTTCTCTGCTGAAGTTATGGTAGGTATGGTAGGTATGTTAACTAAAGTTGAGCCGTATTAGGTAGACAAATATGTGTGAGTAGAGTAAAACGAATCTGCCCAACGAATTAAGCTCTACCAACACGATTTTCAAAATTATGCATATTTTCTAAGCCGAGCACCATCAATTTCCCTCGCATAAGCAAACCTTTTTCATTTGGAATGGAAACACACACAACTTTCGCAGTATTTATTGAGTTTTTGTATTCATGACGAAGTTTCAACTTTACCAAACCGAGAAGTATGCATATCAACACATCACTATACGCAATAAATTCCTAAGTTTGAGTATTTCAATCACATAACAGCTCTCCACATAAGCCGTACGTATACTTACAAACATATTAGGTTACCACCTTTCAAAAATCACACCAGTTATACAGCACAGATACCTATGGAAGGACATTTACGTGAAAGTTTAAGCCACAAGAACACGAATTGAATTCACCACACAGGCAACTACACTTTTGACTTTGTAGACTTGATTTACCAACTTGCATCTATTTTTCATATATCTAATCGAGCAATATAAGGCAACCTAGCTTATCGGGGATTATGTGTATATGGTTCTAGATTCTGCAGAATCTGCAAAAAAAAAGTGCTGATCGAAGAGGGCGAATGCATAGAAAAGACAAAGATGGCTTGACAAAAAGCAACCTAATTCTGAAGGTAACCCCAACAATTACAACATTTTTAACCGCAACCCTTGATTGATTAATTCATTGATTGATTGCTATTATAGTTATTATTGAATCACTAATGAGGAATGATTAAACCCATTTGAGTTCTATTACAACGTTTCGTTTCGTTAGTAATCATGTTTGCTTTTCTGTTTTATATTCCTGAGTCTGCCCTTTAGATTACCGCCTAATTTATTGCATCAATTGCTTTTTTTCTTGTAAACGCACACACAGTATTTTGTGGCCAATCGCAAACACAGAATACCCTGATACGATACATTACCAAGTCCTTCTAGGACCTAGGTCGGCCTCGCAATAAAGACGCACACATTCGCAGACTCCAGAGCAACTCCGCTCAACGCTCGTCTCACCATTGCACACATGCAAGTTCAACCACATGCATACACACAACTGAATTTGGGTGTGTGGACTACCGCCGTGCTGGCATGCTCGAAGTGTCTATTATGGTTGAGGCCGGCCGCGAGAAACCAACCCGTTTCACTCACAGTTTTTCAAACCGCTTTGCTTTTGTTGAAATTGCTTGATAATCAAATACGAGACACACCAAACAACCCAATGTCCCAACCAAACAAAACAAAACCAAACAAAACCCTTTCAAGCTGTAAATATGCATTCAAGTTTGAAAGTTGCTCGGATTTTTGTATGTGTACAAAGGAGTTTGTTTGCTTCCGGAGAGCCGATTCGGGTGTTATGGTTTGTTCACTTGATTTATGTTTTTGCGACTCACTGCAACTATGTTAATTTTTGCTAATGTTCAATATGCGCCAAATGTATGTAAGTTTGTCAATCTCTAAGTATGTACGTACTCGCATTTATAATTTAATATGCAGTGGATCACTGCCGCTTTGATCGTGCTGTTTGCGAACTAACAAAAAATACCAATTGCTCGCTGTCGATATTCACACTCGCACATACACGTTCTATCGCATTTTAAAAAGAACAATTCAAACTTTATGCGATACCACGACTCAACTTTTGTAGTTATTAAAATTGTGAGCCTACAACATAGCCAAGTTCCCACCGCACAAGTTCTCCTTTCTACAGTCTGACTAGTTTTTAGGGACATTCAGAGCTTAATTACGGAGTACAAGAATAGATAGTTTACGAAAACGACGCGTCCAATGCTGGCGTATACCTTGCAAACACATACATATATAAAGTTTTTATGTCCCGAACCAAAGTGCCAAAACCCATTTTCCACTACTGAAACCACTTACTCGCCGCAAACTCTCCCGTAACCACTTCCAACATTATAAAGTATGCTCTGTCTTTCCGCCTTTAAGGACTCATCTCCGGACATGTTGCGATTCGGCGGGTGCAAAAAACTGATATAGTACCAATGGATTGTAACTCCATTACATTATAGCATCCCCGATTCTACACAAGACAACACTGACAAAAAGTACTGAAGTAAAATGCAAGGAGCTTTGGCAATATGAATTTGCCAGAAAGAATGCATTTTTATCATATCCTCAAAACTTATTAGGTTTTCTGGTACTGGCGAGAGACCTGTATACGCCTAAGCACAAAAGGACAATTGTTCAAATACTTCAAACTTGAAATATTCCAAGTGGCTATAGCTTGCTAACTAAAAACGCATAAGTACAACAAAACGACGAGAAACCGGAAGCAGACTTTCCAATATGCAGAACTCCATTTTAATCTGAAGGGGTTGCAAATATGGCTGAAGGTGTCAAAAATGTACCAAAAATCTAGCAGAGAAAACACATTTAGAAAAACAACCGATGGTGCGTTAGATAATTGATTATTAAAACAAGAGAGTAATCTTTCAGAAACTATTACCCGTTCAAAATGTGTATTGTAGGGCCAATGGAAAAACTATGCTGGATGTATATATATTCATAGATAGCATTAACACTCAAACAATTCAACTCGTGCTATGCGACCAATATGGGTGAACGTGTTTCATCACATCGTAACTTAGGCTGACGAACCTTCGCACAGTAGTCCAGCACACTACACTTTGAAGTGAAGCAAAAGAGTTGCAGTTCAAGCACCGATCTAAAAGCTTCATCATAGGTCTACTGCTTCAAATCGCTGCAGTCGTTGAAGCTATTCGGCTGGAGTAAAGTTCAGCTCTTCACTTTCTATCCAAAAATCTAAATTGTTTACCATTTTCACTCGTGTTTACATATACTATATGTTTGTTAATACATGGAGATAGAAAATGCGAACAGTAATGCGGCATCTTCATGAAAGCCCAGGCACCAGGCATGAACAGGAGCGTAGACGAGCTCTGGTGGGCGAAGTGTGATTAGCAACGGATGTATACTAGGTATGACGCTTTCAAGTGGAACTCCATTTGTAGTGTCTACTTTCCATAGATATGTATAAGTGGATATGTATATTACGTATGTTTGTTAACTCGTTTCGTGCCAGTACGTAATTTGTTACGCTCAAAAGGTGGTTGGAGACTGCAATTCAAATAATCCGACCACACCTATTAACCCAGATATTTCACATGCTACTCTCGGAGTATCGTTGGTCTTTGAGCTTAACATGTTTTTATAGAATATTTTTTCAGTTGAGTTGTACTACTGTGTTCAAGTTTTGTGTTCTCACTTCTTCTTTCCACAACTCAGTCGTTATCCAAATACTTGTTCATAAGCATTTCATATTGATGAATATATTTTCAGTTCCTCAATATGGCATCAGTCTTCATGAGGATCTTCAATCTGATATGCATGATGCTCCTCATCGGCCACTGGAGTGGCTGCTTGCAATTTTTAGTGCCAATGCTACAAGGTTTTCCGTCAAACTCGTGGGTGTCCATAAACGAATTGCAGGTACATTTTCGTCATAAGTATGTACTTATGCCATACATTTCGTCAACTGCATTGAAAGTATCAGACATTAAGCAGAACTTACTTGTGTGAATGACTCACCAGCCGGATGCCAGTGGAAGCCGCCGAAAGTAAAATGGTTTTATCTGGCATCGATTGAGTCGGAAATCTATGTCTGCACCTGAGACTTTCAGATAGTAAACTTCAAAGGAGTCCATACTTTGCCGCGATATATCTCCAAGATATGACGACAAGTAAAATTGTGCGATTTCATTTCAGGAGTCATACTGGCTGGAACAGTATTCGTGGGCATTATTCAAAGCAATGTCGCATATGCTGTGTATAGGTTACGGGAGGTAAGTTCTCCCATCGCGTACGAATGCTGCGCGAGTCACCCGTGCGCTCAAATCCCTGCTCGTTCTCAGATTCCCACCTCAGTCGTTGACGGATATGTGGCTGACGATGTTATCGATGATATCGGGGGCAACCTGCTACGCCCTATTCCTGGGCCACGCAACCAACCTGATCCAGAGTCTGGACTCCAGCCGGCGACAATACCGCGAAAAGGTGAAACAGGTCGAGGAGTACATGGCATACCGCAAGCTGCCGCGCGACATGCGCCAGCGAATTACCGAGTACTTTGAGCATCGATACCAAGGAAAGTTTTTCGACGAAGAATGCATACTTGGTGAACTAAGTGAAAAACTGCGAGAGGATGTCATCAACTACAATTGTAGGTGAGTCACCGAGGCGCAGGCGCGCAGGTGCAATCGAGACCACCTCTTATCCGCCATCATTTCAGATCCCTCGTTGCGTCCGTGCCTTTTTTTGCAAATGCTGATTCAAATTTCGTTTCTGACGTTGTCACAAAACTGAAATACGAAGTCTTTCAACCCGGTAAGACCTCTGGCCTGGCCTTTTGTAACTGTTCAAATCTTCTGCATGTATATTCGTCTCCAAAAAGGTGATATTATAATAAAGGAAGGAACAATTGGAACGAAAATGTACTTTATTCAGGAAGGTGTCGTCGACATTGTGATGGCGAACGGAGAGGTGAGACAATGGACGACGTTATCATAAGCTGAGCCTAGCGGTAAATGTATGATCTGTATTTAGGTGGCGACTTCCCTCTCCGACGGATCATATTTTGGTGAGATCTGCCTGCTAACCAATGCGAGGCGAGTGGCGAGTGTGCGAGCGGAAACCTACTGCAATCTTTTCTCACTGAGCGTGGACCATTTCAATTGTGTCCTTGATCAGTACCCGCTGATGAGGAAAACTATGGAGACAGTGGCAGCAGAGCGTCTGAACAAAATCGGAAAGAATCCAAACATTATGCAACAAAAGGACGAGCAACTGAGTAATCCGGAATCGAACACCATCACGGCCGTGGTGAATGCGTTAGCTGCCGAGGCTGACGAATGCAAAGACGAGTAAGTCCAAGATAGTAGTCACTTTATTTAAACACCTTGTGTATGTACATACATATGTACCTACCGTAAATCTAACTTTAGAACCAATATTACCAGAAACAGAGCATTGTTATGTGGCAACAGAAGTTCGGAACGCAGGTTCTATTATAACAGAGACCCACTTATGAGGCCATTTATGAATTTTATAAAATTTCGTTGAATACCTTGAGTCGGACTATAGCCACTGTTCAGAGCCCTATTATCTGCGACAGCATTTCAATAACGATTTGTTTATGTCTAAATTCCACAGTGACATTGATATGAAGGAGAATTTACTGCACGGCTCAGAGTCCAGCTTCACGGAGCCAGTTCAAACGATACGAGAGGGCCTGCCCCGGCCACGTAGCGGCGAGTTTCGTGCACTATTCGAGGGCAACACTCCATGACACTGAAGCCGATACCACAAGTAGCGACGGTGACAGCGACTCACCACACTATAAAGCATCGACAGGATGTGCAGATAGTGCACGACACATACTCGTACTCGAATGAAGTAACTAACATGTCCTCAGCAATTAATCATAATTTCAGCTCCGCTAACTGTGATGACTTTAATATAAGAATCGAAAATTAAACTGGTGAACTAATTCTACTACAAACACAAATACATGCACACATACATCAGAGACAAACAAAGCAAGTGGAAAATGTTAAAAAATAACAACAAAAAAATTACAAAAACATTGAAAAAGAACAAAAAAATTAGTGCAAAACTACACGCTATGTACAGGTTAATCATAAAACGACGACGATGGCGACTCGAAGAAACTTCAACACTCTTCAGAAATACAAAGAACCAAAGCAAAAAAAAACCCAAACAGAGCAAAACAAACCAAGCAAAAACAAAAGCAACCAATTGCATGTTACAAATACGCTGCATTGCAATTAATTACTATTGCGAATATTATTATTAATGTTACAGCAATTAATTTACATACACAGTTTAATGAAATGAAATGTAGTGACCGCAACCTCAACAACCAACCAATAAAGCAAAGATACCGGCATGCATGCAGCATGCGTACACAAATACCTACAGTACATACAAAGCATACGAACATACATACATACAACATACAGTACATAAATACCACATACAAGAAATATAGAGAAATGTTGTCTTTTTATAGCAAACTGTTATATTTTTTTAGTTAAACAGTAAATTTGCAAGTTGTATTTGTTTTAACTAAGATCTAAAAGAGAAACAAACAAATGAGTATCTTAGTATTTTATTACACGTAAACTAATAAAACCAGAAGGACAACGTTTGCCTTGAAAGTAATTAGCGTATTTACTGGAGAAGCAGTGAGCGGGAGTGGGCTAGCTGTCGAGCTTGGCTCTGTATTCTTAAGTGCTGTATGTATATTTCGATCATTTAGCCACAGACAATTTACGTACAAATGACGCATGCATAGGATAACGCTTGACGTCTAGAGAACGACCGGCGCACATCCACATTGCATTTTGGCGCGTTCATTCTCTTTTCGAATTATGCAGTTGCAACAGTATGTCGCCGCGGAACGGGTTCGTGGTGAGTAGTTGAAACGGCAAGTTACGAATCGCTGCGGATACGTGGATGAGTTGGTTCAGCTTCCCCGGATGGTACACGCTGTGGTCAATGATGTCCTCATAATCGATGCCTCGGTTATACAGTCCAACTACTTCATAGAAGGAAGGGTAGTCGCCCATTTCGAGCATTGAAAACCTGCGACATCAACAGTTAATCATATTAACAGCTCCCAAAATATTTATGGTGTGGCTTACGTAGGAAAATCATCGCGAAGGTGACGCAAACGCTGCCCGGCCTGAAAGAGATCAATTTATTTGCTGACGTAAAGCGAAAACTAACTATTGAACATAGCCCCTCGGCTCCAGTATATCTACCAGATTTTCTTAAAATAGAGTAAACGCGGAATGTATTCCTCTGCGAATTATAAAAGTTGGGATGACCGATTACTGGAGCCGTCGTGCTAAATGCACATATAGTATGCATATTGAACATATCAGAAACTGTGTATGAACATTTTTTAGCTGAACTTCGGCGCAAGGCGAGGGTCGTCAGTGATCAGTAATTGTTGCGTCAAATACCTACCGTTCAGCGTATTACATTGAAAGACATTTGCAGCAATTCGATCCAGTCTTTATACAAACAATTTTAGCTTAAGATACAGTTGGACAGTAAATAAAAGGGCCGCTTCCTTAGTAATTTTTTGCATAGAACTGAACAATAGATTTAATGCGATTTTATCACCTTCTGCGATTTGGATTTAAGCCATTCTGCGTCAAACGTCGCAAAGCCCTTCTCCACCAGCGTCTTGTTTATTTGTACAACGTCACTGCCATTCGTGTCGCACAGCACCATATACACCACGCGATCCTGAACAAATACTGAGTTATTTTGATGGGAAGACAATAAGAGCAACGCACAATTTACCTCTTCATCGATTTCCGAAACCTGCCCGTACAACATTAGCTCGCAAGCCATTGTCAGAAAATGTTGTGTGGCTTCCGGGCTCCAGTGTAAGCCCCTCGGCTGTACATAAGACAACGAGCCGCGAATTGCCTGTGTGGGGAGGTGAGCGAACATCGTAGGCAGGAACTTTATACCGTTTACAGGAACTTGGGACACTGTGCCATAGTCCACGAACAGAACCTGCAATTAATCAAACACTTAGCGTCGCGTTCGTTGTACATTGCGCTACTTTCATACTTTGGCTTTATTTTCAATTACGGGCGACAGGATCTCAGCACGATGCCACAAACCGTTGTATAAAGCCGCGCACACTTGCCCAGGGCAGATGCAAATTCGAGGGATACAAAACTCGTTCGGTTCGATGAACGTATAAAATCGCCTAAAAAGAAAAATACGTGTTTGATTACAATTCCGGTTGTCAAACCTCGCCATGATCAATTGCAATACATTAAATTTCCTTTTATTCCCCAACAAAACTTGAGAAATAACCGTCTTTTCATCGGCGCTATTCATAGAACTAATTATGCCTTTAATGAGCCAATTACAAGATGCGCCTGTGCACAAGTATAGTAACGTCATAGATTTTAATTCAACTTTCTCTAGATTTTAGCTTAATTTTTTCACTATTTTTAGTCTGTAAAAATTCATTTTGTAGACCGAATAAATAAATGAATTGTGGGGCTTAACGTTCGAGAGTACACCACTTTACGTCGTCTTTTGATCAATCCCAATATATATTGTAATTAACTGTAGTTTTGTAGTAAATAATTTTGCGCCGATTTTAAAGGTGTTTTTAGGAGTTGGCCTTTTTTTGCGGGCTTCGAACCTCCGACCCTTGGACTCACGGTCAAATACCCCCTATTTTTTTAGACAAAGCAGTTATAAGGCAGAACATACAGTCGTGTCCATATGGTCGAACATCAGATATCAAACATCGCCAGCTGTACATGCTACAGAACAATTTTCGTTGAGACTTACTCAATATGATGCATAAGGCTATCCAATTCGTGGTTTTCCTTGTGGATGTGAAACCAAAATTTGAAAGGCGTGTGAATCTGAATCAGAATATGTTGGTTAGCTCATGATTGCTACCTAGTGTGCAAGAAATTACCTCAGAGATGAAAATTCCTATAACGGAGCCGCATTTCACGTTTTCTGGCAGTTTATAAGGCGCAATCTTTTTGCCAAACGTCATTGTGTTGTCTGGGAAGTCAACGCGGAAGACCAGATTATTCTGCGAATAAAAATACTGCATGAGTAAGTCGCGTCAAGTACTGTGAACTTACTGCCGCGAAGGCTGGTATCGCCTCATCCATGTCGTTCATTATCTTCAGTTCCTCACTTAATGCAGACGTTTCAAATAATTCTTGTCCCTTTGACGATCCTCTTTCCGGGGTCACTCTGTTCGAAGAAATATATGTTGGGATTGAAGATACACGTACTGGTGTCAACCGGTCGGACGGCGTTGGCTGAATTCCATTTAATGCGTTGTTAGGCTCATCGTTCACTTTACACTTGTTTAAAAGCACTTCACAGGCAGACACTTCTTTCGTCAAAACGGATTTCGGATTGCTGGGCAGTTGGGGCCCCAGCTTTGAAACTCTTTGGTTGGACTGTATGCAGTCTGAAAAGCTGCTGCTGCACTGCTTGGCTTGACATATCATAGGGGGCACATCCTGTACTTGGCATTTCGTTACAGTGATGCGCTGTGGATTCTTGACAACGGCGTGACTAAATTGTATGTTAACCGACAGCTCGCTGTTTGATCGATAGTTAAGACTTGATTTTGTTGCCGGCATCCACCGCTGTGTTGGCGGATTCGAATTTGGCTCCCGTTCAAAGTGTGCCGCTCGATATATGCCTCTAACTTTAGGCCTTTTCGGTCTCTTTTGTTGGCGCACCATCTGGTGGATATGTTCAGACTTTTCGTTCATAACTATACGTACTGTAGCATTTGATCCGCCACCAAACACCTAATTACAGAAGGGCACAAACACTATCGTAACTAGCTCAAATCGACTGCACAAACGCTGTGCTGTCCTTACCTGCACAGTATCCGGAATCGACCGCAAAAAAGCCTCAAGGCTCTGAAATCCCAATTTCCTAAATGGTATATGGCTGCCTTCAACATCCCGAAAGTCCCTGTTCAGTTTATCCACGGTAATAGCATTCGGGCATGACAACACTAGCGACTTAATAATTGCCTTAACTTCCTGAAGATAACCAATTTCCATTGCGTTAATTATTAGAAGCCAAACCAAACCGTATAACTGTAAAAATCGTAAGCCACGATTGGCATCTAAACAAAAAACTGCATAACGCTATCTAGGGCTGCCACTGGTTTAAAAAACAGATGTAATGCTGCAGGCAAGGTGTATTAATAAGGTGATGGCACTACTGCAAAAACAAAATTCCCATGTATTTTGTTAGTGCTTTTGGGCATCCTCGTTGTCAAAATCAAATCAAAACACAAGCAACACAAAAACAATTTTACCAATTTTTGACAATGAGGATGCCCATTCGCTAAAAATCAAAAGAAAATGAGAAGAAAGCAAAAGAAAATGAAGCAGAAGAAAGAAGTTGAATCAGCTGTGTTGCCACCACTACCTTATTAATGTGCCTTGGCTGCAGGTGAGATGCCACACCACTGGCCTCAAGGCGAATTCGCCTTGACTGGGCTTTACACTTTAGTCGTGACAAAGCAAGGCGAATTAATACAGGTGACCTCGTTGGATGAGGCGAATTGATTTTTTTCTGGTGGAAAAGGTTTAGATTGTCAAAATGCCTGCGTAAAACTTTGACAGTGTAAAAATGAAAAAAAGCAAGCTTTGTTCTGTAATGAGCACTGGGATGGATTTAAGTCCTTTTGATATAAACAACTGTGTAAACTTTTAAGACAAACTTTATTTGCGTGTTCTAACAATGGCGTCACAAGTAAAAGTAAAGGTAAAACGTAAAGGTAAAGGACCAGCATGAACTTAGCTGCAAGCCCGAGTTGCCACACTGCTTGACAAGCCCAACCACAACAGGGTTGCATTCACCATGGCACCACCTCCACCAATACACTACAACTCGGCCTAACCTGACATTCAATCGACCTCGATTGCTTTTACAATGAATCTTCTTCTAGCTTATCATCTAAAAATTCATAATCTGTACATTCATCACTTAAATTATCACCATCTGTGTTGCCTTCTGAGTCCGTTTCAACTGGCCTACCTCGAGGTTCCAACCATTTCTTCATTCTAGACGAATCAATTACATTGTCATATGGCATCTGAGTAACCTGACAATTTTCAACATCCGTAACAACATAACGATCATGACCTAATTGCTTACGAACTACATAAGGGCCTCTGTACTTCTGAATTAGCTTCTTATTCTTCCCTACCGTAGTGTCTACATTTTTAACCACAACTAAATCTCCTGGTTCAAATTGTTTCGCTGGCCTATGGCTCCTCTCGTAATATTTCTGATTGTACAACTGAGACTTCTGTATTGCAAGCTCTGCCTGCTCCCTTATTTCGGACAAATTAACTTCTTCTCTTGAATACACATCATGCAAATACTCCGTCAATTCATCAACTACTTTGCCGCGCTGCTCAACGCCAAAAAGCAGCTTACTAGGGGTCGTCTTTGTGGCACAGTGTACAGTATTATTCATTGCAAACTCGACATCCGTCAGTTTCTGTTTCCAATCTACATGGTTTATAGGGTCAGTCGTTTTGGCCAATATTGCTTTCAACACCCGATTCACCCTCTCAACCTGACCATTCGACTGTGGCGAAGCTACCGCATTCAAAACATGTACAATGTTATTGTTCCCGCAAAAATCCCTAAACTCCGATGACGTAAAAGCTGTGCCCCGATCATCTATGATTCTTCTGGGACGACTGTATTCAACAAAATATCTCTTCAACGCACAAATCGATTCTTTCGCACTACTATTCGTAGCATACATTTTGACAAATTTTGTGAAAGCATCAATCACCACAAACACATGTTTATGCTTTGAGTTCACACTCTCCAATGGCCCGAAATGGTCAATGTGCACTGTATCGAACGGTTCTGGCTTCTTTGGAATACTATATATATTACGCTCATTGCTTCTAGGCGACGTCGAATAATAAATGCACTTCAAACAATTTCTGATGAACACATTCAGCTTTTCGCGCATACGGGGAAACCAATAATGCTTCCGAATCTGATTTGCACATTTCTCAATACCCAAATGACCATATTTCTCATGTATCAATCGCATAATGTTCTCTTCCATCTCACCCGGCACATACAACTGTCGATTCTGACCACTGACACGAAAGACTAACCCATTCTCCAACTCATATCCTGGCACTTCCCCTTGCTCTAATTCTTCCCGCAGTTTATGAATCACAGGATCACGCGTCTGTATAATCTGAATGTTCAAATCAACCTCATTCTCCTCAATACTACACACAGCTGACAACCGGCTCAATGCATCAACATGCTGCATCTGTTCACCCTTTCGGTGTCGAACTGAAAAATCAAACCCGGCGAGACCCAATGTCCATCTGGCAATTCTTGGATTAATTGTTTTCTTCTCCAATGTCAAGACCAAAGAGTTGCAATCAGTCACAACTACAAACGGAATTCCATCCAACATAGTCCGGAATCTTTCCAATGCATTCACAATTGCCAATGTTTCCAACTCAAAGCTATGATAACGCGACTCCGGATCCGTCGTTGTTTTCGAATAAAATGCCACTGGGTGAAACCTGCCGTCATCTTGCTTCTGTAACAGTATAGCACCATACCCTCGCGAACTTGCATCCGTATGCAACTCTGTCTCCCGCCCTGAATCAAAGACACACAGTACAGGGGGCTCAGTCAATTTAGATTTCAAGGTCTCAAACGCATTCCTACACTCTTCTGTCCATTCAAACTTTACACCTTTTCGCGTCAAATAACTCAATGGGCGCGCAATCTGAGAAAAATTATACACAAATCGTCTAAAATATGAAAAAAGACCCACCGCCCTCTGCACCTCCTTTATGTTGGTAGGTACTGCGTAATTCTTTATCGCTACCAAATGATCTTCATTCGGACGAATCCCCCGTTCACTCACACAGTAGCCTAAATACTTCAATTCTCTATATGCAAATTTGCACTTCTTCAGATTCAAGCACAATCCAGCCCCTGACAATAATTTCAAAACTTCTGCCAAAACCACATAATGTTCCTCAATAGTCTTCGTGGCAATGTTAATATCATCTAAATACACCACAATCCTCTTCGCATCAATCAACGGCCGCAACACTAAATTAATAAACCGCTGGAACACTGGTGGAGCATTAGTCAAACCAAATGGCATAAACCGATACTCATACTGTCCCATCGGAGTCACAAACGCAGTTATCGGTATCGATTCCTCATGCATCGGCACCTGGTGAAACCCATTCCTCAAGTCCAACGTACTGAAGAAACTCTTCCCACCCAAATATTCAATACAATCCTCAACTAACGGCAACGGATAATGATCTCTGACAGTCAACTTATTCAACGCCCGATAGTCAACACACATTCTCAATTCACCGTTCTTCTTCCGCACTAACACAATCGGAGACGCGTATGGAGACGCACTTGGCTGAATAATGCCCTGAGCCAACAAATCATCAATTGTCTTCTGTACTTCTGTCTTTTCCCTATATGACAACCGGCGCGGACCACTGTACACCGGCGCATCACTCTTCAACTGAATTTTCATGCAATAGCCACTCAACTTCCCCCCCTTGTTCTTCATTTTCAAATAGTTCTCAAAAACAACTGATTTCAAAGCATCTGCATCTGTTATAGACAAGTTTTCGTCCACATCAATTAGATCACCAATTTCATCCATCTCAGTTGCACCTACCATCAATATTACTTCATCATACAAATTCAAGTCTTCTGTTCCAACTAAATTTACAACTCCGATACACGACTCAAGTCGAGTTTCACACAAATTTGAATCACCAATTACATTTACCTCTGCATTAACTGAATTAATTTCTGACTTGCCACACTTATCATCTGATTTCAATAACTTAACTCTGTTTGGAACCTCTGTTATCTTAACTACTGGACTCTTTAATAAATTAAACAACTTAAGTGCACTGATATTCAACGGAACTTCATTTTTATTGGCATTATTAATCTCCAGCAGAGTACGTCTACTATATCTCACTGTGTCCATTTGGCACAGGCTTATATTCATTGCCTTAAGTAAATCGCGTCCAAAAAGTAGGGGCACCACTGCCTCTTCATCTGGCAAAACAAACAAATTATGGTCAAATTTACGGTTATCAAACACAATTTTACAAGTCACAAGGCCGTACGTACTTAAATTCATATTTCCCATCCCCCGATACTCTGTCACAGTCAATTCACCCGTCACTTCAAATGGCACAAGAGAACGCTTCACGAAACTAGTCGGACTGCCATTATCAAATAAAGCAAAACACGGAATTAATTCAGTGCACTTATTCTGTTTCAAAAAGGCAACACTTACAAGATTTCGGTGTTTCAGCTGTCGGGCTAAACGTCGGACCTCCTCTACCTCCGTCAATGGCGTCCCTGCCTCCCACTCCTCGACCTCTGCTACTGGCTGCTGTTGTTTCGGTACGGCTGGCATCCGTGTTTGCGTCTGGTTTAGTGTTGTATTCTGCATCCGACTACGACGTGGGCACTGCTGGCGCATGTGGCCTACTTCATGGCATATGAAACACGAGTTCGGTGGGCGTCGCGGGGCCCCGCACGCACTTTGATAGTGCCCATATTGAAAACAGTTGTAACACCTGACGGCCGACAAATCCGTGACTTTTGCAGCTGTGTTAGCAACTGGCACTGTTGTATACGACCTCGGCCTAGGCACGGCACCCGACATGACACTGATCTTCGGCACAACCACTGGCGCAGCTGCCCGACGCTTCTTCTCGTAACGCTCCATCAACCCCTTCAATTCACGCAAGGAAGTGGCACTGTACAGCATCGAAACCATATTCGTATCGTCGTTAAGCCCCTCGATGATAATGTCGATTAGGTCCGTTTCTGACACATCGGCGCGGCTGGCAATGTACTGCATCTCAACAATATATTGTCGTGGTGTTTCGTCTGGTCTCAGGACACGGGCACGTAACTGTTGCAGCACATCTCGAACCGTGAATATACGACGGTATTCAGTCATCAAAGCCATCCTTAGCTCACCATAGCTGCGAACACGAGTTATGTCCGCGAACCGCTTCGCTTGCCCAGTTATCAGATGTCGTGCGGCCACCAGCTGGTCTCGCTCACTGTACTGGAAACTCTCGAACACATTCTCCAAGTCGGCCAACCATTTGCTAACGTCCTGCAACTCCGAACCATCAAATTTGCTCATCATCGCGTCCAGTACACCCAGGTCGATTCTACGACTCTCGAACTCGTTCAACTCACGCTGCAGCTGGACAAGCTCACGTTTCTTGCGCATGATCGCCAACTGCCGATCTAACTCAGCCTCTTCAGCCTCAGTACTGGTCACATTCACCACACTCCCTGCATCAACTGTATCATCTTCTGTATCTGGCACATTCATGGGTCGCTCCCTCTGGCTGGCCCCTGGCATCTGTCGTCTAGTCGTCTGCACACTCTGGCTGGCATCTGGCATCTGTTGATTCAGCGGAACATCAGGCTCGCTATCCGCTCTGGCCGCTCTTCCGCTACCTCCGACACGACCTGCTACCGCTTGTTCATACACTGTCCGCAACTGAACCATCGTGGCGTCTTCCTCGAATTCAGCTCCCGCAGCCCGTAGTGCAGCAATAACCGCATTGCGCGTTAATTTGTTCGCCATTGAACCACAATAACTTTAGAACTTAGATAGAAAAAAAATTCCTGCTCGAACCCCACACTTGACGTTGTAATGAGCACTGGGATGGATTTAAGTCCTTTTGATATAAACAACTGTGTAAACTTTTAAGACAAACTTTATTTGCGTGTTCTAACAATGGCGTCACAAGTAAAAGTAAAGGTAAAACGTAAAGGTAAAGGACCAGCATGAACTTAGCTGCAAGCCCGAGTTGCCACACTGCTTGACAAGCCCAACCACAACAGGGTTGCATTCACCATGGCACCACCTCCACCAATACACTACAGTTCTGATTGGCTGATTTTGACAATCTAAACCCAGAAAACAAAAACAAAATACATTGAAATTTTGTTGTTGCCCTTACGCTATCACCCAAAAACCACATGTATTTTGTTGGTAGGATTGTTTATCGCTACTGTCAAAATCAGCTGATATTTTCCGACGAAAGAGGGAGAAACTGAAAACATACAAAAGTGATTGTTTGCCAGAAGGTGCTGTATTTGAGTGAAAAAACGGGAAAGGTGCTCAGGTCAGTTGTTTTCAGTCAGATGTTTTCATTTCAACCGATGCGGCAACACAGCACACCGATGATTTTGACAAAAGCGATAAACGATCAGCCGGTGGCTTGCTACAACCTTATAGTTGAGCCATGCTATCACCCAAGGCGAATTAATACAGGTGACCTCGTTGGATGAGGCGAATTGATTTATTCTGGTGGAAAAGGTCTAGATTGTCAAAATGCCTGTGTAAAACTTTGACAGTTTAAAAATGAAAAAAGCAAGCTTTGTTCTGATTGGCTGATTTTGACAATCTAAACCCAGAAAACAAAAACAAAATACATTGAAATTTTGTTGTTGCCCTTACGCTATCGCCTGTATCAATTCGCCTTGCTATCGCCTGTATGACTTCGCCTTGCAAAAAACAAAACAGATGACTTAATGGAGATGCCACACCGTTTGATTTAACAAAACAGATGACTTAATGGAGATGCCACACCTTTTGATTTAACACTTTACTACAGTAGTCTAGAAAATTTGTTGCTCAAAGATTGTGTTTAAAGAAAGCATTAGTTTGGTTGATGTACATAACCAATGTCGATTGTCTAACCGCACAGTGCATTATTTGTCACTCAGCTCAGGGGTACATACTAATGGCCCATGCTTCGCTTTGCTCGGATTCGACATATTTGATGTATTTCACGCTTTGAGTTACACAGCATGCTTTTGAAGCATAGTCTAATCAACTGACAGTAACAATTTGTAGTCTGAATACGAAAAATGGCAACTACAATGAGGAAAGAAACTTCGAATTTAAAAAAGTTTATTGACTTAACCGCTGTGCGATTTTTGTTCATAGCAGAATTCAACTTAATAATTTAATTGAAAGCACTTTATTCACTGTAATATTTCTAAACTTTGCTGTGAATAATATATTTTTTGTTTACACCTTTCTTACCACAAAAATTTAAATAAATTATTCACGAGAAAAATGTATTTATTGATAACATTTAGAATGAAATATAAATTTACCGAACGTGGTTGTCGCAATCAGCTCGCCTGTTCGAACAATGAGTGAAATGCGTCAAAGAGTAGAACGTTGGGCTACTTTCCGCTTTTTACACATGGTGTCATCCGACGATTGCCGCTATCTAACTCGTCCCAATTGATGTTGGATTGGCTGCCCAAAAGGTTTTCCTGATCATTTTGATTTTAAGTCAATAAATTCAATAAAATCCGCAATCCTTTTCCATTGTCGTCAAGTTCTGTTTTCACTCCACAAAATGTTACTTTCAGCTGATTAGACGATGCTTCAAAAGCGCGTTGCTGCAAACACAGCATGTTAAGGAGTTGCACCATAAGCCCGAGTAAAGCTGAGCTCACTGAGCAAATTGAGCTCAAACGAAATTTTGAAGTCGGCTTTTTATTTCTTTAGTCCTTTGTATACACAATGTTTCTTGTTAAATGTGATGCGTCACAAATTCGTAGCCGAATAAAAATATCTTATATATTGTAGGTGTCACGCAGGTAAAGAAACAAATTGGAAAAAAAAACACATATTGTTTAAAACGATGTCAAAAACTCGTGGAACTATTACGTGAATTGTACGGGGAACATAACTTAAAAACATACAAAATTATTTTTAAAAATTACACCTTATTTTTAGGCAAAGTGAAATAAATAAAGTGAACCAGATACTGACAACTCACCTGAATCGGCTTGCTAATTTGATGTCATTATGAACAAATTTGTCAAATACTAAACTCTGTTTTGTTCAAAAAAAGAATTTGTTTGTCAAGAGGCGGAACGTTTGCAGCATAGCATAGTGAAAGAAAAACTTACTAAAATGCCGAAGGAATCGTGCGCACTATGTATAACTGCTCATGGGGGCACGATCCCCATGTATGCAGTTCCTCCAAATGTGCAGCAAAAAAGAAAGTGGGAAGAAATTTGTAATACTGAGTTGGGCACACATGCGAAGATATGTGCCATGGTTCAACTACAAGGTTGTAGCAAGCCACCGGCTGATCGTTTATGGCTGCTGTCAAAATCGTCGGTGTGCTGTGTTGCCGCATCGGTTGAAATGAAAATACCTGACTGAAAACAACTGACCTGAGCACTTTTCCCGTTTTTTCACTCAAATACAGCACCGTCTGGCAACAATCACTTTTGTATGTTTTCAGTTTCTCCCTCTTTCGTCGGAAAATATCAGCTGATTTTGACAGTAGCGATATACAATCCTACCAACAAAATACATTTGGTTTTTGGTTTTGCGGGCATGCTATTACCTTATTAATGTGCCATGATATGTGCCTTGCATTTCAGTCCGGACGTTTTTAAAAGTTCAACGGGCAAGCGGCGACGGCTCCAACTCAATGTGGTGCCGTCCAAGAATCTAGATTGCTGTATGAGCAAAGGCAAGTTCCAGCGAAGTTACACATTCAGCGTATAAACATATTTGATTTGGTAACATTTCGGGAACAGCAAACTCAAAACGGTTAATTCAAAACGAATTGACGTGAAACAAATTTTCAAAGCAATTGACATTTTTTAAGGGTGCCGCTCCCTATTTGGTTCACTTTATTTATTTCACTATGATTTTTAGGTATCATGCAGGTGAAAAGTGAGTGTGGAAGCAATATACTTATATTCCCAGCAAACCAAACGATATCGAAACGATATCGTTAAAGCGAGAATTATTCTCGTTTTCGAGTATTGCTAAATTGTCTAAAATGATATCGAGAACGAGAAAAATGACACTATCGTAACGATGTCGAGAACTTCGAAAATCTCGATATCGTTACTATATTGAAATTATCTTATCCGAGATATCGTAACGATGTCGAAAATTTTTAAAATTTCGTTATCATTTCGACAGCGTCATTTCCTTTGTTCTCAATAGCATTTTGGATACCATTACGAAAACTTATTTTCTTTCTGAAAATTGAAATAAAACGCATATTTTATAGTACTGTCGCATGGCCATTACATTATTCAAATCAAATAACGATTATAAGTACACGTAATCTCGGTTTTAAATGCGCGCACGTTCACGTAATGAAAATTTTTCGTTTGACAAAAAATATTTCATTTGACTTGAAAAAATGCAATATCTTCAAGGCAAAAAATTCAAGCATTATCGAGATTGTCGCTAAAAATTTATATCGAGAAATTGTTTGTAGGCTTGTAAAGCAATATACGAGTTGATTGTACCAGAATTCGAACGTGATAAAAAATGCTTTGCAAAAAGCCAAAAACAAAATTTTTTAGGATATGTACACTTCTGAGTACTTCTTTGATAAAGAGTCTAATATTTATAGTATGTTTATCATAAGTCATAGTCCCACCTAAATCGGTCAACTAGTTCAAAAGCTATTAGTATTAGTTTTTATTCATTTATACTTATATTATTACTAATATTAAAAAACATAACAACCGATGTTAGTTGAGGGAAATTACACTTCTTTATACGGCTCTAACCTTTCTGTTTAAATTTGTGGGAAATTAGTTTTGGGAGCGTAATTATTACTGGAAAAATTCCCAATTTATTGTTCGACTATAGGAGAAGAGCATGATACAAAAATAGAAGGTAGAGCCGATGCTTCTTCTCAGCCGCCATATTGCGCATCTGACATTAAAGGTTTTTTTGACGTTCTTCTTTGAAAATGTGCTACCGTGCTGTTGTTAGAAAATCCATTTTTTACACACATACATTTTTTTATCGAACGAATCGTTTTTTTTAGGCCGAACATTTTTTAGAATACGGTTTATGAACAGAAATTTAAAAACAAAAAAAATAATGAATATTAATAAGAAATTAAAAAAAACACTTACATAAAAATGTACATTTGTACCATTCATTGCGTTGTTGCTTGTCTAACAGTTACTAATATTACTAAACAAAATGAACTAGTCACATTGAAATGTATATTTCGTGTTTATTTTAAAAAAGATCTAAAAATCCTTAGAACCTTAAGTAGCCCTAATTTAGTATTACAACGAAGTGGCATCACGACTCAAGCTTTTGACAAATACGAGAAACGTCAATAAAAACGTTTAGTGTCAAAAAATTTCCCAGCGGTTCTACCTTCTATTTTTGTATCATGGAGAAGAGCATGTTTCACATGCTTGACGATTGCTCAAGCATAGTGCGGTGCAGTCGTTTCGTAGGTTGGCAGCAGTGAACGTTCATCTGCCAAACCTTTCTTTTACTTCCTTTTCTTACCGTGCAAACAGTGAAATGTCTAAGAGAGGTAAATTTAATCGAATAAAATCATAGCATTTGTGTGAAATTTGGCTTTGGAATTATAAGAAAGTTGCTGTGCAATGATGTTCTGTGGTGCATTAAGTGTTATTTCTTTTTGGCTCTTGCAGGACGTGGTGGAACTGCGGGAGGAAAGTTCCGCATCTCGCTCGGTCTGCCCGTGGGCGCCGTTATGAATTGTGCAGACAACACAGGTATGTTGTGCTGCGCCTAATGTAAAGCAGTTGTAATAAGCCTTTCGTTTCACAGGTGCCAAGAACTTGTTTGTCATTGCTGTGCACGGAATTCGCGGTCGCTTGAACCGACTGCCAGCGGCGGGTGTTGGTGATATGTTTGTGGCCACCGTCAAGAAAGGCAAGCCTGAGCTGAGAAAGAAGGTGAGTGGAAGTGACAGTTTTATGTGATGTTTGACATTGAGTAAAATTTTGAATTGCTGGACGCTGTAAAGTGCTCCGCTTAAGTTGACCATTGGAATATATTTCAAAGCTTAACCTTGGAATACTTATCTGATATCGCAACTGTATCACAACACTTATGGTGTTAGTTGAATAAAGTAACATTAGTGTTGTCGGGTTATTGGCACAAGTAGGCCGCGGCTAATTACTCTGCCTTTAGTTGTTTTGCACGATTTGCACAAACGATACACCATAAACTCATTCGTGGTCAACTGAATAGGCGAGTGCTAGACGAGTTCCTTGTCCATATGCACAAAGTTCCTTGCACATGTGTTACAAAGCCTTTCTAGGAGAACTATGTCTAATAGTACGTTACTACATTGGTTCTAGGTAATGCCGGCGGTGGTGATTCGACAGCGTAAGCCATTTAGGAGGAGGGACGGTGTGTTCATATATTTCGAAGATAATGCTGGCGTAATAGTAAACAACAAAGGAGAGATGAAGGGTTCCGCCATCACTGGACCCGTCGCCAAGGAGTGTGCTGACTTGTGGCCGCGTATTGCGTCGAATGCCAGTTCAATTGCTTAATTTTGGAAATAAAAGACGCCACACATGTTAGAACATCGGATTGTTTATTTCAGTTATTACATTTGAATGGAGTTTTTACAAGGCGTTTATTGCATGTGGGAGAAAAGTCGCTTATGCCTTAGCCGCTTCCGTACGACAAGTTGGCTTAGGTCTGGTGATTTCCAGTGCTATTTTGCCGTTGGCACCCTTAAACAGTGCGTAGCACTCAGCGAAAGAGCAGTTCTCTAACGAGTCGCCGTTGAACTTGGTGATGATGTCTCCCCGCTGTAGTTTGTTGTCGATATCTGCATAGCCCGCGGATGTCTGTGGAATACGAACGATGGCAGTTAGGTGCTCGTGGCGCATGGATTGGACGTGTAAAACTTACGATTTCGGAAATTGTGCAGCCGCGCTCGTTGGGTGCTAGGGAGAGGCCAAGCTCTTTGCCTGGCTTTTTCATGAACTCGACATTAAACTTATCCACCTCTGGTGGGTCGGATCGGTACACTTGGAATGTAACAACCTTCTCGTACGTTGTGTGGAACAATTGGTGCACTTTGAGCGTTGTCATATCCGCGCAGTGTACCGGTTTGCCGTTGACCTCTACAATGTGGTCCAAGATGCAGAGACGTTTATCCGCCGCCAATGCGCCGTCCGGATAAATATGCGTGATAACACAACCAGTCTGGCGAAAAATTCGTTCTCAGTGAAACATTCATATTGGTGGAGAGAGTAAACCCAAAAAATGAAGGTGTCAGCACGTACCTTTACATAATTGTTTTTACCACCAGTAACTATCACTCCAAGTGGCTTCTTTTCCACTTTAACCTCGATGAGAGTTTTCTTATTAGGCTTAATTTCTGCTACTGACGGATCCTGAGGTTTCTCGGCCTCCGCCTTCACCTCTGCAATACCAAGAGGTCGAAGCTCGAGCTTGTAGTTTTACTGTGTGTACAAACCTGCTTTCTTCTTTTCCTCCGCCTCTTTTTCAGCACGTATTGACTCCTCGCTCTTCAGCGTCAACACTACCATGGTGACAATGCCTTCCGCCCGCTTAATGAGAGCCACTGCCTAAAGAAAAACCTATTTGGTTAGTTAGTGAACAGTTAGGCGGGCTTTCTTACCTCGTCATAGTTCGACTCTATGGTTACGTCTTTATTGACCGCCAGCAGCATGTCTCCCACCTTGATACCCGCCTGCAAATGGCAAATATATAAAAGAAGATGTAGTAGTCAGCAGTACATCTTGCGGGTTACTCCCCGCATATTTTAAGGTAGATGGATTTACCGCTACTGCGTTGGATTCCTCCCGCAAATCGGAAATAAAGATGCCATTGCCCACCTCGACGTGCTTGCCGTAGATAACCATAATGCCCAGGAAGCCCTCTTTCTTCACCTGCACTGAGCGTGCGTTGGGGTATTGCTCGAAGATGAATTTGGTCTGTAAGCATACAAAGAGGTTAAGGAAACAGCAACGGCGGTGCTGGTGTGAAGTGGGTGCGTACATCGTCCACTGCGGCTGGGAATTTTTTCAAGGGTTTTACGGACAGACCCTCGTCGCTTGCTTTTCTGCGTGATGTGATCAGTATGAGCTTCTCCCCATCGATGTTCTTAAAGATCACAGAAGCGTTGAGATGGCACCGGTTCTGCAGAACGTTGCCGTTCACTTCGAGAATTTCGTCGCCGGGCTTGATGTCCTGTGTAGCCAGTAGTCCGTTGGAGTCTATGCCTGCCACAAAGCACGCCATTTTTCTGCGATCGCTGTGGCCTGCCAAAGCCAGCCCCAACGGCGTGTTGGGTGCGCGCTGGACTTCAATCTTCCGAAGGTCCTTCATTAAGTTGTAGCGTTTGTTTATTTTTGCTGCGACACGTCAAAAGCGAACCAATTTAAACATAAACTGGCTATCTCGGATGTGAAGCGGCGCATCCACTTACCCATTGTATAGCCAAATTCGTCCGACTTCTCCTTGTCCCTTTCCTTTTCCTGTTTGTTCAACTTGCAGTTGCCAGCGGAAGCTCGATCAATCTGCAATTGGTTAAACGTGCCGGAGCAATTGAGTACTTGCGTGTGCGTGCTGCAAATGTGCGACCTTTACCTCGTAACCAGCTTCGGTGCGGATGCGACCCGTCATGTCACGCGTATCTTCTTCGTCGTCATCAACGGCATGGCTTTGACTTGGCTTGGCGCGAATTGAAGCGGTAAATGTCATGTTTCTAGGCGTGTCCTTCGGCATTGTTGGTTTATTGGTAGCGGTTGTATTATCTACAGAAGAAGCACGGCGCACGTGCCAATTAGCAATAGCTACTCCGGAAAGCATTACTTACCTTGGGAGAATTTGGCCTTGGTTTGAACGTATCCATTTTCGCGTGGATCACTAGGCTTCCGATCGTCCTTTGAAATTTAAAGAAATGTTCATAAATTGTAATTGAAAATGGGTGCATATGTAAATGGGCGACATGCTCAACCGCAGCAGAGACAATGTAGGGCTGCGAAACAAGTTTCTGCATATTCTCGAACTAAACATTGCTCAAATCTTCCTTGTCTTAGACATGGAATCGTTATGGAATGGAATGTTAATCTAATACCTTTACCAAAAAAATAAACGTAGGTCGGTAAACCGTATTCGAGAGAATCAGTAGAAGAGTAGCGGGCGTGGCTTAGGCGGATTCGCTTATATTACGGATTAATATGCATAACACATAATATGTGTTATCTACATACATACGTATATGTTTTGGGACACTTAACATCGGGACGGTCCCATAGTCCATTTGCACGTGCTAATAATCGTGCCGATAATTAAGCATTGCAGAACTTGGGTCGCGACAACCTTAAGCGCTACATGATGGCACATTTGCGTCCTCTGTCCGCCTGCAATTTCCCCCTTTGGAGCGGTACATTACTTTGGTATTTTCTTTATATTTGTGTGGCTTTAATCAGAGCCTCTAAAGGTTTGCAAGAAATATTTTGAATACCTTTGGTATTATGTTGTTACGTCTGTATAATGTTATACAACCGGAAGTTCTTAATTTTGGATGTTTCGTTTTTTATGGAATGCACACCGAGGACTTTTGATTTTACAATTATGAAAGCAAGTTTTCATACCTTATCAAATGTTTGAATCTCCAACACAACTTTGATGCCAGCATCTTTGATCAATTCAATTACGGCTTGCTCCGTCGCGTTTCGGACGTCGTTGTCATTCAGCGATAGTATCCGGTCTCCCACCTGTGACAAATTATGCTCTTAGTATATTTTAGAAACCATTGGGACATCAAATTAAAAGATACAATGCATGACAGACAAACCGAAAGTAAGTATTTTTCCCAATATTTGGTGGCATTAAGGCGCAATATTGCTGTGAAAACTGATAAAATTTTGTTTTTTAAATGGAGCTGCTTTGTTGTTTGAAAAGTTTTAGGTGAACTGAGCGATTTCTATTTCAAAACCTTGTGTTCGGTCCTGGGCCGCAGCGACATACTTGGCAATAAAACAAACGACGACCCCCAAAAATTGGGTCGGATCGAAACTGATCATTCTTTGAAAAATCTTATTTACAAAGTTAAATCCGGCACACATTTATAAAACACGCCATTGGCAAACAGTAGACGGAAAGGTCTACATATCTACTGAGTCGTTTTTAGAGATACTTGCCTTGTGTAAAATCGCAATTGAACAGATTTTGTCTTGCGATAACTTTAGTTATCCCGGGACATTACTTTCTTGGCACTTAAATGAGCATATCTTTTGCAGGAATCCGACTTCGACTTGGAAGAAAATGTTTTGCTTTTATACGAGTGTCCAAAACTTTCTCTCAAGTGATTTGAGGCACAACCAACAGAACTATTTCTGTTATTACTGCGATAGCTGAATTATGATTCAATAATCGAATTGCCATATTGAATTTCATTAGAACTTCAAAGAAGTTCGTTAAGACTATTACAAAAAATCGCAGTACTACTACTGTCCCAAAGACTGCCTATGTTATGGCTTTTTGTAAATATATCAATTTTGAAAGATCTGTGTACAATTCAAACTCAATGCAAAAAACTTTAAACAAGTGTTTTTCAAACTTTAAAATAGCTATTGAAATTCAGCAATCTTCGGC